>CM055888.1:28039407-29300240 GCA_029582165.1 Portulaca oleracea | reverse complement strand
AAGGGTCTAAATCTGTTGAAGAGTACACGAAGGAATTCGAACACCAACTCTGGAGGTGTGATATGAAAGAAGATGAGCCTCAAACTCTTGTGAGGTATCTTGCTAGTTTGAACGAAAACATAAGGTATGTGGTGGAACTTCAACCTTATGAAACTCTTGATGAAGTGAGTACTTTGGCTAACAAAGTGGAACAATAAAAGAAAAGAAGAGGCAAAGAGACACCTATCAGGAACCCTAGTTCCCAAAGAACTTCCTATTCGCCTCAATCCTACACTCCACAAAAAAGCCAAACCCATCCCCATCCGTCCACCACAAAAACGCCTAACCCTACTCCTCAAACTGTTCAAAGATCCGTTCCAGTTCTACCCATGGATAAAAAGAGGTGCTTTAGGTGTCAAGGGCTCGGTCACATTGCTTCTGAATGTCCTAACAAGAGAGCCATCACACTAATGGAGTTTCAAAACGCTCTCTTTGAACTTGAACCGGAGGACATAGATGGAGAAACCCACGCCAACCCTAACGAATCTGAAGCAGAGGTCGTGGAAGAATCAGATCAAGGAGAGATGCTGGTTATGAGGAGAGTACTGAATAGCTCTCCAGTTCCTGAAGATCTGCAACAACGGGAAGCTATCTTCCATTCCCGCTGTACTGTGCAAGGGAAAGTTTGTTCTTTGATCGTCGATGGTGGAAGTTGTACCAATGTAGTTTCAACTATTATGGTGAACAAGCTACAGCTCCCTACAAGCCCACACCTAACGCCATATATTGTTCAGTGGCTCAATCAGGGTAAAGGCTTGAAAGTGAATATGCGCTGTTTGGTAAGCTTTTCGATTGGAAAGTCTTATCGAGATTCTATTTGGTGTGATGTTTTGCCTATGGATGCTTGTCATATTCTGCTTGGAAGACCATGGTTATTCGACAAGAGCGTTACACATGATGGAAGAGCTAACACATACACCTTAATGGTGAGTCACGTTAGCTCCCCTAAAGACATCACCAACGGCTCCAAGGAGTGATTCGAAAACTTATATCTTTCATGATCACTGAACGCCCTGAGTTTAGTGAACACAAGAAGATCATTACATCAAGCCCTAGCCACAAAATTCCTGAAAAGAGAGCTCCAACTTGTCCCTCACGCAAGCTCAGTGGTATAGGCTTCAACGGAGTCCAGTCAACGTGAAACCTATGCTGCAAGGGATCACGTGAACCCTAATCTTACTCCAAGGGTTCGAAATTCAGCTGTCTAACACGCCAGGGGTATAACTGAGAAGAAAATTATTCATTCAAGTGCCCTAGTAATTGCAAGGAAGAAGGAAACTCACTTGATTCAGTTTCAATTGGGGATTACTGCTGCTAAAATCCCAAGGAGTCTCCCCATATGGTTAGTCACAGCTTGTGACCTAATCTATGTTCTTTCTTTTATTATGAGACTTATGAGTCAGGTTCTGAAGTCCTTCATCAGCAAGTGTGTCCATGACAATTCTTACATATCAAGAGTGTGAAAGATCAAATCTTCCACAACATGGAGGTATACGTGAAGGTCTTGATTCACGTGGAAGCCATTGGTTCAATCATGGTTCATGTGGAGGTCCTGATCCACGTGGAAATTGTAGTTGGGTTAGTTGAAGTCTTTGAACTTGAACCTCCAAGTTTGAGGACAAACTTCTTTCAACTAGGGGGGAATGATGGCAATCAGCCCACGCTTATTCCCCTAGGCCCAATCAAGAAGGCCCAATTAAAGATCCATCATACATATAGGGAATTTCATCAAAGGACTTCGTCCAATACAAGCCCAACAAGGAAGAATCGGGTCATCTACAAAAGGTGGATTAAAGAAGGAGGATACAAAGTGGAATTGTAAATGCCCGTTCACATGGTGTGCTTATCATTTCAAGAGGATGTCCAAACATCCTAGAATTGGGCTCAATATCACACCAAGCCCAAGAGTATCACACGTCCAAATTCAAGAACTCAAGCCAAGTGTTATTATCTTGATTTTTGGATGTAATTTAATTAATTATAGCTTTAAATAATTTTGGTGTGTTTTTATTTTTAGAATAATGTAAGATGACAAGTGAATTATAAACTTGCTCATCCTAGGTTTAATATCTCGTGTGGTATTGATAGATTAGGCGTCACTTTTGATTCCTAGATAGAGTTGGCTATTTCGTAACTAATCCAAATTGGATTAGGAAAGCCAAACCAACTAGGATAAGGTTAGTTGTAACAAACTCCCCTAGGATAAGGATTCTAATCCAAGGGAGAGTAGTATTAGATGGCGTCTAGAATAGGGAGCTTAACTTGGATTGCACGCCAAGTTAGATTCCCTTTAAGTTATATTAGTTGGCTTGCACGCCAAGTAGGAGTTCTAGTCCCTTAAGGACTTTCCTAGTATAAATCGGATTGTATCCTCTCAAGGCAAACACACCCTTTTGAATTATGAAAATAGTTAAGCTTTTAGCTTTCTCTCGAGTGTTTGGATAAACTCTCACCCCTTTCTTCTATTGTAGCTTGGCATGGCACCCAAGTGGTTAGGAAGAGCTTGATCCTAGGTTGCGGTCTAGATCAAGTTAGCCCTAGGTTGTCTATCTTGTGGATTCAAGTTAGAAACCTAGTTCTATCAGTTCTTACCTTTCTATCAATATAGTTAAGGTAATTACATTGTTGTCTTTCTATCAATATAGTTAAGACACAACAAACCCTACCCCTTTATCCCCCAACCAAACGTCTCCTGCCCTCCTCCTTTACCCCCTCAGACGTCCCCCTCTCCCTCCTCTCACAAAATATCACCTCCTCTCTTTTCTCTCTCCATAACAACCTCTCAACAAACTCTCTCTCTCTTCCAACAACCTATTATTCACTCCCTCTCCATCAAACCAAACGTCAACCCCCTCCCTCTCTTCCCCTAACTCACGTCAACCTTCACCCAAACCTCATCTAAGATTCGCCAATCTTTCCCTCTTTCCCGTTCAAGATTCAACCTTTCTTAAATCTTGAAACCACAAAAGCCCTCATGGCAAAATAGCTTCCACAAAGAACCCTTTTCACGACAACTACTCATCTCTTTCCCCCCCTAATCTCATGAACCACCCCCACTTCACTGTTTGGTTGCACGTGTTTCGTGTATCATCGGAATTAAGAACCTTTCTTGATCCGGTAATACATCAGAATGCAACAGAATATGCAACGTGTCCCTCCCCTGAACATCCTTTAGACCACGATGATGCATAGGTTGTCATAGGATTGGAGTTAATTGGCGTTGCTGACCCTAACTTCGTAGAAGTAGTTGATGGAAGTAGTTGGTCATGTATTGCTAAGACTATCAAAGGTAGGACGAAGAAGAGAAAAGTAGGGCCTTTGACCAGATCACCTTGGGGAGCCACGAAAGCATGTAGGGAACGGACGACACAATTAAGTGACGATCTCATTGTTGAACGCACTGAGAAGTCAACTAAACTTGGACTTGCCAATGTGTCCACATGAGTTTTTGTACAAAAGAGCACGTCCACTCCACGAGACCCTCAACAAGCAAACATTTGTTCGGTCTCGTTCCGAGCCGAATTCTTTTCTTTTATAGGGTATTTTTGTTTGTCTTTAATAATTATTTTAGTAGTTTTATTATGTTTTTATTCAGTTTGTATTTTTATTAGATTTTATGTTAGTTTATTATTTATAGTTATTATTATTATTAAAATGAAACAAAAATATTTAAATATTAGAAATAAATAAAATGAAAACCTTTTTCCTAATTACTAATTCCAACCCAGCCCAGAATTCCTTTCCTATTTCCCTCTTTCTCTTCTTCTCGGCCCAGCCCAACTCACCATTTACCCATCGCCTAATACTATCCTACCCACATACCCAAACCCGCCTAACCATTTACCCATTTACCCGGACCCATATCCATTTTTCTCCCAGCCGATTAAAACCCCTAAACCCTAATCTATTTCCTTCATTTCCCCCAACTCATCTCCTCCATCCCTCTCTTACTCTCTCTACTTCTCTACTGCACAGAACAACACCGAAAACGCCCCACCATTCTCCATCTCCTTCTCTCATCTCATCGATCCTCCATCTCCTTCTCTATTATCTCATCTCATCTCCATCTCTCTTCTCTTATCTTTTTCTCGTAAATTTCTCAATTCTCTCACTCTATTTTTCCTCCCTTTTGCAGATTCGGTTGTGATAACTGGAGAAGTGCGACGCAAGCACCATCAACGCATCATCATCTTTGTCCTAACCGTCCAAAAGCATCACGTCCGTCCACATGGAAGAAGAATGAAGGGTGGAGATTGAAGGTTGATGTCTCAGATTGACTATAAAGAGGGAAGAGGAGTCAATTGAAGCTTACAAGAAGGTTTCAGCCTCAATTAGGGTTAGCTTTAGGTTTATTTTTGTTTTGCAATTCATGTTAGTAAATTCTGTTTTTTAAATGTTTTGAATCTTTATTTTCGGTTTGCTTTCAATCGATTCTGGGTTTTTGTTCTTGAATGTTTGAGAAGTTGGAAATTAGTTTCGGTTTGAATGTATTCGCCGTTTGGTTTGATTTTTGTTGAATGCTGAGTTTGATTTGGTTTGGATTTGATGTTCTGAGTAATTTTATTATGTTTTGGTTCGAATTTTGTGTGTTGATTCTACTGTCTTTTTCCTCTGATTCTGTCTCTCTTTTTCTCCCTCTGTTCGGATAATGAGCAGTAGGGAGTGGGTTTGATTGTCTTCCTTTTCTCTATCTTTTCCCTCTCTGTTTTCCCGTCTCTGTTCTTGTCTAGGTAGTAATCTTGTTCTTTCTTTCTCTTCTTCTTTCTCATTCGGTCACTAGGTAAGCATTAGTATTGATTTCTCTTTGTTTTCTTCTTTTCATCTCTTTTCCTTTAATTTCGGTCAATAGTTTAGGGTTTGGTTATTGATTTCCCTATTGTTGCTACTCTTAGTTGATTATTAGAGAAGATTTTAGGTTTTGCTTAATCTGTTAGGGACAGTAGGGAGTTTAGAAATTAGGGTTTCATTGGTCTTGGTTAGTTTTATTAGGTCAGTTTGATGTTTACTTTTCTTAAAGTTTTATTAGATTAGCCACAAAACATCCAATCAAACTTTTAGTGAGGAGGAGGGCTAAGGGTCACAAATCCTACTTCAAAGTGAGGATTTGAGGATTCTTAGTAATCCAATTCACGCTTTCTTATTTGTTCGGGAGAAAGTTTAAGGTGAAGGATTCAATTGAAGTTTAGATCATCAAAAGTATAATCTTTTGTTCCTAATTTCATTATTAGTTGTAGCTTTATTGCTTTCTTAATTTCATGCTTTTAATTGCTTTCATCTTTTATTGCTTTCTTGATTATTATCATGTCTAGGTTAGTTTATTGCTTAATTTGCATAATTGATTGCTTTCCGCATTGAAAAACCTCTCTACGCAAACCGATTCTCTTATCAAGCCTAACACCCATCCCTGTGGACCGACAACCTTAACTCTAAAACCACAAAAATTATAACCGAACAACATTGCATGTAGCAATAAGTGGCTGTCAGTTGAAGTTGTGCCATGAGTTGTTCGATTGTAAATTTGTCAATGTTTGAGTCGCCAAGTTATTTTTATTTTGTTACATACATTGTGCAGGATATGACGACTTACCTAAAGGCCCCCTTGTATGCGGTTGAGAAGTCACTGTTAGAAAGGGTGAGGGTAAGGTACAAGGGGTTAAAGGCAGGCAGTGCTGAATGGTAACGTTATTTAGAATGCCATTATGTTGTAGGGTGAATAGTGGTTTAAGGTTTTACATGGAATGCAGGTCCAATGTTATTCTTGAGAGTGAGGGATGGCAGATGGAGGTTGAGTGGATGAAGGGCTTATTGTTGAAAGTGACCCGTCGTGGAGCAATATCGAAACCTAATTAGTACAACATATCCAGTACGGTCCTCCAGCATTACACAAACCTTTTGGTGAAACAGGTAACCGAGTACCCTCATTTGTGTTGGCGGGCATTTTTCCCGATTTTTGTAAAAGTTGCAAGTGATTGCCATTGGATGAATCATTTTAATTAAATGATAGTTATGTATGTTACTTTTGCATGAGACTAATTAAAGGGTTGATTATTTGAGTTTGAGGACAAGGTAGGGGTTGATATTGGTGCCCAGGCTGGTATGTCCACCACTTTACAAAAGGAGAAGCATTCTGGGACTTTGAACACCCTCTGATTTGTAAGTGGTGGTCAGCATTGCACAGTTGGTAACATATACATACCGAATGCAAGTAACCTTATCATATGATGTTCTAGGTTGTCCAAGTGATGTTTGATAAACGTAGGTGCGATATACTTCATCTTAGTGGCAGACCTTGTGGAGGAGAAGTTTATACTGTTTGACTTAGACCTGTCAATTCAATCGAGTGAGCGAACTTCGGGTCAATCGTATATCGGGTTTAGCTAAATACGGGTCTGGTGTATTTCGGGTTCTGGTAAATACGGGCGGTGTATTTCGGTTTCGGATCAACCCAACAGGTTACGATTGCGACCTTTTTCCGTTTTTCTTTTTAAAAAATGGTCTCTAAATACTACTTTTTGTACAATATATATAATAAAATATGATTATCTTCTACTAATGACAGATTATTGTAACTATTTTAACTTAAATGAGAGAAATAACAAATAAATAAGTTGTGCTTATAGTTTAATAGTTAAAATTTCCAATGAAAAGTTACAAATTTTAATAAAGTTTAACTTAAATAGTTAATTTTTCGGGTCAAGCGGGTTGGGCTTGACACACTAATTTTCGAGTTCGGTGAATTTCGGGTTTAGTTGAAAACCCGTAAATTTCGGGCGGGTTTGGGTTGGGTTATCGAGTGGCACGGGTCGGGTTTAACCCGCTAATTTTCGGGTTCGGTGTATTTCGGATTTTGTTGAAAAAATCGTGGTCAAAACCCATAAATTTCGGGCGAGTCCGGGTCAAGTTAAAAATTGCCAGGTGTAGTTTGACTCATTACCCACACGCAGGGACAAAGAAACAATGAAAATTTATGATTTGACATATATAGTATGAGATTATTTAGAGTTATAAGAGTTTGTGGTTTATGAAACCAAATTTAACCAATTTATTTTTTGCATTGAATTCCAACCAGAAAATAATGATGGCACGTACTCTGAAGGATGTCGGAGTAAAGGACAATGCGGACTGGTCGGAAGTTATCAATCGACCATGCCAGGAGAAGCGAAAGTAAATTTCTTGACATGTATAATGTAATATATAACTACTAATTGGTACAAAACAAAGTAACATGTGTATTGTGTGTCTCCAATCATATGTTTAGTGGCCATGACTGTGGGGTTTTCATCATGGGCTGCATGTATTTATTGACATTCACGGAGACACGATCCAATATTGTCAAGATTATGTTGACTTGTACCGTGACAAATGTTTGTTGTCAATATTGAAGGGGAAAATACTTCACTTCCAAGACGGGGCTAAATGTATAGCTTCGTAAACCAAAGTTAAACTTGCAGTGATAGATATTTTACTTCCCGGATGGACCTACATTATATGAAATTTTGTATATTGCACTACTTACTAAAAAAATTGTATTGGTTATTACACATTTATTTGTACATAATTGTATATTAGTGAATAGTGTATTGTATAGTTTAATTTATTATGTAACGATAAATTTGTTGTATGCAACGTAATGAATGCCTGAAAACATTATACGTATATCGGTGTTTATGGTTTAAGCTTCCCCAACTGTATGTATGGGTGAAGTCAGCCCTAAAAATGGTACTATTCAAAAGTTTGGGTCATATATGAAAGGGTAATGGACTGTAACTACCATATTTGTACTCATGCCTTGTTGGGCTCCTTTAAACTAGGCTAATTTATCTGGTCCACGACGACCGTTTATGTTCCATTACTGATCATTGTCAAAAACAGAATTAACTCAAAGTCAAGGGTTGTACCAATTACAATCTCATCGTTTTTTTTATAGTTGGGCCAAATCTTGTGCTCAAAATCCTACAATTGTTCACCCACATATATTAGGTTGTACACTTTGATTATTATGACTCTTCACCCTGATTGTTTAGGGTTTAGGGTCACATATATATGGAACACATGCTCTATGTGCGTGTAACATTTATTGTACCTAAATCAACCGACATGTTCCCTTCTCTACTTTAAGGTTTAGGGTTGGTGATTACATACATAAGGTAAGGTGAAAAATGTAAGGGACCCACATGCATTATGATGTTATCTAAACTATGGTATGTGGATGGTTAACCCAAAAAACAGTTCATGTTAATCCACTAGTTGCTGGGTTAACCACTTTAGCTTCCAAGGTTAACAATCAAGAACAACAACTATTGTAATCCATATGTTCCCTTCTCTACTCTACCTTATTCCTTGGTGATTAGATACATAAGTTTTGGTGATAAATGTAACCCACATGCGCTATGATGTTATCCAAACTATTGTACATTCACATCAAGGATGGTTAACCCAAAAACAGTTCATGTTAACACACTACTTTTTGGGTTAACCTTTTAAGTTTTCATGGTTAACCATGAAGAACAACAACTATTATAACCCATATATTCCCTTCTCTACTTTACCTTATTCCTTGGTGATTAAATACATAAACTATTGTCCATCCACGTCATGGATGGTTAACCCAAAAAAAACAGTTCATGTTAACCCACTACCTGATGGGTTAACCACTTGGGTTTTCAAGGATAACCCTGAAGAACAACAACTATTGTAACTCACATGTTCGCTTCTCTACTTTACCTTATTCCTTGGTGATTAGATATAACACATGGTTTGCTGAAAGTTTTCACCCATATTTTTTATGATGTTACCTAAACAATTCTACATCCCATCATGGATGGTTAACCCAAGATCAGTTCATGTTAACCCACTACTTGTTGGGTTAACACTTGAGTTTTTCACGGTTAACCATGAAGAACAACAACTATTATAACCCACATGTTCCCTTCTCTACTTTACCTTAATCCTTACTGATTAAATACATATGGTTTGTTGAAAAATGTCACCCACATTTTTATGATGTTACCTACTTTAACCTTATTAGTTGGTGATTAAATACATATGGTTTGGTGACAAACTGTTACCCTAAACCTCGACGACCCACATTAACTTTGGGAAATTACAAAATTTAATATTATTCCAATCAACTTTTAATGTTGTCCACTTATTTACCTTGGGTTAGGGTTGAGTGTTGAAGGCATTAGAAATGATTACTTTTTCTGCTGACATAACAACAGTAAACGCCCTCATTAATGAAGGATGTACATGCATTTAATTGGGAAGTGAGACAGCTGGCTTATTGTTTACGTCATCCAATTGATTTATATTTTTTAATTGAATAGTGCAACATAGTCGATTTAGGGCAATAATTCACATGCACAATTGTCAGTTTGTTACCAGTAAGTGCCAAGTCACCTAATGTTATTGAAAACTTTATGAATTTTTAACAACAAACGAAGACGAGTATTTACCAGATAACTGTCTAATTATTATTCATATGTTTGTCATCATGGAAGACAAATGTCCTATTGTTTGCTTAAAATATGTTATTATGGTGTGCACAAGACAAATAAACTAATCCAAACCCTAAAGCCTTACCACATTTAGAACTTCAAACCCTAACACAATGAAGAAAAATGAAAACTACAAATTCTTGTGTATACAAAAATTTACTACGCAAGGCTACTAAACACTAACATTGTTGTCTCCCATTGATAGTTGAACAAAATAAGATGCGGCTTCTATCTCCTGAACAAATTAATGTCCAAATTTTACAATTTAGTTCAACACTAAATAGAAAATGTAAAGGACACCAACACGAGATCAAATTATTCCATTCATTAATTACTACAAAATAAACCCATAACACCATACATATTGTCCCTGACAGTATGGCAAAAACTATCCAAAATACATACATAGAACTTTTTTTTTATTTAAATATACACAATGTAGTTGGAGTAGTCATACTATGAATCCATTCAAATGGCCAACTTAAAAGAAAATTAAAAAAAAATAAAAACCACACCTAATTCTTTTAAAAAAAAAAGGAAAAGCATAATTACCACTGACCTTGCACAAGCAAAATGGTCAATGCCCTCATCACCCTACCACATCCTCCCCCCCTCCCCCTCCCCCTCCCCCCCATGAAGTAAGCCTACAGATCCACGTTGTTTGCCGCCTTCAATGACGACCTGTTGTTGTACACCCACCACTAGGCAGTGTTGAACTTGTAGTCAGCGATAGAGGTTGCCAACTTTTCATTGGCAGCATGCGACAGCTTGCCGAAACATAGACCATCCCTATGCAGTAGATGAGGAATATCGTCGGAACTATCCACAGTTTTCCGACCTTGCGGCTAATCTCGCCAAAATCATGTTGGTCAAATCGTGGACATATTAAGTCCCAGTCTTCTGGAAGCGGCCAAGGGACGGTTGGGGGGTCAAAATCAAGCAGGTTTTCTAGTTAGCACTTAAGTAAAGAAAATTTTAACCCCATGTAGAACCCCGTCAACATCGGCCAGCCCCGACAGAGGAGGGTGTCTGTCATCTCCAAAGCCACATTCTCTGAAACCAGCTTGTATTTCTATGCCTCAAAGTTTAAATCAGAGTAGAAGATATCAACCTGAAAAATAGGGTCCCTCATTACCATCGCCTGCTCCTTGGCCCACACTTCATCAAGGAGTGGGGCATACATCTTCCAGTCATAAGGAAGATGATTTATATTTTAGATTTTGAAGTTTTTGGTTTTAAAGGAGGGAACAAATGGGGGTTTCAGAGAAGAAATGAATTGATTCACAGAGGTTATTTTGTTGGTTTCATTAGGAGGGGAAGGGGCGGCTATATAGAAGGGAAAAGAACCTTCAGGAATAAATAATGCTCATAACAATTAGGGATATTGGATGACAATATACTATCTTTGGGGATATTGGATTGTAATATACTGACATTTGCTGTTGGACAACAATATCCCTTACCTTTATACTTTGATGAGATTATTATACCAACAATGACTTAGGGGGTGGTGTCTGGTTAAATGATTCTAACGTGACAGGCGGAGGGAAAATAACTGGCCCTTGTCCAGTAACCATGTTAACTCCTCCGTTTTTCTCACTAACCCACGTTAAAAAAAAAGGCCCTAACACAGTGACTAAGGGGATGGTGAACCGGTCTTCGCACTAACGTGGTATATAACCAACCAATATCTTGTAATGTGGATTAGCGACAAAAACGGAGGGGTTAATAGGGTTATTGGCTTGAGACAATTTTTTTTCCCTCCGCCAGCCACATCAGCATGGAGAACGGTTCATCATCCCCTTAGTTATTGTTAGTATATTAATGTCACCTAGGTATAAAGGTCAACAATATTGTTGTCTAATAATAAAGGTTGGTATATTACAATCCAGCACCCCTAGACGTCGGTATATTATCATCCAAAATCCCTAACAGTTAATTTGAAGTTGTACATGTGGCAATTTTCCATTTACTGAACTTGTTGTCATAGTTATTAAAATCTCGATCCTGATTTACGATCCTACGATTTTATGGTCCAAAATTGTCGATACGATTCTACTATTTACACATGATCCACGATCCTACATGGGCTAAATTCCGATCCTAATTTTCCCATATTTTCGAGTTAGGATCCTGATTTTAACAACCTTGCTTATTGTATGATTAGATCATAATTGAATAACCAATAAAGTTACATATATATTCTATCCATTCCAAATTGTCATATTTCACCATCTTACAGTTACCCATATTTACATTTAAAAAGTAAAAACTACCCACAAATTACCATAAACTAACAGCTCTTTACAAAAGATAGTTTTGCCAGTACTTACATTTGGATTATCAATGTCATTTTATATGTAAATATTTATTACATATAGAATTGTGTATTTTTAAATAATAATATATAACATTAAATTGTTTCTGTAATATTTAATTAAGTATTATATTTATAAATTTTTTCATTATGCATACAATTAAGTCAACTTTTATAAAGATGATCTAATATATAACTTATTATAGTAAGGGTCAATGTACAACACAATATTCTGCACAAGAGATATAAATAGGGAGTAGGGATTATTTTTTTTTAAAAAAAAATACCATACTTGACAAATATACCTATTATAATGTCATGTCGTGTAAAGTTGCTTTTAATTGCATGCAAAAGAAAAAAATATTTTGTACATGGAAACCTTATTTTATACGTAATATATCCCATGTGAACATGGCGTTGGGTCCATGTGTTAAACTTGAAACCTTTTTTTTTTTTTGCAAATAAGTGTTAAACTTGAAACTTTACCGTCACATCATTTTGGCTGGAGTACGTGGAGTTGCTTGACCAGTCAACAACTTACATGTGCACGTCATGCAAGGGTATTCACTTTTCTGACCTAGCATTCCAAGTGAACTGATTTGTTGTTCCTTTATAACATGTCAAATGTTACTATCACAATATACCCATCCCATTACCACTCTTTCGTAACACAACCTCCGCCATCTAACTATGAACGTACCACAAAATTATACTTTGATCTCAGTCGGGTGGGTAATAGGTTTCACATTCACCCCTTAGACAATTTAATATTGAAAGTGTTTATGGATTTCCCATGTCGGTTTTGGTCTGATTTCAGTGAATCAGACCAGGAATGGTATATGAATCTCAAATGCCAGTTGTCTTGGGGCACAATTGTGCCTGGTCAAACACCGCTCGTTATTGAATTCTAAAAGAATTGGGAATTGGCCAGAATACAAGCATGTTTTGATGATGGTCACAGGTGTTTCCCGCTTGAACATGCTTTTGAGGCAGCAGATATTGTCCAAGCGTTTGATATTGACCCGGTCACAACGACCAAGTTCATTCCTAACTGGAGGATGACACTAACTTCTGCCTACCAGGAAGTGAACTACTGCGGGTGGATCGACAAAACATACATGTTCTACCTCCCACCTGGTTGTACTTTGGGTCAGTTTTGCATTTTCGTCACCCCCAATGAGCCGCTGAATGGTGTATTGTACAACGTCAGAGGCAAAATGGTTCCTTCATCTTCAGATATACCAAATGAACAACGCCAGATTTATTATGCCCAGGTTCCAATTTATATATGGAATTTCCAAGGTCTCGCCCGTGCCTCTTTCAAGCCAAACTTGCACACTATTATGCAGCTAAGTGAAGCATCTATCGTCATAGCAACGGAAACAAGGGTGAGCGGTTCAAACGTCGTTGAATTATTGAGTTCCATTAAGGGAATTGATTTCTATAGTATCGACGCTATTGGATTTGTCGGTGGTGTGGCAATAATATGGGATCTAGCCAAAGTATATGTCGCTTTCACAGTTTCATATGACACTGAGGTTTGCTTTGTTGTTAAGGTAATTTCATTTCCATATAATATGCATTAATCTAATTTCACTTCCATATTATGAATGTTGGTGATGAAAGCTAAGTAGTCTTTTACACGGGTAAACATATTTTGGATTCAAACTTGTAGAGGATGCCGTGAAAAAATTAAGAACTGTTGAAGGTGTGTAATTAGCCCAACAGTTACAGAGGAAGAGAATCATCGGATGATGTCGTCATACTATGTAATTACTCTATAGTATTTTATGATGTGTGATATAATCTGCTATTTTATCAATCAAATTGAAACTTTTTATGGGTTATGTATTATGTCCTAAAGAAAGTTTAGAAATAAGAAATTTTTTTTTAACTGAGTTAGTGTATAGTTCATTGAAAAATTTCACGATAATTAGAAAAAAAAAAAGTAGCATCTCCATTTACTCCTAGCCATGCTTTTTTGTCTTCCCAGAAACATCACATCAGTCTACCCCTTTTATAAGTTTTTCTCTCTCTAGATACATCGTTCACATTTGGATAATGGCCGTTGCGAGTAGTGTTTCGTGCAACAAAAGCTAACTTACCATCTGGAGCGGTTCGGGATAAGCTTTGATACCAAATGGAGCGGTTCGGGATAAGCTATGATACCAAATGGAACGGTTCCCGATGCGCGGTGGATTGAATAATAAACTTAGCTTGAGTAGTTCTTGAAGAGAAAATGAGAGAAGACCACTTGAGCATCCATAATCAATAGAATAGAGAGAGAATGAAGCAACTCTCAAACACCCATGCTTGAATCATCACAATAATAACCAAGAACTTGCATAATAATCAAAATCAACCAACATAAAGCTTGGACACCAAAAGTGATTGTGATGTATGCAAGGCCGCTAAGATCAGAGTGATGACCTCACAGACACCAAGCGGACACACGACACTGGAATTCTGGGACCTCACAGTGAATAATCGAATGTAAATAACTCCAAAACAGAGGGTAATTAACAAGGATCAGATGGATGAAATGGGTGAGGTGTGAAATAAGATCGAAACAGCTAGAATAACACGAATAAGCTCCTCCAAGAAAGAACCCGATTCACCACGCACCAACTAACATCAAATGGATTGAAATGGATAGTGAGGGATGGGAAAAACAGAAAAGGAAAGATAGACTTGAGCTCAAGCTGATACAGGCACACCATAGCTAGAACATCAAGGGCAATGGACTCGATGACCTCAATGGATACAGGCACACCACCGTCGAAGCTACCAAGCTCTACACCCACCACAAGGATTGCCAAATCCTTGATACTGTAGTAGAATTAACCAAATTTGAGAGTTTAACGTCACTCACAAACAAGAGGCTCAATAAGGCACTCAAATCTCATATTTCATATATCAAGTTGTTGAATACAATGACCTCACAGTGGGTATATATAAACCTAGCTGAAATATCTAATTAGGAGTTTCTTGAGCAAAAAGAAAATGTCCTATTCTTGCTTAATTAAACTAATTACATCAGAATAAGATAATATGTAACTAACTTAGGAAACTTCTGGACCCATTGGTAATGAGGACTAATTAAAGCGTCACACATGGCATCTTCATGAAGCTTCTAGAACAATTGGAAGCCTCTAGAAACATCACACATGGCGCTTTCTTGTTGGAGCAGCATTCCTCACGTGGGCAAGGCTGGAATAATCACCTCACGAGCTGGAAGGACCTCAATCAGCTCGAAAGTGACGTCTTCATAGAGGGCCTCAATGACAAACACCTCACTGAATTGGAAAGACCTCAACAACTCAGGAAATGAAGTCAAAAAGGAGCAAATAGTGTTCCTCCAGTAGGGAACGTCCTTGGACGTCCAAATTCTCAACAGTTTCCAGATGGATGTCCTCATGCGTATATCCAAATTGCATAGAAGGTTGATGACCTCCAATAAACAGAAGATGACGCAACCCAAGTGAAAGGACCAAAAGGACCTTGCTGAAACAACAAAAGATAACCTGATCCCGAATGAGGTCCTCATGCGCGTACCCAGATTGCAATAGTTGTGCAGAATGCAAACGACCTCCAAATGGATCAACCTTTGGCATTTAACATGTCTTAGTAACACACTTCCTTGACCTCCAAAGAGAAGAGAATAACAAACCAAGTTGAAAAGAACGACCAACTCCAGATACACGTCCTCAATAATAACAACCGGCTCCAAACAAACGTCCTCAATGCATGCCCATATTGAAATAGCTCTGATAAACCCAAATAACCTTCGGACCATGTAAGCTTGGACATTATGAACGACCTTCAAAGGACCAAATGTGTGTGAGGCCTCAATTATGAAGTATTGAGACAATAGAGATGGCCTCACATCAGGCGGATGACCTTTGATATAGTCAAGGACCTTCTGGGATTCATGGATGGCCTCAAAGCATGCTGACACTAAATGAGGTTGTGAGGGCTGATCTCCATAAGATTGGATATGATTTTGGATAAAGGAGATTCCACCACCAAAACCTAACACCCCACCATGACCATCATAAAGGAATCATCCACCAAATGATCAATAAAGGAATGACTTGCTAACACCACCATTAACAATAGATAAAGTAAGAACAAGATTTTTGAGGGAAAAGGGAGCAAACCCTAACAATGCCTTAGCAATTCATTCAATATCATAAGCTGTCTAGAAAAGAGTGCTAAACATGGTATTTATACTAATTAAAGAAAAGAAACAAAACACAACGTTTTATCTAGAAAAATACGCGAATTAGCTTGGCCGTCGCGGACGCGACAAGAAGTGTCGCGGGTGCGACCTGCTTTTGCTCCCAGCTGTCCTTCGCCTGCCGTCGTTGGTCGCCGGCGCGACAAAGTTCGTCGCGGGCGCGACGTCTGTCTGTCACGGACGTGACATTCGTGGCGCGGCCGCAAACCTGTTCTGTCTCGTCCCCTAGCTGGGCCACATGAAAGTGTCGCGGGCGCGACTTTTCTTGTGGCGGCCGCGACACCCTTGGCAGCATGTCGTCTTGAGCGTGAGCCGGCTGACTCGGTCAGACAAGCTGCTGTTTGCCTGCGCTAGTCCCTCTGGGACTTCCAAGTTTCCATGATCAATCCCGGGCCCCGATTCTTCAATGTTTCTTGTCCCGAGATGGCTCGGTACAACCCCGAGGCCGATGGGGTTGGTGGGGGAAATCCCGAGCCTCTCCAATCCCCAACGTTGGACGAATCGCCTTAACCACGACAACCCGATACTCATCATTCCACCCTTTGAAAAGGTGTAACGGTTCTTGAACATGCCCGGGTGAGCGGGTTTATTGTCGAAATGTTGGGTCGGGATTTCTTCCTTCTTGCCATCATCTACGAGCCCGGTTTTGGTAGCTCGGACCCGAACACGGTACGATTCACCATCTAATTCATAATGTTAATAAGAGTCAAGAAATTATATTTAGCTATTAAAATAACATTATTTCATATGAGTAATGAAAAATGTAAAGTGCTCAAATTATTTTTTAAACAAAAATAGTCTTTTAGAATGTCAACTATGGTAGAAATATGTAACAGAAGGAGTATCCTCAGGCTATCATCTTTGATTGGAAGTACCACATCCTAAAGTGGCATCACATGAGGAGGAGAGAAAAGAAATAAAATAAATGAAAAATGAAAAGGGTGAGAGATAAGGGAGATTGGGCTGGTCATTGGGGAACCTCTACTCTGTGACAAAATATGACAAATTGAAATTTGTTTTTTGTTTTTTTTTTCCATTCAATAATTAATACTTTTACTTTAAAAAAAAAGGATAAGTCAATTCATCTCATCTTTAATTATAAAAAAAAAACTAAGAGAACCCCATGTGAAGTACTGGAATTATATAACAAACAATACTAAAAAAATTAGTTAAACTGTATAAATATTGAGAGAAGTGCAGGGACACATAAAAAGGTTAGAAGTGTTTGGTTTCACTTTTCCATGTTCAGGAGTAGAGGGCATGCAAAAATGTGTTCTGATAGAACCCTATTGCCTCAGCATTTAAGTTAGCACTGAATGTAAAGTATGTAACATTTAGTTGGGTGGTAGAATGTCACATCAAGTGTTAACAAATAACCACTCCCACTCCTACACCTTAAACCATTAAACACTTGACCCTATTACATACAATTGTATATATATCATCTGTTTTGTATTTAGGTGTTAAGTTCAACTTTAACAAAATATAACATGATTAGCATATAACTACTTTCAATATGTTATGATGGTTACCCAATGCATGTGTATTGAGGGGGCACACACAATCATTATTACTACCATGGAACTAACAAAACAACAACGATATCGCAATTTGGAAATTTGTGACATGTTATCAGATTGGGAAATATATGTCCTGCAATACCATAGTAGAAATAGTACAACATCGAAACACACAAGTACAAATTCATATTACAAATAGGTTGAAACCCTAAAACCTTACACCATAAACAACCATACTAAACCAGCCATCCCCGGATCTTATCAAATAGACATGATGTAACAGCCCGCTCCCTAATAGGGGCTGTTAGGGTCAATCTCAACCTAATTAAGGTTGAGAAAGGTAAAAGGAGAACTTAGGAATTTATTTTAAAGGTTTCCTGGAGAAAATTCGGCAGAGTTCTATTTGTAATATGGACTTTTCCCCAGGCTTTAAGCCTTTACATTCCTGTAAGTAAAACAAAAAAAAACCAAAACAAACTCAACGGCCACATGCCGGAGTATATCACAAGCCACACGCTCGGAGTACAAACTTAATGCATCAAACATTCCAAGCATTCCCAAAAATATTTACAATAGAATTCGAATTACAAGACAAGTACTTCCTACATACATAAACGACTAGGAATGTATAGATCTCGAAATAAGTAGTCCACTCTTGATCTTCATATTGACCTGTAAGGGGGAGGTAACTTGTACCCTGGAAGAACCATTAAGATTCAAGTTATGTATTCAAGGGGTCACCCTAAACCTGTATTCACCCAAGGGTAACCATAATATACACGCATCTCCTGTCCACTAAATAATTCATCAAGTGGATAACTAGGTATAAGGTTTCCATTCGAACATCTACTTGTCTTATGTGACCTAAGTATATAACCAACTATCTTCTCGTTTACCTAATGGCAATGGGGTGCATTTTCAATCAAGAAATGATCAGAGAGCTTTCACAGGGTACCTCAATCCTTTGGCATCCCAATTGGTCATATTCGACTCAAATATTGTCCTTCTAAAGATTGAATGTTCTTAAACAAGTAATTCGTACATACCCAAAACTTAGCATCCAAAATAAACTAAAACGATAACCAACTATCTCAAGGGTTAGCTAAAGTGGTTGTGGATGCATTTTTCAAACATAGAATGGTCAGAAATCTATCATAGGGTGGCTCAGGTCCATTGAACTCCTAACAGGCCATATCCAACTCAATTATAACTCTCCCAAAGCCTTAATGACTTTAAACACGTAATTCCCATATACTCAGCATTTAGTATCCAATAAGGACGGTCAAACAAGATAGGTACCAACTTGATTAAAAGACGCCACCAGAACTCAAACATTTCATATATAAATCTTTAATAAGAAAATAAGTTCTTTATTTAAATCCTAAGACCCTTTTGAAACTTAGTTTGAACATATTCAACACAATTCATAAACTTAGCAATTCTCAAGTAGTATACCGTTCATACTTCAAAACCTTTCAAGTTATTCTACATAAGAACATAATACTTTCAACATTTGAATAATAACACACACACACACACACTTTGAAACTGGTATTAAAAGTTATTTAAATTGCCTTTTTCCATCCATTCGTAACCATAATATAACCGTTTTCAATGAATCAACGGTTTAATATATTCCTTCCTTCTTTCCATTGTACGAAAATATCGATACCATGGGCGTATGGTACTTTCAGCACTTTCAAGTCGGGACCGGTTCCCCCTTAAGACAGTTAGTTTGATTTCCCGAGAAATTCCTAATGTCAATGGGCTTTATGTACTTAGCCGATTCGGTTCCCCTTTACAGGTGGTAACCCGACCTTCCAATTAGTCCACAGTATCTAGTGCAATACACCTAGCCGAAAACCATTTCAATACTCATATATCACATAACAATTCCATACCATACACTTCTCATCCAAGTAACTTTTCCAAATCGTATATAAATATATATAAAGTAGAAATATGCCTTTCATTCAAATCAAAATCAACTCAACTGGCTAATTTCCAATCTTTTTCCATTTAAGAAATCCAAAAGCTCAAAATACTCGAATAAGTCTTCTTTAATTACGCTAAATTCATTTAATAAGTATTAACGACTTGGAAATGTAAGTTCTTTTCAACACACCCTAAAATATTCACTTGAAATCCTTCCTTTTGAACCCCAAAAAAAAAAATCATACAAACACCTTTCAATTACATAAACCCATAATAAAAGGGATATAAGTATGTACATAGAGACTCAAATTCACATATAACGATTACCAAGCAATTTAATTTCCATTCACGCTAGATCAGAGCATATTACAACATACTAGATACCTAACGACCCAACCTTATGCATAAAATTTCATTCTTTAAGTATATAACTCATCCACGATCTATATATGCATAATTTCCACATAATCACCAAATCCACATCATTTTAAACATAATCCATCCATTCTAACACGGTACACACATATTCACATATATAAGGTTGCTTAGGCCGTAAATCAAATAATATCGACATATATTGCAACGGAAGTAATGAATAAAACAATTAAACAACCCTCTATACAATTACTTATTCAACCCAAAACATGCTAACTTCACAATTCAACCCGAGCTCCCTCCTCACATGCACCTTCTCAAACAAACCTTGACGCTCAATGTTCAACCCAAACACCAACCTACTCCTAACTCGGTTACATAATTCAATCCAACCATCCCAATATAATTAACGATTTCAGGCATAAACTCAGTATTCAAGGTCTACTAATTAAACCTAAAACTTAACAGTTATTAAGAGGGACAGAGATTCCCCACATAATTCCAATCAATATATGCCTTAGATTTCAGATTCGAACTTGAATCGAGTAACCGGTGGAATCCCCACACCCGTGTCTACTACCGCACGCCAACTAGTCCCCGACATCAGACATTGACCACCACGACACACTTTGGTCTACTAGGCCCCTAGGTCGCCACCGCTATGACCGAAAACCGCCCAAAAATCCACCTCGTTCCCGTCTTTCGCGCCCTACCGCCACCGCCTTGCCACCACCGCGCGACCACTGCGTATAGTCGGCACCACCATCGTTCTCTCTCTTGCGTGCGGTCGCGCGTCGATGTCCCACCGACTGTCGTTGCCTTCTCTCTCTCTCTCTCTCTCTCTCTCTCTCTCTCTCTCTCTTATGTGTGTGCGTTCTAAGTTTCAAAAGAGGAAGGGGGGGCTGGCTCCTTTTCTTTCTTCTTTCCGTAAAAAGACCAAGAAAGAGGGGGGTTTAATCCCTTTTTGCTCTCTCTTATGTGTGTGTGCCTTCTAAGTTTCAAAACAGGAAAGGGGGGCTTGCCCTTTTTCTTTCTTCTTGCCGTAAAAAGATCAAGAAAGAGGGGGGTTTAATCCCTTTTTGCTTACAAACTTTATCCCACTTCAAATAATCACTAATTTCTAATCCCCCATTATCTTCCTTAATTCTTTGATTGTAAGGTTCCCCCATCAAACATGATAAAAATCTCCTACTTTCCCTTATTTTCTTCCTTTCCAAATCTATAACCCAATTACCAATAATATGACAAGTCTACTAATTTATAAGTCAACTCCTTCAATAAAATTCTAATTCGAAAAAATAAAATAATAATAATAATAATAATAATAATAATAATAATAATAATAATATCCACATAATATCCACATAATATCCACATTATATAGAACTACAACAATTGTTCCCATAAATAAATAACTAAACCCAAATTAGTTCCTTAATCGAAGCAATTACTCTTAATAAAACTTCTGGATCTTACACTCCTCCCCCCTAAAAAGTTTCGTCCTCTAAACTTCTAGGTCGAAGGGTCTAGTACAGTAATGTCCAAATCACATTGGTAATCATATAGCATATATCATGCACAAGCAGAGAAAGGGGTGTCGACTCGAGTTTCAAATCCTTTTCATGGCATGTAGCCTCCATCTTGCCAACTTCCTTTAAATGCCTACTCACTCTATTTTAGGCGTCGAGGAGCAAACAATTCAAAGAAGAACAAATAAGTCGACATTACACAACCATCCAAATATTTGAAACTGGGAAACTCTCATGCATAGGGGACTCACTTGATGCTCATTTGATTAAAGCAATGCACTATAGCTAGTCTTACATGATTCTCACATAATTCACGAATGCAAGGTCTGCTAACAATCCAGCTGAAGCTTGACGCACATCCAACTGGACAATGACCTGCTCACCCTACTTTATTAGAAATTGAATGTGGACCACTTGCTAAATTTGAGTTTCTTTCCACCAATGCTGGATTACTATTGATTTACAATTCATGTATCCAATCATTCAAAGCTTAGCAGTAAGTAACTGACCGGAAACCACAATGGAAGGAAGAGGGCGGAAGGAAAGCAATTGATGGAAGAGGGGCATCGAAAAATTGATGGTGGAAAAACCTAGCTTGCATCATTGGCGATCAGAATCGAGGATCAATTGAGAATCATCAACAGAAACCCTAGGTTTTGAAGAATTAGAGTAATTATGGGGAAGGGATTAACTGAAATGGAAGTATAACGACAAAGATTACCATAGAATTGAAGAGAAGCTCTTGAAACTATGGATGATCCAAGAGAAACCTTGCTTCCCATTTTCTCTTTATCACTTCCTCAGGCCTCAACTGTTAAATGAAAGAAACCCGAATGTTCCGGCTTCTAAACTTGGCAACTAGAGGAATCTTATCAATATGGATATCAACTACGAAGGTACTTCACTATCCATCAATACACCAGTATGGGAAGAACTCAAACTAATATCCTAATCACTAGCTATTCCAGCTACTACCCAAGCCAAGATCCTTATACGTTGTCCGCGCTTGAGGGTGTCTAATGATTACTTCAAAACGCCATCTATCTTATATGATTCATCATTGAAGCGTAGGCATTTCCAATAGAACGGATGACTGTGGTATTCTCTTTTGCAATGGAATACTTAAGCGAACTGCAACACCAAAATCATTATGATCATTACTTCTTATTGCTCTTGCCACTATCATACTCATGATCCTATGTCTCAAAAATATACCTGTTAACTCATTCAGGTGATATGATCCACAAAATAGCACACACTATACATGTTTCAAGCTTTAGATTGGTCACCCAGAATGTCGACTTCAAATGGTGTAGCTTAGCACAACAACAAACTATATTAAAGGATCAATTACTCCTTCATCTTACTAACCCATGAGTAGAGACATTTACCCTCTTTTTGAACATAATTAAGAACCTAGGGGAAACATAGGGAAGGTAATTGCAAACCTTTCGTATAAAACCTTAAGCATGAACAACTTACATCAAATTCCTAATTGAGAGAGAATGACCCAAGATCTCAATAGTAATACAATGGAGTAACTTGTGCTTAAAACTTAAAAACTAAGATCAATTCACCAAAACCAAGTGGAAGGGCATATACTTCCTGAAGTGTGATTTACTAAACCAAGTAATCAACCAAAGATCTAGCTAGCGGGAAGTAGAGAAGCTCGGGTACTTCCTAGCCAAAACATTAGTAGATCTACGAAGCTACACCTAAATTAAGGGCTTTAAGAACCTATAACTCACGTAATACACACCTCTTATTCTAATTCCTCAAATACTTCTTAAATTTACTCAAGTGATATGGACCATAGCATATCACACATGTCTATTCGATTTAGGCCCCAAATTAACCACTGAAGATATGGATTTAAGCCGTCAGAACTCTAGGCTACTATTATAAACAAACATATTGTATGAAATAGTGCTCCTTTAACTCAAATATCCCCAAATGTTATAAATTCTCATAATACTTCACTTTAAAGTGTCCTTGTCTCCCACCTCTTCAGCACAAAATAAGAGGCGTTTATCTCCTCCCTAAATGCATCAACCTGGGGAAAAACAAGTGTAATGTAACTATTTTCCACCAATACTGGACATTAAGCAAGACAAACTTTTATTTCATTCCTAATTGAGAGGCTCGCTCAACAACCTTAAGAACAACATCATACGGCAATTTATGCTAATTGCTTACGAGATAAGGTAAACTTACATCACCTAAGTGAAAACCAAGCTACGATTTCTAAAGTCCAACTCACTTAACTGCGCAACTAATAGGAGATCTAGTAACAGAAGGGAAGCGAAACTTAGGCACTTTGAACACAAATACCGTTGTAGACTTGCATTTCTATCTAGCTTTACCACATTAAGAATTTAAGGCACATAAATTTCACGTAAATCACATAATTTCCAAGCAAACAAGCATGCAATGAATGAATGCACCACCTAAGGTCACAGAATCCTTGCTCTGATACCATCTGTAACAGCCCACTCCCTAATAGGGGCTGTTATGGTTAATCTCAACCTAATTAAGGTTTAGAAAGGTAAAAAAGAGAACTTGGGAATTTATTTTAAAGGTTTCCTGGAGAAAATTCGGTGGAGTTTTATTTGTAATATCGACTTTTCCCTAGGCTTTAAGCCTTACATTCCTGTAAGTAAAACAAAATAAACCAAAACAAACTCAACAGCCATACACCGAAGTATATCACGAGCCACACGCTTGGTGAGTACAAACTAAATGCATCAAACATTCCAAGCATTCCCAAAAATATTTACAATAAAATTCGAGTTATAAGACAAGTACTTCCTACATACTTAAAGGACTAGGAATGCATCGGTCTCGAAATAAGTAGTCCGCTCTTGATCTTCACATCTGCTTGTGCTTCAATTTAATTCACTTTATAGACCTCTACCTTGAGGACTTTCAGGGACCACTTAATACGGTGGTTGGGTAGATGACTTCTTACTTGTTTATTACTTCTAACATTAATGAAGGTTAACTTATAGGCTTGCATGTGTTTCTTTATTAAAAGTTGACATGGCATGGAAATCATTTCCAAGGAAACTGTGTGAAACTGTGAGATTTAAAACTGCATATGTGTCTATATTGGCCCAAAATAACCATGTGGACCAGTTTCAGGAATTGTTGGGCCCATCCTCACATTTTGGTATGTTAATTGACCAAACACCAAAAAAAAAAAAAAAAAACAATCAAATTTCATATGTTTGGGCCCTTTCCACCTACGACCTAGTTATCCTTCTGAACCACTTTTAGGGAATGTTGGGCCCAGAATCATATATACAATTTGGTCTGATAATTATAAACACAAAAAAATAACTAAAAAACTGTTTGGTGCAAAGGAAAATTGTTTTCTAGGAAAATGGTTTTCCTTGGAAAATGATTTTGTTAGAAAATGAATTTTCATTTGATATTTTCCCGTTGTTAACAACAACCCTCCTGTTTAGGAAAATTGTTTTCTAGGAAAATGGTTTGCAACTTTATGTTAACAACAACCCTCCTGTTGTTTGACACCTCGACACCATATTCCCCCGTCTCATAGTTGAACAATTGAACCCCAGTGACTATTTCGCATTTTGCAACAATGTCCTTCAACTTCTCATCAATCGTAGGTCCAACAACTATTTTCCATCCCTTTGGTTCATTGTTCCTTTTCTCAAACTTTTGCCCAACCTTTTGCATATGGTCGGACGCTAACCATGGAATGTGCATGTTTCTCATAACCTTCATCCAGTTGTTCCAGCTTTCAATTGGATTATTGTTGAGCCTTCCCCATCGTTCCTTGGTGAACTTGCTTTCTGCCCACTGTTCAGATTCATTCTCCTCAACATAGTTGGAAAACAAAGTATTATGCCCACGTAACTTCTTTAGTGCTTAAAAAAAAGGCAACAAAATTTTTCATCAGTGAAAAACACAGAGAACCATTATACAAACAACTTGACATGATGACATAGCATATCAAACTTACCGACATTGTATCCCTCCACCATTGTAGCATAAGCTATTCTATTCAGCATCTCCTTTACCTTCTCCTTACCGGCTGTTGTTCGCTCTCCTTTCTTGGCAATGAATGAATAGGGCTGGCAAAAATCTGACCGACCCGATAGTCTGAATTTTACCGACTCGGAAAAATCAGGTATTAGACATGGTGATTTGACCGAATTTGAAAATTCGGTCATTCGGTAGTTGACCGAATAAAATACGGGTCGGGTTCGGGTTTAGCAAAACGGGTTCGGGTTGACCGAATTTTTGAAGAAAATCGAATTCGGTCAAATTCGGTCAATCGGGTCCAGGTTGACCGAACCCGAAATTGGGCAAGAATCAGTGAATCACAAGATATATTACTAAAAAGAGTAAAAAGGTTATTTATGAAATTCGGTCAATCGGACACATTCGGTCAACCGGGTTCGGGTTCGGGTTTGACAAATGTGTCCGAATTAAAATTTGAACAGGGTTAGGGTTTGAGTTTTTTGACCGAATACCGAATTGACCGAACCCGATAAGATCCGGACCCGGTTTTTTGCCACCCCTATGAATGAACTGACTAAAGTTCTCTATCAAATGCCTAAGGCAGTAACAGTGGTATTCTTTGCCAAAATGTTTAGGAACATATTTCAGAAGTACCAGTCATTACCACCGTGTCAATGAACCCAGTACACTCCCTAACATTGTGTAGGAACCAGTCCCGGTTATCATCATCCTCCCCAGTCACAGCTGCATACGCAATGTCCAACAGGTGGTTGTCCGCATCCAACGCAACGGCATCCAGCAATGTACCCTCGTAGGGACCACTTAGGTGGGTTCCATCGACAAACAAACGTTTCCTACAAGATGTAACAAACGCCTTCACCACTGGCAAGTAAGAAACAAACATCTTCCTAAACACATTTTCATCAACCTCAACAAAAGCATATGAGGCTGGATTTGCTTTCCGAATAGATGCACATAACATGGAAGGAGCTTGTACTGATCTTTCGGCTTCCCCCAGCTAACATTCTAACATATTCCCTTGTACGTCAACATTGATGGTATGTAGCGTTAATGCCAAACTCAAGCATAACATCTTGCAATATGGCAACGTGTGAGTAATCCGAGGCCATCCTTACTTTTCCATCGATCAAGAACCCTAAAATAGATGCCCTCGGTCGTTTCCTCTTCCACAACCCCATCTTACACTCATCCCCGGCAGTGTGTTCATGAATACCAATAAATTCCTTCACATACATACCCTCAGTTTTTGCACTACCCCTCGCACATACAAAAACTGGACACCCATCAACAACCCTCTGTCGGTAGTTCCTCTCATACTTATACACAAACCTATGAGCAACATTATATTTGAATACACTTTACTGGAACGATGTTCGACTAGGAAACAACTGCCCTTTCCCTGTCAACTCATTCTTACAAGCAAACATTCGATTGTTGTATGACTCACAATGTCAACCTTTCTTCGACCAAATCCGGCCTCCACCTTCTTTCTCCACTTCATCTTCCAACCCATCCATATCATTATCTTTATCTTCTTCCAAAGTGGAGGATCATCCATATACCCAACAGGCTTCACGTCATTGAATTCCTCCCATTTCGTCGGCCACTTGACAATTTTTTTCCTACATTTTCAAACACAAAACAACATCACATACATAAATATTTACAACTGTCTACAACCAGAATACAGTACCATATTGCTACACTTACCTGTTTACATCATTATCCTGGGGTGCATCACCCTCCTCCTTTATTCCTCCAACAAGTACAGATCTCTCCATTTCATGCATATAGCAGAACTCTTCCCTCTCTTTTCCATGCCCTCTACCTCCATCACACATCCATCATTCGGCGCTAAACGATCTATTACATATAAATAACCGACATCATCATTTGCTCGAAACATGTTTAACATGTCTGCATCGTTAGTGAACCGCATCATCATCAACCTGTCATACTTCAGAGTAAACAAGATGTCTCTCCCATTTAAGCTTTTCCCTGTCACATCCTCTACCATTTTGACAACATCTTCTAGCCCCATTCTATCATCCATCCACTCACAACCCTTTTCACCACCAATATGTATCCAACTCTTCCTGGTTCATTCGTCACGTTACCTTCATTTAATACATAAACAAGCATTTCACATATTTCTATTAGGCCAACATGTGCTTCACTATCCCCCATTTACCCATGCACAGTCAGCATTATATATATATCAAGATATTTACAAATGAAGCATCTATTACACACTAACAAGCTACACCCAATACACTTACTTATACATCCAACTCCATATCATTATTGTGCATACTCTCCAAAACCCTAAGAAATTCTCAAAGCAACTAGTTTGCACTATATAACAACCCACTATGAAAACTTACCCACGCCAAACAAGCCTTCAGCATTTCTAACCTTACTATACCATTACATACAAGTCATATTACTATTTCATTTACAACGTTACACTATTTCTTTTTACCTAGTTTTCAAATACAACCGCACCATTTAAATCATATTACTCTAAATCCTGAACCCTTGAACCTTAACAAGAACACATTAAACCCTAAATAATCAGCTACTGAATTAACATATAAACGTCAAATTAAGATGAACATAAATAAATCTTTTACTACAACTTACAATAACTTACTACTCCACTTGGAAGACGATTAACTTCACTTCTCCCACAGGATAGTTGATTTTTGATTGTTAGTAATTCGCAAACGCCGAATCCCGTTGTAGACACCGGGATTTGCACCGATATAATCCCGACTTATCAAGAGTTCAACATTAGGGCCGGATACCAAGATGGGTCATTGGGCTGATGAAAACAGCAAAGCAAGCATGATAAGACAAGGCGACCCACTACTGGGAACAAAATCCGCACGGGTTTTAATCAAAGGAGACAGCCCAGAACCAGGACAAGCCCAAGGCGCGCCCCCAGCCCAGGGACTTCAAAACCCGCGCAGGTTTTCTACCGCCTAAGCGCGTCATTTTGCCGTCCACGTCAGCGATCCGTGTGCCTGGATATTATAAAACCCGTGTGGGTTTTCTGTTTGAATCCGGCGCCAAAAATCTTGATCACTCCCATGATATTAGCCCATGTGTTTTGACCCTTAACCTTGACTTTGTGATTGCATGGCATAATCCTTGGGATGTGTCCCTCCATTTCCCTCCTAAACACCACCTCACTCACCTATAAATACCCCTCCATTTCACCCTCACTAATCACCAACTACTCTCATAAACCATATCTATTACTCTCATTTCATCAACAATCACCCTCTACTACCCTTATTATACTAAATTCTCATCAATCATCACCATTGAACTCTAATCCTTACTCCACTTAAGTTCCATATTAACATTCTCTCCAAACCCTATCATCCATTTTATCATCCTAATGCTCACCTTTCCATCCACCAAGTCGAGGAAAAAGTCAAGATTTCGATCGACGCATTCGGGCTCCCAAATCAAAGAGGTTCGCTCTCATTTTCTTGTCGTTGTATCATTTAATCATGTAATTTGTATTTCATTTCCATTACTTGTGCATATTTTGTAAACAAAAGAAAAAAAAAAAACCTTGTCTTATAATGCATGTTGAGAATATAAATTTGTGAAATTAATTAAACTTCTCCCCGCTCTTTTTCATTTTAATATCGATTTTAGTAGAGTCTGTTTTCTAACAGGCGAATTCGAGAATTCTTATAATTCTCGAATTCGTAACCTTACCCCGGACTTAGAATCAGGTTTCGTAGACCGGAGTTTTATCTTCATTATTTTTTATGGTTTGTCGGTTTCCTTAAAACAGTTGGCGGCTCTTTTATTATTTTTATAATCCATTTAATTACTTAATATTGAAATTTACACTAAAATGATTAAGAAATGATTTAATATCTTCCTCTCACCCAATTCAAAGTTAAAACCGAGAGAAAGTGGGGCTAGGAATCAATACAACCCCCACGGGTTTTATTGTTTCCAACCCTCATTCTCTGGCCCAAGGAAACAGGCGGCCCGGCCCAAGAATTACCAAAACCCGCACGGGTTTTGGCAGTTCTTGGTGGCCCGCCTGCTTCCTTTTGGGCCTGGATTTGGTGTTTGGGCCGATTTTAAGTCATTATTGATATATTTTGGTGTAATTTCAAGTGTTTAAATAATAAAAACGGATCTGTAAAATAAATAAAGTTTCAACACCCCGAAAATGAATTTCATAAAATAAAAATATCCTTACGTAAGGATTAAGCAACCTTAGTCGGTTCCTGATCGTTTAAGTAGCGCATCCGAAAATCGACATCCCTAAACGGGGGCGATTTTCCGGGTCCTACAGATTGGCATCTCCACTGGGGACTTAAACTTAAAAAGAGGGTAAAACTTGAAAAAATCGAATTAACTTGAAATTGTAAAAGGGAGAAGTCGATTTATTTCACGATTTTATCATTCTTTTTAGGCATCCTTTGCATACCGGGCCACTAATCGCGTCTTTTGACATGTTAGCACAAAGGCGACGGTTTAGGTATACCTAGGTGATTCCCTAGAGAACGGGTAGGCCACTACTTGTGTGATGCACTCTACATCGCCAAGCATTTGGTCTCTCCTCTCCCTGCGTTACACTCAAAGGGCTTCCTTGAAGTTCTTTGAGTAATACCTCACACTCCTTACCTAAGGGTATAGAGCACCGAGATGAAAACGTGCGGTAGGCCATGTAATCCAACAATAGAAATCCATGAACATAGAACCTTGGTTTACGATATCCCTTCATGTTGTATGCTATGTGCTATGTGTAGACCTTCCCTTTTTTCATCTTTTGTTTTAGGGTTGACCCTAGTTTAGAGGTTTTGTTCTAGTCCATATAAAATTCGTTGGGTTGAGAAAATGATTATTTATTAATTAGAATAATTAACTCAAAAGGCATCATGGTTAGCCCAATTGGAAGGGCCCATTTATGCTTGAAGGGTGATTATTTTAATTAATAAATAAAAATCAACTCACCTTTAATGATATTATATGGCCCTTTACAAAATTCTCCTAACAAAGGTCCAAAAATTAATTAAAAAGTCCCACAAAGTTAATGGATAGTGTTTTAGATTGCATAATAGTCGCTAAGTTCGAGAAAGTTAATTTGTCGATTTAATTAATAAATCCACCGCATTTATGGCCGACCCGTTGTTAGACCCAACCATATTGGATTTGTTGATTAAACCCATAAATTAATTGTGACTCGCTTATTGTCGGCTTTATTCAATCCTTTGCAATATCCATTTTCCTCGACTAAAAAAAATAAATAATAAATAAATAAAAGAAATAAAAAAAAAGAAAGAAGGTTAAAAAAAAATGGGGCGTCAGTCTTGTTAAACATTATTCTAATCCGCATAATAGTCACTATGGCTTGAGCTATGTGAATTGTTGGGCCAAGTTACGGATTCTCCTTAAAACGGTCGGCATGTGGTTTGGGCTCATCCGAATTGAGAAACACTGACTTGAACCTATCAATTTATGACCCGCTCGCTATGTTTGTCTTTCTGCGGTCCTTTATAATGTTTTGTCCATAGGTCCATATAGAGTTAGATCATGCACTCCCAAAAAGTGGGTGAGTCCTTTGTGTCAGCATATATGCGTCGAGTCAGTTAGGATCATATAGGTCCCTTAGGGCATGCATGCATCGGGTAGTATGTGTCAGAGTATGTCATCGAGTGTTCTAACTTTGGGTTTCCATGCAGGCATCATTGATGATCGTCTCTGAGCCCGCATTCGAGATCCACGAACTGGTCGTTTGATTCCAAACCCGCATTACGATCCATCTGCTACTAGTGACTGCATCATGTCTGGAGAGCAATTCCAACAGGTCTCGGTCCAAAGCACTAAAGCCAACATCACGAAGCATTTGGACGAGCTCTACACCAAAATGCAAGGGCTTGTGTTTGCTAATACCTTAGAGCAGGAGTAGAAGATGAGCAAAAGGCTGAATGAACAACAACAAGTGATGGATGGAATGTTGCAGGCCATCACTAAGATCAACTCCAAGTTAGGACTGAATGTTGAAGAGGATGACGAAGAAATGCAAGGATATGAATCAGAACCTGAAATCATTAAGACATCTTCAGATTCCGGAGGAATAAGGATATCCAAGGCTAAGGTTAATACTTCTGAAGTGTCAAAACCTACAAGGGACCCAGCTGTTAAGGCCCTTGAGCAGAAGTTAGAGAGCCTCACCAAATCAATGAGCTTTGTGCCAGCTTTTGCTGACAAGTACTTGGAGGTTCCATTGCCTGTCCAACCAACTCTAAAGATAGTTGACAAAGTTGAAGTGTCAAATATTAGGTTCAAACCTTTTGAGAACCCTATTTATCATGTTGAGGAGTTCATGAGACTGGCACCTTAAAACCGGATTGATGTTGACTTAAACTCTACCGTCTTCCCATCCACCCTAGATGGTGAAGCAAAGGTATGGTATCATGCGATGTCACCTCAAATCAAAGCCAACTGGAGTGAGCTGTTCAAAGCTTTCATCCACCATTACACCCGCATCCAGAAGAAACAAGCTACGGTGGATGACCTAACTGCCATGAAGCAACGGGATGATGAGTCCTTTATGGATTACTTTGAGAGATTGCATACAAAGTTGTCCCACATAAATGAGACAATCCCTCTCCGCCTGCAGTTATCTACCTTTAAGCAAGGACTCAAGAGCAGTTTATCCAAGCACTTGGGGTACTATGTTGTTAAAGACTTTGATTACCAAAAGGACATTTGTGTCCAACTAGAGGCAATGCACAATGATAAGACCACTTCGCCTGGATGGAAAGGGTCCAGCTCCAGCAGGAGGGCCACTAGTGCGGCTAGCCATCCTACTAAGATTATGGAGACTAACTCTATCTAGCGCAAGGGGCCTTATGTACCGAAGTATGAGACCTATACGCCATTGGATGTTCCTTACTCACAGGCTCTCGACCGTCTAGTCAAGAACGGTATCTTGGTTTTGCCCTTACTGAAAGAAGAGCCAGAAATCAAGGGCAGAAACTGGGGTGCCAACCAATTTTGTCGCTATCACCGTTGCTGAGGGCATGACACTGAGAAATGTTGGACTTTAAGGAACAAGATAGAAGATATGATAAGGGCAGGGATGCTACCAATGCCAAAATTTGCCAGGAAACCAAACGATCAAAGTAATCCTATGCCGGAGCACGCAAATGCTATTGTCTGTGGGGATTTCAGCTTCGACCCCTCCGCTTTGATTGTAGAAACATGACAACTTGTCCCTGAAATAGTTGGGTTTCCTGAAGGTCTATTCATCTAGGATATTTGGGAGAGTGATGAGGATGACGAGCACGAGCACTCCAAGACAGAATGGATAGAGACAGATGAACCAGGCAATGTGGCATTTCTTGCTCGGTTTGGCCGTCACAACCATAGGAACACCACCACCCCAGTGGCTGCTCCTAACCGTACACCAACGATCGACAATGACAACCAGGTCTCCCCTGAAGATCCTCTTCTTTCTCAACTCAAAAAGACCAAAGCGGAGGTCACCATATGGCAACTCATATGCACATCGCATGCTCATAGACAGAAGATGTTGGATGTCGTTACAGCACTCACAGTACCGCCTACAACGACTCCTGAATCCTTGACCACCCAACAAGAGATGATTACTTTTGGGATTGAAGACCTGCCTCAAGGAGGAGCATCTCACAACAAAGCCCTGTACCTTATAGTGCAATGCTCCAACAAAACTATCCCACTGGTTCTGGTCGACAACGGTTCAGCTGTAAATGTGTGCTCTTGGAGGAAGGCACAAAAGTTAGGAGTTCAACAATAACACTTGGCTTAAAACGGTGTACAACTCAAGGCCTATGACAACTCACCTCGGAGATCAGTTGGATCCATAATATTACCCATTACTATTGGCAATGTTACTCGGAATGTGGAATTTATGGTGTTGGACATTCCAGCCTCCTTCAACTTACTACTAGGGAGGTCGTGGATTCACGAGTGTAACTCTATAGCATCCACTCTGCATCAAAAGGTGAAGATGTTGGTTCAAGGTCAAGTGATCACTATCTCGGGAGAGTCTATCAATGTTGTTTTCACTCCTAAACAGTCAACTCTTGAAGTGGAGCACAGTTCAATGGATGAAGAACTCCACAACTTTGAGCTTATGGCGATGATGAGCCGGGATGAAGCACCTTTCGACTTTGATCCCTACTCAAATCCCAAGGTACATGCTATGCTCAAGAAACAAGGTTATTTCCCTGGGATGCTGCTGGGGAAGAACCCGAAGAACAAAATTCCGCCCGTGTTCAAGACCTTCAAGCAGCGAGGAAGGTTTGGCTTAGGCTACAAGCCAACTGAGAAGGAGCTCAGGCTCACAAAGGTGGCTATAGCTGAACAGAAGAGGATGGACAATCCTCCCACTTTATTCCAGATGAAGCCCTATCAACTTACTTTGAATGGGCAGTTTTTCAGGGAAGGTGACGACTTCCCCTACTATAGGTTCCCTGAGCCATTCTATCTGAAGAGAAAAGGAATTCAAGTTGCCGGACTAGAAGTCTTCGATGATTGCTCCATTAACATGGCTACTGTCTGTATTCCCGCTCGGGACAAGCAGCCTCCATTAGAATGGACTCATCTTGCTGGGAGCAACATTTTTGGCATGTTGTTTGGACAAAAAGCTGTCCAAGAGAAGTCTGAAGCTGATGCTGTTATTGTTGCTTTGTCCAACCCAAGCTTCGACCCGAGTCTCATGATTTTTGAAGGAGAACAAGTTAAGGCGGTCTCGTGGGTCGATGCTGAGGAGAATAATTTTGCTTTATTTGTAGGAGAGTCTGTTCCTAAGGACATAGGGTCAGGTCTTAAGGGTCTAGAGTCAAGTGAGTCTGGTCTTGAGTCTGCTTGCGATGTATTCCTTTCTGCATTCAATAAGATGAACCTTTCTGCTTACTCTGATTCTTCTTTCCCCTCTTCCCAGAACTGTTGCGCCAATAATAATCTGGAATTTAATGAACCCTTAAAAGAATTTTCTAATGAACATGAGCATAAAATGGCGGTGTTGGAAGACGCCATCACCATAAACGTGGGCACAGAAGAGCAACCTCGGGATTTGAAGTTAGGTAGTTCACTCACAACAGAAGAACGAGTAGCATTCATGGAGCTTCTCAAGGAGTTTGTGGACGTTTTCGCGTGGTCCTACGATGATATGCCTGGGATTGACAGGGAAATTGCGGAGCACACTATACCTTTGCTTCCTAATGCAAAACACGTTCGACAAAAAGCTAGGAGGATCAAGCCTGAATGGGCTAAGAAAATTGAAGAAGAAGTGATCAAGCAGCTTAACGCTAAGTTCATCAAAGCAGTCCAATATCCTGAATGGATTGGTAACATTGTTTCAGTACCCAAGAAAGATACGCATGTTTGTTGACTTCCGAGACCTTAATAAAGCTAGTCCCAACGATAGTTTCCCGTTACCTCACATCGATGTATTAGTGGATAACACTTGCGGGCATGAGCTCTTGTCCTTTATGGATGGATATGCCGGTTACAATCAAATCAAAATGGCAAAAGAAGACATGGAGAAAACCTCATTCACTACACCACGGGGAACATACTGTTATGTGGTTATGCCTTTTGGTCTTAAAAATGCCGGAGCGACATATCAAAGAACTGTCAACACCCTACTTCATGACATGATGCACATAGAGGTAGTGGTTTATGTGGATGACATGATTGTTAAGTCCAAAACAAGGGAGGAGCACATTCCTAACCTCCACAAGTTCTTTCTGCGACTTCGCAAGTACAAGATGCAGCTTAATCCAGCAAAGTGCACCTTCGGTGTTACCTCTGGGAAGCTATTAGGTTATGTGGTTAGCCAACGGGGCATTGAAGTTGACCCTTCAAAGATAAAGGCTATCCAAGAATTGCAACCACCCAGGACAGAAAAAGAGATAAGAGGCTTCCTAGGACGAGTTCAATACATCAGCAGGTTCATCTCAAAGCTCACCATGACTTGTGAACCTTTATTTAAGAAACTAAAGAAAGGAAGCGAAGTAGAAGGGGACGATCAGTGTCAAGCCGCATTTGACAAAATCAAGGAGTATTTACAACATCCTCCAGTCCTCATGCCGCCAGTACCAAATGAGCCTCTACTCTTTTACCTTACCGTGACTAGCTTTGCAATGGGGGCTATGCTAGCTCAGAAGGTTAAAGGTCAAGAGAGCGCCATCTACTACTTGAGCAAGAAGTTCCTAGACTATGAAAGTCGATACGCAGACATAGAGAAAATGGCTCTCGCATTAGTATGGGCCACGAAGAAGTTGAGGCAATACATGTTTTCACATACAGTATATGTCATAGCTGAGAATAATCTCATCAAGTTCATCATGGAACAACCTACCATCAACAACCACATCGCTCGATGGGTGGTCATGCTTTCAGAGTTCAATCTTCCGTTCCTGCCTCAAAAATCCATCAAATGACGGGTTGTGTCAGATTTCCTAGCTGCTTCACCATCACAGGAACCTCCAAGCACTCACTTGGAATTCCCAGATGAGGATGTATTTTTTACTGATGAAATAACATGGTAGATGTATTTCGACGGAGCTTCTAACCAAATGGGTTGCGGAGTGGGAGTTTTATTAATATCTCCAGAAGGGGCACATGTCCCTGTATCTGTGAAGTTGGACTTTGATGCTACTAACAACGCTGCAAGATATGAAGCATGCATCAAGGGCCTACAAGCTGCCTTGGCTTTGGGCATACGTCACATAAAAGTCTTCGGAGATTCTAGCCTCATCATTAATCAGGCTAAAAATACATGGAAGGTCCGGAATGAATGTCTTATGGCATACCAACAGAAGTTCTTGGGACTTGCTAACCAATTTGAGCAAATCAACTTCTAGTACCTCTCAAGGGATCACAATGAGTTAGCTGATGCTCTAGCCAAGTTATCTTCAATGATATCGATCCCATCCGACACGCTCCAGTTACCAGTAGTAGTAGAGCGACAGTTTGAACCTACATATGTTTGCAATATGGAGGCACAAGAGCAAGAAACTGAGGAATTGTTCCATGACATATACAATTTTCTTCGGAAAGGAGAATATCCAGCTGAGTTAGATACTCGAGGACAGTGAGCGATCAGGTCTCTAGCAGCACAATATTGTTTGATCCAAGATCGACTTTACAAGAAATCACCTACGGGCATCAATTTATTATGCATCGATGCTAAGAGTGCCAAGAAGGTCATGGCTACTATACATGGAGGAGAGTGTGGGCCCCACATGAATGGGCACAGCTGCTGAAGAAGATTCAGAGGGCTGGTTACTACTGGTCTACTATGGAGGCAGACTGCTTAGAATTCGTTCGGAAGTGCCACAAATGCCAAGATTATGCCAACCTATAGCATCAACCCCCATCATATCTAACTACTTTGACATCTCCATGGCCGTTCTCGGTATGGGGTATCGACATCATTGGCAAGATACACCCGACTGGACAGGAGGACATGAATACATCTTGGTTGCCATCGACTACTTCACTAAATGGGTAGAGGCAGCCTCTTTTGCCAAACTCGCGTCCAAGCAAGTGGCCAAATTCATTCTCCAAAACATCATATGCCGGTATGGAGTGCCTCATGAGATCACCAGTGACAATGGGAGACATTTTCGGAAGGAAGTAGAAACTTTGCTCACCACCTACAAAATTCAGCATCACCGGTCGTCGCCATACCGACCTCAAACCAATGGAGCTGTGGAAGCAGCCAACAAGACAGTGGTTGGAATCATCAAGAAAATGGTTGTCACTTACAAAGATTGGCATGATAAATTGGCATTTACCCTGTGGGGATACCGAACCTCTATACGAACTGCTACGTGTGCAACACCTTATTCTTTGGTATATGGGATGGAAGTGGTCCTACCAATTGAAGTAGCAATCCCTTCGTTACGGATAGTGGCCGAAAGTCAGTTGCCAGAGGCAGAATGGGCTAGGGCAAGGTTCGAGGAGTTAATGTTGATGGACGAAAGGCGATTAAGGGCATTGCATAATGTGCAAGTATACCAAAGCAGGATCACTCGTGCTTTTAATAAGAGGGTGAAAAGTCGTTCACTTCAATAGGTGATTTGGTGCTTAAGGAGATGAGGGCTTCTATACAAGATCCAAGGGGAAAATTTGCACCTAATTGGAAGGGTTCTTATATGATTAAGGACATTTTGCCAGGAGGAGCAGCTCGGCTTGCTACTATGGATGGAGAGGACATAATTCAACCTATGAATTTGGATCAGCTCAAGCGATAATATGCTTAATATAACCAAGCAACTGGAAAACCAATTTTCAGACACTTGGGATATATTTAATAAATCATGTACATAAGAAAAATAAAGTTTGCATAAACACAATAATTGTGAACAATATTTCTTCTTTATTAATTGATAATGCAAGTACACTGCTTGTAACATAAGAAAATTCAAAAGGCATAATTAAATAAAAGACTATTCTGGCAAAGCAGTTTCAGTTCCTTCATTTCCGTCCATCTTCTAATCTTGCTTCACTTTCTCTACTTCGCCAGTTGTCTCATGGTCAGTCTCCGTGTCTCTAGGTCCGCTGAGGGCTTTCTCTTTGTCTTTGGGCTTATAGACCCGCCTCTTGGTTTTGGTGTCTCCACTCTCGGACCAAGTCTATCTTTCACCGAGTCTCTTGCGCCAAGACGGTCCTTTACCGATGTACGGGGACCCAATCTTTCCTTTACAGATGCTTGCCTTCTTCTTGCTTCCCCATCACGGCGAGATTCAATAGCCGTAATTAGCTATCCATGGCAATCAGCATCGGCAATATGAGACACGTGTACCTTTGATAGGTGCTTTAAGAGTCGGTCTTCTTTGCCAATATTTTAGCCACGACTCTGTCACTGAGCTTCGAAGCTTCAATTGTTCGGGGAGTTTCACACAATAGCTCGGGGATATTCTGCGTGCGACTTATCTGCCGCCTCACTCGCGCCAGAAAATAAAAGGTCATGTGCATCAAGCTAGCAAGGCACACATAGGCATTGCGAGAATCATGGGTCACGTACTCGGAAATGTGCCACCATTCGATCCACCATGTGATCTCACGAGGCTCCTTTAAGAACGCGATCCATTCCGTTACCGAGTGGAGGTCGGTGTACTTCCTCTTCCTCTGACAATAGTTCGCCAATGCCGAAGAAGTTCGGGATTCTTCGATGAGGCCCAAGTGTTCCATTAACCAGATCTATCCAAAATTTAGCCAGGGTTAGATTGCATGCCAATTATCCCAAACTAACTAAAAAAAACTAAAAAAACAAAAAAAATTGTGTGCTAAAACCCGCTCGGGTTTTACAAGCAGTAGAGGTAGAAATCAGGCAGGAGTAAAAAGGAGGAGTGAAATACCTGAAGTAGCAAGGGGCTTCCTCGAAAATCATGTTCTGGATTATGATCATCCAAGCCCATCATGGTTTCCGCTAACATTAGGGGTACGGGATTGTAGCCTCGGGACATGTCTACGACGATTTGGATCAAATTCGCCGGTCCGGTTCTTTTGCCTCCGTGGTAGAAGCAAAACTCGCCGAGGAGACATAATACGAGCGCTCGCACTCGTATCACTGGACTGTATTCCAAGGTATCGGGAGATTGAAAATATTCAACAATGGTTTGAAAGTGTACCTTTTCGCCAAACACCGCACTTCCGATGACCCGAGAAGGAAGACATAAGAGCTCCTTATATTGCTTGGGGATGTCAGTTGGTGTTGGAGGCGACTTCAGCCGAGCAAAGTGATTTGTCCCTAGGATTGAGGACCATTCCTCCGGAAGCGGACATAGCTCTTTCCAAGTGAATCAAAAACGTGCATTTTTGGATCCCAAAAGGTCTCCACCTCACGGAGAAAGTCGTGATTCACTCTCACTTGTCGAAGACTCAACAAGCTTGTTAACTTGTATCTTCCGAGCTCTTTCTTCTCTTCCTTGGACAAGATGCTCATCCAAGTAGCAAGTTTCTTCTCAAAAGCCATGTGAATTGAAAGGTTTTTTTTTTTGGAGAATATGTGATGAAGACTTGGAGATGAAGATGAGGAGTAATGATCATATGCACCAAATGAGGTATTTATACACCTCCATTCATAATCAAAATGGAGAAAAGCAACTAGCAAGTGATCATGTAACCGTTGCACCCATATCCCATGATTTCAGCCCATCTACAACGGCTAGCAAAAAAAAAAAGATAAGAAAATCAAAACCCCCGCGGGTTTTGATATTCTTAGACCAGCGTCGTCAAGCCAGTGCCCATGGCTCTTTGAAGATGAAAACTTCGCGGGTTTTTAGCGACATGGGTCGGCCTTGACTTCACCATTGTTTTCTGGTTGTAATTGGGCCCTAGAATTAAATTGGCCCGTTCATATATCTTTAATGTTTTGGATCCCGTCATTGACCCAGTGATGCTCGGTTCTGAAATTTTTTCTCGAGTTTACTCTGACACTTAAGTTTTATATTTTCTTTTATTTTCTTTTCTTTTTGGGGAAGCGGGATTAATTTGGGATTAATCCTGTCATGTAGAAAGTCATTCAGACATGCATTAATAAAATAAAGTCGTGCATTCACCGAGTCTTGCATATAAAATAAAAATAAAATTCATAAAGAGTCTTGCATTAAAATTATAAAAAAAAAGTACAAATGTAGTCTTGCATACAAAAAGTCTAAAATGCATAAAGTCTTGCTTGACATCGGTCTGATCATCACAAGGAGCCCGAATCGCCGCTATCTTCAACCGGGTTGTTACCAGCATGTGAAGTCCCAGCGTTGGAGGTACCAGCCGTGCCAAAATAGGTGTCCCAGGAATAGTAGTCAGGACCAGGAGCCGTCTGCGGTGGCCCAGACAAGGGAACTTCAGAAGGAAGGATGCATGCTCGACGGTGATGATATGGAATGCTCCTGCAAAGCGGCTAGCCATGAATAGTCAGGAACGTGCCACTCAACAGAATGAGTAGGCCATACAGGACCAGTTCCGTAACCAGGGGCTGGCCAATCAGAAGAAGTAGATCCTCCAAGCCAAGAGTGTTGAGGTGCAGACCACTCTTGCGTACCCGTAGGCCATGAAGGACCCATCCCAGGGGTCGGAACTGGCCATCCAGCAGAATAAGAACCAGAGCCAAAAGAGGAGGTGTCGTATGGTGCAGGACGTGAAGTAGCATCATCCGCTAGGGCCTGACCGCCATGATACCCTACGGATGCACCTGAATCATGGTCCCTCACCACTATCTCCCGACCACGGCGAGTAGAACGCACTGAAGCTGGAGTGCGACGAGAATGAGAAGGCCGGTAGGTGGCGCTCGACTCCGAAGCATCTTCCACCCAATAGGAATGGGGCTGGGTATCAGCACCATACCCAACATTGTGATGTGACCCCCCTTGGCCAAGTTGTTCCTCCAAGGACATCTGAGCCATGTCCTCTTCCATAGGGCGACGATCTCTGCTACCGGATCTGCTACGATGAGACCTAGTTGAATGGTGACCCTTGATCATAATGCCTTTACTGCGACCCTCTGGCACAACTGCTAGGGGAGGACGAGAGGACCCACCAACCTCTTCCCGAGATCGGCCCCGGGAAGAATACTCCCCTGCAGAAGAACGCCGAGGTGGATCCCGAGGAACAAACTCTACATCGGCCTCCATATCAGCCCTTCCAACGGATTCCCGCGATACCTGCCTGAGCCGGTGAATGCCCGGTCAATGTGCTTCATACTTCACTCCTTGGTCATTTGTCGGAAGAAAGCCCATCTTGGCTGGAAGATAATGAGACCAAGGTTATAAGCGGCATATGGGATAAAAGGAAGCAACATGAAATGAAGAATTACCAGTTTCCGATCAAATTCTCGGAGTACAGAACATTGACAGTTGGTCTCTACATCCAAGAAACCACCGATCCTTCTTCTCGCTGGTGGGAACTCCACCTCAGTGGCCCTAGCATAGGGCCCCAGCTGTAAACTTTATGGTTAGAAATCAGCCAAAACATGATAGAGATAAAGGAAGAAGATACGCACCACCCGGGGAGCTAAGCGGCTCAGGTAGCGCTGAAATTCCTCATCAAGTTGCTCCTACGGAACGTCATGCACGAAGTTGTCGAAGTCTTGGCCGCAAATCAAATTCCCAGGGCACCCGGGTCAATGCGCCATGGCTCGAACATATGCTCTGGAGGATCCTGGGGTATAAGACCGGGATATCCCCCCAGGATCTACCTTGTAGCTCTCTCTCCCAAGTACCATATGAAGCCCGAGGGTCCCTCCATCAGGATGCGGAGGCGAGTATCATGCTCCACCAGTTGCAAAGGGATGGGCAATCCACCCAAATTGAAACTCCGCCCATGGACGCCAATTCACTTGATCCTCTGAAAGAAAGAGCGTCATTTCGAGAATAGAAGCAAAATAAAATAAAGGCGTTAGGCATAAAGAAATACCGGGGTGAGGTCATCCAGCACACGACGAATATGATCGAGATTGTGCCGAATTTCTTCTTCCATGAACGGCCTCGTGAGTCCAGCTCAGCGGTGGGCTGTCTTATTTTTCTCGGAGCGAATACCCGAAGGCAGAATGTACTCGTAAGCCCATGACTGCATGAATACAAAGTCAAAGAAAGAGCAAAAGAGAAGCAATACTACAAAGAGAAGAGTATCAGGGACATACCTCGTGCACCTTCCACAGAGAAGGGCCATACTGGTAGCGAGTGTAAGACTCGTGAAGTTAAACTGGATCCTCATCCAGTGACAGTCTGACACCACGGCGAAGCCAGAGGATGAAGTTCGCATAAGTCGCCTTGCCCCAGTTCAATTCCGGACATTGTTCAGGTCCAGAAGATTCCAAAACCTGGTCAAAGTAATGTTATCCCCACGGTTGGCAAAATGAGTGGCGGAGATAATGTTCGCCAAGAAGATAAAGCGACGTTGATCCCTAGGCAAATTCTGGAAGCTGGCATCGCGAATGGCCGCCTCGAAGTGCGCGTAAGAGACGTTGGAAAGGCCTTATCCTTGGCCTAAGCGCGCTAACACTGGACCCAGTAAATCCAAGACCATTAGCGGAATCTTGGCGTCGAAGACTACGTCACGCCCGCCCCAAGGAAGACCAGTAATCATAACGAAGTCCGTGGGGGTAATCGTCGTCTCACCCACAGGAAAATGAAAGGAATTGGTAGTGTCCCAAAACCTTTCAGCTATAGCACAGCCTATGACACGGAATGTTCGACTTTTCCAGGCCACCAAGCATTTCCAGAACGGCATGAGACCCGCCGCGGTCAAGGTGTCGCTAACAAAGTCCCCAGGAATTGAGTTGGCTACCTTAAGGGGATCCTTTAGGACACCGGGAGTCTTCAAGTTATCCTCCTAGAGGTAAACAGAAGGGCTAATTAAAGTTGGGGGCTCATCTAATACATTAGACCAAGGCATATTCTTTCGGGCCCTAGCTGGACCCAACATCAACACTGTGCTCACAGCCATGGCCTACAAGATAAACGAATTGGAAAACGAAGAAAAAAAAAGAACGAAACACGGCTCAAATGTACCGGCCCAGCTGAACTAAAACCCGCACGGGTTTTAATTCTTTGACGGGCCGCACATCCAGGCCCCTTGTTTTTTTAGGCGATCCACGGACCAGAAAATCCGCGTGGGTTTTCACTATGCTAGTGGGCCGTTTCCCTTATTAATTGGGCTGAGCATGCATGAGTCCAGCGAAATAAAACCCCCACTGATTCTCTCTACACTTTGGGTCGGGTTTGGTCCGTCTTTCAGATTGGGTTATCGTTTGAAATGCGAGGCCATCATGAAGTCATGCATACGCATCAATTTAAAGCATGCTTAAAATAATGAAAAAGCGACAAGACATGAAAAATAAATTTGTGCTTGCTCATTTATTATTAAACTAAGCATAAAAAGAGATTTCGGAAATTACCTTGCCATGAGAACGGTAGAACCAAGCATGGTTCCAAGATTGAATGGTGAGATCCGAAGGGTTCGCGTTCACACCCGGATGAAGTTGCGTCGCGAGGACATCTCATGGGGCCATGCCGCCGCATGTGGAAGAGGAGGATTCATATGACCTCGGGGATGCATTTTCTAAAGAACCCAAATTATCTTCAAAGAGCAAATTTTTCTAGAGAGAGAAGAAGGAGCTAGAGAGATAAGGAGTTGAAGATGTGAATGAATGAAGCAAATGAGGCATGGTATTTATAGAAATGATGAGTGAATATGAACCGCTCGTTTCTAGGACCCGCCTCGAGATGCCAAATGCGTTTCATTGGCCGAAAATCCAAAGGTCATCACTTTGCCACCCAAAGAGGAGACCGAGCTGCGTGGCACTCCCTCATCCACACAAGAACCGAGCCCCACCTTGATTCCCTTCACGAAGAGAAGAAAAAGAAAAAAAAACAGGGCCAAAACCCGCGCGGGTTTTGGGCACTCTACAGGCCCATTCTCGCGGCCCAGCGCCTTTCAATGGCCCAACAGAGCTCATAAAACCCGCACGGGTTTTATACCAACTAAATGCCAAATTCAGCGGCCCAAGGTCCCACAGCCCACTCAAAGCATGCCATGCAACCCAGACTAACGGCCCAAAGACTGCGGCCCAAGGGTTCCCAAAATTCAGGTAAATATCTGAATACATTTGTATTCTCGAAAACTAATACTTAATTTTCTGGTGATTTTCAGGTTGCCACATAAAATAGCACCATCATCCGGTTGCCACATAAAAGAGCACCATCATCTGGTAGCCACATAAAAGAGCACCATCATCCGGTAGCCACTTAAAAGAACACCATCATCCGGTAGCCACATAAAACAGCACCATCAGCGACAGTCGTCCAACGGTTGCCACTAAAGGCCTCTAACGATGTCGTCAGCAACAGTCGTCCAACGGATTCCACATATAGGTCTCTGACGATGTTAGCAACAGCAGTCGTTCAAACGGATGCCACTTAAAGGTCTCCAACGACATTCCCAGCATCATCGTCCAGCGGTTGCCACCTAAAGGTTACTGACGACCTTTTCATCAGCATCGGTCGTTCAAACGGATACTACATAAAGGTCTCCAACGACATCCTCAGCATCAGTCGTCTAACGGTTGCCACCTAAAGGTTACCGAGGACATCAGCAGCAGCAACATCACTTGGTCGCCATATAAAAGAGCGCCGCCAGCATAAAGACAGACATCAAGTCTACTTTGACCTTCGTCCTATTCGGACTCGATCAAAGCGGGTGCTCTCTGTAGACACCGGGATTTGCACCGATATAATCCCGACTTATCAAGAGTTCAACATTTGGGTCGGACACCAAGATAGGTCATTGGGCCAATGAAAACAGCAAAGCAAGCATGATAAGACAAGGCGGCCCACTACTGGGAACAAAACCCGTACGGGTTTTAATCAAAGGAGACGGCCCAGAACCAGGACAAGCCCAAGGCGCGCCCCAGCCCAAGGACTTCAAAACCCGCGCGGGTTTTCTACTACCTAAGCGCGTCGTTTTCCCGTCCACATCAGCTATCCGTGTGCCTGGGTATTATAAAACCCGCGTGGGTTTTCTGTTTGAATCCGGCGCCAAAAATCTTGATCACTCCCATGATATTAGCGCATGTGTTTTGACCCTTAACCTTGACTTTTTGATTGCATGGCATAATCCTTGGGATGTGTCCCTCCATTTCCCTCCTAAACACCACCTCACTCACCTATAAATACCCTTCCATTTCACCCTCACTAATCACCAACTACTCTCATAAACCACCTCTGTTACTCTCATTTCATCAACAATCACCCTCTACTACCCTTATTATACTAAATTCTCATCAATCATCACCATTGTACTCAAATCCTTACTCCACTCAAATTCCGTATTAACATTCTCTCCAAACCCTATCATCCATATTATCATCCTAATACTCACCTTTCCATCCACCAAGTCGAGGAAAAATGTCAAGATTTCGATCGGCGCATTCGGGCTCCCAAATCAAAGAGGTTCGCTCTCATTTTCTTATCGTTGTATCATTTAATTATGTAATTTGTATTTCATTTCCATTACTTGTTCATATTTTGTAAACAAAAAAAATTGTCTTATAATGCATGTGGAGAATATAAATTTGTGAAATTAATTAAACTTCTCCCCACTCTTTTTCATTTTAATATCGATTTTAGTAGAGTCTGTTTTCTAACAGGCGAATTCGAGAATTCTTATAATTCTCGAATTCGTAACCTTACCCTCGGACTTAGAATCGGGTTTCGTAGACCGGAGTTATTTGCATTATTTTTTATGGTTTGTCGGTTTCCTTAAATCGGCTGGCGAGTCTTTTATTCTTTTTATAATCCGTTTAATTACTAAATAGTGAAATTTACACTAAAATGATTAATAAATGATTTAATATCTTGCTCTCACCCAATTCAAAGTTAAAACCGAGAGAAAGTGGGGCTAGGAATCAATAAAACCCCCACGGGTTTTATTGTTTCCAACCCTCATTCTCTGACCCAAAGAAACAGGCGGCCCGGCCCAAGAATTACCAAAACCCGCGCGGGTTTTGGCAGTTCTTGGTGGCCCGCCTGCTTCCTTTTGGACCTGGATTTGGTGTTTGGGCCGATTTTAAGTCATTATTGATATATTTTGGTGTAATTTCAAGTGTTTAAATAATAAAAACGGATTTGTAAAATAAATAAAGTTTCAACACCCCGAAAATGAATTTCATAAAATAAAAATATCCTTACTTAAGGATTAAGCAACCTAAGTCGGCTCCCGATCGTTTAAGTAGCGCATCCGAAAACCGACATCCCCTAAACGAGGGCGATTTTCCGGGTCCTACACCCGTCAATAAAACTCCGACGATGACACACTTCTGACATTAGATTTCTATTCCTGCTTCAAATACTCTTGCAAAGGAAGATAAAAGGATGATATATTTCTGCATTAGAGATACATAACATCCATGAGAAGGAGCCCATATAAACAATTCAACTAAATTCAATTTAAAATATTAACATTCATTTATAATCATTGCACCTACAAAATAGCTTTGGGACCTACATAAAATACCCAACTGTAAACATTTTCTTGGTCAAATGGGCTTTGATTGATGGCAACACCTTAAGGTAACAAAAACACATCAGTGTAAAGTACTTCTTTAACTCAACACCATAGAGCAATTTTTCCTTTTTTGAATGGGTGGGCTACTGCTTCTGTGCTACGTTGTTGTTGGAAGAGGGGGAGAGGGGGACGACAGACATAATATTGATTTAGGGGTTGTAGTCCCCTAGTGGTATGGAGAATGTTTTGTTTAAGGTTTTAGGGTCATCATCTACAAAAAGATAAATGGAGGGCCACCATGTCCAAAGTGTCCAAGTTTAGGGGCATCATGTGAAACTTTCCTCCTTTTCTATACTAGTGTGGTCTGAGTGCGTGCTTCGTATGCACTGACCTGACAGTTATAAATATAAATTTTAATAGTCACTCCGTTTTAAATTAATTGTTACTTTGACTAAATTTTTATTGTTAATTACTCATAAATTATAGTGCGTTATAGTATGAAATTATCATCATTAGAAAGATACTTTATTAAAAATTACAATGGAGGTAATTTTATATTGTAACTCATCGTATTTTATAAATAATTAATGGTCAAAATTAGTCAAAGTGACAATTAATTTGGAACGGAGATAGTATACTAATATTAAAAAAATCCTACATAATATAAAATATAAAAATTAATTTTAATTTGATTAAAAATAAATATTAATTTTACTTTGATTCGATGGTCAATTATTTATTTGCGGAAAAATAAATTAGATATCAAAACTAATTAAATAAAATCAAAATAATTTAACTGGTATAAAATAATTTTTTTTGTTTAGGACTTTTCTAAAATATTTCATATAAATAAAAAATCTAAAATAATAAGCATTATTATCTAATGACTAAGGTTTTATGATACACATCGAATCTATACTACAAATAGGTCAAAACATAGTTATATACTTTAACTCTAGATTCTATAGAAGCATGGCTTAAGGGCTCTTGTAACCAATCGCATAATATACAAACATGCACTCGCTTTTTAGTCCAAAAAAATTGTATTTTTGTGTCTATTGTAACAGTTATAAATTTAAGGAACATTGATATTTTTGAAAAAAATAATGTAATTTACAATTAATATAGAATCATATCTATGGTTGAAAATGTCTTATGTAAAAACAGTATATAATTCACTTTGTCTATTCCTATTTCACGTACTTATATCGATAATTTTAGATGTAGTGTCAATTTAAATTCATCATAATATACTAAGCTCGTATATAATATAATCTCGGTCACAGAAATTAAATTTGCAATAAAATGATAAAATAATTAGCTAAACATGTTCTTTTTGATTGAATAGATTTAAATCGTACTTATTTAAAATTAATGTTAGTTACAATTAATATATAATCATATTTGTGGTTGTATAATTTCTGATGTAAGAACAATACGTAATTCATTGTGTCTATTCCTATCTTCACATAATTATATTGGTAATTAGATACAGTACCAATAACACCTATCATGATGTATTTATTTCGTATATTATATTATTCACTTTGCCTATTCCTATCTTTATTTACTTATATCAATAATTTTAAATATAGTATCAATTAAACTTATCATGATATATTTATCTCGTATATTATAATATGGGTCACAGAATAATCATAATATAATTTGCTTAACGTGTTTTTTAAGAGTTTAAATCATACTGACATTCATATTAGCTTCCCCATATATATTGTAAAGTTCTATATTTATAAACCACAATTAAATTTAAAGGATTCTCATAAAATAGCTATGCTATTATTTAATATTTAGGCATCACAATATAATTAGGATATAATGTTAAAAGATGAAATAAATTAAAATGAGGTAGTATTCAAATATAGATTGCAAATAATAGTACAACTAACAATAAGAAGAAATAAATAAAGTAAAATAGGTAGATTTTAATGAGGTAGGGTCATAAATATCGATTAAAAATTATAATAATAACAATAACAACAACAACAACAATACTAATAATACTAATAATAATAAGAATAACGATTTTGCTATATGTCGCCCTAAGGGCGACAAATAAGAAAATTTTTATCAATTTTTGATTTTCTTGATTTAGGATTATTAGAATCTTTATTAATTAAATATAGAAATATATTTAAAAATTGAAATAAAATATGTTTACCATTACAATATCATCAAATTTTGGAAACCATTCTTCACTAATTGATTTTGATTCCAAAAAAAGGTGTTGGACACTATTATCTTGAGGGTGCAAAACAAATTTAGTTTACCTAATTTAAAATCAGTAACCTAAGCCTCCAATTAGCCAGCAGCAAATCAACAATGGAGTCTGATTTTTTTTTAGTTCCTGACTTCCAGCCAGTTAGCAATATATGGTTGGATGATTTATAATTTGTAAATTTAAGTTCTTTTGCTTTTGTCTTTCATAAATTGAAGAGGTTCTTTTTTGATATATATGATAAATCGAAGAGTTTGAAGCACTTGGTGGAGAGGAAGTGGACCGAAATTGCGAGCTTGGTGAAGGATAGCACACTGAAATTGGGACCGCAGTGGAAGGATGAGGTGCATTGGTGTTGAATCAAATGGGTGGCCATGGGGTGGCGGTGCCTGCTGTTGGTGGACGGGTTGGCAATCAAGTCAGTGAGGGAGATGAGTTTCCTATTAATGTCGCTTGGTGAAGGAAGTGAGGAATGTTTTTCAACTTTCCAAAATAACTTATCATTAAATTAGGTAAATTTAATTTATTTTAATTTTTTTAAATATTTCTATATTTAACTAATAAAGATTCCTATAACCCCAAATTAAGAAAATAAAAAATTGATAAGATTCTCCTTATTCGTCGCCGTATAGCAAAATCGTATAAAATTAAAAATGAAATAAATATGGTGATGTGGGTAACTTCTAAGTAATGGGATAAAATGGAAAATAAAAGAAAAATTAGGGATATAATTGAAAATCAATATTTGGGACAACTTGTGAATTAGCTTCTTTTAATATGATTGTTGATATATATATTGAAGTAATTGTTTCGAGTCGATTATAGAAGAGCAGTTATCAAGTGATGGATGTAATCGGCTATTGCGATTGTTTACTAACAATAACGTGATTGTTCACTAATGCATATTTCACTTCAACTCTACTGTTCACTTACTTCAATGATATTGTTCACAGGGCAGCATATATTTATTGATTCATTGAGCATTGTTCACTCATTCAATTACTACTACTGAAATATTTTTCAAGTCAATATCATTGTTGCTTACTAACTTGTTGAAGTTTGTTTGCTACAAATATATATTTATTGATCATGTCTAGTTTGAAGTATATACAAGTTGTTGGAGAACAAATTGAACATATAGTAACCATTTAATGAACCATGATAAATTGAATAAATGTAAGGTGAGCATTGATAACATGTCTTTCACTATAATAAAAAATGAAAATATTTCTATTGAATAACCACTAACTATTTGATAAACAATCACAACATATCTGGAGAAGAATCTAAACACATTAACAAATGATACATATGTTTAAGATGACAATGATAAGAGGACATCAAAGGTGAGTCAACAAACTTTGGGGAGGCGGTGACAACAACAAAAATGAGGATATGAGGAGAGCGAAGAGCGAAGAGCTCCGATGGCTGGGTCGGAGAGGGTGGGAATGACGGAAGAGTACGCAGCAGAGCCACCAAGGGAGGAGGGAAGTCAACTAGGCTCGATAACTTGTCAATGGCGGATTCGCATGCGGCAAGCGATGGTGGAGGAGGAATGGGAAAAAAACAACGAGAAATGATGGTGGGGCACTTCATGAGCCACACCGCTCATCTATCTTGATAGTGCTCATTGACCCCTCCATGGGAGAGAGAAATGGTGAAGCCTTTTGATTGTAAAATCAAATAGGAGTATTATCAAATCGAAATCAACGGCGTTTCTCTCTCTACACCCAACTACCATAGCGTTGCATTAATTAGCCCGTCAGTGCCGGTGACGGCTGGACGAAGGCCGCGATGGCCGGATGAAGGCTGCTGCCACCGGCACCACCTCTTTTCGATCTATTCACTTCTGTCCGTTTCCTTCCTTGTTAGTTAGGTGTTTGGAGGGTTTCGTGGAGTGTCTCTTGGGGTATTGTGATTTGGTGTGTGTGGGGAGTTTCTCAGAGTGCCGACCGAGCCGATCTCCTCTGTGCAGCTACTCCGATTTGGAGGTGAGACGGGGTCGGTGTGTTCACAGTGGGTGTCGAAATAAGGTTGCAGGAGGCGGGCGGTTAAGACCGATGGTCGAACGGCTTGGATTTCAGCTTGTTACCGACTGGGCGACGGCTGACCGGTGTGTCCTAAGGGGTCGTGGTATCAATGATGAACGCAGTGCTCTTGTTGCCTTGGTTCGTTCTATCCCAGTAGTGTTGGTCAAGTTATTGTAAGTACTCTGTGTTGTCGTCTTACTTGCCTTGGTGTTTAGTTTTCAGTTCGGTATAAGACAGGTTTGGGTGGACGTGGGGGGTTCTGGTAGATTTGGGGGTTTAGTGTTTGGTGTTTGGTGGGTAGTGGTTCTTGCTTGGTTGGTTTGTAGTCTCGGTGGTTGGGGTACCGTAGTTGTCCTTTAGAGTTGGAGCTGAAGTCAAGTCGGTGTGGTCCTGTTTGGAGGATGGGTGCGATACTCCTTGGGGTGTATTGTTGGCTTCTTGGGAAAATGACTTTGATGGGGATGTCTTAAACCTTTTGGGGCAGATGGAATACCCTAGTCAAGCCATTCTTGCAGTGAGGAAGTTTAAAGAGGAAGGTAATCAGTGTTTTAAAGCTGGACAGTATGACAGTACCGTCCGGCGGTATGGGAAAGGCCTACAATTTGCTTGTGCTAGTGCACCAATGTCCGAATCGGAGTTCGAGTTGCTGTGGGAGGTTACCCTTTCAATCAAGCTGAATATTGCGGCATGTGAATTGAGATTGGGAGAGTTTTCAACGGTTGTAGAAGCATGTAGGTTTGTGTTAAGATTTGAACCAAACAATGTTAAGGCTTTGTACCGATGTGGAGTGGCTCACACCAAGCTTGGGAGCTTGGATGAAGCGAGGACAATGCTGAACCGGGCGTTGGAGATAGACCCGTCAAATGGTGAGGTTAAGAAAGAACTAGAGTGGGTGATAACCTCTACCATTGCAAAAGAAACAAATTATTCCTCAGAAAATGACAGGGCATCAAAATTGTGCCCCATTAGTGACTTGCAGAGAGAGTCAAAGATTAATATCAGTGAAGTCAAGGGATTGGGAACTGCGCTGCCGATTTTCAAGCTGAAGAAAAGGAAGATGGGTAACGAGCATGGAGTACAGGGGAATGGCTCCAAGGTCAGGCGAATGGTTTTGTGGGGGGGGGGGGGGTATGAGGTGCTCTCATCCCTTCCGCCTTCAAAAAACTCAATGCTATGCGTGGAGGGTAGGACTTGTTCAAGTTCTGCACAATCCCCGGCTTTCAATCTAGTCAAGGAGGACAGAGCAGATGTTAAATCCTTCAAAAAGTTTCTAAAAACAGGTATCAGGGGCGATACTTTATCCATTTCAGGCAACACCTATGAACAGGTGTTGCGGAAGAAGACAATCTCCTTTTATGATCCAAGGAGTTTGAGTTTTATGACAGTACGAGTTGCTGCAAACCGTTGTCGGAGTGGGGAGAGTATGATAGTGGAGGAGGTCCCCCCACAGTCTATGGGACAAATTTCGAGTTCTACGGGAGTCTTACTCAATCAGGAAATGGAGGTTGCCTCAGCTGTTCCGCAGAGGTTGGGAGGAGGGATCCCACAGGCACAGCAATAAGATGGTTTGTTTAAGTTTGCTGCATCCTTGGGTGGCTCCAAGGGCTCAAGGAGACATCATCATTTTTACAAGGAGGCTCGACTTGCTGTTACGATTCAAAGGTGAGTATGTTGCAGGTACTAAGAGGAAGCTGCAGGAGGAAGGTTGGTTCTGGGCATCATGTGTTCCTCTGACGAAGCGGCTCAACCGTGGTGATCAACAACCAAGCGATCGGCAACTAGTATGGAAGGCACCTGGAGAACGTCACAAATTGGTTAGGGGTATCTTGGGCGCAAGTTGTAAGAGTTTCAAGTCTTTCGCTGTGAGGAAGATGGGTAGACAGATGGTGGTTTCTACTCTCAGGGGGGGCGAAACAAACAGCGAGAGGGAGACCTTTGTTCATCCAGCACAAGAGGTGGCAATTCATGTCGTTTGTAGCTTAGGCTGTAGTACCTAGGTGGTGGATGATTGTTTTTTCTCTTTGTGTCTTTGTTTGTCTATTTGTGTCTGTGTGTGTTTATCTGTTGTTGGGGGTGTTTGTCGGTTCAAAAAAAAAAAAAAGTAAAATCAAATAGGAGTGTAGTTTAAGGCTTTATGTAGCTGGTGGACCTACAATGTGAGTGATACAATTTTTTTTTTTAAATTTATTTTAAAATTAAGTATCACGATTGGAGCATATCCTCCCGGGTACACAATAAATTAAGCTTTTTGGTTGTGAAACCATTCCTTATTAGTTGATGACAGTACATCCAACTTGTATATTCCCCCTTTGTCTTCTACTATAAAACCACATGGATCAAGACCTAAGCTTGATTTGCTTGGTTGATGATTAAGAGTTCATTCATTCCAAGTTCCAACTCCATTTGTTTCTACTCGTCTAGCATGAAGCTTGGATGAAGAACCTAGCTTCACTTCACACCCAAGGAAGCTTGCAGCCAACAGGAGCCGCTGACTAAAACTCCTTAATCAACATTACTGTCCTATGTCACTCTAAATGAAAAGAACCGATAATGGATTCGCGGTTTACAGTTCCAGTCTATGGTAATGACTAACACAACACACTCCAACCATGGGGGATTAAATTTTTTTTTTCCTTTACCAATCCAACACCCACCTGAATAACAAGAAGAAAGAACAGAATGGGATGGGATGACCTAATAGCCCGAAAAATTACCAATTGTTAAAGAAGTTGGTCAAATGTAGCAGAGTCAGAAAACAACCAAGAACCACTAGAGTGCTAACCTAGTCATTGTGAGGGTGTTGTGAGAATACTCTGGGGTGCTGTCAGCTTCATCCTCTTGAACACCCTCTTTTTCATTGAGTGACCCAGAACCAGTGGCCGGGTTGTTCCCTTTGTTGGGCTCAGCCTCAGGTGTATCTTTGTCACTTTGCTGCTCCAGATACAAGAATTGTCTTAACACCTGACTCCAGCTTATTTGCTTGTCATACTCAGCCAAAGCCCTCTTCATTAAATCAATGCATTTGAGCCTCATTTGCTTGGTTGCAGCAGCAACTGATGCCTTCACCTCAGCCTTTTCAGTCCAAGCCTCATCCAGCTTCTTCTCTAAGTCTGAAATCTCATTTTCAGCATCGATGGCCCTTCGCTCATACCTGTCCTTAGCTCTCTGCCAAGCAGCCTGCTCTTTTTCTAATTTTCCTTCAGCATCCTCGGCTCTCTTCTTCAGAAGCTCAACCTTAGCCTCCAGCTCTTCCACTAGTTGGTTTGATGTCGATGATTCATCTTCCTCCATTAGCTGAGCCACTGTGTTGACAGTGCGAACATAGTTCTGCAAAAAGAGGTAATTAGGAGAATGCCAATGCCAGAAACTACACAAAGGAAAGAGAAAAATGAATACCTCGGTCAAAGAAAGGATGACACTTTCGGCTTTCCTCTTTTTCCCTTCGGGCTTCACAATGTCCTTGTCAATATTTGAAATGAAGCGACGGAGATAGTTATTTAGAGAAACTTTATCATCCCTAGTCCCTGTAAGGAATGGACTTGGAATACGTAGCTGCCGTACACGGTCAAGTGGAGGCAGTGGAAAGACATCTGATCCAAGAGAGAGACCCCTGGCCATATCCTGGCTGACACGCGGCAAAACTTGGTCAGATGAAGTCGGTGTGTTTTCTTTCAGCAAGGAGGTATCATCAATGGGTTGAAAGTTGGTGTCCCCCTGTAGTTCCTCAACAGATGATGTCTCCTCTATTGCCAACTCTTTATGCTTTTCCTTGGAAATGGCTTCAGTGTTGATTGACCCAGCATCAGCTTGTTTTTGCTTGCTCATGCAATCAAGCTGAATCAAAACACAAGCATCAGTATAAAATGACCATGAATGGGGAGAAACCTCAGCACAAGAGCACATACCCTCAGTGTATTGGCTACTGCATGTGTTGCCAGGTCAAGCTGCTCCGGCCTCTTCAACCTCTCCTCCATATCACGGTCAGTTGATGGGTGCTTTGCTTTCCTTGACAAGACTGCAAGCTCTGCAAGATGAAGACACTCAGACAGTGTCAATTAGACCTCAATGACACAAAGCATGCTCTTAGTCATACAACTAAGCCTATACACAGCCAAATACTGCAATTTCTTTGAAGTGTAGTTCGATAACACAGATGCAGGAAACTCAAGCCACTTCTTCAGAATTGTTTTTCTTTAAAATCAAGTGCTTGGGTAATGTGTGCTCAGGCACACAGACTACCTCACTAAGTCAGTTCATCTCCTTGCAAGGTATCCTCTGGTTCACCATGGAGACCTCATCCAGCCAGCCACTTTTAGGTTGTCGCCCACAGTGAACCTGGCTGGCTGTCTTTTCAACCTATGTTGCTCCGACTCTTCATTTTCCTTGCCATACCCGTGTTGGACCCTTCACATCCGGACAAGGGTACGACACTCGATACCTCAAATTACATGAAAATATGCAAATTTTCCCTAATTTGGCCGAGTCCAACACCCGTATCCGTGTCCATATCTGACAGCCATACCCGAGTCCAAGTAACCTAGTTTTCAACTACCATGGGAAAAAATGTCGTCGCAACCACCACCTCTGCCTTATTTTTGAGCTTTTTGCGAAATTATATTAATTAGATCACATACAGACAGCATCACAGGTGCTTTGATTTTTACACATAAGCCCACTAATTTGGTCCCAACTAAACAAGTGATAAATTGTATTCCTTATAAATGACCAGATATGTTCGATGAAAGGGAATAAGGGAGTTGTAAGGCTACAAGTCATAATCTGTATATAACAGGGCAACATGCAGTAGCTCTTAAGCATTCCTGTGGCATAGAGATTGAGCTACCACAGCTCCTCCCCCCTCCTGCTTTTTTTTTTTTTTTTTTTGGGGGGGGGGGGGATTTAAAAGGACAAAAAGGAGAAAGTAGACAAATTCCACCACTCATAAATACCCTTCCTCAACAACAGATTAAAGCTCAAACAACTAGGCATACAATAAATAACACTTCTTACGTCGCACCAGCTAATAATTTTCAACTGCTACTCAATGCAACATCAAACCTCTTGGCCCAACAGCGACACAAGATCCATTGGAAATGGGACAACTCATCAGAAATTTCCAAAGATATAACCTATTGAAGCCATATTGACCACTCAACTCCGTTTGTTCCCTAATGTGAAAAGCTGAATGTTAGGTATAGCCCCCTTATCCTCTTATCACCACCACACACGCCTGAGAGTCCGCAAATGGGAAGGTCGGAAGGATGTTACCTGTTAGAGTAATGACGGAACTTGCTCAGCCTAAATAAATAAATAAATCTGAGCAGCCAATGCTTGAATCCCCAACCTAATGGTATGATTAAGATAGTTTTACCTCTACACCAGCACTCAAATGTATTATGACTGTAGTGTATTTTCTAACAGCCCAGAAAAAATGAAGTTATAAAATCACCCCCCCCCCCCCCAAAAAAAAAAAAAGAAAAAAAAACCCAGAATAAAGGCAACAAGAAACCCTCTCTAATTCAATGTAGAGATAATTAGCCCTAACATATTGCTATGAACACAGCTGCTAATCCACCAGGCATATACAATCACCAATCAGTGTACAGCTATATCCTTTGCCATGAACTTCCTTTTCCAAAACTTGTGTTGAAAAAGCAATCTGGGAAAACAGTCAGGGGCTTTTTTTTAAAAAAAAAAAAAAGAAAAGAAAAGAAAACCCTGCAAGGGCATTCTTTCCAGTAGCAAGAAATGGAAATAGAATACAAGGCCCCAGCTACTTCCTAGCAACATGGTTGTAAGAGAACCAGGATCATTACCATTAATCAGGTCTTGATGGGAGATGGAGCAAACGGTTGGTTTGTCTGAATCACTGAAGCTTAACATATTTCCAGATTCCAGCTCAAGAGAATCTGAGATCTCATAATTGGAGGTGTCCATTGGTCGGTGTCTGCATGTGTGCTTGCCAAGATAAACGATCTTGTACTGCGTAGGATTATCAGAAACTATCTGGACCTGCTTTGTAGCTTTACAACCCTGATCTCTATGTCCACACCTATAGTATTCTCTGTCAGTCAAATATAAGTCAGTTAGCTCCAGTACTACCAATGCGATACTCACATCTCTGAGACGATAAGAATCATGGCTACTATGTATTGCCTTTACACTTCTATACCTTGGATGCTTTGCATTGACTATTGGTTTTTGACCGTATTTTCTCCAAGAGTAGCCATCTTGATGTGTTAATCCAACAGTACTGATTGTCACTTGTTGCGTTTTGGCACCTATAAAAGTCAGAACCAATGAAACTTGAGCAGAACATTTATCCTCATAATAGAGTAACTCTCTCAGCAGCTTATTCAGATTTCACTCATGCCACATTAACTGTTACTTCAACTCTCAGCTTCATACATTGAGATGGAAGTAAAGTTTGTAAGGGAAGTCTCAAGTCTCACAGCTGACGCGCAAGCAAAGAAAGAGAATTCAAACAAAACAGCTCCAAATACACCAGATCGAATAGATGAGACAGAAGGGGCATGAGGGGTCATTACTACACGTCACTTGGTGGATTAGAGAGAGAATGAGAGAGATATTGAGAGACCAAGATGCTCTACAGACATCGCATTGCAGAAGGTAAGAGAATATATCAATTAAATATGTCAAATCAACTACACAGCTCATGATTGAATTATAAATTTTCATCTCAGCAGTCAGCACATATCATCAGAGACACGACTGTGAACCAAGCCCTCAACTATAAGAGTATTAAAGCCATTTGGTGAGATGACCCTCAAATAAATGCTTCGAACATAAGTGTTCACAACTGCACACATCTCTGGCACCAAAATTTCACTTTAGTCCAACACACCCTACATGGAAAGACCAAGTTTGCACCAACATATTCAATTCACTTCTGATGGTTGGAGAAACAGAAGCCACCTGCAAGTGAGAAGAACATCCAAACAGTTGCTTGATAAGTTATTACCTCCTATCATTGTGGGATAGTCTTCTGCAATCAGGACAGGAATGACATTAGTCTCAAAATTTGAAATCAGTGTGCTGAATGTTTTAACACCGTTGTGGACTCATGCTTTCTGTGAGCGACAAATATCTTATTATCATCTGAAATTTTAACATATTCACCAATGTAAACCTCGTAGTTGATATTCAGCTTCACAGGCTCCTTACAACTTTTCTTTCTCCACTGTCTCCTTCTCTCTCTCTCTCTCTCTTTTGTGGTTGCTCACTCAGTGCCTCGTTGCTCAGTAACCCTGCAATGTAAATAGGGTAAGCATGGTGGATCACACTCAACAACTCATTTGAGCCAGAAACATTTTTCACCTCTTTTCATTTTTTTTTTTTTTGGAGATTTGTGTGTGTGTGTGTGTGTGTGTGTGAAAGGGGGGGGGGGGAGTACAACTTGATCGATGAAGCTCAAGTTTTCCATGAAAAAAATGCATATGAAAAGATAGAACAGCTATTTTGTGAGAACATATTCCTTCTGCCACATCACTTTTGCATAAATCATCTTTCATCCATATTCATGGTGCGACATGTTCTTTTAAAAGTACATCCATGAGAATGTTTCGCCAATAATTTGAAAAGTTGTCTGTTATGGAATGAATTAATGGTATTGAAGTGGAAAAGGGGAGGGGCTTCTGATTATAAAAAGCCTAACATCAACAAGAACTGAAAGAAACATAGCACGATGAAGTGTAAGTTGTAACTCAGTTAACAGTTGTTTACTTCATATTGCAGCTTATTGACCAAGGCCATCTTAAGTTATGATATGGTGAGTATCACAGATTTTAGCATGGATACATAAAAGTCTTTGGGTGACCAATCAGTCATTTAGGGTTACTTTGCACTTTAAGAGTGATGCATACATCACTTGCACTAACTATAATCTCCAAACGAGAATCATACAAATGATCATCAGTCAGCCCAAGAAATATTAAAAGCAACCCCTTAGTGTTGTCTCCTTATGACCTTCTGGTGTGGTGGTCCAACCCAGGACCATTCCAATTCATATTCAAACACAAGGGATGCGGAAAATCTGAATGAAGAGTTGAGAGTAAAAATATTAGCGAAAGATGACATGTAAATGAAAGTTGATTAATTGCCAGAATTCGGCATACAATCTGGTTAAGTCTAAACTAGTCGAGGTAACCTGAAGCCTTATCATAATAGTGTATGAATAACACAGAGACCATATAGAATAAAATAAGAATACATGTTCCCAGTTCTTAATACATGTGCATCCTAGGATAACAAGAGTAGGAATGTGCTATAGCACATTTAGTTTGTTAGGAATGAGTAGAAATGACAGGAAATGATGAGTTTTCTGTTGTTTGGAGGCGATCAGTCTGCAGGTGGGAGGGGGGAAGGGAATTATTGATAATAATGACTACTTTATAAGGTCCTAGGTTGCCTTCCCACCCATTGGTGTGTTTCAGATGTTAAGGAAACTTACAAGCTCCAAGACACATGTTTATTTCCATATTACTCATTAATTGCTAATAAAATGTAGCAAAAGATAGAATTGTCCAGTCAATTTCCCCCCTACCAAACCAAATAAAAAATTGGATTCCTCTTTATGGGAAAAAGTGAATTCATAATAATACAATATTCAATATCAATGTAATGTGTTTCATAAAGGATAGCAAAGCCCTTATTTATTGGTAAAAAACATGCTTAATACTAAACCTAACAGAAATAGGAAACTAGAATTATAATCCTAATCAAACTAGGAAACTATAATATTCCTAACAAGAATAGGACACTAATCCCTCCGTTCCATATCATTTGTCCTTTTGTTGTCTGTCACGGTCTTCAATGCATTTTTTATTGATAATTTCTTATATAATATCTTATTAACAATTGCGGTATTATACTTTTAGAATACTCCCTCCGTCCCAAATTATTTGTCCAGCATTCCATTTTTGGATGTCCCAAAATTATGTCCACTTTCCTAAAATGACAACTTTTGCTTTATTGAAATGACAAAAATACCCTTAGTTTGAATTTTAAAAGTATTTAAATATGAGAGGGAAAAGTATAAATAGTAGTTTTGAATTTAAAATTAAGGGTATTATTAGTATTTTATTGTTAACTAAAATCAATTTATTGATTTTTCTTAAAATGCGTGCTAAATCATAGTGGATAAATATTTTGGAACGGAGGGAGTAGTATATTTCGTTACAAATCTAATGGTAGTAATTTTATTTAACAAATCATTTATATATTAAGAAATTTATGGTCAAAATATTTTATGTTTGACTGCACAATTTCCAAAAAAGACAAATAATATGGAACGGAGGTAGTATATAATAAAACCATAAACATACTAAATATTATTATTCCTAAATATTCTACTTCTACTTTCCAATCACTACATTATCAGCTTTCTGAGTCTATGTTATGCTTTGTCGAGTAGATAATTTCATAGGTTGGGTGCATAATTCTTAGAAAAATTGGGGTTCAAATTCATTTTAAGTAGAAGTCATGAAGTTTTCATATCAATATATAAAAGGGCTTTTAATACATAATTTGGACAATAGAAAAATATTAATACGAACTTTAGAACTGTATTCCAATAATATGTACTTTCACCCTATTGTATTCTAGCAGTACCAAATACAAGTCCATCTTTTCACACTAGGGCTTAGATTAAAAGAGCGCCAAGTGCAAAGACTGATAGGGCTCAAGGCGCAAGCTTAGAAGCACAGGCACGCGCTTTTCATTTGCAGGGCGCGACCATAGAAACCCATTAAAAAATATAGCGAAGTTTGAGTATTAATTAGCAAAAAAAAAAAAGATAGAGATGTGGTTAACAAAGAAGTCCACCAAGGAAGAAAAAAGGCTAAGAAGAGAGGAACTCGGAAGAGGAATAAATAGAAAAGGGAGAGAAAGCTAGCCAGACAAGTTAAAAAGAGAAAGAGGAAGGAGGAGGAGACTAGAAGAGGACAAAAAGAGACTTATTTGAAGGCGATAGAAAGCAACAGCAACTGAGGGTACAAAAAGCCCATGAGCTTTACGCCCCGTGCCCTGCTAAAAGGTGCAAAATAACCCAAAAAACCCTGGCTTTTCTATAGGGCTGGACTTCGATGTGAAAAAGCACAAAGGGGAGAGCCCCGGGCTTATTTTGGCTTTTTGCATCCTTAACGCACTTTTTTAAACTGAGCACTAGGGTTTTTGAAGTTTCAGATTTTTCTGGATTTTTTTTCCGCCCCTAGAAATGCTATAGAGTGCAGTTACTAAAAATAATTTTTCAGATTTTTTTTTTTTTTTTGAAAACCTGAGCTGTTATTATGATTTGTTTAAGGAAAAAGAGGGAAATCATAAAAAAAATGGAAAAGAAATAGAAAGAATTGGGGACAAAGTTTGTGAATTTCCTGGATATCATGGGGAAGGATATGCGATGTTTGGAAGCAAAAACATGTCAAAAACCCTAATATTTAGGTAATGCACTTAATACAGTCGTATTTGGTACTATAGGAAAACAATCGGGTGAAAGTACACATTATTGGAATGCAATTCTACAGTTCATATTATTATTGTCCGATTGCCCAAAGCACGTACTATTAAAATCCAAAAACCCTATAAAAAAATTTATAATACTCAGCTAAAATTTGGAGGTATCTATCAATTTGTTTCTTGGTTCTACTGGGAGTTCCATAACTCATCAAAAAGTTCAAGATTCCAAATGAAATTTCAATGTGACTCTAAACACAATAGACAAAGGAATAAAGTCAACACATGGATGTTTTTCACAAAATCTATTGTCTCCCCAGCTAGCATTTATGAGATTGCCTATACTTTGAGGAGTGACACAGTTAGAGATGGAAGCATCATATTAGTTTCCACTCTCAATAACACTTCAGAATACTATTGAGAATCTCCATTAAAGGGAATTATATTTTCCTCACCAATAGTTGCTCCCACCGTCCATCACAAGCATCCAAACGTAAGAAAGTGTCTATCTTGGAGCTAGTTGGTTGACTGTTGTTCTGATGTTTGATTTGCATTTGTTTATGAATTATAAGAGACCAAACAATTGATCAGATACATTTTTCCTCCACCATAAAAGGAATGCTGATGGTATCGCACTTAATTTGGAGCCATGGAATTTTGACATATTGCCAATGTTCAATTCATCTTTGAAAGTTTGAATGAACTCTATCAAATTTCAAGACAAATTGAAGGCCTCCAAAGTTGCAATGTCCCCAAAAGTGTAGATGTCCACTAACCTTAGTGTTCAACTTATCATGTATAAATGTTAGACTACTATATAAATTGAAGAGATCCCAAAAACGTTCAGGTCCACATTACGAACGTTCATCTGTAACTGTCAGGGCTCTTTGAAAGTTCTAGATCTCGGCTAAAAGTTTAACGGCTCTTCTTTAGTTATCTTCAATTTATTAGGTGCACAAGATATTACAACTGTGCACCCACATATATTAGGTTGTTCACTTTTATTATTGTAATTGCTCACTCGCAAATATTTGGAGCGCATGCAATATATATTGATAATTATCTGGTTGATCCAAGAAGATCAGACCAAGTCAAAGGGCTATCAAACACGGTCAGTGCATATAGAAACAAGAAAGATGTAAGTACCCTGAAATCTCTCCAAACTCCATCCTAAAACAAGTTTCACAACGCCTTCTCGTACAGATAGAAGCCATATTTGTGATAAGTAGGAATCTATATAGATAATTACAAATTAATCTAGATGCTGCCATGGATTCATTCTATTTATGACAATTAAGGGCAATATTGTCTTTTACGAATTTCTGCGTATGCTTTTGATTTCAATCCATACTTGAATTTGCCAATACATGCCGCCAAGCTGAAACATTCGATTTTCCAGTATGAGAGAGAAGTTATTAGGGTTCGTCAACGGAGAGTAATTAGGGGCCGCTAATCAAAATGCCATGAACACAGAAAAGTTCAGATTGAAACTCCCCTGTACCTCTCTAGATCCTGATCTACGAAAAATAAAGAGCAAGAACGCCAAATATTCAGTAATAAACCCAAGTAGCAGCAGTGACAGACTTGACAAAAATAGCAAGGTCAAATGAAGAAAAAAACCCCCCCAAATGTTTGAGGGTTTATTAGAGACGCCATTAATGGAAGGACAGGAAGCTCAAATCAGAGAAGAACTGGAATGAATCAGAAAAATGGAGAAGGAGAGAGAATGAGAATCGGACTTACAGAAGGCAGATGAAATTTGAAGGAGCTCGGATGCAGCGATACCAATGGAGGCTATGCGTTGACTTAGTGCCGCCCTCTGCTTAGTCTTTGTTTATGTCTAGTTTTAATTTATACCAACTTTTTTTTCTCTCAATCAATTACCAATTACAGTATATAATAATCCAATTATTTTCTTTCTTTTATGATAAAAAAATAGTGCAATGATTTCCTTGTTTCTTAAAAAAAATGATGTCCAAATTAATGACTTTCTAGCTCTTTCTTGTTCAGTTGTCAGTTTATCAAAAAAAAAAAAAATATTTATCGGTCAACACACTATGATGATTGATGATCTATTAACACTCTAATTGGACAATAAGTAAGATAAAAAAAAAAGTAGTAAACATGAATTTAAAAATGAATGTTTTTTTCTCTAAACCAGACAAAATCATTATGAATATATACAATCCAACATCTACTAAAAAATAAAGTTTTTTACAAGAATGTTAATAATTCAATGCAATGAGCTTCTAATAAGAATAAACAATCTGAATGTCAAAAATTAAAAAGTATCCTAAAATAAATCTTTTACATTTAAAATAATCTGATCTTCACCATGGAATAAATGTTTGAGCAATTTTATAATAGCTTTGAGAATGTTATGCACTTCCATAAGGGAACAATTTCAACAACAACAAAGTCCAATATAGTCTCGCTAACGCGGGCTCTGGAAGAATCCAAATGTAGGTACTAGGTAGTCTTCATTTCATGTATGGGAGTGAATAAAGAGGTTGATCTTAAAGGATCAAAATGAAACATTTTGGAATACAAAAATACAACCATTTTGAAAACTAGAGGCAAAACACTCATATTCAATGTCATGTCCTTCACTAATCTTATATGCTTCATATCGGCTCTAATCACCTTCCTCATAAACTCCCTAAGCCTATCATGCCCCCGACAAAATGGTGGAAGTATAATCATTCTACATCTTCTCACGGGAGCATCTATACCCTTATCTACACATGGCAAGTCATCTTAGGGCTTGTTTGTTATGACTTGGGAGTATGACAATCAAACATGATACCTTTTTGTATCAGGTTTCAATACACAGGGCTTGTTTAGACCTTTAAGGAATGAAACTTGATTCTTATTGGCATCAAGTTTCCCCTATTTTAGGAATCAATTCACAGGAGCATCTATACCCTCCTCTACACATGGAAAACTACTACCTCTCATACTTCTCATACTTTTTTTAATTCATTTTATTATGATTCGTCATTAATTATCAGACCCCTTCTGATCATAACTTCTTAACTCTTGGCCACCCATTACCAACAGCTCATCTCGTTCATTGTCAAAGACGAAGAACACATCAGAAAAGTCGTTAGATGCTATGAAAAAAGAGGTAGTAGTTTTCGTTCTTCTTCATAATTTCACTCTTCTTCTTCCTCTCTTACCCTTCTCGTGGGAAATGCCACCAACAAACAAATTCCCATTAGATCGAGGTGATTTTTCATAATTGGGGGGAAGATTTGGGATGCAATTGATTTACAAAGCTGCTCTAATAGCAAATATTGAATAACCGTTCATGGTTGAAAGGAAGTTATGGGTTTCGGTAAGGAAATTATCAACTTAGGTTTAATATGAAATTTTGAGATTTGGAGTAGTGTTGGCCAAACAATCGACCGTAGTTGTGCACTGTTGGCCATCAATGGCGATAACCAGTGGCGGTGTAATGGTTAGTGGGCTAGGGTTCTGGGCATGTTTTCTTCTTTTTTTTCTTCTGAGCAAGTTTCTAATAAAGATTTGCGGCATAGTATTGTGATCGAATACGAGAGAGATGGTGGCTATTGTGGTTGAGTATGAGAGAGATGGTGGTTGTTGTGGTTGAAAGAAGTCGTACCATATAGGTGGAGTTACACCTCAGTGAAATAACGAGGAACTACCATAAAAAAAGTAGTACTGGACAACCAAAAAAAATAAAAATTAAAACAGTGAAATATTTTTCAGCGTAACTTTTTTGATAATAAGGCAGCAAAACTGAAATTGAAGTCTAATTTTATATATTGGGCTGCAAAATTAGTAATTTGTTGCCCGTTGGACGTTGGGGGGGAGGGGGGTAAACCGTAAATGTCCCTTGATGTATATTTACCAAAACTTACCGAAATTTACTAAAAGTTACCAAATTTTACTAAAATTCACCAAAACTTACAAAACTTACCAAAATTTAACAAAACACAAAAGTTTAATTTGAGAAATTTTTTATCATTTATTTATTTATATTTAATTGTTAATTTTCTAATTTATAAATTTTCAAATTTTCAAATTGTTAATATTTTAATATTTTAATTTGTCATATTTCAATATATTAGTTTTTATATTTTTAATTATAATTTTTAACTGAACAATTTTTAAAATTTAAATTATTTTTTTAGTTTTTTATTTTTAAATTTTTAGTTATGTTATTTTAAATTTTTTAAAATTTATGATTATTAAATTATGAAATTTTTAAGCTTTTCATTTTTTAAATTCTAATTTTCAATTTTATGTTTTTTAATTTTTAATTTTTCTTTATTTTTCATTTTATTATTAATCTATTAATATTTTATAAAAACTAAAATAAAATACTTAAAAATGAAAAATGAAAATGACAAACTAAAATAACACTAAAAAATTTAAAAAGATAAATAATCAAAATATAAAATCAAAAATCAAAAAATCAAAAATCAAAAAATCGAAAAAGAGAAAAACAAAATTAAGAAATATTAAAGTTAAAAAATGTAATGCCCTGGAAATTCAATTATGAATAAGTCAAAGTCAAACTAATGTTAACATCGGAAGTTTCGTTTTTTTTCTTTTTATTTGGGTGTTACTATCGTATCCCCGAAGGAATACAAGGCAAGAAGGAAAAGAAACTAAAACGATGACTATTGCTTCAATTTAATCAAATGAAAGAAAACTTCAAGTTCTAGAAACAACATAAACTAACATTAATTAACTCAAGTCTAAACATAAACTAAACTTTATTCTCAACTTCTAACTTCATCGTCCTCACTTCTAGAACTCGTTCCCATCAAAAAATTCTTCACCTGAAAACAAAACATTTAAAAATATAAGGATGACTCAATAATGTTTACCCCTAACCGTCAAAACAATTTCCAATTCATTTAGGGGGAGAAGTGAACAAGTCAAACATTTTCGTAATCCATTTGAATCTCAGCCAAGAAATAACATAACTCAGAAAACAACAGTACAAGCTTTCAACTCAGACATCACAACGTTCCAAAAATCTCAATTGACTTTCAATCTCAAATCAAACATCAGATATCAAAATACAAAGTAATCCTTTCTTCAGAAAACAATTCAGAATTTTATTATGCGGGCGAGATTTGTCTATCCCAGAATATCATAATCACAATCTCAATCTCAGAACAGGATCTCAAATCCCCAAAATCAGAACACGGATGGTCATCCCAGAATCATAATCACACGTGTGCACACTCAATCTTAGATATATTATGTGCTCCTGGAGCACATGCTCCATATCCAACGTGTAATAGCAATTTTTCATGCTGGCATTATATTTAAAAAAGAAAACCCACCCTAAGTAACCGTTCACCTTCCACTTTCAAGTTTGAAGCTCTTTTGTGCTGCAACCGCCATTTTCCATTATATCGGTGACCTGTGCGAGTCCCATCCTCCCAGCCGTCAAAATTTGCACCTCCACCTATTCCGGTCCCGACGCCTCCCTCACTGTGACCGAAGCCTGCAGCAGACCGTCAAACGTCGATGGCCTCCCTCATTGTGACCGAAGCCTGCAGCAGACCGTCAAACGTCGACGGTGGAATTCTCTGTCAATCCTTCGCCTTCCTTTTCATCTACGTCTCTGTTTTTGCTTCACTCACTTGAAGCAACCATAGAAGATTCAATTTTACCAACCCTAAACTTGACTTACCGCCGGAAGAAACGAAAGACGTCGACAAACCAAAAAAAAAGAACAGTAATTTACTTGTATTTGCAAACCCTAAAATATGTATTTTCAATCCTACTATGTTCTGCTACATCCAACTCTGCTTTGTTCCATGATATGTATGATTATATTTGTTGTCAACTGAAGTTCTCTCTTTTTGATTAGATTTTGAAATGGAAACGTATTCGCAATTATGCATGCCTTGTCTGATTTGAGATTTCCATTGCCCTACATTCAAAAGTGTGATCTTTCACATTAGTGAATACCATGAATGTCACGAGTGAACAACTTTGACATACTGAGTGAACAAATTAACATGAGTGAATATTTTTGACATTCCCTGATACCTATAAAAGTGTGAACTATTCCTGTAAAATTGCGGATCATTTGCAAACCTTAAAAACATGGGTTTTTTTGCATTTTGGACCCCGAATTTTAGGGGTATTTACATTCTGAACCCTTGGTTTTCAACTTTAATATTTTGAACCCTAAAGTTTGTTGGCTGAATAAAAAAGGACCTTAAAGTTTGTGGATTGAAGAAAAAGGCCCCTGTCTCATTTTTTATTTTTCTCCCATGTTTGAATTTATCTCCCGATTGACGTCAAACTTTAGGACTGGTTAAAACTAATATTGAAGCTATAGTACACCTCTCTTATTCGTGTCGAGGCTACTTAGACCCCTGAGTACGTGGTTTTAAGTAACTCCAACATGAATAAAAGAGGCTTATTATAACTTTAATATCGGTTTGAAACTTAGTCTTGAAGTTTGATGCCAATCGGGAGAGAAATTCAAACATGGAAAGAAAAAGAAAAATGGGAAACGAGCTTTTTTTCACCTCACAAACTTTAGGGTCCTTTTTTTTGCAGCCTACAAACTTTAGGGTCCAAAAAGTTAAAGTTGAAAACTAAGGGTTCAGAATGTAAATACCCCTAAAATTCGGGGTCCAAAATGCAAAAAACCCTTAAAAACATGTATTTAAATGGGTGAACAACTTGTGTTTGGTGAGTGAACAATTTTTACATGAATCACTTACAAATGTTATGACCTCGGACATTAGTGAACAACAATGAGAGCATTGGTGAACATATTTAGACATGAAAACATGTATTTAAATGGGTGAACAACTTGTGTTTGCTGAGTGAACAATTTTTACATGAATCACTGACAAATGTTATGAACTCGGACATTAGTGAACAACAATGAGAGCATTGGTGAACATATTTAGACATGAAAACATGTATTTAAATGGGTGAACAACTTGTATTTGCTGAGTGAACTATTTTTACATGAATCACTTACAAATGTTATGACCTCGGACATTAGTGAACAACAATGAGAGCATTGGTGAACTTATTCAGACATCATGAATGGCCAATTTTGTTGAATGAACCGTCGCTTCTTTGACCGATACCTATGAATGTTTGAGTTGATATCTATGAATGTGTGAACATAGTTCAATTCATGTGAATATTAGATCCAATGAAGATACATATGGTCAAACAGAGGACGTTAATCGAACCATTGAGCAACTTGCCCACAAAGATGGTCCCGTACCTACCAAAGGACAAAGGTAATTTTCAATTAGTTTAGTGAATAATGATATGAACACTAGTGATAAATTACAAAGACAAAATAACTTATGTTATCACCAATTACAATAGTGAGCAGTTTGTCACCTTTGTGTTGTGAAAATGATTAAAATGTCGATATGTGTGAAGTATAGCACCAATGAAGAAGTGATTGCTGAAACACCAAATGTGGGAGACGAAAACATTTGGCAAAAGGCACCTCCAAATGAAGTTGTTGCTATAGCACAGAGAAGGTAAATGTATATCGCATCTAAACATCTTTCCCATGAGTAATGAACAATTTTATCATGAGCAGTGAACAATTTTCCTTTGAGCAATGAACAATGGTCACATGATAAGCGAACAACAAGATGAACCTTAATAAAATAATTTATGTGATCTTCATAGCTAATGAAGCTCTTCATCGTAATATAAGCAACTATTGAAAGCACTGAGAATAATGTTTCGATGTTTCACACATACTTGGTCACTGCATTTGATCACTAATCTGAACATTTGATCACTAATCTGTACAAACTCACTGAAAACTTCATATGTTTTCTTAACAATCGTAGGGGGGCATGATGAGCTAGCAACCTACCATAATTGTGCAATGACGCTAGTATGTATTCTTAGACAATTATCACTACATAGTAATTCCCTACAATGAAAATTATATAATGGTACGACACAACGTGACACATTGTAGGTAAATTTAATGAACGATTACTTACAGTCTACTAGGCATGGAAAAAGGGGTTAATTTGCATAAATTTAAAATTTGAAATTGTAATCTTCATTGGCAAAATAACAACGTCCATGACTATGGAATATATGCAATACGTCACATGGACACATTTCATGGAGGAAAGTTGAAGAATTGGCGGTCAGGGTTTGAAAAAATAAAGGTAAATTCCTCTACTACAATAAGTTTGCGGTATATATTTCCCCAACTTAATTATTTTATTATGGTTACATTTTATCTATTTCAGACATATAGTAGATATATCATTCAACTACGATCATGGTATTGTGCACTGATACTAGAAAGCTTCATAAACAAGGTTAAGAGTTCACAAGGATGATACGAGCAAAGAGTTGGGCTCAAGGGTCTCTGCTGCTAATAGACGTCCTCCCAATCCTCAGTAAATTCTTGTAGCTAGGCTAGGGTAATGGTAGTTCTTTTCACCGACGCAATATGAATAGCTTTGATCGATCTCACGATCAGTCTGGTGCACGCACCAAGGCAGAGTAGACGCATAGCAAAGCGGCGTGAACTCTTTCAGACCCTTTTTTAAGTCGGTCGGTAACTAAACGGCTAGCATGGCTTTCTAATCGGCCTTCTTTTTCAGAGAGTAGATTCGTTCAGGTCTGGGTGGGATGATACGAAGTTGCCAATTGGCATGTGAAACCGAAGCTTGAACGCTTTGAAACTCCCGCCCTTCCTTCTCTTTCGAATGAAAATCTCATAAGAGAAGAAAGAGAGCTTTCAAGACGTACAAGTGAAGGTAAGATCTGCCTAGCAACAAAAAGCGTGATGAAACCTGAAATGGGATGATAACAACATTTTGGTGTATTTTCTTGGGTTAGAAACTTAGCATTTAAATAGCTCTATGCCATATTAGAATGACTTTTTTTGGTAAAAGATTGCAATCACAAGTGCAAACATAACATCGTTTTTTGTAATCAATATGTTACAATATTTGATGTATTTTCTTCGGTTATAAAAATGACATTTAAATAGCTCTATGCCAAATTACAAGTTGTTGTTCACTAAGTTACAAGTTACTATTTGGTTGTAATTTTTGGGTTTTTATAAGTCGAGGTTGTCGGTCCACAGGGATGGGTGTTTAGGCTTGATAAGGAAATCAGTTTGCGTAGAGGGGTTTTCTCACCAATGCGGAAATCAATAAATTATGTACATAAAGCACTTAAATCTAACCTAGGCATGAATCAAAGAACACAATAAAGATGAAAGCAATTAACAAGCAAGAAATAAGAAAGCAATAAAAAACATGAACAATGAAATTAGGGACAAGAATTATAACTTAAATGACCAAAACACTAAATCTTCACTTGAATTTCCCCCGAATAAACAAGAAATTGTGGCTTGGATTACCAAGGATCCCCAAATTCTCACTAGAAAGTAGAATTGGTAACCCTTGACCCTCCTCCCCACTAAAAGTGAATTTGATGTGGCTAACACTAGAAAGCTTGGAAAACAAGTCAACAATGGCAATCGAGAGAGAGAGAGAGAGAGAAAGAGAGAGAGAGAGAGAGAGAGAGAGAGAGAGAGAGGAAGAGAAAGAAAGCTTGTGAAACTTCAATGGAAACTTGCTTGAATTGAGAAAGCTTGAGAAAGTTTGAGTACAAATGCTAGAAATCAAAGAAAGCTTGAAGAACAATTAAAGAAAGCAATTAAAGAAAGTAATTAAATCTAATCTAATCCTACTCCTAAACTATGAAAAACTAAGATAAAAACTTAAAAGCTAAGGTAAAGATAGATCATTAGGTCTGAATTACATTGGGTATTTATAGAAGAAGGAGAAACGAAACCCAAAACCCTAAAACTAACTCAACAAAACGCGCATCAGCTTCGCAGATTTCCGCAGAACTTGGGGTGACTCGGGCGAGTCAATAAGTGACTCGGGCGAGTCGGCTTTCTGTCCCGCTTCCTTTGGCCTATGTCTTTGCTGCCCCAGAAGCTCGACTCGGGCGAGTCATCCAACTGACTCGGGCGAGTCAACCTTCTGGCCTCCGCTCCTCCTTAGCTCAATTTGCAAGTCTCTAAAGCCCCAGACCCATGTCACGGGCGAGTTAGGACTTGACTCGGGCGAGTCATCCTTCTGCCCACACTTCTCTATTTTGCTTCGGTTCTCGTCTCGGGTCTCGGGTTGGCTCGGGAAATCGCTCGGGATTCCTTAAAAAGCCTCCATTAAGCCCAAATTCCTTCTAACTCCTTATTTTTCTACAAAACACAAAATCATTATATCTAATATATATACAAGGGCTAAAATAAACACAAACACCCTATAAGAGAGATAAAATTCGACACGGAACGAGACCGAACAACACTCCAACACAAGGGTTTGCTCGCCCCGAGCAAACTAAAAACAAAGATAAGGACTAGAAAAGAAACTAAATACCCTAACTCACTTTCGCAGGAATCGCGGATGCATTTAGCACATGCATCAAGCCCTTTAAACCCCCCGGTAGCCCGGGGGACGAGGTAGGTCTCGTGAGGGTTTCTAGATGCCCTCTCCCGCATTTGGTCTCCCTTGGCTTGGTGAGGGCCGCAGGTGATGCAAGGAAAGGCTCCTCACTTTTGAACACGCAACTTTCTTTTGGGGTTGGGTTTTCCCAACGATTTTTTTTAAAGCTTAAAGGTCGAGGTTAGTTTTACGGGAATTGCAACGGCCTAAAATTGGGGTTTACCCTCCCAACACAGTCTTTTCCATACACCTCTTCATCGCGAATGATATAGAAGAAAGTTTGAGGGGTAATAGTGTCGTACCGCTAATACCGGTCCCGTGTAGGTCGCTAACTTTATGTTGGTTAATGTCGTTCAACCGACACGCCCCAATTAATTCATTTATTTGAGAATTAACTTCTCTTTTGTTTTCTTTTCTTTTCCTTCTTTTCTTTCTTTTTCAGAAAATGAGCTCGGATGTGGGTACCTAGGGTCTCCCAGTTTCAACTAGAACGTGAAGAGAATCAGGGACCTAGCTATACACTCAATGAAGGGAATCTAATTAAAGTGAGTCATGACAATCACCCAAGATAGGGTCAAAAATGCTCAAACCGGTTTCTTTTAAAGAAGATTAAGAAAGTCTTCCCAATTTTTGACAACAAAATCCAAGAAGCGAAACCAAAAACAAAAACAAAGCAAAAGCGAAACCTTTTAAGGTTTTTCACTCCCTTTTTTCTCCTTTTATTCTTCACACAAAACTTTTTTTAGATTTTTGGACACAAACTATGAAAAACACAACTAAAAGACTCAAAACTAGATTATCTACCCATGAACAATGAAAGATAACACTCCCACTCCAACACAAAACATCATAATGTCTCCATTATGAGAAGGGGTCACAAATAAGGTAGAAAACCTAAAAACACACAAACAAACACATAACAAAAAAAAACGATGGCGACCTGAGTCCACACGGCTCCAACAACAAGGTATCCCAACACTCACAATCAAGGGGTTCACCCAAAAAGGAAAATCAAGCATGCATCATGGATTAATGATATATTCACAATAAGAGAGGGCGAAAAGAAGTTACCTCAAGATCTTCAATTAAAAGCACTCAATCCACGATCCAAAGAACATCATACAATAGATTAGAAATAAACAAGAAAAGCATACTATGTGTGATGGTTCACATGCAAGATCAAAAGGAAAAACAAACTATACAAGACACTAGGGACTAAAGAACTCAAGAAAAACTAAAATATTTATAAAACGACTCTCACTTTTTTTTTCTTTTCTTAGACTCAAAAACCGGAATGCATACTACCCTCCCACTCCCACACAAACAGGTTGCCATATCCTCAAAGAAAACAGAAGTAGGTAAGCAAGCACCCCAAAATAAAAGAAAAAGACACTCAAAAAGAAAATAAAAGAAGAGAAGGAAGAATACTCACTAACTGTACAAGAAAGGCGAGGAAGGATATTACCTGGAAAGCTTCTTATCAATAGACTCACTCCTTCCCACCTCAAGGTATCTGGCACCGTATCAGAACCAGTCAACGCCCGGAGTAACAAGTCATGCATCCGTGAATGCATCTCAGAATGGTGGTGATAAGAGCACAATCGCAAAATTACATCAACAAACATTAGTGCTCTTAGCAGTTTATCAAATGCCTTAGAATAGAAAGAACAAACTATAGGAATGTACAAGACTTTCCTAGGCATGGTGAATGAAGACATGACAAATGCATCCTCCCATTGACTTGTAAATGGAGATTGGGTATACAAATCAACGGGAGGGGACAATACAACACATTCTTGAACATGCTCATGCGAATACTTGGATGCCAACAATGGTTCAAACTCAATATCCATGCAATTTTCATCAAACACAGATTCCAAATCACCACTTTCATCCAAAGAATCATCATAATCATCAATGGATAATAAGGAAAAAACAGGGTTAGATCACATCATAACACTCCCAACATCACACACAAGCACATCTTCATCTTCGTCAATATCAAACTCACAAGAAGAACTATCAACATCAAAAGACAAAGGTGTATCATTCAAAACAACTTCAAAAGTGAAAGTGGAAGGCTCCGGGTCATAACTCATAGTGAATGACTCATAAAGCATGTCATAATCAAAAACTTCATTGTCAACAACCAAGTCCAAACAATCATGATCAATCCCCAAAGAATTATACTCATCATCACAAGTATGCACATCAATGGACTCACATGCAAGGATAGATAATGCCTCACTAATGCAATGATTCTCAATGAAAGTGAACAAATCGGTATCAAGCACACATTCAATCATAACAGATTCAATTTCACTCTCAACAAGATCATGCTCAATTGCATCACAAGTATCAGGGCATTTATCAATCTCAACTTTTTCTTCACACAAAAACATGGACAATGGTGTTGACAATGGTTCATCATCAAGCATGTATTCATCAATTTCTACATCATCACACACAAAATCATCATGTTCCTCATGCTCACTAGGTGCAACTAGAGCTAGAGAATCGCTAAGCATGCATGGTTTGCTATAGTAGTCATCATCCTCATCATACACAAAAGAATCGACATGCATTTCAGGGCTTAAAGATGGCGAATGATCTACTTCAACATTCAAATCAATCATTTGTGAAAAATTTACGCATGCATTCGTTCATTTTCGCACATAATACTTCTGCTCCCGCACTCACGGTAGCTTCAATTTTAGCTTCCAAACAAGAAGCAGAACTATGGTACGGTGAATCACAAAATAAACACAATGGATGAGACTCAACATCAGCACATTGGGAATAATCATAACAGTTTTCCACATAATCCCCACCATAAGATTGATCATCAACATACACGGGGTATTCACATGATTGTTCAGGTTCGGTCCCAGAGGGCGGTGCATAAGGAGGTTGGAAGCTAGGACTAGCACTTTGTTGCTCAAACTCGTAGGAATCCCTAGACAACCATTCAAGTAACTCCCATGCTTTTTCTTGACCTAAAGTAGAAAACCTGTAATATTCTAAGAGGTTTCGGGTCTCATAATTCACACCCTCATTCACAATTCCCAAAAGATCTAAGTATCATAAAAGACACCATATAATTCACATTGAGCACGATAATCAAGCAATTTAACAAAATACCTCCAAAATATTTCATGCTCAAATTGGGGGAATTGGGGACTATCCATAACTCTCTTTTTCTCTTTTCTCCTTTTTTTTCGATATTCAAATTTTTGTGCTATATTTTTCTAGCATAATCAAGAAAGCGATAAACTATATACACACAAACCAATAGCCTAATCTACCAATTAACGCCATCCCCAACAACGTTGTTCACTGAATTTCAAGTTGTTGTTCACTAAGTTACAAGTTGATGTTCACTAGGTTACAAGTTGTTCACTAAGTTACAAGTCAGCATTGCTCACTAAGTTACAAGTTGTTGTTTACTACTATACACAATGATATTCAATTGTGTTACGTTTGGTTATTAATAGCTGCGGTAATGATCATTGCTCAATGGCATGTTAGCTATTGTTCATTGACATATTCAACGTTGTTCACTGAATTTCAGATATATGTTCTCTGCTATACAGAATTTCACATAGTTTTCACTTGGTTTGTAGTTGAGCAAACATTGTTCACTGATTAATGGATACTTCTTCACTGACTTCCTTACGTCCCATTATCCACATAAGCCCTCAACTTTAAATATTTAAATCATTTACAATTGGTTCACCACAATACTAGTTGTTGTTCACTTCAATGAATAAATTTATTTACTGTATTACCCATTGTTTAGTCCCATTTTGGTCCTAAATATCACCTTTTACCTTGGTATTTTTACTCGATTCCGAGTCTTTTTCATCATTTTTATTAGTGTTTTAGTTGTTTTGTAGGTTTTCGCACTTTTGGAGCAAAAGCAAGGAAAACGGGCTATTTTGAGGCTTTTTAGAGATTTCCCGAGCCAAGCTATGCCGAGATCCGAAGTGGAGCAGACCTGGGAAGCCCTTCCCTAAGTTTGGTGCTGTTCAGTGAGGTAACACACGCTACACTCCTTGTAGCGGGTGTTACAACCCTTGGAAGAAAGCAGAAGGGAAAGGAGACAGAGGGTGTCGCGCCTGTCACACACATTGTGACACCCACTACAGGCCATCACCCCCGCTACAACTTGTGTGTCGCCCGCTACGCTGCTCCAGCTGCTGATCACCTTGGCTGAACAAAAGGAGATCGCACCCGCTGTCTTTCAGGTCGCGCCCGTGATCTCTCACAACCCAGAATCGCCTGGCAGGATTTCTCTTAGATCGTGCCCGCCATCCCCAACGTCGCGCCCGCGACCTCCTGATTTCAGTGCGCGTTCTGGGCTTAAAAAACAGCAACGTTTTGTTCAACCCTTTTGCTTTGTATATAACCTCCAAGTGATGATTTTGATGGGGGATTATCTTAGGTTAGCTTTTTGATACTTTGACTTTTACATTCAGCTTGTATTAGAGGGAGATTAGTGAGAGATTAGTTTGGATTATTCTAGGGTTTTGGTGAATTTTAAGTTACATTCAAGGATTGAAGATTCAATCAATTGAGAGATTGTTGGATTATCATTCCTATTGCCTTCCTTTATTCATTTCCAACATTTTGATAAGTATTCTCTTCCCTTAACTCTTTTATTAAATGCTTTGCTAATTACTTTGCTTGTTCTTTAATTGCTTTGCTTGCTATTGTCTTTGTTTTTCTTGTTTGTTTTTGTTGATGTTAGAAATCATGCTTAGGGTTGGTTTGGATGTTATTAGCTTAGTTAGTTTCATGATTAGTGGCTAGAAACCCTATGGGTTAGGGGGTAATAAAGGGTGTGAATGGGTAATTAGGCTTGGGTTAGCAATTTTAGTGAGTAATTAGTTGGAAAATCAATTTCCCACTCCTTTCCTTCCTTCAAGTGGTATGTATTTGGGTCCGAAAGCTCCCGAATACATCCAACACTTGAGTTGGAAGGTTGGAGTTGGGATAGTTAATGCTCACCCACGAAAGTGGAAGGAGGTTAACTAGGGAATTTCGTTTCATTAACCCTCCGGGTCTGTGGTGGACTTTGGGGAAGTTAATCCGGACTATCCTCGAGAGAGGAAGCTCAGTGGGTATTTTCTAACGGAATTGCCACTTGATTCTCCCTCCTTACTATTCTCTTATTGCAAAACCAATTTCCTTATCCCCGTTTGCATCGCGAAAAGCCTCTGAAGCCCATTTTCTTACCTTAACCGACCTTAGCTTTGTTTCTTGCGTTGTGATCCCCTTTTCAACCGATTCCCTTACCTAGCGATCTCGATCCCGACCTTTGACCTAGATTATATGACCAAGGCATCTCGCTCCCTGAGAAGAACGATAAAAATTGGGTCTAACAAACCACGTTACACAAAATGGCACCGTTGCCGGGGAGCCAGCGCCCCTAGTTTTAGTTTCTTGGTTTTTGGTTATTTGAGATTGTTTTGACGCTAGAAATCAGTTTGTGTTAATCCCGATGAATTTGATACTTGTATTGATACTTGTTGGTGCATGTAGGTTCGCCTAAATGTATCATCGAGCATCGTAGGAGGCTTCGAGTCCTGATGGGTGATGTTCAAGCTGATTCACCCCGTACCCTTCTATCATATGTCGTTCCATCTTTGGGTACGAGAGGCAACCCAATCATCTTACCACCATTACCACCGACGCGATATTTGAGTTTAAGCCGTGTTTTCTTGAAGTTTTTGAAAGTAACCCGTTCCGTGGAGATATTTCTGAGAGTCCTATTGCTCATATGTAGAGATTTGAAAACCATCATGCATGTGCCCGGAACATCTTCCGAATATCTGAAGTTGAAGTTCTTTCCTCTGACTCTAAGGGGAAAAGCTGAGATGTGGCTTGAGATATGTCCACTTGAATATTATTCTTCATGGGAGGCCCTAAAGAGAGATTTCCTTCAAAGATTTTTCCCAGCTGATAGAACTTGTAAACTCCGGGAAGATATTATGAGTTTCAAGCAAAAAGCCGGAGAGTCTCTTTTCGAAGCATGTGGGAGATTCAAAAGTCTCCAACGTCAGTGTCTGCACCATAATCTACCCAACTAGATGCTTCTTAAGCACTTCTATTGTGGACTCTTTGGTTCTCTCAAAGAATCAATCGATATCGCATCCCGAGGGACGTTTTTGAAGAAGACTGCGGAGGAGGCTAACCAATTCCTTCATGAACTTGTTCAATATGCTCCCGATTTTGGAGGTAGCAAATCAAGAGGAGGAGGTTCATCTTTGGAGCAAGATCCCATTATTACACTTCTTTTGGCCTCCATTTATGAATTGCAAAAAGAAAAGGCAAAGGAGGAGACCTCTAGCCAATTGAGAATGACTCAAGAAGCGCAAGTTTTCAATTTTCAACAATTAGAGCAAGTGAGTGCCATTCACTCTTCCCACATTGATCAAAATCCTTTTGCATATGACACCACGAACCTTTACCCTTCTACTTTTCAATCCTTTGACCACCACTCATTCATTCAAGAAGAAACCATCCATCTAACCCAACAAAACATTCCACAACCTCAAATTTCTCAACTACTCCAGGAATCCTCTTTTGAGTTGATGTTGGAGCGAATCATGGACGACCGAGAGGAGGATCAAGCTTTTATCCAAAGTCTCAAGCTCGAATTGGCTCAAGCCAACCAATTTCAACTTGCACCTATCCAACCCATTCCTATTCAAGGAGTGGAGGTGAATGTTATTACCTTGCGGGGTGGAGAAGAAGTTGAGGTACCTAAGTTGGTGGAGGAGAGAGTTCTTGGAGAGAATGAGGGAGATGTTGAGGATAAAATCGAAGGAGAGGGTATGGAGGTCGAGCAAGTGGTTGATGATGAGAAGGGGGATGTGATTGTTGAGGAAGTCAATTGCATAGAAGAGAAGGTGCAGGAGGAACAAGAAGAAGTTTTGGAAGGAAATGTTCTTGAATGCCCTGAAGAGCAATTTGCTTCCCACCAAATGCAAATTCCTCTCCCCAGATGGTTGATTCAACACTTGATGGATGTAGGCATGATGTTCCAATTGAGAAATCTTCTTTCAAGCCGCTTTGTGTTGAAGTCAGTTCAGTGACCACAGTTGTTCATGAGCATAAAGAGGAGGTCTATATTCTTGAAGTGGAACACGACAATAGGAATGAAAACAATCATTCCAAAGCCTTATGTCCCGAACCTGAGGTTATTGAAGATGCATTACAAGATGATTTCCTCAAGATTGTTCCATTGAGGAGGGAGATCTCGTTGGATGAGGTTTATATTGAGGGCATAGAGATTGAGGAGATTGTTCCCAAGTGCTTGAAACTTGGAGAACCATTTGAAGAAGAACTTAGGTTGTTTCTTTATCCCCATCACCCAATCAAACCACCGGAGGAGACTCTTGTTCTATTTGAGGAGGTGATAAGGAGGTGTTGGAAAAGGAGGAGGAAGCGACGTTGGAAGAAATTGAAGATGTCATCGTCCCTTCCTCGCTCATGGTTGACTAAACGACCGGAAGGACGACTCGACTTGAGGTTGTCCAAAGATGGAAGAAGTTGGAGAGGAAGGAAAAAGAAGCGAGTATGGTCGAAGAAGCTGAATATGTACCTCTCATTGTTTAGACCCAATTTCGTGTCTAAATACCACCTAAATCCTTAGGCTTTTGACTTGTTTCGTAGTTTGTTTTAATAACTTTTAATGCGTTTTAGTTACTTTTGTAGTTTCCGAAAGGTTTCACTCAAAACGATCCTAAATGGGCCAATTTTGCACCAATCTTGGGAATCCAGAGATTCCCCAAGATTCCCCGAGCCCTAGTCGTGTCAAAGGCAGAGGATTAGAAGGGCCGGTCATGTCGAAGGCGTGAAAGCGAGGCACGGTGAAGAGTACTCTGAAGCCAATGTGGCAGAGAGGCCGTGACCGTAGCCACGGTATGATGGAGCCAAGACCAAAGTGAAGAGGCCTTGCACCCGAACTTGACCGTGGTCACGGTCACTTTTACCGTCGTCACGGTGGGATCTTTACCCTGCCTAAGGAAGAAGCTGGCTGAACTAGACCGTGGCCACGGTCTCCCAAGACCGTAGCCATGGCGGTGCGAAGGAGCGAAAAGTTGTCAGCCCTAATCGCCTAGACCGTGACCACGGTGCATGGGGACCGTGCCCACGGAGATGCGAAGCGAAGAGAAGAAATCGCACGCTTACGCGGGGCCGTGGCGAGTCACCACGGCCGTGCCACGGTCCCTATGAGCTTGATTTTGTCTGTTGTCTAAAATGATGAGTTTTGAGTGACAACCTTGATTACTATTTAATGTTTTTAGGTCATTTTAGCTAGGGAGATTATACAGCAGCTTTAGCTATCTTTTATGATATTTTAGCACTCTTTATCACATTCTAAGTCTTAGATTAGAGGGATTAAGGAAAATCTTTGCTGAGATTATTAGTTCTTGTATTGGATTCTCTTGATTATTATTGGAAGTTTGAAGATTATTCTCAACTTTGGAGCATTGGAGCTTTATTATTCTGAAGTTTTCTCCCTTATCATCACAATCAATGAGCATTTCTTAACCTTTCTCTCTCTAATTTATTGCTTATTTACTAATATCTGTTTTGTTATTATTGATATTGTTGGTATTATTGAATGTTTATTGTCACCTTGTTTACTCTTTTAAGCATGAATGAAGTTTTTGATGTTATTATCATGATAGTTAGGATGTTTAGTGGCTAGAACCTTAATGGGTTAGGGAGATATTAAGGGTGTGAATGGGTGATTAGGTTTGGGTTAGCAAAATTAGTGAGTAACTAGTTAGGAAATCAACTTCCTAATCCTATCCTTCCCTCAAGTGGGATGTATTTAGGTGCGAAAGCATCCCGAATACATCCAATGCTTGTTGGAAGGTAGGAATTAGGATAGTTAGTATTCTAGTTCGCGAAAGCGAATAGAAACTAATTAGGAAATTCCGTTCTATTAACTTTTCCGGTTTTGTCTATGGATTTCGGGGAAGTTAATCCGGACTATCCTTGAAAGAGGAAGTCCGGTGGGCGTTTTCTAACGGAATTACCATTTGATTTCCCTTTCTTGTTACTCTCTTGTTGCGAAACCCATTTCCTCATTCCCGTTTGCATCCCGAAAGTCTCCTGACACCCGTTGTTTCACCTTTTTGACTGAACATAGCGTGTTTGTGTTGTTTTCACCCTAAAGTCTTTCAACCTCTCATGATCATAAACCATACCTAGAGTCAACTAGCTGCAGCTAAGGCCCCTAGCTCCCTGTGGAAGAACGATAAAACCGTGGTCTTACTAACCACGCTACTAACAAAATGGCGCCGTTGCCGGGGAGCAAGCACACCTAGCTTAGCTCTTTGTCTTCAGGTTGTTTAAGATCATTTCACTGCTAGAGATTTTGTTATCCTTGGTTACTGGAAATTTGATTCTTCTGTTTGTTCCTTTTGTGCATGCGGACTCGCTCTCGACGAGGCCAAACTCCTATAACTCCACCGAATCCAAATCCGGAGAGTATTATTCGACAAGCTAACGCCGGTTCGAGACGAGCTAGACAACAAAGGGGGCGAGAGACGATTGAAATTCCAATGGCTGAAGGAGAGCAAGTTCCACCCCGTACCTTAGCATCATATTCCTTACCATCGTCGGGTACGGGAGGCGATCCCATCACATTACCAGGTTTACCACCGAATGCATCATTCGAGTTCAAGCCATATTTATTGGAGATATTTGAGAACACCCTGTACCATGGAGGAGAGCATGAAAATCCTATTGATCACATCAACAGATTCGAGCAATGTATCGGCTTCCTACAAATGAATGGAGTTTCCGCCGAATACATGAAGCTGAAGTTTTTCCCTCTTACCTTGAAGGGGAAAGAATTATTATGGCTCAACACGTGTCCGCCCGGAACCTATTCAACATGGGATACCCTTAGCCGCGACTTTCTTCAAAGGTTTCCCCCCAAAGATGAGACGTGTCAGTTGAGACAAGCCATCATGAGCTTCAAGCAAGAGCCCGATGAGTCGTTATTCGAAGCATGGGGGAGATTCAAAGGTCTCCAACGGAGGTGTCCACATCATAATCTTGAGGATTGGTTATTATTGCATCACTTCTATTCCGGATTGAGTAGCTCTTTGCGAGAATCCATCGATCATGCCTCGGGGGGCATGTTCCTCGAAAGGCAGAGGAAGCAAACGTATTTCTTCACGAGCTATCTCAAAACTCTCCTCATTGGGGAGGCGGCTGTGGTCCAAGAGATGGTCCTCCTCTAGAAAGCAACCCTACCATTAAATTTCTCATGAATGCCGTTCTTGAGATGCAACAAAAGGCAGCTTTGGATGAAACCACGAGGCAAGTAAAGGCGGCCCAAGAAGGACCTATGCTTATTCCGGATGCCCGAGCCTTGGTATGTGATTTTTGTGGAGGGCCACATTCTTCGAAGCGATGTGAAGAGTATCAAACCGAGCAAGTCCAAGCCATCTATCCCAACAATAACCTCTCCTATACCAATCAAACCCCCATTCGTCCCCGTGGGAATTACGCTCTGACCAACAAGCTCCCCTAAACCAAAACCCACCCCCCAGTTTCCCAAATCAAAATCGCCGCCAATACCACCAAAACCACCACCAAAATCCTCACCAAGGTCAATCTTCCCAAGCACCCAAACCACCACAACAAGAAACCCTTGACCAAACCCTCCAAAAGTTGGCCCTAACTCAAGAGAAGATAGCATTTATCTCAAGAAAAGATGGCCTTAGACCGAGAAAAAGACCAAACTCGCATTAAGAACCTCGAGTTACTTTTGGCCCAATTGGCACAACAATCTCAACCCATCCAATCTTTGCCTAGCCAATCCCAACCTAACCCGAAGGGGCAACTTAATGCGATTACTTTGAGGAGTGGCAAGGAGATTGATAGACCTAGAATGGTGGGAGAGGAGGTCTTGGGTGACAACGAAGGTGACGTGGTGGATATCTTGGAGGAGGAAGATTTGTTGGAGAAGCGGGAAAGTGAGTTAGTATTGGGTGAGGAAGTTGAGGGAGCACATGAGGATGAATTGGGAGAATTAGTAAAGAAAGAGAGGAAATGGAGAAGTTAAGGAAAGGGAAAGGAAAAATGGTGGAAGAAGAACCAATTCAGACTATTGAGAAGCCCAAGCTACCACCGGTCCTTTTTCCTGATCGGTTAGCAAAGCCAAAATCCGATGCAAAGTTTTCAAAATTCATTGAGATGCTCAAGAAGCTTCAAGTGAACATTCTATTCCTTGATGCCATTTCTGAAGTTCCGTCCTTCAAGAAGCATTTGAAGGAGCTTCTCACGAGCAAGAGGAGAATTCAAGAGAAACCTCGACGATCTTGCTCCTACAACAATTAACCTTCAATTGGCCTACCGTTCCGTGCGAAGACCGTTGGGAATATTGGAAGACATCCCGGTTCAAGTGGGGCGGTTTTTAATTCCTTGTGATTTTGTGATTCTGGAGATAGAAGAAGACAACAACATCCCCATTATTTTGGGAAGGCCGTTCCTTGCTACGGCGGGAGCCATTATCGATGTGAAGAATGGAAGTATGTCATTGAATGTCGGGAATGAAAGCATAATTTTTCAACTTGAGGGGTCATTGAAAGGTCCTTCGTATGGGGATTCATGCTATGCCATTGATATGATGGAATTCCTTGTTGATGAGTATATTGAGGACTCACATCTTCTTGAATCTATTTGCGATGATCCCTTGGGAGCTTGCCTATTGGAGTCTTTCCAATTTGAGACCGACGGCACCGACATTACTTTCTTCACCAACCTTCTTGACTCTTCACCCATGCATAAGGAGATTATTATTGATGAGCCTTATATGGAGTGCATGGAGATTCAAGATGCGATCTTCAAAGGTATGTCTTCTTCTCAAATTCAATCTTCTACTCCTCTAGAGCTTAAAGCTTTACCCCCTTCCCTCCAATATGCTTTCTTGGATGATGAAAAATCTTATCCTGTCATTGTGAATGCGAATTTGAATGATTTTGAATTGTCTAAGTTGCTTGATTTGCTTAGGAAACATAGGGGTGCATTGGGTTATAGGATAGAAGATTTGAAAGGTTTATCTCCTTCCATATGCATGCATTTGATTGATTTGCTAGAGGATGCCAAGCCTACTAGGCAACCCCAACGTCGTTTAAATCCCAACATGCAAGAAGTGGTTAAAAAGGAAGTAGTAAAGTTGCTCGCTGCTGGGATCATCTTCCCCATCGCAAATAGCGAATGGGTAAGCCCGGTTCAGTGTGTGCCCAAGAAGGGTGGATTGACCGTAATTGAAAACGATAAGAAAGAACTAGTTAGTACTCGGACCGTCACCGGTTGGCGGATGTGTATCGATTACCGCCAATTAAACAAAGTAACAAAGAAGGACCATTTCCACCTTCCCTTTATTGACCAAATGTTAGAACGGTTGGCGGGTCATTCGCATTTTTGCTTTTTGGATGGGTACTCGGGGTTCTTTCAGTTTCCAATCCACCCCTTACACCAAGAAAAAACCACCTTCACTTGCCCTTATAGGACATTTTCTTATCGTCGCATGCCATTTGGTTTATGTAATGCCCCTGGGACTTTTCAACGTTGTATGATGGCTATTTTTAGCGATTTCATTGAGAAATGCATGGAAGTCTTTATGGATGATTTTTCTGTGTACGGTAATTCTTTTGATGACTGTTTGCTAAATTTGGAGAAAGTGTTAACTCGTTGTGAGGAAGTGGATCTAGTTCTGAATTGGGAGAAATGCCACTTCATGGTGGAACAAGGTATCGTTCTGGGTCACTTAATCTCTTCTAAGGGCATCGAAGTAGATAGGGCTAAAGTTGAGGTTATAGAGCGCCTACCACCCCGGCCGTAAGAAGTGCGCGATTTCTCGCCATGCCGCTTTTCACGGTTCGTCAAGGATTTTTCAAAAATTGCTCGACCTCTAACTGACCTCCTATGCAAAGATGCCCCTTTCAGTTTCACTGATGAGTGCCTTGAGTCGTTTTATAGATTGAAGCAGGCCTTGATTTCCGCTCCGGTAGTTCAACCTCCGGATTGGACGCTACCCTTCGAGATTATGGCCGACGCGAGCGACTTCTCCGTGGGAGCGTGTTTGACCCAAACAGTAGACAAGAAGCCAAGGGTCATCTATTACGCAAGCCATGCGCTTGATAGCGCCCAAAGGAACTACATTACCACGGAAAACGAGCTTTTCGCGATCGTTTTTGCGCTCAACAAATTCCGGCAATACCTCATGTTCTCTAAGGTGGTAGTCTACACGGATCATGTCGCTATCAAATACTTGATGGGAAAGAAGGAGACGAAACCGAGACTTATACGGTGGGTCTTGCTTATGCAAGAATTTGATTTGGAAATCCGCGACAAGGCGGGCACGAAGAATGTCGTAGCCGATCACCTTTCGAGGATCCTTGTCGACTTCGAAGACACCCAACCAATTGTAGATGCTTTCCCGGACGAGCGACTCTTGGCTATCAACTCACATCCTTGGTATGCGGATATTGTGAATCATTTGGCGAGCGAAGTGATCCCTCAACACTTGAACCATCAACAAAAGAAGAAATTCCTCCACGACATGAAGCATTACTTTTGGGATGACCCTTTCCTCTTCCGTCTTGGAAATGACGGGATGTACTGGCGATGTATTACCGAGAGTGAAGTGCAATCTATTTTGACCCATTGTGATGAATTTCCGGTGGGAGGTCATGGTGGCCCCCAAAAGACGGCGACGAGGGTTTTGCAAACCGGCTATTGGTGGTCGACTCTTTTTCGTGACGCCCACTTGCATGTCAAGCAATGTGATAGGTGTCAAAGGTCCGGTAACATCTCTTGGAAGAATGAAGCGCCATTGAACTATATTCTTGAGGTGGAAGCTTTCGATGTGTGGGGGTTGGACTTCATGGGTCCTTTTCCGTCGTCAAGGGGTTTCCAATACATCCTAGTGGCGGTAGACTATGTCACAAAGTGGGTCGAGGCCATACCATGTGTAAGATGCGATGGGAAATCCGTCTCGAAATTCTTGAAAAAGACCATATTCCCAAGATTTGGCATTCCATGGGTCATCATTAATGACAACGACTCCCATTTCATCGAAAAGAGATTCAAGTTCTCTTGGAGAAGTACGGCGTCAAACATAAGAAGGGACTCCCTTACCATCCACAAACACAAGGTCAAGTGGAAATCACAAACCGTGCTATCAAGGAGATCTTAGAGAAGACGGTTAGCTCTTCAAGGAAAGATTGGGCAGAAAAATTGGATGAAGTCTTGTGGGCATACCGCACCGCTTTCAAGACACCGATCGGCACTACTCCTTATCGTCTTGTCTACGGAAAGGCATGTCACTTCCCCGTAGAACTTGAGCACAAAACCATGTGGGCAATCAAGAAGTTGAACTTCGATCTCAAGGCGGCCGGAGGTAGTCGGTTATTTCAATTAGAAGAACTTGAGGAGTTGAGGCGTCATGCATTTGAGAACAACAAAATCTACAAGGAGAGAACGAAGGCATGGCATGACAAGAGGTTGAACCAACGTGAGTTTGTGGTAGGTGATAGGGTTCTCATTTTCAACTCAAGGCTGAAGTTATTCTCTGGGAAATTGAGATCACGGTGGTCCGGACCATTTGAAATAGTGAGAATTCTTTCCGCTGGAGTAGTTGAGTTGAAAGATGACCAAGGAAAGTGTTTCAAAGCAAACTCATCGAAACTCAAAACATACATTATGGGCGAGGAATATGTCGGGACAGTTGTGACATACCTCGCGGATTTTGAAGATTGAAAAGCATCGGAAAAGGTCGAGCTAGGACCTACAAAACAAGCACCCGGGAGAGGTATGAACTACTTCCCCCTCTTTTAGTGTTTTTCTTTCAATTTTTAGTTCTTTCATTTCTATTTCCTTTATTTTTGTGCCTTTCTTCTTCCTTTGTTTTATCTTTTTAGAAAAGATTTTTGAGTTAAAAACGAGAAAAAAATCGAAAAAGTTTGAAAAGAAGAAAAAAATCGAGAGTGGTTCCATGAGAGTCGGGGTTTGAAAGTGTTCTTGAGCGATTTGAGAGTGTCCTTGAATGATAATTGAGCGAAAGAGAAAAGGGAGTGGATGACAAGAGGGTAGATTTTAGGACTTAACATTTTTTTTCTCCAAGTTTTGAGCCTTGTAGATGCTGGAGATGAACCGCAAGGGATCGTGCCCACGGTGGAAGTCACCGCAGCCACGGTCAGCATACTCAAAGCTGCTCCTAGTTTAGCCAGGCCGAAGATCACCGTGCCCATGGTGGAAGTCACCGCAGCCACGGTCTCATCGCAGCATGATTCTTGGAAATTTTGGTCCCGAACATCACCGAGACCACGGTAAGGTTCACCGCAGCCACGGTCTCCGCCCTGCTTTTTCCCTTCCTTTTCCCTCACCCGAATCACACCGTGCCCACGGTCAAATGGATCGTGGCCACGGTCTGTCAAAAACCTACGATATGTCGGGGGTTCCATATCATTTCCCCCTCATTTCTCTCTCACTTTCTTCCTCACTCTCACTTTCGAAAACCCTCACAAAACCCTAAAACTCGAATTCTCTTCCAAAATTCGACAAACCCACCTCTAAATTACTCCATTTCTCCCAACTTTCTTCTACAATTTGAACCCTAGCTGCTGTTGCTCGACACTTTTTGGGTCTTCCTCAAGCAAATTTCAGGCCTTGTTCCTTGTGGGGGCTCGAATCTCTCAAGGGAAGTTCTCAAAGTTTTCAATCCAGGTATTCCTTGATTTATTGGTGCTTAAACACTAGAATTCTTGTTTATTTGGGTTGAATATGGTGAAATTGCTTGTTGGGTCTTGGTTGGGTGAGTAAGTGGAATTTGAGGTTGAAATTTTGATTGAAATTGATTGTTGGGAGCGTTTTTGGTGAACTTTTGGTTGAATCCTATGTGAATTGCTTGTGGTTTTGGTTGGATGAATTGATTGAGTTTGGAGTTTGAGTTTTTGGTTGACATTGCTGAGGTTGGGAGTGTATTGCTTGTTTTTTGGGATTGAATCTTGTGGTTGATTGTGAATTCGTATTGCTCGGGATTTGTGGGTATTGGTTGTGTTGTGTTTCGGTGTTTGGTGGTTGATTTTCTTGCAGGGTGTCCAATAGGTCGAGCTAAACGTTCCCGGACCGAACCGGAATCAACCCCCGCCCCATCAACCTCGGCTGAGCCCGATAAAACTCGGTACAAGGGTCAACCGGCCTCGATTATTCAATGCGACCCGAAAATTAAGGTCAATTTTCGGGACGATATGCACAAGGCCCGGTATGAGCGGCTAAAGAAGCGAAAAATTTGTGCTCCGGATCTCTATCATGAGGAGACGGCAAGGCATGTTTTCTGTAAACCGAGCATGGACTTCTTCATCAAAGTCATGGGATGGGAAGTCTTCGCCACAATCAATGAACCGATCATTGAGTAGCCGGTGCTCGAATTCCTCAGCTCTTTGGTGGTAAAGGAAGACGGCACATCCAACGCCTCCTTTTCATACATCGTGAACAAAAAGGAAGTTGAGTGTACGCTCAAGGACTTATGCAACGCTCTAGGCCTTTCCGAGGACGGCATACCCTACGGCGAGTGCGTCAAATTCGATGAACAAGAAGCTATGAAAGCACTCACTTGCTGGAGGAGACGTTACCCGAGGGTTCGATCGCAACGAGCAAAGTATTATTGCCCAAGCAACTCCAAGGCTAGGGATTTCTGTAATCTGAGCGTCCGCATCTTCCACCGCATCATCTCAAACTCTGTTTTTGGCCGTGACGCCGGGCGTTCAAGCATCCGGAAAGACGACCTCTTCGTCCTCTTTAATGTGATCAACGGTCGCCGGGTCAACACTGGCTCGTGCATTCTCCATTTCCTTCGGGAAATAAGTCTCGAAACCCGGAACATGACTATTGGTATGGGTCACATCATCACCCATTTCCTAAGGAAGCAAGGGTTCGAGTCATATCTGAGCAAGTGGACTCGCTTTTTCCCTGATCCCATCGACGGTGTTCGCCAACGAAAAATGGAATTCTTGGAGAAACACAAGACGCGAACACTATACCGTCACGGGAACGAACCCCATAGCGTCGTGATCCATTTGGGCGACGAAAATGCCGAACAACGCAATTGGTCGTGCGGCCAAACCTTTGGGGATCGATTTGTGGTGGGTGGTCCCGGGGATCGAGCGGAGGAAGGTGAAGGAGGGGACGAAGAAGAGGAAGAAGAAGAAGATGAAGACGAAGAAGGAGGTGAACAAGCACAAGGGGATGAGGCCAAGCCGATTCAACAACGGGACGCCGCTTTTGAGCATATCAGCGAACAAATACAGGAGCTTCATGATGAGTTCCAAGTCCAACGGGAGCCCATCCAAAACCAGCAGCTATTGATCGAAAACTTGCAAGGATTGCTTGAGATCCAACAGGAGACGCTGACTAGCATCCTGTTGTACCTCCAACCTCGTTCTCACGAGGGTCCGCTGAGGACGTTTATGCACCCCCACCCGACCTTTATCATTATTTCATTTACTTTATTTTGTAAAGTATAAGTGTGGGGGAGTGCTTCTTCGGGGTTTTGGATGCGATGTCTGGTGGTTTTGGATTGTTGGTTTCTCGTTTTCTTTTGGCATGTGTTAGCATATTTTGGGGTTTGTTCGGATAGGTTGCTCGGGTTTTTCCTTGGGTTGTAGGATGGTTGTCTGATGGTTGTCTTAGGGCTGTTTGATTGTTGTTTTTGGTGGTCGGGATGTTGTTTAAGCATTTCTCGCTTGTATTTTGGGCATTGATGGGATGTAACCGACTGTTATTGGTGATTAATGCAATGAATTAGTTGTTTCGGTTAGTTTACATCGAGTTTCACCCTTATTTCCCACCTCAACCAGTGAGATTCGGAGATAAGGTAAGTCACTGGCAATGTATATATTGTTCATATTTTTCAGTTTTTCATCTTTTTAATTTCTTTTCATAATCTCTTAAGTTAGTTTTTCCTTTCTTTTGCTTTTGGTCTCGCATGCGAATTCTATAACTGAAAAGTCATCTTTTACTCTAGCGTTGATCTGACTTTCTCGACCGACAACCTCGGATCGCCATTTTCAAAGCTTATGAAGAGCTTGAGGTAATATCTTTCCACCTTACTCTTTTTATGAGAATTCTTATCATGATTTGTCGCATGCTTGGTTTTCTTTTGGGTGGCGAACCCCTATGAGTGTCTGTGTTGGGATTTCGATTGCTTTTGGAGCCGTGTGGGCTCGGGTCGCCACCATTTTCTACCTGCTAGTTGTTTTTGTTTGTTTGTGTTTTGTAGGCTCTCTACCCTTTTCATACGACACCTTCCCACAATGAGGACATTGTGGAGTTTTAAGTGTGGGGGGCCGGGGGGGGGGGGAGATATTCTATTTCAAGGGTAGATCACCTAGTCGTTTCGTTCTTTGTTTCCTAGTTTTTGCTTAAAATTTAAAATTTTTTGTGTGAAAATGGAGAAAAAACGGAGTGAAAACCTTTTCGTTTTGTTCTTGTTTGGTTTGTTTCCTGGATCTCGTTTTCGAAGTTGAGAAACCGTTCTTAAACTTCTTTCTAAAAGTAATCGGTCGGAGCATTTTCGACCCTAACTCGGGTTCTAGTCGAGACTTATCCTTAATAGACTCCCTTCATTAAGTGTCTTGTGAGACTCCCGTCCTTTCTCGTTTTGTTGGGAGCCTGGAGATCCTAAGGGCTTGTGTCTGAGTTTGTTTTGTTTCTCGTTTAGCAAAAGCAAAAAAAAAAAAAAAAAAAAGTGCAAAAAGAAAGAAAAGAAAAAAAAAGGAAAAAGAAAGAAGAAAGCTTCCATAAGACATAATAACCTGAATAAGTGGAGCGTGTCGCTGAAGACATTAACCACCATACACTTAGCCAACCTACACTTAGCCAACCTACACGGGCCCGGTATTCATGGTACGGCACTGGATACCCCTTAACCCTCCTCCTATATCGCTTTGCGACGGAGAGGCGTATGGAAAAGACCGTGTTGGGAGGGTATACCCCTTATATGGGCCGTCCAATTCCCGAAAGTAAGGCTAATACCGACTTTTAAAAACCAAAAAGAATAAAAAAAGGAAGAAAGAAAAGAAAAGTTTTGCTTCTAAAAAGAGAGCGGGGCCTTCCCTTGCATCACCTACGACCCTCACCAAGCCAAGGGCGACCAAATGCGAGGAAGGGCAACACTCTTCTCTGTTGTTTCGTTGTTTTCAAATTCGGACGCGAGTTTTTAAAGTCTTTTGGTTCCCATTAAACCCTTGCTGTGCTTTTGCTTTGGGATTTCACTGGTTACGAGGTGTAGGGAGTTTAAAAACCTTCAAGATCGACCTTTTCTGAGTTTGGCGTTTGTGAGATGCTCCTAACGGTTACTTTGGGAGGTTTAATCGCGTTTTCTTAGTTTGGATTGCGAGATCTTGCGAATCGTAGCCCTTGTTTTTCGTTCTTTTTGTTTTCTTCGGTTTTGTTTTCACTTTCCCTCTCTCCTTTTTCTTTGGCTTTTGTGGGTACAGCCGCTACAAACCCTCACGAGTCCATCTCGTCCACCCGGGCTGTTGGGGGGTTCGAAGGGCTTGGTGCATACGCTAAATGCACTCGTTTCTCTCCCACGACAGAGGAGTTTGTGTTAGTTAGTTTAGTTTTGTTTTGTTTTGCTCGGGACGAGCAAAGGTCTAAGTGTGGGGGGTGTTTAGACCCGATTTCGTGTCTAAATACCGCCTAAATCCTTAGGCTTTTGACTTGTTTCGTAGTTTGTTTTAATAACTTTTAATGCGTATTAGTTACTTCCGTAGTTTCCGAAATGTTTCACTCAAAACGATCCTAAATGGGCCGATTTTGTACCAATCTTGGGAATCCCGAGATTCCCCAAGATTCCCCGAGCCCTGGTCGTGTCAAAGGCAGAGGATTAGAACGGCCGGTCATGTCGAAAGGCAGTAGAACCGGAGGCAACGGCTGAAAAGTACTCTGAAGGCAACTGTGGCCGAGAGAGACCGTGGCCACGGTCATATTGACCGTAGCCATGGTATGATGGAGCCAAGACCAAAGTGAAGAGGCCTTGCACCCGAACTTGACCATGGTCACAGTCACTTTTACCGTCGTCACGGTGGGATCTTCACCCCGCCTAAGGAAGAAGCTGGCCGAACTAGACCGTGGCCACGGTCTCCCAAGACCGTAGCCACGGCGGTGCGAAGGAGTGAAAAGTTGTCAGCCCTAATCGCCTAGACCGCCACCACGGTGCATGGGGACCGTGCCCACGGAGATGCGAAGCGAAGAGAAGAAATCGCCTGCCTTACGCAGGACCGTGGCCACTGATGCGCCACGCGCGATTTGTCTGTTGTGTAAAATGATGAGTTTTGAGTAACAACCTTGATTACTATTTAATGTTTTTAGGTCATTTTAGCTAGGGAGATTAGACAGCAGCTTTAGCTATCTTTTATGATATTTTAGCACTCTTTATCACATTCTAAGTCTTAGAGTAGAGGGATTAAGGAAGATCTTTGCTGAGATTATTAGTTCTTGTATTGGATTCTCTTGATTATTATTGGAAGTTTGAAGATTATTCTCAACTTTGGAGCATTGGAGCTTTATTATTCTGAAGTTTTCTCCCTTGTCATCACAATCAATGAGCATTTCTTAACCTTTCTCTCTCTAATTTATTGCTTATTTACTAATCTCTGTTTTGTTATTATTGATATTGTTGGTATTATTGAATGTTTATTGTCACCTTGTTTACTCTTTTAAGCACGAATGAAGTTTTTGATGTTATTATCATGATAGTTAGGATGTTTAGTGGCTAGAACCTTAATGGGTTAGGGAGATATTAAGGGTGTGAATGGGTGATTAGGTTTGGGTTAGCAAAATTAGTGAGTAACTAGTTAGGAAATCAACTTCCTAATCATATCCTTCCCTCAAGTGGGATGTATTTAGGTGCGAAAGCATCCCGAATACATCCAATGCTTGTTGGAAGGTAGGAATTAGGATTGTTAGTATTCTAGTTCGCGAAAGCGAATAGAAACTAACTAGGAAATTCCGTTCTATTAACTTTCCCGGTTCTGTCTATGGATTTCGGGGAAGTTAATCTGGACTATCCTTGAAAGAGGAAGTCCGGTGGGCATTTTCCAACAGAATTACCATTTGATTTCCCTTTCTTGTTACTCTCTTGGTGTGAAACCCATTTCCTCATTCCCGTTTGCATCCCGAAAGTCTCCCGACACCCGTTGTTTCACCTTTTTGACTGAACATAGCGTGTTTGTGTTGTTTTCACCCTAAAGTCTTTCAACCTCTCATGATCATAAACCATACCTAGAGTCAACTAGCTGCAGCTAAGGCCCCTAGCTCCCTGTGGAAGAATGATAAAACCGTGGTCTTACTAACCAGCTACTAACACTCATGTGCACCACGTCTCTTTGGAATCAAACAGGTATTTAGGTCGAGCTAGGGACCTAAAACTAACGCTTTATGGGAGGCACCCCATATTTTTTGCAGTTATTCTTTCAATTTTTAATTTTTGCAGTTTTCTAATTTTGTTTCTTTTCTTCTTTTTAATTTTTCTTGTTAGTTTTCTTTAGGTTTTCTATTTTTCTTATCTTTTTTATTTTCTTTAATTCTTTCTTTTGTAATTTGAGGTAATAAGTTCTAGGTTCAAAAGAAAAAGTTTGAAAAAAAAGAGAAAATTGATGTGAAAAAGAAAAAAATGGAGTTGAAAAATAAGAAAATTGAAATTGGGAATGAAAGAAGTAGTGTGAGTGAGTGAGGTTTTGAAAAGAATATAAGTGTTGAGAGAGTTTGAAAGTTAGAATATTTTTTGATTGAGTGTGAGGAAGTATAGAAAAAATTAGTTAGGAGGAAGTTTTTAGGAGTTGGATTATGTTTTGAGTATTGGAATTGCCAGAACGAGGTGCCGGGTGCTACAAACAATGTAGCACTCGCTAGAACAAGCAACAAAAGCAGCAGCAGACAACCTACAGACAAACATTGCACCCGTGAGCCTGTCCGTAGCACCCGCCACCGCACTCATTCTCTGCTGCTGCGACCTGACACTGTTCTGCGATTACTTCTCAACCCTAAAATCTGATTCTACCCCTCTTTTCTTATTTCATTCTCTAACAAACTTGACTCCCTCTCTCTCTACAGCCCTAGCACCTGCGACGAACACCCTCACATACTTATTCATCCCTCTCAATCATCAATTCGACCCTCACTCTCACTCCATTTTCGAATTCCAAACCCTAATTCTTCTCTTTGCTGCGCAAAAATTTGCTGTTGGGATCCGAATTTCACCCAGATCCAGCCCTAACGTGTGACATTGCCCAAGAAATTATTCTTCACAACTAAGTGAGGTATTTCTTGTGTCATTGTGTGAATTTCATTTTCCTTCTCACTTGCATTTGGTTCGTTTGTCATCCTTGCTGAGTTAGGGACAAGTTCTGTCAATTTCCAAGCATTTTTTCCTCGTTGTGCACTAATGTTTGGGAGCTATGTTCTTGCATATGTTGTGTGTAATTAGTTATTGCATTTCATCTGTCAAAACACACACACACACTCATTATGCTGTCCAAAATCACAACATTCTCACACTGTATATTGCGTTAGTGTGCTATTCTTGTGTTTTGTGTATGTTTGCTGTGTGTTGTTGTTCTTTGTGATGAGCAAGAACTCATCCTCCTTGCTGAATCCATGTTCAAGTGCTCCGATCTGAGGTAATCTCTAGTGAATTTGTGCATAGGTTTTCCAAACTCACTTGTTTGTTGCTTGTGTTGAATTTTTGGTTTACCTTTGTGATTTAGGCACTGTTATTGTCAAGTTCTTGCCAAGGTTTCTTGTTCCTACATCCTTTTGGTTCAAATATGAGTGGAAGGAACAAGCGTTCACGTGTTGAAGAGACTCCTTCATCACAACCGGGACCATCCTTATCTACAAAGGAACGTTACCAAGCGCAACCAGCCACACTAATCCGGTGTGAGCCAAATGCGGATGTGACTTTCCGGGATGATGAACATAAACAACAGTATGAAGCGCTCCAAGCACGGAAGATATGTACACCGGATATTTAGGATGCAGCGACAGTAGAAGCCATCCATTATAAACCAAGCTTCGATTACCTTATTCGCATTCTCGGATGGGAGGCATTCATTATGATCGATGAATCTATTGTGGACCAACCCGTCCTCGAATTCTTAAGCTCTTTGAAGGTTCATAATGATGGCAAGAAGGATGCTTATTTTGAATACCGAGTGCCAACAAGGATAAGCAGTGCACCGTGAAGCGTCTATGCCAAAGGTTGGGGTTGCCCGATGATGGGAAGTACTATGAGCGATGCAAGAACTTTGAAGAGCAAGTGGTGATGAAAGCCTTAACGTGTTAGAGGAGGATGGATGTTGGTTCGAGAGGCGAAGAACCACGGTATCATTGCCCCCGAAATTCTAAGGGGCGTAATTTTTACAATCCGGTTGTCCGAATCCTCCACAGGATCGTGACAAGTTCAGTGTTCGGGAGAGATGATGGACGCCCCAAAGTTCGAAAAGATGATCTCTTCGTGATCTACAATGCCGTAAGGGGTAAACGGGTCAACACCGGATCCTGTATTTTACAATAACTTCGGGAGACTAGCACAGAAGCCCGACCTATGACCATTGGGATGGGGCATATCATTTGCCACTTCCTCGTCCAAGAAGGTTTCGGGAAGTACTTGAAGAAGTGGACTCCACGCTATCTTCCGGATCCTATCGACAGGGTACGGTTGCAGAAAATGAACATCCTCGCTAAGCACTCAACTTTCACGATCTATTGCCATGGACACGCTAAAAACAAAACGAAGATTCTCTTGGATCCGGATCTTGCCGAGCAGTGGTTGGATATCACTAACGAGCGTAACTGGTCTTGTGGCCAAGAGCGTGATACCCGCCACAAGGTAGGAGGCCTGGATGTGTCCGATGGTGAGGAAGAAGAGGAGGGCGATGAAGAGGAAGAAGAAGGAGAAGAAGAGGAGCAAGCCAGTCATGGTGAGGCTAGTGGAAGTGGAAGTCATCCATGGGAAGCTTCACTTGAGCATCTCAACTCTCAATTCGAGCAAATGAGAGTTGACCTTCGAGAACAATGAACGCAACTCCAGGGTCAACACAACTTATTGGAGACCCAACAAGATTTGCTACGTGCCCAGCAATCCACGCTCAATGATGTACGTGCACATCTCCAAAGGCACGAGGAGTACTTTTAACAGCAAAACCAGTACTGGCGTGACTGAGGGTACTACTACTACTCCGTTGAGAACCATGCCCCGACACCGCCAGAGTATAGAAACCGCCACTATCCTACCTACTTTCCTTATCACCCATATCCTCCCCCGGGAGGATCCGAGCAATGATTTGTAAGTGTCCCCGCTCCCACTTTACTCTCTTTATTGATTTGATTTACATTGATAGTATTAGATAAGTGTGGGGGGAGGGGTGCTTTATGGGGAAGGTAGGGAAGTGTGTCATTTTAGTTTGGTTTTGTTGAGTTCGTTGCCCCATGGTTTGGTTGTTTTACATCTATTGCTTCACCATTCGTAAGACCGGTTAGGAGACTTGTTTCACCCTCAATTCCCGCCTCAATTAGTGAGATTCGGGGTTGAGGTTAGCCAGTGTCAATGTAAATTTGTAAATATTTTCGCTTCTCTTTAGTTTTTTTTTTAGTCTCTAGTGTCTTGTTTATATTTCTGTTTTTGTTTTTTTTTTCCTTTTATGCATGCGAACACTCACACTTAGTATGTTTTTCTTGTTTATTTCTAACCCCAAGTGTGATGTTTTCCTGGATCGCGGATTGGTTCTGTTCTTTACTTGAAGACTTCGAGGTAACCTCTTTCTGCTCTTTTTGTTGTGTATATATCTTGATCCATGCTGCATGCTTGATTTTCTTTTGGGTGGCGAACCCCTTTGAGTGACTGTGTTGGGATTATTTTGCTGTTGGAGCCGCGTGGGCTCGGCTCGCCACCATTTTTGCCTGCTAGTTGTTTGTTTGTTTTCTTTTTGTAGATTCTCTACCCTTTTTCTTATGACACCTTCCCACAATGAGGACATTATGGCGTTTTTAGTGTGGAGGGGGGGGGGTAGATATTTTGTTTCAAGGTAGATCACCTAGCGTTTTGTTTTTGTTTTTCTTAGTTTTTTGCTAAAATTTTGAATAATTTTTGTGTGAAAAAGGAGAAAAAGGGAGTGAAAAACCTTAAAAGATTTTCGTTTTGCTTTTGTTTTTGCTTCGTTTCTTGGATTGGGCCGTTCAACTCCCGAAAAAACTAACACCAATCTCCTTGAGCTTTCTCAAGCCAACGCTAATTAATGAATCGTTAATAAAAGTCTCACCTTGCGTTTCCTGCGGCCCTCACCAAGCCAAGGGTAACATAAACAAGGGAAAGACATCGCTTAATTAAATCCTTTTCGCTTTGATTCGAGCTTGGATGTGAGTTTTCTTTTGAATCGATCGGAATCTTCCAGAACCCACTAAGCACTTGTGCACTTGGGATTTAGCTTTGCATGAGATGTTGGGAGTCGAAAATCTCTAAGATTGGCAATTGCTTGAGTTAAGTGCTTTTGATATGCTCATAACGGTTCCTTTTGGATGATTAGTATCGTTTTCTTGATTGCGATAGCATGACTCTTTGAAGCAAGCTGTTTTCTCTTTTCTTTTTCGTTCCCTTGTTTTGTTTTTCACTTTCCCTCTATCCTTTTTCTTTGGATTTTGTGGGTATAGTCGCTACAAACCCTCATGAGACCACCTCGTCCACCTGGGCTGCCAGGGGGTTTAAAGGGCTTGGTGCATACGTTAAATGCACTCGTTTCCTCCCACGACAGAGGAGTTGGTGTTTACTTTTTGTTTTGTTTTGCTCAGGACGAGTAAAAGTTCAAGTGTGTGTGGGGGGGTGTTTAGTCCCATTTTTGGGCCTAATTATCGCCTTTTATCTTGGTATTTTTACTCGATTCCGAGTATTTTTCATCGTTTTTATTAATGTTTTAGTTGTTTTGTAGGTTTTCACACTTTTGGAGCAAAAGCAAGGAAAACAGGCTATTTTGAGGCTTTTTAGAGATTTCCCGAGCCAAGCTATGCCGAGAGCCGAAGCGGAGCCGACCCGGGAAGCCCTTCCCTAAGTTTGGTGCTGTTCAGTGAGGTAACACCCGCTACAGTCCTTGTAGCGGGCGTTACAGCCCTTGGAAGAAAGCAGAAGGGAAAGGAGACAGGGGGTGTCGTGCCTGTCACACACACTGTGACACCCGCTACAGGCCATCGCCCCTGCTACAACTTGTGTGCCGCCCGCTACGCTGCTCCAGCTGCTGATCACCTTGGCTGAACAAAAGGAGATCACGCCCGCCGTCTTTCAGGTCGCGCCCGCGATCTCTCGTAACCCAGAATCGCCTGGCAGGATTTCTCTTAGATCACGCCCGCCATCCCCGAGGTCGTGCCCGCGACCTCCTGATTTCAGCGCACGTTCTGGGCTTGAAACGACAGCGTTTTGTTGAACCGTTTTGCTTTGTATATAAAATCGAAGTGACGTGATGGGGGATTATCTTAGGTTAGCTTTTTGATACTTAGACTTTTAAATTCAGCTTGTATTAGAGGGAGATTAGTGAGAGATTAGTTTGGATTATTCTAGGGTTTTGGTGAATTTTAAGTTACATTCAAGGATTGAAGATTCAATCAATTGAGAGATTGTTGGATTATCATTCCTATTGCCTTCCTTTGTTCATTTCCAACAGTTTGATAAGTATTCTCTTCCCTTAACTCTTTTATTAATTGCTTTGCTAATTACTTTACTTGTTCTTTAATTGCTTTGCTTGCTATTGTCTTTGTTTTACTTGTTTGTGTTTGTTGATGTTAGAAATCTAGGGTTGGTTTGGATGTTGTTAGCTTAGTTAGTTTCATGATTAGTGGCTAGAAACCCTATGGGTTAGGGGGTAATAAAGGGTGTGAATGGGTAATTAGGCTTGGGTTAGCAATTTTAGTGAGTAATTAGTTGGAAAATCAATTTCCCACTCCTTTCCTTCCTTCAAGTGGTATGTATTTGGGTCCGAAAGCTCCCGAATACATCCAACACTTGAGTTGGAAGGTTGGAGTTGGGATAGTTAATGCTCACCCACGAAAGTGGAAGGAGGTTAACTAGGGAATTTCGTTTCATTAACCCTCCGGGTCTGTGGTGGACTTTGGGGAAGTTAATCCGGACTATCCTCGAGAGAGGAAGCTCAGTGGGTATTTTCTAACGGAATTGCCACTTGATTCTCCCTCCTTGCTATTCTCTTGTTGCAAAACCCATTTCCTTATCCCCGTTTGCATCCTGAAAAGCCTCTGAAGCCCATTTTTCTTACCTTGACCGACCTTAGCTTTGTTTCTTGCGTTGTGATCCCCTTTTCAACCGATTCCCTTACCTAGTGATATCGATCCCGACCTTTGACCTAAATTCTATGACCAAGGCCTCTCGTTCCCTGAGAAGAACGATAAAAACTGGGTCTAACAAACCACGTTACACCCATACATATTAACATCAGCCATGATAAATCACAATTTGATCAAGGTTTGTTCACATTACCATATTATCATTCAACTAAGCTTGCTATACATCTACAATAACAACATAAACGTTCCTATATTCACTTGATCCTCTCACTATGATATGCTTAGAATGTTCAATTAACTTTCTTTACTCACTTTACATAGAACAATATACCACGTACATAGCTATACACAACAAAGAGCGTTGTTGGATAATTTTCTACAAAATCCTCATTGCTTCACATTATAACCACCATTGGGCGGAAGGTGTTGACGTTGATCCACATCCAATATGTTTGCAGGAGGAGCACCCGTCACATATTTTGTCCAGGATACATATATATGTAGGGGCGCTGGGCACACTGGTGGCGGTCAGGGCAGAGATCGACGGCAGCAGGAGCGCGTCGGGGGTGATCGTCGGACGGCGGTGGTCGTACTGGTGGCCGGGCGAACACAACAGTAGCTACAGTTGCAACAGTCACAACAGCAGGGGGACTTCTCGCATTATGGCCGGGCCGCGTGCGATGGCTCCAGCGGCATCGACGATGGACGACACAATGGTCGTGGGTGTCGGCGACGTCGTCGGAGATGGCCTGGATGACGGTTACCGGCGATGGGAGGCGCGAACAGGAGGAAGCAAGAGTAAGATGTGAAAGAGAGGAACAGAAGAAGGGAGGAAGGTTCGGTGTCGCGGTGGTTTGCGTGAGCGATGACGGCGGGTGGAGGTGGTGGTCGGTGACGTCCGGCGGCGGCGATGTTCAGCAGCGGCGACATCAAGGGTTGGATGGCAGAGAGGAAGAGGGAAAGTGTAGAGAGCGTAGATTAGGGTTTTGGGTTTAGTCTATGTTACTATAATTAATATATACTAACCAAAATAATTTAGTAAAAAAAATAATTTGTAAAAACCAATAATAACTTGCTGCTATTAATAGCCATAAGAGAATAATATAAATTTAATTTTTCTAAAATACTAATACTAATAACAATCCTGATAATAGCCACATAATAATTAAATAAAACTAAACACATATTATCGAATATCAACATATAAAATTATCAAAGCACCCTTACTCCCATGCACGTAGAAAATTACTCAAATACCCTTGTTAGTCTCTCAACGGTCCTACGAGCTCAAGTGTTAGCAGAAATAATCGTCGATAAAATCTTAGAAACTAACGGAGTCAACTTAATCAACTAATGACGTAACAGTTAACGTATTCAAATTTTTCGGGGTTTTACAAAAAAAAATTTGAAATTTCAAAATATAATTTTTTTAATTTTTAAATTTTTAAATTTTAAAAATTAAAAATTGAGAAATCAAAGAAACTAAAAATTAAAATTAAAATTAAACATTAGAAACAAAAAATAATAACTAAATAATTAATTATTCAAAAATGAATAAATAAATAAAATTTGAGTTAATTAAAAAATCAAAAATTAAAAGTAAAAGTAAACCATATAAAATAAACAATAAATAATATATAACATAAAATTAAATATAAAATTACATACTAAATATTAAATATGATATTAATTATTAATTATTAAATGTTAAGTATTAAAAGTTAAGCATTAAACATTAAAAGTTAAAAACTAAAATTAAACATTAAAAAAATAGACATTAAAAATTAAAAATTAAAAATTAAAAATAAAAATAAAAACAAAAAATAGAAAACAAAAATAAGAAAACAAAAATTTCAAAACAAAAAATTGAATTTCTATAAATTTTTCTTCTTTTTTACTTTTTTGTAGTATAGTTCACATATATTAAACATGATGTAAACATAACAATTTCCGGAAACATACCTAAACTTACATAAAGTTACCAAAACTCACCAAAAATAACAGTTATGGTATATTTCTTTTGTCGTTGAACTTTACTGGCAAGTGATAAGTTTTTTTTTTTTTTTTCCATATTGTAGAGCTCACGGGATATTGAAATGGCTCCATCATTTTCCGTTGGGTGGTCATTATATGAAATTTTTAACCTTTAATTGAAATAAAATAGTCCTAGTATCCACTACTTATAATTGTTACTTCAGTCCCTTTCTAAACTCTAAAAATGTATGAGGTCTCTCACTCCTCTTATGCCACCCAGGAGGACTTGACTCTCTCTTCTTCATAGAAGCTTTTGATGGAAGCATGCTCCAAAAATATCAAGATGTCTTTGGTAACAAAAGGTTTGTTTTGTTGTTTAATTTTTAAAAGTTTCGCTTTAAATTAAGTTCACTTTCTCACTTTGTTCATCTCATATTTTTCATAAGGATGAAGGTTTTGAATACCACCACCCATGGATGTAGAGTCGTGTAGGCAATGAATGGTGTCATGGACTGGAAAAATTGTATTTCTTCTCGATCATCCTACAGTCGAAGAACGAATGAGTTCATCACTGCTTTCCACAAGGAGATTTCAGAGTCGACTATAACACCCATTTTCTACAATTGAAATGTGGCTTTAAATTTATTATGATATTGAGTTTATCTTGTGAAATTAAGTGGGTGTATATGTACAAATGGTTTTTGAAACTCCATTGCTTAATTTTTCTAAGATTTTCTAATGATATAAAATTTTCTTTCTCTGGCCTTATAACATCCAATGGCAGACTAAAGAAGGATCAATTTGTTTATATGTTTAGCATTTGGTACAAAAACATGATTTAATACACTTCTTTATAGGTGGTGGTTGTTGCACAAAGTGGTAGTTGAGGCATAAAGAGAATAGAGAAAGTTGTGGAGATGTTTTAATTATTGACCCTTGTGGCTCATTTGTTGGCCAGTCTAAATGGTGAACTAATTCTCATATAGAGTAATTATATGAGGATAAAATTTATGAAGAAAAACGAAGAAAATAAAAACAAGAAAATTAAGTTGTTGATGTTGCTTGTGTATACTTTATGCCGAATCTTTATCTTCATTCAACAAATCAAAATCAACAAACCAAATGAACACATTAAGCTGTTCTTTCACAGGTACAAATCTTGGTTTTGACACTATTACTCACTCTAATTGTTCATGGGGTTGGGATAATAATGAGTTAAATTACCCTAATTAATCACTTACAATCTAAATTTCCACTTCCATTTTTTAGTACCATTGGAAATTTGGTATATGTGTTTTGTTTTTACTGGTGAATTGTCTTGCTTTATTAGCCTAAACTTTGAGACCAGACTTTAGTTACTCTAAATTTTGAACTATGTGCTCCGTATTAAGGACATTGTTATACGTCGCCCACCCTTTAACAATTGTCGCCCCCTCCAAATGACATAAATTGCCCATCTCCTCTGCCACTCCTCTCCCTCTTCTCTCCCTCATCCTCTCAAATTCTCTCAACCTTAAATTTATCACCAAGATTGTGTAAATTGAAGTTAAATTATTAATGGAAGGAGATAGATCTTCTGAAGAAGAAGATGTTAGTTTGTAAAATTTAATTTTTGTAAAAATTGGTTGAAAATTTGATAAAACTCAAAAAATCCGGCAAAATTCCCGGTGCCGCACGAAGAAATTGGCAAAGTCGCCGCCTTTGCCGCAAACCTCGCGGCAAGGCCGCGACTGTCGCCGCATTCCGCGTGCGACAACCAAGGTGGGGTTGCCGCTTTCTTCCTGCGACGACCGGCGAATTGGCGGATTTTTTTGGGTAAAAAAATATATTTATTATTATTATTAATATTAATGTTATTATTATTATTAAAATTATTAATATTAATGCAAAAAAAGCCAAATTTTCGTATTTTTTTTAAAAAAAAAGTTAAAATTGTTGTTTTGAAAATTATCATTATCATTATCATTGTTATTATTATTCATTATTGTTATTTACAATATTGTTAATATCATTATTAATATAATTATTATTGTTGTTGTAATTATTATTATTATTGTTATTATTATTATTATTGTTATTATTATCATTATTATTATGAAACGATAATTATTATTGTTATTATTATCAATATTATTATTATTAGGGTTAATATTGTTATTATTGTTATTGTTATTATTAATAATATTGTTGCCATTATTATCATGATTATTATTATTGTTGTTACTATTTTCATTATTAATATTATTGTTATTATATTTAATAGTATTTGATAATGTTTGAAATGCTAATTTTTAATTATATATTAATGTTATTTGATAATGTTTTAGGGAAATTGATCAATGTGGTATGCTTCTGCAGGTTCAGTTAGAGGAGTTTGGCGGAGACGATGTGGATTATTCATCTTTTTTTTGTGACCGATGAGGTATTTGATAGTCTAAATGCTGTACATGAGTGGGCCGATGAAATAGCTCGTGGCATAGGATTTAAGTTTGTACAGGCTACATACAAGCAAAAAGATGCTGATAGTCCGCTCAGGATGTATCTGAAGTGTTGGAGGTATGGTGGTTACCGAGGTAAACTGAATGATCTTGATGCAGCAACTCGTCGAGTTACGTCGACGAAGGCGTGCCACTACAAATTTGTCATTGTTGCGTGGACTCGTAATGGTACGGAATGGCGAGTGCGTGTTTGCGAAGGAGAATGGGGGAAGCACAATCATAAGTTCATCGTGTACGAGGAAGGAGATTGTCACGGATACCCCTTGACTTCTGATATGCAAGACCATGTATGGGAAATGACGAACATGGGGTGTACGCCAGCCACGATACACACATCCCTTAAGGTGAAGTTTCCGGCTTGTAATGCCAATGTCGGGCAAATATACAACGCGCGGGCAACGATGCAGATTGAGGATATAGACGGGAGGACACATTCCCAACATTGTCTCCACTTGGTGAAAGCTGATGGGTATGTGTCCCATACATATTTTTATGAAGATAGTGGTCTTCGACAGTTGTTTTTATGCCACCCGTACTCATTGAAGTTGCTTCGTACGTACCCCAATGTTATTCTAATCGGCAGTACGTACAAGACAAACAAGGCGAAGTGACCTTTATGTGAGCTTGTAGGTGTGACACCCACAAACAAAAACTTCCTCGTTGCGTAGTCGTTTATGAGGGATGAGACGATGGACTCCTATGAGTGGTTGCTTTGGAGGTTGCATGACTTATTGGGTCCCTATGTTATTCCGGGTGTTTGTGTGAAGGACAAGAAGGAAGCATTGTCGGGTGCTATTGTTAGCGTTTTCCCAGGTGTGCCTCACCTTTTATGCGTGTGGCATATTGGGAATGACGTGAAGAACAAAGTCAATGCCCTTCCTGGGGGGAAGAAAACTGGTTGCGGGCTACATTTTAGACATCATTATTGGAACGACGTAATATATGCTAAGACTATTGACGAGTTCAATGTTAAGTGGATGGAACTCACAGATGCGTGGATTGGCAGAAACCGGCGCATTGTGGAGTACCTGAATGGTACATGGATGAAGCATGAGGAAAAATTTGTTTCTGCTTTCACCGACGATGTCCCTTACTTGGGAAACACTGCCACTTCTAGAGTTGAGAGCCAACATTCTACCCTGAAATACTATATTGGCAGTAGCAAAGGCACCTTCGATCGTGATTTTGCGAAGATTCATCAACCCTTGCAAAATCAACATACTGAGATTCGGAGGGAGCTTGAACAGTCAAGGAGTACGCACATGTCGTATAGGTCCTTCCGAATGTTCAAGAATTTGCACGGGCATGTGTCTCACCACGTAATTAGCATTTTGACGAAGGAGTATAGTATCGCGTTGCCCTTGAGGAATGCTGGAGGCTATAATTTGTGCGATCACAAATTATGGAAAACCCACCACCTCCCGTGTGGGTGTTCTATGTTGAACCTGTTGGATAAGGGAGAGGAATTGGATGCGACACAAATAAACATGTTCTGGCGGTAACTCACAGTCATTGGTGATGGTGACACCCCAGATCAAATGATGAACCATCTTCTCGGGAGTTGAAAGAATTCGAGTTGCTCGTTCAAATGGTTCAGGATAGCGATCCATGAATGATACGCCACATAACCCAAGTCATCCACGAGGAGATGATTCCTGACATTGGTGATATACCTGATCCGGAGACAAGCCCCGGATGCAAGGGGAGACCCTGCACCTCCAGATCCACCCGATGCAACCCTAGTGCCTTCGAGTACGACTGAAGACCAAGTCGGGGTAGCAAGACTATGACAAACTCTTCAAAAAGAAAGGGATCCAGTTCTTCATCCGTCGGGATGGAGCCAAAAGGTTTGAATTGTCTTAGAAATTGTGTTTGTTTTCAACCTCATAATCTAGGATATGGGTTTTTCTACAACTGATGTTACTCTTAATCGTAGGTAGGATTTGTAAATACCCATTCCCGTACCAGGACGATTTGCCACATTTCATATATCCATATATTGTTGGCTGGACAGATGCTGTCGCTGATGGCAACTGCTGGTTTAGATGCATTGCTGAGGTAGGCTATGGGAGTAAAGATAAATGGTCACTAGTTAGGACTGCAAGGGAGAGTGAGATCAGAGGGTTTTGTGATGCCTACTTGAAGGAGAATTTTGGATTTGAGACCTTAGTCAATGAAGCGATTACAAGGATAAGTGGTAACAAGGTTGGAGCAGCCGATGTACCATTTTGGTTATATACTCCACAGGATTTATTTGCCGCAGCAACACTACTGAACGTAATGTGGATCAACCTTGCAACACCAGCTAGGGAATTTGAGTAGACAGCTGAGTTATGGATATTAGTGTTACCCCTACGAGCAGGCCTCGGAATGACGGGGCCTGCAGCCATATATGGGATAGTGCATGCATACAAGGCCTATTAGATCCTCATTCATTTACACCCTTAGTGCCCTTTAGCACCTGATGTATAATGGGATCAAAACTAGGGCTTGATCAAATTACACATCAAAGGGGTGACGTGCAACCAATCTAAGTATAGGGTGCTTCACGAGAACTAGGGCAAAAGGGGGATGGTTCATGTGAGAAAGGGAGGAGATTTTGTGGAGTTGGATGATTAGTGAGGGATTATGGATTAGGGTTTGAGAAAGATGGAATCTTTGTGGAGTTTGAGAGAGGGGATGGATGAATTGTAGGGGAGGCTTTGGGAGTTGGCGTGAGGCCGTTATGGAGGGAGGGTTTAATTTGAGAGATTTGAGAGAGAGGGAGAGAAACGTGAGCTAGGGTTTTGGGGGAGAGAGTGACGTTTGAGAAGGGGAATTTGAGAGAGTTGATAGCCTTAGGGTTTATCTAACTAAGATAGATAGATAAAAAGTAACCAGGATAGTTCAAGGGAAAATCTTGATATAAAAACACCACAAGAAGAAACCCTAGGGCTACTTGACCTTTAACATAGTTAAAGAAACACCTTCTAGGTTCAGGGTTCAAGCTCTTCCTCACCACTTGGTTGCCAAACCAAGATACAATAGAAGACATCAACGAGCTTCTCACGACACACTCAAGGGGTAAGCTAAAAGCTTGATTGTATTCATAATTCAAAGTTGGATGCCTTTGAGAGGCTACAAGCCTAGCTATTTATACTAACAAAGTCCTAAGTCTCCTAGGACTCTCAACATTGGCGTGCAAGCCATCTTTTCCTACTAGGACTCTTATTACTTTGCATGCAAGCCAAGGACTCCTACTATTACTACTACTAGACACCATCTATGTTATCTCCTCCTTGGATTAGGACTCCTTATCCTAAGGGGAGTTACAAAGAGAGTAATCCTTTTAGGACATGGCTTTTCTAATCCAAGATGGATTAGTTACAAAATAAGCCAACCTTATCTAGGATTGTAAGACTTGGCGCCTAAGCTATCACACCACATGTCACACACACACACCACACACCTTCTAGATCATTCTAGAACATTCTAGACTATTCTAGACTAATCTAGACTCCTAAGACTTGGTGTCCAAGTTTATATATATTACTTGGCACCTCACACAACTGGAAATGTAAATAAAACCTAGAAATGTAAAGAAATACATCAAAAGGCCAAAACCGTGAAATTCAAACTGAAATGGTCCCAAATGTGAAATTCATCTTGAAATGGTTAGAAATGTGAAATTTACTTTGGGCTTGAACTTGGGCCTTTGACGTGTGACTTGGAGTCTCTTAGGATGTTTGGACATCCTCTTCCATAAGCAGCACACGATATGAATGGGCCTATGGGCCTCTATGCTCAATCTTTCCTCTATGGCCTGTTCTACCTCCTTGTATATGAAGTGGATCTGCTTTGTTGGGCTTGGCGTGATATATCTTCCTTCTAAGGCTTTACCCACTTCCATGTAATCACATTGGGCCTCCTTTGTTATTGGACTTGGTATGGATGGGTTTCCATCATTCTCTATGAATCTTGAGTCTCCAAAGGCGAGCCCATGGCTATGTGAGCCTCCATTTCCTTCCATGAACCTAGGGTCCCCGAAAGTGAGACCTAGGCTAGACAGATGTATTTCAGGCGTGGGCCGAAATACATCATTCCCCCCTTATTGGAAAAAGTTTGTCCTCAAACTTGATGGGAGGCATGAGATCTTCTTATTGGTTGGGCGGGGCTAGCCTCCATTATCTTCCATGTATCTAGGATCACCAAACTTCTTAATGTAATGAACAATGGGACGACCCTCTTGAGATAGAACAAGTTGAACTGCTCCAACATCAACTCCAGAAGCATCACACTCAATCCTCTTATCAAAGTTTGGTAGGGTTAGGACCGGTGTGGTGCAGAGTTTATCCTTGATGACTTTGAATGCTTGATGGGTAGCGGGGCTCCATGAAAACTCCTTGAATTTCAATAGTTCGGCCATAGGATATAAAATAGTGTTGACTTTCTTCACAATCCTCCTATAGAAAGAGGCTAAGCCGTGGGAGCTTCGATCATCGTGAATGCTAGTCGGGGTAAGCCACTCGCTGATAACTTTGACCTTTTCTTCTTCAACCTTGATCCCATCAGCCGAGAGTACATAGCCAAGAAAAGTTAATTTGTTGTTGAAGATGTGACTCTTGGACAGATTCCTATATATCTTCTCGTGAGCTAAGATCTCCAAAACGGATTGGAGGTGAAAAATATGATTTTTCTCTCTCTGGCTAGTCACAAGTAGGTCACCCAAGTGGACAGCAACACACTTGCTAAGGGGTTTCAAAACCTGATTCAACAATCTCATAACAGTAAAGAGAGTGTTAGTTAGACCACAAGGTGTGACTAACCATTCATAGAGGCATCCTTTGGTTTCAGTAGTGTCCCCTTCTTGAATCTAAGCCTGGTAGGACCCACTTCTTGGACTGACCTTTGGAATGTCGTGGGAACCAAGTAGCTCACCCACTAGATCTTCATTTCTAGGAAACCTGTACTTGGTAGTAACTGTTTAGACCCGATTTCGTGTCTAAATACCGCTTAAATCCTTAGGCTTTTGACTTGTTTCGTAGCTTGTTTTAATAACTTTTAATGCGTTTTGGTTATTTTTGTAGTTTCCGAAGTTTTTACTCAAAACAATGCTAAATGGGCCAATTTTGCACCAATCTTGGGAATCCCGAGGTACCCTAAGATTCCCCGAGCCCTGGTCATGTCGAAGGCAGCGGGATTAGAAGGGCCGACCATGTCGAAAGGCAGCGGAAGCGGAAGCAACTGTTGAAGAGCACCTTGAAGAATCCTGTGACCGAGAGAGACCGTGGCCACGGTCATATTGACCGTAGCCACGGTGTGATTGAGCCAATGCCTAAGGAAGGGACATTGCCATCCGAGATGGACCATAGTCACGGTCAGTCTGACTGTAGCCATGGCGAGATCACTACCCTGCCCAAGGAAGAATTTGGCCGAACAAGACCGTGGCCACGGTCTCCCATGACCGTAGCCACGGCGGTGCGAAGGAGCGAAAAGTTGTCAGCCCTAATCGCCCAGACCGTGCCTACGGTGCATGGGTACCGTGCCCACGGTGATGCGGCTTAAGAGAAATCTTGATCGCTTACGCAGGACCGTGGCTCTGATGTCACCTTGGCCACTGTGGGACACTTTTGTCTATTGTGTAAAATGATGAGTTTTGAGTAACAACCTTGATTACTATTTAATGTATTTAGGTCTTTTTAGCTGGGTACTTTTGAAAAAGCAGCTTTTATCTATCTTTTATGATACTTTAGCATATACTTTATCACATTTTAAGCTGTTAGAGTGATTAGTTAAGATCTCTGCTGAGATTATTTGTTCTTGTATTGGATTCTCTTGAGTTTTATTGGAAGTGTGAAGATTATTCTCAACTTTGGAGCATTGGAGCTTTATTATTATGAAGTTTTCTTCTTTGTCATCACAATCAATGAGCATTTCTTAACCTTTCTCTCTGTAATTTGTTGTTTATTTATTAATCTCTTTTTTTGTTATTATTGGTATTGCTGGCTTTGTTGAAGGTTTATTGTCATCTTGTTGACTCTTTTAAGCATGAATGAAGTTGTTGATGTTATTATCATGATAGTTAGGATGTTTAGTGGCTAGAACCCTAATGGGTTAGGGAGATATTAAGGACGTGAATGGGTGATTAGGTTTGGGTTAGCAATATTAGTGAATAACTAGTTAGGAAATCAATTTCCTAATCCTATCCTTCCCTCAAGTGGGATGCGTTTGGGTGCAAAAGCATCCCGAATACATCCAACGCTTGTTGGAAGGTAGGAATTAGGATAGTTAGTATTCTAGTTCGTGAAAACGAATAGAAACTAACTAGGAAATTCCGTTCCATTAACTCCCCCAGGTTTGTCGATGGACTTTGGGGAAGTTAATATGGACTATCCTTGAAAGAGGAAGCCCGGTGGGTATTTTCTAACGGAGTTACCATTTGATTTCCCCTTCTCGTTACTCTCTTGTTACGAAACCCATTTCCTCATTCCCGTTTGCATCCTGAAAGTCTCCCAACACCCATTGTCTCACCTTTTTTACTGAACCTAGTGTGTTTGTGCTGTTTTTATCTTGAATTCTATCATCCTTTCATGATCGTAAATCCTACCTAGAGTCAAGTAGTTGCAGCTAAGGCCGCTAGCTCCCTGTGGAAGAACGATAAAACCGAGGTCTTACAAACCACTTCACAACAAAATGGCGCCGTTGCCGGGGAGCAAGCGCACCTAGCTTAGCTCTTTGTCTTTAAGTTGTTTAAGATCATTTCACTGCTAGAGATTTTGTTATCCTTGGTTATTGGAAATTTGATTCTTTTGTTTGTTCCTTTTGTGCATGCGGACTCGATCTCAACGAGGCCAAACTCCTATAACTCCACCGAACCCGAATCCGGAGAGCATTATTCGCCAAGCTAACGCCGACTCGAGACGAAGAAGACAACAAAGGGAGTGAGAGACGATCAAAGGCTGAAGGAGAGCAAGTTCCACCCCGTACCTTAGCATCATATTCCTTACCATCGTCGGGTACGGGAGGCGATCCCATCATATTACCAGAATTGCCACCGAACGCATCGTTCGAGTTCAAGCCATATTTGTTGGAAATAATTGAGAACACTCCGTACCATGGAGGAGAACATGAAAATCCTATTGACCACATCAACAAGTTCGGGCAACGCATCAGCTTCGTACAAATGAATGGAGTTTCCGCCGAATACATGAAGCTGAAGTTTTTCCCTCTTACTTTGAAAGGGAAAGCACTATTATGGCTCAACACGTGTCCGCCCGAAACCTATTCTACATGGGATGCCCTTAGCCGTGACTTTCTTCAAAGGTTTTTCCCCAATGATGAGACGTGTCGGTTGAGGCAAGCCATCATGATCTTTAAGCAAGAATCCGATGAGTTGTTATTCGAAGCATGGGGGAGATTCAAGGGTCTCCAACGGAGGTGTCCACACCACAATCTTGAGGATTGGTTATTATTGCATCATTTTTATTCCGGATTGAGTAGCTCTTTACGAGAATCCATCGATCATGCCTCGGGGGGCATGTTCCTCAAGAAGACGGCGGAGGAAGCAAACGTATTTCTTCACGAGCTATCTCAAAACTCTCCTCATTGGGGAGGCGGCTGTGGTCTAAGAGATGGTCCTCCTCTAGAAAGCAACCCTACCATTAAATTTCTCATGAATGCCGTTCTTGAGATGCAACAAAAGGCAGCTTTGGAGGAAACCACGAGGCAAGTAAAGGCGGCCCAAGAAGGACCTATGCTTATTCCGGATGCCCGAGTTTTGGTATGTGATTTTTGTGGAGGGTCACACTCTTTGAAGCGATGTGAAGAGTATCAAACCGAGCAAGTCCAAGCCATTTATCCCAACAATAACCTCTCCTATACCAATCAAACCCCCATTCGTCCTCGTGGGAATTACGTGTACAACCAACAAGCTCCACTAAACCAAAACCCACCCCTTGGTTTCCCAAATCAAAATCGCCGCCAATACCACCAAAATCCTCACCAAGGTCAATGTTCCCAAGCACCCAAACCACCACAACAAGAAACCCTTGACCAAACTCTTCAAAAGTTGGCCTTATCTCAAGAAAAGATAGCCTTATCTCAAGAAAAGATGGCCTTAGATCGAGAAAAAGACCAAACTCGCATCAAGAACCTCGAGTTACTATTGGCTCAATTGGCACAACAATCTCAACCTATCCAATCTTTGCCTAGCCAACCCCAACCAAACCCGAAGGGACGACTTAATGCTATTACATTGAGGAGTGGCAAGGAGATTGATGGCCCTAGGATGGTGGGAGAGGAAGTCTAGGGTGACAAAGAAGGTGATGTGTTGGATGTTTCGGAGGAGGAAGATTTGATGGAGAAACGGGAAAGTGAGTTAGTCTTGGGTGAGGAAGTTGAGGGAGTACACGAGGATGAATTGGGAGAATTTAGCAAGGAAAGAGAGGAGATGGAGAAGCTAAGGAAAGGGAAAGGAAAGATGGTGGAAGAAGAGCCAATCCAAACTATTGACAAACCAAAGCTACCACCGGTCCCTTTTCCCGATCGGTTAGCAAAACCAAAATCTGGTGCAAAGTTTTCAAAATTCACTGAGATGCTCAAGAAGCTTCAAGTGAACATTCCATTTCTTGATGCCATCTCTGAAGTTCCGTCCTTCAAGAAGCATTTGAAGGAGCTTCTCACGAGCAAGAGGAGGATTCAAGAGAAATCTACGATCCATTTGACAGCGGATTGTAGTGCAATTATCGATAACAAATCACCGGAGAAGTTAGCCGACCCCGGAAGTTTTTCTATTCCATGCACCATTGGTGATATGCGGATTGGCCATACCCTTTGCGATTTAGGAGCAAGTGTAAGCGTCATGCCTTATTCGATTTGCAAGAAGTTGAATCTCGACGAGCAAGTGTAACCTCCAATTGGCCGACCGTTCTGTGCGAAGACCTTTGGGAATATTGGAAGACATCCCGATCCAAGTAGGGCGGTTTTTGATTCCATGTGACTTCGTGATCTTGGAGATAGAGGAAGACAACAAGATCCCTATTATTTTGGGAAGGCCGTTCCTTGCTACGGCGGGAGAAATTATTGATGTGAAGAATGGAAGCATGTCGTTGAATGTCGGGAATGAAAGCATCATTTTTCAACTTGAGGGGTCATTGAAAGGTCCTTCGTATGGGGACTCATGCTATGCTATTGATATGATGGAGTTTCTTGTTGATGAGTATATTGAGGACTCCCATTTTCTTGAATCTATTTACGACGATCCCTTGGGAGCTTGCTTATTGGAGTCCTTCCAATTTGACACCGACGACACCAATATTACTTTCTTCACCAACCTTCTTGACTCTTCACCCGTGCATGATGAGATTATTATTGATGAGCCTTATATGGAGTGCATGGAGATTCAAGATGTGATCTACAAAGGTATGTCTTCCTCTCAAATTCAATCTTCTACTCCTTTAGAGCTTAAAGCTTTGCCCCCTTCCCTCCAATATGCTTTCTTGGATGATGAGAAATCTTTTCTTGTCATTGTGAATGCGAATTTGAATGATTTAGAATTGTCCAAGTTGCTAGAAAACATAGGGGTGCATTAGGTTATAAGATAGAAGATTTGAAAGGTTTGTCCCCTTCCATATGCATGCATTCGATTGACTTGCTAGAAGATGCCAAGCCTACTAGGCAACCCCAACGTCGTTTAAATCCCAACATGCAAGAGGTGGTTAAAAAGGAAGTAGTAAAGTTGCTAGCTGCTGGGATCATCTTCCCCATCGCAAATAGCGAATGGGTAAGCCCGGTTCAGTGTGTACCCAAGAAGGGTGGAATGACCGTAATTGAAAATGACAAGAAAGAACTAGTTAGTACCCGAACCATCACCGGTTGGCGGATGTGTATCGATTACCGCCAACTAAACAAAGTAACAAAGAAGGACCATTTTCCCCTTCCCTTTATTGGCCAGATGTTAGAACGGTTGGCGGGTCACTCGTATTTTTGTTTTTTGGATGGGTACTTGGGGTTCTTTCAAATTCCAATCCACCCCTCATACCAAGAAAAAACCACCTTCACTTGCCCATACGGGACATTTGCTTATCGTCGCATACCATTTGGTTTATTTAATGCCCCTGGGACTTTTCAACGTTGTATGATGGCTATTTTTAGCGATTTCATTGAAAAATGCATGGAAGTTTTTATGGATGATTTTTCTGTATACGGTAATTCTTTTGATGACTGTTTGCTAAATCTGGAGAAAGTATTAACTCGTTGTGAGGAAGTGGATCTAGTTTTGAATTGGGAGAAATGCCACTTCATGGTGGAACAAGGTATCGTTTTGGGTCACTTAAACTCTTCTAAGGGCATCGAAGTGGACAGGGCTAAAGTTGAGGTTATAGAGCGCCTACCACCCCCATTTTCTGTTAAAGAGGTGCGTAGTTTCCTTGGCCATGCCGGCTTTTATCGTCGGTTCGTCAAGGATTTTTCCAAAATTGCTCGACCTCTAACTGATCTCTTGTGCAAAGATGCCCTTTTCATTTTCCATGATGAGTGTCTTGAGTCGTTTTACAGATTGAAGCAGGCTTTGATTTCCTCTCCGGTAGTTCAACCTCCGGATTGGACTCTACCCTTTGAGATTATGGCCGACGCGAGTGACTTCGCCGTGGGAGCGTGTTTGACCCAAACAGTAGACAAGAAGCCAAGGGTCATCTATTATGCGAGCCATGCGCTTGATAGCGCGCAAAGGAACTACACTACCACGGAAAAGGAGCTTTTGGCGATCGTTTTCGCGCTCAACAAATTCCGACAATACCTTATGTTCTCTAAGGTGGTAGTCTACACGGATCATGCCGCTATCAAATACTTTATAGGAAAGAAGGAGACAAAACCGAGGCTTATACGGTGGGTCTTGCTTATGCAAGAATTTGATTTTGAAATCCGCGACAAGGCGGGCACGAAGAATGTCGTAGCCGATCACTCTCAAGGATTCTTGTCGACTTGGAAGACACCCAACCGATTGTAGATGCTTTCCTGGACGAGCGACTCTTGGCTATCAACTCTCATCCTTGGTATGCGGATATTGTGAATTATTTGGCAAGCGAAGTGATTCCTCAACACTTGAACCATCATCAAAAGAAGAAATTTCTCCACGACATGAAGCATTAATTTTAGGATGACCCTTTCCTTTTCCGTCTTTGCAACGACGGGATGTAACGGCGATGTATTCCCGAGAGTGAAGTGCAATCTGTCTTGACTCATTGTCACGAATTTCCGGTGGGAGGTCACAGTGGCTCCCAAAAGACGGCAGCGAGGGTTTTGCAAACTGGCTATTGGTGGCCGACTCTTTTTCGTGACGCCCACTTGCATGTCAAGCAATGTGATAGGTGTCAAAGATCCGGTAACATCTCCCGGAAGAATGAAGCACCATTGAACTATATCCTTGAAGTGGAAGCCTTCGATGTGTGGGGATTAGACTTCATGGGTCCTTTCCCGTCATCAAGGGGTTTCCAGTACATCCTAGTGGCGGTGGACTATGTCACAAAGTGGGTCGAAGCCATACCATGTGTAAGGTGCGATGGGAAATTCGTTTCAAAATTCTTGAAAAAGACCCTATTCCCAAGATTTGGCATTTCACGGGTCATCATTAGTGACAACGGTTCCCATTTCATTGAAAAGAAGTTCGAGTCTCTCTTGGCGAAGTACGGCATCAAGCATAAGAAGGGACTCCCTTACCATCCACAAACAGAAGGTCAAGTGGAAATCTCAAGCCGTACCATCAAGGAGATCTTAGAGAAGACGGTTAGCTCTTCAAGGAAAGATTGGGCAGAAAAATTAGATGAAGTTTTGTGGGCATACCGCACCGCTTTCAAGACACCGATCGGTACTACCCCTTACCGTCTTGTCTATGGGAAGGCGTGTCACTTCCCCGTAGAGCTTGAGCACAAAACCATGTGGGCAATTAAGAAGTTGAATTTTGATCTCAAGGCGGCCAGACGGTTATTTCAATTAGAAGAACTTGAGGAGCTGAGGCGTCATGCATATGAGAATAACAAGATCTACAAGGAGAGAACGAAAGCATGGCATGACAAGAGGTTGAACTGACGTGAGTTTCTGGCAGGCGATAGGGTTCTCATCTTCAACTCAAGGCTGAAGTTATTTTCCGGGAAATTGAGATCAAGATGGTCCGGGCCATTTGAAATTGTGAGAATTCTCCCCGCCGGAGTGATTGAATTGAAAGATGCACAAGGAAAGCGTTTCAAAGCAAACTCATCGAAGCTCAAACCATACATCATGGGCGAGGAATATGTCGGGACAGTTAAGGCATACCTCGCGGATTTTGAAGATTGAAAAGCATCGGGATAGGTCGAGCTAGGACCTACAAAAACAAGCAACCGGGAGAGGTATGAACTACTTCCCCTTCTTTTAGTGTTTTCTTTCATTTTTTTTTTGGTTCTTTCATATTATTTCTCTTGTTTTAGCATTTTTCATCTTCCTTTGCTTTATATTAGAAAATATTAAGAGAAAAAAAAATTTAGAAAAATCAGAAAAGTTTGAAAAGAAGAAAAAAATCGAGAGTGGTTCTATGACGGTCGGGGTTTGAAAGTGTTTTCGAGTGTTGGGAGAGTATCCTTGAATGATAATTGAGCGAGAAAGAAAAGGGAGTGGATGACAAGAGGGTAGATTTTAGGACTTAACATTTTTTCTCCAAGTTTTGAGCCTTGTAGGTACTGTGGATGAGCCGAAAGGGACCGTGGCCACGGTCGCCTGGACCGTGACCACGGTCGCCTGGACCGTGACCACGGTCGCCTGGACCGTGACCACGGTCAGAATATGCAAGTTATTCCCAGTTTTCTCAGGCTGAAGTAGACCGTGACCACGGTGGGTTTCACCGCAGCCACAGTCTCATCGATGTTATTCTTGGAAAAAATTCTGTCCCGAAGATCACCATGACCACGGTGGATTTACCGTAGCCACGGTCTCTACCCTACATTTTTCCCCCTTTTTTCCCCTGCCCGAGCCAGACCGTGGCCACGGTCAAATTGACCGTGGCCACGGTGAGTCGATTTATGCGAATTATGTCGGGGTTTCACTCTCATTCCCCTTCATTTCTCTTTCATTTTCTTCCATGCCCTCACACTCGAAAACCCTTCCCCAACCCTAAAACCCTATATCCCTTGCCATTTTTGACAAATCCATCACCAATTTCCTCCATTTCTCTCAAATCTCCCCTGCGTTCGTGCCCTAGCTAGCTGTTATGCTGAATTTCACCATTTTCGGTTCTCTTCAAGCAAAATTCTGGGTTCTTTGTTCCTTGTGGGGCTCGAAAATAGCAAGAGAGGTTTTCAAAGTCTTCAACCCAGGTATTCCTTGATTGTTGATGCATAAATTCTTGCATTCCTTGCATATTTGGGTTGAATTTGGTGCGAATTTCTTGAGATTTGGTTGAACGAGTGTGGTTGAACTTGGGGTTGAAACTTTTGTGGATATTTTCGTGTTGGGAGTGTTATTGGTGAACTCTTGGTTTGAATTTTGGAGTTGGTTGTGAATTTGTGGTTGCTCGGGATTTTTGGGTAGTGTTTGTGTTGTGTTTCGGTGTGTGGTGGTTGTTTGTCTTGTAGTTGCCTTCAATGGGTCGAGCAAAACGTGCCCGGACCGAGCCGGAATCGACCCCCGCCCCATCAACCTCTGCTGAGCCTGACAAAACCCGGTACAAGGGTCAACCGGCCTCGATTATTCAATGCGACCCGAAGATTAAGGTTAATTTCCGGGACGATATACACAAGGCACGGTATGAGCGGCTCAAGAAGCGGAAAATCTGTGCTCCGGACCTCTATCATGAGGAGACGACAAAGGATGTCTTTTGTAAGCCGAGCATTGACTTTTTCATCAAAGTCATGGGATGGGAGGTCTTCGCCACAATCAACGAACCAATCATCGAGCAGCCAGTGCTCGAATTCCTTAGCTCTTTGGTGGTAAAGGAAGACGACACATCCAACGCCTCTTTCTCATACATTGTGAACAAGAAGGAGGTTGAATGTACGCTCAAAGATCTATGCAACGCTCTAGGCCTTCCCGAGGACGGCATCTTCTACGGCGAGTGCGTCAAATTCAATGAACAAGAAGCTATGCAAGCACTCACTTCTTTGGAGAGGCGTTATCCAAGATTCGATCACAACGAGCGAAATACTATTGCCCAAGCAACTCTAAGGCCGAGATTTACATGTCGGCGTCCGCATCTTCCCCCGTATCATATCGAACTCCGTTTTTGGCCGTGACGCCGGGCGTTCAAGCATCCGGAAAGACGACCTCTTCGTCCTCTACAATGCAATCAACAATCGCCGAGTCAACACTAGCTCATGCATCCTCCATTGTCTTCGGGAAATAAGCCTCGAAACCCGGAACATGACTATTAGTATGGGTCACATCATCACCCATTTTCTAAGGAAGCAAGGGTTCGAGTCCTATCTAAGCAAGTGGACTCCCCGGTATTTCCCCGATCCTATCGACGGTGTTCGCTTAAGAAAGATGGAGTTCCTGGAGAAACACAAGACGCGAACATTATACCGCCACGGAAACGACCCCCATAGCGTCGTGATTCATTTAGGCGACGAAAATGCAGAGCAACGTTTGGATGTCACCGACCAACGCTATTGGTCATGCGGCCAAACATTTGGGGATCGTTTTGTGGTGGGTGGTCCCGGGGATCGCGAGGAGGACAACGAAAGAGAAGAAGAAGATGAGGACGAGGAAGAAGGGGGTGAACAAGCACAAGGAGATGAAGCCGAGCCGAGTCAACTACGGGACGCCGCTCTTGAGCGTATCAGCGAGCAACTCCAGCAGCTTCATGATGAGTTTCAAGTACAACGGGAGCTCATCCAAAACCAGCAGCTCTTGATCAAAAACTTGCAAGGATTGATCGAGATCCAACAGGAGACGCTAGCTAGCATCCAATCGCAACTCCAACCCCGTCCTCCTACGGGAGGGTCCGCTTGAGGACCGTTTGTAAGCACTCCCCCCCCCCCCCCACCCGACCTTTATCATTGTTTCTATTTACTCTATTTTGTGAAGTATAAGTGTGGGGGAGTGCTTCTTCGGGGTTTCGGATGCGATGTCTGGTGGTTTTGGGTTGTTGATCTCTCGGTTTCTTTTGGAATGAGTTAGTATATTTTGGGGTTGTTCGGTTAGGATGTCGGTTTTGCCTTGTCTTGATTGTCTTTCATGTATTGTCTGGTTGTCTTATGGTTGTTTGTTGGTTGTTTTTGTGGGTTGGGTTGTTTGTTTAATCATGTCTCGGTTGTATTTTAGTCATGGAAGGGTTGTAACCGAATATTGTTTGTGATGAATGTAATGAATTGGTTGTCTCGGTTAGTGTCTATTGAGTTTCACCCTTATTTCCCGCCTCAATGAGTGAGATTCGGGGATAAGGTAAGTCATTGGCAATGTATATATTGTCCTATTTTTCGTTTTTCATCTTTTCAGTTTCTTTTCATAGTCTTTTAAGTTAGTTTTTCGTTTCTTTTGCTTTTGGTCTCGCATGCGAATTCCATAGTTATAAAGTCGTCTTTTACTCTAACATTGTTCTGATTCTCTTGAATGACAACTTCAGATCGCTGTTTTTAATGCTTATGAAGAGCTTGAGGTAATATCTTTCCACCTTACTCTTTTATGTGAATTCTTATCATGATCCGTCGCATGATTGGTTTTCTTTTGGGTGGCAAACCCCTTTGAGTGTTTGTGTTGGGATATCTATTACTGTTGAAGCTGTGTGGGCTCGGGTCGCTACCATTTCTACTTGTTTGTCGCTTTTGTTTGTTTGAGTTTTGTAGGTTCTCTACCCTTTTTCATGTGACTCCTTCCCACAATGAGGATATCGTGGAGTTTTAAGTGTGTGTGTGTGGGGGGGGGGGGGGAGATATTCTGTTTCAAGGGTAGATCACCTAGTCGTTTTGTTCTTTGTTTCCCTAGTTTTCGCTTAAATTTTAAAAAAATTTTTTGTGAAAAAGGAGAAAAAAGGGAGTGAAAACCTTTTCGGTTTTTCTTTTCGTTTTGTTTTTGTTTTGCTTTGTTTCCTGGATCTCGTTATCGAAGCTGAGAAGCCGTTCTTAAACTTCTTTTTAAAAGTAACCGGTTGGAGCATTTTTTTTCCGACCCTAACTCGGATTCTAGTCGAGACTTACCCTTAATAGACTCCCTTCATTAAGTGTCTTGTGAGACCCCCGTTCCTTTCTCGTTTTGTTGGGAACTCGGAGATTCTAGGGGCTTGTGTCTGAGTTTGTCTTGTTTCTCGTTTAGAAAAAGCAAAAAGTGCAAAAAAAAAGAAAAAGAAAGAAAAGCTACAATAACCGGATTAAGTGGAGCGTGTCGCTGAAGGACATTAACCATCTACACTTAGCTAACCTACACGGGCTCGGTATTCGTGATACGACATTGGATACCCCTTAACCCTCCTCCTATATCGCTTTGTGACGGAGAGGCGTATGGAAAAGACCGTGTTGGGAGGGTATACCCCTTATAAGGGCCGTCCAATTCCCGAAAGTAAGGCTAATACCGACCTTTAAAAAACCAAAAAGAAAAAAAAAAGAGAAAGAAAAGAAAAGTTTTCGCTTCTAAAAATAGTGGGGCCTCCCCTTGCATCACCTACGGCCCTCACCAAGCCAAGGGCGACCAAATGCGAGGGAGGGCAACACTCCTCTCGGTTGTTTCGTTGTTTTCAAATTCGGACGCGAGTTTTTAGAGTCTTTTAGTTCCCGTTAAAACCCTTGTTGTGCTTTTGCTGTGGGGTTTCACTTGTTACAAGGTACAGGGAGTTGAAAATCTTCAAGATCGACCTTTTTTGGAGTTTGGTGGTTGCGAGATGCTCCTAACGGTTACTTTGGGAGGTTTAATCACGTTTTCTTAGTTTGGATTGCGAGATCTTGTGAATCAAGCATTTGCTTTTCGTTCCTTTTTGTTTTCTTCGGTTTTGTTTTCACTTTCCCTCTCTCCTTTTTCTTTGGCTTTTGTGGGCATAGCCGCTACAAACCCTCACGAGTCCATCTCGTCCACCCGGGCTGCCGGGGGGTTCAAAGGGCTTGGTGCATACGCTAAATGCACCCGTTTCTCTCCCACGACAGAGGAGTTAATGTTAGTTGGTGTTTGTTTTGATTTGCTCGGGACGAGGAAAAGTTTAAGTGTGGGGGGAGGGGTGTTTAGACCCGATTTCGTGTCTAAATACAGCCTAAATCCTTAGGCTTTTGACTTGTTTCGTAGCTTGTTTTAATAACTTTTAATGTGTTTTGGTTATTTTTGTAGGTTCCGAAGTTTTTACTCAAAACGATGCTAAATGGGTTAATTTTGCACCAATCTTGGGAATCCCGAGGTACCCTAAGATTCCCCGAGCCCTGGTCGTGTCGAAGGCAGCGGGATTAGAAGGGCTGACCATGTCGAAAGGCAGCGGAAGCGGAAGCAACTGTTGAAGAGCACCCTGAAGAATCCTGTGGCCGAGAGAGACCGTGGCCACGGTCATATTGAGCCAATGCCTAAGGAAGGGACATTGCCATCCGAGATGGACAGTGGTCACGGTCAGTCTGATCGTAGCCACGGCGAGATCACTACCCTGCCCAAGGAAGAATTTGGCCGAACAAGATCGTGGCCACGGTCTCCCATGACCGTAGCCACAGCGGTGCAAAGGAGCGAAAAGTTGTCAGCCCTAATCGCCCAGACCGTGCCTACGGTGCATGGGTACCGTGCCCACCGTGATGCGAAGCGAAGAGAAATCTTGCCTGCCTTACGCAGGACCGTGGCCACAGTCACCTTGACCGTGCCCACGACGGGACACTTTTGTCTGTTGTGTAAAATGATGAGTTTTGAGTAACAAACTTGATTACTATTTAATGTATTTAGGTCTTTTTAGCTGGGGACTTTTGAGAAAGCATCTTTTATCTATCTTTTATGATACTTTAGCATATACTTTATCACATTTTAAGCGTTAGATTAGAGTGATTAGTGAAGATCTCTGCTGAGATTATTGGTTCTTGTATTGGATTGTCTTGAGTTTTATTCGAAGTTTGAAGATTATTCTCAACTTTGGAGCATTGGAGCTTTATTATTCTGAAGTTTTCTTCTTTGTCATCACAATCAATAAGCATTTCTTAACCTTTCTCTCTCTAATTTATTGTTTATTTATTAATCTCTGATTTTGTTATTATTGGTATTGTTGGCTTTGTTGAAGGTTTATTGTCATCTTGTTGACTCTTTTAAGCATGAATGAAGTTGTTGATGTTATTATCATGATAGTTAGGATGTTTAGTGGCTAGAACCCTAATGGGTTAGGGAGTATTAAGGATGTGAATGGGTGATTAGGTTTGGGTTAGCAATATTAGTAAATAACTAGTTAGGAAATCAATTTCCTAATCCTATCCTTCCCTCAAGTGGGATGCGTTTGGGTGCGAAAGCATCCCGAATACATCCAACGCTTGTTGGAAGGTAGGAATTAGGATAGTTAGTATTCTAGTTCGCGAAAGCGAATAGAAACTAACTAGGAAATTTCGTTCCATTAACTCCCCCGGGTCTATCGATGGACTTTGGGGAAGTTAATCTGGACTATCCTTGAAAAAGGAAGCTTGGTGGGTATTTTCTAACGGAGTTACCAATTGATTTCCCCTTCTCGTTACTCTCTTGTTGCGAAACCCATTTCCTTATTCCCATTTGCATCCCGAAAGTCTCCCAACACCCATTGTCTCACCTTTTTTACTGAACCTAGTGTGTTTATGCTGTTTTTATCCTGAATTCTATCATCCTTTCATGATCGTAAACCCTACCTAGAGTCAAGTAGTTGCAGCTAAGGCCCCTAGCTCTCTGTTGAAGAACGATAAAACCGAGGTCTTACAATCCACTTCACAGTAACCTTGTTGGTGCACAGACTTTGGCTTCCTTCTTCCTTTGGGACTAAAAGGGTAAGGGTGGCACATGGATTAGGTGTCTTCCCGTTCATATCTTTTTTGGAAGATCTTCATCTTGCGCTTGAACCTCTTGAGTGTCACTAGGGTTCACGTGAGTTGTCGGTTCATGATGTACGACTGATCTAGAAATGGGATCAGTTTGAACTTCACGTTGGGGTAGTCTCTCGTCTAGGAACACATAAGGGTGTTGTTCTCTAAGAGAGGTGACAAGAGGAGGGTTGTCGTGACTAGGTTCTTCATTGGTTGGCCTTTTGTGGCTAGGGCTTGTGTTTAGGTTTGGGCGAATGATCTCTTTATGCTCACTAAACTCAGGGCGTTCAGTGGTCACAGAAGGGATGAGGTTTGGATCATTCTCCTTGGGTGGGGACGGATTTGTTATTTTTAGTGGAGCTAGGGTTATCTTGTTGTTGTTCAACACAAGAGTGTACGTATTAGCTCTTCCGTTGTGCATCACACTCCTGTCAAATAACCATGGTCTTCCAAGCAGAATATGACAAGCATCCATAGGCAAAACGTCACACCATAAAGATTCTTGAAAAGATTTTCCAATGGAGAAGCTTACCAAACATCGTTGTGTCACTTGTAAACCTTCACCCTGATTGAGCCACTGGATGGAGTATGGCTTGGGATGTGGATTCGTTTCCAGCTGAAGTTTGTCCACCATAGTAGTTGACGCCACATTGGTGCTGCTTCCTCCATCAATGATCAAAGAACAGACCTTTCCTTTGATTGTGCAACGAGATTGAAAGATGGCTTCTCGTTGTTGTATATCTTCAGAAACGATCGAGTTACTAAGAACTCTCCTCATAAGGAATATCTCGTGAGCCATGGAAGGGGTTAGATTTGTGTTTGGGCATGGAGGGGATTGTGTTTGGTCGTTTTGTGGGGTTAGGGTTGCACTCAAAGAAACCTAAGATTTGATACCAAAATTATGATGTATAATGGGATCAAAACTAGGGCTTGACCAATTACACATCAAAGGGCTGACGTTCAACCAATCTAAGTATAGGGTACTTCATCAGAACTAGGGCAAAAGGGGGATAGTTCACGTGAGAAAGGGAGGAGATTTTGTGGAGTTGGATGATTAGTGAGGGATTATGGATTAGGGTTTGAGAAAGATGGAATCTTTGCGGGGTTTGAGAGAAGGGAGGGACGAATTGTAGGGGAGGCTTTGGGAGTTGATGTGAGGCCTTTGTGGAGGGAGGTTTAATTTGAGAGGTTTGAGAGAGAGGGAGAGAAACGTGAGCTAGGGTTTTGGAGGAGAGTGTAACGTTTGAGAGGGGGAATTTGAGAGAGTTGAAAGCCTTAGGGTTTATCTAACTAAGATAGATAGATAAAAAGTAACCAGGATAGTTCAAGGGATCTATCTTGATAAAGAAACACCACAAGAAGAAACCCTAGAGCTACTTAACCTTTAAACTAGTTACAAAAACACCTTCTAGGTTCAGGGTTCAAGCTCTTCCTCACCACTTGGTTGCCAAACCAAGATACAATAGAAGACATCAACGAGCTTCTCACGAAACACTCAAGGGGTAAGCTAAAAGCTTGATTATATTCATAATTCAAAGTTGGATGTCTTTGAGAGGCTACAAGCCTAGCTATTTATACTAATAAAGTCCTAAGTCTCCTAGGACTCTCAAGATTGGCGTGCAAGCCATCTTTTCCTACTAGGACTCTTATTACTTGGCATGCAAGCCAAGGACTCCTACTATTACTACTATTAGACGACATCTATGCTATCTCCTCCTTGGATTAGGACTCCTTTTCCTAAGGGGAGTTAGTTACAAAGAGAGTAATCCTTTTAGAACTTGGCTTTTCTAATCCAAGATGGATTAGTTACAAAATAAGCCACCTTATCTAGGATCGTAAGACTTGGCGCCTAAGCTATCACACCACACGTCACACACACACACCACACACCTTCTAGATCATTCTAGAACATTCTAGACTATTTTAGACTAATCTAGACTCCTAAGACTTGGTGTCCAAGTTTATATATATTACTTGGCACCTCACACAACTTGAAATGTAAATAAAACCCTAGAAATGTAAAGAAATACATCAAAAGGCCAAAACTGTGAAATTCAAACTGAAATGGTCCCAAATGTGAAATTCATCTTGAAATGGTTAGAAATGTGAAATTCACTTTGGGCTTGAACTTGGGCACTTTGACGTGTGACTTGGAGTCTCTTAGGATGTTTGGACATCCTCTTGCCATAGGGAGCACACGATATGAATAGGCCTATGGGCCTCTATTCTCAATCTTTCCTCTATGGCCCGTTCTACCTCCTTGTATATGAAGTGGATATACTTTGTTGGGCTTGGCGTGATATATCTTCCTTCTAAGGCTTTACCCACTTTCATGTAATCACATTGGGCCTCCTTTGTTATTGGACTTGGCATGGATGGGTTTCCATCATTCTCTATGAATCTTGGGTCTCCAAAGGCGAGTCCATGGCTATGTGAGCTTTCTTTTCCTTCCATGAACCTAGGGTCCCCAAAAGTGAGACCTAGGCTAGACAGATGTATTTCAGGCGTGGGCCGAATGAAATACATCACCACCAGTTCATGTTAAATGGCACAAAGCGAGAGACGTTACTATTGAAGGTTGGGATAAGCCATTTAAGGCTTGTATTGATCAATGGCGTGCTCTTAGGGCGGCTAAAAGGAAATGATTGTATTATATATTATCCTAGTTGTTAATTGTAAAAACTTGTGTATTTACTTGGTTGTTTATTGTTTAAAGTCACCTCTCCCAAAGAGCATATTTTTTTGGCAAACACAAAATCATAAACAATATTTCAATATAAACAAGACATGAAGTATGATGTTGTTGATCATATAGCAAACAAATCAAAAAGTGCAACAGTTTAACGAAAAAGAAAATTACTCCACAAGTTCTAAGGATAGGGTACAAGCACACAAATTAAAACATGAGAAGAAAATCTATTGCTCCTGCTCATCATCCCGCTGCTCAGGGACCTGGATATGCACTTGAGTACACCAACATGCCTACATATCTCTCATGCTAGTCATGCACCCAGTTTAACAAAAGTGCGACAGTTTAAAAAGTGCGACAGTTTAACAAAAAAGAAAATTAGTCCACAAGTTCTAAGGATAGGGTACAAGCACACAAATTAAAACATGAGAAGAAAATCTATTGCTCCTACTCATCGTCCCGCTGCTCAGGGACTTGGATATGCACTTGAGTACACCAACATGCCTACATATCTTTCATGCTAGTCATCCACTCAGTACTCACTACGTCCATCTGTACTTTCACCGGTGGTGGTTGCATCCCTCCCTGCACCTGTGAGGCCCAGTCATAAGCCCACTTGCAAAATTAAAACAAAAAAAAATTAGGATTCTTATTAATTTACAAAAATGTTCAATGCGAAATTACGGTAGACCTAGGGGTTTATACCTGTTCCGGCGGTACAGAATGATCGAGTGTGGATTGGCTGCCTGAGGTGTTGTTTACCAAGTATGGGTGGGAATGTCTGACATAGCAATCATGATATCCAGGCGCCACCTCCCACGACACTCTTTTTTTTCTTTTTTTCAGGGGAGAGCAGTCAGTGATAATATATATCCATATGGAAATGCCCTCCAGGCGCAGTTGACGTTTACCTCGTCGAACTTCAATTTGTACGGTCCCTTTGCTGGTCGGTGAGCGCTCTTCGGTGTGGTAAATGTTGGGGGTATATGTTGTGTATGCCCTATCTGACGTACCACACGATCAGGCATGTACAACTCAGTGACGTCATATGCACGAATTAGGCCCATGTACAACGTCTTGTTGCATGACTTGTAAGGGGTAGGTCCAAATGGGGCCCAGATCACCTGCTCCTCGGTCAACGCATCTAGGGAGGCCCTCAACGCCTGGAGGCGCTCAACCGTACGAGCCTCGTGTGCCAGAATCCACCTAGTCGCGCGCGGCCCCCGACATGGTCGCTCGGGGTGTGGCCTGAACGTGGGAAAGTACTCATATATCTAGCACTGCAACAACGTCAAACACCCCGCCACTTTAGCGGTCCCAACCCTACTAGCCACACCTAACTGTCAATACAGGTACGCCAATGTAACTGTACCCCATGCAACCCAATCGACAATTTTAGTGCTAGACCATGGATGCGGACGAACTCAATCCCTCGATTTGTCAACGAGGATAGTGTTTCCCAACAAACTCAACAACCATGCTCTCACCCGTGGGGAATCGGGTAATCGAACAATGTACATATAAGCCTCAAATCAGCGTCAAGTATGGCCCCCTTGTCATAGCTATGGTTGGTACATAGTTCGTGGATGTTCTTAAGGAAAATAGCCGACACGTACGGGTTAACTACTTCACGATCGAGACTATCAGGCATCAAACCTTCAACTGAAAGCCCTAAGATCTGTTCCACATCATGCAACATGATAGTCATTTCACTGAAGGGAAGGTGAAATGTGTTCGTGTCAGGTTGCCACCTCTCAATGAACGAAGAGACCAGACAAACATCGATGTGTTCGAACATCAGGTCCACTAGTCCTGTGATTTGGATCTGATCCAGAGCGGCCTGGCAAGCGGGATCCATCGCAGACCTGATTGCCTTGAAATCCCTCTACGCTCCCTTCTTCGTCACGCACTCAAGAATTGGATGAGGCACACGCTCCCCACCATTCCATATTACACGAGCATTGTAGCCTCCATAGCTGACTATAACGTCCCTCACTAATGGTCCACCAAGCACGTCACCGTGTATCTTCCAGTCAGCATCATCACTACGACTCCTCTTACTCTGCCTGCTGCTACTCATCCCAGCATCACCGGCAGCTGAACTGCTACCTTGTCCCCGATGTCGAATTGGGGCAAACCTCCCAGTTGAATCTCTCACCATCATAAAACCGGTTGGTCTGTAAAGCTCCCCGGAAGGAGGTGCGCCAGTAGTAGGGATTATCGCCGGGACCTCAGACTCTGTCCTGTCGTCCCCCGTTATCTCCATGCCGGTAGACTCATCATCAAGATATGGATCGAGATGATGAACATAGTCCTCTGTGGTTTGACTATGCGTGTCTCCTGGCTGGCCGGGCCGCATCAAGAGGTGCTACACTCCCTCGGCCCGCACGCCGTGCTGAAACAGTCACATTACGACGGTGCGGGTTTCTAGAATCACCCGCCCTCCAACCAGACCTGAGTTGTTGCGACTGATCCAGAAACCCTATACCCTTACCCTTGCCTACCATTTTAGTTCACCTGCAAAATAATTAATTTAATATTGTCGTTTACATTTAGAGTAATAAATAGAAATATAGAACCCTAAACCCAAAACCCTAATAAACCCTAAAATAATTTTTGACGTTTTCCACATTACATGTAAATCATATATAACATGTAAATCATGATAACTATGGGTTAAGTACCAAGAAAAACATCATAAATTATTTAAAAACAGCCTAAACATATTTACACATGATCACTAATTTATTTCCAAACTCTAAACCCTAAATACAACAACAAAATGTTAAAAATACTAATAATAACAATAACAATAATATTATAACAAGGAGATTAACATTAATAATCATGACAATAACATTACAAATAACAAACTACTAATAATAATAACAATGAAATTATTAATTTATATTTAATAATAATAAATAACCCAATGCCCTAATATAATTAATAATATTACTAATATATATCGAAGTTACTAATTCATAATTAATAATCTAAATCGAATATAATTAATAACAACGCCCTAATATAAATCGTTAATAATATTACTACTATAATATTAATACTATTATTTATTTATATATATTTAATAATAATATTACCAATTTTGTCATAATAAATTATAATTTTTGCCTAAATATTTATAATAATATAATTAATAATATTATTAAAATTATTTTTACAAAAAAAATTACAAAAATATAAATTAAAAATTAAAAAAAAGATTTCCGGGAGAATTCATGCTGTTGCCATATGAAAACTACCGCAAACCGCGGCACGGTGCCGCACGTCGATCGCGACATCGGCCACTAGCTTGCCACGATCGACTTGCGGCACTGTGCCGCGGTTTGCGGCAGTTTTCATGCGGCAACCACATGAATTCGCCGGCAATCAATTTTTTCTTAAAAAAATTTCGACTAAATTATAATTTTTATATAAATATTTATAATAATATAATTAATATTAAAATTATTTTTACAAAAAAGTTTATAAAAATATAAATTAAAAATCAAAAAAAAGATTTTCGGTAGAATTCATGCTGTTGCCAACTTGCCACATGAAAACTACCGCAAACCGCGGCACGGTGCCGCACGTCGATCGCGGCATCAGCCACCGGCTTGCCACAATCGACTTGCGGCACCGTGTTGTGGTTTACGACAATTTTCATGCAGCAACCACATGAATTCGCCGACAATCAATTTTTTCTAAAAAACAATTCGAGTAAATTTAATAATTATAAACACAAAATACTTACCTCAACCTCATCGATTGCTAACACCCTCTCTCCCAGGATGACAACGTCGTTAATGGTGGTTTGATTTCTAGAGGGAGAAAGTAGAGAGAAGGTAGAGGTTGAGGTTATGAGGTTAAAGGAGGGTTTTGGAAATTATAATGCATAAATGGGCGACAATAATAAAAAGGTGGACGACGTAAAGTAAACGGGCCGATTAAATTGTCTTGCATTTTATATGACATTTTTTTTTCTTTATGTGCCCAATGATAGTATAGTAGACTTTTTGCAAATGCTTGTTCCTAGAAATTATCCCGTTCTTATGGATTTACTTTTGTCTTTTGGTTTGGGTTCTACCAAAACCCAGCACATTAGAGAGAAATTCAATTGTTGTTTTAGGATGCTCTTATGTTTGGTTGACTATAATGCCATGGTGCAACTTTTGCCTTTATTTTTGACTCCCTATTTGTGAAGTCTAGTTTATATTTTAGTTTCTTCTAGCAGGATTGCCTATTTGTGTTTGTCTTCATGGCACTTGGTTTTTTGCTGTACAAATATATCTTATTTTTGGTTCCTTGTCTACATTTGTGAAGTCTAGTTTAGATTGTTGTTCATGTTTGCCTTCTATTGCCGCTCTTGATTTGCTTAAAGGAGTTCAAGGAAGCAAAAAATTAGGGATAAAGGTCCTATATGGTTGGTATGCTACTAATTAGTTTTGCCTTTTTTGATAATTAAGGCTTAGTGATATTGAAATTAGTAATTCAAAAATGCTCCAACCTACCGTGTACACTCATACCCTCTTAAGTTGTTTAATATAGTTTAGTTTTGTACGAAGCTAAATGTTAAATACAAGTATGTTTATTAACTAATTCTTTCTTTTTTTTTCTCTAGATTTTTTTTTTGTTGTTTTATAAGTTTGAAGAATTTGACTGGTCTATAAGAGCAAACAAACTCCTATACATAGGACACCATGTCCAATATTGCACACAATAGGCTCCATTTTGACATCATATGTAATATGGAAGGGAACATTACCCATTTACATGTTGGAAATATTGTAAAACTATGAATTGATGATATCAGTATATTTACATCAACTTTGGTCTATTTATAATGCCTTTGGTAAATATGGGCAATTTCAAGGCGGTAAAACATAGTTATTTGAGTATGGTTATTTTTGTGGTAACTTGAAGTATTTAGGCGACAAATCACATAATGCAAACCTTTGAACAAGAGAACAACGAAAGATTTTGTTGCATGTATACGGGTAATTGGTTGCAAAACTAAAACATAGACGCCTTAACTTTGTCCGAGGCAATTAAGACGACAAACTATGGCTAAAGTTGGTTCGTCGCCCCAAACTAAGGGACACGAAATGCAGGCGTTGGGTGAGAGAATTGTTTGTGGCTGAAAAGCATTTTTCTTGTAGTGAAGGCCAACCATGGCTGGAAGAAGGATGAATGAGTCAAAAAGTACACCTTTATTTATTTATTTTTATTACATTGCACGTAGCTTTTATTTAATTGAAAGCGACAAAATGTTGTTTACAACCAGATCCATGACAACATCTAGAGCTTCATCCGACCAAACTCTACGATCTACTTCAAAAAGTTGCAAGTGAGCCAAGGTGTAAGAGACCTTGTTCTCCGCTCTTGATAAAAGGAAAAAGCACAAAAACTACACAACTAATGAGACTCAAAATGTTAGAAATAAAAAACCCCAACTCAGTGTTTGGGACAAACTTGTGCTTGAGCTTTGATATGAAGCCTTGACAGTCCACCTCAATGGTAACCCGATGATCGTCCTGCTACAGTGCCATCTCTAGCGCCAATTTGCAAGCACGTGTTTGTTCTCCGAGCCCTCAAACCCCAGTTTTTACTACACCACCGAGAACTTCAGCACTCCTTAATTATCCCGACAGACCCACGCCATTTCTGCTCCCTAGTCACTAAACTTTGCTCCATCATAATTAATTTTGAGTGTCCCAGTTGTGGGTGGTCTCCAATCAGTCTAGGCCTGCTCGTGGATTCCGGTCTTCACCTTGGTTGCTCTATATTCACTGAGGGCTCTTGGGTATCTTGTACAATCTTCCTCGCCCTTTCCTTCGACCCCCAACTAGCTGAGCCTTCTGGTCATTCCACACCGCCCAAGCAATGCATATGAACTCCTCACCTAGTTCTCCCAGTTCCTCTAGTGCCTTAGCAAACGCGCCTTGAATCCCAGAATCTCGAAGCCCCCACGAGGCTTTTGCTAAAGCTGTTGGCCTTCAAATTGTTTGGGCATGATGGCAGCGAAAGAGAGCATGGGTTGTGGTTTCGTCCTCTGCCAAACACCGTGCATATATGCCCTCCCTAGAGTGCACCATCTGTTGCAAGTTTGCACTTGTTGGAAGCGATACAACTGTGGTATGCCATAGAAACATTCTGATCTTTAGAGGAATGTTCAACTGCGAAGTTCTCTTCCAAAATTGGCAATTTTCTTCCATTCGAGCTAGGGCATGGTTGGTCTAGAGTCTTCCCTTTGCGAATCATTTTGTAAGCGCTTTTGACCGAGAGTTCTCCGTCTAGAACATAATGCCACATCAACCTATCTAGATGCTAAGACGTGGACAAGGGGATTTTTTTTTATAATCTCTGCATTTGGTTGTAGGAAGATTGCGTCCACGATGTTGTCCTCCAACTCTCTTCACCGTGAAAATACACATTTATTTTATATAAACTTATATTAATAAAATTTTATATATGTTAATAAAAAATTTTAAAATAAAATTTAGATTCTATTCTATATATGAACCAAACAGTAACATGATACTAATTAGTTTCATTTCATACCTTTTATCAACAAAAGACTTTTTATCCAATATGAGGATTCATTCCATTTTTTTAAGTTTCAAGTTCCTTTCCTTTCCATTCCTTAACACGCCCTCAATTTATTCTGTTGTAGCTTATCCTTGATAGAGGTCATGCATAACTTATCACTGCATACATCATTTCTCATCTTATCCAGTTTGGTGGATCTAGAAATCCACCGGATCATCCTTATCTCTACCATAATCAAGTTTTGATAGTGTGGTCTATTTGTACCCCAACACTCCGAACCATATAACATTGCTTGTCTGATTACTATACAATATATCTTACCTTTTAGCTTAGATGGAATCTTCTTATCAAACAACACTTTTGAAGCTGCCTTCTACTTGTGCCAATCAACCTTAATCCTATGTGTTATATCCTGCTTATATCTCCATTGCTATGTAAAATAGATCCCTTGTATCAAAACCTTTCCACCGTAGGAATAATCGCTCCTCCGTTGGTAATAATTTGACTACTGTTGTCTTGATAAATCCTGCTAAAATGACATCTCATATACTCCATCTTGGACCTACTTAATCTAAATCCCTTAGACTCCAAGATATCACGCCAAATGTCCACTTTATCATTTAGTCTTTCACACATTTCATTAATCAGAACTATATCGTTTGTAAAGAACATACACCAGGACAACTCATCTTGAATATCCTTGGTCACCTTATCATCACCACATTAAAAAGAAACAGACTAAGAGTCGACCATTGATGAAGCCAAATATCCACAGGAGAAACTCTTGTACATCCCACTATAGTCTTGACATAGGTTTTAACACTGTCATACATAACTTTAATGGTTTGAATATAAACATATTACGCCCCTTTTTACCTCAACACGCCCCCACAACCGCTTTCCTAGGTACTCTATGATAGACTTTCTTTAAATCAATGAACGTCATATGAAGGTCTTTCATCCTCTCCCTATATTTCTCCACAGGGATATAATAAAAATATATAACTTTTGCAGCTAATCTCCTAGGTATGAAATCAAATTGATCTTCAGACACCTAAACTTTCTCCTTCAATCTCCTCTCTATCACTCACTCTCGGATCTTGATGATGTAACTTAGGAGTTTAATTCTTCTTTAATTATTGTGACACTGAATATTCCACATGTTTTTGTATAGAAGGACAACTGTGCTACTTAGCCACTCATCAAGCATTCTACCAGTCTTAAGAATATCGTTACAGAGCCTTACCAACCAGTGAATACCCGCCTCGCCTAAGCACTTCCAAAACTTCACAGGAATGCCATCAGGGCCCATTACTTCCCCCTTTTCAAATTCGTAAATGCTTTTGTGACCTCCCATGTGTATATTTGTCTCTTTGGAGCCTAAACATATGTAGTGACTAGTAGAAACGACACTCCTCTACCCATTAAAAAGCTCGACAAAGTAACTCCTCGACCTCTCCTTAGTTTAGGCTTCCTCCACCATGACATTCCCTTTGTTATCCTTAGTACGCCTAACACTTGTTAAATATGTTGCCCTCCTCTCCTGATTCTTAGCTAACTTATAATCTACTTATGTCCTTTACTATTCAACATACAAACTATCAAAAGCATTCGCCTTCGTTGTTTCCACTGGTATCTTGGCTTCTTTCTTCGTTACGTTATACCTTTTCATAGCAGCTTGTCTCTCTGCTTCCCTAGTACACCCCTTCACTTTTTTTTGTAGGCCTTCACTTGTGCTTTCACAATTATCATTCCATCACCAAGCCCATTTTCAATGAATACTTACCCCATAGAAATAACTAGAATATCTCTTTCCACCTTACGAATATAGTCACATTGTGACTTTATCACTTCCCAACTCCCAAAACCCATCCTCTCTGGTCCTATCTTTCAATAATTCAGCCTTATTCTTACAAAGCCTCTACCACTTAACATTACGAACTCCAATCATACTGCTTTTTTCATATGGGAACAACTCCATGTACATATATTTCTAATTTTTTTCCCCTAATGAGATATGTGCTTTTCTTATGTATATTACATAACCTTATATGAAAAAAGGGCATTGGCAACAACTTCTAATTCTAACACAACCTTTCCTCTCATGAAGAATTGGAACAAATAAACCTACATTGCTTAAGTCACATCCAAAAGTAATTGTAATATACCAATATAAGAAAGGAACACATTTATCCGGAGCTTCAACTTATACATAAGCTTCTTTACAAGGGTTACGTATAAATACGTACACTTTCTTACTAAACAACAAATATAATGATTACAAACAAGTAATAGCCCATATTTTACAAAGTAGGATGTAGACTATGTAGACACAATTGATCAATATTCCTAAATGTTAGTGGGGTGGTTACTGCCACGAGGTCGTCTTAATTGGGGTTATTCATACTAAGGGTATGTTAGGTATTTCATAGCACAAAATAACTAAGTAAATCGGAAAAGGTAGAATTAATAGTTAATGTAAACATTAGGTAAGGTACTTCTTACAAGTAATGTAGATTAAGTAGGGTTATTGGAATTTCTCAAACTTTATAGGTAAAATCCACTTTTCACAATAATTGGCGGGGAAACATGTTATTACTTCAATACGCTAACATTTTTCCCTTCTAAAGATACCGAGAATAATAATAAATTTATAAAGCCAAGAAGATCCATATGTTGCCCTTCGATTTTTTGTCTATCCATTCAATCAAGACAAGGTTAGAGTCCATAGACATTAGGTCAATTGACTGTCATGTTATCTTAACAACCACAAATCATGTACTATAGAATAAAAGTTGTGAACAAGTGTGTTGTGGCGTATGCTTGCTTGGTTTTGTTTTGCAACTTGATAACTTGGTTGTCCATTTCAACCTTCATTCATACACATATTGCAACCATGTTGCTAAATATCATACACATATCCAATTAGCTAGGAAGCTATGCACACCTGTCCATCAAGTCATTGATCCTTGATGCCTTCTATAGTTCTATTTTGTTGTTTAACGTTGATTTCTTTTCCAATTAAACCATGTGTCACTGATTACCAAAGTAAAAATAAAGGAACATCCACACCCCTCCCCCACTCACCCAACCCCCGACGTGCGCGCATATATATATATATATGGGAAAATTGGATTCTAATAATCCCTACTTTTACAAATTGGATGACAATAATCCCTACTTTCAATTTGTATTCTGGTTGTCCAAAAAAAAAAATTGTATTGTACTGGTAACAAATCCATCATCACATTCTTTTTATTTTTTTCATGCCTACCCCATATTGTTTTTATTTTTTTCGTTCCTGCCCCAAGATAGGTAATGAAGTATAGTTCCTAAAACTTTTTTAAATTATTTTTTTGAGATTCCGAGCAATTATCATGATTTTTTAAAAGGAGTAAAATTGAAAACATCATAAAATATTGAAAAAAATTGAAAAAAATGGGAGAAATGGTGTAAGTTCATTAAAAATCGTGGTAAAGTGTTATACAAAGTTTTGAATCAAATGCAACACAAAATTTATGATATTTAGGGTATACTCTCGATTATGTCTCACTGCAATACAATTTTTTTTTGGGACCACCAGAATACAAATTGAAAGAGGGATTATTGCCATCCAATTTGTAAAAGTAGGGATTATTATCCAATTTCCCTATATATGTGAGAATGGATCCAATAGGAAGACAATTTAGGTAGGAAGGTGAGAAGAGTGAATCTTACCTGTTGATTTTACATTTGACGGTGTGTGGTCATGGATATTAGGAAGTGTGATCATGAAATCCATGACCACACACCCTAATATCCCTGACCACATACCATCAGATTTAAAATCAAGGGCTCAGATTTGTTCTTCTCACATTTCTACCTAAACTCTCTTCCTACTAAATTCGTTCCCAATATATATATATATATATATATATATATATATATATATATATAACTCGATGACTCAAGATTTCATCCCTCTCCTCCATAGAACAAAATCTGAATAAGAAAACTCCAGATTCATGACGGTAAATTCTCTCCAGTCCTTTATTCCCCCATCATTTCCTAACAAAACTGTCCACTGTAGGTAAAGGAGGATTATCCCCCTAAACATAAGCCATAATAGTGGGTTTCCAGAAAGCTATTTCAGAATCCAGATCTTGTTTCTCCAAAATTTGCATAGCTACTCCATCCTTCACCATAGGTTCATAAAATTTCAAAGGCATACCTCGTTTCTGGTCCAGAGATAAGTCGTCCAAAGTTGGCTCTACCAGTTTAGCCTTCTCTTTCAACAGATCAACCCATGACTTCATTTCCAGCAACACTTTCGAAATATCTCCAGCTTTCAGACTGCGTTCCTCTATACATTTCAGACTGAGTTATATACTTTGATAGGAAACCTATGGTATTCAAAGCATGGCAGCTGGGAGATCCAATAGTGAAGGACAAGCTTGATTTGATGCCAATCTGGGTTCAATTCCCTGGTCTAGAGTGGAAATTTAGGAGTCCTTTAGGTTTGGATAAAATTGTAAGCAATTTGGGTGTTCCGATAGAAGCTGATTACACTACCACTGCTAAAGCAATGCTCAACTTTGCTAGAGTGTTGATTGATATTAAATTGGATGGGAAATTTCCAGGTTCTATACATTTCGTGGATGATGAAGGATTTATGAAGGAGCAAAAGGTAATATATGAATGGAAACCCATCTATTGTTCTAAGTGTAATATGTATGAACATGTAACAGTGCAGCACAGACAGAATACAAAACCTATTTGGAAGAGGAAGGATCCTGATCCAAATTCTTCTAAATCAACTGCTACTGAGAATCCTGCAAGGAATGCTAATGAAGAAGAGATACCCATTGAAGATAGATTGCCTTCAAATGAAGAACTTGTTACTCACTCTATGATGCCTTATGATCTGAAGAAGATGGAGCCGAGAGAAGTGCACTTTAGTGATTTCATTATTTCAACAGGAAGGGGGGATGGATAGGTGCTTATTCTGGAATGTGAGGGGACTGACTCACCCAAATAAACAGTCCAAAGTTTTGGCGTTAGCTTACATGAATAAATGTAAAGTTGTTGGTTTGGTAGAGACTAAGATTAAGGTGGAGAAGTGTGATGAAATAATGAGGAGTTTGGGACATGGATGGATTGGAGTTTATGATTGTAATAAAAAATTACGAAGTAGAATTTGGTTGATTTGGAGGGAGGATTCTCTTGATGTGAACGTCATTTGTATTCATGAACAGTTTATTCATTGCTTGGTTTCATAAATGATTGTAAGATGTATGTCACTGTGGTATATGGTGATAATGACATGGAGATTAGGAAAGATTTGTTGAAGTCTCTTTCTGATTTGGCGATTAATTGTGCTATACCATGGGTTATAGGAGGAGATTTTAATAGCTTGCTCTATATGGATGAGAGAATAGGGGGTGATTTGGTATCTGCTGGTGAAATTACTGGTTTCAAGGAGTTTGTTAGCCTTTATTTGCTAATAGAGGTTAAATGAACTGGTAATTTTTTCACTTGGAGTAATAGGAAAATCTTTTCAAGAATTGACAAAGTTATTGCGAATGATCTTGCTATTAGCTCTTTTGAGGAGATTTATTATCAGGTCCTTCCGGAAGGCATTTCAGATCATTGTCCACTTATTCTACATTTGAGGACAGGAACTGTAAACAGGAAACCCAGCTTCAAATTTTGTAATTACTAGGCTGAAATGCCTGAGTTCAGAAAAGTCATTCAAGAGGGTTGGCACAAGACTAATTGTCATGGGACATCTAGCTATATATTTACCCAGAAGCTGAAGAAGTTGAAAACTCCTTTGAAAAATCTTGTACAACTTAAAGATGGTGGTCTTCAAGGGAAGGTGCAACAAGCTTATCAGGATCTTTGTCGTATTCAAAATAATATTCATTATGATCCTTTGAATGAGGACTTGCATGGCCAAGAAGTGAAAGCAAAGAAAGTTTATCTTCACTGGCTGGAAGCTACTTTTAGCTTACTGAAACAGAAAGCCAAAATTTCTTGGATCAATAAAGGTGACACCAATTTTGCTTTTTATTATTCTATCATTAAGCAGAGGAAATATCAAAAGAAAATTATGTGTTTGAAGGATTCTAATGGTATACCTTTGACTTCTACTGAGGATATTGGGCATCATCTTGCTGCACATTTCAAATCTTTTTTGAAGCAAAGGAAACAGATTCTGGTCCTTCCTGAAATATCATAAACACGGGTCCTTTAGTGAATGACCAACAGAGAGAGGAAATGAATTTATTCTTTACAGATGAGGAGATAAAGGGAGTTTTCTTCAGTATTGGGGATTCTAAGAGCCCAGGGACGGATGGTTTCAATAGCAAATTTTTTAAAGCTGCTTGGCCAGTGATTGGTAAAGAAGTAATTCGAACAATCAGAGATTTTTTCTCTACTGGGTCCTTTGTTGGCGAGATCAATGCAACTCTCTTAGTCATGGTTCACAAAGTTGATCATCTTGATAGCACTAGTGATCTTAGACCAATTGCTTGTTGCTCAGTTCTATATAAAGCAATTACCAAGTTGCTTTGTCTAAGGTTAAAACCGATGTTGAAAAGTATCATTAGTCCAAACCAAAGTGCTTTCATTGAAGGAAGATCTATCATGGATAACATAATGATTGCTGAAGATATTGTCCATTTATATAATAGGAAGCATATTACTCCTCGTTGTATTATGAAGATCGATATTCGGAAGGCTTATGATATGGTCAATTGGGATTTTCTTAGGCTTCTAATGGCGGGTCTTGGATTTCCAAGAATTTTTGTTGATAGGCTTATGGAGGTAAAAGATTTGGATATTTCTCATGGAAGAGGTCTTCGCCAAGGTGATCCTATATCCCCTCCTCTCTTTGTGTTGGTTATGGAATATCTTAGTAGAGCAATTGAGTTTGAAATTCAGTAGAAGAAGGAGTTTAAATTTCATTCACTTTGCCGGAGTCTGAAATTGGCTTTCTATCTTTTGCGGATGACCTATTACTGTTTTGTCATGTTGATGAGAGGAGTATTCTTTGTCTTCTTAAAGCTTTTGATAGCTTCAGTTCTGCTTCAGGTCTTGATATTAATTCTAGCAACTCTGAAATTGTAGTAGCTGGGGTTCCTATTTCTATGAAGCAACAGCTTATTGAATTGACACACTTTAGAGAAGGGTCTCTCCCTTTTCGTTATCTTGGAGTACCTCTCAAACCCACAAAGCTGACCAAGGATAAACTCACATATGCGGGACGTATGGAGCTTGTGAATGGTATTCTTATGTCAATTCATTCTTATAGGGCTCAAATCTTCTTTAAGCCAAGGTATGTTCTGGATCAAATTGTTAGAATTTGTAGACATTTCTTGTGGGGTGGTTCACACAGTCCCTCGGTATCATTGGAAATTTATTGCAAATACAAGCATAATGGAGGTTTGGGAATAAGAGATGTTTACAAATGGAATTTTACGGCTCTGGGTAAACATCTGGAACATTGCTCATGATAAGGACTCTTTGTGGATTCGATGGGTACATCACATTTATCTCAAGAAATCCACTATATGGGATTGCAAACCTTCCCAAAATTGTGCTTAGTATTGGAGACATCTTCTAAAGGTGAGAGATGTTATCAGAGATCAGATCTCACCAAGTAAGCCATATTCGATTGGAAGCACTTATTACTTATTGAAAAAAACAGACGAGGAACCGTTGTGGACAAGATTGGTTTGGAACAAATGGAGGATACCAAAATTTTCTTTTATCACTTGGATGGCTGTCCAGAAGAGGCTCTCTACTCTTGATAGAATACAAAGATTCGGTTGTCCTTTAGCTTCCAGATGTTGGTTATGTGAGAATGATATTGAAAGTCACAACCATCTGTTCTTTGATTGTCCATATAGTCTTAGTATTCTGAGACTTATTGAGAAAGAGTTTGGGGTTAAGCTTGATGGATCACATGATTGGCTGGATTTTGTGATGAAGCGGGGGTCTGCTTCCAAAACTCAGAAACAGAAATTATTTCTACTATATATTGGAGTGATATACTACATTTGGCAAGAAAGAAATTGGAGATCTCATGGGAATTTGGGGAAGGATGTGGAAATTCTAGCTAAGATGGTTATTAGAGATTGTATAACTAAATTTCATGGGGTTATTGTTTCTTAAATAGGTGATTACTCTGTTTGGTTGTAATCTCCGGGTATGCCTGGAGTAAGCTGTACTTGATTCAGTTTGAATGGGAAAAGGCTCCCTCCTTTTAGCTAAACAAAATATATATATATATATATATATATATATATATATATATATATATATAACCGTGTTCGAATTGGTGGAATCGATCTCTTCATGTCACCTGAATCAATCTCTTTCGTGTTCTTCAATCACAAGTAACAATCTAATCTAATAACAATGCTTGAGAATTAATTGTAGAGAAAGTATCTAAAATTTACTCTAAAAAGCTCCTAAAAGCTGCTCCTAAAATGAAAGATAAAACTGATGAAAAAGCGATCCTTCAAACGGCGGACATCAGCCCCTTTTATAGGGCTGGATTAGGGCATAAAACACGGCCTGCGTTTTGGAAACGCTAGCTGCGTTTTGCCCAAAAGTGAAAGTGTTCCGTGAGTGGGCGCTTGCTGCGCCTGAGAAACGCGGGCTGCGTTTTGGTTCTTCACGCTTTCTGAAACTTCTGGACGAGGCGCGGGCTGCGTTTCAAAAACGCTGCCTGCGCCTTGTTCCACCGCCCTAACTGGACTTGGGTCGTGTAATTTTGGGTCGTTCTTCCTTTCTTCTTCTCTTCTTCTTCAACTTCTTTTTTTATTTCTTTGATTTTTGCTATTTCTCCTCCAATTTTTCATGCCTTTTTGATATAATTCAACTAATTCATGCAAAACACACCAAACTCGTGAACAAGTGTATAAATCACAGAATTTGACATAAAAATACGGGGTTTCGCGTATAAAAGGCATCAAACTGACATGTTTTGAGCCCTAAAAACTTTATATAAAAACAACTTATCAAATCCCCCCATGCTTAGCTCTTGCTTGTTCCCAAGCAAGTCAGAATTGAAACAGGACAAATAGGGCTCAAACAGGAAAAACGAAACTTAAGAAGAAAAAGAAGCGGAAAGAGTTTTCGATAGGAATAGAAAAACAAAATCTTAACCCCCTCAAGCTAACCATTCGAACACATCAATTCAACAAGCAAGCACAAAGATCAGTCTAAGTAAGATCAAAACTCAGTTCAAAAGAGAAAGAAAGAAATTTTCGAAACCAAAAGGAGAGAACAAGTACTTCAGAAGCATAAATCTGCCAACAGTCTTAAGAATAATTCAAATGTGTAGCGGTTAGTTATGGACGTAAGTCAGTCAAAAAGAGCAAACCTCACATAGGAAAGAATAAAATCACTCAATTTTGAATATGTATGTGGGTTTTCTCATACTCAAATCAAAAGGATTTTTCCGGGTTGTAACGAGGCTTAGGTTAGGGGAAAGGATCGGTAAAGTTTGGGAATGAGGAGTTAAGAGCCATGCTTGGATTGATTTTCAATGAGTATAACACTCTAAACTCTCCTTCTTGCTTAATGTATGCAAGGAATTTCACCTCTCACCCTCAATAATGTGAAACATCTAACCTGAATACAACCAGGTTAAAGTTTTCAGAACATTAATTTGAATCTCCCTAATCACCCTTTTCTTTTCTTTTTTTTTTCTTTTTGGTGGGTGATCGGGGAGAAGAAAACTATGGAATTATAACTTCGACCTCGATATAATATATGAACAACATAACCAAACACCAAATTTTTCAAGAGGTGGGACTTCATTTTCTCCCAATTTGAAGCAATAAGCACAATCTCTCCCAAACTTCATATTTTTGTTCACAAACACACCAAACCAACTGTTCCTTCCAAAAAAACGACAAACTCTCATTCAACCAAGCAAGGCAGAGGGATACTAAATATCAAAGGCCAAGGCTTGTATTGTCAGGGTCCAATCATGAAAGAAGGATAAACAAAGGCTAGGCGGGGCAAAAAGAACAGTAAATTTAACGTAGGGTCGGCTATTTGGCTATGTAGTTTAACAAAAATAAAATGGATGCCTTAATCACTTTGTCACAGTGTGCAATGCAAATATGTAGTCTCAAGCAAGATACAAAGCAAGTTCTAGAGATGCAACTAATGGGTGAGTCACTCAGGGAATCATGGAATTGATAAAAGTGATCAATTCGAAATTTTAGGCTATGTGGATTCACGGGATGGGGCTCAATCAACTAAACTTAGCCTAAAGATTTGCGGCACGCACATTTATACTTTCTAAGATAGTCAAAGTAGTAAGATACGACTTTCATAACTTGACTCAAAATTAGAAGATTTGAAGGAAAAGGTTTCAAAAACTTTTGAGATCTCATCCAGACTTTTATAAGGGAAGCAAGTTAAACTGAAAGTAAGAAGGGTTTACAATCATCACCGAAGGCGTTTCCGGTTTTAATCCTATTCCTATCCTATATTTTTTTTTTTGGTTTTAATTTGTCTTTTCTAATTTGTGGTCCTTTTCTAATTTTTCTGATTTTTTTTCTTTTGAATTTTTGAATAAGTGGATGCAAAAGAAAGAAAAAGAAAATAACTAAGAAAAGAAAAAGAAAAATCTGTATGTTTCTATCTAATGCAATCTAGGTGGATGCAATTTAAAAGAAAAACTTAGAAAGAAAAGTTTAAGAAAACTAGAAAACCAAAGAAAAACACACAAGAAACTCAAATAAAAGAAAACAAACAAGCTAAAAACTAAAAAGCATGCTAAACTATGAATAAGAAAATAAAAGAAACACACAAAAACAAGAAAAATCACACTAAGAACTGAAAAATAAGCATGAAACAAAAAAAAAGAAAGATGAAAATAAAAGAAAAATAAACGAAAAACAGAGAAATAAGAAAAATATTCACAGAATATTCCCTCCCCCCCCCCCCCCATGCTTAGATGTTGCATTGTCCTCAATGCATAAGACAACAGTAAAGGATAAGGGCTAGCGAAGGATCAAGGATCCTCGGTCGGTGGGGAAGGGCTGGTATGGCTTGGTCCTGGTGGTGGTGAGGCTCGATCAAACATGGCCTGAATAAGGCCGGCGAGGTTAGCGATTGACTCGTCGAGATGGTCGAATCGCAGGTTGGACTGACCTCTATACTCAACAAAACTCTCCCTCAACTCGTTGACACGGTGCTCGGTCCGGTCAATGGAGGTTTGGAGGTCGCGAAAGTGCGCCTCATAATCTACTTGGGGTTGTTCGGGTTGAGGGTCAGGGTGGATTTCAGGCTCAGGCTCGGGATCGAACTCGAGAAAGGGTGGCATCCACATCAAATTCTCAGCAACTTGGGGTGAGGTGTGGGGGTTAGGCACAAGGAACCTAGCGTTGTTGGGATAGACCCAAAGGCAACGCGACTCCTTATCAAACTTACACAAACCAAAGGCATTACACTGGTCCCCATCCAAGAGTAAGCTACCCGGGACTAGGTCAGTGGGGTTTTTAGGAGGCCTAAAGCCAAATTGGCTTGCAAGGTGTGTAATGAAGCCCCCTATGGCAATGCCCTTGTTAGTTGAGGTGGCGACACTAGAAAGATGGTGAGCTAACATAGCAGCAGGGTCGACACGAGTGTCGGCATCTAACATGGAATACAACATATAACAATCAGCTTGGGTAGCTTTGTTTGAGCTACCGGGTCTCCCGAAAATGCCGCAAGAGAGTATGCGGTGGACATACCTCATCACGGGGTTTCTAATCGCAATCGCGGGGCTGTTGCTAGGGTCCCAATTGTCAAAACCTAAAATTCTGAAAAAGAAACCCTTTCCATCCCACTCTATGGGTATAAGGGATGAATTCCTGTATGTACGCTCGGGAAGGCCAAAAGCACGGGCAAATTGGGACACGGTCATGGTCCATCTACCCCCAAAAGCTGGAAATGAATGCACTCGTCCCTTTCTTGGAGGTTCACAACTAGGGTCGAAAAAAATTCAAGGGTAACCCCCCTATAGGTCGGTTCGCCTAACCTAGCTATGTTGGTCATGTGAGAACGACCCAATATCCAATCAACATCATTGAACATACCACAACTACGCAAGAAAGGTTCATGCATATATTTGGTGGGGACGATGGCTCTTTGGGAGAGGGAATCGTACCTTTTCTTGATTTCCTCTTCGAAGTTGAAGGGGTTTGAGCTCCTTGAGTCCCTTGGAGGTGCGAATTTCTGTTTTCCTTTCTCCCCCACCGTAGCTTTGCGCTTCCGGCTGCCTCCGGCTTCGTCGTCATCGCCCGGGAGTCCGGAAAAGCTAGGATTCTTCGTTCTCACCATCTAAAAATACTTACCAAATCAGTAACATCACCAAGATAAATCCTAGGTATCAAATAAGCATGATCATAATGCAAAAACTTAGTACTAACAATCCCCCCATGCTTATTTGATACTAGGGATTGAAATCAAGATATATCTAACCTAAAATCTCACCCAAAAACAGAGTATAACACCACAACATAATCACAACCAAAACCTACCTAAATTTCTCAATTTCAACATCACATTGCTCTTACATTATATCCAATATCACAATTCTCTCCAAAGAAGTATATAATCAAAGAACGAAGGAAAGAGTTGAGAATTCCATACCTTGAGTTGAAGAGGGAAGAGGAATGGAATTTGAAAGTTCAAAGTGTGAGAGTGCAAGTGAGAAGAGAAAAGAGAAAAAAGAAGGTGGTGTGTGATGGTGGCGCCGGCGAGGTTCGATGGCAGCGAGAATGGTGGTGGGTGGTGGCGCTGGTGGCGTGCTGGTGGCGTTTTGGGGAGAGGGGTCGAAGGAAGTGTTAGGGCAAAAGCAAGGAAGGTCTTCTTTGTTTTGAAAGAAAGAAAAGGGGCTCGACTAAATTAAAAGAGCGGGCAAAAATTTTCTGGGCAAATAGCAAAACGCAGCCAGCATTTTAAAAACGCGGCCTGCATTTTGCAAAAGAACTCCTACCTGACTCTCTGGATGAGGCGCAGCTGGCGTTTTGAAAACGCTGGCTGTGTTTTCTCACCTGATGATGGTAGTTCGATTTTTGCAACTTTTTGTTTGTTTTCTCCCTTTTTCTTTGTTTGCTCCTTATTTTCCCTACAATTTGTCAAGCCAAAAATCCCTACAAACATCTACCAACATAAAATTCATTAGGTTAAAAATAATGATTTTAATAAAAGCCATAAAATTCTTGAATTTCTTCCTTTTCTCTACACACTAAAAGAAAAACATTAGTAAACTTCAAAATTAAAAATTACTAGGGAGTAAAAATTGAAAGAAAATAATTGAACTAAAATAATAAAAAGGTGGGGAGGGATAGATATTAGAAAATGGTGTACCTCCCCGGGGTTGCTTTGTTTAACGTCGTTAGCTCGACGTTATGGACCCTACTCATCGGGGTCCTCGAGCAATTTTTGCGCTAATTGAAGGTCCGGGTCTTCGTTTCGGATGTCGTCAATGCCCTTAATAGCTTGTCAAACTCTCCTTCATGTGGTCTGCAAGCTAGTAAACAAGAGAGCCACTGGAATCTTATAAGATAAAACGTTAGTAATGCTCTCAGTAATAAATCAAATTCACTAGAAAAATCAAAAGAATTAAAATATATGGTCCACGAGAATTTTCTAGGAATGTCCTCTAGGTGTATCCAATAAGGATCAAGAAAGGGTTCATCACCTCTAAATTTTCCTAAGGACAACTCATCACTGACATTGTTAGTTCCATTACAAGAATTAACCTCATACCCTGATTTAATATGAACGTCGAAGGTCTTTTGTTCAGGTAGGGTTCCTCAGAGGTTTCTTGTGAAACTGAAGGTGGTGAAAAAGGAATTGAAGCATGAAATAAATCACTAGAATCAAATATTACAATGTTATCAGGGTCCTTGTTCGAAAAATTTAATTCACTATCAACTTTCTCGCTAGATTCCTCATTAATAGTATCAACTGAATCATGATGAAAATCATCCTCATACCTAGTATCCATCCCATAAGTCTCACTCACCTCAGACTCCGTCGACTGAGAAAAAGGTAAGGAAGTGTCTTGCAAATCAGAAACACCATCAGTAGTGTTTTCAGGTAAACTAGGACTAGAAGGATCATCAAAACTGACATCTAAAGGGGATGGGGACTTGCTATCATCACATATTGCATCATCAAAATTAGAACTAGAGCAATTGGCCTGCAACAAGTCCGTAAAGTCAGTAAATTGAGTATCCCTAGGGCAAGCAGAATCATCATGCTCAGTAGAACGACATAAAGTACAAGTAGTCAAATTACGAGATTGCATATAGGAATTAGCATGAAAGGGACAAGGATCGGGGTACTCAGATAGACAATTAGAATTTTCAAATTTATAAGTGTCATCTACAAGCAATCCCTGTAATTTCATAGCTTCATTAAAAGGTTTATCACGAAAACCCAGACAATTCAACAGATAACGTGTTTCCGCATTCACACCTTCAAAAATAATATCAAGAATTTCAGATTCTCCTAACGTGATATGATCTGGAACAGGAGCAGCAATTAGTCGCTCATAAAATTGCCAAAATAATTCATGTTCGAATTGAGGAAAACAAAGCATTACCATATTTTTTTATATTTTAAAAAAATTTTAATTTTTAATTGATTTTAGGGTTTAAAGAAAAACAATAAAAACCTAGTCACCCAAAGCGCGTTCATTCAATGGCGGTTGGGGAAACAAATCCTCGGCAACGGCGCCAAAAACTTGACAGACCTAAAACGTATAGGTGTCTGTGTACCGCAAGTGTACGGGTCTGTGTAGTAATAAAATATCGTTCTCTCTCAGGGATTTGCGTTCAACCACGCACTGAACTAGTTTGGTACAAAGAATGCTTGGTCGATCCAAGGGTTGTGGTAAGGTTTTCTAATCTAAACTAGGAAAACAGGAATTTTTAGGATTTAACCCAATAATAAAAAGCGTTCAGGGAAGTCCACTCTAGTCAATCAATCAAATTATCAACAATCCCGGTGCAGGTAACAAGATAGTTCGGGGTCTATAATCTTTCTAGGCCTTATCACTTCGATCTTTCGATCTTTGGTGAGTTACAGTGATTGAACTAAACATTATTTCTAACTATATAGTCTAATCAAAGATAAGAACTGATTATAAATTGACCCTAGGCAAGAATCATTATGTCTAACTATTTTCTAAACCTGTTCAATCTACGCAATCAAATTCAAGACTCAAACTGTCGTTCTGTTGTCGAGATTCTAAAACCAGGTAAAGACTCAAACTGTCGTTCTATTGCCAAATTACCATGACATACAATACATGCAGATTAAACGAATAAAAAGATGACCTAACACCGAAACTGTATTCAAGTTCAATCAATAGACATCGAGTTTATCCCCAAAACAAAGGAAATTAGCTACTAATAATACTAGAAATAAACATCGCAAAATCTAAACAAGAACGAGAAAGCATGAAAGTAAAATAGAAATAAACCGTGTTCGAATTGGCAGAATCGATCTCTTCGTGTCACCCGAATCGATCTCTTTCGTGTTCTTCGATCACAAGTAACAATCTAATCTAATAACAATGCTTGAGAATTAATTGTAGAGAAAGTATCTAAAATTTACTCTAAAAAGCTCCTAACAGCTGCTCCTAAAACGAAAGATAAAGCTGATGAAAAAGCGATCCTTCAAACAGCGGACATCAGCCTCTTTTATAGGGCTGGATTAGGCATAAAACACGGCCTGCATTTTGGAAACGCTGGCTGCGTTTTGCCAAAAAGTGAAGGTCTTCCGTAAGTGGGCGCTGGCTGCGCCTGAGAAACGCGCGCTGCGTTTTGGTTCTTCACGCTTTCTGAAACTTCTGGACGAGGCGTGGGCTGCGTTTCAAAAACGCTGCCTGCGCCTTATTCCTCCGCCCTAACTGGACTTGGGCCGTGTAATTTTGGGTCGTTCTTCTTCTATTCTTCTTCAACTTCTTTTTTTATTTCTTTGATTTTTGCTATTTCTTATTCCACTTATTCCTGCAAAACACACCAAACTCGTGAACAAGCGTATAAATCACAGAATTTGACATAAAAATACGGGGTTTCGGGTATAAAAGGCATGAAACTGACATGTTCTGAGCCCTAAAAACTCTATATAAAAAACGAATTATCATGGTACCCAGCAAAACTTCATCTTCGGGATGCTTTGACATGTCCGGCCTTGCTTCTCACTTAGCCCTCGACTCGACTTCGACCCGGGGAATCTCGGGATTCCAAGAAATGTTCCAAAATAGCCCCTTTTTTGCTGCGTTTTGAATAAAAACACCAAATCCTACAAAATAACCAAAAACGTAGTAAAAGACACGAAAATAAATAAGAAACGAGTCAAAAGCCTAAGAATTAAGGCGTTATTTAGGCCCAAAAATGGGTCTAAACACCCCCCCACACTTAAACTTTTGCTCGTCCCGAGCAAAGCAAAACGAAAACTACATAAACTAACACAAACTCCTCTATCGTGGCAGGAAACGAGTGCGTTTAGCGTATGCACACAGCCCTTTGAACCCCCCGGCAGCCCGAGTGGACGAGATGGTCTCGTGAGGGTTTCTAGTGGCTCTACCCACAAAAGTCAAAGAAAAAGAAGAGAAGGAAAGTGAAAAACAAAACCAAAGAAAGTAAAGGAAAATGAAAGGGGCTTGCTTCAAGGAGTTATGCAATCTCAACCAGGAAAACGATATTAATCCTCCAAAAGGAACTGTTATGAGCATCTCACAAACACCTAACTCAGGCAAATGTCAATCTTAGAGGTTTTCGATTCCCTACACCTCATGTAAAGCTAAACCCCATGTGCGCAAGTGCTAGTGGGTTCTAACTGATTCCGATCGACCCCAAAGACTCATACTCGAGCTTAAAAACAAAACGAACAAGAAACGCAAAGAGATGCCCTCCCCCGCATTTGGTCGCCCTTGGCTTGGTGAGGGTTGTAGGTGATGCAAGGAAAGGCTTCTCACTTTATTAACACTTAACTTTCTTTTTGGGTTGGGTAATCCCAACATTTTCAATTTAGTTTAAAAGGTCGAGGTTAGTTTTTCGGGAGTTGAACGACCCATAATGGGGTTTACCCTACCAACACAGGCTTTTCCATACACCTCTTCGTCGCGAATGATATTGAAGGAGGTTTAAGGGGTAATAGCGTTGTATCGCTAATACCGGTCCCGTGTAGGTCGCTAACTTTATGTTGTTTAATGTCGTTGGACCGACACGAACCAATTAATTAATTTATTTGAGAATCATTTCTTTTTCTTTTTCTTTTTTTTTTCTTTGTTTTTTTTTTCTTCTTGTTTTCTTTCTTTTCTTTTCTTTCTTTTCAGAAAACAAGCTTGGATATGGGTTCCTAGGGTCTCCCAGTTTCAACTAGAAAGTGAGATAAATCAAGGATCTCGCTAGACACTCAATGAAGGGAATCTAATTAAAGTGAGTCATGACAATCACCTAAGATAGGGTCGAAAATGCTCAGACCGGTTTCTTTTAAAGAAGATTAAGAACAACTTCCCAATTTTGACAACAAAATGCAAGAAACGAAACCAAAAACAAAAACAAAAGAGAAACGAAAACTTTTAAGGTTTTTCACTCCCTTTTTTCTCCTTTTTCATACAAAATTTTTCAAATTTTAGGCAAAAATAAGGAAAATAAATATAAAAGATCTAGGTTGTCTGCCCTTGAGCATAGAATGTCCCTCCCCCTCCCCAACACTTGTAGCTTCATAGTGTCCTCATTGTGAGAAGGTGTCACGGAAAAAGGGTAGAAAAACTAGATAAAAACACATATAAACAAAACAAGTAGCAATTAAGTGCTGGCGACCCGAGCCCACACGGCTCCATCAACAAAGTATACCCAACACATTCACACTTAGGGGCACGCCACCAAAAATAAAGATCAAGCATGCAACAGATCATAATATTCATCAAGTAAAGTGAAGGGTGGAAGGATATTACCTCAAGCTCTTCTAAAATAAATGCTCAAGCCATGATCCGAAGTCGTCAACCATTAAGAACACGATATTAAAGTGAAGATACGACTTATACTTGATAATAGCGCATACAAGATGGAAAAACAAAATAGAAAAAAAAAACAACTAACTTAACACTAAAAAGCTGAAAAGAAAAAAAAAATGAACAAAATGTACATTGTCAATGATAAACCTTATCCCCGAATCTCACTCTTTTTTGAGGCGGAAAATAAGGGTGAGGTACTCGCCACAACCCGGTCCTACATCCAGTCGACTGAAAGCCAAGCATGGATTACTTCATCAAAACCTTGGGCTGGGAGGTATTTGTCACTATTAGTGACCCGATTATCGACCAGTCGGTGTTTGAGTTTCTAAGATCATTGGTGGTGAAAGAAAACAGAACACCAAATGCCACTTTTAGGTATTGGGTGGCCAAGGAAGAGATTATATGTTAAGTTCATGACCTTTGTAATGCATTGGGTCTTCCCTTGGACGAGTTCTACCACCAAGATTGTGCCAACTTCAATGAGCAAGAAGCAATGAGAGCTCTCACCTGTTGGAGGCGACGGTATCCAAAAGCCCGAAATCAACAATTAAAGATTCACTGCCCGAATAACTCTAAGGCTCGAGATTTTTGCAACCTAAGAGTTCGAATTTTTCATCCGATTATTTCAAGTTCCGTCTTTGGTCGAGATATTGGGCGACCAAACGTTCGTAAGGACGATCTCTTTATGATCTTTAATGCCATCAACGGTCATCGTGTCAACATGGGATCCTACATTCTTCCTTGTCTCCAGGAAATCAGCCTTGAAGTTCGTCCGATGACAATTGGCATGGGTCACATAATATGTCACTTTCTCAAGAAGCAAGGTTTCAAATCTTACCTTGCCAAATGGAATCCAAGATACTTCCCCGATGCTATCGATGGTGTTCGACTGCGGAAGCTGAAGTTCTTAGAAAATCATCGGACAAAAACAATCTACCACCACGGTTATGGAGTCCATAGTTTTGCAATTCACTTGGATCATGATCATGTAGAAGGTTGGTTGAATATCACCGACCGGCGCAACTGGTCGTGTGGTCAAAGGCATAGAGGCTGTCGTATAGTGGGTGGTCCTTTTCTATCCGATGGGGACGGTGATGAGGAAAGTGAAGAAGAAATTGAAAACGAGGAGGGAGAAGAGCAAACACAAGGGGAGAATGCAAGTACAAGCCAAGCTGAAGGTACCTCACTAGGACGTCTTAATACTCAACTTGAGGAATTACATGCCAAGTTCCGAGCGCAACGAGCATTAATTCAAGGCCAACACAATTTGCTTGGAAGTTTGCAAGATCTTTTACTTGCACAACAAAAGACTCTTGATAGCATTCAATCGCATCTTAAACACCAACCCCATCCTCCTTCGGGAGGATCCGATTGCTGAACTGTTTGTAAGCGTGCCCGCCGCCACTTGATCTCTTTCATTGTATTTACATGATTTTATGCATGTAATATAAGTGTAGAGGGGAGCTTCATCGGGGACTTGGTGGGGAGGAAAGAAATTGTGGGCTTTGGCGTGTGTTGTCTAGCTTTTGGCTTGTGTGATGGTTGGCTCCAAGGATGTTTGGTTTGTCTTTGTGTTGATATATCCTTCTCATTTGGATGGGTTTCTTTGGATGGGTTGGTGTGGTTTGCATTCAATTTATTTGGATGTAGGACCCGGTTGTGGCGAGTACCTCACCCTTATTTTCCGCCTCAAAAAAGAGTGAGATTCGGGGATAAGGTTTATCATTGACAATGTACATTTTGTTCATTTTTTTTTTCTCTTCAGCTTTTTAGTGTTAAGTTAGTTGTTTTTTTTTCTATTTTGTTTTTCCATCTTGCATGCGCTATTATCAAGTATAAGTCGTATCTTCGCTTTAATCGGGTCGATAATCGGGTCACTATAGACGTCGGGGGCGCAAATCTTCCATTGCTTGAACTTCATAAACCGTTGTTTACGCATCTCGTCTCTGAAAGTGACTTTCACGTTTGGATCGCATTGAATAAGTGAGACGGGTTGCGCCTTATAACGACTCTTATCTGGTTCCGACGACTCAGGTGGTTGAGTGGTCGGTTCTTTCTAAGTTCGGGCACGCTTAGCTCGACCCATGAGAGCAAGTAAAGAGTAGTTAGACTTGTGCAAACCCTAAGTCTCAATCAAGAAAACTCACAAACATCACCCAAAATCAGTCTAAAAATGAAATTGACACACAAGGATGCAAGAAATACCTGAGGTAGAAACTTTGGAGTGTAGCCTTGCTGTTTTCGACACCCAAGGAAGAAATACCAACCAAAAAACGCACTTGAAGAGCTTCAAAAGGGCGAAAATGGCTGAGAGTAGCGTGATTAGGGCACGGATTTTCGATTTGGGAGAGTGGAGAAAGGAGATTTATGAAGGATTTAGGGTTTTAGGGTAAGATTATTAGGGTTTTTAGAGAGAGAAAGAGTCGTTTGAGAGTATGGGAGAAAGAACAAATGAGTTAAAATGAGGGAGAAATAGATTAGAAAGCCCGACAAAATTTTCATTGCCGAACGACCGCAGCGGTGGTAGCAGATCGCAGCGCGGTCTCGTCTGAGGAAAATCGGGAAATTCAGCACAAGATCGCAGCGCGACGTGGAGGACAGCAGGCGCGATCTCGCTCTGGTGGAAATTTTTGTAGAGGTCGCAGGCGTTACCTCTTGGATTCTTCGCTTGCTAGTGAGAAGTTCCTTCAAATGTTTCTTAAAGGATGGAACCTTGGAAATGGCATCTAAAAATGGAATATTCACTTGGAGTTTCTTGAGCATCTCTATAAACTTTGAAAATTTAGCATCCGACTTTGGTTTGGCCAACCGCTCGGGAAAAGGAACCGGCGGTAGTTTTGGCTTCTCAATAACTTGAATTGGTTCTTCTTCTATCATAACTCCATTCCCTTTTCTTACTCTCTCCATCTCTTCTCTATCTTTCTCAATCAACTCTTTCTCAAAACTGGATTCTCCTTGCTTCTCCTCACAAATGTTCTCACTTCCCTCCACGAAAACAAACTCACTCTCCTCTTTCTCTTTCAAGTTCTTCTCCTCCGTAATATCCACCACATCACCTTCTTTCTCTCCCAAAACACTCTCCTCCACCATTTTAGGACCTCAATCTCCCTACCACTCCTCAATGTGATTGCATTAAGTTGCCCCTTGGGGTTGGGTTGAGGTTGGCTAGGAAGAGATTGAATAGGCTTGGCTTGTTGTGCCATTTGAGTTAGTTGCAATTCAAGATTCTTAATATGGGCTTGATCTCTATCTTGGGTCAATGAGATCTTTTGCAATATCTTCTCAATGGAAAACTCTTATGGTGGTTTGGATGTTTGGGATGATTGACCATGGTGAGTGTTTTGTTGGTATGGACGACGGTTTTGGTTTTGAAATCCGGGAGGTGGGTTTTGGTTTTGTGGGGGTTGTTAGTTATAGGCATAGTTTCCACGAGGACGAACTGGATTTTGAGTGGAGTAGGAAAGGTTATTATTAGGATAAACTGCTTGTACTTGCTCGGATTGGCATTCACCACATTGTTGTAGAGGATGTGGTCCTCCACAATAATCACACATGACAACTCTAGCATCCGGGGTAGGAATAAGCATCGGTATCTCTTGAGCGACTTTAACTTGCCTTGTGGTGTCCTCTAAGGCCTTCTTTTGTTGCATCTCCAATACGACATTCATAAGAAATTTGATTGTAGGGTTGCTCTCCAAAGAAGCACCTCCTTCTCTTGAACCATGGCCTCCTCCCCAATGTGGAGAGCTTTGAGATAGCTCATGAAGAAATAAATTTGCCTCATCTGTCGTCTTCTTGAGAAACATGCCATTAGAGGCATGATCGATAGATTCTCGCAAAGAACTACATAATCCCAAGTAGAAATGATGTAAAAGGAGCCAATCTTCCATATTGTGGTGAGGATATCTTCGTTGGAGGCCTTTGAACCTCCCCTATGCTTCAAATAAGGTTTCACCGGCTTCTTATTGGAAACTCATAATAGCTTGCCTCAATCGACATGTCTCATCATTGGGAAAGAACCTTTGAAGAAAATCATGACTGAGGGCGTCCCATGAAGAATAAGTACCCGGTGGACAAGTATTGAGCCACAATAATGCCTTCCCGTTTAAGGTAAGAGGGAAGAACTTCAACTTCATATATTCAGCAGAAACTCCGTTCATTTGCACAAACCCAATACGCTGCTCGAACCTATTGATATGATCAATGGGGTTCTCATGTTCATCTCCATGGTATGGAGCGTTCTCAAATATTTCAAGCAAATATGGTTTAAACTTAAATGATGCATTTGCTAGTAGTTCTAGTAAAACGATGGGATCGTCTCCCGCACCCGAGGATGGTAATGAATACGAGGCTAAGGTATGAGGTGGATCTGGTACTCCATTAGCCATTAGATTTTCAATCCCCTTTGCTCTCTTTGTTGCCTCTTTCGTCTCAAGCTAGCGTTCGCTTGGCGAATAATATTCTCGGGTTCGGAATCGGTGGAGTTTTAGGCGTTCGGCCTCACCGAGATAGAGTCTGCATGCACAAAGGAACAAGAGAAGAATCAAATTCTTAACAACTAAAGGATACCAGATCTCTAGCAATGGAAATGATCTAAAACAACCTAAAAACCAAGAAGCTAAGCTAGGTCCGCTTGCTCCCCGACAACGGCGCCATTTTGTGTAACGTGGTTTTCGTGATCTGGTATTTGTCGTTCTCTCTCAGGGAGCAAAGGGCCTAGAACAAAAGTGACTGGAATCTAGCTAGGGTTTAAGATCATAAGAATTCAAGAGGTTTTTGGGTGATAAACAGCGAAAACAAAACACAAACACATACTAGGGTTCGGTCGATAAGGAAAATGGGTGTCGGGAGATTTCGGGATGTAACTGTAATAAGAACAAGGGTTTACCAATTAGGAAGCAACAAAATAGAAGAATCAAGTGGCAATCCCGTTAGTGAAAACCCACCAGATTTCCTCTTTCGAGTGTATAACCCCTTTTGAGAACAGGGCAAAGGACGTTCACTCACTGTACCTCAAGGACATTTATGTCAACCAACCTGAAGGACATTTATACAACTCGAGGAGTTTTAAAGTGAAAGACAAACAGAGACACCAAATCAGGGAAGTCTTCCATTAAAGCAAGAATCATACTTTCCTATCTTATTTTCTAATCAGACTAAACTGATTATATGTTCTATTTTTGTAGGCGATAATCAGTATAGAGAATTGGAAGGAACTCAAAGTATATGTCGCTAAAAAAAAGGAAAATCTCGAATCATTGGAAAGGAAAATTGAAGCAAAGGCAGAATCTGTCCTCAACGAATATAAAACACAGCAAAGCAGCTTAAATAGACGAATTCAAGATTGAAGAAAGGAACTATTCCACTGAAGAAATAGGGTTTTTCAAACTGAGAAAGAGTGTTCTCTTGTTTAAGTGAAAAAGTGTATGCGAGAGTTTTTGTAAGAGTGCTTTCAAATTCTTAACGGATCTAGAATTGTGATAGGCTCTTGTAATCAAGACGAGGACATTTGAGACATAGTCACCAAAGGAAATTTTCCAACACCTCAGAAGATTGATGCGGATGGCACAACAAGTAATAAAGATAGAGTTGAATATACAGATATTGAAAAAGAGCAGGCCAAAAAGAATACTCATGCTCATTATCTTTTAATATGCAGTCTTAACTCTAGCGAATTTGAAAGGATTTCTAATCTTGATACAGCCCAACAGATATGGAACTACTTGGTCACTACTTATGAAGGAACAAATCAAGTGAAAAAGACCAAGGTCAATATACTTGTTCAAAAATATGAAGGCTTCAAGATGGAAGAAAATGAATCCATCGAATCAATGTTCAAGAGATTCAGTGGATTAATCAACCATGTAAAGTCTCTTGGGAAGACTTACATAAATGAAGAACAAGTGAACAAAGTCCTTCAGTGTCTGCCCAGACACTAATGGGGACCAAAAGTAACTGCCATTGAAGAAGCCTAAGATCTAGAGAACTTGAAGCTCGAAGAACTGATAGGGAAGCTCCTTGCACACGAGATACGTTTGTCTGAAAGCAGCCAGACCAAGGACATTGCCCTCAAAAGCACCAAGGAACCAGAAGAAGAGTCAGAGGATGATGATGAAGAAACCATGGTTATGCTAGCTTAAGGGTTCAAACGTCTATACAGAAGGAATCCTAGATTCTGTGGCTATTTAAGAGAATCATCCTCTAAAAGATCTTCACCCAAAGGTAAAACTCAAACTAAGGATGAAAATAAATATAAATGTTTTGCTTGTGGTGCAACAGATCACTTGCTTAGAGAATGCTCTCACGTGAAGAAAGTCGAAGAACAAAGTGAATCTAGAGGAAAGAGATTGGGCAGTAAAGCTATGGTTGCCACATTGAGTGATAGTGACGGCAGTGAAAGTGAGAATGAGTCTGAGGAAATTGCTAATCTTTGTCTCATGGCAAAGGACGTCTCATGAAATAGTCCTTAGAGGTCATCGAATGAACAATGTGTATGTTATTGACCTTAGTGACCCTATGACCAACGACCTTACATGTCTTAGAGTTGCATCAGATGAAACCTAGTTATGGCATCGTAGACTAGGACATGTTAACATGAAAACCCTCCAAAATTTAAAACACCTAGGCATAGTTAGAGGATTACCATCTCAGAATTTCATTCGTGATAAAGTATGTGATGCTTGCATAAGAGGAAAACGGACCAGAACTTCCTTTAAACCTCTGACTCAAGTAACCACCTCTAGATGTTTAGAACTACTGCATATGGACCTTTGTGGACCAATTCCCTACAAAAGTCTAGGAGGACGTTCATACATACTAGTCATTGTTGATGATTATTCAAGATTTACCTGGGTTTTATTTTTGAAGGACAAGACAAAAGCTTACCCCGAGTTTGAGAAATTAGACAGACAACTTAAGGTCCTTACAGGACTCAGTCTAGTGTCTATAAGAACAAATCATAGAAGGGAATTTGACAATCAAAATTAGTTTGGAAGATTCTGTGATCAAGAAGGTGTTACACACAATTTCTCTGCTCCAAGGACACCACAACAGAACGGTGTAGTTGAAAGGAAGAACCGCACATTGGAAAACATGGCCAGAACAATCATCTATGAGAATGATCTACCCCTCTTTCTTTGGGCTGAAATTATAAATGCTTCAAATTATATTCTCAACAGATGTACCATAAAGAAAACACCTTATGAGTTATTCAAAGGTAAAATGCCCAATGTAGCTCACCTCAAGGCAATTGGATGCAAATGCTTCGTCCATCACAATGGCAAAAAGGCCTTAAGTAAATTTGAGCCAAGAAGTGAAGAAGGAATTTTGGTAGGATATTCCCTATCTAGCAAGGCCTACAGAGTCTACATCAAAGCATCCAAAAAGGTGGAAGAATCCATTCATGTTGTCTTCGATGAAACTTCCACCACTCCACCAGAAAGGTCCTCCATCAAATTCCAGATACATCAATATGAGGATGATGAGGACACCCCTCGTATATTTCAGCAAGGTCCTCCTCAACAAAATGAAGAACCTCCTCCAGAAGACCCCACTCAATCAGATTCAGAACATGAGGAAACAGTTAATGAAGAACAAGGACCTTCACCAATAGAAACTCCTCAAACTGCTGATACTGCACAAACAATTACTGAGGATTCATCAAGGACCTTCAGGTTCAAACCTGCTCATCCAGCTGATAACCTTCTTTCAGGCTTGGAAACAGGTATTAGAGCTCGATCTTCTCTTAGAAACTTTTGTGCCTTTCATACATTTGTTTCTTAGATTGAACCTAGAGGACCTGAAGAAGCTCTAAAGGATAGCAACTGGATCCTTGTTATGCAACAAGAGCTAAATCAATTCGAGCGGAATATAGTTTGGAGGCTTGTCCCAAGACCAAAGGACCATCCAGTCATCGGTATAAAGTGGGTCTACCGCAATAAATTAGATGAACATGATACTGTCACACGAAACAAAGCCAGACTAGTCGCCAAAGGATACAATCACGAAGAAGGCATTGACTACGAAGAGACTTTTGCCCCAGTTGCAAGACTAGAGGCCATTAGGATACTTCTTGTCTATGCTTCATCAACCCACATTAAACTATATCAAATGGATGTCAAGAGTGCCTTCCTAAATGGGCATCTAAAAGAAGAAGTCTATGTTGAGCAGCCTCCAGGTTTTGAACTACAAGATCCAGATACTCATGTCTACAAACTTCAGAAGGCCCTTTATGGGCTAAAACAAGCTCCCAGAGCTCGGTATGAGAGATTGAGCTCCTTTCTTCTGAGAAATTGATTCACAAGAGGCCTCATAGACAAAACACTATTCATCAATATCACAGGTCAGGATTCCACTATCATTCAAGTTTATGTAGATGACATTAGTTTTGGTGCTACTAATGAAAGTCTAGTGAAGGACTTCTATGATCTTATGAGCAAGGAGTTTCAGATGAGTCTCGTAGAAGAACTTAGCTTCTTTCTTGGCTTACAAATCAAACAAAATGATGAAGGTATCTTCATTAATCAAAGTAAGTATGTCAAAGAGCTCCTGAAGAAGTATGTCTTGAAAATGCCAAGCACTGCAGCACCCCAATGTCCACAACTTTAAAACTTGATCATGATCATGATGGCAAGGACATTCTTGACAAAATTTACAGAGGTATGATTGGATCTCTACTTTACTTAATAGCTAATCGTCCTAATATCATGTTTAGTGTTTGCTTGTGTGCTCGGTTTCAAAGTTCTCCTTAGTAATGTCACTTGATTATTGTCAAAAGAATATTGAGATATCTTGCAGGTACCAAGGACCTTGGGCTATGGTATCCTCGCAACAATGCCCTTCACCTCATTGGATATTCCGATGCTGACTTTGCTGGTTCCAGAACTGACCGCAAAAGCACCTCTAGAGGTTGTCAAATGTTAGGGGTATCATTGATATCATGTCAATCAAAAAAGCAGAATGCAATTGCCCTATCTACTGCAGAGGCTGAATATATAGCAGTTGGTGCTTGTTGTGCGCAACTTCTCTTGATCAAACAGCAAATAAAGGACCTCGGAATAGATCTCTCAGACATTCCAATCAAATGTGACAACCAAAGTGCAATTCAAATCACTAAGAATCTAGTTCAGCACTCACGCACTAAACATATAGAAGTGTGGCATCACTTCATAAGAGATCATGTAGACAAAGGCCATATTACATTGGATTTTGTTCCCACTCACCAACAACTGGCGGATATTTTCACCAAGACCCTTCCCACCGAGCGGTTCTATGGTCGGCCCGTGACCCCTGAATGCCGAAGGCGTCCTTGGGGTGATCTCGTAGTTCCTACGAGGTGGAGACGATGGGGTCGGTCCATGGATTCTCCTTCCAAATTCATCATTAATATAAGGGAGCTTGTCATGTTGCAACCGGATGACCAGTTGAGGGGGAGCTAGTCTTCCTCTATCCAGGGGGAGCTAAGAACCTTCCCTACAAGGTATGCTCTAAAACTCAAAAGCTCATACAAGGACCTTGACACTCTTGTCTTGGTACCACATTAAACTTTTTTATCTACACCTTGGCATATGGTTATACTAGCAGTTCATTCCTAACTGTTAAGTGTAACTGCTTTTTTTTTTTTTTTACTCTTTTCCAAAATTACCATATTCTTCCCTTTTTAAGAAAAAGATCTCCTCATTTTTCAGAAACACACGCTTTCCCTCTCAACTTCGAAATTTTCAAAATTGTTCTCTCTCTCTTCTTCACACCTTCCACCTTCTCAGTCACATCCCATTAATCATCTTTTCACCCTTTCCAACTGTCAATCATCAATTTACCCTTTCCAAAGCGACTTTCCCTAGTTACTCCCTCCTTCCATAGTTACTCCCTTCTTTCATAATTACTAACCTCCCGCTTCCCCACCTCTATTAAAACCCCTCACCTTTCACCTTTTACCCCACCACCTCAGTCACAATCCCTCTGGTCCCCACACCTCATTCCTTCCCTCCTCTCCAGTCCTTTTCTTTCTCATAACCTCACCATGAAGAAAAGGCCAGCCCAGAAAACCATCGCTCCATCCCCACCTGCAGGTGTAGCCAAAAGGCTACGCTCTCGCAAACCATCTCCCACTCCTCCAAATTCTTCACAATCCCACTCCTCCTCATCCGCCGATCTCGCCATTGTTTCTCAACCTCCCACCACTCCCTCACTATCTTTCGAGCAGTGCATGGAGCATCTGGCAAATCGCCAAATTCTGTGTTGTGAAAATGTTGACATCACCTCCCTTCTTCAAGTCTTCCCCTCCTTCTCAACACTCGAAGACATGGGATGCTCGATATTCTTTGACTACGACCCGGTAATTTATCCCTCCCTCATTCTCGAATTCTATGCAAATCTAATTCCTGACTCTAAACACCCCTCTATCAAAACTAGAGTTGCTGGTGTCGAAATCCTTCTCATGCCTTCCCAAATCGAACGCATCCTGAAACTCGACCCAAATCCTACCAAACCACCTTTGTCTCTTTCATCTGACCCTAAGCAAGAACTTCGTCTTCACTTTGTCGGACCATCCGAACAAAAAACCTCTGAATACACTAGCCTGAAATCTAAAGCCCGTTTTCTCTATTACACCCTTGTCCGTACCATTCTTCCGAGAGGTACAAACAAGGAAACTGTGAATGAAGCATGTGCCTCTTTTCTTCTCAACATCCTTCATGATCGTCACCCGGATATCGGAGAGATGGTCATTCGGTACATTATAAAGGCTGCTACGTCACCCTCTGGCCCATTGCCCTATGGGAACTTATTGACAAAAATCTTTCGCCACTACAATATCCCTCTGAACCAGACCGATCAGTCCTCTCTGAACTTGCCCACAATTAGTGCTTCCCAACTCCTTACTCTGGGCTACCAATAGCAACCGGATGGCTCCTGGCTTCATCTTGATGAAGTCAAGGCTGTTGAGGCCTCTAACTCTGTTGCTGCTGCGAAGGATGCCACAAACACCCTACAGGTTTAAATCTCCTGCATTTTGTCCGCTGTTGAGGCCCTTCACCAAGAGGTCAAGGCCCTCCGCGAGGCAAGGATTGAACTGGTCGAGGTAGCATCAACCCTAAAGACTACTGCTCCAACCGGCACCCAGGCTATTCCAAGCTCCCCAAAACCACCCTGTCCTCCTACTGCTAATACTCCCATCTCTGCTAATCCCCAGTCTTAAAAACCGATTTTCCCTTTTTTTTGTGTTTTGCATGCCAAACATTCCTCCTGTTTCCTTTTTGCTTGAAAGTTTAAAAGGGGGAGATGATCTATCCATAGTATGGTAGTCCTTCTCTTTTTTTCTTTTTCATCAGGGTCTATAAGACAATCTAAACTGCCTTTTGCAAAGTCCCTGTATGAATGATCTTTATATACCATATTATCCATTGTACATACTATCCTTGTATCTAGTTTTGTCTTTCACTCAAAAAGAGGGAGATTGTAGAACCCCTATTGAGAACAGGGCAAAGAACGTTCACTCACTGTACCTCAAGGACATTTATATCAACCAACCTGAAGGACATTTACACAACTCGAGAAGTTTTAAAGTGAAAGACAAACAAAGACACCAAATTAGGGAAGTCTTCCATTTAAGCAAGAATCCTACTTTCCTATCTTATTTGCTAATCAGACTAAACTGATTATATGTTCTATTTTTGTAGGCGATAATCGGTGAAGAGAATTGGAAGGAACTCAAAGTATATCTCGCTGAAAAGGAAGGAAAATCTCGAACCGTTGGAAAGGAAAATTGAAGCAAAGGCAGAATCTTTCCTCAACGGATACAAGACACAACAAAGCAGCTTAAATAGACGAATTCAAGACTGAAGAAAGCAACTATTCCACGGAAGAAATAGGGTGTTTCAAACTGAGAAAGAGTGTTCTCTTGTTTGAGTGAAAAAGTGTATGCGAGAGTTTTTGTAAGAGTGCTTTCAAATTCTTAACGGATCTAGAATTGTGATAGGCTCTTGTAATCGACTCCTAGAAAGATTTAGGAATTGATTAGTGTTAACACCAAACGAAGGTTTTGGTGGGTGTCATTTTCCAGAAAATTTAGAAGCGTCCTTTGCAATGTGCTTGATTCTCAGAAACCCTAAGGACGTTTACCTTAGGTTGTTTCAAACACATTCTATTCTACTGAAATGAAGGAGGTTATTCATTTTCCACTTATTGTCCTTTATCTTCAAATTTATTGTTGAATTGTGTTGAACCTTAATCTGAACATATTAAGGCACTAACGTCCTTTACTAGTGATCTTTAGTGTACAAAATTTCATAACCCTATTCAACCCCCCCCCCCCTTCTAGGGTTCTTTCAGAGGATAAACCAGATTAACTTCCTCAAAGCCCACCCGGACCCGGACTATTAAAGAAACGGGACTCCCTAGTTAACCTCTTTCCACTATCGTGGGAGAGCATTAGCTATCCCATTTCCTATCTTCCAACTCAAGTGTTGGATGTATTCAAGAGCTTTCAATCTCGAATACATCCCACTTGAGGGAAGAATAGGAGTGGGAAATTGATTCTACTACTAATTACCTCCTAAACTTGCTAACCCAAGCCAAATTAGCCATTCACATCCTTAATTTCTCCCTAACCCACAGGGTTCTAGCCTCTAATCATCCTAATTACATACTAACAATATCAACAACTCCAACATTCATGATCAAAACAAAGAAACTAACTATCAAAAGCTATAAACCAAGAATCACAAGCACACAACAATCTAATAGCAAAATATAGATTGAAATACTAATAAAGCACATTAAAGAGAGAAGGGATTAAGAAATCCTCATTATATGATGATGATGGAATGGATGATCAAGAATGAATAATACTCCAAGCTCCAAAATATATAGAAATCTTCAGATCTTCAATAGAACTTCAATAGAATCCACTACAACTGCAATAAACTTCCACTAATCACTCACTAATTATTATGGAATTTCTCTAATCCTTACTCTAATAGTGTTTATCTCTCTAATAATCCAACTCTAAGCTGCCTTCCTTAACTAATCGTTCAAGGGGGTATTTATACAAAGCAAAAGTGGTTAGACAAAACGCAGCCCTTCAAGCACAATTCCGCGTGAAACCCAGGAGACCACAGGTGCGGTCCTGCGAAGCTCCCTTGGCGAAACTTCTCTCCTACGCTGGACAGCAGCTGCTGTCTTCCAAGACAGCAGGTGCGGTCTTCTTCGGGGCAGCATGATTTCTGGGCGTAGCACCCACTACATAGAGGGTAGCGGGTGCTACCGTCTTGATGCGTGTAAGTGAGACAGGTAGAGCCCGCTACCCTGAACGTAGCGGGTGCTACCCAGCAAAACTTTATCTTCGGGATGCTTTGACATGTCCGACCTTGCTTCTCACTTGGCCCTCGTCTCGGCTTCGACCCAGGGAATCTCGGGATTCCAAAAAATGTTCCAAAATAGCCCCTTTTTGCTACGTTTTGAGTAAAAACACCAAATCCTACAAAATAACCAAAAACGTAGTAAAAGACACGAAAATAAAAAAGAAACGAGTCAAAAGCCTAAGAATTAAGGAGTTATTTAGGCCCAAAAATGGGTCTAAACAGAATTCCACGTGAGAAGGAGGGCTGAAATTCGTTAACTAAGACGGGTAAGTTTGATGGGTGTTAAGATTTTTAACATTCTAGTGTCAAGTTATTATTTTATTCCAAAAGACAAAATCGATTACAAAGTAACTGGGCATACCCAGTAGCCAAAAGGCCAAAATGAAACTAAGAACTGCACCGAGATACATCAAAACCAAGCATCTACTTAATGCGAAGACGGACATCATTACAAATTACTTGTATCAAAACCAAATCCTTTCTAGATTGATTTTGATGCAAACGGAGATTCGTCTCATGCCGAAGATGGTATATTATACCGGAGAAAATCAAAGCAAGTTTCTTCTTCTTTTGACCACTGTACCTGATAAGCCAAAGTCTCCAGTTTTCTAGTTCCACCTCCATATACTGGAAATAAACAAGCACAGCTTTAGCGATCCTAATAGAGAGATCACAGCCAAAGAAGATATGTGAATTTGATTCCCAATCATTGCAACAAAGAACACACGCATTAACCCAATGAAAGCCAAACATATGAAATTTGTCTTGGGTATGTAACCGCCCACTCGGCAACATCCAGAAGGTGAAATCAAATTTAGGGATCCTCCATTTATGCCATATAAAAGAATGCCATTCGACATCCTCGCCATGTGTCCTTAGCGAATCATACCCTTTACAAATTTGGTACTGTTCATTTTTTGCAACCAAATTCCTGAATAACGGCTTAAGTTCATCCTGAATCTTCAAAAACCTCTTCCAGTACCAACTTACATTCTGTTTGATCTCACACTCCCAGATATTCTATTTCTTGAGATAGATATGATATACCCATTTGACCCACAACGATTCCTTTTCCATCATAATTTGCCAAAGTAATTTCCCCAATGTCGCCTTATTCCAAGAATGGGCATTCCTAATATTTAGTCCGCCTTCCTTTTTAGGTAAGCAACAATGTGACCAAGAAACAGGGAGAACCTTGTTAGTTCTCCCTCCCCAGAGAAAAATACGGCACATTTTACTTATCTCTTCTATGACACTTGACGGAAGGGTGAAAATTTGAGCCCAATAAGAATGAATAGACATGAGGATACTATTGACAAGTTGAACCCGACCAGCATATGATAGCTTCTTCACAGCCCAACCTTCGAGCCTATTAGCCATTTTCTCCATAAGAATTGCACAATCATGGCGATTTAGACGCGTAGGCTTCACAGGGACACCCAGATATCTGAATGGTAACTTGCCTCTACTAAAACCGGTTCTTTCTAAAATTATGCAAATGGTCTGATCATCCAACCCAGCAAAGGTGATGTATGATTTATTTTTATTAGGTTTCAGACCCAAGCATAGTGAAAAATGCTCCAAAGTAGACATTAGAATATCCACACTAGCCAAATCACCATAGTAAAACAATAGAAGATCATTCGCAAAGCAAAGGTGAGTAACGGAGAGAGGCTTACAGAATTGATGGAATTTAAAAATTGGATTTTGAGTAGCCTCTTTTATAGCTCTTCCCAGGTAGTCCATCACAATCACAAAGAGAATAGGAGAAATGGGATCCCCTTGCCGAAGACCACGTCCACTTTGGAAGTAACCAAAGGTTCCTCCATTAAAAGCAATAGAGAAAGATGCAGTAGAAACGCAATTGATGATCCAGCCCACAAAACGCAATAGAAAGTTGAGAGCTAGGAGAAGACTCTCCAGGAATTTCCAATCTACTGTATCATAGGCTTTTTGAATATCAACTTTGATTAAATAGCTGGGCTTCACACCTTTCCGATTATAGAAACGAACAATGTCTTCTGCAATAAGGATATTATGAAGAATAGACCTCCCCGATATGAATGCAACTTGCTCCTCATTTACCAAGTTATGAAGGACCAGACTCAATCTGTTGCATAAAATTTTTGTGATGACCTTATAGACCACATTACAGCAAGCAATGGGTCTTAATTCATTCACTTTCTCTGGGTTTTCCACCTTTGGTATCATTGTCAGCAAGGTAGAGTTCAACTCCTTCAATAGCTGGCCAGTTTCAAAGAAAAATTTCACAGCTTTAATCACATCATTACCCACAGTGCTCCACGCTTTCTTGAAGAAAGTTGCATTAAAACCATCTGGTCACGGACTTCTATTCCCATCCACAGCAAAAATAACATCTTTAATTTCCTTATCTGTCACAGGGGCTAAAAGAGATGAGGCTTGGTCAGGAGAAAGAGTATTTCCCATCATAATTGTAGCCCACTTCACCTTCCCAATACACTCTTGCTTTTCAAAAAATTTCTCAAAGTGTTCAGCCATAAAGCCACCAATTTCCTCATCAGAATTCAAAATATTGCCATCATTATCATGTAATCCCAGTATTTTATTTCTATAACGATGGGATTTCAGCATAGAGTAAAAGATGGCCGAATTTGAGTCACCTTTTTTCAACCAATCAGCCTTTGTGCATTGTTTCAGTAGCTTTGTGGCAGCAACAAGAGAGTTAAAGTAGTTCTTCTTTTCCTCAACTTCAAGATCATATAACTCACTCGATCTGTGAATGGATCAGTCAAGATAGAATATTCCTCTTGAGTCCGAGAGAAAATATTACCATATTGTGACCTGTGAAGATCAGATAACGGTTTCTTTAGACCTTTTAACTTCTGACATAGAGAGAACATAGGATTACCTTTGATTGAGAGCCCCCAATGCTCTTATATGATAGGAAAGAATGAATTATCCTTCACCCACATATTGTAAAATTTGAACCGGCTTCTCTTTTTTATAGAATTCTCCTTCAAAATGATCTCTAAAGGTGAATGATCTGAAATTCCAGGAGTTAGAACTCTATAAAAACAGTTGTCAAAAGTCTCAATCCCAACCTCATTAATCAGGACTCTATCAATGCAAGATGAAATTGTTCTATTGTGCCAAGTATATTTTGGACACAATCTTTTAACTTCCAGAATATGGTTGAGTCGGATAAACTCCTGAAAATCAAAAGTTTCTTTAGCTGTCACTTCTAAGCCCCCAATTATGTCTTCAGTTGATAAAGGACGGTTGAAATCTCCAGCAATAATCCACGGTAAAGAGCAGTTATGAGCAATATCAGCGAGAGTGGACCATAAAGATTTTCTAACAACAATATCATTGTCCCCATATACCACTGATAATAAGAAACAATAATTCCCATAGGAGATCTTACAATGTATAATCTGTCTATGTAATAGGAGACAATTCGATGTGATTTCTGATTGCTTCCATAAAACCCCAAATGCGACTCCTCATGTCAACAGTGGCATTAGAAATCAAATCCTAGCCATTTCCAATGTTCTTTTTGATCTCCTCACAACACATCAAAGTAGCCTTTGTTTCAATTAGTCCAACAACAGGACATCTATTATTAAGAAGGAATTGAGAAACTCCTTCTTGTTTCCGAGGATCGTTGAGACCCCGAACGTTCCAAACAAGGAACTTATCCATTCTCATGGCTAGGAGTGTAAGGATCTCCCCCTTCGGTTTCGAATTCAGGAATAGGAGCCAAAGGAATAGATAACGAACCAACAACCAAGGAAGTTGATGATACGTTAGAGGAGATCCCTCTTTTAGGAACTTTAAGTTCCACAGCAGCAGTATTTTGAACCCCCAACGAAATCTTACGCCTCTAATTCTGTTTTTCCTTCCTTTTGTATTGATCACTGGAGTGTCCAAACATCTTGCATTCACCACACCTAAGTGGATTCCGTTCATATTCCACTTTTTGAACATAAACAAAACCATCTTCCTCAATGAGGGAGACAATCTCTGGAAACTTGCTGTTCAGATCAATGTTGATTAGGATCCGAGCATACTTCATTAATGTTTTCTCCTGGGTATACAAGTCTGCTTCCAAAGGTTCACTGATTAAGCTCCCAATTTTACTCAATCCTGACTGACTTCAATATCTCTAATTTAAGTCCCTCAGTTTTACCCAAATAGGCACCCTGATAACTTCATCCGGATCAATAGATTTTCCCAGCGACCAAGCACTTAGAATCATAGGTTTTTTATCAAAATAAGCCACCCTCCTAGATAAGACCTTATCTCGTTCTTCCATAGAAAAAAAATCTCAAGATATAGGTCCCAGACTGTTGCCATAAGATTCGATCCAAACCCTTCATCCCCCACATTCGTTTAGCAAAGCGCTTCATTACCAACAAAGGGGGATTAGCACCCAAAACATAAGCAAGTATTGAAGAGGACCAGAAATGGACCTAAGAATCAGAATCATCCGAAGCTGTTGAGTTGAAACACCATTAATTTCCAAAGGAGGGATGAACAACAGCTTCATCGGCTCCTTCAAAACCGTAGCAGGGATATCCTTCAAAGCCATTTCCGATTTTTGCTCAACCAGATCTAAATAAGTCAACTTAGATGGGGACGCCGGTGCAGAAGAAACATCACCACCCAAGGATTGCGTCTGAATCGGTTGCGTCGGAGCTAGAGTAGTATACTCCTACAGGCTCGAAGCACCCACAAAACCAGCATCAACAGATGTAGAGAAACCAACAAATTGCAAATTCGGCATCGTCGGCACCGGAGAAACATCTTGCCGTCCGAATTTCATGGCACGTTTGGCGATTTTCTTATATATATATATATATATATATATATATATATATATATATATACACTTAAACGATGAATGAGCCCTAAAGAACAGCTCTGATGGGACGATCGCGGGGGAAGAAACGAGCCGCCAGATCTGCTAGGAAATCAAAGATTTCTGATGATTTCGAGTCTCCTGAAGTCTTGATTCCAAATTCAGCTGCTTTTGTGGATCAAATTGATCCAATTTCTGTTGATGGTTTGGAGAATTCGGGTTTGGAGAAATCGGGAGAGGATATATCTGTCGATGCTTCTCCACTGAAAATCACGATGGGAACTTCATCGGAGGTATCAGAGGAGGAAAATGGTGAAGATGATCTGGCTGACTCTCCAATCTCGAATGAACCAATGAGGCTTGATTTTATACCTCCTTTGGAGGTAAATGGCATTATTACTCATCAATTTTCTACTGATGATGTTGTTTCTGAGATTAATTTCTGGAATTCGTCTATTCTTGGGTTTATGTTAGGTGCTAGACCTCCTCTATCGGTAATGGAGATGTTTGCTAGGCGTATGTGGGGTGCTGAGGGTCTTGATAAAGTAGTATGGACTAAGGATGGAACATTCATTTTCAGATTTACTTCAATCTGTGCCAGGGACAAAATCCTTGCCGTCATGTTGCTTATTTTGACAAGAAGCCACTCTTACTAAAAGCTTGGTCATTAGGTGATTCCACATTACCTGATAAGGACTTCTCCGTACCGATTTATTTAAAATTATCGGATTTAAACTGGAAGTATTGGAGTAAGGATGGCCTGAGTAAGATAGGTAGTCTTTTGGGAGTACCATTACAAGTAGATTCTTATACTTCCGGAAAACATTTGATGAGGTTTGCAAGGATTTTAGTCAAGATGGATCTAGATCATGAATTTCCAGAATTTGTTTCATTAATTGACGAAGAAGGTTTTCTATACTCTCAGAAGATTGATTATGAATGGAGGTCAGTGGTCTGTACAGAATGCAAAATGTATGGCCACAGAGCAGATACTTGCAAGAAGAATATGCCTAAGCATTCATGGAAACAAAAGTCTGACTCCCAACAATCTACAAAGAAGGATAACTTAGCTATAGCTCAGAATTTCAAGAGTAATGTGAATACTGGAAAAGTGGTGCCTAAAAGGGGTAACAACAGACCAGGGACGCCTATCAATGACATTCTAGTTAGTTCTTGGTCTATTACCCTCACTCCCATTCCTGAATTAGGTTTGGTTGAGGGAGAGGATGTTCCTTGCACCAGTGGGTCTCGTGATCATGGATAAATTTCTCTCTTGGAATGTTAGAGGGTTAAATGGCCCTAAGAAGCAAGATGGCGTGAAACACTTTATTCATATGAATAACCTTGAGTTGGTAGGTTTATTGGAAACAAAGGTGGCTTTGGATAAGTGTGAAAACATTAAAAATTCTATCTGTCCTGGTGGAATTTGATCCACAATGCTTCTTCTCACAGTAGAAGCAGAATTTGGGTTCTTTGGAGGGGAGGTCTTTCAGTCCAAGCCGTAAGTATTCATGAGCAATTTATTCATTGTCAGATTCAAGCTGGGCAGAAATCTTTTCTGAAATCTTTTGTATATGGAGACAATGACTTGGGGTTAAGGAAGTTGTTTTCGGATGAACTTGGAAAAATAGCTTCCTCATGTATGGATCCTTGGATTATAGTAGGAGATTTTAATCACATCCTTAAGTTTGATGATAGAATCGAGGGTACACAAGTTACTGCTGAGGAAATTATAGACTTCAAGCTATTCATGAATTCCTACCAAATCAGTGAGGTGAAACATACTAGAAACAGGTATACCTGGCATAATAAGAAAATCTTCTCTTGTATTGATCGTACTTTAATCAATGATGAAGGTTTAATCCTTTTTTATTCCATTTATTATATGGCTATGACTCATGGGATTTCAGATCATGCTCCACTGATGGTATATCTGAATTCTCAGATACCTAGGCCGAGGAGAAGATTTTTATTCTGTAATATGTGGACTGACTCTCAATCTTTTCTTCCTATAGTATCAGAAATTTGGAATTAGAATATTACATGTACTCCTATATTCAGATTGGTTTCCAAGTTGAAAGCTTTGAAATATCCTCTCTCCAAGTTACACAAAGCTGTATATGGTGATATCTTTATGAGGGCCCAGAATGATTATGATGTCATGATAAATGCCCAGAACTTATTTATCCAAGACCCTAAAGATACTACACTGATGAAGGAGGCTGAAGATGCTACACTGACATATCAGAATTCTTTGAGCTCAGCTATGAAATTGTTAAAGCATAAAACAAAAGCTGATGGGTTGAAAAAAGGAGACTGAAATTCTGCTTTCTTTTATTCAATGATAAAAACCAGAAGCTACAACAACAGAATTATGGAGTTGGAGAACAATGAAGGTCAGCTTTTACAAGAGGACTAGGAGATTGGTTCGTTTTTGGCTTCCCATTTTGATTCTTTTTTCGCAAAGCATGATTGTATTGGGAAGGTGAATTTTGACATTATCACTAAAGGAAGAAGACTTGAAAATTCTGCTCATACCAAGCTCCTTCGTCCAGTGACAGAGACTGAGATTAAGGATATTATTTTTGCTATGGATCGTTCCAAAAGTCCAGGTCCCGATGGTTATAATGCTTTCTTTTTCAAAAAAGCTTCGTCTATTGTGGGTAAGGATGTGGTAGCTGCTCTGCAAGATGTTTTTTCATCTGGAAAACTTCTTGGTGAAACTAATAATACTCTCCTGACCATGATTTCAAAAACAAACAACCCGAAGAAGGTTGGAGATTTGAGGCCTATCGCTTGTTGTAATGTTATCTATAAAGTCATTACAAAAGCAATTTGCAATCGGCTGCAAGAGGTTATTGCGGATATTGTTGACATTTCTCAAGCAGCATTTGTAGAGGGAAGATCTATCCTTCATAATATCCTTATAGCTGAGGATCTTGTTAGGTTCTATAATCGGAAAGGGAATTCACCAAGTTGCTTATTGAAGATAGACATACAGAAGGCGTACAATACCGTGGACTGGGATTTTGTAAGGAATCTCCTTCATGCTTTGAATTTTCCATGGAAGTTTGTGGATCTTGTGATGACATGTATTTCTTCTACAAGTTTTTCAGTGGGCTTTAATGGTTCCTCTTATGGTTTCTTTAAAAGTGGTAGGGGTTTGAGACAAGGAGACCCAATTTCACCTCTATTATTCATTTTGGTCATGGACTATCTGGACAGAACAATCCGATGTGCAATTGAATCTGCAGAATTCAGGTACCACCAATTCTGCTCCTCTCTCAAACTGACACATCTTTGTTTTGCGGACGACCTTCTCATGTTCTGTAATGGCGATCCTGAGAGTGTTAATACTCTGATTAGTGCACTTGAGTCTTTTTCAGCTGTCACTAGTCTCCACCCAAATAAGTCCAAATCTGATGTTATTTTTGCCAATGTTGTTGTGGCAAACAAAAGTCAGATTCTGGATAGGTTAAATTTTCAGGACGGCTCTTTTCCTTTTAAATATTTGGGTGTTCCTATAAAACCTCATCGCCTAAATAGACATGATTGTTTCGTCTTGATTGAGAAGATGACCAAAAGAATCCATGGATGGGCTGTTAAGAAGCTAACCTATGCGGGCAGACTAGAACTTATTAATAGCATCCTAATGTCACTTCACACTTATTGGTCTCAAATATTCATCATCCCTAAAGAGGTTATTACATATATTGAGAAAGTGTGTAGGGGTTTTTTGTAGGGTTCTGATTCCAGAAAACCCCCAGTAGCGTGGAGTACTTGCTGCCTATACAAAAGTGAAGGTGGTTTGAACATTCGAGATGCTCAGGCTTGGAACACTACTGCTTTGGGAAAACTAATATGGCAGCTACTGGGTGACAAAGAATCTCTGTGGTTACGTTGGGTACACCACATCTATATGACGAAACAATCAATTTTGACTTGTGAAGTGAAGCAAAATGCCAGTTGGTATTGGCGAAGGCTACTCAAAGTTAGAGATTCTCTTCTTCCCTTGTTTGAAAAACTAATCTCTGAAGGCAAGGAGTACAAAATAAAGCAGGAATATGATTTTGTTAAAGAGCATGGTCAAAAGGTGAATTGGCATCGTTTAATATGGTGCAGTACTCGAATTCCGAAGTGTGCCTTCATGGCATGGTTGGCAGTTAAAGGCAGACTCGTCACATGTGACAGAGTTCAGAGATTTGGGGTTCACCTAGCCAATAGGTGTTTTCTTTGTCAAAAACATGAGGAAACTAACATTCATATATTTTTTTAGTGTGATTACTTAAAACAGGTATGTGATGTTATATGGTTTTCAGTATGTGGCTCCCTCCCCAATTGGGTTGATTGGTTGAGTCAAGACTGGGAGGCATCGGAGTTTGCTTCAAAGAAGAGGAAAATGGTTTTATCAACCATAATTTACCACATTTGGGGAGAGCGAAATAGACGAATTCATTAGAATCAGTCTCGCGAACCCGAAATTGTGTGTTTGTTCATTAAGTTCGATATTAACTTGAGACTTTACTAAAGTCTCGTTTGTTTCTATTGTTGTTCTTTGGTTTGACCTTGGGTCGGGTGAATTGTTAGACCCCTCGGGTATGCCCGAGTATCATGTATTTGATTTTGTCAATGGTAAACCTTTCGATTTGTCCAAATATATATATATATATATATATATATATATATATATATGTAGACGCTTAATTTTATCATTCTATTCAGCTTTATAAATATTGTAATTTATTTTGAGTTTCTTTTTTTTAAATATTTTAGGAAAATGCCAAGTATTTTGAAGTGCAAAAAAATGATGAAGAAATGAAGGAAAAACCCTAAAAAAGCCATCACAAAGAAAGCTCAACCCAAGCAGTCCAAAAAAGTGAAGCCTCGAGAAGCGTGCCCAACTCGGGAAGCATGCAACTGGGCTTCTCCCAGGCCCAGCATACCTGCATGTATGTGATACCTGCAGGAATGTGGGTGGGTCATGCCCGATTAGAGCTATATTGGGAACCGTGCCCACCTCGAGAAGCATGCAACTGGGCTTCTCCCAGGTCCAGCATACCGGCAGGTATGTGGGTGGGTCATGCCCGACCCGGTGTCACATCGGGAAGCATGCCCGCCTCGAGAAGCGTGCAGTCGGGCTTTCCCTAGGCCCAACATACCGGCAGGTATTCAAGCGGGTCAGGCCCGACCCAAATTGCCTCGGGAAGCGTGCCGACCTCGGGAAGCGCGCAGCTGGGCTTTTCCTAGACCCAGCATACCGCCAGGTATTTGGGTGGGTCAAGCCCGACTCGATTTACCTCGGGAAGCGTGCCGACCTAGAAATTCGTGCAGTCGGGCCCCTAAAAGGCCTGCATACCTGGCGGTATTATGTTAGGTATATTCCCCCCTTTTTAAAACCCCCCCCCCCCCATTTCACCTATAAATACCCCATCATAATCCATTCACCCTTCACACCGAAATCAGCCTGGCGTATTGACACTTGGTGATTTTATCTTCTCTTCTCTCCCCTCATTCTCCTTCATTTTTGCTTACATTTACTTGGCATTCTAGTCTTTCTCTCTCTCTACTTCTTCACTTATATTATCTTTTAAAATGATTAATCCATAAATTCGACCTAATTAAACTTGAATGTTATTAAATTAGATTTATTCATGTTTAATTCCATTTTATCTCTTGTATATTTATTTCTCGCTTTTATTATTGCATTTGCATGTAACTAAGTAAAATAAATTACATTAACTAATACTCCGTTTCTACTCTTCTCCTTTCTTTTTTATTTAACCGGTTTAGTAGAGTTCGTTCGTTGAACGGGCGAATTCGAGAATTTTTATTCTCGAATTCGTAACCTTACCCCCGGATCCGAATCTCATGGTTCGTGGTTTGTGGAGTCATTAATTTTGAGTTTATTAATTCTCGTTAAGAATTAATTGACGACTCTTCTTTCTTTTTTTTATTTTATTCCATTTTTTCTTGTTTCGGATTTACTTTCTGATTGCGGAACCCAAAAAATCTGGGTTCTTTATCAGTTGTAAAGAGCATTTGCAGTTTTTTTCTCTTATTCAAAGAATTTCTGAACCTGAGACTGGCAGAATACCTGGAGGCATGCATGCCAGTCCCCAGGTTCGGATTTGGCTCCCAGGTTCGGAAGTCAGTCCCGAGGCCTGGAGCGGCAGAATACCTGGCGGTATTCTAGCCGGTCCTGTGGCTCGGATCTGACTTCCAGGTCCGGAATCCCGGACCACTGACTGGCAGAATACCGCCAGGTATGCCAGACTGTGGTCTCGGGTCCGACCTCGAGCTTCTCTGTTTGTTTTTGCTCGTTTCTTCTTTCTTTTAATTTCTGCTTTCTTTTTTGTTAAATAAAATCCCAGTTTTTTTAACCAAAGTTAAAGAGTTTGTTTAAATTTTTATTTAATTTAATTTCTAACAAATCCTTTCAAAGAAAAGACACCCCTTTCGACTCGCTGTACACCGCAAGGGATACCACGGAGATTTTCCCGGGTCCCACAATATATAATTGAATTCTAATAATCTCAAATTTTACCTTTTTTATATCAATAATCCCTACTTTGTTTTTGTATTCTGGTGGTCAAAAAAAAATTGTACTCTGGTGGGACATCACCGAGTGAAGTCGTGGTGACTTGGTGGTTTGCTGAAGTGTACCGGCGAGAGTGTGTTTGACCTAGAAATTATTATTTTAGTTGCATTTTAGTAGTCCTATTTAAATTGTTATTGTATTCTAGTAGTCCGATTGACATATTTGTTGTATTTTGGTGGTCTTATTTCATAGTTGATTATATTCTAGCGGTCTGAATTCTTAGTCAAACACTCTCGCCGGCATTCGTCAGCAAACCACCGAGTTACCACCACTTGACTCGATGGCGTCCCATCAAAATGCAATTTTTTTTTGGACCACCATAATACAAAAGGTGAAAGTAAAGATTATTGACATACAAAAGGTGAAAGTAGGGATTTATTAAAATCCAATTTTCATATATATATATATATATATATATATATATATATATATATATATATATAGACACACACACATATTTAATAGGTAAGTAGTTCAACCCATTGAGCCCCTATTTCAAGGGTGCAACCCAACAAGTCTATAGCGGACAGGGTACTGTCCGTACGGGGGTTGTTAATGGTCCAAAGATGGTCTCCACTCCTGCTCGCATATATATATATATATGTCTTGGACCAAGACATATATAATAATGTTGTTTAATACAAAGCCAAAACCAAGACCACTAAATGTTCGACACATGACCAACTGGATGGAGTGTATCGTCACACTTGCTAAATGTAAATAGTTAACTAAATAGCACCATAAATTATTAATTAATTAATTAATCACTTAAATATCTGAGTCTGACCAACTAGATCAAGCATGGTTCTATTTTATTATTTATAGGCAAGAAAGTCATTCAATTTTATAATTCATGTGGTTTGCCGTCAACCATGACCAACTGTGATCACTTATAAATTTTTTTTTTTTATAAATTTGATCACTTATAAAAAAAAAAAAGATCACTTATAAATTTGGTTTCAAGTTTTATAGATCTAATCTAATAAATATTAATGTCAGATTTACTGTAATTTGAACTAGCCCACCAAATCATCCCTTGCCATGTGTCCGATCCGTTGAGGCAGGCTGTCGTTTTTTATTTTCTTTACATTTGTAAAATTCAACGATTTCTTTTCATTTTACATTGTCATTTTTATATTTTTAATATCTACTCTACAAATTTATCTTTAATAAATAAATAAATATGTATAACTTTTTTCGAAGTTTTTTTTTTCCTTTGCTTTTCTCAAGTTGTAATCTATTTAACTAAAGTTATTTCAGTGATTTATTATTTATATTTGCTACATTATTTATGCGTCTAATTAATTTTGGAACTCAGTTAATTTGACTCACGTATCTATAAGAAAAAAGGATATTCCCCTATTTCATATTAATTATCGTTTTTGAAAATTGTGTAGTCAAATTTTAAGAATTTTAACTATAAATTTCTTAATATATACAATGAATTGTTATATAAATTACTATTAGTAGATTTGTAATTAGAAATATTATCCTAAATGTATGATAATGCAATTGAATAAAATATTATATATACAAAATTCTCAATTAAAAAGTGATATTAGGGATCGTGATAATCAACTAAGTGATCACAATATTGTATTGGTAATTGTGAAAAAGTAATTTGTGATGGGTTGTGGTGAATTGTGGTAGAATGATATTTTGTGGTGGGTTGTGGCAAGTTGCGGTAGGCTGTGGCACGGCAGTTTGCCAACCGCAAAAAAGAACAGGGCCTAACTTTTATGCGGTGTGTTGCGGTATGGCGCGATATGGTGTGGTGAAATTATGGCGGGTATGGTGGAATTGTGGTGGGTTATTGGTAAGTTGTGGTGGGGTTTTTGTATATATATATATAAATATTATATTGGTAATTGTGAAAAAGTAATTGGAAATAGTGAGTTGAAATATTGTATTGTTTTTGGATGATTAAAAAAAATGGTTGAAAAAGTATTGTATTGAAAAAAGTGAGTTGAAAAAGTACTGATTGAAAACTAATATTAAAGATATATAATAAATTTGAAAAAGTAATTTGTGGTGGGTTGTGGTGAATTGTGGTGGAATGGTATGTTGTGGTGGGTTGTGACACCACAGATTGCCAGCCGCATAAAAAAACAGGGCCTAATTACACAAAGTCCAACCTTCTGTTCAAGTTTGATCTGATTGTGTTATAATTAATTTCTCATTCTGCATCGCCTATAAATATAATAATACTCTCTCTATGCCATATTATTTGTCATGATCTCTAATATTATGACTTGATTCATAATTTTTTATATAGTACTACATTCATTTCAAATTAATTATTATTTTGACTAAATTTTAACCGTTAATTATCCATATATTATAGTGAGTTGCAATATGAAATTACCGTTATTAGAAAGATATTTTTCTAACAATTATAATGGAGGTAATTTTATATTGTAACTCATTGTAATTTGTGAATTTTTAACGGTCAAAATTAGACAAAATGACAATTAATTTGGAATGGAGGTAATACTACCTCCATCCCAAAATGTTTGTCATCATAATTAATTTTATTATTCCAATTTGTTTGTCACTGTCATTCCCTTTTACCCCTAATAAATAACTTTATTTATCACATTTTATAATTTCAACAATTATCATTTTCAATTAATGTAGGGACAATATTGGTAATTTACAAATTTTTTACCCCAATTTTCAATGTGCATTGAACTCTTAAAAGTAGTTGTTTTGACAAAGAAAATGGAACATAGGTAGGAGTTTATTAACAATTACAATATTATACTTTTTAAATTGTGTTTTTATTATAAATCTAATGATAGTAATTATACATATTAAATTATTGTATAAATTAAAAACTTTATAGTCAAAAATTTAAAAGTTTAACAACCCTGTTTTTTTATGCGGTATTCTGCGGTATGGCGCGGTATGGTGTGGTGAAATTGTGGCGGGTTGTGGTGTAATTGTGGCGGGTTATTGGTATGTTGTGGTGAGTTTTTTAGTATATTGTATTGGTAATTGTGAAAAAATAATTTGTGGTGGGTTGTAGTGAATTGTAGTGGAATGATATTTTGTGATGGGTTGTGGCAAACTGCGGTAGGCTGTGGTAGGGCCTGTATAATTTTCAAAGGCGATAAATTAAATAGTATGAAATAGAAGGAGTAAGCTGTAAATTTTGGCAACCTTTATTTTTTTATTTTTCTATAAAAAGTTGGATAACCGAGTCTTAAACTTCCCTTTTTAAGAATGACAATGAGTTGGATTTGAGTTAAGTCCAACTAAGTTTGAATTCTGAACCAATAATTTAAGTTGGATCCAAACCCATTTTAGTCCTATGAAATTTTGATGAAGACCCGAACCTGCCGGGTGCATGGGTACGTTCCAAGTCTCACACCAAAAAGATTGCATTTTTCAGGCTTAAATTAAACACCCAGATCAGATGTCACAACAACAATTTGGCACTGAGATTAAAGCATAGTCTCCCCCAACCAACCAAAATAAATAAAAAATAAAATGATTGATTGTAAGGACAGTACTCCTTACTAACATCTTAACAATGCCTATCATGCACAGATCATGGAAAAAAAAAATCAATCAATCGTTTTTTTTTTGTTTTGTTTTTGTTCTTGTTTTTGTTTTTGAGAACAAATTAATCAATATGTTAATTTGACGTAGTTGCTAATTGATTCCACTTTGAAACAAAGAAGAATATTTGGATAAGTGAACTAGTTTTGTAGTTCAACAATTAATTTCATATGCATATGATTAAACTGTTCGTCACACAACTTCAAAATTGAAGGACGCCATCCAGCTAGCTATCATCCGTCACTGATATATAATTGCTTCAGTTAGTTTTATGTAAACTTTAGCAAATCTAAATTGACAACACAAACAGCTTCGTCAACATGTAACAACCCTTATAATTACTCCCTTTCCTTATTTAGTATAAGCCAAATTAGGTCATTTTTATTTTTATCTTTTTATTTTAACATTTCAGATCCTTTTCCAAGTCAGTAGGGATCTCTTTGGACCTAGGAAAACATGAGGGAAAAAAAATCTTGTGGAAAAAAATAGGAGGAACTTTTTCAAAAAATTACTTAGGGGTACCCTAACTTTTGGTGAAATGTTTTTCTGGTACCCCAATTTTTAAAAACTAATTTTGGGGTACCCTAACTTTTAGAATTAGAAATAATTAGGTGAATTTTCGGCCAATTATTTGAATTCAACGGTGAGTTTTAGGCGGGAAATTGATTTAGTGTTTTTGTGGATGAAAATGCCCTTTGTTTTTGTGGGCGAAAATGATTTGAATCAATCGGAGTTTCGCCGGAAATTCACCTAGTAATTTCTAATCCTAAAAGTTAGGGTACCCCAAAATTAGTTTTGAAAAGTTAGGGTACCAAAAAATTGTTTCTTCAAAAGTTAGGGTACCTCTAAGTAATTTTTTGGAGTGTAAAGTAAATTTCTTTCTATTTTGTTTGGTTTAAGAAAAATTTTGAAGGAAAAAAAATTGATTTCTATTCAACTTTCTTTTCCTAGCTTGTTTAATTTGAGAAAAAATGCATGGAACAATAAAATTTGCATGGAAACTTGTAAATTTCAAGCTTCATTTTTCAAGATCATATGATGTGATTTGGGAGGAGGAAAGGGGGGGGGGGGAGAATAAAGTTAGAGAGAGAATCGAGAGAGTCGCGACAAATGAATGAGAGAAATGTTAACTATTAGATCCAAAATTCTCTCAACTTTCCTTTCATTTTGAAGGAAATTTTTTTTATTCTTTCTTACCCCAAATTTTCCATACAGTTTTCCAACAACTTTTTTCCATTCTTTTTTCTTCAATCCAAACAAAGAAAATATTTTCTGTTAGGGTTTTAATTATAAGAGGAGAATTGATCAGCGGAAGCACCGAAATAAGATGACTACTAGATATCGAGAAAAATAAATGAGTGCAAGATAAAGGGGGCACAAAGATTTTTACGTGGAAACCCAAATCGGGAAAAAAATCACGGGCGGCACAACCTCAAACAAATCCACTATTGGTAGAGATTACAACGAACGATCTCACCTCGAGATCAACAGAAAGAGAGTATAACAACCCACATAAACTCTCACAACTTCTCTCACCAATGGGAATACAAAATCTCAGAATATCTGAATACACCTCCTCCCACAGGAGGTGCCCCCGAAATTGGCCACACCAAACAAGGCGGACAAGACTCACCATTTATAGGGAAAACTCCCTATAAACCTACTTTGACTCCCACTCCAATTAGATTTAGAATCTAATACAATTAGGAAACCTAACATAATAAGGAAACTTAATTAATATCCTAATACAATTAGGAAACAAATAATTGTGGGATTAAGAAATTGAGTGATTTTAGGTCACTTTCCTAACAATCTCCACCTTGGACTAAAATCAACGAAGGATCCAAAATTTCTTCATCGCCAACGAACCTATGAAAGGTAGAACTGCGATGGGTAGCCAAACCGTTGAACGGTTACAAACTGGATCCAACATAAATCTTCAGATCCAAAATTTCTTCATCGCCAACGAACCTCTGAAAGGTAGAACTGCGATGGGTAGCCAAACCGCTGAACGGTCACAAACTGGATCTAACGGAAATCTTCACAACCCCCATATCTAATCTTGCCAACGAACTTCTCAATACCAACAAACGAATTTTCTGAATGTAGTCTTCTCATAACCGAAACTTTTACATGAACCCTAACTCCACAAACTTGAACAACCATGGCTCTGATACCACTTGTTAGGGTTTTAATTATAAGAGGAGAATTGATCAGCGGAAGCACCGAAATAAGATGACTACTAGATATCGAGAAAAATAAATGAGTGCAAGATAAAGGGGACACAAAGATTTTTACGTGGAAACCCAAATCGAGAAAAAAACCTCAGGCGGCACAACCTCAAACAAATCCACTATTGGTAGAGATTACAACGAACGATCTCACCTCGAGATCAACAAAAAGAGAGTATAACAACTCACATAAACTCTCACAACTTCTCTCACCAATGGGAATACGAAATCTCAGAATATCTGAATACACCTCCTCCCACAGGAGGTACCCCCGAAATTGGCCACACCAAACAAGGCGGACAAGACTCACTATTTATAGGGAAAACTCCCTATAAACCTACTTTGACTCCCACTCCAATTAGATTTAGAATCTAATACAATTAGGAAACCTAACATAACAAGGAAACTTAATTAATATCCTAATACAATTAGGAAACAAATAATTGTGGGATTAAGAAACTGAGTGATTTTATGACACTTTCCTAACATTTTCATTTCCAAATTATTATTTTTTCATGTTGTTTTCCTAGGTTCAAAGGACCGTAGATGTCCATCATGTCATTGTCCAAGATTAGATAAATTTAAGAAACTTGAAACCAAATTTAATAGAACAAAGTCCGGTTCATGGATCTTCTTTCGTTGCGCCGATCGTCCATCATGAGCATGACAAATTAACGTAGGCTTTCTTGAACTTTTACAGGATTTTGGTGTTTAGTCTTTTCATTTATGTTTACTTTTTAATTTATCTCTTTTATTAATTATTGTTTTAATCCTAAAAATTTAAATCAATTCGAAAGTTAACTAATTGATCCAAAAAAGATAACCAGAAGAGCTAACACAAACTCAAGTTTACAACGGAACTTAGAGCATTCATCCCAGACAATGGTGAATCTAGATCTTGAAATAGGGGTGACGAATATATTACTATACTAGTCCTCAAACCCGTACGTTGCACGAGACAAAGTTAAACAACACATATTATTTGGATAATAAAACAAAACTTATTCTTAAAAACAATGACACAAACACTGTTTAATATTCTCGAACTGAACCAAAAATAGAGAGATGAATTTACCAAAAAAAATTAACATAATTTAGAACAAAGCTAAAAGTGGGACAATTACCTCTCAAGAAATTTGTCCCACAAAACTACGGACATGCACCTATATATTGCATATATATATATATTGCACCTATATATTATTCATATTATTTACAAAGTGGAATAATTACTCTTGAATGACATGAAGAATGAATGCTTCGGTTACCAACAAAGTCAATTAAAAATTGTTAGCAATTAATGTTATTTATATTTTATAATAAAATAGATAATCTATTATCTATCTATTAATATATTGGAGCGTTTGGGAACTGGCTTTTTCAATAACTTTTTGCTCCAAAATGGCTTTTTGATGGGTTTTGGCATTTTAACTAATCAAAAAGCTATTATAAGGTGTTTGGTATGATAGCTTTTTGGACTAGCTTTTTACCCTCAAAAAGCCATTTTCCGAAATGCTACTTGGAGTAGCTTTCTAGAATTGGCTTTTTGAATTTTGGCTTTTTAGTGAATTAAATTACCATATTGGCCTTATATATATATATATATATATATATATATATATATATATATAGACACACACGTTTGTATGTGTGAATAATGATCGTACAGCTTTTTCCAATAATTTTAATTATTAAAATGTATATTGACAAATAGATATATAATTTAGTCCCAAAAATAATTTTAGATAAATTAATAAAAATCGTACCATACATTGCACTAGTCATAAAAAGTTAGTTATTGATATAATTATAACCAGTGACACCAAATTTATGATCAATTACCATATGAGCATTGTCTTAAGTATATGTAGTGTAAAATGTTGTAATTTCTATTTAGAATGTACTCAGTATTTGATTGTTGATTATGCATGCAAGGTTTGTTTGGAATATTGTATTAAATTTTAGTACTAATTTATAAAATATCCACATTATATTATAAAGTTAAACTGGCATAAAACCTTTAGTTTTTATCAAGAATATTCGGTAATCGTTAAACAATTTAGTTATCAGCCTATCAATACAAGTATTATTAATTTTTAGTGATTGTTTGTTGGTCACACAAACATAGAAAAAAGCCTAAGAATAAATATAAATATAAAAAACACTAAAAATAGGGGAAACTTATCAATAAATAAAAAAAATAATGTTCAATAAAATATTTAAAATAAAAATAAGAGCACAATTGGAAATCAAACAAAAAAGTCCTACTACAAACTGCTAACTCTACCAAACACTCTTTACATAACAGCTAATACAAATTGCTAAGAAAAAACAGTTAGCAATAGCTAAAAGTCAAACAGCCAAAAGTCAAACAGCCAACACCTCAAAACAGTCAACAGCCAACAGCTGGTTTCCAAACACCCCCTAAAATAAAACAAAACAAACAAGAAGTCGCCACGTATCACACGTATAAAAAAAAGTAAAATTTTATTAAAAATTCAATTATTATACATCATTATTGTTCTATAATTATAACCTCCATCAGTTTTTTCCCTTTTCACATAAACAATAATAGAAAAGACAGTCAAAAGTTATTGTAACTGGTACAATATTAAGTTGTAACGAAACCACAGAGTAAATAAATGCCTCGCAGAAAACTAATACCAGCAACAGTCCAAACTTACATTGAAATTATAACAGTTGATGTCCTATGGACTGCCACTACCTACTGACTGCAAATAACAAGAGAAAACAACAATCAAAACTCAAACTCAAACGTCAAGGATAATTTTTTATTATCATAATAAATAACAAATAAAAAATTAAAAAAATAAAAAAAATAACTCCAACATTAAAAAATACACACAAATTTCATGAATAATTTTTTGTTTTACGTAAGTTAATGCACTCAATTTTAGTTTCATCTTCTACTTCATTCATAATTTATTTTAATATTAATAGTATATTTTCATATATTCCTATGAAACATTACGCTTAAATTTTAATACTGCAATAGGAGAACGTAGGCAATTTTATATCTTATAATATTCATTTTCAAGCCCAAAATCAACATACAATAGAAGAAACTATCAAAAACAAATCGCTCTACTGTCAAAGTTATAAACATATCATTTCCATCTACTTGGTTATCTATATATTAACTTTAATAAAATATACTACTCAAAAATATCAAATTTATGTTTATCAAAACACATGTTTACCTTTATCAGTTGTACCAATTCAACGCTTATTTTGAGAATGAGAAATATCTTAAGTTACCATTTGTAGCTTAGTATCATGCATGATGTATGTAGACTAATATATCCATCTGTATTCCCTTTAAAAAAAAGTTCATATATATTAATATGATGAGAAGGATTATGATATAACAATCTTTTTTATCGCAGTACAATCATAAAAAATCGTAATATTTGACATAATAGCATGAAAAAACAACAATACTCAGGAGGACAATAACAATGGCGAATATATATCAAGCACAGCACAATAAAATAAAAATTACAATTCCATGAAAGAAACTCAATTACATATGATTTTCTATTTTAGATCATGCATATTAAAATATATTTTAGTACAACAAACTTTTTGTTTACTGAACATATCTAGATGTGTTTGACAAATTAAAAAATGAAAACCTTTTTGTAAATTTCATATCGCCCATCCAACCAAACAACAAATTTAAAAGGGAAATAAACTTTAAATAAAAAAATCAACCAATAAAACAAATTAACCCATGCATCACATGGTTACAAACACTAGTTACTTTTGAAATGTTACAATTAATTATTGTAAATAATCAATAGCCTTATTTATTTCTATTAAGGATTAATTATATTAATTGTGGACATCAACTGTAATTATAAAATCATGACATGAAATATGATAATTGCATAAATACATCCTCCATGACTTTTATTATTTATTTTTTAATACTCTTTTTTATGTATTACAAAAGATATAAGAATAGTCACAAACATATACCATATTTATAAAATTTATAATAACATTTTTTATATCGACACTCGTAGTTATATGTTAGATACACCAAGTAACTTATTCTATTATTTAAAAGTTTGAATATAATATTTTACAAAAGTAATGGTAGTAGTAGTCGTACTAATAATAATAATAATAGTAGTAGCAATAATAATAATAATAATAATAATAATAATAATAATAATAATAATAATATTTTAGATATCCAACATAGAATCACATGTTATTTATTTTTAAAAAAAGTTGGTGTTTGAATAATAATTTTTACTACTAAAAAAAGGGTATAATATCTATTTTATTGATTAACAAATTATTTTATATAGAAGTTAAATGGACATGTTATGTATAAATTGTTAGTAGTAACTCAAACCATTAATTAATATATAGATAAGAACTTTTTATTTAAAAAAAGGGGATAAAGTCATTTAAAACTTTCCAAAAATGCCCTTATCAAAACACACATATTACGAGCCTCACCCTTTGTACCCAGAAATATATATGAATGTATGATGTTTGGGTTTTGTCCCAATTTTTCCTTTTCTTTTTCAAGTGGTGAATATTTTAATTTGGAAGTATGATATTCTATAATACCTTATTATTGTCATATAATTAGAGTTTCTATAACTTGTTACCTTGAAATCCAAGTTCCACATAAAGATGAAAAATTACCAATTCAAGTTTGACTACCATATGTCATATTCTTGATGTAGTGGATCATCTCTCGAAGCCTACAACCCTACATCCTTGGCAGACAAGTCTTGTGGCAATGATATTTTTAGGGTTCATTTTTTTATGAGTTGTATTTCTACTATAAATATCGGTTATTATCAACTTATTCTTACACACTTGTATCAACACCATTTACACCTTTACCCATTTCTACGTTGTGAGAGTATTTTGAGAGTTATTATTTTGCCATTAGATTATTCACGTTGTATTATAAGCTGTTTGGGATCTCTCTTGTAATATACCCTTTATCCTAGTGGATTATTGTTCTGTTACTGTCCGTAGTTTTTTTTCCTCTTTCGCTTTCCATGTATATCTTATTTTAAGTGCTGGTCTTATCATATATTTTCAATTTATACATCTTGAGCTACAAAAACTAGGCTCCTGTTTAGGCTCGATTTTGAGAATAAATGCATCCTTTTCCCTTGTCATTTTCCTTGGTTCCACGAATAATTATAGTATTTTTATGTTACTTTTCTTCCCTTTAGGTTCTTTCGGCAATAATGTGCAAATGGAGGAAAAGTGTGCAAAAAGAGGCAAGAATCGGGATTAATTGAAAGATAGATAAGCTTCGAATGTGAATCCCGAGGAAATCTGGCTCAAGAAGATCGAAGACCCAAGACAGGAGAGGCCTCAGGGTCGTGAAACATTGATTCACGACCGTAACAGAGCCCTCCTAAGGCCAAGTAAAGGAAAATCAAGTAACCTCGGATAGAAGGGGTGTCACGGCCGTGACAGGTTCCCTCACGGCTGTGACATCAGTCCTCACGATCGTGACATATCAAAGAAGAAATCTGGGTTCAAGATAAAGAGCAACTCCATAACAGAAGGTGTGTCACGACCGTGACACAGGCCCTCACGACCGTAACACAGGCTCTCACGGCCGTGACACATCTGAGAGAGAATTTCTGGGTTTCAAACAGAATGTACCCGACGGTCGTGACAGACTCCATCACGGTCGTGACAGACCCCGTCAAGGTTGTGACAGACCCCGTCAGCGTCGTGGCGCCCTATTCCTGCCGACTTATTTTGGGGGCCAAAACGACTAAGTTTTGATCCCTTTCCTCCATTGTATAAATAAAGAACCTCGTTATTTCCACATCAGCTTTTGATTATTAGGTCTTAGTTTTAGTCTTAGGTTTTTAGCTCTTAGCTTTAGGTAGGATTAGATTAGGGTCTTTTCTCAATTTAAGATTCATCAAGCATCAATTTAGGGTTTATCTTTGTATTTGAATTCATTCTTTGTTTGTTTGTTTGTTTGTTTTTTTTATTTTTTTTAACTCTTGGAGGATCAATTAATACCAAATTCTAGTAAGTTCTTCTTTTTCTCTCTTAATTTCCGTTTCAATAGTTTAAATTACTTGTTTGATTATCTTGTTCATGATTTTAATTAGTTTGATTAGCATTATTATGTTAGCTTTTGATAGACTCATGTTGAACTTTACTTTGATTGTTGAATTAGTGGTAGTTGTGATTTTGCGTTGCTAGTTCCCCTAGGGTTAGGGGGTAATTAGGACCCCTAATATGGAATTAGGCTTGGATTAGTATGATTAGAGTGATTAATGAGGTAATTAAGTGTTCCTAGATTTCCACTCAATGTTGGAGGATTTTGGTGTCGGGAGGTTATGAATTCTTCCCCAAACATTGAGTTGGGAATCTAGGGTGGAGTATCGGTTCCTAATCTAGAGTTAGGGTTAATGAAAATGAGGTTAATGGAGGGAAATAGAGGTAAATGGTCCCCCTCCCCTCCTATTTATTTTTCCAAAATAAGGGTAGAGGAAGCTATTTAATATCCTGGCCCTCCTTTCCCCTCTCTTCCCCTCCCATAACCCCAATCCAAACATATTGCTAACCTAATATTGAATAAAGGAATGAAAAATAGACTTACAGTTGAATCGAAAAATAACAAATAAGAAAGGATGCATTCTATCACATTCATTCAGGACCAAATATAAATAGAACAACAACAACAACAACAACAACAACCACAACAACAACAACAATATTATTATTATAATAATAATAATAATAATAATAATAATAATAATAATAATAATAATAATAATTGGACACTAGTGCACTGCACTTTGGGGGTGTTGGACAATAATGCACTGAACTTTTTTGTTGGACAATAATATATTGTACTTTATGAGTGTTAGACAATAATGCAACTAGAACGATTATGGCGGTGGTTAACTCAGTGACGACCTTACGTGGTGGGTTGATGAGCAAAAAAAATTAAATCATTATTAAATTAAAGCCTTATCAAGTATTGACAGCAACTGCAAATGAGGTTTAATTATTTTTTTCAAATAACATTCCATCACTCCATAGTTTTGCTAACATAAACGATGTTTTTTATTTGCTAAAATTATAGAATTCATCTTTGCTTATTTGGACTAGCTTACATGACATTAATTTAGTAAAGATTTTAATTTTTTTGCTACTCAATCTACCACGCAAGACCGCCACCTAGTTCACCACTGTCAGAATCGTTTCAACCTTTCAGGTGCATTATTGTCCAATACCCCCAGAATACAATATATTACTGTCCAAGAAAAAAACTCCGTGCATTATTGTCCAACGCCCCCAAAGTACAGTGTATTAGCGTCCAATAACCCTAATAATAATAATAATAATAATAATAATAAAAATAATAATAATAATAATAATAATAATAATAATACCATAGATAGAGTGTTTAGATGATGAAGACAACTTTGAAAAAAGACAAAAAACAATATGCATGCTTACAATTAAATAAGACAAAATAAGTCATGCATGACACATGCACAAAGACAAGTTAATATTAATTGATGTAGATTCATCATGCCTTAGTCTCACACTTGGGGATCCAAGGTCCACGGAGGGTGCGTTGGAACCATATTGGCACAAGGACGTTACTTAACCAATCAAAGAATCAAGCAAAACCAACGTCGACATGCATTTTCCAATAACCAACAAGAACGCCTACGTTATGGTGTAATTAACTCTTAAATGAGTTATCTTTTTTTATAGAGATCAACCAACTTGGATCAAGCAAGCTGTTTGGCCATTCATAAGTTCAAGCAAAACACTTATAGTTTAAAGTGCCATTCATCCCGATAGGTACCTACGGTATTTGTGTCTAAATCTCAAGATTGAGACGTCTACTCCGATCTTGCTCTAGGAGACTTTTGAATATCATTGAATAAACTTTCCAAAAAGCTCTTACATTTCCAATTTGGAGTTCGTTTGCATTCCCAACAGTCCTTGCAAAATCAGTGTATTCGGTGGAGCTCAATCTGGCTCAGTTATCATTTTTGGGTTCCTTCATGGGTAATTGGGTCTTTTGAAGCCCTATTTTGAATTCACCTCTTCTTTGCTAATCTAAGGAGGATTCCTAGCAGCTTGGAAAGTAGGAGGTGGCTTGGTGTGAATGGTGCTAAGTGTTAGTTGCTGGCCCAATGGAGAGCTACCATATGGAAGGACCTTATTGGTTGGCCCTTCAATTATTGTGGATGAAAACCCCTTGCTGAAGCAACGTACTAACCCATCTTGCGCATACTTAGCTTGTTTAAGCTTGTTTTACACCTGTCTTAATGATTAGGAAACCTAAAGTGTTGTAATTAAGTGAGGTGCTTGCTTAGTTAGCTTGCTAGCTTAGCTACTATATATACATATTGTACTCTCATTTGCAGCATATGAATTGTTGAGTGAATGAATGCTTTGAGCTTCTTCTTGTTTGTGAGTAACTAAAACTCTCAAAATTTCTACTTCAATATCTTGATTTGGCTAATCAAGTGGTGTTTTGTAGAGCTTGTTTTTGATCTTTTGGTGGTGTTTCTGTATCTAAGAGTGAGATTGCCTCAACCTTAGTGAAATCGTTTGTGGTGCTGCTGCATCAAACGAGTTCATTAGCCTATCCTTTTCTTTTCATTTGTTTTTCTTTCCTTGTTTCTTGTTCTAGTTCTTGATTTGGTTAAAGAGTGTCGTGAGCTAAGTCTTGCTGGTTCCTTTGATGTGTGATGCTCGTGTTCTTGAACCTATCTTGAGCATACATACATCATAAGGTGCTTGCAATTTCACTCTTGGATACAGAAACACCACCAAAAGATAACAAACAAGCTTTACATAACACCACTTAATTAGCCAAATCAAGATAATGAAGTAGAAATTTTGAGAGTTTTAGTTACTCACAAACAAGAAGAAGCTCAAAGCTTTCATTCACTCAACAAGTCATATGCTGCAAATGAGAGTACAATATGTATATATAGTAGCTAAGCTAGCAAGCTAACTAAGCAAGCACTTCACTTAATTACAATACTTTAGGTTTGCTAATCATGAAGAAAGGTGTAAAACATGCTTAAAATGGCTAAGTATGCGCAAGCTGCTGGGCTGGTATGTTGCTTCAGCAAGGGGTTTTCATCAACAGTAATTGAAGGGCCAGCCAATAAGGTCCTTCCATATGGTAGCTCTCTATTAGGCCAACAATCAACACTTGGCACCATTCACACCAAGCCTCATTCTACTTGCTTGCTTACATAGCAAACCCAAGCTGCTAGAAATCCTGCTTGGATCGACAAAGAAGAGGTGAATTCAAAATAGGGCTTCAAAAGACCTAATTACCTATGAACAAACCCAAAAATGATAACCGAGCCAAATTGTCTGTGCTGAATACACTAATTTTGCAAGGATTATTGGGAATGCAAACGAACTCCAAATTGGAAATGTAAGAGCTTTTTGGGAAGCTTATTCAATGATATTCAAAAGTCTCCTAGAACAAGATCGGAGTAGACGTCTCAATTTTGAGATTTAGACACAAATAGCGTAGATACCTATCGGGATGAATGACACTTTAAACTATCAGTGTTTTGCTTGAACTTGTGAATGGCTAAACAACTTGCTTGATCTAAGTTGGTTGATCTCTATCAAAAAGATAACTCATTTAAGAGTTATTCACACACCAGAACGTAGGCGTTCTTGTTGGTTATTGGAAAATGCATGCCGAAGTTGGTTTTGTTTGATTCTTTGATTGGTTAAGTAACGTCCTTGTGCCAATAAGGTTCCAACGCACCCTTCGTGGACCTTGGATCCCCAAGTGTGAGACTAACGCATGATGAATCTACATTATTAATAGTAAAATAGATAAAGTGGTAATTAACGTGTCATTGTGACTATAAAGTGGCATATACTCCCCCGTCCGTATTTATTTGTCAACTTAACTAACTTTTCTTGTCCATAATTATTTGTCATGTTATATGCACAATGTGACTTTTACTAAGTTTACATCTATGTTCACTATCTCTCATAATTAATATTTACCAATTTAAGTAATTTTATAATTTTCTCCTTAACTATAATTGTTATCTTGGTTTCTTCCCATCCTTTCAAAGTGATAAATAAAAAGGCGTGAAGGGTGTAATATGAAATGAGAAAAGTTAGTTAAAAATAATTGAGGTAGTATTTCATTCAATTGTTATATGGTACACCTTAGAGTAACTATCTAGGTCTATGAAGGTGTTAAATCTTTACAAAAAAAAATACATCAATATTTATTATAAAATTCATCATAGGTTTATTAACATTATTGCAAAATTGATCAATATTTTTTAAAATTTATCAATGTTTTGTACAAATTCATCATGTAAAAATTTGATATATTTTATTACATTTGGTGGACCTACATAGGTATACAACGGTGTATAGGTTAATATGCATATTTAATCATTTGATTTGTCTATACTTTATATCCCTTTACATTTCTATACTTTTCATTTAATTTTCCACAAGTTGTAAAAGTGTTCAACGAACGAAACATAATTAAATAGGAATTGAATCTAATTATTAACTAATATTAAAATTTAAAGAGAGTTTTGTAGTGTTTTGCAGTTTGTCTGCCTGCCTTCTAGCTTGTGTTTACATACGAATTTGCTATTTTCCCCTCTAATACAATATAATAACAAGCAGTTGGATATTCACAATATAATATTTCATAACAGTTGGCCGCGCTGGTGAAAACCCTAGGCTCCTAAAACCCTAGTCTTTGCCATTGTCGTGCAGAGAACGTCGCCCTCTTCAGTGGGGCTTGGATACACTAAGTAGCACATGCCTATGTTGTAGTTATAGGTGCACTCCCACGTGGGGCTTTGGTGACCAACTTAGGCATTTGGTAGGCTGTGACTGGTTTGATACGGTGAAAGATGGCATCTTCTATAACCAAAGACTTGAGCAAACTTAATCTTACAGGTTTAGAAGAAGAACTACTGGAATTCGAGGAGCCGACAACGGAGAACATTGAGGCTCAAATTGAACCATACCTTGTGGGGATGTTTCTTGTGAGGAAACAATTCAATGCAGAAGGCCTTAATGTGGCACTTAAAAACCTCTGGCGACCAACACAAGGAGTCATGATTAGAGGCTTGGATAAGAATTTATTCGCATTCCAATTCTTTTCCCATGAAGATAAGACGACAGTGATGGAAGAGGGACCCTGGTCATATGACGGTCATCTACTCCTCTTATAGCAGATGAATGGAGATGAGACACCTTCAGAGATGGCCATCAATTGGGTGATCTTTTGGGTAAAACTCTCTGATATCCTAATGAAGAAGAAAACACATGCCTTTGCGGAGTTCTTGGGGAACAAGTTAGGGCACTACATAGAGGTGGATGAAGAGGATGTACTAGCTCCATCTAAATACCTTAAGGATTTTTTAATGATAATATACTAAACTTTAGGGGTATTGGACAATAATGCACTGAACTTTTTTTTTTGAACTCTAATACACTGAACTTTGAGGGTATTGGACAATAATGCACTCAAACCAATTCAGCTTGTGGTTGACATGATGGTTGTCCTACTTTGACTTGTCATTTTTTCTTTTTTTCCAAAAAAAAAATATATTAGTCATCCTGCTTATGTGTACTTTCTTACTAATAACTGCTTTTCATGACTACGTTTTTGGGGGTTTTCGAGAGTGAATTAGGGATAGTTTTGAGTGTGAACCTTGATTTATATTCCGATTTCCCTAGTACACTTGGTGTTGTTGTTTTTGATGCAAATTTGTAGGTTTTGAGGCCAAAACACCAACTATCTCTCAACTTCAAGCAAGAGTAAAGACACCACGAGCTCCACATATCAAGACTGGACCGTGGCATGAATATCACACGAAACAGAGCAAGGAATGACCGAGCAGTAGCCACCACGGTCAGCCGGTGGTGGTGGCTACGGTCCGTGGCGACGCAGCTCACTGTTGTCATTGCTGTTTTGCGAAGGAAAGAAGAAAAGAAGGAGGCAGCAGCCACCACGGTCTGTCCGTGGCGGCCACCATGGACCGTGGCGGCCCACGTACCGTGGTGGGCTGGCTACGCGTGATGTTGCCGGCTTTTGCAAGTAAAAGAAAAGGGAAGTGACGGTTATTAGGCTATCATCTATCATTCATTCACTATCATTCAATCATCCATCCTTCAAGAGAGAAACCCTAATCCACCTCTCTACTCATCAATTCTCCATCAAGAATCAAGATCGAATCGAGTCAAGAGAGGCAAGGATCAAGATTCGAGAAGAAATCATCAACGTTCGCAAAGAAGGTTCCATCCCGGGATCAAAAGACTGGAAGGGTTGTATAGTTCGCATGTTTATTCTTTCTTTTCTATTTCCTTCTTGTTTTGAGACTTGATTATGATGTCTGGAACTTGTTTCATGTTTAGATTGAATATGAGTGAGTAGATTACTTGAATTCTAGGGTTTTGCAACCCGAAACAATGTAGTTTGATTGAATGTTTGTAGTTTGTGCATGAATTCTTGATTTGAATCAATAGAAGGTTATGTTTTCCATATTTATGAGTGTTCTTAGGCCTAGCATACTTGTGATTTGAGATTAACCTGAGAAGTACTGAAAGGTGAATTAGGATAATCTGACTACCAACCTTTCTACCTAGTTTTGTGAAATTTGAGAAAAGAATAACAGATTAGGGAACCTTTTGATAACCAGAATATTTGAGACCTTCAACTTTGATTAATTTGAAATGCATACGAAAGTTGTAATTTAGGTTAATTGAGGTAATTCTATTAGCAATGAAAGATAAGTAGAGTTCTTATGGTTATCGTTCTTAATTCATTCTTGAATGTATGATTGTGCAAGCTAGGTTTTAGTAATCGAACTCGTTGCTAGGTTAGCGTTTCCCTAGAAGTCTTTATCTCTTGATAGAGTTTTTGATTAAATTTTCCCTGATTAATTAGTTCTATTAGTTTTTAAAAGATCTCCAAAATCAAAACCTGGTTAACTTAGCAATCGCTTAGATACTAGTTTACAGAGCTGCTAATTGAGTCCCTGTGGGATTGACCTTGACGTGCTACTCCGTACACCGTGTGCTTGCGGCCCTGTCAAGTTTTTGGCACCGTTGCCGGGGACTCTGCCCCTAGCAGCCATTAAACAAACCCTCTTAGGTTGACTAAGTTGTTTTTCTTTTTTTTTTTCTTTCTTTTTCTTTGATTTTCTTATTTTTCTTGCTTCACTATGTTGGTGTTCTTGTTTTTGTTTTGCTAGGATCTTTTGGTATATGCAACAAAATCCGGAGTTCAAGTTCAATCCAGAAATAGAGAAAACTTTCCGTCGGAGAAAGGGGAAAAGACTAGAAGAAGCTAGTAAAGAGACACCCGCGCAACAAACTGAGATGGCCGAAGAAGAACCACCAATAACTTTTAGCCAGTATGTGACTTCAAAAGTGACAAACCCACCAACCTCCATCAAACTCCCTGAAGTGGCGAACAACTTTGAGCTGAGGAACTCTCTCACCAGCCTAGTGCGTGCTACGCCCTTCCATGGTTCTCCCGAGCGAGGATCCCAACTGCCACCTTCGCATCTTCCATGGTTCTCCCGAGCGAGGATCCCAACAGCCACCTTCCCATTTTCCTTGGAGGATCGAGCATGGGAGTGGCCGGTTTCCCTTCCTCCCAACTCTATTAGCACTTTCGATCAACTGACGAGCGTATTCTTAGCTAAATATTTCCCGCCAAGAAAGCTGACGAGCCTCCGGAACCAGATCTCCACTTTCTCCCAAGAGCTGGACGAGAACCTATATGATGCATGGGAGAGATTCAAGGAATTGCTTCACCAATGCCCCCAGTATGGATTTAAGCCATGGGTCCCCATTCAGGCATTCTACAATGGGTTGGACAATCAGTTGAGAGCGACAATCCTTGCAGCTACTGGAGGGAACATCATGAGCAAGACGATGGAGGAGCTGTACGAGCTTATTGATCAGATGGCGTTGAACAGTTACCAGTGGGCGAAACCCCGTTCCACGAGAACGGGAGGTAAGTATTCTATCGATGCTATCACACTTTTGTCTGCAAAACTTGATGACATTAATGAGAAAATGGAAAGAATGCATGTGAATGCCCCTCAATGTGCTTCTTGCAATTCTTTTGAGCATGCAACCCTTTATTGTCCTAATACGGTAGGTATTAGTGCCCAATCTAATCAAGCAAATTATGTTGGAAACCCTACTCATAAACTTCCTTTTGACCCCTACTCTAACACATACAACTCCAGTTTGAGACACCACGCTAATCTTTCTTACCGGAACCAAATGGGTCACCCACAAGGACAAAGATCTTCTGCTCAACCCTACCAAGCCCCTCAAAACCCTGACCTAGAGGCTATGATGGAAACCATGCTCCGGGCCCAACAAAAGCAACTCGAGCATCAACAAAGACAAGATGAGGTGATTAAGGCCCTAGCCACTAAGGTTGACCTTTTATCCACCCACAACCAAATGCTTGAGAACCAGATCTCTATTCAATCTGGTACTTCCACTACCCCTTCTGGACCACTCCTGCCTAACCTTAAGGAGCATTCCAATGCTATAGTTTTGAGGAGTTTTACACATATTGAGGGACCCGAGATGCCAAATGCTAAGCATGGGGGGAATTTGAGCGAGAAAGATGTTGAGAAAGAGGGTGAGGAGGAGAAGGATTGAGAGAGAGAGACCATCGATGAGGGTAGTGCTGGAATCCCTCAACCACCACCATCTTCACCACCTAGAGTTTATGTGCCCCCTTTTCAATTCCATTATAGGTTTGCTTAGTCTAAATCTGATGTTCAATTTGGGAAATTCCTTGGTATGCTGAAAAAGTTAAATGTGAATGTTCCTTTTCTTGATGCTTAGTCACAAATGCCTTTATATGCTAAATTCTTGAAGGAGATTCTCTCCAAGAAGAGAAAAATAGATGACTGTGAGTGTAGGACCCTGGGAAAAAGTTAAATGCGCTACTTAGGTAATCGGGAGCCGACTAAGGTTGCTTAATCCTTAAATAAGGAAATTTTTATTTTCGAAATTCGTTTTCGGGGTGATGAAACTTTATTTATTTACAAATCCGTTTTCATTATTTAAATACTCGAAATTGCACTAAAATATTTTAATAATGACTTGATACCGGCCCAAATACCGAATCCAGGCCCAAGAGGAAGCAGATGGGCCGCCATAAATTATCAAAACCCGCAGGGGTTTGGATAATTTCTTGACTGGGCCATGTGTTTCCTCGGCCAAGAGGAAGTTGGGTAGAAATTAATAAAACCCGCTAGGGTTTTGTTAACTTCTCACCCACTTTCTCTCGGGTTTACCTTAGATTAGTAAAAAAAAAGTGGTATTAAGTCATTTTTAATTATTTTAATGCAAATTCGTATATTTTAAATAATTAAACGAATTATAAAATAATTGAAAGAGTCGCCAGCCGATTTAAGGAAATCGACAAACCATAAAATGAAATAAATAACTCCGGTCTACGAACCCGACTTCTAAGTTCGAGGGTAAGGTTACGAATTTGAGAATTATAAGAACTCTCGAATCCGCCTACTAGAAAACAGACTCTACTAAAATCGATCTTGAAATGCAAGAGAGCGGGGAGAAGTTTAATAAATTTCGCAACATTATATTCTTGCACATACAACGTTAAAACAATGCGGTTTTCTTTTACAAAATAAAAACAAATGAAGAAATTAAAACGTAAATTACACAATTAAATACAATACTAATAATAATGAAAGCAAACCTCGTTTGATGATGGATGAAGATTGCTCCCTTGACTTAACCACGATCTTGAATAAAAACAAAGTGTGTGGAATGGTGGGGAAGGTTGTGTATGGATGATGTGATCATGATAACAATGATTATGTCAAAGAAGTAGAATATGGAGAGAATTTGAGTATAATGATGATAGTTGGTGAGAATAGTTGATGAAATGAGGGTGGAATGAAGGGGTATTTATAGGTGAAGGATAAATGTTTTGGAGGGAAATGAAGGGAGACACATCCCTACAATGAAGCTTCTCTTCCTCATGCAAAAGGAAAACCCCAGCGGGTTTTGATCTCAATCAAGCAAAGTCAAATTTCACGTGGGCTTTTTTCATGGGATTGCATGGTGATTTCTGGCGCCAGATTTTGAATATAAAACCCCAGCGGGTTTTGATTGCAGTCACACGGATCGCTGAGGTGTCTGGTAAAAAGGCGCGTCTCTCCTTCATATAAAACCCCAGCGGGTTTTATTTTCCCTGGGCCGGATAAAACCCAAGTGGATTTTATTTGTTTCCTGGGTCGGATCTGCTTCTTGGGCCTGCTTGTGGTCTATTAGAACCCCAACGGGTTTTATATTGTAATGTGGGCTGTTTTGATTTGCTGGGCCCGTATCGCTGATTTCATGGGCCCAGTGACCCATTTTGGCCCAAATGACTTTGCTGAGTTTTGACGGGTCGAAATTGTGTCGGTGTAAATTCCGGTGTCTACAGTGACGCAATTGCATTGAGTGAGGAGTGTAGCTCAGTGGTTCTAAACAAGCTCACTCCAAAACTTAAGGACCTTGGGAGTTTCACTATTTCTTGTGGCCTAGGAACCATGAACATCGACCGAGCTTTATGTGATGTGGGCTCAAGTGTAAGATTGATGCCTTATTCCCTTTATAAGAGACTGAACTTGGGAGATGAAGCATTACCAATCGCGTGGAGGGAGATTGATTGCTTGACTAATAAAGAAAACCAAGATGAAGAACTTGAATAACAATGGAGATAATATAAGAACTTGGCAAGGAATGTCCACCACCTTAGTCTAACGTTTCACCATGATTAATTAGGAGTAATCCACCATCAACCATTAAAGAAATGACTTGAACACCACCAATAATACTTGGATAAAGTAAACAAGGTTTTTTAGGAAGAGGCTTGGGAAGCACTCATTCATTAACATATCATAATAACATAAGCTGCCTAGGAAAATGTGCAAAAAGAGTATACTAAGTAATAACAAGATTATACTCAACGTTTAAGCTAAACAAAACACGCGAAAACAGGACGGTCGCGGGCGCTACTCGCACTAGTAACGGGCGTGACGACCTGGGAAAGAAGCCGTCACGGGTGCGAGCTTAGAATGTCACGGGCGCTACCGGAGCAAAAACTCCAGGCGATTCAGCATGTGCGCGATCGTAGCGGGCGCTACAATAGATCGTCACGGGCGTGACGAATATTTTCCACAAAATGCCGAGCGTGGTCACGGGCGCTACCCGGGGAAGGTAGTGGGCGTTACCATCTGGGCTGGTCCTTCACGGGCGCGACAGTAGTCGTAGCGGGCGCGACGCAGCTGCTGCTTGGCATTTCTCACTTTTTTGGACTTTATTGCTTCCGGGGTCACACCCGAGCCCCGATACCTCCTAATCTCCATTCTCGGGATGACCGGTCCGGTCCCGAGGCCTTTGGGGTCGGTGCATCAAATGAGCCTTCCTAGAAGGTCCCGGGGCCCATCCATTGGATGGCCGAGACTAGCCTCGCAACTCCGGGAGTTACCGGGAATTGTAGTTCAAGGCTCGAGAGGGACGACGCGGCCCGCTTGGCGGAGATCACAAGCGCGGAGAATGGAACCCGGACCTCTTCATCCTCCCCTTCTTGAAGAGGATTTGCCCTCAAATCCACGTCGGGCTCAACATCCTCGATGTAAGGTGAAAGATCCCCGATGTTGAAAGTAGAGGAGATACCCATATCACCCGGAAGATGAAGCTTGTAGGCATTGTCATTTATCTTGGCCAAGATCTTGAACAGTCCCCTGCTTCGTGGCATTAGCTTACTATACCTCCGGGAAGGGAACCGTTCCTTCCTCAAGTGGAGCCAAACTAAGTCCCCGTGTTTGAATGTTATACCACGGCGATGCTTGTTGACTCGGGCCTTATAAAGTTCATTGGTGCGCTCGATCTTCTCTCGAATTTGCCGGTGAAGCTTTTGGATCTCGGCTGCCTTCTCACTTGCTTCAAAGCTAACCCTCGACTCTAATGGAAGAGGAAGGAGCTCGATCGGAGTAATAGGGTTGACCCTATAGCAAGTCTCAAAGGAAGAATGTCCCGAAGCAAAAGAAGAGGCCCGATTGTAGGCAAATTCGGCGTGACACAACTTGGCATCCCAATCCGTAAACTCCTACTCACAAGACCCCGAAGCAACGTAATGAGAGTCTTGTTAGTTATCTCAGTTTGACTGCCGTTTGTGGATGATACGACATGCTAAAAAGAAGCTTCGTCTCCAGGAGCTTCCACAAAGACCTCCAGAAATGACTCATAAACTTATTGTCACGATCCGATATGATAGTCCTTGATCAGAACACCATGTAAGCGCACTACTCCTGGAAGAAGAGAGTAGCTATGTGAGTGGCATCATCGGTTTTTTCTCAAGCAATGAAATGCGCCATCTTGGAAAAGCGATCCACGACGACGAGTATTGCATCTTTACCACGCATGGTTCGGGGAAGAGCCACAACAAAGTCCATACTCAAGTCCTCCAATGGGCCACTCGGAACAGGAAGAGGTGTATAAAGCCCTTGGTGGAATTGACTTTTGGCATGGTGGCAATTAACACACTTGGAAACCACATTCTGCACGTCGCCTCCCATCTTCGGCCAATAAAAGTGCTCTTTCAACATGTCGATGGTCTTATTGATGCTGAAATGACCGGCAAGACCACCCCCGTGAACCTCCCGCACAAGAAGTTTCCTCAACGGGCATTTTGGGACACACAACTTATTACCCTTGCAGAGAAATCAGTTTTGTAGCAAATAGGATCTATCACCACTATCGAGGTGTGATTTGAAGTCTTCATCCTCCTTATAGAACTCCTTCATGTGTTGAAATCCAAGGACCCTTGCCTCAACCACCGAAAGAAGGGAATGCCTCCTAGAGAGTGCATCGGTAACCACGTTAACACTCCCCTTCTTGCGCTTTGTGACAAAGTTAAAACTTTGAAGAAACTCAACCCAGTTGGCACGACGAGAACTAAGCTTGTGTTGTCCATTCAAATATTTAAGGGCTTAATGATCTGAATGAAGGACAAACTGGCTAGGCCTCAAATAGTGTGACCAATGATCAAGTGCTCGCACGAGAGCGTAAAATTCCTTGTCATAAGTAGAATAATTCCTCCTCGATCCGCTGAGCTTCTCACTGCAATAAGCAATAGGGCGTTGGTTCTACATCAAGACGGCTCCAATGCCTACTCCGCTAGCATCGTAATCCACCTCGAAGACTTGTGCGAAGTTTGGGAGAGCAAGTACCGGAGCCTCACATAGTCGAGCCTTAAGCTTCTCGAATGCCCCTTGGGCCGCTCGGGTCCCCTCAAAGGCGCCCGTTTTCATACATTCGGTAATAGGGGCGGTAAGGGTGCTGAAGGCCTTGATGAACCTTCGGTAGAATGAAGCAAGGCCGTGGAAACTCTTCACATTAGTGATAGTAGAGGGAGAGGGCCAAGAGCGAATGGCATCCACTTTCGAGGGGTCCATAGAAATACCCTTATCAGAAACAATATACCCAAGAAAGGTGACTTGGGGAGTGCAAAATTCGCACTTCTCCAGTTTGCCGAAAAGCCGTTGTTGCCACAAAACCTCGAACGCCAACTCCAAATGTGCCTCGAGTATACCAAAATATCATCGAAATAAACCACCACAAATTTGCCGATATATGGTCGCAACACCTCGTTTATAAGATGCTTGAATGTGCTTGGGGCGTTGGAGAGCCCGAAAGGCATGACGAGCCACTCATATAATCCCCCCTTTGCCTTGGAAGCCGTCTTTCACTCATCTCCTTCCTTCATACAAATATGATGATAACCACTCCGAAGGTCGATCTTGGAGAAGATACACGAGCCGTGTAACTCATCGAGCATGTCATCGAGCCTCGGTATGGGATACCGATACTTGATGGTAATGTTGTTGATGGCTCGGCTGTCGACACACATCCGGAAAGTACCATCCTTCTTGGGAACCAGGAGGGCCAGGACGGAACAAGGGCTCATGCTCTCTCGAACATAGCCTCAAGAAACAAGTTCGTCCACTTGTTGTTGCAACTCCTTGGTTTCCTGTGGGTTGCACCGATATGCCGCCTTGTTGGGGAGTGGAGCGTTGGGAATAAGGTCGATTTGATGCTCAATACCCCGAATAGGAGGTAGACACGGTGCAAGATCTTCGGGGAACACGTCGTGGAATTTGGCAAGAAGAGGGGCAACGAGAGGGTGTTTGGGTGTCACTACCTCACTTGTGTTTGCCTCTAAGAGGAGTAAGGCAAAAACGACCTTCCCCTTGCTTAGGGCTCACTCAACCCGTGTTTCGCTCATGTGTTTGGGCTCCTCACTTCCTACCCCAGGTTTAGGAGGTATAATTTCATGTGGTGCTAGTGGAAGAAGATTAACCCTGTTGCCCTTGTGGGTGAAAGTATAAGTGTTTTTTAACCCATTATGAACAGTTCGCTTGTCAAATTGCCACGGTTGACCCAACAATATATGGCATGCGCTCATGGGGACAACATCACAAACAACAGAATCATCGTAGTTAGCACCAAAAGATAAATTCACTAGGACTTGATTGGTTACCTTTATGCCATCTTGGTCGTTGAGCCATTTGAGAGAATAAGGACGAGGACGAGGTAATAATGGAAATCCGAGCTTTTCAACCATATAAGTCGATGCAACGCTGGTACAATTCCGTCCATTGATAATAAGATTGCAAACCTTGCCCCCGACGAAACACCGTGATTGAAAAATAGTCTCCCGCTAGGCCTTGTCAAGAGGGGTTTCATGAGCATGCAAAACTCACCTCAAGATAAGAGCGTCACCTTGCACATGCGACACGGGGGCGGCATCCTCATCTTCACTAGTAGCCGCATCCTCAACGACCACTTCAGATTCACCCCGTGTGGTTTTAATTCCTCATCAATATCCTGAACCTCCTTGAGAGTCAAGGTCCGTCGGTTTGGACAATCTGCCTGATAGTGACCATACCCATGGAATTTGAAACATTTTCTTCCCTCCATACGCCGAGTGGGGTTCGTAAGAGACGCCACAACAAGTCCCTTCCCCTTGTCGGTACGGGCTGTCGAAGGAAACTTGGGTGTCTCACTAGATTTGGAGTGCCCAATTGAGGAGGAGGACGGCTTGACGGTGGAAGTAGGTGTGCGTCACCGGTTTGGAAATGGCCTTCTCTTTCCTCTGTCGCTCAACCCGAAGAGCCAAGCTGCACAAGTCATCCATGGAGTAGTAAGGTTGAACCTCAACTTTCTTGGCAACCGCGGGATCCAATCCATTCAAGAAACACATCATGGTTTGCTCTTCCGGCTCTTAAAGGCCACTTTTGATGAGGAGCTGTTCGAATTCCGAGATATAATCACTGACAGATCGTCTGCCCTGGGTGAAAGCGTATAGTTTCCTCAAGACGTCCTGTTTGTAGTTGTTGGGCAAGAAACGGTGATTCATCACTTGTTTGAGCCGTGTCCAAGTAGAAATCCTTGCCTTTCCTTCTCGAGCTCGTTGTGTCTTCATGTTCTCAAACCAAAGTGAAGCGGCTTTGCTGAGTTTCAAACTCGCGACCTTATACGCCTTCTCATCATCATATTCCTTGGTCTCAAAAATCCTATCCATCAATTGGACCCATTCGATGTAGTCATCCGGATCATTGGTACCATTGAACTCGGGGTGTCGATCTTGACATCTTGGAATTCGTCACGAGAGGGCCGTTCATGCACTTCTCGACGAGGACGGTGTCGAGGGGAGCCTCTATCATCGTCACTCGACTCAAAGTTGGGAGGAGGATGGATAGGGCTCGGTGCACGCCTCCGACATTCATCTCGGGGTGGAGCCTGGCGCTCTTGGGCGAGATTGTCCATTCGCGCCATAAGTGCTTCCATGTTGCGCTCGAGGGTGGAGAACCGATTGTTGAAGGCGGTGGTGAGTCGGTTCTTGAGAGCCCGAATGTGAAGGATACTCCGGGGGCTTGATTCCTTTCGTTCGGAATTAACTTCTCCGTCCATAATGAGGGAAAGGGTAAGGGACGGTATGTGTTTGGGATATTTTGTGGAGTTAGGGGGTTTTCGTGTAGTTGGCTTGTGTTTAGCTAAGGGTTCTTTGTGTTTTCCTCACTTAGACATTTCATCGAACACCTTGCGGACACAAATTTCCAACTTCTCCTCAAAGCTCCAAATTGCTTCAAAAACACTAAATACTGTAGGACCCCGGGAAAAGGGGTGCGCCCCTTTTTCTCCGTGATGCGCTACTTAAACGATCGGGAGTCGACTAAGGTTGCTTAATCCATAAATAAGGATATTTTTATTTTTCGAAATTCATTTTCGGGATGGTGAAATTTTATTTATTTTACAAATCCATTTTTTTATTATTTAAATATTGAAATTACATGAAATATATTAAAATGATACAAAATCGGGCCACACCACATTAAGGCCCAAAAGGAAGCATGCGGGCCGCCTGTTTCCCTCGGGCCAGAGATCATGAATTGGAAATAATAAAACCCGTGACGGTTTTATTAATTCCTACACATTTTCTCTTGATTTTCCACTTAGAATTGGGTGTGAGGAAGATATTAAATCATTCTTAATTATTTTAGTGTAAAATTCAATATTAAATAATTAAACAGATTATGAAAAAGAATAAAGAGTCGCCACCGATTTAAAGAAACCGACAAACCATAAAATTAATAATAACTCCAGTCTATGAAACCCGATTTTAAGTCCGGGGGTAAGGTTACGAATTCGAAAATTATAAGAATTCTCGAATTCGCCTGTTAGAAAACAGACTCTACTAAAATCGACATTAAATTGAAATAGAGCGGGGAGAAGTTTAATTAATTTCGCAAGTTTATATTCTTATCATGCAATAAAAAGAATGAGGTTTTTGGTTTACAAAAATATGCACATATAACGTAAAATAAAAGACAAATTACATGATTAAATAGTAATAATGAAAAGAAACATAAAACCGAACCTCTTTGATTTAGAAGCCCGAATGCGACGATCGAAATGCCTTGACTTCCCTTGACTTGATGGATGAAGGATGAGTATAAGAGGAGTAGAATGGTAGTATGTGAGTGATATTTTTGATGGAGTTATGGTAATGAGAATAGTGAGAATGATGAAAGTATGATGAGAGCTTAGGAGAGTAATGGTAGAATTATGATGATAGTTGGTGATTTGAGTATAATGGAGGTGGTTTATGAGAGTTGTTGATAAAGAATGAATGGAATGGAGGGGGGTATTTATAGGTGGTGAGGGTAGTGTTTAAGATGAAAGTGGAGGGAGACACATCCCCACAATCATGCCCCTATCCCCATGCAATCACAAGTCAAGCCTTAGGATCAACCCACATGGGGCTAATATCATGGGATAATGATCAAACTTTGGCGCCGGATTTAAAAATATAAAACCCGCGCAGGTTTTATCAATCCTATACACGGATTGCTAACATAAGCAAAGTAAAACGACGCGTCTCAGAGATAGAAAACCCGCGCGGGTTTTGTGTTGCCTGGGCTGGGGCGCGCCTTGGGCATGCCTTGGTTTTGGGCCGTCCTCTTCAAATAAAACCCGTGCGAGTTTTATTTTTTGTACTGGGTCGGCTTGGGTTTGCTTTTCTTGTTTCGCTTATTACATGGCCCAAATGACTTATTGATAAGCCGGGATTATATCGATGCAAATCCCGGTGTCTACAGAGAGCCCCCACTTTGACCGAATCCGAATAGGATGAAGGTCAAAGTAGACTTGATGTCTGTCTTGATGCTGGCGGTGCTCTTTTATATGGCGACCAGGTGATGTTGCTGATGATGATGTCGTTGTTAACCTTTAGATGGCAACCGTTGGACGACTGAAGATGCTGGTGATGATGATGTCGTCGGAAACCTTTAGGTGGCAACCGTTGGACGACTGAATATGCTGGTGATGATGATGTCGTCAGAAACCTTTAGGGGGAAACCGTTGGACGACTGATGATGCTGGTGATGATGTCGTCGGAAACCTTTAGGTGGCAACCGTTGGATGACTGCTCCTGATGAAGAGGTCGTCGGTAACCTTTAGGTGGCAACTGTGGGACGAGTGATGCTGAAGGATGTCGTTTGGAGACCTTTAAGTGGGATCCGTTCGAACGACTGCTGCTGACGACATCGTTTGGAGGCCTTTAGGTGGCGACCGTTGGACGACTGTCGTTGACCACATCGTTGGAGGCCTTTAAGTGGCAACCGTTTGACGACTGTCGCTGATGGTGCTCTTTTAGGCGGCAATTGGATGACGGATGGTCCCTTTTTAGCGGCGACCCGATGATGGTGTTCTTTTATGTGGCAATTTGACGATAGATGGTCCCTTTTAGCGGCGACCAGATGATGGTGCTCTTTTATGTGCAACCTGGAAATCATCAGAAAAGTAGGTATCAGTTTTCGCAAAAATGCCAATGGGTTTAGATTTTTTTACCTGAATTTTGGAAATCCTTTGGCCACAGTCTTTAGGCCACTAAAAGACGCTGGGCCACAGGATCTTGGGCCGCTGAATTTGGCTCTTGTCGGTAGAAAACCCGTGCGGGTTTTGTCATTTTTACTGGGCTGCTAAAGGCGCTGGGCCGCCAGAATTGGGCCCATAGAACACCCAAAACCCGCGCGGGTTTTGGTGTTGTTTTCTTCTTTTTTTTTTCTTTCTTCTCGTGAAAAGCATCAACGTGGGGCATGCGTTTGTGTGGACAAGAATGTCCCATGCAGCCATGTCTCCCTCCTTGGGTGGCAAAGTGATGACCTTTGGATTTTCGACCAATGAAACGCATTTGGCATCTCGAGGCGGGTCCTAGAAACGAGCGGTTCATATTCACTCAACATTACTATAAATACCAATCTTCATTCACCTCATTCACTCACACCTTCAACTCTTCATCATCTCCCTAGCTTCTTTTTCTCTCTCTAGGAAATTTGTTCTTTGAAGATAATTTGAGTTCTTTGGAAGATGCATCCCCGAGGTCATAGGAATTCTCCTCTTCCACATGCGACGACATGGTTCCACCAGATGTCTTCACGTCGCAACTTTATTCCGGGTGCGAATGCTGACCCTTCGGACCTTACTATTCAATCTTGGAACCATGCTTGGTTCTACCGTTCCCATGGCAAGGTAATTTCCAAAACTTCTCTTTTATGCTTATTTTAATAAAAAAAAAATGAGCAAGCACGAATTTATTTTTCATGTCTTGTCGATTTTTAATTATTTTAAGCATGCTTGCATGATGGCTCCTTTTTATTTACGCTTTGCACATGATAACCCATCTTGAGAAACGGACCAAACTCGACCCATGAGAAAAATTAGTGTGAGTTTTATGCATGCTCGGCCCAAAATCGGCCAACTAGGATAAAGAAAACCCACGCGGGTTTTCTGGCCTGTAAGCCCCCAAAAGAACAATAGGCCTGGATGGACGGCCCATCAGAGAACAAAACTCGTGTGGGTTTTTGTCCTGCTGGGCCGGCTCATTTGGGCTGTATGGATTTTTCTTCTGCCTTTTTTTTAATTTTTTTTTCAATTTATTTATTCTATGGGCCATGGCTGTGAGCCCAGTGTTGTGCTGAGTCCAGCTAAGGCCCGGAAGAATATGCCTAAAGTATTTAGACGAGCCCCCAACTTTAACTGGCCCCTTTTATTTGTCTTAAGGAGGACAACTTGAAAACCCTTGGTGGCTTAAAGAATTCACTTAAGGTAGCTGCCTCGATTCCTAGGCATTTTGTTGAACATACTCTGACTGTGGCGGGGCTTATGCCGTTCTGGCAATGTTTGGCGGCTTGGAAGGATCGTACGTATCGCGTCATAGGCCGTGCCATAGCGGAGAGGTTTTGGGACACCACCAACTCCTTTCATCTGTCTGTGGGTGAGATGACGATTACTCCCACAGATTTCGTCATGATCACTGGTCTTCCGTGGGGTGGGCGTGATGTAGTTTTTGACGCTGAGATTCCACCCATGGTCTTGGATCTTCTGGGTCCAGTGTCAGCGCATTTGGGCCAAGGACAAAGCCTTTCCAATCTTTTTTACACGTATTTCGAGGCGGCTATCCGCGATGCTAATTTCCAAAACTTGCTTGTGGATCAATGCCGCTTCATTTTCCTAGCGTACATCATTTCAGCCACCATTTTTTCCAACGGGGGGGATAATATCACCTTGACATGGCTTCAGAACCTTTTGGACTTCAATAATGTCCAGAACTTGAACTGCGGCAAGGCGGCTTACGCGAACTTCGTCATCTGGCTTCGCCGCGCCGTTCAACTTTCACAGGATACTGATCCGGTTTACCTTCATGAGCCTCCTACTCGTTATCAGTATGGCCCTTCGCTGTGGAAGGTGCTCGAGGTATGTCCCCGAGACTCTTCTCTTTGTAGATTTGCTACTCTTTCAATTCTTCTTTGACTTTATGTTCATGCAGTCATGGGCATATGAGTATATTTTGTCTTTGGGCATTCGCTCCAAAAAAAATAAGACAGTTCTAGCTGCTGAACGCTGGTCTAACGATGCTGTTCGTGGGAAGAAATTCCAGTCGGGTAGCCTTGATCGCATTCGTCGCATGGTGGATAACCTCACCCCGGTATTTCCTTATACCTAGCGCCTTTATTTATTTTGATTTTATCCTTGAAGTGACTCTCTTTCTTTTTCAGGACCACGTGAATTGGCGTCCATGGGCAGAATTCGACTTGAGTGGATTGCCCAACCCTTTGCAATTGGTGGAACATGATACTCGCCTCCGCGTCCTAATGGAGGGACCCTTAGGCTTCATATGGTACTTGGGGGAGAGAGTCACGAGGCAAATCTTGGGTGGATATCCCGGTCTTATCCCCCTTCATACTCCGGAGCACATGTTCGAGCCATGGCGCGTCGTTCCAAGTGCCTTGGGAGAATGGATTCGCGGCCAAGACTTCGACAACTTTGTGCATAACGTTCCCCAGGAGCAGTTTGATGAGGAATTTCAGTGCTATCTGAGCCGTTTAGCCCCCCCGGGTGGTAGGTATCTTCTTCCTTCTGATTTCTCATTATGTTTCTGGCAGATTCCTAACCGTGAAGTTTACAACTAGGGTCTTATGCCAAGGTCGCTGAGACGGGGGCTCAACCGGTGAGTAGAAGGATCAGCGGTTTCTTAGAGGTGGAGACTAGTAGTCAATGCTATGTACTCCGAGAGTTTGACCGGAAACCAGTAAGTTCTCATGTTACTTTCTTTTCTCCTTTATGCCGTCCATACCTGTCTAAACCTGGCCTCATCACTTTCCAGCCAAGATGGGATGTTTTCCGCCGAGTGACCAAGGAGTGGAGCACAATGCTGAAGTACTTTGACCGAGCATTTACCTGCTCGGGTAGGTATCGTGGGGACACCGCCGAAAAGGCTGATATAGAGGCCGACGCGGAGTTTGTTCCTCGGAATTCCCCTCGACGTTCTACTGCAGGGGTCCCTCGCACTGAGCCCCCACGTCGCTCTTCGGCAGGGGAGTACACTTCACGGGGCCGATCTCGAGAAGAGGTTCGTGGATCCTCTCGTCCTCCCTAAGCAGTTGTACCGGAGGGTCGCGGAAAAGGCATCATGATCGAGGGTCATCATTCAACTGGGTCTCATTATAGCAAATCTGGCAGCAGAGGTCGTCGTCCTATGGAAGAGGACATGGCTCAGATGTCCTTGGAAGAACAACTTGGCCAAGGAGGGTCACATCACAGTGTTGGGTACGGTGGTGATACCCAACCTCATTCCTACTGGGTAGAAGACGCTTCAGAGTCGAGTGCTACCAACCGGCCTTCTCACTCTCGCTGCACTCCGGCTTCAGTGCGTTCTGCTTGTCGTGGTCGGGAAATTGTGGTGAGGGACCATGATTCAGGTGCATCCGTAGGGTATCCTGGCGGTCAGGCCCTAGCGGATGACATTACTTCACGTCCTGCACCATATGACGTCTCCTCTTTTAGCTCTGGTTCTTATTCTGCTGGATGGCCGGTTCCGACCCTTGGAATGGGTCCTTCATGGCCCACGGGTATGCGAGAGTGGTCTGCACCCTAACACTCTTGGCTAAGAGGATCCTCCTCTTCTGGTTGGCCAGCCCCCGGTTATGGAACTGGTCCTGTATGGCCTACTCCTTCTGTTGAGTGGCACGTCCCGGATCATTCATGGCTAGCCGGTTCGCAAGAGCATTCCATATCATCACCGTCAAGCGTGCATCCTTCTGAAGTTCCCTTGTCCGGGACACCGCAGGCGACTCCTAGTCCTGACTACAATTCTTGGGACACCTACTTCGGTACGACTGGTGCTTCCAACGCTGGAACTTCTCATGCTGGTGCCGACCCGGTTGAAGACAGCGGCGATTCGGGCTCCCTGTTGTGATCGAACCGATGACAAGCAAGAATCTATGCATTTTTAGACTTTTGTTATGCAGGTCTGATTTGCACTTTTTTTTTATTTAATGCAAGACTCTTTATGAATTTTATTTCTTATTTTATATGCAAGACTCGGCGGATGCACGACTTTATCTTATTAATGCACATCTGAATGATTTTCTACACGACGGGATTAGTCCCAACTTAATCCCGCTTCCCCAAAAAGAACAGAAAATAAAAGAAAACAAAAACCTAAGTGTCAGAGTAAACTCAAGCAAAAATTTCGGAACCGAGCATCATTGGGCCAATATCCAAAGCATTTGAAAATACACAAACATGCCAAATTAATTCCAAGGTCCAAATTCAATGAGAAACAGGTGGGCTATGCCACGGAGAGGCGACCCATGTCGTCAGAAAACCCGCGCGGGTTTTCTCTTCAGTAGGCCCTGGGCCTGGGCTTGGACAGGCGTGCGCTGGGTCTAAGAACATCAAAACCCGCGCGGGCTTTGATTTTCTTTTCCTTTTTTTTTTTTGCTAGCCGTTGCAAATTGCATAAATCATGGGATTTGAATGCAACGGCTCCATGATCACTTGCTGGTTGCGTTTCTCCATTTTTTATCATGTATGGAGGTGTATAAATACCTCATATTATGCATATAATCATCATCACTTCAAGGTCTTCATCATATAATTCTCTCAAAATTCAAAGAAATCCTCCCGGTTCTCATGGCATTCGAGAAGAAACTTGCAACTTGGATGAGCACCTTGTCCAAGGAAGAGAAGAAAGAGCTCGGCAGATACAAGTTAACGAGCTTGATGAGTCTTCGTCAAGTGAGGATTAATCACGACTTTCTCCGTGTGGCGGAGACTTTCTGGGATCCGAAGATGCATGTCTTCCGCTTCGCATAGAAGGAATTATGTCCGCTTCCGGAGGAATGATCCTCAATCCTCGGGACAAATCACTTTGCTCGCCCGACGTCGCCTCTGATGCCAACGGACATCCCAAAGCAGTACAAGGAGCTCTTGTGTCTGCCGTCTCGGATCATCGGAAGTGCTCTATTTGGCGAAAAAGGTACACTTCCAAACCATAGTTGAATATTTTCAATCTCCTGATACCAATGAATACGGTCCCGTGATACGAGTGCGAGCGCTCGTATTATGTCTCCTCGGCGAGTTTTATTTCTATCACGGCGGCAAAAGAACCGGACCAGCGAATTTGATCCAAATCGTCGAGGATATGTCCCGAGGCTACAACCCTGTGCCTCTAATACTAGCGTAAATCATGATGGGCTTGGATGATCCGAATCCAGAACATGACTTTCGAGGAAGCCCGTTGCTACTTCAGGTATTTCATTCCTCCTTTTTGCCACCATCTGATTTTTTCTGCCTCTATTGTTTACAAAACCCGCGCGGGTTTTGTGCTTATATTTTTTTTGATTAGTTTGGGATAATTGGCGTGCAATCTAACCCTGGCTAACTGTTGGACAGATCTGGTTAATGGAGCACTTGGGTCTCATCGAAGAGCCCCGGACTTCATCGGCGTTGGCGAACTATTGTCAGAGAAAGAGGAAGTACACCGACCTTCGCTCGGTAACGGAATGGATTGCATTCTTGAAGGAGCCTCGGGAGATCATGTGGTGGATCGAATGGTGGCATATCTCCGAATATGTGGCCCATGACTTCCGCAATGCTTATGTGTGTCTCGCCGGCTTGACGCACATGACCTTTTATTTTCCGGCGCGAGAGAAGCGCCAGATGGGTCGTAAGTAAGACATCCCTTAGCTCCTGTGTGAGACTCCTGATCAGTTGAAGCTTCGCGGCTCGGTGATTGAATCGTGGTTGAAATACTAGGAAAGCAACTCTTAAAGCCCCTCCAAAGATATGCGTGTCTTATATTGCCGATGCTGATTACCACGGATGGCTAATTGCTGCTGTTGAGTCCCGCCGTGCCGGGGAAGCGAGAAGAAGACAAGTAAAGGAAAGGCTGGGTCCCCGTACATTAGCGAAGGACCATCTGGGCGCAAGAGACTCGGTGAAAGATAGGCTTGGTCCGAGGGTGGAAGCACGAAAACCAAGCAGGCGGGCCTATAAACCCAAAGACAAAGAGAAAGCTCTTATCGGACCTAGAGACACGGAGACTGACCATGAGTTAAAACTATAACAACTCGGTCGTGTACTGTTGGAGAGAAATAGGTTGATAGTTGGTACTACTAGTGTTCAAGAAAATAGTTTGTATTATTAGTCTCCAACACCCCCAAAGTTGGTATTATTGGCGTCCAATAATCCTTTATTTAATTATGCCTTTTAAATTTTCTTATGTTACAAGCAGTGTACTTGCATTATCAATTAATAAAGAAGAAATATTGTTCACAATTATTGTATTTTGCAAACTTTATTTTTTCTTATATACATCAACATTTATTAAATATATCCCAAGTGTCTGAAAATTGGTTTTCCAGTGCTTGGTTATATTAAGCATAGTATCGCTTGAGTTGATCCAAGTTCGTTGGCTGAATTACATCTTCTCCATCCATAGTAGCAAGCCGAGCTGCTCCTCCTGGCAAATTTTCTTTAATTATATAAGGATCCTTCCAATTAGGTGCAAATTTTCCTCTTGGATCTTGTATAGGTGCCCTCATCTCCTTAAGCACCAAATCACCTACTTGAAGTGAACGACCTTTCACCTTCTTATTAAAAGCACGAGTGATCCTATTTTGGTATACTTGCACATTATGCAATGCCCTCAATCGCCTTTTGTCCATTAACATTAATTCCTCGAACCTTGCCCTAGCCCATTCTGCTTATGGCAACTGACTTTCGGCCACTATTCGTAACGAAGGGATTACTACTTCAATCGGTAAGACTGCTTCTGTAACGCCCTAGAAATTAAATTCTAAACCTAGCGGTAAAGGTCAAACGTTGACTAACAATAACAGCGGAAGTCTCATTTTTTTTTCTTTTTAATTGGGCGTTACTGCCGTATCCCCGAAGGAATACAAGGCAAGAAAGGAAAAACTAACAACTAATCATTAATTACTTCAATTTAATAACAAAAGAACTTTCAAATTCTAAAACAACAAAAACTAAACATTACTAATTTCAAGTCTAAACATAACTAAACTTTTATTCTCAAGCTACTAACTTCAGCGTCCTCACCTCTAATTCCCGTTCCCATCACAGAACTCTTCACCTGAAAACAAAACATTTAAAAACATGAGGAGGACTCAATAATGTCTACCCCTAACCGTCAAAACATATTAAAATTCATTTCAATTCATTTTTGGGGGAGAAGTGAACCAGTCAAACATTTCAAAATCAGCTTTCTTTCCCAACCAACCAAACCATCTTTCAGAATTATTAAGCGGGCGGACCTTGCTTATTTGGCCCTCGAAGTCCAAGACTTCACAATAATCAAATCACAATCTCTATCTCAATATTAATCTCAATCATTCACAATCTCAATCATACGTATGGCCATCCATTTCACACACGTGCATAAAACTAACCCCGGGGAAGTAGCACTTATCAGGCATCCCTGATCTCTTGACAACCCCCCTACAGGATGCCCAGAACCTGGTCTTTGGGGGTGTTGCCCGAACCCGCATTTACGTCACGTTTGAATTATTAATCAGGTTTAATATAACACCATTCCAAACTCAATCAATCCAATCCAATCCCAAAGTTCCAAAACCATTTTCAAATCACACGTAAACGACTGTCCACCGTTTACCAACTCAAGGAAACATGACAATATCAAATCAGACAGCCAATTTTACAATAAAATCCCCTTTCGGGATGCAAAAGCGCAAAATAACATAAAAATCAACAAAACAACTAAAGTGCACCCCAGCGGGATTTAGGACATAGACATTACCTGACAGTCTTCACTTCATTTCACTTCAACGAACACACTTGAGCTCACTAAAACGAGACAATCGAAATCATGCCTATAAATAGAATAATTTTATAATTAATAACGTCTCGAAGTTAGTACTCACTGCATTCTACCTCACCCTACCCTAGGAACATTCTAAGGTTCCCATCATTCATAAATTAACATTTTAAACATATCTCACATCATCTAACTATCACAAATCACAAATACTCCCATATTGCAATCAATTTAATAATTTACACATAACAACACATTAATTCAAAAGAATAAACTGGAAAGAATTCAATACTCCAACAAAACAAACCATAACTTGACTTTCCAATATGCTATGGGTACGGTTTTGGACTTTCTGGAAACCTCGGGACGTCTACTAAAACTCTTATGTTGACCCCGAGACCTAAAACACACCCTAAGGTCTTCAAAAACAGCCAAACGTACAACCTGTCCAGTTCTGACCTAGGTGCGCTATTTGGGTCTAACTCAGAATATACACCTCGAAATGCCGATCCGCAAAATTCCTATTAAATCTAACATCCTAAGGTACTCCCACGTCAAATGGTAGGGCTAAAGGTTATCAACACAATAAATGGTGACCGATATCGTACGACTCATAAACTCTGTCCCAACTGACCGGGTTTCATTTTGGGTTTGTCGATCCTAATTTCCAACCACACTATCCCGAGACTCCAAATTGAGGTTCTAACCAGCCTACTAGGGTTCACTACTTCCTTTTTCATTTACACATATACTAACATAAATTTGCGACGATAACATATTAATTCTCAAACGACTACATAAACTTAAAATTTACACTAATAATCAAAATAGGAGAAACGAAATAGGAATCCCTAAACTTGAAAACGCATAAGAAACCAGCAAGGTGCTATTTTACTAAAATATAAATAAATTGAAAAATTACACATGATATAACTAATTACTCAGATTATAAATGAAGGGTCTCAATCCTAATCATAATAATACACTAATACCACAATCACTCAGATTATAATAACTTATAATTAACCAAAATCAAGATCATAAAAGTAATAATAATAACTATAATATGAAGAAAACCGTGAAGTAAAACTTTTAGGGTTTAGGGTTGTACGTTACTCGGTAGAACGGCAGAACGGGCGGACGATCGGGGCTCCGGTGACGTCATCGGTGGCGGGTGCGTCTGGGTGGTCGCCGGTCGGTGGGTAGTTGTCGGGAAGCGGCGGGGGTCGGTGTCGAGACAGACGGGCGGCACAGCAGCAGAGCTATCGGGGAAGAACTTCGCGTCTACGCACGTGCGACGGTCTCCGGCGATCGTGTGGGTGGCGCTCGGTGGTCGCCTGGTGTCCCGGAGTCGACGAGGGTTGCCGGCGGTGGCTGGGCAGCGGCGATGGTGGCGCACGGCGAGGTGGACGACGGTGAGGGAGAAAGGAATGAAGGGAAGAGAATAGAGAGAGAAAGAGAGCGCGATGGTTGTTGCGGTGGTCGAAGCAGTTGCTGGGGGTGGTTTCTGGCGAGACGGCGGTGGTCAGTGGTTACAGGCTGTGGTCAGTGGTGGCGGTGCTGTTACTCAGAGAGGGGGACGAGGGAGGATGGTAGGGAGGGATTAGGGTTTGTATAATTTCATTAATCTACTTAATTAGACTAATAATAATAGTTAATAGGGTAATAAAGTTGGGGAGAAAGCTTCCACTAACTGGCTACTAAAATTAGTAAATAGGAATTCTGATTTTTTAAAAAAAAGCAAAATTTGGAAATAATAATAATAATACTGATAATAATGATAGTAATACTAAATAAACCACATAATTAATCTAAATAAAAATTAACACGTAAGCATCAATAATTAACATGTAATTTACCAAATTACCCCCTATTCCCATGCATATCAGAACTAAAATATCCTTGTTAGTCTCTCAGCGGTCCTACGAGCTCAAGTGTTAGCAGAACAAACGCCGATAAAATCTTAGAAATTAACGGAGTCAAACTTAAATTATTAATGTCGTAACGGTCAACACCTTCGAATTTTTCGGGATTTTACATCATTACCCCCTTAAGAGAAGTTTCGTCCTCGAAATTTAAACTCAACACCAACAATCTTCCTGACAGAGTTAACGGTGCCTCTTACCAAAATTCGGGGTTTTACATCATTACCCTCTTCAAAAGAGTTTCGTCCTCGAAACTCGACTTACCTTATGAGTTGGATAGGTGCAGATACATTGATCCCATCTCCTCCTTGGCTTTCCCGATGTCTTCAGTTGTGGCATGGTTCTCCCATCGTACTTTTACAATAGGGGTGATATTTCTTTGAAGCTGCTACTCCCCATAATCAAGAATCTCCAGTGACGGCTCCTCGTGGGTCAGACCTTCTCTCAACCTGCGAATTCTCATTGGTGTCTTCTTCTGGTTCCAGGACCTCCTCGGGACTTTATTCCATACCCTCCTCGGGGTTCAATTCTTTTAGAGAAGCTAGGATTGACGTTCATAGCAAGGGCGACATCCATTAGATGTCAAAACAACGAAGCATGCACTTATAACGCAAAAAGGAAATCAAGAATAGACACACATCCCATTTCCCCATCCTACACTCATCACTCCGAACGTAGCTTCCTAAGTTCTACCTAAAACCTAATAGACACTTGGGAGCTACCAGGCCGTAACCCAGAGCTCTGATACCATTTTGTAACGCCCTGGAAATTAAATTCTAAACCTAACGGTCAAGGTCAAACGTTGACTAACAATAACAGCGGAAGTCTCATTTTTTTTTCTTTTTAATTGGGCGTTACTGCCGTATCTCCGAAGGAATACAAGGCAAGAAAGGAAAAACTAACAACTAATCATTAATTACTTCATTTTAATAACAAAAGAACTTTCAAATTCTAAAACAACAAAAACTAAACATTACTAACTTCAAGTCTAAACATAACTAAACTTTTATTCTCAAGCTACTAACTTCAACGTCCTCACCTCTAATTCCCGTTCCCATCACAGAACTCTTCACCTGAAAACAAAACATTTAAAAACATGAGGAGGACTCAATAATCACTACCCCTAACCGTCAAAACAGTTTAAAATTCATTTCAATTCATTTTTGGGGGAGAAGTGAACCAGTCAAACATTTCAAAATCAGCTTTCTTTCCCAATTAACCAAACCATCTTTCAGAATTATTAAGCGGGCGGACCTTGCTTATTTGGCCCTCGAAGTCCAAGACTCCACAATAATCAAATCACAATCTCTATCTCAATATCAATCTCAATCATTCACAATCTCAATCATACGGATGGCCATCCATTTCACACACGTGCATAAAACTAACCCCGGGAAAGTAGCACTTATCAGGCATCCCTGATCTCTTGACAACCCCTACAGATGGGATGCGAACCTGGTCTTCGGGGGTGTTGCCCGGACCCGCATTTACGTCACGTTTGAATTATTAATCAGGTTTAATATCACACCATTCCAAACTCAATCAATCCAATCCAATCCCAAAGTTCCAAACCCATTTCCAAATCACACGTAAACGACTTTCCATCGTTTACCAACTCAAGGAAACATGACAATATCAAATCAGACAGCCAATTTTACAATAAAATCATCTTTCGGGATGCAAAAGCGCAAAATAACTTAAAAATCAACAAAACAATTAAAGTGCACCCCAGCGGGATTTAGGACATAGACATTACCTGACAGTCTTCACTTCATTTCACTTCAACGAACACAGTTGAGCTCACTAAAACGAGACAATCGAAATCGTGCCTATTAATAGAATAATTCTATAATTAATAACGTCTCGAAGTTAGTACTCACTGCATTCTACCTCACCCTACCCTAGGAACATTCTAAGGTTCCCATCATTCATAAATTAACATTTTAAACATATCTCACATCATCTAACTATCACAAATCACAAATACTCCCATATTACAATCAATTTAATAATTTACACATAACAACACATTAATTCAAAAGAATAAATTGGACAGAATTCAATACTCCAACAAAACGAACCATAACATGACTTTCCAATATGCTATGGGTACGGTTTTGGACTTTCTGGAAACCTCGGGATGTCTACTAAAACTCTTATGTTGACCCCGAGACCTAAAACACACCCTAAGGTCTTCAAAAACAGCCAAATATACAACCTGTCCAGTTCTGACCTAGGTCCGCAAAATTTGGGTCGTAACTCAGAATATACACCTCGAAATGCCGATCCGCAAAATTTCTATTAAATCAAACATCCTAAGGTACTCCCAGGTCAAATGATAGGGCTAACCGTTATCAACACAATAAACGGTGACCGATATCGTACGACTCATAAACTCTGTCCCAACTGACCGGGTTTCATTTTGGGTTTGTCGATCCTAATTTCCAAACACACTATCCCAGGACTCCAAATTGAGGTTCTAACCAGCCTACTAGGGTTCACTACTTCCTTTTTCACTCTCATAGCACCACTAAGGTCGATTTACACATATACTAACATAACTTTGTGACGATAACATATTAATTCTCAAACGACTACATAAACTTAAAATTTACACTAATAATCAAAATAGGAGAAACGAAACATGAATCCCTAAACTTCAAAACGCATAAGAAACCAGCAAGGTGCTATTTTACTAAAATATAAATAAATTGAAAAACTACACATGATATAACTAATTACACAGATTATAAAGAAGGGTTCACTAATACCACAATCACTCAGATTATAATAACTTATAATTAACCAAAATCAAGATCATAAAAGTAATAATAATAACTATAATATGAAGAAAACCGTGAAGTAAAACTTTTAGGGTTTAGGGTTGTACGTTACTCGACAAAACGGCAGAACGGGCGGACGATCGGGGCTCCGGTGACGTCATCGGTGGCGGGTGCGTCTAGGTGGTCGCCGGTCGGTGGGTAGTTGTCGGGAAGCGGTGTCGAGACAGACGGGCGGCACAGCAGCAGTGGTATCGGGGAAGAACTTCGCGTCAAGGCACGTGCGACGGTCTCCGGCGATCGTGTGGGTGGTGCTCGGTGGTCGCTTGGTGTCCCAGAGTCGACGAGGGTTGCCGGCGGTTGCTGGGCAGCGGCGATGGTTGTGCACGGCGAGGCGGGCGACGGTTAGAGAGAAAGGAATGAAGGGAAGAGAATAGAGAGAGAAAGAGAGCGCGGTGGTTGTTGCGGTGGTCGAAGCGGTTGCTGGGGGTGGTTTCCGGCGAGACGACGGTGGTCAGTGGTTATAGGCTGTGGTCAGTGGTGGCGGTGCTGTTACTCAGACAGGGGGACGAGGGAGGAAGGTAGTGAGGGATTAGGGTTTGTATAATTGCATTAATCTACTTAATTAGACTAATAATAATAGTTAATAGGGTAATAAAGTTGGGGAAAAAGCTTCCACTAACTGGCTACTAAAATTAGTAAGTAGGAATTTTGATTTTTTTTTAAAAAAAAAAATTTGGAAATAATAATAATAATACTAATAATAATGATAGTAATACTAAAAGAACCACATAATTAATCTAAATAATATAATTAACATGTAATTGACCAAATTACCCGCTATTCCCATGCATATCAGAACTAAAATATCCTTGTTAGTCTCTCAGCGGTCCTACGAGCTCAAGTGTTAACAGAACAAACGCCGATAAAATCTTAGAAATTAACGGAGTCAAACTTAAATTATTAACGTCGTAACGGTCAACACCTTCGAATTTTTCGGGATTTTACAGCTTCCATCCCATACACCAAAGAATATGGTAATTCCCCTGTAGCAGTTCGTATAGAGGTTCGGTATCCCCACAGGAAAAATGCCAATTTATCCGGCCAATCCTTGTAAGTGACAACCATTTTCTTGATGATTCTAGCTACTATCTTGTTGGCCGCTTCCACTGCTCCGTTAGCTTGAGGTCGGTATGGCGAAGACCGGTGATGCTGAATCTTATAAGTGGTTAGCAAAGTTTCTACTTTCTTTAGAAAATGGCTTTTATTGTCACTTGTGATTTCATGAGGCACTCCATATCGACATATGATGTTTTGAAGGATGAATTTGGCCAACTGCTTTTATGTGAGTTTGGAAAAAGAGGCTGCCTCTACCCATTTAAGGAAGTAATCGACGGCAACCAATATGTATTCATGTCCTCCTGTTCCAGTTGGGTGTATCTTGCCAATGATGTCGACACCCCATACTGAGAACGGCCATGGAGATGTCAAAGTAGTCAGGTATGATGGGGGTTGATGCTGTAGGTTGGCATACTCTTGCATTTGTGACACTTTCGAACGAACTTTAAGCAGTCTGCCTCCATAGTGGACCAATAATAACCAGCCCTTTGAATTATCTTTGCCAGCATACGTCCATTCATGTGGGGACCACACTCTCCCCCATGTACAGTAGCCATGATCTCCTTGGCGCTCTTAGTCTCGATGCATAATAAATTAATGCCCGTAGGTGATTTCTTGTAAAGGCGATCTTAGATTAAGTAGTATTGTGCTGCTGGAGACCTAAACGCTCGTTGTCCTCGAGCATCTAATTCAGTTGGATATTCTCCTCTCTGAAGAAAATTGTAAATGTCATGGAACCATTCCTCAATCTCTTCCTCTTGTGCCTCCGTGTTGCACACATATGCAGGTTCAGACTGTCGCTATACTATTATTGGTAATTGGAGCGTACCTGATGGTATCGATATCATTGAAGACAACTTGGCTAGGACATCAACCAACTCATTCTGATCCCTTCAGAGATACTGGAAGCTGATTTGCTCAAATTGGTTAGCAAGTCCTAAGTTCTTCTGTTGGTATGCCATAAGACATTCATTCCGGACCTTCCATGTATTTTTAGCCTGATTAATTATGAGGCTAGAGTCTCCGAAGACTTTTATGTGACGTATACCCAAGGTCAATGCAGCTTGTAAGCCCTTGATGCATGCTTCATATTCGGCAGCGTTGTTAGTAGCATCAAAGTCTAACTTCACAAACACAGGGGCATGTGCCCTTTTTGGAGAGATCAGTAATACTCCTACTCCACAACCCATTTGGTTTGAAGCTCCGTCGAAGTACATTTCCCATGTTATTTCTTCACTGAAGAATACATCCTAATATGGGAATTCCAAGTGAGTGCTTGGAGGTTCCTGTGATGGTGAAGCAGCTAGGAAGTCTGAAAGAACCCGTCCTTTGATGGATTTCTGAGGCATGTACTGAAGGTTGAACTTTGAAAGCATGACCACCCACCGAGCGATGCGGTTGTTGATGGTAGCTGCTCCATGATGAATTTAGTGGGATTATTCTCAACTATGAGATACACTGTATGTGAGAGTATGTAATGTCTTAACTTCTTGGTGGCCCATACTAATGCGAGAGCCATTTTCTTTACGTCTTCATATCGACTTTCATAGTCCAAGAACTTCTTGCTCAGGTAATAGATGGCGCTCTTTTGATTTTTAACCTTTTGAGCTAGCATAGCCCCCATTGCCGAGCTAGTCACGGTAAGGTAAAGGAGTAGAGGCTCATCTGGTACTGGCGGAATGAGGACCGGAGGATGTTGCAAATACTCCTTGATTTTGTCAAAGGCCGCTTGACATTGATCGTCCCATTCTATTTTGCTTCCTTTCTTTAGCTTCTTGAATAAAGGTTCACAAGTCATGGTGAGCTTTGAAATGAATCTACTAATGTATTGGACTCGTCCTAGGAAGCCTCTTATCTCTTTTTCTGTTATGGGTAGCTGCAACTCTTGGATAGCCTTTATCTTTGAAGGATCAACTTCAATGCCTCGTTGGCTAACCACATAACCCAGTAGCTTCCCCGAGGTAACACGAAGGTGCATTTTGCTGGATTTAGCTGCATCTTGTATTTGCAAAGTCGCAGAAAGAACTTTCGAAAGTTAGGAATTTGCTCCTCCCTTGTTTTGGACTTAACAATCATGTCATCCACATAAACCTCTACCTATATGTGCATCATGTCATGAAGTAGGGTGTTAGCAATTCATTGATATGTTGCTCTGGTATTTTTGAAACCGAAAGGCATAACCACATAACAGTATGTTCCCCATGGTGTAGTGAATGATGTCTTCTCCATGTCTTCTTCTGCCATTTTGATTTGATTGTAACTGGCATATCCATCCATAAAGGATAGAGGCTCATGTCCGCAAGTGTTATCCACTAATACATCGATGTGAGGTAAAGGGAAACTATCCCTAGGACTAGCTTTATTGAGATCTCGAAAGTCAACACACATGCGCACTTTCCCATCTTTCTTGGGCACCGGGACAATGTTAGCAATCCATTCAAGATATTGGACTACTTTGATGAACTTAGCATTAAGTTCCTTGATTACTTCTTCCGCAATCTTTTTAGCCCATTCAGGCTTGATCCTCCTAGCCTTTTTTTGAGCTGCCTTTGCATTAGGAAGCAGAGGTATAGTGTGCTCCGCTATTTCCCTGTCAATCCCAGGCATGTCCTCGTAGGACCATGTGAAAACGTCAACAAACTCCTTGAGAAGCTCCGTGAATGCTACCCGTTCTTCTGCTGTGAGTGAACTACCTAACTTTAACTCACGAGGTTGTTCTTCTGCGCCCACGTTTATGGTGATGGTGTCTTCCAACACCGCCATTTTATGCTCATGTTCATTGGAAAATTATTTTAAGGGTTCATTAAATTCCAGATTATTATTGGCGCAGCAGTGCAGGGAAGAGGGGAAAGAAGAATCATAGAAAGCAGAAAGGTTCATCTTATTGAATGCAGAAAGAAATACATCGCCAGCAGATTCGAGACCAGACTCACTTGACTCTAGACCCTTAAGACCTAACTCTATGTCAATAGGAACAGACTCTCCTACAGATAAAGCAAAGTTATTCTCCTCAGCATCGACCCACGAGACCGCTTTAACTCCTCCGTCTTCAGTAATCATGGAACTTGGGTCAAAGTTGGGTTCTTCGGATTAACACCGGCAGAATTTTGTTCTTCGGATTCTTGCCTAGTGGAATTCTTGGGAAATATCCTTGTTTCTTGAGTATAGCATGTCCTTTAGGATTTGAGTAGGGATCGAAGTCAAAAGGTGCTTCATCTTTGCTCATCATCGCCACAAGCTCAAAGTTGTGGAGTTCTTCATCCATCGAACTGTTCTCCACTTTGAGAGTTGACTGTTTAGGAGTGAAAACAACATTGATAGAGTCTCCCGAGATAGTGACCACTTGTCCTTGAACCAACATTTTCACCTTTTGATCTAGAGTAGATGTTATAGCATTGCACTCGTGAAGCCATGGCCTTCCTAGCAGTAAATTGAAAGAGGCTGGAATGTCTAGCACCACAAATTCCACATTCCGAGTGATGCTGCCAGTAGTAATGGGCAACACTATAGATCCGACTGATTTCCGAGGCGAATTGTCATAGGCCCTCAGTTGTATACCATTCTGAACCAAGTGTTGTTGTTGAACCCCTAATTTTTACGCCGTCCTCCAAAGGCACACATTTACAGCTGAACCATTGTCAAACAGGTCCAGTGGGATAGTTTTGTTGGAGCATTGCACTGTAAGATACAGGGCTTTGTTGTGAGATACTCCTCCTTGAGGCAGATCTTCAACCCCAAAAGTAATCATCTCCTGTTGGGTAGTAACATGAGCAACCAACATTTCGGGAGTTGTCGTAGGAGATACAGTAAGTGCTGTAAGGGCATCCAACATCTTCTATCTATGAGCATGTAAGGTGCATCTGAGTTGTAATATGGTAACCTCCGCTCTGGTCTTCTTGAGTTCAGACAGTAGAGGATCTTCAGGAGAGATCTGATTGTCATTGTCGACCATTGGTGTTGGGTTAGGAACAGTCACTAGTGTGGTGGTGTTCTATGGTTGTGGCGGCCAGACCGAGTAAGAAACGCCACATCATCTGGTTCATCTTTCTCCATCTATTCTGTCTCAGAATGCTCATGTTCGTCATCCTCATCGTTGTCCCAAATACCGTGGATAAACAGACCTTCCGAGAATCCAACTATTTCGGGGACAAGTTGACCTGTTTCCACAATCAAGGCAGACGGGTCGAAGCTAAAATCCACACAGAAAACAATATTTGCATGCTCAGACATAGGATTACTTTGATTGTTTGGTTTCTTGGCAACTTTTGGCATTGGTAATGTCCCTGCCCTTATCATATCTTCTATTTTGTTTCTGAGAGTCTAGCATTTCTCAGTGTCATGCCCTCGGCAACGGTGATAGCGGCAAAATTGGTTGGCATCCCAGTTTCTGCCTTTGATTTCTGGCTCTTCTTTCGATAAGGGCAAAACCAAGATACCCTTCTTGACTAGACGGTCGAGAGCTTGAGAAGAAGGAACATCTAAGGGCGTATAAGTCTCATACTTCGGTACATAAGGCCCCTTGCGCTGGATAGAGTTAGACTCCATAATCTTAGGAGGGTGGCTAGCCGCACTAGTGGCCCTTCTGTTGGAGCTGGACCCTTTCCATCCAGGCGAGGTGGTCTTATCATTGTGCATTGCCTCTAATTGGACACAGATGTCCTTTAGGTAATCAAATTCCTTAACGACATGATACCCCAAATGTTTGGACAGACTGCTCTTAAGACCTTGCTTAAAGGTAAATCATTGCAGGCGAAGAGGAATTGTCTAATTGATGTGGGACAACTTTGTATGCCATCTTTCAAAGTAATCCATAAAGGACTCATCTTCTCGTTGCTTCATGGCGGTTAGGTCATCCACCATAGCTTGCTTCTTCTGGATGCGAGTGTAATGGTGGATAAAAGCTTTGAATAACTCATTCCAGTTGGCTTTAATTTGGGGTGACAGTGCATGATACCATACCTTTGCTTCTCCATCTAGGGTGGATGGGAAGATAGTAGAGTATAAGTCGGTATCAATCCGATTCAAAGGTGCCAGCCTCATGAACTCCTCAACATGATGAATAGGGTTCTCAGAGCGTATCAACCTAATATTTGGCACTTCAACTTTGTAAGCTATCTTTAAGGTTGGTTGAACGGGCAATGGAACCTCCAAGTATTTGTCAGCAAAGGTCGGCACAGAGCTCATTGCTTTGGTGAGGTTTTCTAACTTCTGCTCAAGGGCCTTAACAGCGGGGTCCCTTGTAGGTTTAGACATTTCAGGCGTGTTAAGATTAGCCTTAGATATACCTATTCCTCAAGAGTTTGAGGACGTCTTGATGATTTCAGGTTCAGATTCATATCCTTGCATTTCTTCATCATCCTCTTCAACATTCAGCCCTAACTTGGTGTTGATCTTAGTGATGGCCTGCAGCATACCATCCATTACCTGTTGTTGTTCACTCAGCCTTTTGCTCATCTTTTGTTCCTGCTCTAGGGTATTAGCGAATACAAGACCTTGCATTTTGGTATAGAGCTCGTCTAAATGCTTCGTGATATTGGCTTCGGTGCTTTGGACCGGCACTTCTTGGAATTGCTCTCCAGACATGATGCAGTCACTAGTTGCAGATGGATCGTAATGCGGGTTCGGAATCAAACGACCAGTTCGTGGATCTCGAATGCGGGCTCGGAGTCGATCACCAATGATGCCTGCATAGAAATTCAAAGTTAGAACACTCGATGACATAATCTGACACATACTACCCGACGCATGAATTCCCTAAGAGACCTATATGATCCTAACTGACTCGACACATATATGCTAACACAAAGGACTCACCCACTTTTCGGGAGTGCATGACCTAATTCTATATGGACCTATGGACAAAGCATTATAAAGGACCGAATAAAGTCAAACATAGCGAGCGGGTCATAAATTGATAGGTTCAAGTCAGTGTTGCTCAATTTGAATGGGCTCAAACCACAAGCCGGTCGTTTTAAAGAGAATTCGTAACTTGGCCCAAAAACTTAGACAACTCAAGCCCTAATGACTATTATGTGGACTAGAATAATGCTTAACAAGACTGACGACCCATTTTGTTTTCTTTTTATTACTTATCTATTTTATTTTATTAGTCGAGGAAAATGGACATTGTAAAGGATTGAATAAAGTCAACAATAAGCGAGTCATAATTAATTCATAGGTTTAATCAACAAATCCCATATGGTTGGGCTTAATAACGGGCCGACAATAACAAATGGTGGATTTATTAATTAAATCAACAGTAAGCGCCATAAGTGCTTCCATGTTGCGCTCGAGGGTGGAGAACTGACTGTTGAAGGTGGTGGTGAGTCAGTTCTCGAGAGCCCGAATGTGAGGGATTCTCCGGGGGCTTGATTCCTCTCGTTCGGAATTAACTTCTCCGTCCACAATGAGGGAAAGGGTAAGGGAGGATATGTGTTTGGGATATTTTGTGGAGTTTGGGGGTTTTCTTGTAGTTGGCTTGTGTTTGGCCAAGGGTTCTTTGTTTTTTTCCTTACTTAGACATTTCATCGAACACCTTGTGGGAACAAATTTCCAACTTCTCCTCAAAGCTCCAAACTGCTTCAAAAACACTAAATACTGTAGGACCTCGAGCAAAGGGGTGCGCCCCTTTTCCTCCGTGATGCGCTACTTAAACGATCGGGAGCCGACTAAGGTTGCTTAATCCTTAAATAAGGATATTTTTATTTTTCGAAATTCATTTTCGGGATGGTGAAATTTTATTTATTTTACAAATCAGTTTTTTTATTATTTAAATATTGAAATTACACGAAATATATTAATAATGATTCAAAATCGGCCCACACCACATTCAGGCCCAAAAGGAAGCACGCGGGCTGCTAGAACCGTCAAAACCCGCGCGGGTTTTGATGGCTCTTGGGCCGGGCCGCCTGTTTCCCTCGGGCCAGAGATCATGAATTGGAAATAATAAAACCCGTGAGAGTTTTATTAATTCCTACACATTTTGTCATGATTTTCCACTTTGAATTGGGTGTGAGGAAGATATTAAATCATTTCTTAATTATTTTAGTGTAAACTTCAATATTAGATAATTAAACATATTATGAAAAAGAATAGAGTCGCCAGCCGATTTAAGGAAACCGACAAACCATAAAATTAATAATAACTCCGGTCTACGAAACCCAATTATAAGTCCGAGGGTCAGGTTACGAATTCGAGAATTATAAGAATTCTCGAATTCGCCTGTTAGAAAACAGACTCTACTAAAATCGACATTAAATTGAAATAGAGCGGGGAGAAGTTTAATTAATTTCGGAAGTTTATATTCTTATCATGCAATAAAAAGAATGAGGTTTTTGGTTTACAAAAATATGCACATATAACGTAAAATAAAAGACAAATTACATGATTAAATAATAATAACGAAAAGAAACATAAAACCGAACCTCTTTGATTTAGAAGCCCGAATGCGACGATCGAAATGCCTTGACTTCCCTTGACTTGATGGATGAAGGATGAGTATAAGAGGAGTAGAGTGGTAGTATGTGAGTGATATTTTTGATGGAGTTATGGTACTGAGAATTGTGAGAATGATGAAAGTATGATGAGAGTTTATGAGAGTAAGGGTAGAATTATGATGATAGTTGGTGATTTGAGTATAATGGAGGTGGTTTATGAGAGTTGTTGATGAAGAATGAATGGAATAGAGGGGGGTATTTATAGGTGGTGAGCGTAGTTTTTAAGATGGAAGTGGAGGGAGACACATCCCCACAATCATGCCCCTATCCCCATGCAATCACAAGTCAAGCCTTAGGGTCAACCCACATGGGGCTAATATCATGGGATAATGATCAAACTTTGGCGCCGGATTTAAAAATATAAAACCCGCGCGGGTTTTATCAATCCTATACACGGATTGCTGACGTAAGCAAAGCAAAGCGACGCGTCTCAGGGATAGAAAACCCGCGCGGGTTTTGTGTTGCCTGGGCTGGGGCGCGCCTTGGGCCTGCCTTGGTTTTGGGCCGTCCTCTTCAAATAAAACCCGTGCGGGTTTTATTTCTAGTTCTGGGCCGGCTTGGGTTTCCTTTGCTTGTATCACTTATTACATGGCCCAAATGACTTATTGATAATCCTGGATTATATCGATGCTAATCCCAGTGTCTACAAATACAAATACAATACAATGTATTCCAATACTCTTGGATAACACAGGAGTTGGGGGATCACCAATAGATGCAAGAAAACCAACAAAACCCAATACTAGAGAAATACTACCAAGAACAATGAAAAAAAACTCAAGCAAATAAATAACCAAAACTTTGATACCAAATGGAGCGCTACCGATCGCGTGGAGGGTGATTGATTGCTTGAGTAATAAAGAAAACCAAGATGAAGAACTTGAATAACAATGGAGATAATAGAAGAACTTGACAAGGAATGTCCACCACCTTAGTCTAACATTTCACCATGATTAATTAGGAGTAATCCACCATCAACCATTAAAGAAATGAATTGAACACCACCAACAATACTTGGATAAAGTAAACAATGGTTTTTGGGGAAAAGGCTTGGGAAGCACTCATTCATTAACATAACATAATAACATAAGCTGCTTGGGAATATGTGCAAAAAGAGTATTTATACTAAGTAATAACAAGATTAAACTCAACGTTTAAGCTTAATAAAACACGCGAAAATAGGCCGGTCGTGGGTGCTACTCGTACTGGTAACGGGCATGACGACCTGGGAAAGAAGCCGTCACGGGCGTGAGCTCAGAATGTCACGGGCGCTACGATGGATCGTCACGGGCGTGACAAATATTTTCCCCAAAATTCCCCAAAATGCCGAGCATGGTCATGGGCGCCACCCGGGGAAGGTAGCGGGCGTTACCATCTAGGCTGGTCCTTCGCGGGCGTGACGCAGCTGCTGCTTGGCGTTTCTCACTTCCTCGGACGTTATTGCTTCCGGGGTCACACCCGAGCCCTGATACCTCCTAGTCTTCATTCTCGAGATGACCCAGTCCGATCCTGAGGCCGTCGGGGTCGGTGCTTCAAACGAGCCTTCCTAGAAGGTCCCGGGGCCCATCCATTAGATGGCCGAGACTAGCCTTGCAACTTCGGGAGTTACCGGGAATTGTAGTTCAAGGCTCGAGAGGGACGAGGCGGCCCGCTTGGCGGAGATCACAAGCGCGGAGAATGGAACGAACCTCTTCAGGAGAGCTTAGACCTACCGCCAAGTCGCTTCAAATGGCTTATCGTTATGTTAAGTACCCAATGGGTATTTTAGAGGACTTTCCTCTTATGGTAGAAGACTATTATGTGCATGTGGATTTTGTGATTCTTGGTATGGCTGAGGACACCCGTACCCAAACTATTTTGGGAGGACCTTTCCTTGCCACTGTTGGGTGCATAATTAATGTGAAAAATGGAAAAATGAGCTGTAAGTTTGGGGAGCATGAGGTTGAATTTGATCTATTTCGTGAACATATGCCTTGTAATGTTTCTTCTTGTTGTGTGTTGATGTGATTGGGGGTGATGAGTCTGCTGATGTATTTCCTAAGGGCCATGGACTTGGTGACGTGACAGATTGGGCACTTGTTATTGAACCCGAGCCGAACATTACCAAGGACATGCCCTTTGCTAATGAGGATCGGTTGAGAGATTTTTCAGGTTTGACTCTAAGATGCCTTTCATTGCTGAGGAAGAAAAGCAGTTTGACCCTTGCTGGTGGGTTTGACTTCGAGGGATCACGTGCTGATGGTGATCCGAAGGAGTTTGGTCATGACATTGTGGAGCATTCTCTTGGTTGAGGTGAGTTTTGCCTCTTCAAGAGAGCTTAGACTTACTGCCATGTCGCTTCAAATGGCTTATCGTTCTGTTAAGTACCCAATGGGTATTCTAGAGGACTTTCCTCTTATGGTAGAAGATTATTATATGCATGTGGATTTTGTGATTCTTGATATGGCTGAGGACACCCGTACCTACATTATTTTGGGAAGACCTTTCCTTGCCACTGTTGGGTGCATAATTAATGTGAAAAAGGGAAAAATGAGCTGTAAGTTTGGGGAGCATGAGGTTGAATTTGATCTGTTTCGTGAACATATGCCTCGTAATGTTTCTTCTTGTTGTGTGTTGATGTGATTGGGAGTGATGAGTCTACTGATGTGTTTCCTAAGGGCCATGGACTTGGTGACGTGACAGATTGGGCACATGTTATTGAACCCGAGCCGAACATTACCAAGGGCATGCCCTTTGCTACTAATGAGGATTGGTTGAGAAATTTTTGCAAGTTTGACTCTAAGATGCCTTTCATTGCTGAGGAAGAAAAGCAGTTCGACCCTTGCTGGTGGGTTTGACTTCGAGGGATCACGTGTTGATGGTGATCCGAAGGAGTTTGGCCATGACATTGTGGAGCATGCTCCTGGTTGAGGTGAGTTTTGTCTAGCTTAAGACGTTAAACTAGCGCTTCTTGGGAGGCAACCCAAGCATTTATTTGCTTTCTTTTATTTTCTTTTTATTTTGTGTTGGTTTGCTTTGATAACAAAAGCCCCTCCTATGATGAGTACTTTAAGGTGTATGTTTGGATTGCCATTGCGAGTGTGTACTAATGAGAATTCTGGCTTAATGTAGATGATAGGAGAGACTTGGTTGCTTGTTTGATTCAGGTTGCTTTGTCTTGTTTGTGATTCAGCTAGTCTTGATTGATTCTTGTGCATGATAATGAAGTTCTTGTGTTTGGTACATCAAAGGACTAGTTGTCTGTGATTGTGGTAGGTTAACCCGTGAGACATTTTTTGAGCGTAAAAGCCTATCACTTTTCTAGTCTCATATTCTTTTGAGCGTGGCCTTACCATGTTTGCATCTCTAGAACTTGATTTGACTCTCTTTGAAACTACATATGACTTAAGCACTGTGTTAATATGATTGAGGCCTATTTTGAAGCCACATAGCCAAAAGCCACCTGACATTTTGACTTCTTTTTGCTAGCCCTTGCGCAATTTTTCCGGTCTTGATTGTTTCACCCATATTGTGCACCCTTGACCTGCTCTTTATTCCATATCCTTTAGCCAATTTAGTGGAGCAACAATTCAGTTGGGCGTAGTTTTGTAGTCTATCTGTTGGTGACGCCGTTCGTTACTTTGCTCGATGAGAGGAGCATTGTTATTGATCATTATTTATCCCCTCTCATGTTGGAAACTTGAATTGGGTTAAAGTGAAATGAGTCAATCTTTATTTATCCATGCTATTCACCGAAAATAAAGGAAAATATTGAAAAAAAGAGAAGAAAGAAGTGAAAAAAAGACAGAAGCTTTGAAGAATAAGGTGAATAGCATGGTGGTTTTCCTGCTTATGTCGACTTTTCCCTTACTTTTCTTTCGACAAGGATGTATTTATGCTTTACCGCGTGTGATGTAAGTAGTGTTGTGCTTTATGTATTGGGAATGTCGCTCTTCAGGTTCTTGGATGCTTAGCTCCACATTTCCTAAATTATTTCCCTCCTTACCTTGTGCCTAAGCCCCGTTACAACCCTTGAAGAGTCCTCATGATTGGCACGTGTGCATATTGTCTATAGCGGTAGAGACTTGAGAGTCTTGTCAAGCCTATGGTGGTTTGCATAAATTGGTTAAAGGTTTCGAGTGAACAGCTATATCTTATACAAACTCACGAGGGGAGTGATCCACATACCCTAAAGTGAGGTCCTACCGGTCCCTACTAGTTTGCTAACCATGTGAAAAGACTTTGATTGCATTTGAGTTGTGATGGATTGGTTGTATTGCTTCTTGACTTTGCGATTCTGTTTCGAACAGCGATCTTTGTTTCAATTTGATTCTTAATCTCGCTACGAAGTCTTTTTTCATATGCTTGCTTTGGCTTTCTAATATGCCCTTTTATTGGAGGAGGTGTGTTTAGTTTTCCTTTTGAGGGCTTTCATCTAGTTTTGAGTCTTGTACTTGCTTGGGGACAAGCAAGGAGTAAGCATGGGGGGATTTGATAACTGTTGTTCGGTTGCGTATTTTTTTTGGGTTTTTCTAGGTTAGGGTTGTCGGTCCACAGGGATGGGTGTTAGGCTTGACGAGGAAATCAGTTTGCGTTTGGGTTTTTCAGTGCGGAAAGTAGTAAATTATGTAAATAAAGCTATTAAGCTAATCAAGAAAACAATAAAAACATCAAATCAAATAAAGCATGAAATTAAGAAATCAATTAAAAGCATGAATGAGGAACTAGAATGAACAATGAAATTAGGGAAGAGAAATTATACCTTTGATGAACACAATCTTCTAATCTTCAATCTACACTTGTAATTTCCCCTGAACAAACAAGAAATTGTTGATTGGATTACCAAGGATCCCCAAATTCTCACTAGAAAGTAGAATTGGAAATCTTTGACTCTCCTCCTCACTAAAAGTGGATTGGTTGAGATTATCACTAGAAAGCTTTGAAATCAAACATCAATGGAGATTAGAGAGAGAGAGAAAGAGAGAGAAAGCTTGTAAAACTCTTCAATGGAAACTAGCTTGAAAGAGAATGAGTACAAATTGCAAGAGAAATGAAGAAAACTTGAAGAAAGCTTGAAGAACAATGAAGAAAACTTGAAGAACAATTAAAGGATTAAAGCAAGGTAAAGGAAAGCAATTAAATCTAATTCTACTCTAATCCTACTCCTAAATACCTAGACTACTTGATAATAGTGCTGAATACATGTGGGTATTTATAGAAGGAAGGAAAACATCCAAAACCCTAAAAGAAATCCCAGTTGTCGGGCGTCATTTTGTTCCACAGAATTCGCCGGTCGCGGGCGCTACGCCCTTGGTCGCGGGCACGACCAGAGTCTGCCATCCTCCATCCGTCAGCTTCCTATCGTCCGTCGCAGGCGTTACACAACTCGTCGCGGGCGCAATGTGGGTCTTTCACGGGCGTGACTGCATCTTTCTCGACCGTGACAAGCGACTGTTCGCACGCCTCTCCTTCTTTCGGTGGCCAGCCGCGGGCGCGACAGAGCCTATCGCGGGTGCGACGGCTGTCTGCCCTGCCGCTCTGGCTTGCTGTGTTGGTGCGATAGAAAGCTGTCTCGGGCGCGACCATCTCTGACTCGGGCGCGACCCCGTTCTAGCTCTTTCCTTTGTTTTGCTTCGGTTCTTGACCCGGGTTGACTTGGGTCGGCTCGAGTTTACTCGGGTCGGCTCGGGTTGGCTCCGGAAATCACTCGGGATTCTCTAAAAAGCCTCAATTAAGCCCGATTTCCTTCTAACTCTTTATTTTTCTACAAAACACAAAATTATCATATCTAATATATAAAACCGGGGCTAAGACAAGCAAGACTCCCTATAAAAGATACAAAATTCGGCTCGGAACGAGACTGACAACACTCCCACACATGGGTTTGCTCGCCCCGAGAAAACTAAAAACAAAGATAAAGACAGAGAAAAGGAGAGAGGATGCATTTAGCAGGAATCGCGGATGCAATAGCACATGCATCAAGCCCTTTAAACCCCTTGGCAGCCCAAGTGGACGAGGAAGGTCCCGTGAGGGTTTATAGAAGCTATACCCACAAAAGCCAAAGAAGAGGAGAAAGGAAATTGAAAAACAAAACAAACTTTGTAAAGAAAGAAAAGAAAAGCTGCTTGCTCAAGGAATCATGCAATCGCCACTAAGAAAACAATATTAATCAACCAAAAAGAACCATTATGAGCACCTCAAATCACCTAATTCAAGACATTGCCAATCTTTAAGGTTTTCGATTCCCAGACATTTCATACCAAACAAGATCCTATGTGCTCAAGCGCAAGTGTTATTCTACTCGATTCTGATTGATCTAGAGCAAAGCTTGTATCAAAGCAAAAGATTATTTAAGCCCCGACCTCCCTGGCTTTATGTCGCCCTTGGCATGGTGAGGGCCGCAGGAAACGCAAGGAAAACTTCACATTGATTAAGATTCATTAATTAGTGTTGGCTTAAGAAAGCTCAACGAGATTGGTGTTAGTTTTTTCGAGAATTGAACGGCCCATAACGGGGTTTACCCTCCCAACATGGGCTACTCCATACGCCTCATCATTACGAAAATGAAGTGCTTAAGGGGTAAGAGCGTCGCACCGCTCATACCGGTCCCATGTAGGTAGACTAACTTAACACTACAGTTTCCGATTTAATTAATTAACTTTCACTTTTTCCACAAGCTCGGAAGTGATCTACTAAAGTCTTTTTATTTCAAGAATAACGTGAAAAAATCAAGGACCTTATTAAGCATTCAACGAAGGGAATCTACATAAATAAGTCATGACCATACTTGAACTAAGGACTCATAATGCTCATACGGGTTGGTTTCAAGGAGATTAAGAAAGTCTTCGAAGCATTAATTACACTTATCCTAAAGACAAAGCAAAAACAAAAGAAAAAGAACGAAAACCGAAAAAAGTTTTTCACTTCCTTTTTTCTCCTTTTTTACACAGAATTTTTTTTTCAGATTTTAGAGAAAAACTAAGAAAACAAAAACAAAAAAAAAATTAGGTTGTCTACCCATGAACATGAAAAATATCACCCCTACTCCAACACAAAACATCACAATGTCTCCATTGTGAGAAGGTGTCACAAGTAAGGTAGAAAACCAAGAAAAGCATATATACAAAACACTTATCACATAAAAAGCGATGGCGACCCGAGCCCACACGGCTCCAACAACAAGAGAATCCCAACAATCACACTCAAGGGGTTCGCCATCCAAAAGGAAAAATCAAGCATGCAACATGGATCAAGAATATGTAAACTCAAAGAGAGGGTGGAAAGAGGTTACCTCAAGATCTTCAATAGAAGTTTACCCGATCCACGATCCAAAAGTACCAAGAATAAGGTTAGGATATACAATTTAAGCTACCTAAATGCTTAGAACTTGGCATGCAAGATTAAAAGAAAAAATAAAAATATATACAAGACACTACCCCCCCACTCCCACACCAAGACAAACCAAGCCGACCCACTACCAAAGACAAAACCCGCACGGGTTTTAATCCAAGGAAACAGCCCAGAACCAGGACAAGCCCAAGGCGCCCCCCGACCCAGTCACTTCAAAACCCGCGCGGGTTTTCTATCACCTGATGCGCGTCGTTTTGCTCCGTCCACGTCAGCGATCCATGTGTGGGATTTATAAAACCCGCGCGGGTTTTATTTTCAAGAATCCGGCGCCAAAAACTTGATGACCCTCCCTTGATATTATCCCCATGTGTTTTACTTCTTCCCTTGACCTTGGTGATTGCATGGCATGATCTTAGGGGTATGTTCCCCATTTTTTCCCTCCAAACCTCACCTTATTCACCTATAAATACCCCCCTCCATTTCATTCATTTTCACCAACACCATTATTCTACCTAAACTCTCATCAACCATCCTCTCCTATTCTCATTTTTCTTCCCCTTATTCTACCAAAATCATCACTCACATACTATCCTACTACCATTCCCATACTCATCTTTCATCCACCAAGTTAAGGGAAGTCAAGGTGTTTCGATCGGCGCATTCGGGTTCCAAAATAAAAAAGGTTCGCTTTTACGTTTCTTTTCGTTATTATTATTTAATCATGTAATTTGTATTTTATTTTACCTTATATGTGCATTTTTTTAAAACCAAAAACCCCTTGTTTTGTAATACATGTTAAGAATATAAATTTGCGAAATTAATTAAACTTCTCCCCGCTTCATTTCATTTTAATGTCGATTTTAGTAGAGTCTGTTTTCTAACAGGCGAATTCGAGAATTCTTATAATTCTCGAATTCGTAACCTTACCCCCGGACTTAGAATCAAGTTTCGTAGACCGGAGTTATTTTTATTATTTTTATGGTTTGTCGATTTCCTTAAATCTGCTGGCGACTCTTTATCATTTTATTAATTCTTTTAGTTATTTAAAATAAACGATAATTGCACAAAAATCATTATAAATATTTTAAGTGCCACCTTTTATTAATCTAAGTCCACCCAAGAGAAAACGGGCCAGAAGATTAATAAAACCCGTACGAGTTTTACTAATTTTCACCCTATTTTCTCTGGGCCAAAGCTGCACAGGGCCGACCCATGGTGCCATAAAACCCGCGCGGGTTTTATGGTTCCATGACAATCCCTCTGTTGCTTCTTGGGCCCGGATGAAATAATGGGCCGGTACTAAATTTATTAATAAATTATTTAGTGTAATAATATAAAAGAATTTGTAAATAAACAAAGTTTTCCTCACCCCGAAATGAATTTCGAAAATAAAAATATCCTTATTTAAGAATTAAGCAACCTTAGTTGGCTCCCGATCACAAAAGTAGCGCATCCGAAACAATTTCCCTGAACGGGAATTTTCCGGGTCCTGCAGATTGGCGACTCCATTGGGGACTTAAACTTAAAAAGAGGGTAAAACGTGAAAAAAAATTGAATTAAATTGAAATTGTAAAAAGGAGAAGTTGATTTATTTCACGATTTTATAATTCTTTTAGGCATCCTTTGCATACGGGGCTACTAATCGCGTCTTTTGACACGTTAGCACAAAGGCGATGGTTAGGTTATACCTAGGTGATTCCCTCGAGAGCGGGCGTGCCACTACTTGTGGGATGCACCCTACATCGCCAAGCATTTAGTCCCCTCTCTCCCCATGTTACATTCAAAGGACTTTCTTGAAGTTCTTTGAGCAATACCTCACGTTCCTTACCTTAGGGTATGGAGCACGGAGATGAAAACGTGCGGAAGGCCATGTAATCCAACCATAGAAAATCCATGAACATAGAACCTTGGTTTAGGGTATCCCTTAATGTTGTATGCTATGTGTTATGTGCTACCCCTTCCCCTTTTCCTTTTGTTTTAGAGTCGACCCTAGTTTAGAGGTTTTGTTCTAGTCCATATAAAATTCATTGCGTTGGAAAATGATTATTTATTACTTCGGTATATAAGGCCCCTTGTGCTGGATAGAGTTAGTCTCCATGATCTTAGGAGGGTGGCTAGCCGCACTAGTGGCCCTCCTATTGGAGCTGGACCCTTTCCATCCAGGCGAAGTGGTCTTATCATTGTGCATTGCCTCTAGTTGGACACAAATGTCCTTCAAGTAATCAAAGTCTTTAACGACATAGTACCCCAAATGCTTGGATAAACTGCTCTTGAGTCCTTGCTTAAAGGTAGACAACTGCAGGCGGAGAGGGATTATCTCATTGATGTGGGACAACTTTGTATGCTATCTTTCAAAGTAATTCATAAAGGACTCATTATCCCGTTGCTTTATGGCAGTTAGGTCATCGACCGTAGCTTGTTTCATCTGGATGGAGTGTTATGGTGGATGAAAGCTTTGAACAACTCACTCCAGCTGGCTTTGATTTGAGGTGACAGCGCATGATACCATACCTTTGCTTCTCCATCTAGGATGGATAGGAATATGGTAGAGTATAAGTCGACATCAATCTGGTTTAAAGGTGCCAGCCTCATGAACTCCTCAACATGATGAATAGGGTTCTCAGAAGGTTTGAACCTAATATTTGGCACTTCAACTTTGTCAGCTATCTTCAAGGTTGGCTCCATTGGATGTTCCTTACTCCCAGGCTCTCGACCGTCTAGTCAAGGAGGGTATCTTGGTTTTTCCGTTACCGAAAGAAGAGCCAGATGTCAAAGGTAGAAACTGGGATGCCAACAAATTTTGCCGCTATCACCATTGCCGGGGGCATGACACTGAGAAATGTTGGACTTTAAGGAACAAGATAGAAGATATGATAAGGGCAGGCACGTTACCAATGCCAAAAGCTGTTAGGAAACCGAACAATCAAAGTAATCCTATGCCCGAGCATGAGAATGCTATTCTCTGTGGCGACTTCAGTTTCGATCCCTCTGCTTTGATTGTAGAAACAGGTCAACTTGTCCTCGAAGAAGTTGGGTTCCCTGAAGGTCTTTTCATCCATGGAATTTGGGACAGTGATGAAGATGATGAGCATGAGCATTCCGAGACAGAATGAGTGGAGACAAATGAACCAGGTAATGTGGCATTTCTTACTCGGTCTGGCCGTCACAACCATAGGAACACCACCACCCCAGTGACTGTCCCTAACCATACACCAACGGTCGACAATGACAATCAGGTCTCCCTTGAAGATCCTCTACTGTCCCAATTCAAAAAGACCAGAGCGGAGGTCACCATATGGCAACTCATATGCACGTCGCATGCTCATAGACAGAAGATGTTTAATGCCCTTACAACACTCACAATACCGCCTACAACAACTCCTAAATCCTTGGTTGCTCATGTGACTACCCAACAGGAGATGATTACTTTTGGGATTGAAGATCTGCTTCAAGGAGGAGCATCTCACAACAAAGCCCTGTACCTTACAGTGCAATGTTCCAACAAAACTATCCCACTGGTCTTGGTCGACAACGGTTCGGCTGTAAATGTTTGCCCTTGGAGGACGGCGCAAAAGTTAGGAGTATGACAATTCGCCTCGGAGATCAGTCGGATCTATAGTATTGCCCATTACTACTGGCAGCATCACTCGGAATGTGGAATTTGTGGTGCTAGACAATCCAACCTCCTTCAATTTACTATTAGGGAGGCCATGGCTTCACGAGTGTAACGCTATAGCATCCACTCTACATCAAAAGGTGAAAATGTTGGTTCAAGGACAAGTGATCACTATCTCGGGAGAGTCTATCAATGTTGTTTTCACTCCTAAAACAGTCAACTCTCAAAGTGGAGCACAGTTCAATGGATGAAGAACTCCACAACTTTGAGCTTGTGGCGATGATGAGCCAGGATGAAGCACCTTTTGACTTCGATCCCTAATCAAATCCCAAGGTACATGCTATGCTCAAAAAACAAGGTTATTTCCCTGGAATGCCGTTAGGGAAGAATCTGAAGAACAAAATCCCTCATGTGTTCAAGACGTTCAAGCAGCAAGGAAGGTTTGGCTTAGGCTACAAGCCAATTGAGAAGGAGGCCAGGCTTGCAAAGGTGGCAATAGCTGAATAGAAGAGGATGGACAATCCTCCCACTTTATTCTAGATGAAGCCCTATCCACTTACTTTGAATGGGCAGTTTGTTAGGGAAGGCGATGACTTTCCCTACTATGGGTTCCCTGAGCCATTCTATCTGAAGAACAAAGGAATTCAAGTCGCTGGACTAGAAGTCTTTGATGATTGCTCCATTAATATGGCTACTGTCTTTGTTCCCGCTCGGGATAAATAACCTCCATTAGAATGGACTTGCTGGGAGCAACATTTTTGGCACGCTGTTTGGACAGGAGGCTGTCCAAGAGAAGTCTGAAGCAGATGCTGTTATTGCTGCTTTGTCCAACCCAAGCTTCGATCCAAGTCTCATGATTACTGAAGATGGGGAAGTTTAGGCGGTCTCATGGGTCGATGCTGAGGAGAATAATTTTGCTTTATCTGTAGGAGAGTCTGTTCCTAAGGACATAGGGTCAGGTCTTAAGGGTCTAGAGTCAAGTGAGTCTGGTCTTGAGTCTGCTGGCGATGTATTCCTTTCTGGATTCAATAAGATGAACCTTTTTGCTTACTTTGATTCTTCTTTCCCCTCTTCCCTGAACTGCTGCGCCAATAATAATCTGGAATTTAATGAACCTTTAAAAGAATTTTCTAATGAACATGAACATAAAATGGCGGTGTTGGAAGACACCATCACCATAAACGTGGGCACGGAAGAACAACCTCGGGAGTTGAAGTTAGGTAGCTTACTCACGGCAGAAGAACGGGTAGCATTCGCGGAGCTTCTCAAGGAGTTTGTGAATGTTTTCACATGGTCCTTCGAGGACATGCCAGGGATTGACAGGGAAATTGCAGAGCACACTATACCTTTGCTTCCTAATGCAAAGCCCATTCGACAAAAATCTAGGAGGACTGAGCCTGAATGGGCCAAGAAAATTGAAGAAGAAGTGATTAAGCAGCTTAACGCTAAATTCATCAAAGTAGTTCAATATCCTGAATGGATTGCTAACATGTCCCGGTACCCAAGAAAGATGGGAAAGTGCGCATGTGCGTAGACTTTCGAGACCTCAATAAAGCTAGTCCCAAGGATAGTTTCCCGTTACCACATATCGATGTGTTAGTGGATAACACTTGCGGGCATGAGCTCTTGTCCTTTATGGATGGATATGCCGGTTACAATCAAATCAAAATGGCGGAAGAAGACATGGCGAAAACGTCATTCACAACACCATGGGGAACATACTGTTATGTGGTTATGTCTTTCGGTGTCAAAAATGTCGGAGCGACATATCAAAGAACTGCCAATACCCTACTTCATGACATGATGCACATAGAGGTAGAGGTTTATGTGGATGACATGATTGTTAAGTCCAAGACAAGGGAGGAGCACATTCCTAACCTCCGCAAATTCTTTCTGCGACTTCGCAAATACAAGATGCGACTTAACCTAGTAAAGTGCACCTTCGGTGTTACCTCTGGGAAGCTGCTGGGTTATATGGTTAGCCAACGAGGCATTGAAGTTGACCCTTCAAAGATAAAGGCTATCCAAGGGTTGCACCCACCCAGGACAGAAAAAGAGATAAGAGGTTTCTTAGGACGAGATCAATATATCAGCAGGTTCATTTCAAAGCTCACCATGACTTGTAAACCTTTATTCAAGAAACTAAAGAAAGGAAGCAAAATATAATGGGACGATCAATGTCAAGCGGCCTTTGACAAAATCAAGGAGTATTTACAACATCCTCCAGTCCTCATGCTGCCAGTACCAGATGAGCCTCTACTCCTTTACCTTACCGTGACTAGCTCTACTATGGGGGCTATGCTAGCCCAGAAGGTCAAAGGTCAGGAGAGCGCCATCTACTACTTGAGCAAGAAGTTCTTGGACCAAGAAAACCGATATGCGGACATAGAGAAAATAGCTCTCGCATTAGTATATGTCTTAGCCGAGAATAATCCCATCAAGTTCATCATAGAGCAACCTACCATCAACAACCACATTGCTCGATGGGTGGTCATGCTTTCAGAGTTTAATCTTCAGTACTTGCCTCAGAAATTCATCAAAGGATGAGTTGTGTCAGATTTCTTAGCTGCTTCACCATCACAAGAACCTCCAAGCACTCACTTGGAATTCCTAGATGAGGACGTATTCTTAACTGACAAAATAACATGGGAAATGTATTTTCGACGGAGCCTCCAATCAAATGGGCTGCGGAGTAGGAGTACTACTGATCTCTCCAGAAGGGGCACATTTCCTTGTGTCTATGAAGTTGCACTTTGATGCTACTAACAATGCTGCCGAATATGAAGCATGCATCAAGGGTTTACAAGCTGCATTGACCTTGGGTATACGCTATATAAAGGTCGTCGGAGATTCTAGCCTTATCATTTAACCAGGCTAAAAATACATGGAAGGTCCGGAATGAATGTCTTATGGCATACCAACAGAAGCTTTCGAGACTTGCTGACCAATTTGAGCAAATTAGCTTACAGTACCTCTCAAGGGATCACAATGAATTAGCTGACGCCCTAGCCAAGTTGTCTTCAATGATATCGATACCATCAGGACGCTCCAATTACCAGTAGTAGTAGAGCGAAAGTCATAACCTGCATATGTCTGCAACATGGAGGCACAAGAGGAAGAAACTGAGGAATGGTTCCATGACATATACAATTTTCTTCGGAAAGGAGAATATCTAGCTGAGTTGGATGGTCGAGGACAGCGAGCGGTCAGGTCTCTAGCAGCACAATACTGCTTGAACCAGGATCGACTTTACAAGAAATCACCTACGGGCATCAATTTATTATGCATCGATGCTAAGAGCGCCAAGGAGGTCATGGCTACTGTACATGGAGGAGAGTGTGGTCCCCACATGAATGGACGTATGCTGGCAAAGAAGATTCAAAGGGCTTGTTATTATTGGTTCACTATGGAGGCAGATTGCTTAGAGTTCGTTCGAAAGTGTCACAAATGCCAAGAGTATGCCAACCTACAACATCAACCCCCATCATACCTAACTACTTTGACATCTCCATGTCGTTCTCAATATGGGGTATCGACATCATTGGCAAGATACACCCAACTAGAATAGGAGGACATGAATACATCTTGGTCGCCATCGATTACTTCACTAAGTGAGTAGAGGCAGCCTCTTTTGCCAAACTCACATCCAAACAAGTGGCCAAATTCATCCTTCAAAACATCATATGTCAATATGGAGTGCCTCATGAGATCATTAGTGACAATGGAAGCCATTTTCGGAAGGAAGTTGAAACTTTGCTTTCCACTTAAAAAATTCAGCATTACCGATCTTCGCCATATACCGGCCTCAAGCTAACGGAGCTGTGGAAGCGGCCAATAAGACAGTGTCAGGAATCATTAAGAAAATGGTTGTCACTTACAAGGATTGGCCTAATAAATTGGCATTTGCCCTGTGGGGATACCGAACCTCTATACGAACTGCAACGGGAGCAACACCATATTCTTTGGTATATAGGATGGAAGCAGTCTTACCGATTGAAGTAGCGATCCCTTCGTTCCGGATAGTGGCCGAAAGTCAGTTGCCAGAAGTAGAGTGGGCTAGGGCAAGGTTCGAGGAGTTAATGTTAATGGACGAAAGGCGATTAAGGGCATTGCATAATGTGCAAGTATACCAAAATAGGATCACTCGTGCTTTTAATAAGAAGGTGAAAAGTCGTTCGCTTCAAGTAGGTGATTTGGTGCTTAAAGAGATGAGGGCACCTATACAAGATTCGAGGGGAAAATTTGCACCTAATTGAAAGGGTCTTTACATGATTAAGGACATTTTGCCAGGAGGAGCAGCTCGGCTTGCTACTATGGATGGGGACGATGTAATTCAACCCACGAATTTGGATCAACTCAAGCGATATTATGCTTAATATAACCAAGCAACTGGAAAACCAATTTGCAGACACTTGGGATATATTTAATAAATGCTCATGTACATAAGAAAAATAAAGTTTGCAAGAACATAATAATTGTGAACAATATTTCTTCTTTATTGATTGATAATGCAAGTACACTGCTTGTAACATAAGAAAATTCAAAAGGCATAATTAAGCAAAAGACTATTATGGCAAAGCAGTTTCAGTTCCTTCATTTTCATCCATCTTCTAATCTTGCTTCACTTTTTCTACTTCGCCAGTTGTCTCATGGTCAGTTTCCGTGGTTCTAGGTCCGTTAAGGGCTTTCTCTTTGTCCTAGGGCTTATAAGCCCGCCTGCTTGGTTTTTCGTGTCTCCACTCTCGGACCAAGCCTATCTTTCACCGAGTCTCTTGCGCCTAGACAGTCCTTTACCGATGTACGAGGACTCAGTCTTTCCTTTGCAGATGCTTGTCTCCTTCTCGCTTCCCCATCGCGGCGAGATTCAACAGCAGCAATTTACGACCCATGGTGATCAGTATCAGCAATATCAGACATGTGTATCATTGGAGGGGCTTTGAGAGTTGGCCTCCTTTCCCAGTATTTCATCCATGACACAATCACCGAGCTTCGAAGCCTCAATTGTTTGGGAGTTTCACACAGAAGCTCGGGAATATCCTGCTTGCGACCCATCTAGCGCTTCACTCGCGCCAGAAAATAAAAGGTCATGTGCGTCAAGCTGGCGAGACACACATAGGCATTGCGGAAGTCATGGGTTACATATTCGAAAATGTGCTACCATTCGATCCACCATGAGATCTCCCGAGGCTCCTTTAAGAATGTGATCCATTCCATTACCGAGCGAAGGTCGGCTTACTTCCTCTTTCTCTGACAATAGTTCGCCATCGCCGATGAAGTCCGGGGTTCTTCGATGAGACCCAAGTTCTCCATTAACCAGATCTGTCCAACAGTTAGTCAGGGTTAGATTGCATGCCAATAATCCCGAACTAAAAAAAAAAAACAGCTCAAAGCCCGCGCGGGTTTTACAGACAGTAGAGGCAGAAGTCAGATAGGAGTGAAAAGGGAGAGTGAAATACCTGAAGAAGCAAGGGGCTTCCTCGGAAATCATGTTGTGGATTCGGATAATCCAAGCCCATCATGGTTGCCGCTAACATTAGAGGCACGACATTGTAGCCTCGGGACATGTCTTCAACGATTTGGATCAAATTCGCCGGTCCAGTTCTTGTGAAGGCATGGTAGAAGCAAAACTCGCCGAGGAGACATAATACAAGTGCTCGCACTCGTATCACGGGACCGTATTCCAAGGTATCAGGAGATTCAAAATATTCAACAATTGTTTGAAAGTGTACCTTTTCGCCAAAAATTGCACTTCCGATGACCCGAGAAGGAAGACATAAGAGCTCCTTATATTGCTTGGGGATGTCCGTTGGCGTTGGAGGCGACATCGGCCGAGCAAAGTGATTGGTCCCTAGGATTGAGGACCATTCCTCCGGAAGCGGACATAACTCTTTCCACGCAAAGCGGAAGACATGCATCTTCGGATCCCAAAAAGTCTCCGCCGCCCGGAGAAAGTCATGATTGATTCGCACTTTTCAAAGACTCATCAAGCTTGTTAACTTGTATCTTCCAAGCTCTTTCTTCTCTTCTTTAGACAAGGTGCTCATCCAAGTTGCAAGTTTCTTCTCGAATGCCATGAGAATTGAGAGGTTTTTCTTTGTGTTTTTGGAAGATATGTGATGAAGACTTTGAAGAGATGATGAGGAGTGATGATTATATGCATAACATGAGGTATTTATACACCTGCATGTATGATAAAAAATGGAGGAAAAAAAAACGGCCAACAACGGATCATGTAGTCCTTGCATTTGTATCCCATGATTTCAGCCCATCCACAACGCGTAGCAAAAAAAAAAAAAAGAAAAGAAATCAAAACCCGCGCGGGTTTTGATGTGCCCAGGTCTACGCGCACGCCTGCCCAAGCCCAGGCTCACGACCTGCTGAAGAAGAAACCCGCACGGGTTTCCTGACGACATGAGCCGCCTTCCGCGGCTTAGTCCACCTGTTTTTTATTGTAATTGGGACTTGGAATTAAATTGGCCCGTTCATGTATTGGATCTTGACCCAATGATGCTCGGTTCTGAAATTTTTTGATCGAGTTTACTCTGACACTTAGGTTTTTGTTTACTTTTATTTTCTTTTCTTTTTGGGGAAGCAGGATTAATTTGGGGTTAATCCCGTCACGTAGAAAGTCGTTCAGAAATGCATTAATAAAAGAAAATCGTGCGTTCACCGAGTCTTGCATATAAAATAAATTAAAAAAATTCATAAAGAGTGTTGCATTAAGATAATAATAAAAATTACAAAATCATCTTGCATACAAAAATGTACAAATGCTTAGGGTCTTGCTTGTCATTAGTCTAATCACCACAGGGAGCCCGAATCGCCGCTATCTTCGACCGGGTCGGTATCAGCATGAGAAGTCCCAGTGTTGGAGGCACCAGTCGTGCCGAAATAGGTGTCCAAGAATAATAGTCAGGACCAGAAGCCGTCTGCGGTGCCCCAGACAAGGGACCTTAAGAAGGATGCACGCTTGACAGTGATGATATGGGATGCTCCTGCAAGCCGGCTAGCCATGAATGGTCAGGAACGTGCCACTCAAAAGAAGGGGTAGGCCATACAGGACCAGTTCCGTAGCCGGGGGCTGGCCAACCAAAAGAAGCAGATCCTCCTAGCCAAGAGTGTTGAGGTGCAGACCACTTTTGCATACTCACAGGCGATGAAGGACCCATTCCAGGGGTCGGAACTGGCCATCCAGCAGAATAAGAGCCAGAGCACAAAGATGAGGCGTTGTATTGTAGGACGTGAAGTAGCGTCATCCGCCAGGGCCTGATCGCCAGGATACCCTACGGATGCACCTGAATCATGGTCTGTGATAGACAAAAAGTATAAGGTGTCTGTATACCGCAAGTGTACGGGTCTGTTTAGTAATAAAAATATCGTTCTCTCTCAGGGACTTGTGTTCAACTACGCACTAAACTAGTTCACTACAAAGGATGCTAGGTCGATCAAAAGGTTGTTGTAACGGTTCAGATAATTAACTACAAAATCAGGTAATTAAAGGATTTAACCATAAAGGTGTTCAGGGGAGTCCACTCTAGTCAATCAATCAGCTTTTCAAAAATCCCGGCGCAGGTAACAAGAAAATTCGGAGTCTATAATCTTTCTAGGCCTTATCACATCGATCTTATGATCCAAAGTGAGTTACAGTGAGTAAACTAAACATTATTTCTAACTATTTAATCCAATCAAAGATAAAGAATTGATTATAGATTGACCCTAGCCAAGAATCATTATGTCTAACTATTTTCTAAACCTATTCAATTTACACCTTCCAATTCGAGACTCAAACTGTCGTCATGTTGTCAGGAATTTATTACCAAGTAAAAGCTCAAATGTTGTTCTGTTGCCAAATTACTATGACATACAATACACGCAGATTAAACGAATAAAAGGATAACCTAACACAGAAACTGTATTCAAATTCAATCAATAGACATCAAGTTTATCCCCCAAACAAGGAATCTAAGCACTCATAATAATAAAAACAAGGAAGACAATAATAAAATCTGAATAACGAAACATAAAGTAAGTAGAAATTAAACCGAACGTTCGAGTTGTCGAATTCGATCTCTTCGTGTCACTCAATTCGATCTCCTTCTCCTCCTCTTTCGTTCCTAATCTACTATAACGGCTCCCCGAAGGGAGGAATTATAGAAAAAACCTATACTAAACGGCCTTTCAAATAAAATTGAATAATTTCTGGATACCCTAAACTGAACGGCGGAGTTTCCTTACATAGGGCTGGGCTAGGGCACAAAACGCTGGCTGCGTTTTGTCCAAAAAGTGAAAATCTTCCGCGAATGGGCGCTGGCTGCGCCTGAAAAACGCCAGCTGCGTTTTGGCATTGTTCGGCCTTTGACGTTTCTGGACAAGGCGCTGGCTGCGTTTTGGCATTGTTCGGCATTTGAGGTTTCTGGACAAAGCGCTGGCTGCGTTTTGAAAACGCTGCCTGTGCCTTGTTCTTCCTCTTCAACTGGACTTGGGTCGTGTGATTTTGGGCCGTTCCTCCTTCCTTCTTCTCTTCTTCTTCAACTTCTTTTTTATTTGCTTTGATTTTTCCCAATTTTCCTTCAAGTTTCCATGCTTTTTGATATAATTTCCATAATTCCTCCAAAACACACCAATCTCGCAAACAAGTGTATAAATCACATAATTTAACATAAAAATACGGGGTTTCGGGTATAAAAGGCATGAAACTGACATGTTTTGAGCCCTAATAATTCTATATAAAAACGACTTATCAAATCCCCCCATGCTTAGCTCTTGCTTGTCCCCAAGCAAGTCAGAATCGAAACAGGAGGATTAGGGCTCAAACAAGAGAGACAGAACCTAAAAAGAAAAAGAAGCGGAAAGAGTTTTCGATAGGAATACAAAAGCAAAATCTTAACATCCCCTCAGGCTAACCAATCTAACATATCAATTCAACAAAGAAAACACAAAGATCGGCCTGGACAAGATCAAAACTTAGTTCAAAAGAGAAAGGAAGAAATTTTTGAAACCAAAAACGAGAGAACAAGTACTTCAGAAGTATAAATCTGCCAACAATCTTAAGAATAATGCAAATATGCGCGGTTGGTTAGGGACGTAAGTCAGTCAAAAAGAGCAAACCTCACATAGGAAAGAATAAAATCACTCAATCACTCAAATTTCAATATGTATGTGGGTTTTCTCATACTCAAACCAATAGAAACAAACTACCATAAGCTTGGTAAGAACATCGCTTTCCACTACTGGTATGCAATGCACAAGTGACGATCAAAAGGACTTTTCCGGGTTGTAACGGGGCTTAGGTTAGGGGAAAGGAGCGGTAAAATTTGGGAATGAGGAGTTAAGAACCATACTTGGATTGATTTTCAACGAGTATAACACTCCAAACTCTCCTTCTTGCTTAATGTATGCAAGGAAGTTCACCTTTTACCCTCAACAATATGAAACATCTCAACTGAATACAACCAGGTCCAAGTTTTCAGGACTTTAAATTGAATCTTCCTAATCACCCTTTTCTTTTTGGAACTCTTTTTCTCTTTTTTTTTTTAATTCTCTTTTTGTTCTTCTTGGTAGGTTACCGGGGAAAAGAAAACTATGGAATTATAACTTCGACCTCGATATAATATATGAACAAGATAACCAAACACCAATTCTTCAAAAGGCGGGACTTTCAGATTCTCCCAATTCAAAACAATAAGCACAATTTCTCCCAAACTTCATATTTTTGTTCACAAACACACCAAACCAACTGTTCCTTCCAAAAAAATGACAAATTCTAATTCAACCAAGAAAGGCAAAGGGATATTGGATTTCAAAGGCCAAGGCTTGTCTTGTCAGGGTTCAATCATGAAAGAAGGGTTAACAAAGGCTAGGCGGGGCAAAAAGAACGGTAAATATAATGTAAGGTAGGCTATTTGGCTATGTAGTTTAACAAAAATAAAATGAATGCCTTAATCACTTTGTCACAGCGTGCAATGCAAATATGTAGTCTCAAGCAAGATGCAAAGCAAGTTCTAGAGATGAAACTAATGGGTGAGTGACTCAGGGAATCATGGAATTGATAAAAGTGATCAATTCAAAATTTAGGCAATGTGGACTCATGGGATGGGGCTCAATAAACTGAACTTAGCCCAAAGATTTGCGGCACGGACATTTATATTTTATAAGATAGTCAAAGCACTAAGATACAACTTTTATAACTCGACTCAAAATTAGAAGATTTTAAGGAAAAGTTTTCAAAAACTTTTGAGAACTCATCCAGACTTTTCTAGGCAAAGCAAACTAAATTGAAAGTAAGAAGGGTTTACAAATCATCACCGAAGGTGTTTCCGGTTTTAATCCTAGTCCTATCCTATATTTTATTTTTTGTTTTTCTAGTCTTTTCTAAATTTTTTGATCTTTTTCTAATTTTCTGATTTTTTTTTATTTTCGAGATGTAAATGCAAAAGAAAGAAAAAGAAACAAACTAATAAAAGAAATAAAGGAAAAATCTACATGCTCTAACTAATGCAATCTAGGTGAATGCAATCCTAAAACTAGAAAGAAACTAGGAAAAGAAAACTAAAAACAATTAAAGAAACACACAAACTAAAAACTCAACAAAAGAAAACACACTAAAAGTAAGAAAAATCAACCTAAAATCAACCTAAAAACAAGAAAATCACTCTAAAAATTGAAAAATAAGCATGAAACAAGAAAAAGAAAGACGACAATAAAAGAAAAATAAAACGAAAAACTGAGAAACAAGAAAAATATTCACAGAAGTGAAATATTCAACCCCCCCATGCTTAAACGTTGCATTGTCCTCAATGTAGAAGACAAGGATGAAGGGTAAGGGCGAGCAAAGGATCAGTCATCCTCGCTCGATGGGGATGGAGCGGTTTGTTTTAGAGGTGGTGGAGGTAAGGTTCGGTCAACCACGGCTTGCCTAAGGCTCTTTTAGAAAGAGAATTATACCTCGCTTTGACATCCCCTTCGAAATTGAAAGGGTTGGAGCTCCTACAATCCCGAGACGGGGTAGCTTTTTCTTTTCCCTTCTCCGCAGCTGTAGCTTTCCTTTTTCGGCTTCCCCCGGCTCCATCATCGCCAGGATCTCCGACCGTGAAACTTGGGTTCTTCGTTCTTACCATCTAAACAACAATTGAATGTGAGCATAATAATCATACGTACTTAGACACCCCCATGCTTGCTTGATACTTAGAGGGTACCAACACAAGTTCAAGCAAACACTAAAGCAAAGTATAGTAGTCAAATTTGTTCAACAATCCACATATAACCCAAATTTAAACCCAAATTTCAACACCTTAAGCTTATTTCAGTCAATGTCATAAAATTTCACTTACTAAAACAACAAAAATATCATTTTTGATCGAACTTACTCATCCTAGACAAACAACTAGTATCAAAAACAAACTCAAGTATCATGACATCCTTGAGTAAGAAATGTGATTTACTGAATAAGTTCAACAAGTAGCTTGAGAAATTATGCATAATGATACCACAAAATACTAGTGATTGACTATGAGAGGTGAGGTGATGAAGATTACAACAAAGTAAATATTAGTCTAAGGTGAAATCTCAACAAGAACTACCACCAATGACAATGTGTTGAAAAGCCTGAAATGACAAATCTAAACAGTCATACTCCTCCCATATTTGCACATTAAAAACAAAGATTCAAAGTCCCTATCTCAAACACTTATTCTACTCCTTAAAGACAGTACAATCCAACTCCACGCTCCCAAACAGAGGTTCAATATGTTCAAACATCCAACTCATCAAAATTCATGTCATTCTCTTCTAAATACAACAACATTACTTCCACATTGCATAACAAACAATAAAGACACAAGCTTTTCCAGATCAAGCAACCAAAAATTACTAGCTAGTATCAAAAATTACTCAAGTAGTGCACCAAACCTAAGCATGATCAATGGTGAATTTAAACTAAATTTCAAAGCATAACTCATGAAAATTGCATAAACTCACCAAGAAATACTAGCTAATAACAATAGAGGTGAGAGATAAGTAAGAATCATACCTTTAATTCGTTGAATGCAAGAAGAAGATGAAATAGCAAGTGAAATAGAAAACTAAATTCGAGACATAGGGTTTGGTCTGGAACGAGTTTTGTGGGGTGTTAGGTGAGAGGGATGGTGCGAAGGAATTAAGGGGAAGTAGAATGGAGATGGGAGGAGAAAAAGGACGAGGAAGAAGAAGAGAAAGGTGGAGGAGGGAGTAGCGTTGTGGGCAGTGAGGTCGAGGGTTTTGGGGAAGAATGAAGGAGGAAGGTTTTCTATTGAAAAGAAAAGAGGGGCCCTGTTTAAAAATTACAAGGCAGGCAAAAATTTATGGGCAAATAGCAAAATGCAGCCAGCGTTTTTAAAACGCGGGTAGCGTTTTGCTAAATCGCCTTACCTGAGCTCTCTGGACGATACGCTGCCAGCATTTTGAAAACGCAGGCAGCATTTTGTCACCTGATGCTTTTACTCGTTTCTTGGCCAATTTTTGCTTTGTCTTGTCCCTTTTCTTTGTTTCCTTCTTGCTTTCCCTACAATTGGACATACCAAAAATCCCGACAAACATCTACCAACTCAAAAAATTTTAGGTTAGAGATAATAATTTCAATAAATAAACAAAAACTTGACTAGAAATTTAAGGAATATTCTAATTATCAAAGAGAAAATAAGAAACAAAAAACGAAATTTAGCAAACTCGAACGGAAATTAAAAAACTCTAGAAAATTAAAATAGACTCGGTTAGAAGGTCAATATTCGGGTCTTCGTTCCGGATGCCGTCAAAGCCCTTAGTAGCTTGTCAAACTCCTCTTCATGCGGTTTGCAAGCTAGTAAATAAGAGAGCAACTGAAATATCATAACATAAAACATTAGTAACACTCTCAGTAATAAATCAAATTTGCTAGAAAAATCAAAAGATTCAAAATATATGGTCCACAAGAATTTTCTAGGAATGTCCTCTAGGTGTATCCAATATGGATCAAGGGAAGAGTAATTACCTAAGGACAATTCATCAATAATACTGTTTGTTTTACTAGTCGAAACACAAAAATTAACCCCATCAAAGATATTAATTTGAACATCAAAGGTTTTTTCATCAGGCATAGGTTCCTCAAAGGTTTCTGGTAGAACTGATGGCATTGAAAAAGAAATAGAAGCATGGAATAAATCATTGGAATCATGGAGTACAATATTATTAGGATCCTTGTTTAAAAAATTTTAATTCACTAATTACCTTCTCGCTTGGTTCCTCATTAATAATATCAACAGAATCATGATGAAAATCATCCTCATACCTAGTATCTAACCCAGATGGTTCACTCACCTCAAACCCCATCGACTGAGAAAAAGGTAAGGAAGTATCATGAAAATCAAGAACACCATCAGTAGTGTTTTCAGGTAAACTAGGATAAGAATAATCATCTAGACTGACTTCTAAAGGGGACGAGAACTTGCTATAATCATATATACCATCATTAAAATAGGAAGAATCTGAATTATGGTCAATATCACGCAATAAGTCACACCTTTGCATTAAAGATCCAAGTCTAGCAACACCAAGGAAGGTAGAATCATCATGTTCAGAAGAACCACATAAAGCACAAGTAACTGAATTACGAGGTTGGATATAGGAATTAGACAGAAATGCATAAGGATTAAAGTACTCAGATGCACAATTAGGATTTTCAAAATAATACGTATCACGTGCATGCCATTCAAGTAATTCCCAAGCTTCATCAACAGATTTATCAAAAAAACCCAAATAATCTAAATGACTATGGGTTTCTAAATTCACACCTTCAAAAACAATATCAAGAATTTCAGGTTTTCCTAACGTGATATCACGTGAAACAAGAAAAGCATATAAACGCTCAAAATAACACCAAAATAATTCACGTTCATCTTGAGGAAAATAAAATGGTGCCATATTTTTGGATTTTTCAAATTTTTAATTTTTATTTGATTTTTAGGGTTTAACGGAAAACAATAAAAACCTAGTCAACCAGAGTGCGTTCGTCTAATGGCAGTTGGGGAAATAAGTCCCTGGCAACGACGCCAAAAACTTGACAGACCTAAAAGTATAAGGTGTTTGTGTACCGCAAGTGTACGGGTCTGTGTGGTAATAAAAATATCGTTCTCTCTCAGGGAGTTATGTTCAACTAAACACTAAACTAGTTCACCACAAAGGATGCTAGGTCGATCAAAAGGTTGTCGTAACGATTCAGATAATTAACTACGAAATCAGGTAATTAAAGGATTTAACCATAAAGGTGTTAAGGGGAGTCCACTTTAGTCAATCAATCAAATTATCAACAATCCCGGTGCAGGTAATTCGGAGTCTACAATCATTCTACGCCTAATCACATCGATCTTTCGATCCAAAGTGAGTTACAGTGATTAAACTAAACATTATTTCTAACTATTTAATCCAATCAAAGATAAAGAACTGATTATAAATTGACCCTAGGCAAAAATCATTATGTCTAACTATTTTCTAAACCTATTCAATTTAGGCCTTCCAATTCGAGACTCAAACTGTCGTCATGTTGTTAGGAATTTATTACCAAGTAAAGGCTCAAACTGTCGTTCTGTTGCCAAATTATTATGACATACAATACACGCAGATTAAACGAATAAAAGGATAACCTAACACAGAAACTGTATTCAAATTCAATCAATAGACATCGAGTTTATCCCCCAAACAAGGAATCTAAGCACTCATAATAATAAAAACAAGGAAGACAATATTAAAATCTGAATAACGAAGCATAAAGTAAGTAAAAATTAAACCGAACGTTCGAGTTGTCGAATTCGATCTCTTCGTGTCACTCGATTCGATCTCCTTCTCCTCCCCTTTTATTCCTAATTTACTAGAATGGCTCCCCAAAAGGAGGAATTATAGAGAAAACCTATACTAAAGGGCGTGTCGAAGAAAATAGAATAATTTCTGGATACCCTAAACTGAACGGCGGAGTTTCCTTTTATAGGGTTGGGCTAGGGCACAAAACGCTGGTTGCGTTTTGTGCAAAAAGTGAGAATCTTCCGCGAATGGGCGCTGGCTGCGCCTGAAAAATGCCAGCTGCATTTTGGCATTGTTCGGCCTTCGAGGTTTCTAGACTAGGTGCTGGCTGCGTTTTGGCATTGTTCGACCTTTGAGGTTTTTGGACAAGGCGCTGTTTAGACCCAATTTCGTGTCTAAATACCGCCTAAATCCTTAGGCTTTTGACTTGTTTCGTAGTTTGTTTTAATAATAATTTTTATGCGTTTTAGCTACTTTTGTAGTTTCCGAAGGGTTTCACTCAAAACAATCCTAAATGGGCCAATTTTGCACCAATCTTGGGAATCCCGAGATTCCCCAAGATTCCCCGAGCCCTGGTCGTGTCAAAGGCAGAGGATTAGAAGGGCGGTCATGTCGAAAGGCAGCAGAAGCAGAGGCAACGGCTGAAAAGTACTCTGAAGGGAACTGTGGCCGAGAGAGACTGTGGCCACGGTCACATCGACCGTAGCCACGGTATGATGGAGCCAAGGCCTTGCACCCGAACTAGACCGTGGTCACGGTCACTTTGACCGTGGTCACGGTGGGATCTTCACCCTGCCTAAGGAAGAAGCTGGCCGAACTAGACCGTGGCCACGGTCTCCCATGACCGTAGCCACGGCGGTGCGAAGGAGCGAAAAGTTGTCAGCCCTAATCGCCTAGACCGTGACCACGGTGCATGGGGACCGTGCCCACGGCGATGCGAAGCGAAGAGAAGAAATCGCCTGCCTTACGCAGGACCGTGGCCACCCGATCGCTGCCACGGTCCATGCGCGATTTTGTCTGTTGTGTAAAATGATGTTGAGTAACACCCTTGATTACTAATTAATGTATTTAGGTCATTTTAGCTAAGTAGTGGGAGGAGACAGCAGCTTTACCTATCTTTTATGATACTTTAGCACTCTTTATCACATTTTAAGCCTTAGATTAGAGGGATTAAGGAGGATCTTTGCTGAGATTATTAGTTCTTGTATTGGATTCTCTTGATTATTATTGGAAGTTTGAAGATAATTCTCAACTTTGAAGCATTGGAGCTTTATTATTCTGATGTTTTCTCCCTTGTCATCACAATCAATGAGCATTTCTTAACCTTTCTCTCTCTAATTTATTGCTTCTTTACTAATCTCTGTTTTAGTTATTATTGATATTGTTGGTGTTATTGAATGTTTATGGTTACCTTGTTTACTCTTTCAAGCATGAGTGAAGTTGTTGATGTTATTATCATGATAGTTAGGATGTTTAGTGGCTAGAACCTTAATGGGTTAGGGAGATATTAAGGGTGCAAATGGGTTATTAGGTTTGGGTTAGCAATATTAGTGATTAACTAGTTAGGAAATCAACTTTCTAATCCTATCCTTCCCTCAAGTGGGATGTATTTATGTGCGAAAGCATCCCGAATACATCCAATGCTTGTTGGAAGGCAGGAATTAGGATAGTTAGTATTCTAGTTCGCGAAAGCGAATAGAAACTAACTAGGAAATTCCGTTCTATTAACTTTCCCGGGTCTGTCTATGGATTTCGGGGAAGTTAATCCGGACTATCCTTGAAAAAGGAAGCCCGGTGGGTATTTTTCTAACGGAATTACCATTTGATTTCCCTTTCTCGTTACTCTCTTGTTGCGAAACCCATTTCCTCATTCCCCTTTGCATCCCGAATGTCTCCCGACACCCATTGTTTCACCTTTTTGACTGAACATAGTGTGTTTGTGCTGCTTTTACCCTAAAGTCTATCAACCTTTCATGATCCTAAACCATACCTAGAGTCAACTAGTTGCAGCTAAGGCCCCTAGCTCCCTGTGGAAGAACCATAAAACCGTGGTCTTACAAGCCGCTCGACTAACAAAATGGCGCCGTTGCCGGGGAGCAAGCGCACCTAGCTTAGTTCTTTGTCTTTAGGTTGTTTAAGATCATTTCACTGCTAGAGATTTTGTTATCCTTGTTACTGGAAATTTGTATCTTCTGTTTGTTCCTTTTGTGCATGCGGAGTCGCTCTCGACGAGGCTAAACTCCTGTAACTCCACCGAACCCGAATCCGGAGAGTATTATTCAACAAGCTAATGCCGGTTCGAAACGAGCTAGACATCAAAGGGAGCGAGGGAGCTAGGGGCCTTAGCTGCAACTAGCTATGCTTATTCCGGATGCCCGAGTCTTGGTATGTGATTTTTGTGGAGGGCCACATTCTTCGAAGCGATATGAAGAGTATCAAACCGAGCATGTCTAAGCCATCTATCCCAACAATAACCTCTCGTATACCAACCAAACCCCCATTCGTCCTCGTGGGAATTACGCCTACAACCAACAAGCTCCCCTAAACTAAAACCCACCCCCCGGTTTCCCAAATCAAAATCGCCGCCAATACCACCAAAACCACCACCAAAATCGTCACCAAGGTCAATCTTCCCAAGCACCCAAACCACCACAACAAGAAACCCTTGACCAAACCCTCCAAAAGTTGGCCCTAACTCCAGAGAAGATAGCCTTATCTCAAGAAAAGATGGCCTTAGACCGAGAAAAAGACCAAACTCACATTAAGAACCTCGAGTTACTATTGGCCCAATTGGCACAACAATCTCAACCTATCAAATCTTTGCTAGCCAATCCCAACCTAACCTAAAGGGGCAACTTAATGCGATTACTTTGAGGAGTGGCAAGGAGATTGATGGACCTAGAATGGTGGGAGAGGAGGTCTTGGGTGACAAGGAAGGTGACGTGGGTTAATATCTCGGAGGAGGAAGATTTGTTGGAGAAGCGGGAAAGTGAGTTAGTATTGGGTGAGGAAGTTGAGGGAGCACGTGAGGATGAATTGGGAGAGTCTAGTAAAGAAAGAGAGGAGATGGAGAAGTTAAGGAAAGGGAAAGGAAAAATGGTGGAAGAAGAACCAATCTAGACTATTGAGAAGCCAAAGCTACCACCGGTCCCTTTTCCCGATCGGTTAGCAAAACCAAAATCCGATGCAAAGTTTTCAAAATTCATTGAGATGCTCAAGAAGCTTCAAGTGAACATTCCATTTCTTGATGCCATATTTGAAGTTCCGTCCTTCAAGAAGCATTTGAAAGAACTTCTCACGAGAAAGAGAAGAATTCAAGAGAAATCTACGATCCATTTGACGGCGGATTGTAGTGCAATTATCGATAACAAATCACCGGAGAAATTAGCCGACCCTGGAAGTTTTTCTATTCCATGCAGCATTGGTGATATGCGGATTGGCCGTGCCCTTTGTGATCTAGGAGCAAGCGTAAGCGTTATGCCTTATTCGATATGCAAGAAGTTAAACCTTGACGATCTTGCTCCTACAACAATTAACCTTCAATTGGCTGACTGTTCCGTGCAAAGACCGTTTGGAATATTGGAAGACATCCCGGTTCAAGTGGGCCGGTTTTTGATTCCTTGTGATTTTGTGATTTTGGAGATAGAAGAAGACAACAACATCCCCATTATTTTGGGAAGGCCGTTCCTTGCTACGGCGGGAGCCATTATCGATGTGAAGAATGGAAGTATGTCATTGAATGTCGGGAGTGAAAGCATAATTTTTCAACTTGAGGGGTCATTGAAAGGTCCTTCGTATGGGGATTCATGCTATGCCATTGATATGATGGAGTTCCTTGTTGATGAGTATATTGAGGACTCCCATCTTCTTGAATCTATTTGCGATGATCCCTTGGGAGTTTTCCTATTGGAGTCTTTCCAATTTGAGACCGACGGCACCGACATTACTTTCTTCACTAACCTTCTTGACTCTTCAGCCATGCATAAGGAGATTATTATTGATGAGCCTTATATGGAGTGCATGGAGATTCAAGATGCGATCTTCAAAGGTATGTCTTCTTCTCAAATTCAATCTTCTACTCCTTTAGAGCTTAAAGTTTACCCCCTTCCCTCCAATATGCTTTTCTTGGATGATGATAAATCTTATCCTGTCATTGTGAATGCGAATTTGAATGATTTTGAATTGTCCAAGTTGCTTGATTTGCTTAGAAAACATAGGGGTGCATTAGGTTATAAGATAGAAGATTTGAAAGGTTTGTCCCCTTCCATATGCATGCATTCGGTTGACTTGCTAGAAGATTCCAAGCCTACTAGGCAACCCCAACGTCGTTTAAATCCTAACATGCAAGAAGTGGTTAAAAAGGAAGTAGTAAAGTTGCTCGCTGCTGGGATCATCTTCCCCACCGTAAATAGCGAATGGGTAAGCCCGGTTCAGTGTGTGCCCAAGAAGGATGGATTGACCGTAATTGAAAACGACAAGAAAGAACTAGTTAGTACCGGGACCATCACCGGTTGGCGGATGTGTATCGATTACCGCCAATTAAACAAAATAACAAAGAAGGACCATTTCCCCCTTCCCTTTATTGACCAAATGTTAGAACGGTTGGCGGGTCATTCGCATTTTTGCTTTTTGGATGGGTAGTCGGGGTTCTTTCAGATTCCAATCCACCCCTCTCACCAAGAAAAAACCACCTTCACTTGCCCTTATGGGACATTTGCTTATCGTCGCATGCCATTTGGTTTATGTAATGCCCCTGGGACTTTTCAACATTGTATGATGGCTATTTTTAGCGATTTCATTGAGAAACTCATGGAAGTCTTTATGGATGATTTTTCTGTGTACGGTAATTCTTTCGATGACTGTTTGCTAAATCTGAAGAAAGTGTTAACTCATTGTGAGGAAGTGGATCTAGTTCTGAATTGGGAGAAATGCCACTTCATGGTGGAACAAGGTATCGTTCTGGGTCACTTAATCTCTTTTAAGGGCATCGAAGTAGATAGGGCTAAAGTTGAGGTTATAGAGCGCCTACCACCCCCAGTTTCCGTTAAGGGGGTGCGTAGTTTCCTTGGCCATGTCGGCTTTTATCGCTGGTTCGTCAAGGATTTTTCAAAAATTGCTCGACCTCTAACTGACCTCTTATGCAAAGATGCCCCTTTCATTTTCACTGACGAGTGCCTTGAGTCATTTTATAGGTTGAAGCAGGCTTTGATTTCCGCTCCGGTAGTTCAACCTCCGGATTGGACGCTACCCTTCGAGATTATGGCCGACGCGAGCGACTTCGCCGTGGGAGCGTCTTTGACCCAAACAGTAGACAAGAAGCCAAGGGTCATCTATTACGCACGCCATGCGCTTGATAGCGCCCAAACGAACTACACTACCACGGAAAAGGAGCTTTTGGCGATCGTTTTTGCACTCAACAAATTCCGGCAATACCTCATGTTCTCTAAGGTGGTAGTCTACACGGATCATGCCGCTATCAAATACTTGATGGGAAAGAAGGAGACAAAACCGAGACTTATACGGTGGGTCTTGCTTATGCAAGATTTTTATTTGGAAATCCGTGACAAGGAGGGCACGAAGAATGTCGTAGCCGATCACCTTTCGAGGATTCTTGTCGACTTGGAAGACACCCAACCGATTGTAGATGCTTTCCTGGATGAGTGACTCTTGGCTATCAACTCGCATCCTTGGTATGCGGATATTGTGAATTATTTAGCGAGCGAAGTGATCCCTCAACACTTGAACCATCATCAAAAGAAGAAATTCCTCCACGACATGAAGCATTACTTTTGGGATGACCCTTTCCTCTTCCGTCTTGGAAATGACGGGATGTAACGGCGATGTATTCCCGCGAGTGAAGTGCAATCTATTTTGACCCATTGTCGTGAATTTCCGGTGGGAGGTCACGGTGGCCCCCAAAAGACAGCGGCGAGAGTTTTGCAAACCGGCTATTGGTGACCGACTCTTTTTTGTGACGCGCACTTGCATGTCAAGCAATGTGATAGGTGTCAAAGGTTCGGTAACATCTCCCGGAAGAATGAAGCGCCATTGACCTATATTCTTGAGGTGGAAGCTTTCGATGTGTGGGGATTGGACTTCATGGGTCCTTTCCCGTCGTCAAGGGGTTTCCAATACATCCTAGTGGCGGTAGACTATGTCACAAAGTGGGTCGAGGCCATACCATGTGTAAGATGCGATGGGAAATTCGTTTCGAAATTCTTGAAAAAGACCCTATTCCCAAGATTTGGCATTCCACGGGTCATCATTAGTGATAACGGCTCCCATTTCATCGAAAAGAGATTCGAGTCTCTCTTGGAGAAGTACGGCATCAAGCATAAGAAGGGACTCCCTTACCATCCACAAACACAAGGTCCAGTGGAAATCTCAAACCGTGCCATCGAGGAGATCTTAGAGAAGACGGTTATCTTCTCAAGAAAAGATTGGGCAGAAAAATTGGATGAAGTCTTATGGGCATACCGCACCGCTTTTAAGATACCAATCGGTAGTACCCCTTACCGTCTTGTCTACGGGAAGGCGTGTCACTTCCCCGTAGAACTTGAGCACAAAACCATGTGGGCAATCAAGAAGTTGAACTTCGATCTCAAGGCGGCCGGAGGTAGTCGGTTATTTCAGTTAGAAGAACTTGAGAAGTTGAGGCATCATGAATATGAGAACAACAAGATCTACAAGGAGAGAACGAAAGCATGGCATGACAAGAGGTTGAACCGACGTGAGTTTGTGGTAGGCGATAGGGTTCTCATTTTCAACTCAAGGCTGAAGTTATTCTCTAGGAAATTGAGATCACGATGGTCCGGACCATTTGAAATCGTGAGAATTCTTCCTGCCGGAGTAGTCGAGTTGAAAGATGCCATAGGAAAGTGTTTCAAAGCAAACTCATCGAAACTCAAACCATACATCATGGGCGAGGAATATGTCGGGATGGTTGTGACATACTCGCGGATTTTGAAGATTGAAAAGCATCGGAAAAGGTCGAGCTAGGACCTACAAAACAAGCACCCGGGAGAGGTATGAACTACTTCCCCCTCTTTTAGTGTTTTCTTTCAATTTTAAGTTCTTTCATTTTTATTTCCTTTATTTTATTGCCTTTCTTCTTCCTTTGTTTTATCTTATTAGAAAAGAAAAAAACTTTTAGAGATAAAAATGCGGAAAAAAAATCTGAAAAGTTTGAAAAGAAAAAAAAAATCGTGAGTGGTTCTATGAGAGTCGGGGTTTGAATGTGTCTTTGAGTATTGAGAGAATGTCCTTGAATAAAAATTGAGCGAGAAAAAAAAAGGGAGTGGATGACAAGAGGATAGATTTTAGGACTCAACATTTTTTCATCAAGTTTTGAGCCTTGTAGATGCTGGAGATGGACCGAAAGGGACCGTGCCCACGGTGGAAGTCACCGCAGCCACGGTCAGCATACTTAAAGTTGCTCCCAGTTTAGCTAAGCCGAAGATCACCGTGACCACGGTCGAAGTCGTCGCAGTCACGGTCTCATCGCAGTATGATTCTTGGACATTTTGGTCCTGAACATCAACGTGACTACGGTGAGGTTCACCGCAACCATGGTCTCCGCCCTGCTGTTTCCCTTCTTTTTCCCCCACCCGACCTTTATCATTGTTCGATTTACTTTGTTTTGTAAAGTATAAGTGTGGGGGGTGCTTCTTCGGGGTTTTGGATGCGATGTCTAGTGGTTTTGGATTATTCGTCTCTCGATTTCTTTTGGCTTGTGTTTACATATTTTGGAGTTTGTTCAGATAGGTTGCTCGGGTTCTTCCTTGTCTTGTTTATCATTCATGTTTGTCGGGTTGTTGATCGTTGCCTGATGGTTGTCTTAGGGCTGTTTGTTTGTTGTTTTTGGTGGTCGGTATGTTGTTTAAGCATTTCTCGCTTGTGTTTTGGGCATTGATGGGATGTAACCAACTGTTATTAGTGATTAATGCAATGAATTAGTTGTTTCGGTTAGTATATATCGAGTTTCACCCTTATTTCCCGCCTCAACCAGTGAGATTCGGGGATAAGGTAAGTCACTGGCAATGTATATATTGTTAATATTTTTAGTTTTTCATTTTTTTTTTCAATTTCTTTTCATAATCTCTTAAGTTAGATTTTCCTTTCTTTTGCCTTTGGTCTTGCATGCGAATTCTATAATTGAAAAGTCATCTTTTACTGTAACATTGATCTGACTCTCTCGACCGACGACTATGGATCGCTATTTTCAACGCTTATGAAGAGCTTGAGGTAATATCTTTCCACCAAACTCTTTTTAGGCGAATTCATATCATGATCCGTCGCATGTTTGGTTTTCTTTTGGGTGGCGAACCCCTATGAGTGTCTGTGTTGGGATATCGATTGCTGTTGGAGCCATGTGGGCTCGGGTCGCCACCATTTTCTACCAGCTAGTTGTTTTGTTTGTTTGTGTTTTGTAGGTTCTCTACCCTTTTCATGCGGCACCTTCCCACAATGAGGACATTGTGGAGTTTTAAGTGTGGGGGGGGGGGGATATTGTATTTCAAGGGTAGATCACCTAGTCGTTTCGTTCTTTGTTTTCCTAGTTTTTGCTTAAAATTTAAAATTTTTGTGTGAAAATGGAGAAAAAAGGAGTGAAAACCTTTTCATTTTTCTTTGTCGTTTTGTTTTTGATTTGCTTTGTTTCCTGGATCTCGTTATCGAAGTTGAGAAGGCGTTCTTAAACTTCTTTCTAAAAGTAATCGGTTGGAGCATTTTTTGACCCTAACTCGGGTTCTAGTCGAGACTTATCCTTAATAGACTCCCTTCATTAAGTGTCTTGTGAGACTCCCGTTCCTTTCTCGTTTTGTTGGGAACCCGGAGATTCTAAAGGCTTGTGTCTGAGTTTGTTTTGTTTCTCGTTTAGCAAAAGCAAAAGTGCATAAAGAAAAGAAAAGAAAGGAAAAGGAAAAAGAAAGAAGAAAGCTTTCATAAGACATAATAACCTGAATAAGTGGAGCATGTCGCTGAAGACATTAACCACCATACACTTAGCCAACCTACACGGGCCCGGCATTCGTGGTACGGCACTGGATACCCTTTAATCCTCCTCCTATATCGCTTTGCGACAGAGAGGTATATGGAAAAGACCGTGTTGGGAGGGTATACCCCTTATATGGGCCGTCCAATTCCCGAAAGTAAGGCTAATACCGACTTTTTAAAAAAAAAAAAACCAAAAAGAAAGAAAAAGAGAAAAAGAAGAAAGAAAAGAAAAGTTTTGCTTCTAAAGAGAGCGGGGCCTCCCCTTGCATCACCTACGGCCCTCACCAAGCCAAGGGCGACCAAATGCGAGGGAGGGTAACACTCCTCTTGGTGGTTTCGTTGTTTTCAAATTCCGATGCGAGTTTTTAAAGTCTCTTGGTTCCCGTTAAACCCTTGTTGTGCTTTTGCTGTGGGGTATCGCTTGTTACAAGGTGTAGGGAGTTAAAAACCTTAAAGATCGACCTTTTTCTGAGTTTGGTGTTTGTGAGATGCTCCTAACGGTTACTTTGAGAGGTTTAATCGCGTTTTCTTAGTTTGGGTTGCGAGATCTTGTAAATCATAGCCATTGTTTTTCGTTCTTTTTGTTTTCTTCGGTTTTGTTTTCACTTTCCCTCTCTCCTTTTTCTTTGGCTTTTGTGGGTACAGCCGCTACAAACCCTCACGAGTCCATCTCGTCCACCCGGGCTGCCGACGGGTTCAAAGGGCTTGGTGCATACGCTAAATGCACTCGTTTCTCTCCCACGACAAAGGAGTTTGTGTTAGTTTGTTTTGTTTTGTTTTGTTTTGCTCGGGACGAGCAAAGATTTAAGTGTGGGGGGGTGTTTAGACCTGATTTCGTGTCTAAATACCGCCTAAATCCTTAAGCTTTTGACTTGTTTCGTAGTTTGTTTTAATAACAATTTTTATGCGTTTTAGCTACTTTTGGGTTTCACTCAAAACAATCCTAAATAGGCAAATTTTGCACCAATCTTGGGAATCCCGAGATTCCCCAAGACTCCCCGAGCCCTGGTCGTGTCAAAGGCAGAGGATTAGAAGGGCCGGTCATGTCGAAAGGCCGCAGAAGCGGAGGCAACGGCTGAAAAGTACTCTGAAGGGAACTGTGGACGAGAGAGACCATGGCTACGGTCACATTGACCGTAGCCACGGTATGATGGAGCCAAGACCAAAGTGAAGAGGCCTTGCACCCGAACTAGACCATGGTCATCTTCACCCTGCCTAAGGAAGAAGCTGGCCGAACTAGACCGTGGCCACGGTCTCTCATGACCGTAGCCACGGCGGTGCGAAGGAGCGAAAAGTTATTAGCCATAATCGTCTAGACCGTGACCACGGTGCATGGGGACCGTGCCCACGGCGATGCCAAACGAAGAGAAGAAATCGCCGCTTACGCAGACCGCCACGGCCACCCCGATCGCGCCACGTCTCTCGCGCCGCTTTTGTCTGTGTAAAATGATGTTGAGTAACACCCTTGATTACTAATTAATGTATTTAGGTCATTTTAGCTAAGTAGTGGGAGGAGACAGCAGCTTTACCTATCTTTTATGATACTTTAGCACTCTTTATCACATTTTAAGCCTTAGATTAGAGGGATTAAGGAGGATCTTTGCTGAGATTATTAGTTCTTGTATTGGATTCTCTTGATTATTATTGGAAGTTTGAAGATAATTCTCAACTTTGAAGCATTGGAGCTTTATTATTCTGAAGTTTTCTCCCTTGTCATCACAATCAATGAGCATTTCTTAACCTTTCTCTCTCTAATTTATTGCTTCTTTACTAATCTCTGTTTTAGTTATTATTGATATTGTTGGTGTTATTGAATGTTTATTGTTACCTTGTTTACTCTTTCAAGCATGAGTGAAGTTGTTGATGTTATTATCATGATAGTTAGCATGTTTAGTGGCTAGAACCTTAATGGGTTAGGGAGATATTAAGGGTGTGAATGGGTGATTAGGTTTGGGTTAGCAATATTAGTGAGTAACTAGTTAGGAAATCAACTTCCTAATCCTATCCTTCCCTCAAGTGGGATGTATTTAGGTGCGAAAGCATCCCGAATACATCCAATGCTTGTTGGAAGGCAGGAATTAGGATAGTTAGTATTCTAGTTCGCGAAAGCGAATAGAAACTAACTAGGAAATTCCGTTCTATTAACTTTCCTGTCCGTCTCATGGATTTCGGGGAAGTTAATCCGGACTATCCTTGAAAAAGGAAGCCCGGTGGGTATTTTTCTAACGGAATTACCATTTGATTTCCCTTTCTCGTTACTCTCTTGTTGCGAAACCCATTTCCTCATTCCCGTTTGCATCCCGAAAGTCTCCCGACACCCATTATTTCACCTTTTTGACTGAACATAGCGTGTTTGTGCTCCTTTTACCCTAAAGTCAATCAACATTTCATGATCCTAAACCATACCTAGAGTCAACTAGTTGCAGCTAAGGCCCCTAGCTCCCTGTGAAGAACGATAAAACCGTGGTCTTACAAGCCGCTCGACTAACAGGCGCTCGCTGCGTTTTGAAAACGCTGCCTGCGCCTTGTTCTTCCGCTTCAACTGGACTTGGGCCGTGTGATTTTGGGTCGTTCTTCCTTCCTTCTTCTCTTCTTCTTCAACTTCTTTTTTATTTCCTTTGATTTTTCCAAATTTTCCTTTTACTTTCCATGCTTTTTGATATAATTTCCTTAATTCCTGAAAAACACACCAATCTCGCGAACAAGTGTATAAATCACATAATATAACATAAAAATACGGGGTTTCGGGTATAAAAGGCATGAAACTGACATGTTTTGAGCCCTAAAAATTCTATACAAAAACGACTTATCAGTCTCTCACCACAATCTCCTGACCACGGCGACCAGAACTCACTGAAGTTGGAGTGCGGCGAGAATGAGAAGACCGGTTGGTAGCACTCGACTCCGAAGCATCTTCCACCCAGTAGGAATGGGGTTGGGTATCGCCACCGTACCTAACACTGTGATGTGACCCCCCTTGGCCAAATTGTTCCTCCAAGGACATCTGAGCCATGTCGTCTTCCATAGGACGACGATCTCTGCTACCGGATTTGCTACGACGGGACCCAGTTGAATGGTGACCCTCGACCATGATGCCTTTATCGCGACCCTCTGGCGCAACTGCTAGAGGAGGACGAAAGGACCTACCAACCTCTACCCGAGATCGGCTCAGGGAAGAATACTCCACTGCCGAAGAACGACGTGGGGGCTCGGTGCGAGGGATCCCTGCAGTAGAACGCAAAGGAACAGACTCTGCATCAGCTTCCATATCAGCCTTTCCGATAGTATTCTCGCGATAACTGCCAGAGCCGGTGAATGCCCGGTCAAGGTGTTTCAGCATAGTACTCCACTCCTTGGTCACTTGTCGGAAGATAGCACATCTTGGCTGGAAGACGATGAGACCAAAGTTAGACATGTATAAATGGCATAAAGGAGAAAAGGAAGCAACATAAAGACTTACCGGTGTCCGATCAAACTCTCGGAGTGTAGAGCATTGATTGTTGGTCTCTACATCCAAGAAACCGCCGATCCTTCTTCTCACTGGTGGAGCCTCCACCTCAGCGGCCTTAGCATAGGGCCCCAGCTGTAAACATTATGGTTAAAAATCAGCCAAAACATGACAGAAATAAAGGAAGAAGATACGCACCACCCGGGGCGCTAAACAGCTCAAGTAGCGCTGAAATTCCTCATCAAATTGCTCCTGTGGGACGTCATGCACAAAAGTTGTCGAAGTCTTGGCCGCGAATCCAATCTCCCAAGGCACCCAGAGCAACGTGCCATGGCTCGAACATGTGTTCCGGAGGATCCTGGGGTATAGGACAGGGATATCCCCCCAGGATTTGCCTCGTAACTCTCTCTCCTAAGTACCATATGAAGCCCGAGGGTCCCTCCATCAGGATGCGGAGGCGAGTATCATGCTCCACCGTTTGCAAAGGGGTGGGCAATCTGCCCAAGTTGAACTCCGCCCACGGACGCCAATTCACTTGATCTTGTAAAAGAATTAGAGTCATCTCGGGGATAGAAGCAAAATAAATAAAGACGTTAGGCATGAAGAAATACCGGTCATCCAGCACACGGCGGATACGATCGAGACTGCATGACAGAAATTTCTTCCCATGAACAGCCTCGGTAGACCAGCGTTCAGCAGCTGGGACTATCTTATTCTTCTAGGAGCAAATACCCAAAGACATAATATACTCGTATGCCCATGACTGCATGAATATAAAGTCAAAGAAGGAGCAAAAGAGTAGCAAAACTACAAAGAGAAGAGTCTCGGGGACATACCTCGAGCACCTTCCACAGAGAAGGGTCGTACTGGTAGCGAGTATGAGACTCGTGGAGGTAAACCAGATCATTATCTTGTGAAAGCCTAACGCCGTGGCGAAGCCAGAGGATGAAGTTCGCATAAGCTGCCTTGCCCCAGTTCAAGTTCCGGACATTATTCAAGTCTAGAAGGTTCCGACACCACATCAAAGTAATGTTATCTCTCCGGTTGGCGAAAAGGATGGCGGAAATGATGTACGCCAGGAAGATAAATCGGCGTTGATCCCCGGGTAAATTCTGGAAGTTGGCGTCACGAATGGGCGTGATGTATGCTAGCTCACAAAGATCAGAGTATTGAACTAGAATGCATCATACACTCACACACACAGTTGCTGACTGAGCAAACAATAGCTAATTGGAAACAATTAGCTGGACTAGATGACAAACCGATGAGGAAATAAAAGGATAGACTTGCTTACAACTGATACAGACACACCACAGTTGTAATCAAGGGTAAAGGACTCTCACATTCAGGCTCCTACAGATACACCATAGCATGGATGATCAAGCACAGCTAACACTTGCTGGATTCTTGCCAAAATCCAGTGACAGGAGCTGTTTTCACCAAGGATTGAGAGTTATCTGATACTCACAATCATACAGAGGTACTAAGACACTCGAGAATGCTATTGAATAAACACTGAGATGCCTTTCATTGATGGAAAACTTTAGAATATAAAGAAAACTAACAGTTTGATTAGCAGCTGCTTAACATAAGCTAATCTACCTAATCCCCCTAATTTAATCTAACTTACAAAGCTTAAAATAAATACAACTGATTACATCCTAATCTATCTAATATGATCCGGATTACATTTGCTTAGAAAATAAAACAAAAGTTCTATCTAAATCCTGATTGGACCAATTTGCCAAAGGGTGGCAAAATGAACCAATGAGAGGCTTTGCTGCCCAAGGTGGTAAAATATGATGTTACTGAAGTAATTCCCGCGCAACAACTAACCTGGAAATAATCGCAACAGGTTAATATTAGGCTGGAAAGATCAAAACAACTCTTAGGGACAGATAACAAAACATAAAGCCTCAGAACTGAGGTTCTGCAAAAACTGATAACAAGTAACCTTGCTGGGACTGCTTATTCTGGCATCTGAATCATACTGTTGCCATGCTCGATCATGCTGGGACTTGGCTTGGAAATGAAAATGGCATGACAAGGAACAAAAAAATCCTTGGGAACCTTGGCTGAATCTTCCTTAATCAATAGATATGACATTGAGAAAGACTGTTGCTTCGACTGTTGCTGCTGGGAACTGGAGTTGGTCTGGATGACCAATGCTGCTGGGCTGAATGGCTGTGGGTGCCAGGACGTGCTTAACAAGTGTGTAGCAAGCCTGGATGGATGTTGTGGATGGATTGGTGGTTGCTGGTGATGATGTAAACCTCCTGCTGGGTATCTCAGATCACGAGAAACATCCGAATAGCTCATTGCATCTGGCTTTGGGATTTGGAAGCCTGTTGTTTCTTCTGGAAATGCTTCCTTAGCTGCTGAGTTTGGTAAATCAGCGTGGTCTCCTCCTTGTGCTGCTGCTGAAAGTGCTGGTGAAGCTCCTATAGATGCCTCCTTTGCTGATGAAGCTGCTGCTGCTGGTTGTTCTTCATGATGGTCTCCATCATCCTCCCCAAGTTGAGGAAAGTTTGTCCTCAAACTTAGAAGGTCCTCATCTGCTGGATAGTATGGTTGAAGATCTGCTACATTGAATGTTGTTGAGCCTCCATACTCTTCAGTTAGGTCCAACCTATATGCATTATCTCCAATTTTCTCAAGCACTTCAAAGGGGCCATCTGCTCTTTAGTAGGTTGCCTTTTCTCTTGTTGGGGCACTTGTCCTTCCTCAGGTGGATCCAAACTAGATCTCCTAGCTGGAAAGTCACCTTCTTCCTATGCTCGTTTGTTGATGTAGACACTTATTCAATATACTTTGCAATTTTCTCCTTCACTTGCTGATGAAGCTCCTTGATTTGATCTGCTCTTTTACCTTCTTCAAAACTAAATTTGACAGAAGTAGTTAATGGAACTAAATCCAAAGGAGAAATTGGATTTTTACCATAGGCTACTTGGAATGGAGAATAGCCTGTGGCCTTCGATGGTGCTTTGTTGTAAGCAAACTCAGCATGGGGCAAAAGAGTATCCCATCCTGCTTTATTTTTGTGGATCAGTGCTCTCAATAGGACTCCAAGTGTTCTATTAGTAACCTCTGTCTGGCCATCAGTCTGTGGGTGGCAAGTGGTGCTATACTTGAGGTGGGTGCCCAATTTCTTCCATAAAGTAACCCAGAAATGGTTCAAAAAGTTGGTATCTCTGTCAGACACCATTGTCTTTGGCACTCTATGTAACTTGACAATCTCCTGGAAGAATAATTCAGCAACTCTTATGGCATCAAAAGTGGTGTGGCATGGTATGAAATGTGCCATATTTGAAAATCTATCAACCACCACTATGATTGAACCCTTCCCTCTCTGAGTTTTTGGCAAACCCACAATAAAATCAAGGCTGACATCTTCCCAAGGGCTGCTGGGAACTGGCAATGGGGTATACATGCCTTGTGGTTGGCTGTGTGACTTAGCCATTTGACAAATATTGTACCTCTTCAACAGATGCTTCATATCTTTCCTCATTTTTAGCCAACTGTAATGCTCTTTCAACATCAACAAGGTCTTCTCGACTCCAAAATGCCCTGCTAAACTCCCTCGATGGACATCTGAGATCAGTAGCTCTCTGAAACTGCTCTTAGGGACACAAAATCTGCTCCCTTTGAACAAATAACCCTGGTCTATGTGATACAGACCCTGGGGTTGCTGTTGGCACTTCTGGTACACCTTCTTAAAATCTCCATCTTCCTTATACAAAGCTTTCAAATGCTCAAAACCTAAAATTCTAGAATCAAGTATATGAAGCAACATATACCTTCTACTCAATGCATCTGGTTCCTTGTTTAGCACTCCTGACTTGTGGTGAATCATGAAGTGAAACTGCTGCATGTACTCTACCCAAGCAGCATGCCTGGAGTTGAGCTTGTGCTGCCCTTGACTGAACTTCAAGGCATCATGATCACTATGTTGGATGATTCTGCTCCAATAAGGTAGTGCCTCAAGTGTTAAAGAGCTCTAATGATGGCATAGAACTCTTTGTCATAGGTGTTGTACTTTCTCTTTGCATCATTCAACTTCTCACTGAAATAGGCAACTGGCTTGCCTTCCTGGGTCAATACTGCTCCTATGCTAACTCCTGAAGCATCACATTCTACCTCAAAACTTTGCTGAAGCTGAGCAATGCTAGAACTGGTGCTGAAGTAAGCCTCTCCTTAACTTCTTCAAAGGATCTTTGGGCTACTGTCGTCCAAATAAAGGACTTTCCTTTCACCACTTCAGTCATTGGGGCCAAAATGGTGCTGAAATTCTTGACAAATCTCCTGTAAAATGGACTCAGGCCATCGAAGCTCCTGAGTTGCTGAATAGAAGTGGGCACAGGCCACTCCCTAATTGCCTTGATCTTCTCCTCATGAACCTGGATACCTGCTGCTGTGACAATGTATCCCATGAAGTTCACTTGGGCTGTCAAGAAGTGACACTTCTTGAGTTTGCCAAATAACTTCTCCCTGCTCAGAATAGATAAAACCTCCTGCAGATGCTTGACATGCTCTTGCTCAGACCTGCTATAGAGAAGAATATCATCAAAGTACACCACAACACTCTTGCCTATGAGTGGTTTAAGGACCTGGTTCATGAGCCTCATGAATGTAGATGGAGCATTAGTCAAACGAAAGGGAATGACCAACCATTCAAATAATCCTCCCTTAGTTTTAAAAGTTGTCTTGCACTCATCTCCTTCATAGATCCTAATCTGGTAGTATCCACTCCTCAAATCAATCTTAGAAAAGACTGCTGACCCATGTAACTCATCCAACATGTCTTCAAGCCTAGGTATAGGGTACCTATACTTGATTGTGATCTTGTTAATGGCCCTACAATCAATACACATTCTTTGGCTTCTATCTTTCTTAGGCACTAACAAGGCTGGGACTGCACATGGACTTAAACTCTCCCTAATCATTCCCTTTTCCAACAACTCATCCACCTGTCTTTGTATCTCATTGGTGTCTGTTGGTGTCATCCTATAAGCTGGCTTATTAGGCAACACTGATCCAAGCACTAAATCAATTTTGTGCTGGATATCTCTTTTAGGTGGCAAACCAGGTGCTATTTCCTCAGGAAATACATGTTGAAACTGCTGGAGCAAAGGTAAAAATAAAGGGTGGTCATTTTGTGGGGCTGAGGGTTCTTCAAGGTCTAAAAGGATCAAGTCCTTCTGTATGCTATATTCATGTTGATCAGATAAAAGCAACACATCAAGACTAGGTTGAAGACATAGGCTCTTGGATTTTTTGGCTAACTGTGAGGGTTTCATGGGGGTAAGAATGATCTTTTTGTGGTTTAGGATCAGGGTGTAGGTATTAGCTCTACCACAGTGACTCACTAATCTATCATATAACCAAGGTCGACCCAAAAGTAAATGGCATGCATCTATTGGCAAAACATCACACCAGACCTCATCTTTATATGATTGACCAATTGAAGAACTCACAAGGCATCTAGCAGAAATTTGGATACCTTTCCCTGAGCTGAGCCACTGAATGGCGTATGGGGCTGGGTGGGGCTTGGTTTCCAAGTTGAGCTTCTTCACCATAGTGCTGGAGGCTGCATTGGTACAGCTTCCACTGTCAATAATCACAGAGCACACCTTTCCTTCTATAGTGCACCTTGTATGAAAGATATTCTCCCTCTACTCTTCTCGTCACATCACGAATCGCTCAAGACTCTCCTGATTACCAACAACTCCCCTTCATTTGGACCCTCCTCTATGGCATCATCATAGATTGGATCATGTTCAGGCTCTTCATAAACCTGTTCTTCTTCCTGCACATTTTTAGAGTCAATAAACAAAGCTGCCTGGTACTCAGCAAGAGTAACCATTCTCTTGTTTGGGCATTCTGAGGCAATGTGCCCCATGCCTTGACATCTGAAACATCTTCTTTCATTAAATGGCCTTCATGCTGGAGGTGGGGGTCTTTGTGGATAGGTTTGTGGCTGATTTGGTTGGGGTTTTTGGAGTGGGGGTCTATTTTGTGGAGCTGGGTTGGACTGTGGTCTAGGGGGTGGATTGGAGGCTGGCTTTTAGTAAGAATACGGCTGTTTTTGGGGGTAGGTTCTTGATTGAGGCTTGGTTTGGTACTCCTTGAACCTGCTCTTCCTTTACTGTTCCACCTTGTGAGCCTTAGAGCTCAATTATTCTAAGCTGGAGTGGGGCTAAAGCTCCACGACATGCCTAATGCTGCCATTCAGACCCATCAAATTCTTTACCAAGATCTACACATCATTTTCCCTTAAGTCAAACCTCCACAACACATGCTTAAACTCTTTAGTGTACTCTTCCACAGATTTTCCTCCCTGATTCAACTGCTGAAACTTAGTATAGTTAGACTGCAAGTAGTTTTCAGGCAGAAATTTTTCTTTCAACTTCTTTTTCATTTTCTCCCAAGTTCTGATCTTATCTTTCCTAGGCTTTTCTACTCTTCTTTTCTGTAAATTACTCCACCAGGTTGAAGCATGTCCTCTCAGTTTGAGAGCAACAAGCTTAACCTTACTCTCATCAGAAACCTCTTTAAGATCAAACATTCTCTTAATGGTCTACAACTAGTCTAAGAAAACTTCAGCATTTAGATCTCCCTTAAACTCAGGTATCTCAACCTTAAAATCTAATTTTTCCCCTCTTCTATCTTCCCTATCCTCCCTGTCTTCTCTATCACTTCCTCTTCTATCATACGGACCTCCTCTACCTCCTCTCATTCTATAATTTCTCCTAATGAACCTTCTATTTGCTGGAACCCCTCTACCAACTTCTCCTATGAAACCAAAATCACCAAAGGGATTCTCCTCGTCCTCTTCCTCATACACACTCTCTGCTTCCTCCTCCTCTTCATAACCTTGCTCTTTCTCAAGCTCATCTTCCTGAATCTGCTTCTGCTTCAAATAAACATAATGCTTCATTTGATCTTTCAGATACTTCACTTGCCTCTCCATTTCATGTTTTTCTCTCAAAGCCTGCTCTGCTATCTCCTAGGGTGTCTTACTGCTGCTCGACATCCTGAAAGATTAGAAACAAACTTCCTCCAAGACAGAACACAATGCTCTGATACCAAGATGATGTATGCTAGCTCACAAAGATCAGAGTATTGAACTAGAATGCATCATACACTCACATACATAGTTGCTGACTGAGCAAACAATAGCTAATTGGAAACAATTAGTTGGAATAGATGACAAACCGATAAGGAAATAAATGGATAGACTTGCTTACAACTGATACAGACACACCACAATTGTAATCAAGGGCAAAGGACTCTCAATTTCATGCTCCTACAGATACACCAGAGCATGGATGATCAAGCACAGCTGACACTTGCTGGATTCTAGCCAAATCCAGTGACAAGAGCTGATTTCACCAAGGATTGAGTGTTATTTGATACTCACAAACATACAGAGGTACTAAGACACTCGAGAATGCTATGGAATGAACACTGATATGCCTTTCATTGATGGAAAACTTCAGAATATAAGTCCCGCCATGGTCAAGGTGTTGCTAACAAAGTCCCCGGGAATTGGGTCGGCTACCTTAAGGGGATCCTTTAGGACGTCGCGCGTTTTCAAGTTATCCTCCTAAAGGCAAATAGAAAGGGCCAGTTAAAGTTGGGGGGCTCATCTAAGGCATTGGACCCAGACATAATCTTGCAGGCCCTAGCTGAACCCAACACCAACATTGGGCTCACAGCCATGGCCTACAAGATAAACAAATTTGAAAACAAAAGAAAGAAAAAAAAGAGAAAAAAAAAACAAACGTGGCCCAAGTGTCCCGACCCAGCAGAAGTAAAACCCGCACGGGTTTTAAATCCTTAGTGGGCCGCACATCCAGGCCCAGCCCGTGAGCCGCCAAAACCCGTACGGGTTCTCCTCGCGCTAGTGGGGCGTTCCTTAGTTGACTGGGCCAAGCATGCAAAGGCCCAATTACATAAAACTCACGCGCTGATTTTCTCTAAACTTTAGGTCGGGTTTTGGTCCGTCGTTCAGATTGGGTTATCGTTTGTGATGCGTAAATAACTAGAATAATAAAAAAGAGCCATCTTGAATACATGCATACGCATCAATTTAAAGCATGTTTAAAATAATGAAAAATCGACAAGACGTGAAAAATAAATTCGTGCTTGCTCATTCTTTATTAAACTAAGCATAAAAAGAGAGGTTTTGGAAATTACCTTGCCATGGGAGCGGTAGATCCAAGCATCGTTCCAAGACTGGATAATAAGGTCCGAAGGGTCGGCATTTGCACCCGGAATAAAATTGCGACGTGAAGACATCTCGTGGGACCATGCCGCCGCATGTGGAAGAGGAGGATTCCTATGACCTCGGGGATGCATTTTCTAAAGAACTCAAATTATCTTCAAAGAGTAAATTTTTCTGGAGAGAGAAGAAGGAGCTAGAGAGATAAGGAAGAGTTGAAGATGTGAATGAATGAGGTGAATGAGGCTTGGTATTTATAGAAATGTTGAGTGAATATGAACTTCTCGTTTCTAGGACCCGCCTGGAGATGCCAAAGGTGATCCCTTTGCCACCCAAAGAGGAGACCAAGTCGGGTGGCACATCCTCATCCACACAAGAACCGGCCCACCTTGGATTCCCTTCACGAGGAGAAGAAAAAGAAAAAAAAGAAAACAAAGCCAAAACCTGCGCGGGTTTTGGGCGATCTATAGGCCCGTTCCTGCGGCCCAGCGCCTTTCAACGGCCCAATGAAGGTTATAAACCCACACGGGTTTTATACCAATAGATGCCAAAATTCAACGGCCCAAGGCCCCACAACCCATTCGAAGTAAGCCATGCAACCCAAAGCTAACGGCCCAAAGACTGTGGCCTAAGGGTTCCCAAAATTCAGGTAAAAATTTGAACCCATTTACATTTCCGAAAACTAATACTTAATTTCTTATGATTTTCAGGTTGCCGCATAAAAGAGCACCACCATCCGGTTGCCGCTAAAAAGGGACCATCTATCATCCGATAGCCACATAAAAGAGCACCATTAGCGACAGTCGTCAAACGGTTGCTACCTAAAGGCCTCCAATGATGTCGTCAGTGACAGTCGTCCAACGGTTGCAACCTAAAGGCCTCTAAGGATGTCGTCGGCAACAGCCGTCCAACGGGTTCCACATAAAGGACTCTGACGATGTTAGCAACAACATTCATTCAAACGGATTCTACTTAAAGGTCTCTAAACGACATTCTTTGCATCAATCGTCCAACGGTTGCCACTTAAAGGTTACTAACAACCTCTTCATCAGCAGTAGTCGTTCAAACGGGTTCCACCTAAAGGTCTCCAACGACATTCTTAGCATCAGTCGTCCAACGGTTTCCACTTAAAGGTTACCGACGACATCATCATCTGCAACATTACCTGGTCACCATATAAAAGAGCATCGCCAGCATCAAGACAGACATCATGTCTACTTTGACCTTCGTCCTATTCGAACTCGATCAAAGTGGGGGCTCTCTGTAGACACCGAGATTTGCACCGATATAATCCCGACCTGTCAAAAGTTTAAATAAAAACACCTAGGGACAGACACATCATTGGGCCGATGTAGCAAGCAAAGCAAACAAGCCAAACCAAGCCGGCCCACTACCAAAGATAAAACCCGCACGGGTTTTAATCTAAGGGAACGGCCCAAAACCAGGACAAGCCCAAGGTGCGCCCCGGCCCAGTCACTTCAAAACCCGCGCGGGTTTTCTATCATCTAATGCGCGTCGTTTTGCTCCGTCCACGTCAGCGATCCGTGTGTGGGATTTATAAAACCCGCGCGGGTTTTATCTTCAAGAATCCGGCGCCAAAAACTTGATGACCCTCCCTTGATATTATCCCCATGTGTTTGACTTCTTCCCTTGACCCTGGTAATTCCATGGCATGATCTTAGGGGTATGTTCCCCATTTTTTCCCTCCAAACTTCACCTTATTCACCTATAAATACCCCCCTCCATTTCATTCATTTTCACCAACAAACACCATTATTCTACCTAAACTCTCATCAACCATCCTCTCCTATTCTCATTATTCTTCCCCTTATTCTACCAAAATCATCACTCACATACTATCCTACTACCATTCCTATACCCATCTTTCATCCACCAAGTCAAGGGAAGTCAAGGTGTTTCGATCGGCGCATTCGGGTTCCTAAATAAAAAAGGTTCACTTTTACGTTTCTTTTCGTTATTATTAAATAATCATGTAATTTGTATTTTATTTTACGTTATATGTGCATATTTTGTAAACAAAAAACCCCTTGTTTTATAATGCATGTCAAGAATATAAATTTGTGAAATTAATTAAACTTCTTCCCGCTTCATTTCATTTTAATGTTGATTTTAGTAGAGTCTGTTTTCTAACAAGCGAATTCGAGAATTCTTATAATTCTCGAATTCGTAACCTTACCCCCGGACTTAGAATAAGGTTTCGTAGACCGGAGTTATTTTTATTATTTTTATGGTTTGTCGATTTCCTTAAATCGGCTAGCGACTCTTTATCATTTTATTAATTCTTTTAGTTATTTAAAATAAACGATAATTGCACAAAAATCATTATAAATATTTTTAGTACCACCTTTTATTAATCTAAGGCCACCCAAGAGAAAACGGGCCAGAAGATTAATAAAACCCGCACGGGTTTTATTAATTTTCACCTTATTTTCTCTGGGTCGAAGCTGCACAGGGCCGGCCCATGGTGCCATAAAACCCGCACGGTTTTAATGGTTCGATGACGATCCGTCTGTTGCTTCTTAGGCCCGGATGAAATAATGGGCCGGTGCTAAATTTATTAATAAATTATTTACTGTAATTCAGATATTTTAATAATACAAAAGAATTTGTAAATAAATAAAGTTTACCTCACCTCGAAAATGAATTTCGAAAATAAAAATATCCTTATTTAAAGATTAAGCAACCTTAGTGGGCTCCCGATCACTTAAGTAGCGCATCCGAAACAATTTCCCCGAACGGGAATTTTCCGGGTCCTACAAAGTTGGAATTGGAGATTGTAAGCTGCCCCTACACCACATTGACAAAACGTTGAGATGGAATGCTGATGCTGAAGTATGGAGATTTATTGGAATATATGGTATGCGGAAAGCCAAGAGAAGTGTAATAACCCGACCTTAACCCAACGTAATTAAGCTAATCAATGAGTTTAATTAACCAAATCGCGCATTTCATTTCAAGTTAACTGTTTGTGTTTTTGCAGGACTCGAGTAGAGCGACAACCATTGTCAGCTTAGTATATAATATATAAATTAGCTAAGTGACAATTTTTCAGCTACCAAAAGTAATCTCGGAATATTCGGGTCATTTGACCAAAGTTTAGCAAGGCGAACCATTCATCGGTATTATTATTATTATTATTATTATTATTATTATTATTATTATTAATACTACTACTACTATTATTATTATTATTATATATATATATATATATTGTTGCCAATAAACATATATATATATATATATATATATATATATATATATATATTGGCTATTTCAAGTGGACACATATGGCACGGACTTGATGAGGTTATTTAGGATTAGATGATTGGAGGAACAACATGGAGACATAACATAGGTGAAGAGATTTCAAAACAGACTAAACCACAAGTTAACCAAGTGGTCTCTAGGTGTGTTTGATGATTGTATTTGGCTCTATCCCTCCCTTAAAGATGTATTGCTCGAAGATTATTTGCACTTGAGTTGAATAAAATTAAATTCTTTCTTGTGTTGTGTTGGTTAGCAAAAAAAAAAAAAAAAGGGTGGTTGATGATTATATTTGGTGCATAACACCCCCCTTCTCTTCCTTAAAGATATAATACTTGAAGATTGTTTGTACCCCAGTTTAATAATTTTATTGTTGTCGTATGTCGATTTGCTAAAATTGGAAAGAATTGTGTCTAATTTCTTCCAAAATATTATTGAATGCAAAGTACATCAAATGTAAAAGGCTGAGGAAGTGGGATGTGAAATCTGTTTTTACTAATAACTATTCACGAGATGTATGTAATTAATTGTACTGAAATTAATCATTGTTGTCGTAGTTGTTATGCCCATGATGGATGCACCATTTTTTTGGTGGGGGGTTCTACAAGTACGGTAGCGTGATTTCGGATCGACGATGATAAATTTAACTGAAGTGATGAATAGATATGTCATAAGAATCGCATAGGAATTTTGATGGTTATGATTTTAACCGTTTAGAATCACTCTACCAAAGTAGAAAAACCACCTAGTAATTTTGAAACTTCTACCATTAAATATAGGATTGTAGCCAAAATTTGAATTTCGAGGATTCATTTTGCCGCTTTTCCCAAAAAAAAACTCTCTTTTTCTCTCTAGAGAACCCTAGCCTCCACTTCTCTGAAAGGGGTGCTATCGATTCTTTTGTCGATGGTAAGCCCCAATTTGATTGATTTCTACTGCAATTGTTAGTTTTGGTTTTACGTTTATGCAAAGAAAGCTAGTCTCTTCTTTTGTAAGAGTTTTTTTGTACCCTTATTTAGGGTTTTAGTCTCTTTCTAGAATTTTTATTCAGTTGGTGTGGTCTAATACGTTGGATGAAGATCTACTTTCAAATCGCTATAGCACGGGTTGTGATGTCCTCCGTCAATGGTAAAGATGCAGAGTCATCGAGGAAAGATGCAGAGTCATCGAAGAAATCGGAGTCGAACATGTTGGAGGTCCATCTACACCAGCAATGACCGTTGGCACAGCAAGGAAGGAGGAGAGGACTTTCGGTTCTGAGGTCCTCAGTAGGTCCTTCACCCAATGGGACTTAGCTGGGATTTCAGGAGGGATCAAGTCCTACCTGCAGCAAGCATAAAGTGTTATAGCAGAAAGGTCCTAGGGGAATTTTGAAGTATTCAAAGGAAGTAAGGTGATAACCCCGGGATCCTGTGCAGAAGGCAGCCTTGGCCTTAGAACCTAAGTCCAGTTGGTGCAATTGGACCTTGGCAGAACCCCAACCTGTGAAATCAGAGTTAAGGTTATTTTAAGGTCTATTATAAGTTGCAGCAACTCAAGGCAATGACATTTGTGGTTCCCGTATGTCCCTAAGGTCATTTGCTTCTATTGTTCGAGGAGTGTAGGTGACTGATGTCCTTGGGAATTTCCTACAACATGTTGGTTCATAAAATGCAAGCAACATCATGCAGCTGGGCCAGTGTTAGCATTTTCAACAGTTTTGAGGTCATTTGGTCATTTTCATTTCAATAATCGAATGTCCTTATTTGCTAATATCACCAGCCATTTCAGCAGCCAAGATGAAGATTATAATACACTTAGTGGAAGCATGACTAAGGCTTGATAAGCAGCTGCTGGCACAATCTGATCCAGCCAGCAACTTTTATATTTCTTTTGCTATTTTTCTTCATATAATCTGATGTAATTAAGTTTAAATAGCTTTCTTATGCATCTTAAGTTAGTTTACAAGTAGATTAGAAGTTTCCTAATGCTTAGGAAAGCCTTAATCAGTCGGTACAACAAGCTACTTGTTGAAAGTAGCAATATAAGCAGCTCCTATTGTATTTTTGCATTCAACTTTGAGTGGTGACCTTAGCTGATTATCAAGCCCCATTGCCACTGACAACAGGAGATGTTTCAGATATCAAGGATTAGGGCACATAGCTTCACAATGTCCTAATAAGAGAGTGGTGACCTTGGCTGATTATCAAACTTCATGGTTTGCTGCACCTGAAGTTGAGGAGGAAGAGGAAGTACATCCAGAGGGAGATATGCTTGATCCTGTATATAATGAAGTAGAGGAAGGTCCTGATGAAGGAGAGCTATTGGTTATAAGGAGAGCCCTTAGTAGTTCTTCTGTGGAGATAGGACAGGAACAAAGAGAAGCCTTATTTCATACAAGATGCACTGTGAAAGGGAAGGTCTGCTCTATTTTTGTGGATGGTGGTAGCTGTACAAATGCCGCTTCACAGGAAATGGTAAGGAAGTTGCAGCTGGAGACTTCATTACATCCAGGACCCTATTCTATTCAGTGGTTGAAGTCTAGCAGAGGTATCCCTATTACAGAAAGGTGTTTGGTGAGTTTTTCAATAGGCAAATCTTATCATCATTCTGTTTGGAGTGATGTCTTGCCTATGGATGCATGTCGTTTGTTGTTGGGAAGGCCTTGGATGTTTGATGGGTCTGTGCAACATGATGGAAGGGCTAATACTTATACCTTGGTGGTGAATCACAAGAAAATAACCTTAACCCCACTCAAACATACCCAGCCCAGAAAGAACCTTTACCCTGAGCCTACCCTTGATCTTTTACTAGCTGATGAGCATCATGAGTTCAGTGCTTGTAAGGATCTCATCCTACTATTCCTTGATGAACCACAAATCCCACAAAATAACCATCCCCTACTTGTCCCACTCCTGGAAGAGTATACATTTTTATTTCCAGATGAGATGCCCCCAGGATTGCCCCCCAAAAGAGAAATCCAGCACAAGATTGATCTAGTCCCAGGATCAGTCTTGCCCAATAAACCTGCTTACAGGATGGCTCTAGCAGAAACTGCAGAGATTCAAAGGCAAGTGGATGATCTTCTTAGCAAAGGAATGATCAGGGAGAGCCTAAGTCCATGTACAGTACCTGCTTTGTTGGTTCTTAAGAAAGATGGTAGCCAAAGAATGTGTATAGATTGCAGAGCTATAAATAAAATCACAATCAAGTACAGGTTTCCAATACCTAAGCTTGAAGTTCTTCTAAATGAGCTCCATGGGTCTCAGGTGTTTTCCAAGATAGATTTGAGAAGTGGTTATTATCAAATCAGAATTTATGAAGGTGATAAATGGAAGACAGCATTCAAAACAAATGGAGGTCTGTTTGAATGGCTTGTAATGCCCTTTGGTCTTACAAATGCTCCTTTTACATTCATGAGGCTTATGAACCAGGTACTGAAGCCTTTGATTGGAAGTTGTGTAGTTGTTTATTTTGATGACATTTTGGTTTATAGTAAGATAGAGGCAAAGCATCAACAGCATTTGAAGCAAGTGATGGAAATTCTTTCTAAGAGAAGCTTTATGGGAATTTGAAGAAATGTCAGTTCTTTACAGACCAAGTTATTTTTCTTGGCTATATAGTATCTGCTGATGGTATTTGAGTTGATCAGACGAAGATCAAGGCCATTCAAGAGTGGCCTATCCCCAGCTCTATTCAGCAAGTAAGAAGTTTTCATGGGCTAGCTTCATTTTATAGAAGATTTGTGAGAAATTTCAGCACTATTTTAGCACCCATGATTGAAGTTATCAAAGGAAAGTCTTTTCATTGGACTCCAGCAGCACAAAGGTCATTTGAACAGATCAAAGAGAAGCTTACAACAGCACCAGTTCTTGCTTTACCTAGCTTTTCTAAAATCTTTGAAGTAGAGTGTGATGCCTCAGGAGTTGGCATAGGAGCTGTCTTATCTCAAGAAGGCAGGCTTATAGCTTACTTCAGTGAGAAACTGAATGAAGCAAAAAAGAAATACAGTACTTATGATAAAGAATTTTATGCAATTATTGGAGCTCTTGAGCATTGGAGACATTATTTGGTTGGAGGAGAGTTTATTCTACATAGTGATCATGAAGCCTTGAAATATATTCAAGGACAGCACAAGCTTAATCCCAGGCATGCTAAATGGGTCGAGTTTATGCAGTCTTTTCATTTCATAATCCATCATAAGTCAGGCAATATGAATAAGGGAGCTGATGCACTTTCCAGAAGGTTTTTTTTTTTTTTATTGCATATCCTGGATTCCAGAATCCTAGGATTTGAGCAACTGAAGGTCCTTTATGCTATAGATGATGATTTTAAGGACAACTTTCAAGCTTGTCAACAACATCCTCAGGGTCTGTACCACACAAATCATGGATTCTTATTTAAAGGCAGCTGATTATGTATTCCTAGAAGCAGTAAAAGGGAATTATTAATCTCAAAAGTACATGGAGGAGGATTAGCAGGACATTTTGGCATAGGGAAGACATTGCTTATGCTAAAAGAACATTATTTCTGGCCAAAGATGGGAAGAGATGTAGAGAATTTGTTCAAGAGATGCAGCATATGTCAATTATCCAAGAGTCAAAGTCTACCTCAAGGACTTTATACCCCTTTGCCAATTCCTAAAGATCCCTGGGAAGATGTCAGTCTTGATTTCATCATAGGACTTCCAAGAACTCAGAGAGGTAAAGACTCAATTATGGTTGTTGTTGATAGATTCTCGAAAATGGCTCATTTTATTCCTTGCAATACTACCTATGATGCTGTTAAAGTTGCTAACTTTATATTTTCAAGAGGTAGTCAAGTTACATGGCATTCCTAGATCTATGGCTTCAGACAGGGACACTAAGTTTCTTAGCCATTTCTGGGTTACACTATGGAAGAAGATGGGAACTCAACTCAAGTTTAGCACTACCTGTCATCCCCAGACAGATGGTCAAACTGAGGTTACTAACAGAACCTTAGGAGCACTTTTGAGAAGCCTTGTAGCAAGAAACAAAGGAAGTTGGGATACTATGCTACCACATGCAGAGTTTGGTTTTAATAGAGCCCCCAGCAAAGCTACTGGTTATTCACCTTTCCAAGTGGTTTATGGTCTGAATCCAATTACTCCTTTCGATTTGGTACCCCAAGCTACTTCAATCAAGTTTAGCTATGAAGCTAATTTAAGGGCCAAGCAAATGAAAGAGTTCCATCAACAAATCCAACAGCAAATTGAGAAGCATAATGAGAAGATGGCAGCAGTAGCAAATAAAAAAAGAAGAAGAGTTGTGTTTACTCCAGGTGACTTGGTATGGGTACACCTTAGGAAAGATAGGTTTCCTAGCAAGAGAAAAGGGAAGCTTGTTTCTAGGGCTGATGGTCCATTCGAGGTGCTCGAGCAAGTTAATGAGAATGTTTATAAGCTGGCTCTATTTGAAGACTATGGAGGAAGTGCAACCTTCAACATTGCTGATCTTAGACCTTATTATCCAACAGAGGAGGGTTTACCAAGTTTGAGGTCAAACTTTTCTGAACCAGAGGAGGATGATGGAGGTCCATCTACACCAGCAATGACCGTTGGCACAACAAGGAAAGAGGAGAGGACTTTCTGTCTTGAGGTCCTCAGCAAGTCCTTCACCCAATGGGACTTAGCTGGGAATTCAGGAGGGATCAAGTCCTACCTGCAGCAACCATAAAGTGTTATAGTAGAAAGGTCCTAGGGAAATTTTGAAGTATTTAAAGGAAGTAAGGTGATAACCCCGGGATCCTGTGCAGAAGACAGCCTTGGCCTTAGAACCTAAGTCCAGTTGGTGCAATTGGACCTTGGCAGAACCCCAACCTGTGAAATCAGGGTTCAGGTTATTTTAAGGTCTATTATAAATTGCAGCAACTCAAGGCAATGACATTTGGTGGTTTCCATATGTCTCTAAGGTCATTTGCTTCTACTGTTCGAGGAGCGCAGGTGACTGATGTCCTTGGGCATTTCCTACAGCATGTTGGTTCATAAAATGCAAGCAACATCATGCAGCTAGGCCAGTGTTAGCATTTTCAACAGTTTTGAGGTCATTTGGTCATTTTCCTTTCAATAATCGAATGTCCTTAGTTGCTAATATCACCAGCCATTTCAACAGCCAAGAAGAAGATTATAATACACTTAATTGAAGCATGACTAAGGCTTGATAAGCAGCTGCTGGCACAATCTGATCCAACCAACAACTTTTATATTTCTTTTGCTATTTTTCTTCATATAATCTGATGTACTTAAGTTTAAATAGCTTTCTTATGTATCTTAAGTTAGTTTACCAGTAGATTAGAGGTTTCCTAATGCTTAGGAAAGCCTTAATCAGTCAGTACAACCAGCTACTTGCTGAAAGTAGCAATATAAGCAGCTCCTATTGTATTTTTGCATTCAACTTTGAGTGAATGTTTATGAAATCAGTAGAGCTTGCTCCTGTGGGTCTGTGAGTGCCTCTAAAACTCTCTATTCTTTCTACTTGTCTGTAACTAAGCTTTGGCAAGCTTAGAAGGTGTTAAGTAGAGCTCGGTGCATGTTCTGGTGGTGTGGATTGTATTGAGTGCATAGCTGAGTTTGCCCTTGTGCTTCTTGCTGTGGTGTGGTTTGTAACAGTGAGAGTCACAGGTTGTTTATCTTTTTTTTATTTGTTTTTCGTTCCTTGATGCTATTCCATCCCTAGGAAGAGCTTAGGTTGAACAGAAAACAAGATAGTAAGGTCCTTGGTGTAGTCCAGGCCAGTGCACTCTGATTTCCTTTGGTCTGCACATACATCAGAACGTCAATAAGATTAGTATTAGTTATTTGGAAGTTGATTTTCATATCTATATTTTAGATCTACAATTGTTCAATCACGATTTTCATTGTAAGTTTCGTATGATTTGTTATAAATGAAATCGTTATGTTTGATTTCAAAAACAATATCTACAAGGCATATCTATCTCTTACTCGAAATTTTGTATCTAAATTGATAAATGAAGATAGAATTGCTGGTTGCGTACATTTTTATTTTATTTTATTAATTCCTTATATGATGGATTTTTATGGTATCTTTTCATTTGATAGTATGGTTAATGCTTTTTTATTTGTAATTTGTAGCATTTTTTTTTCGAAACTAAAGTAACTACTAATTGGACTCCGTGCATCGCACGGGTTGAGGCCTAGTACACTATAATAAGAAACAACTTGCTTGTGGCTTATACTCACACTTGAATTTACTACTTTGCCCCCAAATACAATAACTAACGATCCTAGCATCAATTGAAAATTAAGTTATTAGTCCTATCAATTTGAACGAATGCGCTAAATACAGATTGTCTGTGTATCTGGTTAAGCCAATACAGGTCATGTTTATTTTGGGTTGGCGAAAGGTGGGATACTATGGGTGGATAGGATAATGTTTGGGAATGTAAGTCGCACCATTCACATCATTTAAATATATAAATTTTTAAATACATAATATATACGTTTTAACAAGATATTATGAGTAAGGCAAGTCATGTCAGCCCTATTATTTATTAAATAGATTAATTTTTAAATATCTATTATGTAAGGTACATAAGAAAGTATGAGTAGTGTGAAAAATGGTTGGACTTAACCTGTCCATATTGTTGGAAAAAGAATCAAGGCTGCTGGTAAAGAGTAAAACAAGGTTATGGTAAACGCGAGAAAACTGAGCCATGGAAAAGCCACTGCCTTGAAAGCAATTACGGCCCGACCTCGGTGCCAATCGAAATTGTCGGTCGCTTCTCAAGGTTAACTCAGATTATTCATGGACACATGCACTCGTGGCCAAGGATATGGAGTATGCAAAACTGTATGCCCAAAAGGAAAAAGAAGGAAGAGAGGAATGGAGAATGATGGTATTCAATGCCCAAAATAGTCCATCAAAGCCTCCAATTTATAGGAGAAACTGAGGGTACAAACTCATTAACCAAGGGCGAGAATCAAGTAACCATTAAGAGAAAGCATAAAATCAGGAAATAAAGAGGGGAATTAAAAACCTTTGACTGCTCAATTATGGATAATAAAATCCAATAAAATCTGTTGAAACGGCTAGTTGCAAACGATTTTAAAAGTCGCAAATAAAATAAACTGGATTTAAAACAACCCGATCCGTGGAACGCGCCCGGCCCGACCCGGACCAGATGGCGGCAGCAGCGTGCGCGCGCGTGTGGGGGCCCAAACCACACCCTCATCCATAAAGCCCACCTTCAACTCAATACAACATTAGGAGAGAGAGAGAGAGTGATATATAAACCCACTCTTAACCTCCCTTTTCTTCCTATATGAGACAAGGAAAGATATTTTCAATCTCCCGACACCGTGGAATACGGTCCTGTGATACGAGTACGAGCACTCGTATTATGTCTCCTCGGCGAGTTTTGCTTCTACCATGGTGGCAAAAGAACCGGACCGGCGAACTTAATCCAAATCGTCGATGACATGTCCCGAGGCTACAATCCTGTGCCTCTAATGTTAGCGGAAACCATGACGGGCTTGGATGATCCGAATCCAGAACATGACTTTCGAGGAAGCCTTTTGCTACTTCAGGTATTTGACTCCTTCTTTTCACCACCATATGATTTCTACCTCTACTGTCTCCAAAACCCGCGCGGGTTTTGTACTCTTTTTTTTTAGTTAGTTTGGGATAATTGGCGAGCAATCTAACCCATGATACTGTTGGACAGATCTGGTTAATGGAGCACTTGGGTCACATTCAAGAATCCCGGACTTCATCGGCTATGGCGAACTAATGTCAGAGAAAGAGGAAATATACCGACCTTCGCTCGGTAACGGAATGGATCACATTCTTGAAGGAGCCTCGGGAGATCTTATGGTGGATCGAATGGTGGCACATTTCCGAATATGTGACCCATGATGATGTATGCAAGGTCGCGATGATCAGAGTGATAACCTCACAGACACAACACTGGAATTCTGGAACCTCACAGTGAATAAATAAATGGAAACAACTCCAGAATAGAGGGTAATCAACAAGGATCAGGTGGATGAAATGGGTGAGGTGTGAAATATGAATGGATGAGCAAAAACACGAATAACCTCCTCCATGATAGAACCCGGTTCACCACGCACCAAATAACATCAAATGGATTGAAATGGATAATGAGGGATGGGAAAAATAGAAAAAGCAAAGATAGACTTTAGCTCAAGCTGATACAGGCACACCACAGCTAGAACACAAAAGCAATGGACTCGATTACCTCAATGGATACAGGTGCACCACCATTGAAATCACCAAGCTCTACACCCACCACAAGGATTGCCAAATCCTTGATACTGTAGTAGAAACAACCAAGATTGAGAGTTTAACGTCACTCACAAACAAGAGGCTCAATAAGGCACTCAAATCTCATATTTCATATCATCATGTTATTTCTTACAATGACCTCACAGTGGGTATATATAAACCGAGCTGAGATATCTAATTAGGAGTTTCTTGAGCAACAAGAAAACGTCCTAATATTGTTTAATTAGCTAATTACATGAGGACAAGATAATATGTAACTATCTTAGGAAGCTTCTAGAACAATAATAATGAGGGCTAATAAAAGCATCACACATGGCATCTTCATGAAGCTCGTAGAACAATTGGAAGGCTCTAGAAACATCACACATGGCGCTTTCTTGTTGGAGCAGCATTCCTCACGTGGGCAAGGCTGGATAATCACCTCACGAGTTGGAAGGACCTCAACAGCTCGAAAGTGACGACTTCATAGATGGCCTCAATGACAAACACCTCACTGATTGGAAAGACCTCAACAACTCAGGAAGTGAAGTAAAAAAGGTGCAAATAGTCTTTCTCCAGTAGGGAATGTCCTTGGACGTCCAAATTCTCAGTAGACTCAAGATGGAGGTCCTCATGCGCATATTTAGATTGCATAGAAGATTAATGACCTCCAATAAGTAGAAGATGACGCAACCCAAGTGAAAAGACCAAAAGAACCTTGTTGAAACACCAAAAGACAACCTGATCCCGAATGAGGTCCTCATGCACGTACCAAGATTGCAATAGTTGTGCAAAATGCAAACGACCTCCAAATGGATCACCCTTGGGCATTTAGGACAGCTCAATAATAAACTTCCTTGACATCCAAAGAGAAGAAAATCACACACCAAGTTGAAAAGAACAACCGACCCTTGATAAACGTCCTCAATAAGAACAACCGGCTCCAAATAAACGTCATCAATACATGTCCAGAACAAGATAGCTCCGTAGAACCCAAATAACCTTCCGACCATGTTAGCTTGGACATTATAAACAACCTTCAAGGGACCAAATTTGAGTGAGGCCTCAATTCTGAAGTATTGAGACAGTAAGGATGACCTCATATAATGTGAATGATCTTCAATATTGTCAAGGCTCATCAGGGGTTCATGGATGGCCTCAAAGCATGGTGACACCAAATGAGGTTGTCAGGGGCTGATCTCCATCATTCCCCCCAAGTTGAGAAAAGTTTGTCCTCAAACTTGGAAAGTTCTCTGCCACAGAATAATATGGCCTCAAAAATATACACCAACAATAGTATGGCCTCAAGGACATTGAACCGTCTTCAAAAGGGTCAACTTTAATCTTGATCACTTCAAGGACCTCGAATGAATCCTCTAACCTTAGCAACAATTTGGTAGAATCACTCCTTCTCCCATATGCCCTTGCCGCATTGTTTAGACCCAATTTTGTGTCTAAATACCGCCTAAATCCTTAGGATTTTGACTTGTTTCATAGCTTAATTTAATAACTTTTAATGCGTTTTTGTAAATTTTGTAGATTTCAGAGTTTTTACTCAAAACATGGTAAAAAGGGCCATTTTTGCCCCTAATTTGGGAATCCCGAGATTACCCGAGTCTTGGTCGAGTCAAAGGCAAAGGAAACGGAAAGGCCGGACATGTCAAAGAACTTAAAAGGAAGTAGACATGCTCCGAGCAAGACCGTGGCCACGGTTATGTTGACCGTAGCCACGGTGGGATCAAGCTAAGCCCAAGGGAAGAGGTAGTAGGAGCCAAGCAAGATCGTGGCCACGGTGGGTTTATGACCTGCCTAAGGAAGATTTTGGCCGAGCAAGACCGTGGCCACGGTCTCCCAAGACTGTAGCCACGACGGTGCGAAAAGGTCATATACCCTAATCGCCCGACCGTACCCACGGTCCAGGGGCACCGTGCCCACGGTGCTGCGAAGAGAAAAGAGAAATCGCCTGATCTACGCAAGACCGTGGCCACGGTCTCAAAGACCGTGCCCACGGTCCCCTTCACACGCGTTTTCTCTGTTTAGCAAAGTGACGAGTTTTGAGTAACAAACTTGGTTTCTATATATTGTATTTAGGTCTTTTAGCTGGGGGATGGATTTTTTATCATCTATTATCCTATCTTAGCATATACTTATCAAACTTTGAGGATTTCTAAGCTTTGAATTAGAGTGATTAGTGGGAGATTTTACTGAGATTATTATTCTTGCACTGGATATTATTGGATTCCTCTTTAAAGTTTGAAGATTATTTCTTATCTTTGGAGCATTCAAGCTTTATTTTTCTGGAGTATTTCCTTTGGCATCGAAATCAATGAGCATTTCTGAACACATCTCTCTTTAGTTCATCATTTACTTATTAATCTCTGTTTTTGTTTTTTTGGATTACTTGGTGTTTGTGGATTGTTATTGCTGATTTGAATATCTTTTTAAGCATGAATGAGGTTATTATTGTTGTTAGCATGTTAGATAGGATGATTAGAGGCTAGAACCATAATTGGTTAAGGTGATTTTAAGGATGTGAATGGTGATTAGGTTTGGTTTAGCAATGTTAGTGAGTAATTAGTTGAGGAATCAGTTTCTTACTCCTATCCTTCCCTCAAGTAGGATGTATTCGGGTTCGAAAGCTCCCAAACACATCCAATACTTCTGTGGAAGGTGGGAATTAGGATAGTTAGTATTCTATTCATGAAAATGAATAGAAACTAACTAGGAAATTCCGTTTCGTTAACCATCCGGGTCTGTCGATGGACCTTGGGGAAGTTATTCCGGATTATCCTCGGAAGAGGAAGCTCGGTGGGTATTTTTCTAACGGAACTACCACTTGATTCTCCCTTCTTGTTTCTCCCTTGTTGCATAACCCATTTCCTCATCCCCGTTTGCATCCCGAAGTCTCCCGACACCCATTGTTTCCCATTTTTGACCGAACCTTAGTGTGTTTGTGCTGTTTTTACCCTAAACCTATCATCATTATGATCGTAAACCCTACCTAGAGTAAAGTAGTCATAGCTAAGGCCCCTCGCTCCCTGAGAAAGAACGATAAAAACCGAGGTATCACAAACCACGTCACACAAAATGGCGCCGTTGCCGGGGAGCAAGCGCACCTAGCTTAACTCTTTGTCCTTAGGTCGTTTAAAATCATTTCACTGCTAGAGATTTTGTTATCCTTGGTTATTGGAAATTTGATTCTTCTGTTTGATCCTTTTGTGCATGCGGACTGTTTAGACCCGATTTCTTGTCTAAATACCGCCTAAATCCTTAGGCTTTTGACTTGTTTTGTAGTTGGTTTAATAACTTTTAATGCGTTTCAGTTACTTTTGTAGTTTCCGAAGGGTTTCACTCAAAACGATTCTAAATGGGCCAATTTTGCACCAATATTGGGAATCCCGAGATTCCCTAAGATTCCACAAGCCCTGGATGTGTGAAAGGAAGCGGATTAGAAGGGCCGGTCATGAAGAAAGGCAGTAGAACCGGAAGCAATGGTTGACGAGCCTCCTGAAGAAAACTGTAGCCGAGAGACACCGTGGCCACGGTCACCTTGACCATAGCCACAGTGTGATTGAGCCATGACCTAAGGAAGAAGCCTTGCAACGGAGATAGACCGTGGTCACGGTCACTCTAACCGTAGCCATGGTGGGATCCTACCCTGCCCAAGGAAGAAGCTGGCCGAATTAGACCGTGGCCACGGTCTCCCATGACCGTAGCCACGGTGGTGCGAAGGAGCGAAAAGTTGTCAGCCCTAATCGCCTAGACCGTGACCACGGTGCTTGGGGACCGTACCCACGGCAGTGCGAAGCAAAGAGGACAAATCGCCTGCCTTACGCAGGACCGTGCCCACAGTCCCCTACGGGCCAGTTTTGTCTGTTGTGTAAAATGATGAGTTTTGAGTAACAACCTTGATTACTATTTAATGTCCTTAGGTCATTTTAGATTAGGGGGGGAAGAGACAACAATTTTTATCTATCTTTTATGATACTTTAGCACTTTTTATCACATTTTTAAGTCTTAGATTAGGGAGATTTAGGAAGATCTTTACTGAGATTATTGGTTCTTGTATTGGATTCTCTTAATTATTATTGGAAGTTTGAAGATTATTCTCAACTTTGGAGCATTGGAACTTGATTATTCTGAAGTTTTCCCCCTTGTCTTCACAATCCATGAGCATTTCTTAATCCCTCTCTCTAATTTATTGCTTATTTATTAATCTCTGTTTTTGATATTGTTGTTGTTGAGTGTTTATTGTTATCTTGTTTACTCGATTAAGCATGAATGAAGTTGTTGATGTTATTATCATGATAGTTAGGATGTTTAGTGGCTAGAACTTTAATGGGTTAGGGAGATATTAAGGGTGTGCATTGGTGATTAGGTTTGGGTTAGCAATATTAGTGAGTAACTAGTTAGGAAATCAACTTCCTAATCCTATCCTTCCCTCAAGTGGGATGTAATTGGGTGCGAAAGCATCCCGAATACATCCAACGCTTGTTGGACGGTAGGAATTAGGATAGTTAGTATTCTAGTTCGCGAAAGCGAATAGAAACTAACTAGGAAATTCCGTTCTATTAAATTTCCTGGGTCTGTCGATGGATTTTGGGGAAGTTAATCCGGACTATCCTTGAAAGAGGAAGCCCGGTGGGTATTTTCTAACGGAATTACCATTTGATTTCCCTTTCTTGTTACTCTCTTGTTGCGAAACCCATTTCCTCATTCCCGTTTGCATCCCGAAAGTCTCCCGACACCCATTGTTTCACCTTTTTGACTGAACATAGTGTGTTTGTGCTGTTTTTACCCCTAAATTCTATCATCCTTTCATGATCGTAAACCATACCTAAAGTCAACTAGCTGCAGCTAAGGCTCCTAGCTCCCTGTGGAAGAACGATAAAACCGTGGTCTTACAAACCACTCGACTAACAAAATGGCGCCGTTGCCAGGGAGCAAGCGCACCTAGCTTAGCTCTTTGTCTTTAGGTTGTTTAAAGATCATTTCACTGCTAGAGATTTTGTTATCCTTGGTTACTGGACATTTGATTCTTCTGTTTGTTCCTTTTGTGCATGCGGACTCGCTCTCGACGAGGCCAAACTCCTGTAACTCCACCGAACCCGAATTCGGAGAGTATTATTCGACAAGCTAACGCCGGTTCGAGACGAGCTAGACAACAAAGGGAGCGAGGGACGATTGGAATTTCAATGGCTGACGGAGAGCAAATTCCACCCCGTACCTTAGCATCATATTCCTTACCATCGTCGGGTACGGGAGGCGATCCCATCACATTACCAGAATTACCACCGAATGCATCGTTCGAGTTCAAGCCATATCTATTGGAAATATTTGAGAACACCCCGTACCGTGGAGGAGAGCATGAAAATCCTATTGACCACATCAACAGATTCGAGCAACGCATCGGCTTCGTACAAATGAATGGAGTTTCCGCCGATTTCCTTCTTACCTTGAAGGGGAAAGCATTATTCTGGCTCAACACGTGTCCGCCCAGAAATTATTCAACATGGGATGCCCTTAGCCGCGACTTTCTTCAAAGGTTTTTCCCCAATGATGTGACGTGTCGGTTGAGGCAAGCCATCATGAGCTTCAAGCAAGAGCCCGATGAGTCGTTATTCGAAGCATGGGGGAGATTCAAAGGTCTCCAACGGAGGTGTCCACATCATAATCTTGAGTTGCATCACTTCTATTCCGGATTGAGTAGCTCTTTGCGAGAATCCATCGATCATGCCTCGGGGGGCATGTTCCTCAAGTAGACGGCGGAGAAAGCAAACGTATTTCTTCACGAGCTATCTCAAAACTCTCCTCATTGGGGAGGCGGCCGTAGTCCAAGAGATGGTCCTCCTCTAGAAAGCAACCCTACCATTAAATTTCTCATGAATGTCGTTTTTGAGATGCAACAAAAGGCAGCTTTGGAAGAAACCACAAGGCAACTAAAGGCGGCGCAAGAAGTACCTATGCTTATTCCGGATGCTCGAGTGTTGGTATGTGATTTTTGTGGAGGGTCACATTCTTCGAAGCGATGAGAAGAGTATCAAACCGAGCAAGTCCAAGCCATCTATCCCAACAATAACCTCTCCTATACCAATCAAACCCCCATTCGTCCCGTGGAATTACGCCTCTGACAACAAGCTCCCCTAAACCAAAACTGACCCCCCGGTTTCCCAAATCAAAATCGCCGCCAATACCACCAAAACCACCACCAAAATCCTCACCAAGGTCAATCTTCCCAAATGCCCAAACCATCACAACAAGAAACCCTTGACCAAACCCTCCAAAAGTTGGCCTTAACTCAAGAGAAGATAGCCTTATCTCAAGAAAAGATGGCCTTAGATCGAAAAAAAGACCAAACTCGCATTAAGAACCTCGAGTTACTATTGGCCCAATTGGCACAACAATCTCAACCTATCCAATCTTAGCCTAGCCAATCCCAACCTAACCCAAAAGGGCAACTTAATGCGATTACTTTAAGGAGTGGCAAGGAGATTGTTGGACATGGAATGATGGGAGAGGAGGTTTTAGGTGACAAAGAAGGTGACGTGGTGGATATCTCGGACGAGGAAGATTTGTTGGAGAAGCGGGAAAGTGAGTTAGTATTAGGTGAGGAAGTTGAGAGAGCACATGAGGATGAATTGGGAGAGTCTAGTAAAGAACAAGAGGAGATAGAGAGGTTAAGGAAAAGGAAAGGAAAAATGGTGGAAGAAGAACCAATCCAAATTATTGAGAAGCCAAAGCTACCACCGGTCCCTTTTCCCGATCGATTAGCAAAACCAAAATCTGGTGCAAAGTTTTCAAAATTCATTGAGATGCTCAAGAAGCTTCAAGTGAACATTCCATTTCTTGATGCCATCTCTGAAGTTCCGTCCTTCAAGAAGCATTTGAAGAAGCTTCTCACGAGCAAGAGAAGAATTCAAGAGAAATCTACGATCCATTTGATGGCGGATTGTAGTGCAATTATCGATAACAAATCACCGGAGAAATTAGCCGACCCCGGAAGTTTTTCTATTCCATGCACCATTGGTGATATGCGGATTGGTCGTGCCCTTTGTGATCTAGGAGCAAGTGTAAGCGTCATGCCTTATTCGATTTGCAAGAAGTTAAATCTCGACGATCTTGCTCCTACAACAATTAATCTTCAATTGGCCGACCGCTCCCTGCGAAGATCGTTGGGAATATTGGAAGACATCCCGGTCCAAGTGGGGCGATTTTTAATTCCTTGTGATTTTGTGATTTTGGAGATAGAGGAAGATAACAACATCCCTATTATTTTGGGAAGGCCATTCCTTGCTACGAAAGGAGCCATTATTGATGTGAAGAATGGAAGCATGTCGTTGAATGTCGGGAATGAAAGCATAATTTTCCAACTTGAGGGGTCATTGAAGGGTCCTTCATATGGGGACTCATGCTATGCCATTGATATGATGGAGTTCCTTGTTGATGAGTATATTGAGGACTCCCATCTTCTTGAATCTATTTGCGATGATCCTTTGGGAGCTTGCTTATTGGAGTCCTTCCAATTTGAGACCGACGACACCGATATTACTTTCTTCACCAACCTTCTTGACTCTTCATCCATGCATAAGGAGATTATTATTGATGAGCCTTATATGGAGTGTATGGAGATTCAAGATGGGATCTTTAAAGGTATGTCTTCCTCTCAAATTCAATCTTCTACTCCTTTAGAGCTTAAAGCCTTACCCCCTTCCCTCCAATATGCTTTCTTGGATGATGAGAAATCTTATCCTGTCATTGTGAATGCGAATTTGAATGATTTTGAATTGTCTAAGTTGCTTCATTTGCTTAGGAAACATAGGGGTGCATTGGGTTATAGGATAGAAGACTTGAAAGGTTTATCCCCTTCCATATGCATGCATTCGATTGATTTGCTAGAAGATGCCAAGCCTACCAGGCAACCCCAACGTCGTTTAAATCCCAACATGCAAGAAGTGGTTAAAAAGGAGGTAGTAAAGTTGCTAGCTGCTTGGATCATCTTCCCCATCGCAAATAGCGAATGGGTAAGCCCGGTTCAGTGTGTGCCTAAGAAGGGTGGATTGACCGTAATTGAAAATGACAATAAAGAACTAGTTAGTACCCGGACTGTCACCGGTTGGCGGATGTGTATCGATTACTGCCAATTAAACAAAGTAACAAAGAAGGACCATTTCTCCCTTCCCTTTATTGACCAGATGTTAGAACAGTTGGCAGGTCATTCGCATTTTTGCTTTTTGGATGGGTACTCGGGTTTCTTTCAAATTCCAATCCACCCCTCACATCAAGAAAAAACCACCTTCGCTTGCCCATATGGGACATTTGCTTATCGTCGCATGCCATTTGGTTTATGTAATGCCCCTGGGACTTTTCAACGTTGTATGATGGCTATTTTTAGAGATTTTATTGAAAAATGCATAGAAGTCTTTATGGATGATTTTTCTGTGTACGATAATTCTTTCGATGACTGTTTGCTAAATTTGGAGAAAGTGCTAACTCGTTGTGAGGAAGTGGATCTAGTTCTGAATTGGGAAAAATGCCACTTCATGGTGGAACAAGGTATCGTTCTGGGTCATTTAATTTCTTCTAAGGGCATCGAAGTAGATAAGGCCAAAGTTGAGGTTATAGAGCGCCTACCACCCCCAGTTTCCGTTAAGCGGGTGCGTAGTTTCCTTGGCCATGCCGGCTTTTATCGCCGGTTCGTCAAAGATTTTTCAAAAATTGCTCGACCTCTAACTGACCTCTTGTGCAAAGATGCCCCTTTCAGTTTCACTGATGAGTGCCTTGAGTCGTTTTATAGATTGAAGCAGGCCTTGATTTCCGCTCCGGTAGTTCAACCTCCGGATTGGACGCTACCCTTTGAGATTATGGCCGACGCGAGCGACTTCGCCGTAGGAGCGTGTTTGACCCAAACAGTAGACAAGAAGCCAAGGGTCATCTATTACGTAAGCCATGCGCTTGATAGCGCCCAAAGGAACTACACTATCACGGAAAAGGAGCTTTTGGTGATCGTTTTTGCGCTCAACAAATTCCGGCAATACCTCATGTTCTCTAAGTTGGTAGTCTACACGGATCATGCCGCTATCAAATACTTGATGGGAAAGAAGGAGACAAAACCGAGACTTATACGGTGGGTCTTGCTTATGCAAGAATTTGATTTGGAAATCCGCGATAAGGCGGGCACAAAGAATGTCGTAGTCGATCACCTTTCGAGGATTCTTGTCAACTCGGAAGACACCCAACCGATTGTAGACGCTTTCCCGGACGAGCAACTCTTGGCTATCAACTCGTATCCTTGGTATGCGGATATTGTGAACTATTTGGCAAGCGAAGTGATCCCTCAACATTTGAACCATCATCAAAGGAAGAAATTCCTCCACGACATGAAGCATTACTTTTGGGATGATCCATTCCTCTTCCGTCTTGGAAATGACGGGATGTACCGGCGATGTATTCCCGAGAGTGAAGTGCAATCTATTTTGACCCATTGTCATGAATTTCCCGTGGGAGGTCACGGTGGCCCCCAAAAGACGGCGGCAAGGGTTTTGCAAACCAGCTATTGGTGGCCGACTCTTTTTTGTGACGCCCATCTGCATGTCAAGCAATGTGACAAGTGTCAAAGGTCCGGTAACATCTCTCGGAAGAATGAAGCGTCGTTGAACTATATTCTCGAGGTGGAAGCTTTTGATGTATGGGGATTGGACTTCATGGGTCCTTTCCCGTCGTCAAGGGGTTTCCAACACATCCTAGTGGCGGTAGACTATGTCACAAAGTGGGTCGAGGCCATACCATGTGTAAGATGTGATGGGAAATCCGTTTCAAAATTCTTGAAAAAGACCCTATTCCCAAGATTTGGCATTCCACGGGTCATCATTAGTGACAACGGTTCCCATTTCATCGAAAAGAGATTCGAGTCTCTCTTAGAGAAGTACGGCATCAAGCATAAGAAGGGACTTCCTTACCATCCACAAACACAAGGTCAAGTGGAAATCTCCAACCGTGCCATCAAGGAGATCTTAGAGAAGACGGTTAACTCTTCAAGGAAAGATTGGGCAGAAAAATTGGATGAAGTTTTGTGGGCACACTGCACCGCTTTCAAGACACCGATTGGCACTACTCCTTACCGTCTTGTCTACGGGAAGGCATGTCACTTCCCCGTAGAACTTGAGCACAAAACCATGTGGGCAATTAAGAAATTGAACTTCGATCTCAAGGCGGCTGGAGGTAGTCGGTTATTTCAATTAGAAGAACTTGAGGAGTTGAGGCGTCATGCATATGATAACAACAAGATCTACAAGGAAAGAACGAAGGCATGGCATGACAAGAGGTTGAACCGACGTGAGTTTGTGGTAGGCAATAGGGTTCTCATTTTCAATTCAAGGCTGAAGTTGTTCTCTGGGAAATTGAGATCACGGTGGTCCGGACCATTCGAAATAGTGAGAATTCTTTCCGCCGGAGTAGTTGAGTTGAAAGATGCCCAAGGGAAGTGTTTCAAAGCAAACTCATCGAAACTCAAACCATACATCATGGGCGAGGAATATGTCGGGACAGTTGTGACATACCTCGCGGATTTTGGAAATTGAAAAGCATTGGAAAAGGTCGAGCTAGGACCTACAAAACAAGCACCCGGGAGAGGTATGAACTACTTCCCCTCTTTTAGTGTTTTCTTTCAATTTTTAGTTCTTTCATTTTTTATTTCCTTTATTTTAGTGCTTTTCTTCTTCCTTTGTTTTACTTTAAAAAAACGGAAAAAAAAAATCGTGAGTGGTTCTATGAGAGTCGGGGTTTGAAAGTGTTTTTGAGCGATTGGAGAGAGTCCTTGAATGGAAATTGACCGAGAAAGAAAAGGGAGTGGATGACAAGAGGGTAGATTTTAGGACTTATCAATTTTTCTCCAAGTTTTTGAGCCTTGTAGATGCTGGAAATGAACCGAAAGGGACCGTGCCCACGGTGGGAGTCACCGCAGCCACGACCAAAAGTTGGTCCCAGTTTAGCCAAGCCGAAGATCACCGTGCCCAGGGTTGAAGTCACCGCAGCTACGGTCTCATCGCAGCATGACTCTTGGAAATTTTGGTCCCGACCATGACCGTGACCACGGTGAAGTTTACCGCAACCACGGTCTCCGCCCTGCTTTTTCCCTTCTTTTTTCCCTCACCCGAATCACACCGTGCCCACGGTCTGTCGAAAACTTGCGATATGTCGGGGGTTCCATATCATTTCCCCCTCATTTCTCTCCCACTTTCTTCCTCACTCTCACCTTCGAAAACCCTCCACAAACCCTAAAACTCGAACTCTCTTCCAAAATTTGCCAAATCTCTCACCAATTCCTCCATTTCTCCCACCTTTCTTCTCCATTTCGTGCCCTAGCTGTTGTGTTCGCCATTTCCGGCTCAATTAAAGCAAGGTTCTGGGCCTTTTTGTTCCTTGTGGGGCTCGAATCTCTCAAAGGAAGCTCTCAAAGTCTTCAACTCAGGTATTCCTTGATTATGGGTGCTTAAATTTTTGATTCCCTTGCGTTTTTGGGTCGAAATTCGGCACCAATTTCGTGCATTTTTTTGGGTTAATTGTGTGTTTTGGAGAAATTGATTGTTGGGAGTGTTATTGGTGAACTCTTGGTTGAATTTTATGTGAATTGCTTGTGGGTTTGGTTGGATGAATTGATTGAGTTTGGAGTTTGAATTTTTGGTGGATATTTTCGTGTTGAGAGTGTTATTGGTGAACTTTTGGATTGAATTTTGTTGTTGGTTGTGAATTCGTGCTGCTCGGGATTGTTTGGTATTGTTTGTGCTGTGTTTTGGTGTGTGGTGGTTGCTTGTGTTGCTGTAACTCCGATGGGTCGAGCAAAACGTGCCCGGACTGAGCCGGAATCAACCCCCGCCCCATCAGCCTCGGCGTAGCCTGACAAAACCCGGTACAAGGGTCAACCGGCCTCAATTATTCAATGCGACCCGAAAATTAAGGTCAATTTTCGGGATCATATGCACAAGACACGGTATAAGCGGCTCAAGAAGCGAAAAATTTGTGCTCCAGATCTCTATCATGAGGAGACGGCAAGGGATGTTTTCTGTAGACCAAGCATGGACTTCTTCATCAAAGTCATGGGATGGGAAACTTTCGCCACAATCAACGAACCGATCATCGAGCAACCGGTGCTCGAATTCCTCAGCTCTTTGATGGTAAAGGAAGACGGCACATCCATCGCCTCTTTTTCATACATCGTGAACAAAAAGGAGGTCGAATGTACGCTCCAAGACTTATTCAACGCTCTAGGCCTTCCCGAGGACGGCATCTCCTACGACGAGTACTTCAAATTCGATGAAAAAGAAGCTATGAAAGCACTCACTTGTTGGAGGAGACGTTACCCGAGGATTCTATCACAACGAGCGAAGTACTATTGTCCAAACAACTCTAAGGCCAGAGATTTCTGTAATCTGAGCGTTCGCATCTTCCACCGCATCATTTCGAACTCCGTATTTGGCCGTGACGCCGGGCGTTCAAGCATCCGGAAAGACGACCTCTTCGTCCTCTATAATGCGATCAACGGTCGCCGGGTCAACACTGGCTCGTGCATCCTCCATTGCCTCCGGGAAATAAGCCTCGAAACCCGGAACATGACTATTCGAATGGGTCACATCATCACCCATTTCCTAAAGAAACAAGGGTTCGAGTCCTATTTAAGCAAGTGGACTCCCCGCTATTTACCCGATCCCATCGACGGTGTTCGCCTACGAAACATGGAATTCTTGGAGAAACACAAGACGCGGACATTATACCGTCACGGGAGCGAACCCTACAGCGTCGTGATTCATTTGGGCGACGACCATGCCGAACAACGTCTAGATGTCTCCGACCAACGCAGTTGGTCTTGTGGCCAAACTTTTGGGGATCCATTTGTGGTGGGTGGTCCCGGGGATCGAGCGGAAGAAGGTGAAGGAGGAGCAGAAGAAGAGGAGGAAGCAGAGGATGAGGAAGAAGAAGAAGAGGGCGAACAAGCATAAGGGGTTGAAGCCGAGCCGAGTCAACAATGGGACACCGCTCTTGAGCGTATCAGCGAGCAACTCCAGGAGCTTGATGACGAGTTTCAAGTTCAATGGGAGCTCATCTAAAACCAGCAGCTCTTGATCGAAAACTTGCAAGGAATGATCGAGATCCAACAGGAGACGCTAGCTAGCATCCAGTCACAACTCCAACCCCGTCCTCCGCCAGGAGGGTCCGCTTGAGGGCCGTTTGTAAGCACCCCAGCCCCACCCGACCTTTATCATTGACTATTTACTTTATTCTTGTGAAGTATAAGTGTGGGGGAGTGCTTCTTCGGGGTTTTGGAGTTGCGATGTCTGGTGATTTTTGATTGTTGTTCTCTCGATTTCTTTTGGCATGAGCTCGCATATGTTGGGGATTGTTCGGTTAGGTTGCTCGGGTTTTTCCTTTTCTTGTGTGTTTGTCATGCATGATTGGGTTGTTGGATGGTTGTTTGATGGCTGTTTGTCGGTTGTTTTTGTGGGTTGGACTGTTGTTTAAGCGTTTTCTTGTTTGTATTTTGGACATTGATGAATGTAACCGAATGTTTTTTTTGTGATGAATGCAATGATGTAGTTATTTCGGTTAGTGCGTATCGAGTTTCACCCTTATTTCCCGCCTCAATGAGTGAGATTCGGGGATAAGGTAAGTTCTTGGCAATTTGTATATTGTTCATTTTTTTTTCTTTTTGTTTTTCATCTTTTCAATTTCTTTTCATAATCTTTTAAGTTAGATTTTCCTTTCTTTTGCTTTTGGTCTTGCATGCGAATTTTATAGTTATAAAGTCGTCTTTTACTCTAACATTGTTACGACTTTCTTGAACGACGACTTCGGGTCGCTATTTTCAACGCTTATGAAGAGCTTGAGGTAATATCTTTCCACCTTACTCTTAGTATGTGAATTCTTATCATGATCCGTCGCATGCTTGGTTTTCTTTTGGGTGGCGAACCCCAATGAGTGTCTGTGTTGGGATATCTATTGCTGTTGGAGCCGTGTGGGCTCGAGTCGCCACCATTTCTACCTGCTAGTTGTTTTTTGTTTGTTTGAGTTTTGTAGGTTCTCTACCCTTTTCATGTGACACCTTCCCACAATGAGGACATTGTGGAGTTTTAAGTGTGGGGGGGGGGGGGATATTCTATTTTAAGGGTAGATCACCTAGTCGTTTGGTTCTTTGTTTCCTAGTTTTACTAGTTTTTGCTTAAATTTTAAAAATTTTTGTGTGCAAATGGAGAAAAAAGGGAGTGAAAACCTTTTCGTTTTTCTTTTCGTTTTGTTTTTGTTTTGCTTTGTTTCCTAGATCTCGTGTTCGAAGTTGAGAAGTCGTTCTTAAATTTCCTTCTAAAAGTAATCGGTTGGAGCATTTTCAATCCTAACTTGGGTTCTAGTCAAGACTTATCCTAAATAGACTCCCTTCATTAAGTGTCTTGTGAGACTCCCGTTCCTTTCTCACTTTGTTGGGAACCCGGAGATTCTAAGGGCTTGTGTCTGAGTTTGTTTTTGTTTCTCGTTTAGCAAAAGCAAAAAGTGCAAAAAGAAAAGAAAAGAAAGCAAAAGGAAAAAGAAAGAAGAAAGCTTTCTTAAGATATAATAACCTGAATAAGTGGAGCGTGTCGCTGAAGACATTAACCACCATACACTTAGCCAACCTACACGGGCCCGGTATTCGTGGTACAAGATCGATACCCCTTAACCCTCCTCCTATATCGCTGCATGACGGAGGCGTATGGAAAAGACCGTGTTGGGAGGGTATACCCCTTATATGGGCCGTCCAATTCCCGAAAGTAAGGCTAATACCAATTTTTTAAAAACCAAAAAGAAAGAAAAATGAGAAAAAGGAAGAAAGAAAAGAAAAATTTTGCTTCTAAAAAGAGCGGGGCCTCCCCTTGCATCACCTACGACCCTCACAAAGCCAAGGGCGACCAAATGCGAGGGAGGGCAACACTCCTTTCGGTTGTTCGTTGTTTTCGAATTCGGACGCAAGTTTTTAAAGTCTTTTGGTTCCCGTTAAACCCTTGTTATTTTTTTGCTGCGGGGTTTCGCCTGTTACAAGGTGTAGGGAGTTAAAAACCTTCAAGATCGACCTTTTTCTGAGTTTGGTATTTGTGAGATGCTCCTAACAGTTACTTTGGGAGGTTTAATCGCGTTTTCTTAGTTTAGATTGCAAGATCTTGTTAATCATAGCCCTTTGTCGTTCTTTTTGTTTTCTTCGGTTTTGTTTTCACTTTCCCTCTCTCATTTTTCTTTGGCTTTTGTGGGTACAACCGCTACAAACCCTCACGAGTCCATCTCGTCCACCCGGGCTGCCGGGGGGTTCAAAGGGCTTGGTGCATACGCTAAATGCACTCGTTTTTCTCCCACAATAGAGGAGTTTGTGTTAGTTTTGTTTCATTCCGTTTTGCTCGGGACGAGCAAAGGTTTAAGTGTGGGGGGGTGTTTAGACCCGATTTCGTGTCTAAATACCGCCTAAATCCTTAGGCTTTTGACTTGTTTTGTAGTTGGTTTAATAACTTTTAATGCGTTTCAGTTACTTTTGTAGTTTCCGAAGGGTTTCACTCAAAACGATTCTAAATGGGCCAATTTTGCACCAATCTTGGGAATCCCGAGATTCCCTAAGATTCCACGAGCCCTGGATGTGTCAAAGGCAGCGGATTAGAACGGCCGGTCATGAAGAAAGGCAGCGGAAGCTGAAGCAATGGTTGAAGAACCTCCTAAAGAAAACTATAGCCGAGAGACACCGTGGCCACGGTCACCTTGACCATAGCCACGGTGTGATTGAGCCATGACCTATGGAAGAAGCCTTGCAACCGAGATAGACCGTTGTCACGGTCACTCTGACCGTAGCCACCGTGGGATCCTGCCCTGCCCAAGGAAGAAGCTGGCCGAACTAGACCGTGGCCACGGTCTGCCATGACCGTTGCAACGACGGTGCGAAGGAGCGAAAAGTTGTCAGCCCTAATCGCCTAGACCGTGACCACGGTGCTTGGGGACCGTACCCACTGCGGTGCGAAGCAAAGAGGAGAAATCGCTTGCCTTACGCAGGACCATGCCCACGGTCCCCTACAGGCCAGTTTTGTCTGTTGTGTAAAATGATAAGTTTTGAGTAACAACCTTGATTACTATTTAATGTACTTAGGTCATTTTAGATTAGGAGGGGGGGGGAGAGACAGCAGTTTTTATCTATCTTTTATGACACTTTAGCACTTTTTATCACATTTTTAAGTCTTAGATTAGGGAGATTTAGGAAGATCTTTGCTGAGATTATTGGTTCTTGTATTGGATTCTCTTGATTATTATTGGAAGTTTGAAGATTATTCTCAACTTTGAAGCATTGGAGCTTGATTATTCTGAAAGTTTTCCCCCTTGTCATCACAATCCATGAGCATTTCTTAATCCCTCTCTCTAATTTATTGCTTATTTATTAATCTCTGTTTTTGATATTGTTGTTGTTGTTGAGTGTTTATTGTTATCTTGTTTACTCGATTAAGCATGAATGAAGTTGTTGATGTTATTATCATGATAGTTAGGATGTTTAGTGGCTAGAACTTTAATGGGTTAGGGAGATATTAAGGGTGTGCATTGGTGATTAGGTTTGGGTGAGCAATATTAGTGAGTAACTAGTTAGGAAATCAACTTCCTAATCCTATCCTTCCCTCAAGTGGGATGTAATTGGGTGTGAAAGCATCCCGAATACATCCAACGCTTGTTGGACGGTAGGAATTAGGATAGTTAGTATTCTAGTTCGCGAAAGCGAATAGAAACTAACTAGGAAATTCCGTTCTATTAACTTTCCTGGGTCTGTCGATGGATTTTGGGGAAGTTAATCCGGACTATCCTTGAAAGAGGAAGCCCGGTGGGTATTTTCTAACGGAATTACCATTTGATTTCCCTTTCTCGTTACTCACTTGTTGCGAAACCCATTTCCTCATTCCCGTTTGCATCGCGAAAGTCTCCCGACACCCATTGTTTCACCTTTTTGACTGAACATAGTGTGTTTGAGCTGTTTTTACCCTAAATTCTATCATCCTTTCATGATCGTAAACCATACCTAGAGTCAACTAGCTGCAGCTAAGGCCCCTAGCTCCCTGTGGAAGAACGATAAAACCGTGGTCTTACAAACCACTCGACTAACACGACTCGATCTCGACGAGGCCAAACTCATGTAACTCCACCGAATTCAAACCCGGAGAGCATTATTCGCCAAGCTAACGCCGGCTCGAGACGAAGAAGACAACAAAGGGAGCGAGAGACAATCGAAATTCCAATGTCTGACGGAGAGCAAGACCCACCCTGTAACTTAGCATCATATTCCTTACCATCGTCGGGTACGAGAGGCGATCCCATCATATTACCAAAATTACCACCGAACGCATCGTTCGAGTTCAAGCCATATTTGTTGGAAATATTCAAGAACACTCCGTACCATGGAGGAGAGCATGAAAATCCCATTGACCACATCAACAAGTTCGAGCAACGCATCGGCTTCGTACAAATGAATGGAGTCTCCGCCGAGTACATAAAGCTGAAGTTTTTCCCTCTCACTTTGAAGGGGAAAGCACTACTATGGCTCAACATGTGTCCGCCCGGAACCTATTCTAATGGGATGCCCTTAGCCGTGACTTTCTTCAAAGGTTTTTCCCCAATGATGAGACGTGTCGGTTGAGGCAAGCCATCATGAGTTTCAAGCAAGAATCCGATGAGTCGTTATTCGAAGCATGGGGGAGATTCAAGGGTCTCTAACGGAGGTGTCCACGTACACCACAATCTTGAGGATTGGTTATTATTGCATCATTTTTATTCCGAACTGAGTAGCTCTTTGCGAGAATCCATCGATCATGCCTCGGGGGGCATGTTCCTCAGGAAGACGGCGGAGGAAGCAAATACATTTCTTCACGAGTTATCTCTAAACTCTACTCATTGGGGAGGCGGCCGTGGTCCAAGAGATGGTCCTCCTCTAGAAAGCAATCCTACTATTAAATGTCTCATGAATGTCGTTCTAGAGATGCAACAAAAGTCAGCTTTGGAGGAGACCACGAGGCATGTAAAGGCAGCTCAAGAAGTACCTATACTTATTCCGGATGCCCAAGTTCTTGTATGTGATTTTTGTGGAGGGCCACATTCTTTGAAGCGATGTGAAGAGTATCAAGCCGAGCAAGTCCAAGCCATTTATCCAAACAATAACCTCTCCTATACCAATCAAACCCCCATTCGTCCAAGTGAGAATTAAGCCTATAACCAACAAGCTCCACTAAACCAACACCCACCCCCCGGTTTCCCTAATCAAAATCGCCGCCAATACCACCAAAATCCCCACCAAAATCCTCACCAAGGTCAATCTTCCCAAGCACCCAAACCACCACAACAAGAAACCTTTGAACAAACCCTTCAAAAGTTGGCCTTATCTCAAGAAAAGATAACCCTATCTGAAGAAAAGATGGCCTTAGATCGAGAAAGAGATCAAACTCGCATCAAGAACCTCGAGTTACTATTGGCTCAAATGGCACAACAATCTCAACCTATCCAATCCTTGCCTTGCCAACCCCAACCAAATCCGAAGGGACAACTTAATGCTATTACATTGAGGAGTGGTAGGGAGATTGATGGCCCTAGGATGGTGGGAGAAGAATTCTTGGGTGACAAAGAGGGTGATGTGGTAGATGTCTCGGAGGAGGAAGATTTGATGGAGAAGAGGGAGAGTGAGGGTGAGGGAGTTGACGGAGTACATGAGGAGGAGTTGGAAGAATTTAGTAAGGAAAGAGAGGAGATGGAGAAGGTAAGGAAAGGGAAAGGAAAGATGGTGGAAGAAGAGCCGATCCAAACCATTGAGAAACCAAAGCTACCGCCGGTCCCTTTTCCCGAGCAGTTAGCAAAGCCCAAGTCCGATGCGAAGTTTTCAAAGTTCATTGAGATGCTCAAAAAGCTCCAAGTAAACATTCCGTTTCTTGATGCTATTTCCGAGGTCGCATCTTTCAAGAAGCATTTGAAGGAGCTTCTCACAAGCAAAAGGAGGATTCAAGAGAAATCTACGATCCATTTGACAACAGATTGTAGTGCCATTATTGATAACAAATCACCGGAGAAGTTAGCCAACCCCGAAAGATTTTCTATTCAATGCACTATTGGTGACATGCGGATTGGTCGTGCCCTTTGCGATCTAGGAGCGAGTGTAAGCGTCATGCCTTATTCGATTTGCAAGAAGTTGAATCTCGACGATCTAGCTCCTACAACAATTAACCTCCAATTGGTCAACCGTTTTGTGCGAAGACCTTTGCGAATATTGGTGGACATCCCGGTCCAAGTAGGGCGGTGTCTGATTCCGTGTGATTTCGTGATCTTGGAGATAGAGGAAGACAACAACATCCCTATCATTTCGGGAAGGTCGTTCCTTGCCACGGCGGGAGCAATAATTGATGTCAAAAATGGAAGGATGTCGTTGAATGTTGGTAACGAAAGCATCATTTTTCAACTTGAGGGGTCATTGAAAGGTCCTTCGTATGGGGACTCATGCTATGCTATTGATATGATGGAGTTTCTTGTTGATGAGTATATTGAAGACTCCCATCTACTTGAGTCTATATGTAACGATCCCTTGGGAGCTTACTTATTGGAATTCTTCCAATTTGAGACCGACGACACCGATATTACTTTCTTCACCAACCTTCTTGACTCATCACCCATGCATGAGGAGATTATTATTCACGAACATTATATGGAGTGTATGGAAATTCAAGATGCGATCTACAAAGGTATGTCTTCCTCTCAAATTCAAGCTTCTATTCCTTTAAAGCTTAAACTTTTGCCCCCTTCCCTCCAATATGTTTTCTTAGATCATGAGAAATCTTGCCCGGTCATTGTGAATGCGAAATTGAATGGTTCTGAATTGTCCAAATTGCTTGAGTTGCTTAGAAAACATTGGGGTGCACTAGGTTATAAGATAGAGGATTTGAAAGGTTTGTCCCCTTCTATATGCATGCATTCGATTGACATATTAGAAGATTCAAAGCCTACTAGACAACCCCAGCGTCGATTAAATCCCAATATGCAAGAGATGGTTAAAAAGGAAGTAGTAAAGTTGCTAGCTGCTGGGATCATCTTCCCCATCGCAAATAGCGAATGGGTAAGCCCGGTTCAGTGTGTACCCAAGAAAGGTGGAATGACTGTGATTGAAAATGACAAGAAAGAACTAGTTAGTACCCGGACCGTCACCGGTTGGCGGATGTGTATTGATTACCGCCAACTAAAAAAAGTAACAAAGAAGGACCATTTCCCCCTTCCCTTTATTGACCAGATGTTAGAACGGTTGGCGAGTCACTCGTACTTTTGTTTTTTGGATGGGTACTCGGGGTTCTTTCAAATTCCAATCCACCCCTCACATCAAGAGAAAACTACCTTCACTTGCCCATATGGGACTTTTGCTTATCGTCGCATGCCTTTTGGGTCATGTAATGCACCGGGGACATTTCAATATTGCATGATGGCTATCTTTAGTGATTTCATTGAAAAATGCATGGAAGTCTTTATGGATGATTTTTCTGTCTATGGTAATACCTTTGATGATTGTTTGTTGAATTTGGAGAAAGTTCTAACCCGTTGTAAGGAAGTTGACTTAGTGTTGAATTGTCTAGCGAGGTGATTCCTCCAAATCTGAACCCTCATCAAAAGAAGAAGTTCTTTCACGATGTCAAACATTTCTTTTGGGACGACCCATTCTATTTCGGTTGTGTAACGACGGGATATACCGAAGATGTCTACCCGAGAACGAGGTGAAATCCGTTTTTACACATTGCCATGAGTTCCCGGTTGGAGGTTATGGTGGATCACAAAAGATGGCAGCGAGAGTCTTACAAGCCGGCTATTGGTGGCCGACACTCATTCGTGATGCCCATCTTCATGTGAAGCAATGCGATAAATGCCAAAGGTCTGGAAATATCTCCCGGAAGAATGAAGCACCATTGAATTTCATCCTAGAGGTAGAGGTTTTCGATGTATGGGGGTTAGATTTCATGGGTCCCTTCCCGTCATCACGAGGTTTTCAATACATCCTAGTGGCAGTGGATTATGTTTCCAAATGGGTCGAAACTATCTCATGTGTGAAGTGCGATGGTAAGTCCGTGTCGAGATTCTTGAAAAAGATTCTATTCCCAAGATTTGGCATTCCACGAGTTATCATTAGCGACAACGGATCCCACTTCATCGAGAAGAAGTTTGAGTTCCTCTTGGGAAAGTATGGCATCAATCATAAGAAATGACTCCCTTATCATCCACAAACACAAGGGCAAGTAGAAATCTCAAACCGTGCTATCAAAGAGATCTTGGAAAAGACGGTCAGCTCTTCACGGAAGGATTGGGCAGAGAGATTGGATGAAGTCTTGTGTGCATATCGTACTTCCTACAAGACACCGATCGGTACTACTCCGTATCGTCTTGTCTATGGGAAGGTATGTCACTTTCCCGTAGAACTTGAGCATAAAACGATGTGGGCAATCAAGAAGTTGAATTTCGATCTCAAGGCGGCTGGAGCTAGTCGTTTATTTTAACTAGAAGAACTCGAGGAGCTGCGGCGTCATGCTTATGAAAATAACAAGATCTACAAGGAAAGAACGAAAGCTTGGCATGATAAGAGGTTGAACTGTCGTGAGTTTGTGGTAGGCGATAGGGTTCTTATCTTCAACTCAAGGCTGAAGTTATTCTCCGGGAAATTGAGATCAAGATGGTCCGGGCCATTTGAAAATGTGAGAATTCTTCCCGCCGGGGTTGTTGAATTGAAGAACGAAAAAGGGAATTGTCTCAAGGTGAACTCATCAAAGCTTAAACCATACTTCATGGGCGAGGAATACACGGGGACAGTTGTGGTGTACCTCGCAAACTTTGAAAATTGAAAGCATCAGGGTAGGTCAAGCTAGGACCTAAAACAAGCACCCGGGAGAGGTACGAACTACTTCCCCTTCTTTTAGTGTTTTCTTTCATTTTCTTCCATTTTTATTTCTCTTGTTTAGCATTTTCATTTTCTTTGTTTTTGTTAAATTTAGAGAAAAAAGAAAGAAAAGAGTGAAAAATGAAAAAGTTGAAAAAATCGAGAGTGAAAAGAGGTTCCATGAAGGATGTGATTCAAAGTGGTTTTTGAGTGTTGGGAAAGTGTCTTTGAATGATGATTGAGCGAGAAAGAAAAGAGAATGGATAATTAGAGGGTAGATTTTAGGACTTAACAATTTTTTTCCAAGTTTTTGAGCCATGTAGGTGCAGGGGAGTGATCGAAGAGGACCGTACCCATGGTGGCTTGCACCGTGGCCACGGTCCAGTTGTGCAAATTTTTGCCAGTTACTTCCCGAGCTCTACTGTGGCCACGGTTGGTTTCACCGCACCCACGGTCTCAACGCAGCATTTTTCCTGGAAAAATTCTATCCTAGCTTCACCGTAGCCACGGTAGGTGTTACCATAGCCACGGTCTCAAGACAGCAATTTTCGCCCTTTTCCCTTCCCGAGTTAGATCGTGCCCACGGTCCAGCTGACCGTGTCCACAGTGAATCGAAATCCTGCGAATATTTTCGGGGCTACAATTCTTTCTTCCTCATTTCTCTTTCAATTTCTTCCCTTCCCTCTCACTCGAAAATCCCTCTTCCAACCTAAAACCCTAAATCCCTTGCCAATTCGACAAATCCGTCACAAAATCCTTCCCTTCTCTCCATTTTCTCCCTCGTGTTTGCCCTAGCTGTGCTACATTCCGCTTCTCCACCATTTTCGGGGTTCTTGAGGAGAAATTTCCGGGTTCTAATTCTTGTTGGGGCTCGATTTTGGCACAGCATTTTTTCAAAGTCTTCAATCCAGGTAATCCTTATTTGTTGATGCATCAAATCTCGTTTTTCTTGCACATTTGGGTCGAATATTTGTACGATTTTGTGGTTCTTGGGTGAATGCTTTTGGATGAGTTTGGGAATGCCGATTTGATTGTTAGCTTGGGGATTGGAGTGTCATTGGTGAGATTCGTGGTTGAGATTTTGTTGGTCTTCGGGATTTTGGGTTAGTGTCGTTGTTGTGCTTCGTTGTTGTGGTTGTTTTGCTTTCAGTTGTTTCAATGGGACGAGGAAAACGTGCCCGATCCGAGCCGGAACAGACCCCTGCTCCATCTACTTCTGCTGAACCCGGCAAGAACCGCTACAAGGGTCAACCCGCCTCCGTAATACAATGTGACCCGAAAGTAAAAGTCAGCTTCCGGGACGGAATGCATAAGGCGAGGTACGATAGGCTGAAAAAGCGAAAAATTTGCGCTCCGGACTTATATCACGAAGAGACGGCTCGGGATGTCTACTATAAACCGAGCATGGACTTTTTCATCAAAGTTATGGGCTGGGAAGTTTTCGCCACAATCAACGAGCCCATTACCGAGCAGCCGGTGCTTGAGTTTAGGAGATCTTTAGTGGTACAGAAAGACGGCACATCCAATTCCACTTTCTCTAACATTGTGGCCAAGAAGGAGGTTGAGTGTACGGTCCAAGACCTTTGCAATGCTTTGGGCCTTCCTGAGGATGGTATCATCTACGGGGAGTGTGTCAAATTTGATGAGCAAGAAGCCATGCGAGCCCTCACCTGTTGGAGGAGACGATTGATGTATTTTGGCCCACGCCAAATACATCCGAAGAGGCCTAAAACAATTTTAAAGAAACAAGGCAAGCTATGAAGGAAAAGATGAGCATAGAGGCCCATAGGCCCGTTCATATGGTATGCTCCTTATGGCAAGAGGATGTCCAAACATCCTAATACCTACAAAGTCACGCCAACCAGCCCAAGAATAGGCTCAAAGTCCACGTCCAAGAAGAGCTTCATCTTTGATTTTAATCTTTTGGATGTAACTTATCTTTATTAGTTTTATTTAAATTATTATTATTTTGGTGTGATTTAATTAGCTTTTAGTTTTATTTTAAATAATGTAAGATGCCAAGTATATTATAAACTTGAGCATCAAGTCATAGGAAGTCTAGATAAGTCTAGAATATTCTAAATTGTTCTAGAATGTTCTAGAAAGTGTGTGTGTGTGCTATTAGGCGTGTGTTAGGTAGAGTAGGCGCCAATTGGTTGTTATCCTAGATAAGGTTGGCTTATTTTGTAACTAATCCATATTGGATTAGGAAAGCCTAAACCTATTAGGATAAGGTTGTTGTAACCAACTCCCCTTTGGATAAGGAGTCCTAATCCAAGAGGAAGTTGGAATAGTTAGGCGTGTACTACTAGGATTTCTTGGCTTGCACGCCAAGTTGGAGTAATCCTAGTCTAATTAGTGTGGCTTGCACGCCAAGTAAGGAATCCTAGGGGAGTTAGGACTCTCCTAGTATAAATAGCCTAGTTTGCAATCTTTAGAAATCAATCAGTTGAGAAATATGAATCAAGCTTTAAGCTTACCCCCTTGAGTGTTAGGATTAACTCTCTTCCCTCTTCTATTGTATCTTGGTGTGGTAACCAAGTGGTTTAGGAAGAACTTGATCCTAGGTTGCGGTCTAGATCAAGAAACCCTAGATTGTCCTTCTTGTGGATTCAAGTAGGAAATCTAGTTCTATCCCATTATCTTTCTATTTCTTAGAAAGATAATATCTACCCTCACCCATCCTCCACTCTAACGCCACCCTATACCTCCCATACTCCCTCAATCGTCTACCCTCCTCCCTCCTCACAAAATAACTCAATCCACTCCCTCTCTCTCCATAACAAACTCCTAACAACTTTCTCTCTCCTCCAACAACCTCTCAAACTCTCTCTCTCCCAACAACCACACGTCAACTCTCCCCTCTTTCTCCCCTCTTTCACGTTAATCTCTCCCTCTCTCCTCTTCAAACAATCAAACCTCTCTCTCTCCCTTCCCATTCAAGATTCAACCCTTTTGAATCTTGAAACAACAAAAGCCCTCACGACAAAACTCCCTCCATCTTCTCCCTTACCTCACGTGAACCACCTTAACCTTAGCCTCAATTTCACATGAAGCTTCCCACTCTTAGATCGTTTGCACGTCTCCCCTATGATGTGTAATTGATCAACCACACTCTTGATCCCATTATACATCATAATTTTGGTATCAGAGCCCTAGGTTGTTTTTGAGTGCAAACCAAACACATGACCTTTTCCAACCCAATCCCCAAACCTGTTACTCCAATAGCTTAACCTGCTATTCCAATAGCTTAACCTGCTATTCCACAAGCCTTACCTGCAAACCAAACATATAACCTTCAAACCTTGAGTACCAACCTGCAACCCTAAACTCCACAAAACAGCCCAAACACATTCTCTTCCTTACCCAACGTCACTCTGGACGTTCCAACCCTGCCATGGCTCATGAATTACTTTTCATGAGGAGGATACTCAGCAGTTCTATTGTTCTTGAAGAGCAACAACAACGAGAGGCTATCTTTCAGTCTCGCTGCACCATCAAAGGGAAAGTCTGCTCATTAATCGTTGATGGAGGAAGCTGCACCAACATGGCTTCAACAACTTTGGTGAACAAACTTCAACTGGAAACAAGCCCACATCCCAAGCCCTACACCATTCAATGGTTCCATCAGGGTGAAGGATTACGAGTTACTCAACGATGTTTGGTAAGCTTTTCCATTGGAAAATCTTTTCAAGAATCTTTATGGTGTGACGTTTTGCCTATGGATGCTTGTCATATCCTGCTGGGAAGACCATGGTTATTTGACAAGAGCGTGATACATAATGGAAGAGCCAACACCTACACATTCAGGTTCAACCACAAAAAAATCACCCTAGCTCCACCAAAAAGAGCCAATCCGACCCCACCCAAAGAGAGTGATCAAAATCCCATCACTTCTATGACCACTGACCGCCCTGAGTTTAGTGACCATAAGGAGATCACTCCTATAAACCCAAACACAAACCCTAGCTACAAAGAGCCAACCCGCAAAAATCCAAGCCATAGCAACCCTCTCCTCATCCACCCTTCTCAACGTGATGTTCAAGCTGATTTGGTCCCAAAACCTGTCAAAGCAACTCACGAAAACCCTAGTGAACCTTCAAAGGTTCAAAAACAAGTTGACGATCTTCAAACCAAGGGTGTGATTAGAGAAAGCTGCAGTCCATGTGACGCCCCTACCCTTGTGGAAACGAAGGAAGTTGGAAACCAACGTCTGTGCATCAACAAGAGTCCTATCAAGTACAGGTTTCCTAAAATTGAAGATCTAATGGACGAACTAGATGGAACCCGAGTCGTTTCAGAGATTGGTCCAAGAAGTGGGTATCCTGATCCAGTTCGAATTCAAGAAGGGGACACTTCTATCAAAACCAAAGAAGATCTCTATGAATGGTTAGTCATGGCTATTCGACTAACTAATATTCTTTATGCTTTAATAAGATTGGTGAATCAGGTTTTGAAGCCCCTTATTAGCAAGTGTGTTGTTGTCTACTTTGATGACATACTTGTGAATAGCAAGAGTGAGAAAGATCATACTTTTCAACTCCAATCTGTTCTGGAGATCTTAGCTCACGAAAAGAAGCATGTGAATCTATCCAAGGGTTACTTCTTCATCAACAACATAGTCCTTCTTGGCTATGTACTCTCGGTTGAAGTGATCCAGATTGATGGAGAAAATGTCAAAGCTAGCAAGGAGTGGTCTACTCCAACTAGTATTCTTAGTGATCGAATCTTCCACGGCTTGACTTCTTTCTACAAGAGGTTTGTGAAGAATTTCAGCACTATTCTATCCCCTGTGACCGAGTTACTAAAGTCTAAGGAGTCTTCATGGACTCCAACAATCCAGCAAGCGTTCGACACCAGCAAAAGAACTCTCTGCACCACACCTGTCCTAACCCTACACAGCTTTGATAAGAAGTCTGAGGTTGAGTGTGATGCTTCTGGAGTTAGTATTGGAATTGTTCTGCCAGTTTCATCTCAAGAGGGTCGTCCTTTAACTTATTACTATGAGAAGTTCGGTGACCCTAGATTCATGGAAAAGAATGGAAGCCAACTCCGTTTGTACAGTAAGAAGATCTCTTTCAGTCCAATAAGTTCAAAGCTAAATTCTTGGTCACCAAAGAAGAATGTTGGAGAACTGTCTAACCTTGGTCTCACCTTTGGGGACCCAAGGTTCATGGAGAATAATGGAGGGCAGCCCAAACCATCTACTGAGGAGATCACGGCTCACATGAAGGCCATTATTCACGTAGAAATTGTGGTAGTAGCCTTGGTTCATGTGAAGGTCCTGATTCACATGAAGATTCTGATAAGGGCAACTGAACTTGACCCTCTAAGTTTGAGGACAAACTTCTTCCAACAAGGGGGAATGATGTATTTTGGCCCACGCCAAATACATCCCAAGAGGCCCAAAACAATTTTAAAGAAACAAGGCAAGCTATGAAGGAAAAGATGAGCATAGAGGCCCATAGGCCCGTTCATATGGTATGCTCCTTATGGCAAGAGGATGTCCAAACATCCTAATACCTACAAAGTCACGCCAACCAGCCCAAGAATAGTCTCAAAGTCCACGTCCAAGAAGAGCTTCATCTTTGATTTTAATCTTTTGGATGTAACTTATCTTTATTAGTTTTATTTAAATTATTATTATTTTGGTGTGATTTAATTAGCTTTTAGTTTTATTTTAAATAATGTAAGATGCCAAGTATATTATAAACTTGAGCATCAAGTCATAGGAAGTCTAGATAAGTCTAGAATATTCTAAATTGTTCTAGAATGTTCTAGAAAGTGTGTGTGTGCTATTAGGCGTGTGTTAGGTAGAGTAGGCGCCAATTGGTTGTTATCCTAGATAAGGTTGGCTTATTTTGTAACTAATCCATATTGGATTAGGAAAGCCTAAACCAATTAGGATAAGGTTGTTGTAACCAACTCCCCTTTGGATAAGGAGTCCTAATCCAAGAGGAAGTTGGAATAGTTAGGCGTGTACTACTAGGATTTCTTGGCTTGCACGCCAAGTTGGAGTAATCCTAGTCTAATTAGTGTGGCTTGCACGCCAAGTAAGGAATCCTAGGGGAGTTAGGACTCTCCTAGTATAAATAGCCTAGTTTGCAATCTTTAGAAATCAATCAGTTGAGAAATATGAATCAAGCTTTAAGCTTACCCCCTTGAGTGTTAGGATTAACTCTCTTCCCTCTTCTATTGTATCTTGGTGTGGTAACCAAGTGGTTTAGGAAGAACTTGATCCTAGGTTGCGGTCTAGATCAAGAAACCCTAGATTGTCCTTCTTGTGGATTCAAGTAGGAAATCTAGTTCTATCCCATTATCTTTCTATTTCTTAGAAAGATAATATCTACCCTCACCCATCCTCCACTCCAACGCCACCCTATACCTCCCATACTCCCTCAATCGTCCACCCTCCTCCCTCCTCACAAAATAGCTCAATCCACTCCCTCTCTCTCCATAACAAACTCCTAACAACTTTCTCTCTCCTCCAACAACCTCTCAAACTCTCTCTCTCCCAACAACCACACGTCAACTTTCCCCTCTTTCTCCCCTCTTTCATGTTAATCTCTCCCTCTCTCCTCTTCAAACAATCAAACCTCTCTCTCTCCCTTCCCATTCAAGATTCAACCCTTTTGAATCTTGAAACCACAAAAGCCCTCACGGCAAAACTCCCTCCATCTTCTCCCTTACCTCACGTGAACCACCCTAACCTTAGCCTCAATTTCACATGAAGCTTCCCACTCTTAGATCGTTTGCACGTCTCCCCTATGATGTGTAATTGATCAACCACACTCTTGATCCCATTATACATCAACGATATCCAAAGTTTCGAACCCGAAAATTGCAAGTATATTGCCCGAGCAATTCTAATGCCAGAGACTTTTGTAATCTGAGCGTCCGTATCTTTCACCGTACCATCTCAAACTCCGTCTTCGGCCGCGACACCGGACGTTCAAGCATCCGCAAAGACGACCTCTTCATCCTCTACAATGCGATCAATGGTCGCCGGGTCAACACTGGCTCATGCATCCTCCACTGTCTTCGGGAAATAAACCTTGAAACCGGGAACATGACCCTTGGCATGGGAAACATCATCTGCCATTTTCTAAGGAAGCAAGGGTTCGAGTCTTACCTAAGCAAGTGGACTCCATGGTACTTCCCTGATCCTATCAACGGTGTTCGCCTACATAAGATGGAATTCTTGGAGAAAAACAAAACGCGAACACTCTACCGCCATGGAAACGACACTCATAGCGTCGCGGTTCATTTGGTTGACGATCATGCTGAAGAGCGCTTAGATGTCTCCGATCGATGAAATTGGCCTTGTGGCCAAGAATTCAGGGGACGCTATGTGGTGGGTGGTCCTTCGGAGCCTGAAGAGGAAGGTGCCGAGGAAGCAGAAGAAGATGAGGAAGGGGACGATGAAGGAGAGCAAGGAGAAGAAGCGGGGCCTAGCAAAGTAAATGATGATACCTTGGAGCGCATTAGTGATCAACTCCAAGAGTTTCACGATGAATTTCAAGTGCAGTGAGAACTCATCCCAAACCAACAAAGCCTTATCGAGGATTTGCAAGGTATGCTCGAGGCCCAACAAGTGGTTCTTGTTGGCATCCAATAGCAACTCTAACCCCGTCCTCCTTCGGGAGGATCCTCTTGAGGACTGTTTGTAAGCATTTCCCGCCCCCACCTGATCTTTGTCATTAGTTTTTTCATACTTTATTGTGTGACATATAAGTGTGGGGGGATGCTTCATCGGGGTTTGGATGCAAAGGCTTTGTGGTTTTGGCGTGTAGGTGTCTCGGGTCCTTTTGGCTTGTTTTGGTGTTGCTCTCAAGGTCGGTTGCATTTGGCTGTGGTGGTCTTTTGGTTGTATTTTGTTGGTAGTTTGGTTGTTGGTCGGTTGTAGTTGGGATGTTCTAGTTGGTCGTTGGTCGTACTTTGGCCGGTGATAGCTTAGTTTGTTTGTTGTTTGGTTGTATTTTGGGGCGCGGATGTTTTGGATGTAATCAATGGTTGTCTTTAATGAAATGAAATGAATCATGTCTGTTTGGTTAGTTTGTGTTCAGTTTCAACCTTATTTCCCACCTCAATGAGTGAGATTCGGGGATAAGGTATGTCATTGGCAATGTACATTTTGTTTATAGTTTTATTTTCCCCTTTATAGTTTTCTTTCAATATCTAGTTAGTTTTTCTTTTTTCTTTGTTTTCATTCTTGCGTGTAAAGTCGTCTTTTGCTCTAATATCGTTTTGATTCACTTGAACGAAGACCTCGAATCAAAGTTTCAAGTCTTATGAAGAGTTTGAGGTAATATCTTTCCCCCTTGCTCTTTCTTATGCGAATTCTCATCATGATCCGTCGCATGCTTGATTTTCTTTTGGGTGGCGAACCCCTTTGAGTGTTTGTGTTGGGATATATTGTTGTTGGAGCCGTGTGCGCTTGGGTCGCCACCATTTTTATTTGCTAGATGTTTGTGTTTGTTTGGTTTTTTTAGGTTGTCTACCCTTTCCATGTGACACCTTCCTACAATGAGGACATTGTGGCATTTTAAGTGTAGGGGGGGGGAAGATATTCTGTTTCAAGGGTAGATCAGCTAGTAGTTTTGATCTTTGTTTTCTCAGTTTTTGCCTAAATTTTGAAAAAATTTCGTGTGAAAAAGGAGAAAAAAGGGAATGAAAACCTTAAAAGTTTTTCTTTCAGTTTTGTTCTCGCTTTGTTTTGCTTTGTTTCTTGGATCATGTTGTCGAAATTGAGAAGTCGTTCTTAATCTTCTTTAAAAGAAACCGGTTTGAGCGTTTTCGACTCTGTCTCGGGTACTAGTCATGACTTACCTTCTTTAGATGACCTTCATCAAGTGCCTAGTGAAACCCCTGATTCCTTTCACGTTCTGGTTAAAGTCGGGAGATTCTAGGATTTTGTTTCCGAGCTTGTTTTGTTTCCCTTTTTAGCAAGTGCAAAGTTGAAAAGAAAGAAAAAGAAAGAAAAGCTACAATAACCAGATTAAGTGGAGCGTGTCGCTGAATGACATCAACCACAATACACTTAGCCAACCTACACGGGCCCGGTATTAGCGATACGACGCTATTACCCCTTAAGCTCCTCCCATATCGAATTCTCGGCGAAGGTGTGTATGGAAAAGACCGTGTTGGGAGGGTAAACTCCATATTTGGGTCGTCCAATTCTCGAAAGTAAGGCTAATACCGACCTATAAAAAGAAAAAGAAAAGAGAAAAAGAAAAAGCAATTTCGTTGGGATTACCCAACCCCAAAAAGAAAAGTTTGAGCGTTACTAAAGTGTGGGGCCTCTCCTTGCATCACCTACGGCCCTCACCAAGCCAAGGGTGACCAAATGCGGGGAAGGGCAACTCTTTTCTTTCCTTATTCGTTTCGTTGTTTTTTTTGAGCTCGGACATGAGTCCTTGGAGTCTTTTGGATTTAGTTGGAACCCACTAGCACTTACGCACATGGGGTTTTGCTTGACACTATATGTAGGAAATCGAAAATCTTAAAGACTGACTTTTGCTTGGGATAGGGGATTGTGAGATGCTCATAACGGTTCCTTTTGGAGGTTTAATAACGTTTTCCTGATTTCAGATTTAGATATCTTTTGAATCAAAGCCTTTGTTTTTCTTTCCTTTTGTCTTCTTCGGTTTTGTTTTCACTTTCCCTCTCTCCTTTTTCTTTGGCTTTTGTGGGTATAGCCGCTACAAACCCTCACGAGTCCATCTCGTCCACCCGGGCTGCGGGGGGGGTTCAAAGAACTTGGTGCATATGCTAAATGCACCCGTTTCTCTCCCACGGCAAAGGAGTAAGTGTTAATTTAGTTAGTTTTTGTCTTGTTTTGCTCGGGACGAGTAAAAGTTTAAGTGTGGGAGGGTGTTTAGACCCAATTTTGTGTCTAAATACTGCCTAAATCCTTAGGGTTTTGACTTGTTTCGTAGCTTAATTTAATAACGTTTAATGTGTTTTTGTTAATTTTGTAGATTTTAGAGTTTTTACTCAAAACGTGGTAAAAAAGGCCATTTTTGCACCTAATTTGGGAATCCCGAGATTCCCCGAATCCTGGTCGAGTCAAAGGCAAAGGAAACGGAAAGGCCGGACATGCCAAAGAGCTCAAAAGGAAGTAGACTTGCTCCGAGCAAGACCGTGGCCACGGTTATGTTGACCGTAGCCACAGTGCGATCAAGCTAAGCCCAAGGGAAGAAGTAGTGGGAGCCAAGAAAGACCGTGGCCACGGTTATGTTGACCGTAGCCACGGTGGGTTCTTGACCTGCCTAAGGAAGATTTTGGCCGAGCAAGACCGTGGCCATGGTCTCCCAAGACCGTAGCCACGACGGTGCGAAGGAGCGAAAAAGTCATCTGCCCTAATCGCCAGACCATACCCACGGTCCAGGGGCACCGTGCCCACGGTGCTACGAAGAGAAAAGAGAAATCGCCTGAGCTACGCAAGACCGTGGCCACGGTCTCAAAGACCGTGCCCACGGTCCCCTTCAGACGCGTTTTCTCTGTTTAGCAAAGTGACGAGTTTTGAGTAACAAACTTAGTTTCTATATATTGTATTTAGGTCTTTTAGTTGGGGGAGAGATCTTTTATCATCTATTATCCTATCTTAGCATATACTTATCATACTTTCAGGACTTTTAAGCTTTGAATTAGAGTGATTAGTGAGAGTTTTTACTGAGATTTTTATTTTTGCACTGGATATTATTAGATTCATCTTTGAAGTTTGAAGATTATTTCTTATCTTTGGAGCATTCAAGCTTTATTTTTCTGGAGTATTTCCTTTGGCATCGAAATCAATGAGCATTTCTTAACTCTTCTCTCTTTAGTTCATCATTTACTTATTAATCTCTGTTTTTGTTTTTTGGGATTACTTGGTGTTTGTGGATTGTTATTGCTGATTTGAATATCTTTTTAAGCATGAATGAGGTTATTATTGTTGTTATCATGTTAGATAGGATGATTAGAGGCTAGAACCATAATGGGTTAGGGAGATTTTAAGGATGTGAATGGTGATTAGTTGAGGAATCTGTTTCCCACTCCTATCCTTCCCTCAAGTAGGATGTATTCGGGTTCGAAAGCTCCCGAACACATCCAATACTTGTGTCGGAAGGTGGGAATTGGGATAGTTAGTATTCTATTCATGAAAATGAATAGAAACTAACTAGGTAATTTCGTTTCGTTAACCCTCCGGGTCTGTCGATGGACGTTGGGGAAGTTAATCCGGACTATCCACGGAAGAGGAAGCTTGGTGGGTATTTTTCTAACGGAATTACCACTTGATTCTCCCTTCTTGTTACTCCCTTATTGCAAAACCCATTTCCTCATCCCTGTTTGCATCTCGAAGTCTCCCGACACCCATTGTTTCCCATTTCTGACCGAACCTTAGTATGTTTGTGCTGTTTTTACCCTAAACCTATCATCTTTATGATCGTAAACCCTACCTAGAGTAAAGTAGTCATTGATAAAGCCCCTCGCTCCCTGAGAAAGAACGATAAAAACCGAGGTCTCACAAACCACATTACACAAAATGGCGCCGTTGCCGGGGAGCAAGCGCACCTAGCTTAGCTCTTTGTCTTTAGGTCGTTTAAGATCATTTCACTGCTAGAGATTTTGTTATCCATGGTTATTGGAAATTTGATTCTTCTGTTTGTTCCTTTTGTGCATGCGGACTCGATCTCGACGAGGCCAAACTCCTATAACTCCACCGAATTGGAACCCGCAGAGCATTATTCACCAAGCTAACGCCGGCTCAAGACGAAGAAGACAACAAAGGGAGCGAGAGACGATCGAAATTCCAATGTCTGACAGAGAGGAAGATCCACCCCGTACCTTAGCATCATATTCCTTACCATCGCCGGGTATGGGAGGCGATCCCATCATATTACCAGAATTACCACCAAACGCATCGTTTGAGTTCAAGCCATATTTGTTGGAAATATTCGAGAACACTCCGTACCATGGAGGAGAGCATGAAAATCCCATTGACCACATCAACAAGTTCGAGCAACACATCGGCTTCGTACAAATGAATGGAGTCTCCGCCGAGTACATGAAGCTGAAGTTTTTCCCTCTCACTTTGAAGGGGAAAGCACTACTATGGCTCAACACGTGTCCGCCCGGAACCTATTCTAATGGGATGCCCTTAGCCGCAACTTTCTTCAAAGTTTTTTCCCCAATGATGAGACATGTCGGTTGAGGCATGCCATCATGAGTTTCAAGCAAGAATCCGATGAGTCGTTATTCGAAGCATGGGGGAAATTCAAAGGTCTCCAATGGAGGTGTCCACACCACAATCTTGAGGATTGGTTATTATTGCATCATTTTTATTCCGGACTGAGTAACTCTTTGCGAGAATCCATAGGTTCAAGGATGGAAACCTAGGTTCGTGAGTTCTGAGGGTTGGCTCTTTTGTGGAGGGTAGTAATGTGGAGATAAAAGGACATGAAAAGTAGGTTTTGGGACTCCCCTTGTTGAATAGGAAGTTGTTTGGTATGAGGGGTTTTTGTGGGGCTTTTGGGACTGTTTTGTGGGCTGAGGACAGTGGGGGTTTCAGTGGTGGGTTGATGGTAGGATTAATGACGAACCAAGGTTGGTAAGGGATGTGCAAATCAATGTTTGACTGTCTGGAGGGCCTCAAGACAGAACAGCTGACAATTAGAGCAAAAAGGTATGCATCAGTAGCATAACTTCCTTCTTTAATGGTCAAGGGACAATCACTACCATTGTTAACACAACTCAAATGAAAGTTGTCCTCCCTTTGCTTCTGACCTTTATGCGTAGAAGAACCACTAAGGACTCTTCTCACAACTAGCATTTCAATCTCTTCATGATAAACCAAAACCTCCCAAAGACTCTTTCTCATATTCATCTTCCAATTCTGGTTCATGTTTATAAGAACTACCAATGACCCTTCTAAGAACAAGTATTTCTTTCACAATAAACATCCAAGGCATACTCCCCGATATAGAACATATGATCAAGGCCTTAACAATATTCAACACTAATCCACAACAAGCATCATCAAGGCTCACAAAATCAAGATAATATGACTCCACTTCTATTCCACTATTTTGACTCATCCAAAGTCGTATAATCATGATAACCTTCTCAACACAACACCAAAGCACATGAAATTTCACAAAACATGCATTCATAAAACTCCAAAATAATCTCATGTATGCTTCATTCATTCCCATCAAAATAATGTAGTAAGGAAATTCTTGAGATCCCATACCTTGACCAAAATATTGGACACCAATTATCTTGAAAAGGATCAAGACTGGACAGACAATGATCTCCTCCATTGAACTTGCTGGGGGCTTGATACTCCATTCCTCATACTTTGATCTCCTTCGTTTCCACCTCTTTCGATTTGGTCTTCTTATCACCTCCAAGTTCACCCATAGAAGTGACCTTGGCTGGAAATAAACAACCTCAACATTGAAGCCACTGGAAGCTTCATTCTCCATTCTCATCCTTGTAGCACTCAAAGATGACATGATGTTCATAATCACGAGTTGAGGTTCAGATTCTGCCAATATCACTGGCTGACAGAACCTTGAGGTTATTGGCTGTGTCAAGGACAGACAGTCCTCAACCTCCTTATCACGACAGGATCCTCCAAAGGTTCACACTCTTCTTCATCTTCATAAACATCAAAAACAGGAGGGTGATTAAAATTGATCTCGTGTTCATCCTCGTGTGGTAGCTAGCTCTACAACCTCCTGAGGTGTTCTACTACTGCCCAACATCACAAACAACATAAATACACTCCCTCAAGATGAAACTCGGCTCTGATACCAAGTTGATATATGCAAGGTCACAATAATCAGAGTGATAATCTCACAGACACCAAGCGGACACACAACACTGGAATTCTGGAACCTCACAGTGAATAATCGAATGGAAACAACTCCAGAACAGAGGGTTATCAATAAGGATCAGGGTGATGAAATGGGTGAAGAGTGAAATATGAATGGATGAGCAAAAACACGAATAACCTCCTCCAAGATAGAACTCGGTTCACCACGCACCAAATAACATCAAATGGATGGAAATGGATAATGAGGGATGGGAAAAAAAGAAAAGGAAAGATAGACTTGAGCTCAAGCTGATACAGGCACACCACAGCTAGAACACAAGAGCAATGGACTCGATTACCTCAATGGATACAGGGGCACCACCATTGAAGTCACCAAGTTCTAAACCCACCACAAGGATTGCCAAATCCTTTATACCGTAGTAGAATTAACAACGATTGACAGTTTAACGTCACTCACAAACAAGAGGCTCAATAAGGCACTCAAATCTTATATTTCATATATATCATCATGTTGTTTCTTACAATGACCTCACAGTGGGTATATGTAAACTCAGCTGAGATATCTAATTAAGAGTTTCTTGAGCAAAAAGAAAACGTCCTAATCTTGTTTAATTAGCTAATTATATTAGGATAAGATAATATGTAACTAACTTAGGAAGCTTCTAGAACAATAATAATGATGGCTAATAAAAGCATCACACATGGCATCTTCATGAAGCTTCTAGAACAATTAGAAGGCTCTAGAAACATCACACATGGCGCTTTCTTGTTGGAGCAACATTCCTCATCTGGGCAAGGCTGGATAATCACCTCACGAGCTGGAAGGACCTCAACAGCTCGAAAGTGACGTCTTCATAGATGGCCTCAATGACAAACACCTTACTGATTGGAAAGACCTCAACAACTTAGGAAGTGAAGTCAAAAAGGTGCAAATAGTCTTTCTCCAGTAGGGAACGTCCTTGGACGTCCAAATTCTCAACAGACTCAAGATGGAGGTCCTCATGCGCAAATTCAGATGGCGTAGAAGATTAATGACCTCCAATAAGTAGAAGATGATGCAACCCAAGTGAAAAGACCAAAAGGACCTTGTTGAAACACAAAAAGACAACCTGATCCCGAATGAGGTCCTCATGCACGTACCCAGATTGCAATAGTTGTGCAGAATGCAAACGATCTCCAAATGGATCACCCTTGGGCATTTAGGACAGCTTAATAATAAACTTTCGTGACAACCAGAGATAAGAGAATCATACACCAAGTTGAAAAGAACAACCGACCGTAGATAAACGTCCTCAATAAGAACAACCGGCTCTAAATAAACGTCCTCAATGCATGTCCAGAACAAGATAGCTCCGTGGAACCCAAATAACCTTCCGACCATGTAAATTTGAGTAAGGATGACCTCATATAATGTGAATGATCTTCAATATTGTCAAGGCTCATCAGGGGTTCATGGATGGCCTCAAAGCATGGTGACACCAAATGAGGTTGTGAGGGCTGATCTCCATCAATTCCCCCAAGTTGAGAAAAGTTTGTCCTCAAACTTGGAAAGTTCTCTGCCATAGAATAATATGGCCTCGATAATATACACAAACAATAGTATGGCCTCATGGACGTTGAACCGTCTTCAAAAGGGTCAACTTCAATCTTGATCACTTCAAGGACCTCAAATGAATCCTCTAACCTTAGCCACAATTTGGTAGAATCATTCCTTCTCCCATATGCCCTTGCCTCATCTCCAACCATGATATTAGCAAGATATTCTAGACATTGTATTGATGTTCTATCCATCCATTCAGTATGAAACACAACTATCAACCTTAGGATCTTGTAGGCCTCATTGACGTTTATTGAATGGCTGGGTTGCATGGGAAAAATGATACCAGGGTCAAAAGGCTTTCGTAACATCCTTTGTAAGGTAAGGCTTGAGGGTAGATCCTTAGGATAAACATGAGGCAAGTCAAGAATCCTTATAAGATTCAACAAGTCATTGATCATAATAAGGTCGTCAACCTTGTTAAGGATCTTAAAAAACCATAGGTTCAAGGATGGAAACCTAGGTTCGTGAGTTCTGAGGGTTTGCTCTTTTGTGGAGGGTAGTAATTTGGAGATAAAAGGACATGAAAAGTAGGTTTTGGGAGTCCCCTTGTTGAAAAGGAAGTTATTTGGTATGAGGGGTTTTTGTGGGGCTTTTGGAACTGTTTTGTGGGCTAAGCACAGTGGGGGTTTTAGTGGTGGGTTGATGGTAGGATTTATGACGAACCAAGGTTGGTAAGGGATGTGCAAATGAATGTGTGGCTGTCTAGAGGGCCTCAAGACAGAACAGCTGACAATTAGAGCAAAAAGGTATGCATCAGTAGCACAACTTCCTTCTTCAATGGTCAAGGGACAGTCACTACCATTGTTAACACAACTCAAATGAAAGTTGTCCTTCCTTTGCTTTTGACCTTCATATGTAGAAGAACGACTAAGAACTCTTCTCACCACTAGCATTTCGATCTCTTCATCATAAACCAAACCTCCCAAAGTCTCTTTCTCATATTCATCTTCCAATTCTGGTTGATGTACATAAGAACTACCAATGACCCTTCTAACAACAAGCATTTCTTTCACAATAAACATCCAAGGCATACTCCCCAATATAGAATATATGATCAAGGCCTTAACAATATTCCACACTAATCCACAACAAGCATCATCAAGGCTCACAATATCAAGATAATATGACTCCAGTTCTATTCCACTATCTTGTCTCATCCAAAGTCCTATAATTATGATAACCTTCTCAACACAACACCAAAGCACATGAAATTTCACAAAACATGCATTCATGAATCTCTAAAATATTCTCAATTATGCTTCATTCATGCCCATCAAAATAATGTAGTAAGGAATTTCTTGAGATCCTATACCTTTACCAAAATAATGGACACCAATTATCTTGAAAAGGATCAAGGCTGGACAGACAATGATCTCCTCCATTGAACTTGTTGAGGGCTTGATACTCCATTCCTCATACTTTGATCTCCTTCGTTTCTACCTCTTTCACTTTGGTCATCTTATCACCTCCAAGTTCACCAATAAAAGTGACCTTGGTTGGAGATAAACCAACTCAACATTGAAGCCACTAGAAGCTTCATTCTCCATTCTCATCCTTGTAGCATTCAAAGATGACATGATGTTCATAATCACGAGTTGAGGTTCAGATTCTACCAATGTCACTGGCTGACAGAACCCTGAGGTCATTGGCTGTGTCAAGGACAGACAGTCCTCAACCTCCTTATCACAGACAGGATCCTCCAAAGGTTCACACTCTTCTTCATCTTCATAAACATCAAAAATAGGAGGGTGATTAAAATTGATCTCGTGTTCATCCTCGTGGGATTCAACCTCAAAAGAAAAAAGAGCATCAACAACTTCTGCCGCATCATCAACTTCTAGAGGGAAATCAAAATGAATTTCTGGTTCCTCTCGAATTTTATGTTCCTTCTCTTGAACTAGGAGTGGTTCACATAACTGCTTGGTATTATAATCAAATTCACACCAATCCATCTCCAGTTGTAGCATATTGAGGTCAAGAAATTCAAGCTCACGCTTCAATCTCCTTAATCTCCTTTTCTTCTTCAAAATTAGATCATTCTCTCGAGATGAAGGCTTGCTAAAAGTTAAGGCTGCTGGGTTTTTTGTGGCTATGTGTTTGGGATGATTTGGGATATGTTTAGGCTCAAAGGAATCAAAATTCACTCACCAAGATGGTAGCTAGCTCTGCAACCTCCTGAGGTGTTCTATTATTGCCCAACATCACAAACAACACAAATACACTCCCTCAAGATGAAACTCGGCTCTGATACAAAGTTGATGTATGCAAGGTCGCGATGATCAGAGTGATAACCTCATAAACACCAAGCGCACACACAACATTGGAATTCTGGAACCGCACAGTGAATAATCGAATGGAAACAAATCTGGAACAGAGGGTAATCAACAAGGATCAGGTGGATTAAATGGGTGAGGTGTGAAATATGAATGGATGAGCAAAAACACGAATAACCTCCTCCAAGATAGAACTCGGTTCACCACGCACCAAATAACATCAAATGGATTGAAATGGATAATGAGGGATTGGAAAAACAGAAAAGGAAAGATAGACTTGAACTCAAGCTGATACAAGCACACCACAGCTAGAACAGAAGAGCAATGGACTCGATTACCTCAATGGATACAGGCTCACCACCATTGAAGTCTCCAAGCTCTACACCCACCACAAGGATTGCCAAATCCTTGATACCATAGTAGAATTAACCACGATTGATAGATTAACGTCACTCACAAACAAGAGGCTCAATAAGGCACTCAAATCTCATATTTCATATCATCATGTTGTTTCTTACAATGACCTTACAGTGGGTATATATAAACCCAGCTAAGATATCAAATTAGGAGTTTCTTGAGTAAAAAGAAAACGTCCTAATCTTGTTTAATTAGCTAATTACATCAGGACAAGATAATATGTAACTAACTTAGGAAGCTTCTAGAACAATAATAATGAGGGCTAATAAAAGCATCACACATGGCATCTTCATGAAGCTTCTAGAACAATTGGAAGGCACTAGAAACATCACACATGGCGCTTTCTTGTTGGAGCAGCATTCCTCATGTGGGCAAGGCTAGATAATCACCTCACCAGCTGGAAGGACCTCAACAGCTCGAAAGTGGCGTCTTCGTAGAGGGCCTCAGTGACAAACACCTCACTGATTGGAAAAACCTCAACAACTTAGGAAATAAGTAAAAAAGGTGCAACTAGTCTTTCCCGAGTAGGGAACGTCCTTGGACGTCCAAATTCTCAGCAGACTCAAGATGGAGGTCCTCATGCGCATATTCAGATTGCATGGAAGGTTAATGACCTACAATAAGTAGAAGATGACGCAACCCAAGTGAAAAAGACCAAAAGGACCTTGTTGAAACACCAAAAGACAACCTGATCCCAATGAGGTCCTCATGCACGTACCCAGATTGCGATAGTTGTGCAGAAAGCAAACAACCTCCAAATGGATCACCCTTGGGCATTTAGGACAGCTCAATAATAAACTTCCTTGACATCCAAAGAGAAGAGAATCACACACCAAGTTGAAAAGAACAACTAACTCTAGATAAACGTCCTCAATAAGAACAAGCAGCTCCAAATAAACGTCCTTAATGCATGTCCAGAACAAGATAGCTCCGTGGAACCCAAATAACCTTCGGACCATGTAAGCTTGGACATTATAAACAACCTTCAAGGGACCAAATTTTAGTGAGGCCTCAATTCTGAAGTATTGAGACAGTAAGGATAACCTCATATAATGTGAATGATCTTCAATATTGTCAAGGCTGACCAGGGGTTCATGGATGGCCTCAAAGCATGGTGACACCAAATGAGGTTGTGAGGGCTGATCTCCATCATTCCCTGTAAGTTGAGAAAAGTTTGTCCTCAAACATGGAAAGTTCTTTGCCACTGAATAATATGGCGTCAAAAGTATACACCAAGAATAGTATGGCCTCAAGGACATTGAACCGTCTTCAAAAGGGTCAACTTCAATCTTGATCACTTCAAGGATCTCAAATTAATCCTCTAACCTTAGAAACAATTTGGTAGAATCTCTCCTTCTCCCATATGCCCTTGCCTCATCTCCAACCATGATATTAGCAAGATGTTCTAGACATTGTGTTGATGTTCTATCCATCCATTTAGTATGAAACACAACTATCAACCTTAGGATCTTGTAGGCCTCATTGACGTTTATTGAGTGGATGGGTTGTATGGGAAAAATGATACTGGGTCAAAAGGCTTTTGTAACATCCTTTGTAAGGTAAGGCTTGAGGCCGGGTAGATCCTTAGGATAAACATGAGGCAAGTCACGAATCCTCATAAGATTCAACAAGTCATTGATCATAATAAGGTCGTCAACCTTGTTAAGGATCTTAAAAAACCATAGATTCAAGGATTGAAACCTAGGTTCGTGGGTTCTGAGGTTGGCTCTTTTGTGGAGCGTAGTAATGTGGAGATAAAAGGACATGAAAAGTAGGTTTTGGGACTCCCCGTGTTGAATAGGAAGTTATTTAGTATGAAGGGTTTTTGTAGGGCTTTTGGGACTGTTTTGTGGGCTAAGGACAATCACTAGCATTGTTAACATAACTCAAATGAAAGTTGTCCTCCCTTTGCTTCTGACCTTCATGCGTAGAAAAACCACCAAGGACTCTTCTCACCACTAGCATTTCAATCTCTTCATCATAAACCAAACCTCCCAAAGACTCTTTCTCATATTCATCTTCCAATTCTGGTTCATGTACATAAGAACTACCAATGACCCTTCTAACAACAAGCATTTCTTTCACAATAAACATCCAAGGCATACTCCCTAATATAGAATATATGATCAAGGCCTTAACAATATTCAACACTAATCCACAACAAGTATCATCAAAGCTCACAATATCAAGATAATATGACTCCACTTCTATTCCACTATCTTTACTCATCCAAAGTCGTATAATCATGACAACCTTCTCAACACAACACCAAAGCACATGAAATTTCACAAAACATGCATTCATGAAACTCCAAAATATTCTCAAGTATACTTCATTTATGCCCATTAAAATAATGTAGTAAGGAAATTCTTGAGATCCCATACGTTAACCAAAATATTGGACACCAATTATCTTGAAAAGGATCAAGGCTGGAGAGACAATGATCTCCTCCATTGAACTTGTTGAGGGCTTGATACTCCATTCCTCATACTTTGATCTCCTTCGTTTCTACCTCTTTCACTTTGGTCATCTTATCACCTCCAAGTTCACCAATAAAAGTGACCTTGGTTGGAGATAAACCAACTCAACATTGAAGCCACTAGAAGCTTCATTCTCCATTCTCATCCTTGTAGCATTCAAAGATGACATGATGTTCATAATCACGAGTTGAGGTTCAGATTCTACCAATGTCATCGTCGACGTAACCCCGAGGTCATTGGTCGTGTCAAGGACGATGCATACCTCAACCTCCTTATCACAGACAGGATCCTCCAAAGGTTCACACTCTTCTTCATCTTCATAAACATCAAAAATAGGAGGGTGATTAAAATTGATCTCGTGTTCATCCTCGTGGGATTCAACCTCAAAAGAAAAAAGAGCATCAACAACTTCTGCCGCATCATCAACTTCTAGAGGGAAATCAAAATAAATTTCTAGTTCCTCTCGAATTTTATGTTCCTTCTCTTGAACCAGGAGAGGTTCACATAACTTCTTGGTATTATAATCAAATTCACACCAATCCATCTCCAATTGTAGCATATTGAAGTCAATAAATTCAAGTTCGCGCTTCAATCTCCTTAATCTCCTCTTCTTCTTCAAAATCAGATCATCCTCTCGAGATGAAGGCTTGCTGAAAGTCATGGCTGCTGGGTTTTTTGTGGATATGTGTTTGGGATGATTTGGGATGTGTTTAGGCTCAAAAGAATCAAAACTCACTCGAATGGAAACAATTCCAGAACAGAGGGTAATCAACAAAGATAAGGTGGATGAAGTGGGTGAGGTGTGAAATATGAATGGATGAGAAAAAACACGAATAACTTCCTCCAGGATAGAACCCGGTTCACCACGCACCATATAACATCAAATGGATTGAAATGGATAATGAGGGATGGGAAAAATAGAAAAAGAAAGATAGATTTGAGCTCAAGCTGATACAAACACACCACAGCTAGAAAACAAGAGCAATGGACTCGATTACATCAATGGATACAGGCGCACCACCATTAAAGTCACCAAGCTCTACACCCACCACAAGGATTGTCAAATCCTTGATAATGTAGTAGAATTAACCACGATTGAGAGTTTAACATCACTCACAAACAAGAGGCTCAATAAGGCACTCAAATCTGAAATTTCATATCATCATGTTGTTTCTTACAATGACCTCACAGTGGGTATATATAAACCCAGCTGAGATATCTAATTAGGAGATGCTTGAGCAAAAAGAAAACGTCCTAATCTTGTATAATTAGATAATTACATTAGGACAAAATAATATGTAACTAACTTAGGAAGCTTCTAGAACAATAATAATGAGGGCTAATAAAAGCATCACACATGGCATTATCTTGAAGCTTCTAGAATAATTGGAAGGCACTAGAAACATCACACATGGCGCTTTCTTGTTGGAGCAGCATTCCTCACGTGGGCAAGGCTGGATAATCACCTCACGAGCTGGAAGGACCTTAACAGCTCGAAAGTGGCGTCTTCATAGAGGGCCTCAGTGACAAACACCTCACTTATTGAAAAGACCTCAACAACTCAGGAAGTGAAGTCAAAAAGGTGCAAATAGTCTTTCTCCAGTAGGGAAGGTCCTTGGACGTCCAAATTCTCGGCAGACTCAAGATGGAGGTCTTCATGCGCATATTCAGATTGCATAGAAGGTTAATGACCTCCAATAAGTAGAAGATGACGCAACCCAAGTGAAAAGACCAAAAGGACCTTGTTGAAACACCAAAAGACAACCTGATCCCGAATGAGGTCCTCATGCACATACCTAGATTACAATAGTTGTGCAGAAAGCAAACAACCTCCAAATGGATCACCCTTGGGCATTTAGGACAACTTAATAATAAACTTCCTTGAAATCCAAAGAGAAGAGAATCACACACCAAGTTGAAAAGAACAACCGACTCTAGATAAACGTCCTCAATAAGAACAACCAGCTCCAAATAAACGTCCTCAATGCATGTCTAGAACAAGATAGCTCCGTGGAACCCAAATAACCTTTGGACCATGTAAGCTTGGACATTATAAACAACCTTCAAGGGACTAAATTTGAGTGAGGCCTCAATTCTGAAGTATTGAGACAGTAAGGATGACCTCATATAATGTGAATGATCTTCAATATTGTCAAGGTTGACCAGGGGTTCGTGGATGGCCTCAAAGCATGGTGACACCAAATGAGGTTGTGAGGGCAGATCTCCATCACATGACTTCCGCACTGCCTATGTGTGTCTCGCCGGCTTGACGCACATGACCTTTTATTTTCCGGCTCGAGTGAAACGCCAGATGGGTCGCAAACAGGATATTCCCGAGCTACTCTGCGAGACTCCTGATCAATTGAAACTTCGAGGCTCGGTGATTGAGTCGTGGTTAAAATACTGGGAAAGAAGGCCTACTCTCAAAGCCCCTCCAAAGATATACGTGTCTCATATTGCCGATGCTGACTACCATGGATGGTTGATTGCTGCTGTTGAATCTCGCCGCGCTGGGGAAGCGAGAAGGATACAAGCATATGCAAAGGAAAGACTGGGACCTTGTACATCGGTAAAGGATCGTCTGGGCGCGATAGGTTCGGTGAAAGATAGGCTCGGTCCGAGAGTGGAGGCACGAAAACTAAGCAGGCGGGCCTATAAGCCCAAAGACAAAGAGAAAGCTCTTAACGGATCGAGAGACACAGAGACTGACCATAAGACAACTGGAGAAGTAGAGAAAGTGAAGCAAGATTAGAAGATGGAATGAAAATGAAGGAACAGAAACTGCTTTGCCATAATAGTCTTTTATTTAATTATGCCTTTTGAATTTTCTTATGTTACAGGTAGTGTACTTACATTATCAGTTAATAAAGAATAAATATTATTCACAAATATTGTATTCTTGCAAACTTTATTTTTCTTATATACATGGGCATTTATTAAATATATCCCAAGTGTCTGAAAATTGGTTCTCCAGTTGCTTGGTTATATTAAGCATAGTATCGCTTGAGTTGATCCAAATTCGTGGGCTGAATTACATCTTCTCCATCCAGAGAAGCAAGACGGGCTGCTCCTCCTGGCAAAATATCCTTAATCATGTAAGGACCCTTCCAATTAGGTGCAAATTTTCTCCTCGGATCTCGTATAGGCGCCCTCATCTCCTTAAGCACCAAATCACCTACTTGAAGTGAACGACTTTTCACCTTCTTATTAAAAGCACGAGTGATCCTACTTTGGTACATTTGAACATTATATAATGCCCTTAATCGCCTTTCGTCCATTAACATTAACTCCTCAAACCTTGCCCTAGCCCATTCTGCTTCTAGCAACTGACTTTCGGCCACTATCCGTAACGAAGGGATTGCTACTTCAATCGGTAAGACTGCTTCCATCCCATATACCAAGGAATATGGTGTTGCACCCGTAGCAGTTCGTATAGAGGTTCGGTATCCCCACAGGGCAAATGCCAATTTATCAGGCCAATCTTTGTAAGTGACAACCATTTTCTTAATGATTCCAGCCACTGTCTTATTGGCCGCTTCCACAACTCCGTTAGCTTGAGGTCGGTATGGCGAAGATCGGTGATGCTGAATTTTGTAAATGGCGAGCGAAGTTTCTACTTCCTTCCGAAAATGGCTTCCATTGTCACTAATGATCTCATGAGGCACTCCGTACCGACATATGATGTTTTGAAGGATGAATTTGGCCACTTGCTTGGATATGAGCTTAGCAAAAGAGGCTGCCTCTACCCACTTAGTGAAGTAATCGATGGTGACCAAGATGTATTCATGTCCTCCTATTCCAGTTGGGTGCATCTTGCCAATGATGTCGATACCCCACACTGAGAACGACCATGGAGATGACAAAGTAGTTAGGTATGATGGGGGTTGATGCTGTAGGTTGGCATACTCTTGGCATTTGTGGCACTTCCGAATGAACTCTAGGCAGTCCGCCTCCATAGTGGACCAAAAATAACCAGTCCTTTGAATCTTCTTCGCCAGCATACATCCATTCATGTGGGGACCACACTCTCCTCCATGTGCGGTAGCAATGACCTCCTTGGCGCTCTTAGCATCGATCTTGCTATTCTCCTTTTCCAGCATCTAACTCAGCTGGGTAATCTCTTTTTCAAAGAAAATTGTATATGTCATGGAACAAATCCTCAGTTTCTTCCTCTTGTGCCTCCATGTTGCAAACTTATGCAGGTTCCGACTGTCGCTCTACTACTACTAGTAATTGGAGCGTGCCTGATGGTATCGATGTCATTGAAGACAACTTGGCTAGAGCATCAGCTAACTCATTGTGATCCCTTGAGAGGTACTGGAAGTTGATTTGCTTGAATTGGTCAGCAAGTCCTAAGAGCTTCTGTTGGTATGCCATAAGACATTCATTCAGGACCTTCCATGTATTTTTAGCCTGATTAATGATGAGGCTAGAGTCTCCGAAGACATTTGTGTGACGTATTCCCAAGGTCAATGCAGCTTGTAAGCCCTTGATGCATGTTTTATATTCGGCGTCGTTGTTAGTAGCATCAAAGTCCAACTTCACAGAAACAGGGACATGTGCCCCTTTTGGAAAGATCACTAGTACTCCTACTCCACAGCCCATCTGGTTAGAAGCTCCGTCGAAATACATTTCCCATGTTATTTCATCAATGAAAAATACATCCTCATCTGGGAATTCCAATTGAGTGCTTGGAGGTTCCTGTGATGGTGAAGCAGCTAGGAAATCTGAAACAACTCGTCCTTTGATGGATTTCTGAGGCAAGTACTGAAAATTGAACTCCGAAAGCATGACCACCCGTCGAGCAATGCGGTTGTTGATGGTAGGTTGCTCCATGATGAACTTGATGGGATTATTCTCAGCTATGACATACACTGTGTGTGAAAGCATGTAATGTCTTAACTTCTTGGTGGCCCATACTAATGCGAGAGCCATTTTCTCCATGTCTGTGTATCGACTTTCATAGTCCAGGAACTTCTTACTCAAGTAATAGATGGCGATCTCTTGACCTTTAACCTTTTGAGCTAGCATAGCCCTTATTGCAGAGATAGTTACGGTAAGGTAAAGGAGTAGAGGCTCATCTGGTATCGGTGGCATGATGATTGAAGGATGTTGCAAATACTCCTTTATTTTGTCAAAGGCCGCTTGACATTGATCATCCCATTCTATTTTGCTTACTTTCTTTAGTTTCTTGAATAAAGGTTCACAAGTCATGGTGAGCTTTGAAATGAACCTGCTGATATTGAACTCGTCCTAGGAAGCCTCTTATCTCTTTTTCTGTCCTAGGTGGTTGCAACTCTTGGATAGCCTTTATCTTTAAAGGGTCATCTTCAATGCCCCGTTGGCTAACCACATACCCTAGCAGCTTCCCAGAGGTAACACCAAAGGTGCACTTTACTTGATTAAGCCGCATCTTGTATTTGCGAAGTCGCAGAAAGAACTTGCGAAGGTTAGGAATGTGCTCCTCCCTCGTTTTGGACTTAACAATCATGTCATCCACATAAACCTCTACCTCTATGTGCATCATGTCATGAAGTAGAGTGTTGGTGGTTCTTTGATATGTCGCTCCGGCATTCTTGAGACCAAAAGGCATAACCACATAACAGTATGTTCCCCATGGTGTAGTGAATGAGGTTTTCTCCATGTCTTCTTTTGCCATTTTAATTTGATTGTAACCGGCATATCCATCCATAAAGGATAGGAGCTCATGTCCACAAGTGTTATCCACTAATACATCAATGTGAGGTAGTGGGAAACTAACCTTGGGACTAGCTTTATTGAGGTCTCGGAAGTCTACACATATGCGCACTTTCCCATCTTTCTTGGGTATCGGGACAATATTAGCAATCCATTCAGGATATTGAACTGCTTTGATGAATTTAGCGTTAAGCTGCTTGATCATTTCTTCTTCAATTTTCTTGGCCCATTCAGGCTTAATTCTTCTAGCCTTTTGTCGAGCTGGCTTTGCATTGGTAATCAAAGGTATGGTGTGCTCTGCAATTTCCTTGTCAATCCTAGGCATGTCCTCGTAGGACCACGCGAAAACGTCCACAAACTCCTTGAGAAGCTCCACGAATGCTAGCCGTTCTTCTGCCGTGAGTGAGCTACCTAACTTCAACTCCCGAGGTTGTTCTTCTGTGCCCACGTTTATGGTGATGGTGTCTTCCAACACCGCCATTTTATGCTCATGTTCATTAGAAAATTCTTTTAAGGGTTCATTAATTTCCATATTATTATTGGGCAGCAGTTCAGGGAAGAGGGGAAAGAAGAATCAGAGTAAGCCGAAAGGTTCATCTTATTGAATGCAAAAAGGAATACATCGCCAGCAGACTCGATACCAGACTCACTTGACTCTAGACCATTAAGACCTGACCCTATGTCCTTAGGAATAGACTCTCCTACAGATAAAGCAAAGTTATTCTCCTCAGCATCGACCCACGAGACCGCCTTAACTTCTCCGTCTTCAGTAATCATGGAACTTGGATCAAAACCCGGGTTGGACAATGCAGCAATAACAGCATCAGCTTCAGACTTCTCTTGGACAGCTTCTTGTCCAAATAACATGCCAAAAATGTTGCTGCCAGCAAGATGAGTCCATTCTAATGGAGGTTGCTTATCCCGAGTGGGAACAAAGAGAGTAGCCATATTAATGGAGCAATCATCGAAGACTTCCAGCCCAGCAAGTTGAATTCCTTTGTTCTTTAGATAGAATGGCTCAGGGAACCATAGTAGGGGAAGTCATCACCTTCCCAAACAAATTGCCCATTAAAGAGTAAGTGGATAGGGCTTCATCTGGAATAAAGTGGGAGGATTGTCCATCTTCTTCTGTTCAACGATAGCCATCTTTGCAAGCCTGACCTTCCTTTCAGTTGGTTTGTAGCCTAAGTCGAACCTTCCCTTCTGCTTGAAGGTCTTGAACACAGGAGGAATTTTGTTCTTCAGATTCTTCCCTAACGGCATCCCGGGGAAATATCCTTGTCTTTTGAGCATAGCATGTACCTTGGGATTTGAGTAGGGATCGAAGTCAAAAGGTGCTTCATCCTGGCTCATCATCACCACAAGCTCAAAATTGTGGAGTTCTTCATCCATTGAATTGTGCTCCACTCTAAGAGTTGGCTGTTTAGGAGTGAAAACAACATTGATAGACTCTCCCGAGATGTGATCACTTGACCTTGAACCAACATTTTCACTTTTTGATGTAGAGTGGATGCTATAGCGTTAAACTCATGAAGCCATGGCCTCCCTAATAGTAGATTGAAAGAGGCTGGTATGCCTAGCACTACAAATTCCACATTCCGAGTGACGCTGCTAGTAGTAATGGGCAATACTATAGATCGATCTCCTTGGTGAATTGTCATGTGCCCTTAGTTGTACCCCATTTTGAGCCAAGTGTTGTTGTTGAACTCCTATCTTTTGCCAAGGGCACACATTTACTGCTGAACCGTTGTCGACCAGGACCAGTGGGATAGTTTTGTTGAAGCATTGCACCGTAAGGTATAGGGCTTTGTTGTGAGATGCTCCTCTTTGAGGAAGATCTTCAATCCCAAAAGTAATCATCTCTTGTTGGGTAGTAACATGAGCAACCAATGACTCGGGAGTCGTCGTAGGAGATACCGTGAGTGCTGTAAGGGCATCTAGCATCTTCTGTCTATGAGCATGTGACGTGCATATGAGTTGCCATATGGTGACCTCCGCCCTTGTCTTTTTGAGTTGAGAAAGAAGATGATCTTCAGGGGACACCTGATTGTCATTGCTGACCGCTAGTGTTGGGTTAGGAACAGTCACTGGGGTGGTGGTGTTCCTATCGTTGTGGCGGCCAGACCGAGTAAGAAATGCCACATCATCTGGTTCATCATTCTCCATCCATTCTGTCTCAGAATGCTCATGCTCGTCATCTTCATCACTGTCCCAAATTCCATGGGTGAAAAGACCTTCTGGGAACCCAAATATTTCGGGGATAAGTTTACCTATTTCCACAATCAAAGCGGAGGGGTCGAAGCTGAAATCCCCACAGAAAATAGCATTTGCATGCTCAGCCATAGGGTTACTTTGATTGTTCGATTTCTTGGCAGCTTTTGGCATTGGTAATGTACCTGTCCTAATCATATCTTCTACTTTGTTCCTGAGAGTCCAGCATTTCTCAGTGTCATGCCCTCGGCAACGGTGATAGAGGTAAAATTGGTTGGCATCCCAGTTTCTGCCTTTGATTTTTGGCTCTTCTTTCGGTAAGGGCAAAACCAAGATACCCTTCTTGACCAGACGGTTGAGAGCCTGAGAGTAAGGGACATCCAATGGAGTATAGGTCTCGTACTTCGGTACATAAGGCCCCTTGCGCTGGATAGAGTTAGTCTCCATAATCTTAGGAGGGTGGCTAGCCGCACTAGTGGCCCTCCTATTGCAGCTGTACCCTTTCCATCCAGGCGAAGTGGTCTTATCATTGTGCATCGCCTCTAGTTGGACACAAATGTCCTTTAGGTAATCAAAGCCTTTGATGACATGGTACCCCAAATGCTTGGATAAACTGCTCTTGAGTCCTTGCTTAAAGGTAGATAACTGCAGGCGGAGAGGGATTGTCTCATTGATGTGGGACAACTTTGTATGCCATCTTTCAAAGTAATCCATAAAGGACCCATCATCCCGTTGCTTCATGGCGGTTTTGTCATCCACCGTAGCTTGTTTCTTCTGTATGCGGGTGTAATGGTGAATGAAAGCTTTGAACAGCTCACTCCAGTTGGCTTTGATTTGCCGTAACAGGGCATGATACCATACCTTTGCTTCTCCATCTAGGGTGGATGGGTAGACGGTAGAGTGTAAGTCGACATCAATCCGGTTTAAAGGTGTCAGCCTCATGAACTCCTCAACATGATGAATAGGGTTCTCAGAAGGTTTGAACCTAATATTTGGCACTTCAACTTTGTCAGCTATCTTCAGGGTTGGTTGAACAGGCAATGGAACCTCCAAGTATTTGTCAACAAAGGCCGGTACAGAGCTCATTGCTTTGGTGAGGCTCTCTAACTTCTGCTCAAGGGCCTTGACAGCGGGGTCCCTTCTAGGTTTTGACACTTCAGGCGTGTTAACCTTAGCTTTAGATATCCCTACTCCTCCAGAATCTGAGGATGTCTTGATGATTTCAGGTTCAGATTCATATCCTTGTATTTCTTCGTCATACTTTTCAACATTCAGCCCTAACTTGGTGTTGATCTTAGTGATGGCCTGCAGCATTCCATCCATCACTTGTTGTTGTTCATTTAGCCTTTTGCTCAACTTCTGCTCCTGCTCTAGGGTATTAGCGTACACAAGACCTTGCATTTTGGTATAGAGCTCGTCCAAATGCTTCGTGATGTTGGCTACGCTGCTTTGGACCGAGACTTCTTGGAATTGCTCTCTAGACATGATGCAGTCACTAGTTGCAGACGGATCGTAATGAGGGTTCAGAATCAAACGACCAGTTCGTGGATCTCGAATGCAGGCTCGGAGCCGATCACCAGTGATGCCTGCATAGAAATTCAAAGTTAGAACACTCGATGACATACTCTGACACGTACTACCCGATGTATGCATGCCCTTAGAGACCTATATGATCCTAACTGACTCGACACATATATGCTGATACAAAGGACTCACCCACCTTTTGGGAGTGCATGACCTAACTCTATATGGACCTATGGAGAGAACATTATAAAGGGCAGAATAAAGTCAAACATAGCGAGCGGGTCATAAATCGATAGGCTCAAGTCAGTGTTTCTTAATTCGGATGGGCCCAAACCAAAGGCCGACCGTTTTAAGGAGAATCCGTAACTTGGCCCAACAATTTAAACAGCTCAAACCATTATGACTATTATGCGGACTAGAATAATGCTTAACAAGACTGACGACCCTTTTTTTTGACCTTCTTTCTTTTTATCCATTTTTATTATTTACCTATTTTATTATTATTTTTAGTCAAGGAAAACGAGTATTGTAAAGGATTGGATAAAGTCAACAATAAGTGAGTCATAATTAATTTATAGGTTTAATCAACAAACCTAATATGGTTGGGCCTAATAACAGGCCGACCATACATGCGATAGATTTATTAATTAAATCGACAAATTAATTTCCTCGAGCTTAGTGACTATTATGCAATCTAAAACGCTATCCATTAACTTTGTTGGACTTTTTAATTAAAGTTTTTTTTGTGGACCTTTGTTAAGAGAATTTTGTAAAGGGCCATATAATATCAAAAAATTACTTAGGGGTACCTTAACTTTTGGTGAAATGTTTTTCTGGTACCCCAACATTTAAAAACTAATTTTGGGGAACCCTAACTTTTAGAATTAGAAATAATTAAGTGAATTTTCGGCCAATTATTTGAATTCAACGGTGAGTTTTAGGCGGGAAATTGATTAAGTGTTTTTGTGGATGAAAATGCCATTTGTTTTTGTGGACGCAAATGATTTGAATCAATCGGAGTTTCGCCGGAAATTCACCTAGTAATTTCTAATCCTAAAAGTTACGGTACCCCAAAATTAGTTTTGGAAAGTTAGGGTATCAAAAAATTGTTTCTTCAAAAGTTAGGGTACCTCTAAGTAATTTTTTGATATAATATCATCAAAGGTGAGTCGATTTTTATTTGTTAATTGAAATAACCACCCTTTAAGCATAAATGGCCCCTTCCACTTGGGCTAACCATGATGCATTTTGGGTTAATTATTCTAATTAGGGCGCGTTTGGTAGGAACTCTAGGGACATTTTTCCCGGGGAAAATTTCCCATGGGAAAGATTTCCTTAGCCCCCCCAAGGTAAAATTTCCCTAGGAAAATAGAGAAAGTGGTGGGCCGACTGTGAAATTTTTTCCAAAGTCAACCCGCACCGAAACGCACCCTTAATAAATAATCATTTCCTCAACCCAATGAATTTTATATGGACTAGAACAAAACCTCTAAACTAGGGTCGATACTAAAACAAAAGAAAAAAAAAAGGGGAAGGGGTTGCATCTAGCATATAGCATACAACATGAAGGGAAAACCTAAACCAAGGCTCTATGTTGATGGTTTTTTCTATGGTTGGATTACATGGCCTACCGCACGTTTTCATCTCCGTGCTCCATACCCTTGGGTAAGAAGTGTGAGGTATTGCTCAAAGAACTTCAAGAAAGTCGTTTGAGTGTAACGCGGGGAGAGAGGGGACCAAATGCTTGGCTATGTAGGGTGCATCCCACAAGTAGTGGCCCGCCCGCTCTCGAGGGAATGACCTAGGTATAACTTAACCGTCGCCTTTGTGCCAACGTGTCAAAAGACGCGATTAGTGGCTCGGTATGCAAAGGATGCCTAAAAAATATAAAATCACGAAAATAATCAACTTCTCCCTTTTACAATTTCAAAAATTCGATTTTTTCAAATTTTACCCTCTTTTTAAGTTTAAGTCCCCAGTGGAGTCGCCAATTTGTAGGACCCCGGGAAAAGGGTGCACCCCTTTTCTCCGTGATGCGCTACTTAAACGATCGGGAGCCGACTAAGGTTGCTTAATCCTTAAATAAGGATATTTTTATTTTATGAAATTCATTTTCGGGTTGGTTAAATTTTATTTATTTTACAAGTCCGTTTTTTATTATTTAAATATTCAAAATTAAACCGAAATAATTTTAAAATAATTCAGTTTTGACCCGAATATCAGCTCTAGGCCCAACAGAAAGCAAACGGGCCGCCATGGACAGCTAAAACCCGCGCGGGTTTTAATTGTCCATGGGCTGGACCGTGCTTTTCCTTGGGCGAGAGAACATGGGCTGAAATTGATAAAACCCGCGAGGGTATTATCAATTTTAGAACCATTTTCTCTTGGTTTTAACCTTGGATTAATATACGGAAAATACTAAGTCATTTCTTAAATATTTTGGTGTAAATCCGTATATTTAAAATAAATAAACGGGTTATAAAAGAAATAAGGGTCGCCAGTCGATTTAAGGAACCGACAAACCATAAAAATAATGAAAATAACTCCGGTCTACGAAACCCGATTCTAAATCCGGGGTATGGTTACGAATTCGAGAATTATAAGAATCTCGAATTCGCCTGTTAGAAAACATACTCTACTAAAATCGACATTAAAATGAAAGAGAGCTGGGAGAAGTTTAATTAATTTCGCAACTTTATATTCTTAACATGCATTATAAAACAAGGATTTTAGTTTACAAAATATGCACAAGTAATGGAAATGAAATACGAATTACATAATTAAATAATACAATGATAAGAAAATGAGAGCGAACCTCTTTGATTTAAAAGCCTGAATGCGCCGTCCGGAAACTTTCATCTTGCCTTGACTTGGTGGATAGAAAGTAAATCTGAGGATGGTAGTAGGATAATATGTGAGTGATGATTTTGGTAGAGTAAGGGGATGATAATAAGAGAGTATGATGAGAGATTAGTTGAGAATAATAGAATGGTCTATGAGTATAGTTGGTGGGATTATGATGATAATTGGTGAAAATGAAAGGAATGGAGGGGGTTATTTATAGGTGAAGGAGGGTACTGTTTAGGATGGAAATGGAGGAACACATCCCTTGGATCATGCCCTCCATCTCCATGCAAACAGATAACCCAAGCGGGTTTTCAGAAGTCAAAGGGAGAGTTAATCCACGTGGGCTAAAATCAGGGGCTTTGCATGGGATTTTGGCGCCAGATTCTTAAAGATAAAACCCGCGCGGGTTTTATAAATCCTACACACGGATTGCTGACGTACACAAGGCAAAACGACGCGCTTCAGGTCATAGAAAACCCACGCGGGTTTTGAAGCCTCTGGGCTAGGGCGTGCTTTGGGCCTGTCCTAGTTCTGGGCCGTCCTCTTTAATTCAAAACCCGTGCGGGTTTTGTTGCTGGTAGTGGGCCGGCTTAGTTTGATTTGTTTGCATTGTTTTCTATATTGGCCCAATGATGTATCCGGCCCTTTTGACAAGTCGGGATTATATCGGTGCAAATCCCGGTGTTTACAGTCTCACAAGCACCCCCCACAATGGGCGTGGATTCATTAAGAGAATAATCTCAACTTAAGAAGCATTACTTTGCACCATAGGGATAAGAATGTAGTGCACCTCGAAGATTAGTATTGTTTCATTTGATCAAATAATTGGTATCCACCATACCTCTTCGAGCCATAGGCTTATGCCCTATCCCCCTCGATGCCTCAAGAACAACTCGTCTAGTCAATCCCTTTGTGAGAGAATCCGCCAAATTCTTCTCGGATCTCACATACTGCAAGGATATGACACCATGTTTTAGTAATTGTCTCACTGCACTGTGTCTAACACGGATGAGTCTCGTTTTTCCGTTGTAGACACTGTTATGAGCCACTCCAATTGATGCTTGTGAATCACAGTGTATTGAGATAGGTGTCTCTTGTTTCTCCCATAGTAGCACGTCTGCTAAGAGACCTCTAAGCCACTCTGCTCGTTGACCTGCCAACTCAAGAGCAATAAACTCATATTCCATGGAAGAGCGGGCTATGTAAGTCTGTTTTGCAGACTTCCATGAGATATCCCCTCCACCCTAGGTAAAAACGTAACCACTAGTAGAACTAACTTCATCATTGTCAGAAATCCAGTTTACATCACAATATCCTTCTACAACAACAGGAAATTTATAAATGTGCAAACACAAATCCATTGTACCTTTAAGATACTTAAGCAAACGATGAAGTGCAATCCAATGTTCTTGACTAGGATTATGAGTGTAGCGACTCAATCTACTCACAGCATAAGCAATATCAGGACGAGTAAAGTTCATCAAAAACATTACACTTCCTATAATTTTAGCATACTCAGATTGAGACACACTAGGATCGTTGTTCTTCTTTAAAGGTATGCTGGGATTGTAGGGAGTTCTAACAGGTGTCACATCAAACATGTTAAATTTCTTTAACACGTTCTCAATATAGTGTGACTGACACAAAGCATAACCAGAGTTGGTTTTTCAAATTTTAATCCCTAAGATCACATCAGCTTCACCCATATCTTTCATTTCAAACAAAGAAGACAACAAATTTTTGGTTTCATTAACTACCAGCAAATTTTTACCAAAGATCAGCATATCATCAACAAATAAGCATATAAGCACATAATCTGATCCTATCATCTTGGAATAAACACAAGAATCAGACAAATTTGCAATAAATCTATTTTTCACAAGAGAACTATCAAACTTCTCAAACCACTGTACGGGAGCTTGCTTTAGGCCATAAAGAAATTTTCTCAATCTGCATACTTTATCGTCCTGACCTGGTACTTCACAACCCTCAGGTTGGGTCATATAGATTTCTTCCTCTAAGTCACCATTAAGAAAAATTGTCTTTACATCCATTTGATGCACAACAAGATCAAAAATAGCAGCTAAAGCAATCAACGTTCTAATGGTGCTTATTTTTATAACAGGAAAAAAAGTGTGAAAATAATCTATCCCTTTCTTTTGGTCAAAACCTCTAATGACGAGTCTGGCCTTATATTTATAATTGAACCATCAGACCTCTATTTCTTTTTGAAAATCCATTTACTACTAATAGGTCTACAACCCTTAGGCAAATCGGTTAATTCCCAAGTTTTATTAGACGCTAGGGAATCTATTTCACTTCTAATGGCTTCTTTCCAAAAGGTGGCATCAATAGACCTAATAGCCTCAGCATAAGTTTTTAGATCTTCATCAATTAGAAATAAGGACACAAAATCCTCGGTCAAAGCATCCACATCATAATGATTAAAAACTTCAACTAGAAAAGTAGTTACAAAATCAGGTCCAAAATCAGTTGCGGTTCTTTGCCTTTTACTTCTTCTAGGCTCAATTTCCACATTTCTAATACTAGAACCAGAAACAAGCAAGCTCACATTTTCAGGTACAACATCAGGCACAACATCAGTTACCACATTAGGCACATTCTTTTTAACGGAAATACATGCTCAAAAAATTCAGCATCTCTATATTCAGAAACGGAATAATCACTTAAAGACATGAAAGGATAAGTAACACTGTTTTGAGCATATCCAATGAAAATAACATCAAAGGTCTTTGAGCTTATATTGGTATGCTTATGACTAGGTAAAGCAACTTTAGCCAAACACCCCCACACTTTCAAATAATTCAGGTTCGGGGTATATCATTTCCAGAGTTCATGTGGGGTATGGTCCCTCTTCTTATGGGGAACTATATTAAGTATAAAACATGCAGTTAAAACAGCTTCCCCCCTCCCCCCCCCCCCATATTATCAGGCAACCCAGAACTTAGAAGCGTAGCATCCATCATCTCTTTAAAGGTACGGTTCTTACGTTCAGCTATACCATTTTGTTGTGGTGTGTAAGGGGCAGTAGTCTCATGAATAATACCATTTTTCTCACAAAAAACAGCTAAAGAAGTCGAATCGTATTCACCACCCCTATCAGACCTAAGCCTCTTGATTTTCCGGTCTAGTTGATTCTCAACTTCTACTTTATATTTTAAGAACGCTTCTTCAGCCTTGTCTTTAGACCTCAAAAGGTAAACTTTTGTATATCTAGAGAAGTCATCTACAAAGGTAATATAGCATTTCTTTCCTCCTTTGCTCATTGTATTCTTAAAGTCTACTAGGTCTGAATGAACAAGTTCAAGCAACTGAGTTGATCTTGTAGTTACTGATTTAAAAGGTTTCTTGGCAAATTTCGCCTCAACACAGACATCACATTTAGAACAATTTTTTGTGCTAACATTTGGAATTAATTTCATGTTCTTTAGCCTGTTTACAGAAGCATCATTCACATGTCCAAGCCTACCATGCCAAAGATCAACAGACTCAGCAATATAAGCAAAAGTAGAAGCATTTCCATTAGCATCAGGTGAAACATTCAGAACATATAAGCTATCACTACGATACCCCTTCCCAACAAATACCCCATTACGAAGAATAACAATTTTTCCAGCCTTTTGGTTCACCTCAAAACCAGCAACATCAAGGAGGCTACTAGAAACTAGGTTTCTTTGAAAGGAAGGGACATACAAGACATTGTTTAAGCATAAAGGTTTTCCAGAAGTAAATTTAAGGAGAACTTTCCCTTTACCTAGTACCGCAGTAGTGGAAGAATTGCCCATGAAGACATGTTCACCATCAGGAACCTCCTCAAAGTCATGCATCAGATCCTTGTTGGTGCAAAAATGTCTAGTTGCTCCATTGTCCAGAATCCACTCGTTGTTGTTAATCACTAGATTAGCTTCCACAGTTACTGCACAGAATACTTCAGTCTCCTCGGACAGATTAGCTTGATTCTGATTGCTATTATGTCTAGCGGGTTTCTGCTGGGTTTGATTTGCACCTTTGCGCTGGTTGCATTGATATGCCTTGTGGCCAGGTTTTCCACAAACATAACACATATCCTTCTGCTTCTGGATTTTAGTATTAGGCTTGTTCAATTGTTTCTGATGTTTGGATTTCTTCTGATCCTTCTTTTTGGCATTTTCATCCAGTGGAACAACCGGAGTTCTTGGGGCATTAGGAGTTTGCTCAGGATGTTCTGAGGAGGTTGCACTTCTGGATCTTCGAGATGAGGCGAGGACAACCCATAATCAATCTCTAATTGTTCAAGACGGAGCAATAACTTTTGAGACCATCGTTTGTAGTTGGTTCCATCGAAAGGCTCAATTTTGTAGATCTCAGCGAGGGTTTTAGGAGGAGCAGCCATTGATAGTAATCGCTTTCAAATTGTTGGAAAAAGAATCAAGGCTGCTGGTAAAGAGTAAAACAAGGCTGTGGTAAATGCGAGAAAACTTAGCCGTGGAAGAACCACTGCCTTGAAAGCGATTACGGCCCGACCTCGATGCCAATCAGAATTGTTGGTCGCCCCCTAAGGTTAACTCAGATTATCCCTGGACACGTGCGCTCGTGGCCAAGAATATGGAGCATCCAAAACTGTATGCCCAGAAGGAAAAAGAAGGCAGAGAGGAATGGAGAATGATTGTATTCGATGCCCAAAACAGTCCACCAAAGCCTCCATTTTATAGGAGAAACTGAGGGGGACAAACTCATTAACCAAGGGCGAGAATCAAACAACCATTAAGAGAAAGCATAAAATCAGGAAATAAAGAGGGGAATTAAAAACCATTGACTGTTCAATTATGGATAATAAAATCCAATAAAAACGGCTAGTTGCAAACGATTTTAAAAGTCGCAAATAAAATAAACTGGATTTAAAACCCACTTTCAATTCAATACAACACTAGGAGAGAGAGTGATATATAAACCGACTCTCAACCTTGCTTTTCTTCCTATGTGGGACAAGGAAAAATAGAAAACAAGAGAAAATACTACCTTGTAGCCATTACCAAAACCTTAATATCCAACACATATAACCGGTCTAAGGGAAAAGGAAAGAAAGAAAGACCTGGTAAGTACATTAATATAATCTCTAGGGAGATGGTTGAGTTTGTCATTCCTGAGCATGTGTAGAATAGACGATCTGTAGATGCAATTGGAGGCATTTTCCCATCTCCATGCACCGAAGCAGAAATTCATAAATACATACAAATTAGTTGACAAAATCATCAGAGGGGAAATAAGACAGACCTACGTACATGTGCTGTGTTCCAAGATTTTCATCAAGACAATTTACAGACAATGGCGTTAAAATGTAAGATACATACGCAACCTTATCCTCATACGCCTTCTAAAAGTATCAGGAAATGTACAAAGCAAAACTCGAGTGAGTTGATAATTAGATCAGAGGCACAAGCAAGCCTAGTGATAGCCGGAAACTGTAACCTTAGCTTGAGGGCCTCCTTGAATGTAAACAAAACTGAATTCGGATCCTGACTGTAAAACTCTAAGTTGAGGAGGAACTTGGTAGATGTTCTTCTCCTTAGTGGGTACCAGGCCATATAGTGTTCCTGATAGGTTTTCAACCTTTAACTTGACATCTTTTATTGCTTTCCCTGATGTGTTCTTGATCACCACTTTGTGACGATACCACATTTGCCCTTTGTCACTCCATGATCCACTGATGGAGTGCATCACTTTTACTGGAATTTCTGGGGAGGACAAAGTAGACAATTGTTATCAGTTTTGTCATCCATTTTCAAGTATTGTTTTCATTTTAATGGGGGAGATTCTGTCTCACCTGTTTCTTCTGAGTATGCTGATGGTGTTTGTTGATGGTATGGTTGGCTGTGCTTTTGGTTAGGTTTCTCATATGAACCTGTAAAGCACATGCATGACGCAATTTTCAATTAGTTTTCCTTCCATAAAGTGATGTATAAATTGATAGATTTTAAATTTTGAGTCATCAATAAATAGGAACCAAAGTCATGCTTACAAGGGACAAAATGGAAGGGGTAAGACTGCTGGTACATATAAAGTATTACTCACTTGGGTTGGAGGAAGGAGTAAAAGTTGTCAACTTAGAGAAGAGGCCAAGGAGAGGAGCAGCGGCGGAAAGAGTAGGCTCAGTTTGGTCAAAGTTGGTTCGTGCATCTTCGAAGTTGTCGTTGTTGTCAGGACCCCCGACAAGGGCTCCATGGATAACGTTTGGGTTAGGTCCCGGGCGATTGTACCAAGACTCGAACCCTTCCACACACCCAACCACAGATTTCAGGGAAGAGATGGAGGCAATTGATGCCCCTCTGTGGTGTACGTGACCTGGGTAGTTCCCTCCATAACCAACCAAGTAGCTCATCGACTTGGGGTTTTTACCCAGAATGTAGTCACCCTGTATGCCAATCAGTAAAGCCAATGAATTAATTAGTGTCTTAAGCTTCAAACTCAAACAACGTCAACCCCAAGATACATATTGAAAATTATGAGAATTCAAAATTATGCTTTGTATGTACCTGAGATTTGGCAAAGTTTAAGAGGTCTTGTGAGTTAAGAGTGCCCTCAGGACAGGTGACAGTAGCCTTTGCTTCAGATAGGTACTGGGAGTATACAGCCATGAGGAATGCAGCTGAAGATGCATATTGCAGATTGTTCCATTGGCGCACAAACACCAACCCACCTGAATAAACATGCAAGTTAATAACATACGTACTAATTATCAAATTAATGCAGCTGGTTGTGTCACAATTCAACTCACAAATGAATTTCAAATTTTGGTAACTAACCAGGAGTGAGTTCAACATTGTAGCCATTGTTCTTTTGAAGGCAAGAACAGGTGAAGAAATCTGCTTTAGCTTGGTACTGTTTCAATGTGGATGTGTAGTGTCCCCCTTTGCCCTCTAATAAAACCTTGGAAAGGAGGATTTGGAGACCAGCATACTTGTTGTCCCATGAAAATTCACGGACGGCCCACCCAGTCCCACCCATGGAGGCAGCATTTTGCACTACATACTTCAAATAGTACTCTTTGTTGGTTGCTCTGTATAGCCATGCTGCCGCCCACAGCAACTCATCCTTTGAATAGTTACTTAAATTAGCTACTGCTATCATCGAATTTAAACTCAGAGATAATAACTAGTCTACAATCTCAGGAGTTACTTACTGTATAGCCAGAGGATGCATAGTATGTCTTAGCATTTGGAATGGAGTCATCATAAGATCCCCTGAAGGTGTCGGCAAAATAGAAAAGCTGCATAGATGGATCAGGATCAGAATTAATGCATGGATCAACTACTCGATCACGTTAGTTATAAGAAAATTAAATGAGTGAAAACATGAATACCACCTGTTGAGCATGTTCTAATAGCATCTGAGAATAGGAAGAGTTGAAGGGGAGAAAAGCCAAGGAAGATGCAGCCAAAGCAGCAGCAGTTTCAGCAGCTAGATCAGAACCAGGGTTGGAGGTATCAATCTTGTAAGCTGTCCTTGGAGTGCTCATGTCCTCTGCTCTCTCCCAACAGTAATGGTCTGACTCTCCATCTCCCACCTTGATAAATTATATTAGATGTCCCATGTGTATTCTGTCATTAAATTAATACATGTATGTTTTGCATGTTTTCATTCTAAGGGTAAACTTATTTGTACAATGTACCTGTGCCCAGAGGACATTAGGGTGAGTATGGGCCTTGAGGAAGTAATCAGTTCCCCATCTGATGGCTGACAATGTGTTGCTCATTTGATTCTCCCTAATTATGTGTTTGCTGAAATCAACTGCTGCCCATGACAGCATTGTCACACTGAATGCCATTGGCAGCCCAAACTTTACATGGTCTCCTGCATCATAGTATCCTCCTACCAAGTCCACCTGATAAATTACATTTTATATCAATTAATCTATTCAATTCCCTTGCGCTCTTTATATTTGGACGTTGATCCATCGGTATAATTAAGTGCTTAGAAAAACAAAGTTACATTATAAGTAATGAAGACGTTAGAAATAGGAATGATGATTATACTATAATTGAGTAGTGAAGAGAAGATAATGATGATTGATAAGACTTACTCCTTGAGAGAAGCCATCGTGGAGTGCAGAATTAGCACGCCAGTTAACTCTAGAGTTGTATGGCAATTTTCCCGATCTTTGAGCCTCAAAAAACATGAGGGTTTTATCAACCGCATCACTGTAATCATACTCTGAAGCATTCACCAAGGTTACGAGGACAACAAGCGCTACACCAATCAGCCATAATCCATTTGCCATGATCATCAATCTAGCTACTGAAATCTTTACGGAAATTAAATGATGAAGAATGTTTTTTTTTTTGTTTCAGGTTATATATATTACAAAAGAACAATTCCAAATGATAAGGCTTTCAAAAATAAACCAAGTAGCCGTGTCCAACCAATGGGAGACCTAATAGTTGTAGCCTTCACGTTGTATACAACACCCACAGAGAGAGAAGTTGCTCCCCACGTTTTGATACTGTCTGCATTATTTGCCTTCACGTATTACACCAAAATATAAGACGTGGGATATGGATTAGATTGCTTATATATGCTGAAATTTCTCTCAAAAAATAATTCAATTTAAATAATTAAATCTGACCCCAATATATTTGAAAATGCACGTATATATGCATCATATAAATTATACATGGCTTGCCATTCGTGGTGACAAGTCTACCTACCACTCTAACAGGCCTGCAAAATACAACGGATTCATGATTGTGTCAAGCCCTTGTGATTTCTTCTCAGATGCAGCAATTGATAAGCATAGTTTATAAGTTTTCTTAATTGTGAGTCTAAATGAGTTAACGCCTTTATGGTCAACAATTTCTTTTTCTTTTCTTTTTTTTTTATAAAGGTAAATTTGAGTCATTCATACTGGATCTCTATCTCAAAGTTACACTAATTGAACATAGTGATCCAAGGGAAGCTTGGTTTATGGCCCTGCTTATTTTCATATAAGGAGACTTGCAAACCATGAGAATCAATCTCATGACGTTTAAGATGGAAGGCCACCAATACGACGAGTGAACTACGACCTCAATGGCAAATGGCAACTAATCAACAATTCCTTGCACTATCAATGATTGATATCTCTATTCTAATACCTTGGATCCGCTTCAGAGGTTCCATATACATTATTACATTCATCATAAAATAGTGCACAGAACTGGGTGTTTTGGCTCTATGTGGGCATTGGCGCGAAATCAAACGAGCAAATAACTCTTGAAAATTGTTATTATTTCTGTGTGAGGCCCAAAGGATGATACGTTTGGTAGGATTAGTGTTTGTATGACACTAAGTGCTAGTGCCACACTCACTTATGATGATGGAATAAAACTTGAGTTATAGTCCGCTAAATATCCAAAAAAAATCACTTTTTGATTTGTTCGGCAACAGCGTTTACAGGAGCTTTTAGTGTTTTAATTGGACAATACGCTACTTTATCAAATTATTAATGTTCGATAAAATAATTGTTGCACAAAGAGTATAGCGTTTGACATCCAAAACGCTAGATGTTACACTGGTTAACGTCTTGGGGAGCAAGTAGCTTTTTCATATTTTGGCTCTAAAATAGCCCTCCACCTTTACTCCATATTACACCTCATGCCACTAGTATAAAAGGCATAAGACAAACTCTCATTGTTTGTAGCCTTTTGTCTTTCATCTCTTCAAATGCTCCCATCCCCAATCTCCTAGTTTGTGAGAGCTGAGAAGCCATCAAAGAGTTTGACATTTTTTTATTTTTTATTTTTTAAGGGGATTTAAGTATATGTTATTAAGCCATGCAAGTATCTATATTATTCTTAGCATCATATAAAATAAATATATTGACTTCAATTGAAAAATTAAGAACCCTCAAATTCTAGTTCCAAATTTTGATGCAAATAGTATGAATAATATTCAAATCTTCAGAATTTCTAATACCATATCAATGGAAGCATATTAGCCACCGCAATGGAAAGGAATATTGTTTTTTTTTTTTCATAATCCTGGGATATGCCTCCAGTAAGAATAACAATAATAAGAGTAATTAATAACAATAATGTCCTTTATAGTCATTTTATATTTATCAATTAATCCAACCGCTAATTTCACCGAACACATTTTTATAAATAGCAACATAGACAGCTATAAGCTATTCGCTAAAATGTAACAGTTATCCGCTGTCCAAACAGCTATCCGCTACTCAAACAGCTATCCGCTACTCAATCCGCTATTTTAGCCGAACATAAGCAAGCAACAACGAATCTAATTAATTCTTCCTTAAGAAAACCACCATTAGAGGTTAGGGATTTGGTGTGTGAATATACTGGTGACTCCGTAATTGTAGCCACCATTTCGAGGCACTGCCCTGAAAGACTCATGAAAGGAGATTGCAATATTCGTTAGACAAGATTCTGCAATGCGATCCTAATGATTTCCGCACTAAGGTATTTCGATCCCACTTTATAATGGTATCAAAGCCTAATTGCTTGAACTTGTTCTCAAATTAATCTTTGCTAATTAGTTTACGCTTAGATTCAATCATTTTAATAAACATTGTGTTTTATGTTTGAGTTGAACAAATTGTGTGTTTATCCTATTTTGATGAACTTAGTGTTTACGTTTAAATCAAGGGCATTGAATTATTTGTTTATATTCATCGTCACTGTCCCATAGTTTTGTTCATAGACTGCCTATATTGATATGTTCATACCCAGATTAAACAAGCTGTGTGTTTATTGTTCTTGTTCATACAGTCTATTTTGCTCTGAGTATTGAACGTCGTGTTTCCATCTTTCCAAGAATAGAACAATGTGTTCAAGTTTATGCCAATTGAACTATGTGTTTAATCCTGTACAAAACATCTACTCATGGCCCTATGTGAACTAAGTGTTCATGTCAATTCGTTAGGCTTAGTGTTAATTCTTTATGAGCAATTCGCCTACTCTCCTCTCCTGATTATAAACTTTGTGTTTAGATAAACTATGGGGGCGTTTGGTGCTCGGCTGTTGGTTGTTAATTTGTTTTTAATTTTGTTTTATTAATTTGTTTAACTTTTGTTAGTTGTTTGTGTAAAAAGTGTTTGGTAGAGTTAGCTGTTTGTAGGATGGCTTTTTCTCGTGATTTCCAATTGTACCCTTGGCTTTATTTTTAGTATTTTTTAAGATTATGATTTTTTAATATTCATTTTAGGTTTTTTCGACCATATTTTAATTCATTTTTAGGTTTAACATTATGATTTATATTCATTTATATTTTTTTTATCCTGATGTACTTTACAATTTAATATAGATATTTTTAATTTATTTGTAGAAACTATACTATTGTAAACAATAGGTATATGTATAATCAATTAGTAACTACATTGTCAACATAAACCATTATGACAATATGAATCTCAACTCCAAATTAATAGGAAAAACAAAAGAACTAGGAGATTTTAAATACAAGTATCATCATAAATAAATCTCATTGTCCAAAAGAATAAGAAACGTAAATGAATGAAGACTACTAAAATTACATAACGACGTACCCTGAGACTTGATACTTGGTTCTATGATATTTAGATACAAAAGAGCATGGGTTAAAACATCCTTCGACGTATACCTGCAACCAAATTGGAAGCAATGTTATCACGAATATTTGACATCGATCTCTCTAACTTGTGAGCTTTCGCCAAATGATTCTCCATTGTCACGTGTCACGTCTGGAAGTGAATCAGGTGGTATAAAATCTGGATCTTCGTCGATTATTTTAAAAGTTGGATCTTGAGTAGTGTTTCTTCGAATATAATTATGTAATGCAAACGAGGCCAATATGATCCTATTTTGGTCTTTGATTGAATATGGCGGTGCAACACGTAATATTTTCCATTGAGCCTCCAAAACTCCAAAAGCTTTTTCAATATAACTTCTCAAAGATGAGTGAGTTCGATTAAAGATTTCCTTATAACCTTTGGGATTAGCAGCACGGAACTCTGATTGATGATATCTTATCTTGGAATATGGTGTTAGAATTCCTTGCCGCTCTGGATAGCCTTTATCTGCTAAGTAATATTTGCCTACATATATATATGTTTGTAGTAACAATTACCAACTTATTTGTAAGAATCCAACAAGTGAAAATGGAAAAGCTTACCTGGAGGAGGCTTTGGAAAGTTACGTCTTGGGTTACTCATGGTTGACAATAAAATGCGTGCATCATGTGCTGATCCTTCCCAACCAGTTAGTACATATATGAATTGTAAATCAAAGCCAGATATTGCTAATACATTCACAGTTGGTATGCCTTTTCTTCCTCTATAACGCATTTGATCTTCCTCTCGAACTGTTACTGCAATGTGTGTACCATCTAAAGCTCCAACACAATCCTACAATACAACAAGAAACATTATAGTAAAAGTTTTCAGAAATGATACTAGCGGTTGTAACATTGTCTTACCTTAAAGTGTTGCATATATCGATTGTCGTTGACAATCTCTGTTGGGATTCCATTGAATTGATTATCTCTTGGTTTTAACATATATGTAGACAGACCATCAATAGTATCTAAAACCTCTTGGAATACTCTACTAATAGTTTCACCAGAATGTTGAAATCGCTCTTGAGCATCCCTATTAGATGCACCTTTGCTAAGGATGTATACAAATATTCCCACTTTCTCAAAAATTGAAATCCTATAAGAGGCCTTCAATCCATACCTGCATTCTAGATCAACACATAAATGACGAAAAGTAACAGGATCCATTATAAGCATGTTAAAACACCTCGTTTCATGGCCATTTAGTAGTTCATTCATCCATCTTTCCCCAGTCATGTAAGAAGTCATGCAAGGTTCTTTGTGAATATACTTAAGGAAGTGTAGAGCAATGTAACCTGTCACACAAACCAACTTATCCCAACACTCATCATCACTATCATCATAATCATCATTGTCATCATTATTGTTCATATGTATTTGTTGCATAACTTCTTCCATGCCCGCAAATACAATAACAATACAAATACATTCAACTTAAAATGAGAAGTCTTTACTACATACATGCATCTCCAAGAATGTCGATAAAACTAAATAAATAGAAAAACATCACATTCCTTAAAATTCAAGTACAATCACAAGTTCATTTCTTGCACAAAAGCTACATGTTACCACCAAAAGTTATAAGTTGATCTGCACCTGAAAGTAACATGTTCATAAGCTTATACTCATTTTTACCCACCAAAAACTACTAACCCCAAAAATTACAAAATTAGTTTCAATCCAAATCATAGATCAACATTCACTTTTTTGCTATGCTCCTCATGTAAGTACTTCAAACAATCAGTTGCACAATCAGTTGGCAAACAACTCAGAGTAATTCTATTTTGCGGATCTTCCATCAAAGTACAAGCAAAGGAAAACAACGGAGCTTCCAGATCAAAGGTCAACAACTTGGCCAAAGAAACGGCAAGAGAGGTAGCGGGCTCAGCATCACTCATTTTTTTCTTATTTCTTTCATTTATGGTTTGTAGGATGCCATCAAGTTTCTCACATAACAGTTCAGCAGGTCTGCCTTCAGATTCTTACTGGATCCTCCACCAATACCCTCAAATGGCCTTTTCCCTCTTCCTTCATCAGCTTCACCATATTGTGTTTCTTGTAAAATCAGAGAGGGTGTTGGAGAAGGGGCAGTTAGAGGGGTGCTCTCACGCCATAACTTTTGCCACGCACTAGCACATGTGCCTAAGTTCACAACATCGTCTACCTCCTCAATAGTGAATGACAAATTCTGGATATTTTCAATGTTAGGTGGAGAAGAGAGATCTGCACTAGGAGTGATTACACCATCTCCAGTAGCGACATCGCCTCCGAATATTTGATCCATCAACTCCTCAACTTCTGGATCAATTTCTTCATCCCAAAAGGTTTTATATTTCTTGTCTTCTTATAAATTAAAAGAACAAAACCAATACTAGTAAGGGTGATTTTTTGTTGGTAGAACTAACATAATTGTTGATGTAAGTTAAGTTCATTATCTAAAAAAGGGAGAGAACAAACTGCAATCTTGATCCTCCACCATTCATCACTTGCAGCAATGGTTTTTTCTCGTGATCCCATCCTAAGCCAGTTTCTCTCCCCTTTAACATTTTCCAGAGACCCCATCTTGTTCTCATCCAATCCAACTTGCTCTTTAATTTATCTTTCTGCCAAGGCAGGTCAGTTTGTTGTTGAAATTCTTTCACTGTTTTGTCCCCAATTGACCTTTCGAGAGATCACCCCACCTGTCTTTCCCTTACTCTTATCTGAATTTCTACTAAATATGTTACAAAAGATGAGGAGGATTTCTATGGTACTTAGTTCATCCACATTTTCAGAAGACACCATCTCTATAACAAGGTAGACAACACAATTAACCACACAATAATCCTACTATTATCAATTGTAAAATCCTCCCACTGAATCATTATCACATCATATTATTTAGAGGTTTACACTTATCAAAATTCAATGCTTTAAATATCTCTCACCATTGTTGTTGGGGAGATCCAAGGGGTGAGCCCACTTCAACCAAGGCCCATGGTACACAAGTTAAATGAAGTTCCATCTTAAAACCACATGAGTTTCTCCCCCTTGATCGGAAGCCTCTTTTGCCCAAGGTATCAAGTCACCATCAGGAGTCCATCATAGCTGCACCTTACTCCACAGAGCCGCACCCTACTCCACTTGAGTCTCATACCACCACTCTGTCTCAAGAGTCTCAGCCGCACCTTACTCCAAAGAGCCGCACCCTACTCCACCCGAGTCTCATGCCATCACTCTGAGCATTCAGGAGACCCAGCCGAGCACGCACTATGGTCCCTGCTCCTGTCCACGGTGATCTTCCCGCACCTTGCATGCGCCCAACCGAACGAACCATCGGCTCTGATACCACTTGTTGGGGAGATCCAAGGGGTGAGCCCACTTCAACCAAGGCCCATGGTACACAAGTTAAGTGAGATTCCATCTTAAAACCAATTGGTGTTAAGAGGAGTAGCCTCCCACTTGACTTATATACCATGTGCTTTATCTTTACTTTTTCGATGTGGGACATTTACTCATGGGTGAATCCCTACAATTGTAATTATTCAAGTCTCTTGTATTGTTTATTAACAAGTCTATAACTCATGTTTTTCCTATATTCCCCAACTTTTAAATTCTTAAAATGAATGAAAGACAATGAAAATTGAAATCAAATATTGTAGACCATCATCCAAAAGATTGGCAGCATAGCATATATACAATAAACATGTCAATAATAAATTGCAATTAGCTCCAAATATAAATAAGAATATTATCATCCAATCACTCCATAACATTAATATATTACTATTCAATAATTTTTTTTTCTATAATTCCAAGCCAATAATCAATGGGTGCGAGATCATTACTAGAACATGCTGGGCAATATGCTTCAAATATCATTTCTGAAACATCAGCCTTCGATGTTGAGAAAAAAGGAAAATTGAATCAAAAAAGGGAAACTAGGAAAGCAGCCTACACCCTCTGCCTAATATATAGACAAACCATTAGAGAATATGAACACCCTATCCAAAACAAAAGGAAGAGTTACGTAGAGATCTCTCTACTAATTGCCTTTGAAAATTACTATTCAATTATTTTTTTAATATGTGGAGCACGGTGTGAGTCAAATAGTACATGTATGTGGGGCATGTTATACAAGGGAGTCTGAACAAATCACATGCATTCAATACCATTCATTCCTTCAATTTTGTGCTTAGGTGTCAAATTATATATGGAGCATGCTTGGAGAAATGAACTTTTGATGTGGTGTCAAATTATAATTTGGTGCTGTGGTGTTAATTCAAACTATATATCTGAATACCTGTGAATACCTGGTAATTAACTTGGAGAAATATGGCGTATGTGCTTGGAGAAGACAGGTGGCGGAGCATCCTTTTTTTGTGCTGCGATGAATTGAAGTGAGGGATGAGAGAACAATAAAAAAGAACAAAACCTAAATTATTTTATTTGATGGCAATTTTTTGTAATTTTTGTAATTAGTTGGTCAATATGGTAATTTAAAATATAAAAAGCCAACAACTATTTACAAAAAGCTACTCATAGTAGCTTTTTACAAATTAGCTTTTTGGGGGCAAAAAACTAATTTAATCCGTCAACTTACCAAACACCCCAAATTGGCATATTGACAAGTCAATCTACCAAAAAGCCTCCAAAAAGCCATTTTCTCCGAAAAACCAACCAAAAAGTCGAGCACCAAACGCCCCCTATGTGTTTTTTCTCATGTTCACAAATTTGTTTCGACTAAACTCCTCCTTAAGATCTAGTTGTTTTTCGTTATTCCCCAGATAAAGTAACAGAAATGAATTATGTGTCCATACACAGATCTGCTCTTGAACACACACCACCAACCGATCGTTTTGCTTACGGAGTATGAAACGACAGTCACCTAAAGCCCCATATCTCACTTTATTCGGCCAACCAAAATCTCATCCCAGTAAACTGTAATCTCAATTTCTGTGGAATTAGGGCAAAAGGAAAATGAAGAAATGGGTTTATGATGAATTCTGAGAAATTCGATTGAAAATTTTTCTGTAATTCAAAAGAAAATTCTAAAGACAAGTTCTTTGAATATCAATATCCAGACCAAGTGTTTTTGGAGGCATACCCATCAGAACACTGAGGGAGGACGACGCGTATGTGTCACACGCCGCCAATGGAGGGACGTTTCCGTCATCCTTCTCCCTTAAGTCGTGCTCACTCCTTGGATCAATGAAAACCTCTAGCCGAAGAACCATGAAATACCACCAGTTAGCGGCGCGTAAAGGCCACACGCCACCGCCTAAAAGGTGCGTTGTCGCGTGGCCAACACCTATGCCCTCACCATTTACTGATCTAGGTGATGGCAACCTTAGTTTCGAGTTTGATGGGCCATGGGGGTGATTGAAGTTTAGAGAAAAGGGGGAGCATGGCAGTTTCTTCTTCCTCTAGGATTTGTAGTTTTTTTTCGGGCAGCGACCATGGGTCACCAGGGCTGGGAATGGACTGAAAAGGGGCAAGAGGGTGGTGCTTATGTGGGAAACTGTACTTCAGTGCTCGTTGCAATGGCTTTCAGCCAAACCAGAGAGAGAGAGAGAGAGGGAGTTTCGGGGAGGTTGGAGATAGAAGGGTGCGAGGGGGGTTTGGAAGAATGACTGGTTTATTCGTGGGCTCAGTTTTCGCCTTGCATATCTAGGCTAGGACCTAAAGTGGTCCCTTTTCACTTGTTACATGATGCTCATACTAATTAGAAGTTAATTAGTGATTCTAATTATGTGAATTAATTTACGTTGTTTCTTATTAGTTAGAAGACAATTTGAAGTTTCTAATTTATATGAGAGTTTATAATTTATTGTCATGTAACCTATTTATTCTTAGTGCTTATTGATTTAATTTAACTAATTAATATTACAAGGAGCATGCTAAAATATATATGATTATATACATGTTATTATGATTTAGTGTCATGTTGTGTTAATCTCATTATATGATTAATGTAAATATGTTTTACATAGAGCTAATTGCTTATTTTACATGTCATTAACTATGAATTTGTTTTATATTGTAGAAGCAATACAATGCCCTCCACCACGTCAGAGCCGAGGACCTCCAACATGGTCAGATGATTTTGTTTGAAAGGACAAATAAGGGAAATCTTCCATACATGATTATTTTGTTTGAAGAAACAGTTGACACACATGATGCCCTCCACGACCCTTCCTCTGAGGACCTCAAGCATCACCAGCAGATTTTGTTTGAAAGAACAAATTAAAGGGAAGTATCCGAGAATACATATATTGCCATATCTCAATATTCCCTGAGATATTCAATACTAATTTATATACTTGCTTTTGAAGTTAATAAATCGAAAGCCAAGTCCATAAGGTTCCAAGTGAAGATTGAGAATCAAGACAAGATTGGATAATATTAACAAGCAAGTTCCAAGTGAAGATTGAGAATCAAGACAAGATTGGATAATATTAACAAGCAAGGAAAGCAATTAAGAAAAGGCAAGAATCAACAAGCAAGGAAAGCAAATGAGAAATCCGTTGAGGATGATGAAGCCGCCTATAAAGAGCCCCAAACTGTCCTCTCCAAAGAAATATCGATTCCAACGAAGTGTTTTTGGAAGTGTAGGAATTTTGGTAGAGAAAATTTTGAGTGTATCGACTTGTGTTTGAGTGGTGAGTTATGTAACTAAAAGAGAGTTCTGGTGAGGCCCTCAAGGGTGTGTAACTAAAGCTAGAAGAGTGTTCTCTCTTTAGTGAGTTAGAAACTTCCTAGCCTCATCTGTGAGGCCCCATAACAGAAACTGATTCTGAGTTTTTGTCCTTGTAAGCAATTGAGGATATGACTGTCGCGAGAATCATTGAGTTTTGTGATCTCCTCTATTCTCTCTGTACCTCAAGCTTATTAAATAAAGAAGTATTATTCAATCTAATATATTGTTATTAACTTCTTTGTGTTTATAAGTGCATAATTTTTTATACAACCATATTGACCCCCCCTCTAGGGTTATTTCATATATGTTACTTGTAAATTTGTTTTACATGTGGACGACATGTGAACTGTAAATTAGTTTCACCTGTTATTGTAAATTCGTTTACATGACTCTAATATAAATGAGTTCTGTATGTCTTAATTATTCGTACGAGTTGTAGAATTAGTTTTATATAGTATATGAATAATATGATATTGTTATGTTTAGAATTAATGTGAATATATTGTCATATTTACAATATCACATACAAAATTTGCTTTGTAGACTTTATGTTAGATTTGTTCATATAAAGTTTGACTTCTTAGGTCTTTCAACTATGAGATAGTATATATGTAATTCAGTTTTACATAGTAGACTTACAGTTGTGTTTTATAATATATCACATGGATTATTTGATGTTTTATAATTTTATGTGTCTATGTTTCATATAGTTATGTGCCTAAGGAGTTGTAATCAGTATTACAAGTTATGAAATTATGAGTACATGATATTTCTATAAATTTGATATATATATATATATATATATATATATATATATATATATAGATACATACATATATATATATATAGATACATACATATATATATATATATATATATATATATATATATATATATATATATATATATATATATATAGTAGCAAGATAGTTTAGGTAAGAAGGTAGGAAGAAGCAATCTGGAGCGTTCAATCCGGATCCGACGGATGAGATTAAAACTGTCACACATGTGGTATTTTAATGAAAAACCACTTTCCACTCCTTAAAAAACAACTAGTGGTTTTCTATTTTGAAAAAGAAGAATAGTTAGTTAGAGACAATTAAGGGAAAGTATTTAATGAAATAAAAATATGATTATTCTTGCCTAAAAAATAAAATCAATTTTAAAGATATGATTGCTAAGAATTATTCATCAATTACAACAAATATATCGTTTGTCAATGGACAATCACAATTACAGTGTGGTCATCAAATGCAAAGAGTGTGGACATCAAATACCAGTCACTGTGGTCATGAAGGCAAAGAGTTTAGTTATTAAATACTGTCAGTAGGGACATCAAAAGGTAAATAATGTGGTCGCAATCTAATACCGGTCATTGTGGTCATCAAAGGCAAATAGTGTGGTCATCAAAGTCAAATAGTGTGGTCAAAATCTAATACCAGTCAGTGTGGTCATGAAATGCAAATAGTGTGGTCATGAAATACCAATCAGTGTCGTCATCAAATTCACATAGTGTGGTCAAAATTTAATACCAATCAGTGTGGTCATCAAAAATGAAGAATGTCGTCATCAAATTACCAGTCAGTGCGATCATCAAAGGTAAAGAGTGTGATCAAAATCTACATTACAACAGGTTCTTTTTCTCTTCAAATCATAGAAACCCAAAATTTAAGCAATTTCCTTATTTACATTTAGATGCTTTTTCTTTTAAAAAAATAAAAATCAACAAATGCCCATATATCCCATAAATCACGCCATTAATTCAAATAATTCAAATAATCCTCTAATTTTAGACATTCCCCTTCTTCCAATTTCTCTCTCCAAATCCCTTAAATATTCTGTCCAAGTCAATCCAAAATCCTAGAACAATTAAAAAAATAAATTTCTTCCCAGAATCCCACACGTATGGCGGTTTTTAGATGTTAAAGAGTGGTTTTGCTCCCAGCCATTGGATTAAAGATGGACGACCGAGATCGTCCCTTCCTACCTTCCTAACTAAATTCTCTTCCTACTGGATTTGTTCCCTATATATATATATATATATATAATTATATATATATATATATATATATATATATATATATATATAATTATATATAATATGAGTTAGTCTTATATAAAAGTACATAAATATGTTTCATGTATGACCAATGTGACTATAAATATAAATTTGTTTTATGAGGTTTTATAGTCATTCATGTCATGTTCTTTATGTAAATTAGTTTTGCACAAAAGGGATAACTAATATAATTATATAAACTAACTTTGTGTAATGATCATGTAATTTTATTTTACATATTTCGAATTGATCAATTGGGACTTATAAAATGACAAGTGAAACTTCTTATGTGATTTCTGTATTACAAAAAAGGTTATTAAACACTAAGTTTGCAAAAGAATTACTCGGAGGTACCCTAATATTTGGGGAAACTATTTTTCGGTACCCCAAATTTTCAAAATTCATTTTGAGGCACCCTTAATTTTTGGGTTATTAATTATTTGGTGTTTTTCCGACCATAAATTTTATTAAATGATCGAAATACCCTTATTCTTCTTCTTCAATGATATTTCTTCAAAAGTGGAAGAATAAGGGTATTTTGGTCACTTAGCCAAATTGATGACCGGAAAAGCACCTAATAATTACTAACCCAAAAATTAAGGGTACCCCAAAATGAGTTTTGAAAAGTTGAGGTACCTGAAAAATATTTCACCAAAACTTAGGGTATCTCCAAGTAACTTTTTCCTAAGTTTGAGTATGTGAATTTGTTTTATATAACCTCATCTTAGTCAAAGATTATATGATTTTGTTCCATATCATCTAAAGCCAATCAAATGCAATAAAATTTTATTTTATATGCTTATTATATAATTTTGTTTCATGTAATATTTATTGATTAAGTTTAGCATTGATTAATGATATATAAATTTATTTTATATACCATCCTATGTAAATTTGTTCTACAAGGAGTAATCAATTGAAAATTTTATGATATGTTGTGTAGCCATATCTTACTTGTCTAAGATTAATATATAAATTCGTTTTATTTATCTTATTGTGTAAATTCGTCTTACATTTATGACCGATTAAATTTTGTAATTCCCACTTGTAAAGTAAGTTAGTTGCAACCAATTAGACTCTTGAATATTAGTTTTACATGACAAAACATAAAATTCATTTTTACGTATAAGAAATTAATCATACTTATATAAATAAGTTTTATGTAAGTCCAATATAATCTACTTCATGTACTGGATTAGTGTTAAGTTGTATGTGTATCCGCTATATGCATAACAACTTCTGAATAACTTTCAAATATTGATATATCTTCGTGATAATCAACAACATATTGTTAATTTGTTTAACAATATAATCCATATAGTTCTGCCCCGGTTCAAATGAACTCTTAACTTCTCTTGTGTCGGACACAATTAGCCATAGATGTGCCGATTTCTTGTTCTTGACGGATGGGCCTTGCTCAGGTGTGCTGAGAACGGGCCTCGAAATATCGAATCTAGCACTTGCACTAAAGACCGAGACTAAAAGCTCTGACGGTATGGGAGGATTAAAAGGGTTGGAAAAAGAGGGTAAGTCTAATGATGGCAAGATGGGTTGATGTATTTTGGCACACGCCAAAAACATCAAAGAAGGCCCATTACTTTTGCAAGGAGATAGCACGAGCTATGAAGGAAAGATTGAGCATAAAGACCCATAGGCCCATTCATATTGTGTGCTCCCTATGGCAAGAGGATGTTCAAACATCCTAAGAGACTCCAAGTAACACGTCAAAGGCCCAAGTTCAAGCCCAAAGAGAATTTCACATTTCTGACCATTTCAAGATGAATTTCACATTTGGGACCATTTCAGTTTGAATTTCACGGTTTGGGCCTTTTGATGTATTTCTTTACATTTCTAGGGTTTTATTTACATTTCCAGTTTTGTGAGGTTCCAAATAATATATATAAACTTGGGCACCAAGTCGTAGGAGTCTAGATTAATCTAGAATAGTCTAGAATGTTCTAGAATGATCTAGAAGGTGTGTAGTGTCATAGATGGCGTCTAGCAGTAGTAATAGTAGGAGTCCTTGGCTTGTATGCCAAGCAATAAGAGTCCTAGTAAGAAAATATGGCTTGCACGCCAATCTTGAGAGTCCTAGGAGGTTTAGGACTTTAGTAGTATAAATAGCTAGGCTTGTAGCCTCTCAAGGGCATTCCAGTTTTGAGTTATGAATCAAGCTTTGAGCTTACCCCCCCTGAGTGTTTGGATAAACCTCGTTTGATCTCTTCTATTGTATCTTGGTATGGCAAGTTAGGATCGGGTGATTGTCGAATCTCTCACTCAATCCAAGTGGTGAGGAAGAGCTTGTCTCTGAAACCTAGAAGGTATTTCTGTAACTAGGTGGAATAACAAGTAGCCCTAGGGTTTCATTTTGAAGGTGTTTCTGTAACAAGTATGATCCCTTGATCTATCTTTGTTTTTATCTTTTACCTTTTGTTTGATTCTTTAAACCCAAAATCCAAAAACAAGTCTTTCTAGTTTGATTAAAACCAAAACCTAAAAACAAGTCTTTTCTTTTGATGAATCCCAAAATCCAAAAAAATCCAAGTTCCCTCTTTTTTTTCTCTCATCCACGTCAATCTCCATCTCTCTCTCCCAATGCCAACTCTCGCTCCCACAAACCCTAATCCCATCTTCCTCTCCCAAACGTCCCTCTCAAATTCTCTCTCTCAAATCTCCCTCTCTCAAAGTCAGCACGCCAAGAATCCTCTCTCTCTCTCACGTCATCCTCCCTCTCTCTCCTTTCAACCTCTCAAAGATTCAATCTTTCTCATTCCTCCTCTCACAAAAGACCTCACGTTGCTAAAGCTTCCCACAGATCTTGGTTTCTCACGTGAACCCTCCCATCTCTCTCTCTTATTCACGTGAAGCATCCCATATTCAAATGGGTTGCACATCTCCCCTATGATGTATAATTGATCAAACCCTAGTTTTGATCCCGTTATACATCATAATTTTGGTATCAGAGCTTAGGTTTGTTTGTGCAACCCCAATCACATCCAAACTTTCCAAACACTCCTTCCCAACGCCCCTAGCTCCACAAACGACTAAACACACTTCCGTCCATTCCCGAAAAAGCCCTCATGGCGAACGAGATGTTTATGGTGAGAAGAATTCTTAGTGGCTCTCCTGTGTCTGAATATCAACAACAACGAGAGACCATCTTCCACTCTCGATGTACTATCAATGGCAAGGTATGTTCTTTAATCGTAGATGGAGGAAGCAGCACCAATGTGGTATCAACTACTATGGTGGACCAACTCCAACTGGAAACGAGTCCTCATCCAAAGCTATACACCATCCACCGGCTTAATCAGGGTGAAGATTTACAAGTGACTTAATGGTGTATGGTAAGCTTTTCCATTGGCAAATTTTATAAAGATTCTCTAAAGTGTGACGTTTTGCTTATGTATGCTTGTCATATTCTGCTTGGAAGACCGTGGCTATTTGACAGGAGTGTCATTCATGATGGAAGGGCTAATACATATACCTCCAAGTTTCAAAATAAGAAGATAACCCTAGCTCTACTGAAAACAGCCCCACCATCCCAACCCAAAGAGAGTGATCCCAATCTCCCCACTTGTAAGACCACAAAACGTCCTGAGTTTAGTGAGCATAAGGAGATCATTCCCTCGATCCTAAACACAAATCCTAGCCACGAAAATCCCACAAAAGAACCCCCTCTCGTCACCTCTCACGAGATCCTAGATGAGAAAACATCAACAATGCCCTCTCAACGTGAGATCCAGCATGAGAATGATCACGTGAGCCCTAGTGATGTTCCAGAGGTTCAAAAGCAAGATGAAGATCTTCAAACAAAGGGTACGATCAGGGAAATTGTCAGTCCATGCACCAACCCTACCCTTGTGGTTACAAAGAAAGAAGGAAACCAACGTCTGTGCATCAGCAAGAGTCCTATCAAGTACAACTTTCCTCGAATTGAAGATCTAATAGGCAAGCTAGATGGTACCCAAACCATTTCAAAGACTGGTCCAAGATGTGGGTACCTTGATCTAGTTCGAATTCAAGGGGACACTGCTATCAAAACTAAAAGAGATCTCTATGAATGGTTAGTCAAGCTTTTTGGTCTAACTAATGCTCCCTCAATTTTTATGAGATTGATGACTCGGGTTTTGAAGTCCCTTATTGGCAAGTGTGCTATCTACTTTGGTGACATACTTGTGAATAGCAAGAGTGAGAAAGATCAAAATTTTCACCTCCCATCTGTTTTGGAGATCTTAGCTCACGAGAAGATATGTTGGAATTTGTCCAAGTGTCACTTCTTCAACAACATAGTCTCTCTTGGCTATACTCTTTTGTCTGAAGTAATCAAGGTTGATGAAGGAAAGATCAAAGCAATCAAGGAGTGGCCTACTCCTATCAGTATTCACGACATCAGGAGCTCCCACAGCTTGGCTTCTTCCTATATGAGGTTTGTGAAGAAATTCAGCACTATTTTATCTCCTATGACCAAGCTATTTTCATGGACACCAACAATACAACAGGTGTTCGACAATGTCAAAGAGCAACTTTGCAACACACCTATCTTAACCCTACCTAGTTGTGATCAAAAGTTTAAAGTTGAGTGTGATGCTTCTGGAGTTGATATTGGAGCAGTTCTAACTGTTCTATATCAAGAGGGTCGTCCCTTATCCTATCACAATGAGAAGTTCAGTGATCCTAGATGCATGGAAGATAATGGTGACCAGCCCCATTCACACATTAAGAAGGTCTCTTGCAATCAATCGAGTTCAAGGACAGATTCTTGGCAACCAGGGAAGAATGATAGAGATCTGCCTAGCTTTGGTCTCACCTTTGGGGACCCAAGGTTCATGGAAGGAAATAGGGATTCATATAGCCTTGGGCTCACCTATGGAGACCCAAGATTCATGGAGGATGATGGAGGGCCAAACCCAATGAAGAAGGCCCAATTCCAATCTGTTGAGGAGACCATAGTTCACGTGAAGGATTATGCTCTTCGTCTCCCATCTGTTGTGGCGGCCCTGGTTCACGTGAAGAAGAATGATGGGCCAACTGAAGTTTTTGAAAAGGTTGAGAAAGAGAGGACAAACTTTTTTCAACAAGGGGGTAATGATGTATTTTGGCCCACGCCCAAAACATCAAAGAAGACCCATTACTTTTGCAAGGAGATAACACGAGCTATGAAGGAAAGATTGAGCATAAAGACCTATAGGCCCATTCATATTGTGTGCTCCCTATGGCAAGAAGATGTTCAAACATCCTAAGAGACTCCAAGTCATACGTCAAAGGCCCAAGTTCAAGCCCAAAGAGAATTTCACATTTCTGACCATTTCAAGATGAATTTCACATTTGGGACCATTTCAATTTGAATTTCACGGTTTTGGCCTTTTGATGTATTTCTTTACATTTCTAGAGTTTTATTTACATTTCCAGTTTTTTGAGGTGCCATGTAATATATATAAACTTGGGCACCAAGTCGTAGGAGTCTAGATTAATCTAGAATAGTCAAGAATGATCTAGAAGGTGTGTGGTGTCATAGATGGTGTCTAGCAGTAGTAATAGTAGGAGTCCTTGGCTTGTATGCCAAGAAATAAGAGTCCTAGTAAGAAAAGATGGCTTGCACGCCAATCTTTAGGACTTTAGTAGTATAAATAGCTAGGCTTGTAGCCTCTCAAGGGCATTCCAGTTTTGAGTTATGAATCAAGCTTTGAGCTTACCTTCTTGAGTGTTTGGATAAACCTCGTTTGATCTCTTCTATTGTATCTTGGTATGACAACCAAGTGGTGAGGAAGAGCTTGTCTCTGAAACCTAATAGGTGTTTCTATAACTAGGTGGAAGAACAAGTAGCCCTAGGGTTTCATCTTGAAGGTGTTTCTGTAACAAGTATGATCCCTTTATCTATCTTTGTTTTTTTCTTTTACCTTTTGTTTGATTCTTTAAACCCAAAATCCAAAAACAAGTCTCTAGTTTGATTAAAACCAAAACCCAAAAACAAGTCTTTTCATTTGATGAATCCCAAAATCCAAAAAAATCCAAGTTCCTTCTTTTTTCTCTCATCCACGTCAATCACCATCTCTCTCTCCCAACGCCAACTCTCGCTCCCGTAAACCCTAATCCCATCTTCCTCTCCCAAACATCCCTCTCAAATTTTCTCTCTCAAATCTCCCTCTCTCAAAGGCCTCACGCCAAGAATCCTCTCTCTCTCTCTCACGTACCCTCCCTCTCTCTCCTTTCAACCTCTCAAAGATTCAATCTTTATCATTCCTCATCTCACAAAAGACCTCACGTCGCAAAAGCTTCCCATAGATCCTGGTTTCTCACGTGAACCATTACATCTCTTTCTCTCTTATTCACGTGAAGCATCCCATATTCAGATTGGTTGCACGTCTCCCCTATGATGTGTAATTGATCAAACCCTAGTTTTGATCCCATTATACATCATGGGTTCATGGGGTGAGATGATGGAAAGTATGTGGTTCGAAGGTCGAATAAAGGCATGTCATGAATGACAGATGACCAAGTTTTAGCTAAGGCTTGATGGTTAGAAAGGATGGACTAACCTCATATGGATTCAAGTTGTGGGAGGAGAGATGGTTGTCTATTCGGATGTGAAGGTGATCCAAGTCTGAGAGAAGGAAGGTCGAGGAATTATGCTAGCAGAGACGTGAAAGAATTTCAACATCCAGGGTTTACTCTCTTTTTGTCTAACCTTCCCTGATGGGTTTTCTGGCTAGCCTCTTTTATTCTCTCACTCTCTTTTTGCCTAGCCTGGGATTCCAAACTAGCCTCTCTTGTTCTCTCGCTCTCCTTTTGCCTAGCCTGAGGTTCCAAGCTAGCCTCTCTAGTTTTTTTTTTCAAAGACCAAATTTTCGGATAAAGGATTGGAGCGTGGCGCGGTGGGAGAATGATAAGATAATCGTTGCATGTGTATGGAGATATGAATGGATGATCTTGATGATATTGAATGATGATAAACTTGTTGATAATAATAATTCTTGAGAAACAATATTCACAATCGAAAAGAAAGATACCAAAGAACTTGAGTCACCAAAAAAAAATTTATATGGACTTTGATAAAAGAAAAATCCACTACCAAAAACTAGCAATCCACTATGATTAGATAAAGAAATCATCCACCAATAATCAATAAAGAAGAGACTTGCAACACCACCATAACATAGCAATTATGGATAAAGTAAACAAGATTTAAGGGAGAATGAAAGCCATTAGCTTCACCATTCCATTCATAATCAATTTTATCAAAAGTCATCAAAAGTCCCTTACAAAACATAACCTTGGGGTATATAAGAAAGAGGTGGAAAATAAAAAAAACTAAGTCCAAAACAAGGGTGTTGCGGCCACGACATCCATTTCTGACGCAAGGGGCCACTGGACCCGAAGGACGTCACTAGCATGACACAAGATGTCATGGTCGTGACACTTAAGGTCACGGTCATGACACCGACACCTGTCAAAAATTAGGCCAGGGGATGATGTCCCGGTCGTGACCCTTGTCGTTGCGATCGTGATTGCCTTAGGGGCAGATTTTCTTCCGAACTTCCAACGCGCATAACTTCTTTGTCCAGACTTTGTTTTGGACCCATAATATATCAATGGAAAGCTCTCAATGTCTAATTGATATTCCCAAACTTTGAAGTCCATTGAGATTGTATTAAAGAAGTTATGATTAAAAGAATGAAGACATGTCCATTTCAGCTTTCTAGGTTTACCTTTCTCTCTTATTCTTGCCGAAAGATTCTGAGCCCCGTCAAAGGCCCGAAGTAGGTCCTGATGAGGATTTGTAACTCCAACCAAGTGGGCCAGGATCCCATTTGTAGTGAATGTCACACCCAACGACGACCAAAATATGTCTCCAAGGTTTTGGGTCCACCTTAAAATGGACACCGCACCCGATCTTCTCGAGTTGTGGAAAGAAGGAGGTCCTAGGGAAACTTGAGACCATAGGCCTATTTGAATTTGTCATATCCCAATATGGTTCATACTTCCCTTCTTAAAGAAGAGTTGCCCTCAACTCTTGGGAATTAAAATGAAGGCACATTCCATGGCTCGATCATCCGTTATATGAACCCTCCAACAACCCGATCATGATCACGCTATGAAGTCCACCCTTCTTGAATAAATAGGAATTCTTGAAGAGGTTTGGGGGTGAAGGAAAAAGGACTGAAGTAAGAAACTTTTGTGTAGTTTGGGAACACTCAACCTCACTAAGCTCAATACGAGGCAAAGACAAAGCTAAGGATCGCTTGTCCTCACCTAGACATAGGCGGATCTATGTGTGACTTAGGGGTGTCCACGGACACCATTAACCAAAAGAAATTTGTGATTCTCTATTCGGAAGAAATTTTCTTAATTGGAGTAAGTGGACACCGCAAAAAAAAGTCCCAAAAAACATAATAGGGGTGTGCAAGTTAACAGCAATCCAAAAGCCCTAAAATTTCTGTCCCAAATAAATTGTCCAAGTTTGATTAATTAGGTTAAAATTTTTACCTGAATACACTAGTAATGGGTTGAGTTTGGTGGCTTATCTATGAACTAGTAATCACAATCAACAGTGAAAACAAGAGAAAGCAAGAGAACAAGGGAAGAAATTCTGAAATTACTTGCAAGAAATGTTGATTACAATCAAGAACTCAAGAATCTTCGAGAACAATCAAGCTTAAAACCCTAATTAAGAGAAGAACATAATGCTAAAACATAGAAGGAAAATGTAGATAAAACTAATAAAAAACCTAGCTGCTACTAATTTCGTCACTTAGAGTATTTATACAACCCAAAACTGTTGCACAAAACACAGCGTTTTCACCCAGAATTGCGCATGAAAAACAGACCATCGCTGGCGCGACGGTCCCTGTTGCGGGCGCGACAAGCTTTTGTCCGTTGGTAAGTTTCCGTCTCGGTCGCACGTCGCGGGCGTGACACCTCCCGTAACGGGCGCGACGCCAATCTATCTTGGGCGTGATAGCAAGTGACTCGGGCGCAACCTTTTCCTAAGCTTTTTCCACCAAAAAATTCTAAGGCCCTGATCAGCCGCCTATCGCGGGCGTGATACAACTCGTCGCGGGTGCGACTGCTCTTGTCCACCATTGCCTTGGCCAATGTCATGACACACCAGAAGCTGGTCACGAGCGCGTACCCATGGTGTCGCGGGTGCGACGCCCGTCTGACCAGTTTCTTTGCTGCTGCATTTCAGGCTTGATGGATTTTGCTCAGTTTTTGCCATTTTTGCTCGAGTTTTGGCTCTAACACATTATTAACCTACAAAACTAAAAAGCATCATATCTAATATATAATTAAGATGCTAAAACAAGCAAGACACCCTATAAATGATATAAAATTCGGCTCGAAACAAGACCGAACAACACTCCCACATAAGGGTTTGTTCACCCCGAGCAAACTAAAAACAATGATAAAGACAGAGAAAAAGAAACTAAAAACCCTAACTCACTTTCGCAGGAATCGCGGATGCATGTAGCATATGCATCAAGCCCTTTAAACCCCTTGGCAGCCCAAGTGGACGAGGAACGTCTCGTGAGAGTTTATAGAAGCTATACCCACAAAAGCCAAAGAAAAGGAAAAAGGGAAAGAAGAAAAGGTGAAAAACCAAAAACAAAGACAAAACAAAGGCGAAGAAGATATTCTAATCCCCAATCATGCACTTAATTCCCCAACTCGCCTCAACAATCAAATGGAAGAATCAAATATGAACAAATCAGCACACATAGGTTGGAAAACTGCCAATGCTTGAGGTTTTCAACCCAAGCACTTCATGATGAGCAAAATTTTTCGTGCACAAGTGCAAGTGGGCCCTAACTGATCCTTCCTAACCTAAGCTAGACAATCAAAGTCATTTTCATGCTCAAGCTCGGGATTATTAGCTAACCTACTTCACTCTTAATTTTTCTTTCAACTTCTCTTTTCTTTTCTTTTTCTTTCACTTTCTCAACTTTTTCTTTTTCTTTTGCTTTTGCTTTTGCTTTTTCTTTCTCTCTCTTTTTTTTTCTTTATTCTGCTTTCTTTTTCTTTTTCTTCACTCTTTTTTTTTTCTTTTGCCTTACTCTTAATCTGTTTTGTACGATTTTAGGGCGTCGGTGTCGGTTTTTCAGGATTAGGGCTAGCCTTCGCAAAGGGTTACCCTACTAAATCGGGTTGCTCTATTCGTAAACATTGTACTTAAGGGGAATGGGCGCCGTCCACCCATACCAACCCTTATCGGTGGGACTGACAATAATTAATTAATTCATTAATTAAAGCGAGCAAGAGCATTAAACAACTAAGACCGTCTAACTTTGGGTAAGAAATTCACAGTCGGGGCGTGTAAGAAGTGAGGATTCCGCTTTCACATTCCATGTCAACGTCAAATAGAGATAAATCATGGCAGAAATCCTTCCTAAGGCGTATCATTATTCTTATCGGTCACTTCTAAATGATTGAATCAGCCAATTAGACAACTACCTACACAATTGTGAACGAAAACATCTTCAAAAAGAAAAAGACACACTTTTTGGGGTTTTTCACAACCTTTTTCCCTTTTTTCTTTCATTTTCACACAAAATCAAATTTTAACAAAAACTACGGAAAACAAAATCAAAAGACTCAAAACTATGTGATCTACCCATGAACAATGGAAGTATCACCCCAACTCCCACACAAAACTTCACAATGTCCCCATTGTGAGAAGAAGGGTGTCACTGGTAAGGTAGAAAACCTACAAAAGACACAAAAACAAACAACTAACAAGCAAAAATGGTGGCGACCCGAGCCCACACGGCTCCAACAGCAAATTATTCCAAACATTCACACTCAAGGGGTTCGCCACCCAAAGGAAAATCAAGCATGCAACATGCATCAAAAATATATACACTCAAAGAGAGGGCGGAAGGAGGTTACCTCAAAATCTTCAATAAAAGCACACCCAAGCCGCGATCTAAATGACATCACACCATAGGTTAGAAATAAACAGGAAAATCATACTATATGTGATGTCTAAAATGCAAGATCAAAAAGGAAAAACAAATAAACAAAACATTAGCTAAAAAACAAACTCAAGACAACTGTTCATAATATTTACATTAACAATGGCACGCCTCAACCCCGAATCTCACTCATTGAGGCGGGAATTGAGGATGAAATATCTCTCCACTACCCGGTCCTACGAATGATTAAAATCATCCGCAAACCATACAAACTCCACCACATAAACCCAAGAAACTAACTTCCAAACCGGACAATGACAAAGCTAGCGAAGCTAAACTCATATGTTGACATCTTATGAATGCAGTCCCATATCAGAGAGCCTTTCCACTCAAACCCCAACACAAATACACCCCTCCCGCACATGTATTTCCATAAGATATAAAACATATACAACCAATGAAAAAGATGAGAGGGGGCGGGGTGCTTACAATTACTGCTCGGATCCTCCAGGAGGAGGATATGGGAAATAGGAAAAGTACGATGGGTAGTGTTCGTTGACGTAATCCGGTGGCACCGGTGGATGGTGGGCCATGGAGTAATGATAATACCCCCAATCTCTTCAATACTGGTTCTGCTGCTGGAAGTACTGATCATGCCGATGGAGTGTTGATTGTTGGGCACGAAAGAGCTCCTGCTGGCTCTCTAAGAGGTTGTGTTGGCTTTAGAGCAAAGTCCTTTGCTCCTGGACGCCAACACTCAGCTGCTCTAGTTGACTGTTAAGATGTTCGAGCGAAATCCCTTGAGACCCGCTTCCATTAGCTTCCCCTTGATGTGCTTGTCCCTCCTCTTCTTCAGGTTCCTCATCTTCTTCCTCTTCATCCTCGGGATGGTCCGGCTCACCGACTCTATGTTGGCCTCCAAACTGTTGCCCGCACGACCAATTATGTTCATTGGTCACATCCAACCATTGCTCGGCTCTTTCGTGATCCAAATCGATCGAAGTACTATATTTGCCGTCGCGTGCGGTGCTACTCCAAAATTCCCATTCGTTGAAGCCTAACGCCATCTATCGGATCGGGGAAGTATCTCGGGGTAAACTTGTTGAAATAAATTCCGAACCCTTGTTTCTTCAAGAAATGGCATATAACATGCCCCATGCCAATGGTTATAAGCTGGTTCTTGGAGCTTATCTCTTTGAGACAATGAAGTACACACGACCCCGTATTCACTCTCTGTCCTTGGACGGTCTTGAAAATGATGAACAAGTCATCTTTTCGGACATTCGGCCGCCCATCATCTCTTCCAAATACTGAGCTTGTAACGATATGATGTAGCATTTGGATGGCCAGGTTGCAAAAATCCCGGGACTTTGAATTCTTAGGACAGTGGAATGCAGTGTCCCGGACCTGAGATGTATGGTATGCCCTTCGCGAACTAGTCAATCTCCTCATCGTGTCTTGCTCATCGAACTCAGCACACTCCTCATAATATATTCCACCTACCGGCAATCCAAGAGCTCGGCAAAGATCTTGCACGGTGCAAGCTTTTTCTTTGTTATCTACCCGATACCAAAACCTTGCACTTCGCTTCCCATCATCATCATGTAAAGAACTCAAGAATTCAAGAATAGGTTGATCGTACATGGAATCCTCAATTTTAATGAACGTCCCCCACCCTAAGGTTCGGATGAAATGATCAAAGCTTGACTTACAATAGACCAATTTCACAGTATTTTCATCGTAGATGTCTGGTGCACAAATTTTCCTTTGTTGGAACATTATAAATCTCTCTTTGTGTCGATCATCCCTGAAAGTGACCTTAACCTTCGGACTACACTGAAGAAGTATAGTCGGCTGTGCTTTATACCGGTCTTTGTCCGGAGCCTATGACTCAGGTGGGGGTGAAGGAGAGTGCTCCTCAGTGCGCGTTCGTTTTGTGCGAACCATTATGAGAACTAAGTGCAAGCAGTGATAATGTAGACTCAATAAGAACAACCCTAATTTCAAAGGAAGAACCAACACAGGCAACACCTAAACTTAGTAGAAAACTCGAACTTGAACACTGAGAAACGAATGTTACCTGACTTGAACCACAATGCAAAGGGTTGTGTTGATGTAATCGACCCCCAAGTAAGGAAAATCCCACACTTGAACAACCACAACAGTTAAAGCCCTGACAGAATTCTGGGATTCGAATCGTCGCGGGCGCGTCGCCCATCTGGAAGAAAAGAGCAATCTCCTGTTTGAAGTTGTCGCGGGTGCGACCAATTGCATCTCGGGCGCAACTGCTGTCTGAGAAACATATCGATTTTCTGGAAATTTTGACCTTAAGTATGACTCGCCCGCGACAATTCTGATTCGCCCGCGACGCTCTTCTGGAAGACTTCACCAATTTCTTGAGTTGAATTTTTTTTTGGAACTAGTCGGCTGTCACGGGGGTGACAGATCTGACTCGCCCGCGACAAGCTCCTGGACGGAATTTGGCCTTCAGCACTTAGAATTTTTCCAGCGTTCCAGCCGGCTGTCTCGGGTGCGACGATTTTGACTCGCCCGCGACTCTTTGCTGTCCAAAAACAAGCAAAATTTCAATTTTCTCAAAATAAAACTAAGTCCTAAACTCCTACTTCTAGAAAAAAATTTCCACACTCTCAAACAACTTCAAAACTTTCCTAACACCCTAAAACTCAAAATACCTACTCTTTAAGCACACATCTATTAAAATATTATCTTAAACTAGGTAACCCACTAAAAAGAAACTAAAATTCATACAAAAGAAAAATTACTAAGAAAAGAGAAAATAAAAGCCGACAAGCATGCCACCCCCACTCCCACACAAAAAGGCCACACAATGTCCTCATTGTGACTAGAATAGAGATAGACAAGCATCCTAAAAGAAAAATTACACTAAGAAAAATAAAAATAAACTACTCACCAACTATATTCAAAGGATAAGGAAGGGCAGTACCTGATTACGTCACTAATGAATCCTCTCATGACTTATAAATGGAGATTGAGTATACAAATCATGTCAAGATGTAAATACAAGCAATGAATTGTTCCTTCCTTCTTGATAGCGCATAGTTAGGATTAGCAAACAAAGAAAAAAAAATCAAGAAAAGAAAAGTTAGATATACAACAACATATACAAGAGTATTATAATACCTTTCTTCAATCAACAAATGAGTCATGGAATGTTACACATTCCAACTCAACTTTGTCAGGAAGCTCCAAGAAAGGCTTCAACCTGTGACCATTGAATTTCCACACAGAATCATTAGTTGGGTCTTTAATCTCAATTACCCCCGAGGGAAACACATGAGTCACAATGAACGGTCTGGTCCACCTAGATTTTAACTTACCCGCAAAGAGTTGCAAATGGGAGTCATAAAGGAGAACTTTTTGGCCCGGGAAAGAGATCTTCCTATGGATAATTCGATCATGCAAAACTTTCGACCTTTCCTTATTTAACCTCCCGTTTTCATAAGCTTCTCTCCTTAACTCCTCCAATTCACACAAAGTAAGTTTCATAACCTCTCCTGCTACTGAAAGATCTAGGTTCGGGGCTTTCAAATCCCACCAGGCCCTATGCTCAAGCTCGACTGGTAAGTGGCACGGTTTCCTAAAAACGGCTCTATATGGTGACATCCCTATTGCAGTTTTGTATGCCGTCATATAAGCCCACAAAGCATCAATCAATTTGATGGACCAATCCTTCCTATTCTTAGACACTGTCTTTTCTAGAATCTACTTGATTTGCCTATTTGACACCTCCGCTTGACCATTGGACTGTGGATGGTAAGCGGTTGTTATCTTATGCTCAACTGAGTATCTTCTAAGCAAAGCCTCGAAAGATCTATTCTTAAAGTGAGTCCCTTGGTCGCTAATGATTGACCAAGGCATTCCAAACCTAGAGAAAATGTTCTCCCTGAGGAACTTTGTCACAACCTTAGCATCATTTTGCCTCGTAGGAATAGCCTCTACCCACTTAAAAACGTAATCAACAACTAGGAGGATGTACTCATTCCCAAAGGAGTTAGGAAATGGTCTCATAAAGTCTATACCCCAAACATCAAATACATCGACAAAGATTTCGGGTTGAAGGGGCATCATATCTCTCCTAGTGATCTTCCCTAAGCTTTGACACCTAAAACACCGCTTTGCATACTCATGAGCATCCCTAAATATGGTCGGCCAATAAAACCTACTTTGCAATACCTTATATGTCGTCTTCTTTCCACTATAATGCCCCCCGCACCGTTGGTCATGACAAAACGAAAGGACATCTATAATGGATTCATTAGGTATGCATCTTCGAAGGATTTGGTCAGGACAATATTTGAATAAATACGGGTCATCCCACACAAAGTTTTTCACTATATGGAGGAACCTATCTCTATCATGTTTGTTCCAATAGTTCGGCATTTCCCCAGTCACTTTGAAATTAACTTTGTCAGCGAACCACGGCTCAACTCCCACATCAAGGATCTACTCATCAGGAAAATTAGCATCAATAGGAGTCGCTCTCACATTCTCGGGCACTATCCTAGAAAGATGGTCCGCTACAGGGTTTTCGGCTCACTTTCTATCCCTAATCTCACAATCGAATTCTTGAAGCAACAAGACCCATCTAACCAATCTAGGTTTAGAATCCTTTTTCTCCATCAAGTATCTAATAGCTGAGTGATCCGTATAAATAATGACCTTAGCACCTAGCAAGTAGGGTCGAAACTTTTCAAAGGCATACACAACAGCTAAGAATTCTTTTTCGGTCACGGTATAGTTCAACTGGGCCTCATTCAATGTGTGACTAGCATAGTGAATCACTACAAGCTTCTTTTAAATTCCTTGACCAAGCACCACACCAATAGCAAAATCAGAAGCATCACACATTATCTCAAACGGCTCTCCCTAGGTGGGAGGCTTGAGAATAGGTGGAGAAATCAGGGCCTCTTTAAGCTGGTTAAATGCCCTCATACAATCATCAGAAAAAAATGAATGGCACATCCTTAGCTAACAGAGCTGAAAGGGGTTTAGCTATCTTGCCAAAATATCTAATGAATCTGTGGTAAAACCCTGCATGTCCAAGAAAAGATCTAACTTCCTTCACAGAAGTGGGGGAAGTCAAATTCCTAACTAGGTCGATTTTTGCCTTGTCTACCTCAATTCCCTCTATCGAGATCACATGACCTAAAATAATCCCCTTTTGCACCATAAAATGGCACTTCTCCTAATTTAGAGTCAAATTCTTTTCTTGACAACGATTCAACACACGACTCAAATTAGCCAAGCATGCATCAAAGGAAATACCAAACACAGAGAAGTCATCCATGAAAATTTCCACGCAATCCTCAACTAAGTCCGAAAAGATTAAAACCATACATCTTTGGAAAGTCGCGGGAGCATTGCAAAGACCAAAAGGCATCCTACGAAAGGCAAAGGTGCCGAATAGACAAGTAAATGTGGTTTTTTCTTGGTCACACGGAGCTATGGAAATTTGGGTGCAACCGGAATAACCATCTAAAAAGAATTAATACTCATGCCTCGCTAACTTTTCTAACATTTGGTCCATGAACGGCAAGGGAAAATGATCCTTCCTAGTTGCTTTATTAAGTTTCCTATAGTCGATACAGACTCTCCAACCAGAAGGTATGCGGGTGGGCACTAACTCTCCTTGCTCGTTTTCCACAACAGTCAAACCTGCTTTCTTTGGAACCACATGGATGGGACTCACCCATTTGCTGTCAGATATTGGGTAAATGATGTCATGGTCTAACTACTTCAAAATCTCCTTTTTCACCACCTCTTTTATTTGTGGATTTAACCTCCTAAGAGGATCCCTATAGGTAACAATATCATCTTCTAAAAAGATCCTATGTTAGACAATAGATGGGCTAATCCCCCTAATGTCTCCTAAGGTCCACCCCAAAGCACCCTTGTTCGTCCTAAGGACTTCAATCAACTGGTTCTCTTGGTCTCTACCTAAATCCTAGGTGATAATCACAGGGTATGTCTCACTAGTACCAAGGTAGACATATTTTAACTCATATGGAAGGGGTTTAAACTCAAGAATTTTGGAGGATGGTGGCTCAGGTTCTACTGTTTCAGACACAGTTTGAGAGGCAAACAATGACTTATATAACTAATCACCGTTAAACACATCAGAGTCACATAAAGAATTCACAAAATCAGGATCTACGCCTAATTGAGTCAGTTCATCAACACAAGACTCATCTACAAGGTCATGGTCCTCACTAGAATCCACAAAGTTACTAACCCAATTCAATGTACCTTGCTCATGTTCATCAAATCCCAACGGTGACTTTTCCAAATCGAGAATATTCAACTCCATGGTTAAGTTCCCAAAAGTCAACTTCATCCTTCTATCCATACAGTTTATCCTGGCATTTGAGGTAGCTAGAAAAGGTCGGCCTAGGATAACTGGAATCTCATCCCTAACACTTTAAACTCTAGCGGTCTCCAACACTACAAAATCCACCGGAAACACAAAATACCCAACCTTAATCAGGAAATCTTCTACCACCCCCTTAGGAACTCTAATGGATCGGTCAGCCAATTGCAACACCATCCTAGTTTGTTTTAGCTCACCTAAACCAAGAGTCTCACACATGGAAGGGCAACAAGTTCACACTAGCAGCTAAATCAAGCAAGGCTCTCTCTATCAAGCTTTCTCCTATGGTGATGGAAATGGTAGGACATCCAGGGTCTTTGTACTTCACGGGAACTTGGTTCGAAAGAATTGAGCTCACATTTGAGGCTAAGAAAGCCTTCTTGGGTACTTGGGTGGCTCTTTTTGTGGTACAAAGTTCTTTAAGAAATCTGGCATAAGAAGTACAATGCTGGATGGCATCCAAAATAGGGATATTAACCTTAACCAACGAGAAAGTATCCCTAATCTTTTCCAAGAACTTCTGGTAGAGAGGAGAAATAACTAGGTTAATTTAAATTATTTAGATGCATGCAAAAAGGTAAAGTGCGAAAGTAAATAAAAGCGATAAACGAAAGATAAATAAATAAAGAACGAAATTGAAGTTGCGATTACATGTAATCCGTTTTAGATTAGTTGTAATTGGTATTAACATCAGTATTACAACAGTATGAATGATTACAAGAAAATAAAAATGGAAAAATAAATACGCCAAGTATGGATGTATGCAAATGATGAAGAAATGGAGAAGGAGAATAAGAGAGGGAGAAGAGGAAGAAGAAATCACCTAGTGTCAATACTCCTAGGTGATTCGGTGTAAATAAAAATGATCGGAGTGAGGCTATATTTATAGGGGAAATGGAGTGAGGAAACTAGGGTTATGAGATAGAGAGAGGCTGGGCCATCTGATCAACAGGAGGCCCAGTATGTTGGAATGAAATGAAGCGGGTCACTGTGGACCAACGTGTTGGGTTATTTTGAGCTGCCTAACTTCAAACGACCATAACTTTCCCATCCGACTTCCGATTAACTTGATTCAAATGTTGTTGGAAAGCTTGTAATGAGTACTTTTAGCTCCCAAAATTAGGAAACTCATAGAGGTCGGTGGAAAGTCGGTAATTTAAAGAAAAGGCTCAGGTACATGAACAAACGGCTGAGTTTTTGGAATATTTAAACGCGGATGGGCCAGAAATGGAAATGGGCTAATGTGAAAGGCTTTTTTGTAGAGGAAAATTTATTTGGGTTTTTTGTGGGTTTTTCATCATTTATGCATTTTAAGAATACTTGGCATTTAATCCTAAAAAATAAAAATGCTCAAAATAAAATACATAATTACAAAGCTGAACTACGACAAAATTCAGTGTCTACACACTCTTAAAAGAATCCTTAACATCCTTAAGATCACTCTTCAACTCCCTAATTTCCTTCTCATGCCTATCCTCGTGGGTATAACCTGGTGGAGGTCGGGTCTGGGGAATCTGAGGTTAGATAGGTGGCATGGGTGGCCCTCTTGGAGCTTGGTAAGCTACCTGAGGTGGTGGTCGAGGTTGAGGTTGAGACTGAGACTGAGAAGGATAGTTTCCTTGGAAACCTCCTCCCTGATTAAGGGGCGACCTCAATACATTTTGGTTCTCGGGACCATACGAGAGTAAAGGATGCTTGCGTTGGTATTGGTAAGATTGATGATGGTCAGGGCGGTAATTGTGGTACATCGCATTCAAATTCTCGATGGTAGAGGTCACATGTTGGATGAAAAGAGGACAAGTAGAATACACATGATCCACACCTTGACACCATGCACACGACACTTGAGACTGGGGGGTCGAGGTAACAGGTTGTTCCCAAGAGTTTACCTGAGCACAGGACTGGAATTTTGAAGCAACTAACTGTTGTTGGGCTAAAGTTTTCATCATGTTCTCTAGAGATGCAAACGCCTCATAACCTGTGTTTTCACTAACCTCATGCACTCCCCTTTTGCATTTGGCAACTAGGCTCCTAAAGACTCGTCTCTCATGGTACCCCACTGCATAGCCCTTTCCGACACTCTCTCCAAGAAATCCTAGGCTTCCTATGTAGTCTTATCCATAAATCCTCCTTGGCACATCGACTCTAAGGTAACTCTAGTTTCCTGATCAACTCCCTCACAACAATTTGACACAACCTGACTAGGTCAAAGCCATGATGGGGAAACTGGGACAATAGGTTCTTAAATCGCTCAAAGGCTTTCCAATAGGGCTCTCTCTTGTCCTGTCTAAACTTCAAGATTGAGTTTCTCAGTTGAACAGCTAATGAATTTGGAAAGTATCTCTTCATAAAAACCTTAAGGAAACTATCCTAAGAGTCTATGGACCTAGTTTTAATGTTGTACATCCACCACTTAGCGGTGTCCCTTAAAGCAAAAGGCAGGTATTTCACCAACACATAGTCCAAAGGAACTCCTGGAGGGGTAACCATGCTAAGGTATTCCTTGTATTCGGCTGTCTATATAAGATCTACCCCGTCCCTGTGAAAAGAGGAAGGTTCTGAGTATGGTATTGTCTTGGATCGAAGGTCACTCCCTGAGGTAATGTTGGTAACACGAAGCACGAAGGCGGTGGGTCATATGAAAGATATAGCTGATCGTTTAAGGTCACCCTATGTTCTTCCCCTCCAGCCATCCTGGGTGGTTCAACTAAGGGTATCTCTCTTTTAATCAGTCTATTGGTATCCGGATCACGAACCCATCCTACAGATTATTGCGCTTTTTCTCTTTTTGTTGGTTTTTCTATTTTTCACTTTTTAGTTGTTTTAAGACTTAAGTACTAATCTAGCAAAGCAATAGACTATTCACAAACAAACAAAGTCCTAAACTACCAAATAACGCCATCCCCGGTAACGGCGCCATTGTTCGATTGTTGTTTTTGTGGTTTTCTAAGTAGGGGTTGTCGAATCCAAGGGATGGGTGTTTAGGATTGTTTAGGTTAATGGCTTGCTAAGGTTTTCCCAATGCAGAAAGCAATAACAATTTAAGGGAAGCAATTAAACTACACTAACATGAGATCATCACATAAACCATCAAGCAAAACATGGAAACAAGAGAAATTAAGCTAATTCAATCAATGGAAAGAACTAAACTAGTACAGCAAGTAAAGGAAAGCAATAAAACTAATCTAATTGTGAAATTAGGAACAAGAATCCATACCCTTGAAGCATCAAATTAACTCTCTAATCTTCACCTTCATCTTCATCTCCAATCTTCATCTTCATCTTCTCTCGAACGAACAAGAAAATGTGAATGAGATTATCAGGAATCCTCAAATTCTCACTTTAGAGTAGAATTTGTGACTCTTGATCCCCCTTGTCACTAAAATGGATTGAGTTTGGTGGCTTATCTATGAACTAGTAATCACAATCAACAATGAAAACCAGAGAAAACAAGAGAACAAGGGAAGAAATAATGAAATTACTTGCAAGAAATGTTGATTACAATCAAGAACTCAAGAATCTTGGAGAACAATCAAGCTTAAAACACTGATTAAGAGAAGACAATAATGCTAAAAATTAGAAGGAAAATGTAGATAAAACTAATAAAAAACCTAGCAACTACTAATTTCGTCACTTAGAGTATTTATACAACCGAAATCGCAGACAAAATACGCTGCTTTCACCACGAATGCGCGCGTGAAAAAACCGCCGCGCACGACGCTTCGCTCGGTAAGTTTTCGTCTCAGTCACACGTCGCAAGCGTGACACCTCCCATAGCAGGCGTGACGCCAATCTGTCCCGGGAGTGACAACAAGTGACTCGGGCGCGACCTTTGCCTGAGCTTTTGCCACCAACAGTTTCCAAGGCCGTGATCAACTGTCTGTCGCGGGCGTGATACATCTTGTCGTGGGTGCGACTGCTCTCTGCCACCCTTGCCTTGACCAATGTCAAGACATACCAGAATCTAGTCACGAGCGCAACCCATGGTGTCGCGGGTGGGACGCCCGTCTGACCAGTTTCTTTGCTGCTGCATTTCAAGCTTGATGGATTTTGCTCAGTTTTTGCCATTTTTGCTCGAGTTTTGGCTCTAACACATTATTAACCTACAAAAATAAAAATTATCATATCTAATATATATTTAAGTGGCTAAAACAAGCAAGACACCCTATAAATTATATAAATTTCGGCTCGGAACGAGACCAAGGCATCATGAAATTTATACTTCTCTCAAAGCACCGAGCAAACGTCAAGATTCTTAGGATACCACCCCAAACACAAAGAATTCTCAACCCTATACATCACAAGGTCATCATACCACTTAACATGCCAATAAACACTCTCAAACAATAAACATCTCATAAATAACATGTGTGATTTAATCAAAGACTCCAAAGTACACCCATCATTGATTTTTGTCAAAGAGTCTTCGATTACCTCATCCTTCTCATTGAGAAGATCAAAAGTGGTCAGGTTGTAAGAGGTGATGGTGCCAACTCCATTGTTGCTTGGCTCCTCAAAAAAGCGATGTTGAGATGATCATCGGGGCTTCTTGTTGGGATTCTTCAATATGGATTAGAGGAAGAACAAAGTCAATCTCATCATCCTCATCTTGGCTAGGTACTCCAACAATTTCTTCAATGGTCTCTTAAAGTTCAATAGGTTCTCCTTCATTAGCCACGATGACAATAACGTCATCCCTTAAACCTTCTTCCTTCTCAACCTCCTCAAATCCTCCAAGTGCGGAATTGAGATTTTGCTCATCAACTTCTTCTACCACGTCACCCATAGGTTCTTCCACAACAAAAAATTCCTCCATCCGAGCTCTAGCCATGGCCTTTTGTGCGCATTGTAAAGAATCATGTCCCACACGCCTATAATTGATACACTTTTGGGATGAAAAGGCCAATAGTGAGGAATATTGGAATGGCTTCTTCCAGCAGGAATCATCTCTTCTTCTTCCTGCATAATGAGGTTGGCCTTGGAGACGTGCAGATATTCTCGCAAGTTGATTCGTAATGGCATCAAGAGTATCTTCAATGTTCGAGAATCGGTGGTCGAAACTCGGAGTAGGGGTCATATCAAGAAGAAGGGTGAAGGACGAATTGTGTTTGAGGAATTTTTTGTGGAGTTTTGGGTTCTTTTGTTGTCGATTTTTTTGTTTGGCTCAGGATTCTTTGTAGTTTTTACACAAAAGAGAGAATATGAAGATATCCAAGTAGGATAAGCAAGAAACCACACCAAAATTCAATCACCACAACACAATCACCACAATACGATCACCACAACTCGATTAGCATAGCACAATCACAATCCAACTCTACTTAAATTCCAAACTTGATCAACTAAATAGTAGTCCGATCAAAATAATTCACACTGGGAATGGGGTTCACCAACATGATCTCAACAATATTCAATAACCAAATATTACTTCAAATATGGCAAATCAATGGATGATGATCAAACTCCACTAATATGAATCAAAGTCCCAAGAACATTAATCCCCAACAAAAATCAACGCCCAACAATTCCATGGATTTCAACATATTCATGAAAACCAAAAATCACCAAAATAATCAAGAACAGCAAAGCTCCAGAAAGAGATAACCTAGATGCTCTGATACCAAATGGAACCTGGCGTAGTGGGAGAATGATAAATCATAATCCTTGCTTGAGTATGGAGATGATGTTGAATGGATGATGATAATAATGTTCCTGATTGAAGATAATAAATCTTGAGAAACAATAATCAGAATCTAAAAGAAAGATAACAAGAGCTTGATTCACCAAAGGAACCAGATATGGACCTGGCTAATGGACAAATCCACGACCAAGAACTAGCAATCCACCATGAATTTGATAAAGGAAGGAAATCCATAACAAATTCAATAAAGAAGAGACTGCAAAACCACTATTAAAAAAATGGATAAGTAAACAAGATTTTAAAGAGGGGAGAAAGCTTCAAGCCTTTCCATTACATTCATAATCATAATCAACAAAAGTCCCTTACAAAGGATAACCTAGGGTATATATAAAAAATAACAATACATTAAGTCTCGAACAGGGGCATCGCAAGCATGACTTGCGCAAGGGGCAACTAGACCCGAAGGATGTCACAGACGTGACCTAGGACGTCATATGCGTAACACATGAGGTCACATTCATGACACTTGAGGTCACGGTCGTGACACAGGCACCAGTCAAAAACTGGGCCAGGGGCTGTTGTCGCGGCCGTGAACCTTATCGTCGCGGTTGTCACTGCCTTCAGGGCAGATTTTCGGCTGCATTTCTAACGTATATAACTTCTTCGTCTGAACTCCATTTTGGGCCATAATATATAGATAGAAAGTTCTCGGTGTCTAATTTAAGCTCCCAAAATTTGAAATCTCTCGAAGTTGTATTGATGGAGTTATGATCAAAATAGTGAAGTCATGTTCTTTTAAGCTTTCGAGGTTGACCTTTCTTGCTTTATTCTTGCCGAAAGATTCTGAGCCCCTTCAAAGGCCCAAAGTAGGCCCCGATGAGGACTCATAGCTCCATCCCCATGGTCTAGGATCCCATTTGTAGTGAATGACACACCCAAAGATTACCCAAATATTCCTCCAAGTTCTTGGGTCCACCTTAAAATGGACTCCATGCCCGACCTTGAAGTGGTTTTGTTCGTGTTTTACAAAGGGGGTGCGAGAGGGCTTGGTGACCACAAATTTTGAAGCTGAAACCCTAGCCTAATACGGTTCATACCTCCACACAACAAGTCTCCAACCACCTTCTTTTATTTGGATGATGGGTACATCGTGGGTGTAGACACCGGATTTTGTACCTGGACAAGTGTACGAGTTGAGCACAACAAGAAAGGAGGCTAGAAAGAAATCAAAGCCAATGTGTCTTCCTCAATCAAAAGTTATCGAGCTAACCCACTACAAAAAAAACTTCATTTTCCGCCCTTTCCACATACATGTGCTCACCATTTCGAATTCTTTTTTTCCACAAGTCTCATTGACCTTATTTCTTTTGATGAGGATAGGTGAATTCTTATAGATTCGATTCATCCCCCGAAAGAACCTGACATGATCCTTTTTCATCCTAAGCTTTCCGACGCCTTTTGGATCGCCTAAATCGGAGTCCTGATGAAGAAATTATGGTCGTTTGAAGTTGCCTTAGCCAAATAGCAAGGCCAAGCGGCCTTGCTCAATGTCCAGGTACACAAACAAGCCCGAAAAGCACGTTTGGCCCAGAAGAAAAAAGGAAGGCCTCCTGACCTTCCTCTTGATCTCGGCTCATTTCCGGATTGCTACGCTGGCGAACCGTGGCTAATAAAATCGAAAGCTCAGCGACCTTCCTTTTGATCCCAGCATTGCCGCCAATTTTTTCCCTCCCTTTCAATGCATTCCTTTGATCGTTGTTGGTTGACTTTTGACTGTTGACTTGAGGAAGCCTTGAACCGATAAGTAGATAGCTTGCCCGTTCCGAACCGATAAGTAGAGCTTGAGTTACGATTTTCCGAATAATTGAAGTTTAAATGGTCGCTATTCTGGGCAGCTTGTAAAGATGCTAGTTTTTACCTTCCTTATCAACTTTTCTAGCTTTTATGGTCAACTACAAAGTTGAAGTATATGCTCAGCGGCCTTGCTGGTTGACTTTTGATTGTTGCAATTGGCATGGAGGACATGATCTTTGGATCATGCCTCCTCTCCTTCCATCTTCACCACCTCACCTCTCACCTATCACCTATAAATACCCCCCATTCTTCCATTCATTTCAACATCAATTCCCACCAACAATCATCATCCACACTCTTCAATTCTCTACTATCATCCATCCTTTTCTATTCTCTCCAGCAATGTAATAACCCAAAGAAAACCAACCCTTAATGCATAGTAATTAGTTTAAATAATCAAGGTTACGAATAAATCACGGTTAATTAAAGCGCGTGTTCCATTTTTTTCTAACCAAGTATGTGTTTTGCAGGACTTGAACAGCGCAACGATCGTCAACAAATCAGTTTAATTTTCTTTTCTTGAGTAACATCTTCCGATAATTATTTTTTATAGTGATCCCGATCATTTATGAATTTTTTTCCGAGACCGATATATCGGGTCCCTCTTTTATTCAAGGCAATTTAGGATAACAAATATGAGAAATTTCATAGAGGTGCATCAGAGTATTTTTTTTGGGTTACCGACAATATTTTTATGGTTTAATTAATTTAAGTAATTTGGGGAATTAGGGAGATATAAGTATAAGAGGGAGGAATTAAAATTAATAAGTTTTGTTTTTGTTGGGCCATGTGGACAGCCAAATGGGAAGAGGGAGGCTTGGACATGGGCCTTAGAGTGTTTTATAGATATTACTTAACATGATATTATGTGAATTGTAAGTTATAATTCAAACTCCCTCCTAAGCTCTCACTCTTGCTCTCTTCTCTCACTTGTGTCCTCTCACCTCCCCCAACACCACCAGCCGCGTCCCCCTGCTGCCGGCCAGCAGCCGCCGCCGGCGAAGTTTTTCGGCCACCCTCCGGCTGCCGACGCACCACCACACCTCCACGATCATCCTTCCTTCATTCTTTCACCTCTTGCAAGTGTAATGTCATCCCTCATCTCCAATCTCTTTTTAATAAAAACTCTTAGAGTATTTATACAACCTAAAACTCTTAGAGTATTTATACAACCTAAAACTGTTACTAATTTCGTCACTTGGAAGGAAAATGTAGATAAAACTAATAAAAAACCTAGTTGCTACTAATTTCGTCACTTAAGATGATATTAAGAGAAGAGAATAATGCTAAAACTTAGAAGCAAAATGTAGATAAAACTAATAAAAAACCTAGCTGCTACTAATTTCGTCACTTAGAGTATTTATACAACCCAAAACTATTGCACAAAACACAGCGTTTTCACCCAGAATTGCGCGTAAAAAACCGATCGTCGTGGGTGCGACGGGCTTCTGTTCGCTGGTAAGTTACCGTCCCGTTCGCACGTCGCAGGCGTGACACCTCCTGTAGCGTGCGCGACGCCAATCTGTCCCGGGAGTGACAACACGTGACTCGGGCGTGACCTTTGCCTGAGCATTTTCCACCAAAAGCTTCTAAGGCCCTGATCAACTGTCTATGGCGGGCGTGATACATCTTGTCGCGGGTGCGACTGCTCTCTGCCACCCTTGCCTTGGCCAATGTCATGACACACCAGAAGCTAGTCACGGGCGCAACCCAAGGTGTCGCGGGTGCGATGCCCGTCTGACCAGTTTCTTTGTTGCTGCATTTCGAGCATGATGGATTTTGCTTAGTTTTTGCCATTTTTGCTCGAGTTTTGGCTCTAACACATTATTAACCTACAAAACTAAAAATCATCATATCTAATATATAATTAAGTGGCTAAAACGAGCAAGACACCCTATAAATTATATAAAATTCGGCTCGGAATGAGACCAAACAAGAATCAAGGCATCATGAAATTTATACTTCTCTCCAAGCACCGAGCAAATGCCAAGATTCTTAGGATACCACCCCAACCACAAAGAATTCTCAACCCTATACATCACAAGGTCATCATACAACTTATCATGCCAATAAACACTCTCAAACAACCAACATCTCATAAATAACATGTGTGATTTAATCAAAGACTCCAAAGTACACCCATCATTGATTTTTGTCAAAGAGTCTTCGGTTACCTCATCCTTCTCATTAAGAAGATCAAAAGTGGTCAGGTTGTAAGAGGTGATGGTGCCAACTCCATTGTTGCTTGGCTTCTCAAAAAGCGATGTTGAGATGATCATCGGGGCTTCTTGTTGGCATTCTTTAATATGGATTAGAGGAAGAACAAAGTCAATCTCATCATCCTCATCCTGGCTAGGTACTCCAAAATTTTCTTCAATGTTCTCTTAAATTTCAATAGGTTCTCCTTCATTAGCCACGATGATAATACCTCATCCCTTAAACCTTCTTCCTTCTCAACCTCTTCAAATCCTCAATGTGTGGAAGTGATATTTTGCTCATCAACTTCTTCTACCACGTCACCCATGGGTTCTTCCACAGCAAGAAATTCCTCAATCCGAGCTCTAGCCATGGACTTTTGTTGGCATTGGAAAGAATCATGTCCCATACGCCTATAATTGATACACTTTTGGGATGAAAAGGCCCATAGTGAGGAATATTGGAATGACTTCTTCTGGCAGGAATCATCTCTTCTTATTCCTACATAATGAGGTTGGCCTTGGAGACGTGCAGATATTCTCGCAAGTTGATTCGTAATGGCATCAAGAGTATCTTCAATGTTCGAGAATCGGTGGTCGAAACTCGGAGTAGGGGTCATATCAAGAAGAAGGGTGAAGGACGAATTGTGTTTGAGGAATTTTTTTGTGGAGTTTTGGGTTCTTTTGTTGTCGATTTTTTTGTTTGGCTCAGGATTCTTTGTAGTTTTTACACAAAAGAGAGAATACGAAGATATCCAAGTAGGATAAGCAAGAAACCACACCAAAATTCAATCACCACAACACAATCACCACAATACGATCACCACAACTCGATTAGCATAGCACAATCACAATCCAACTCTACTTAAATTCCAAACTTGATCAACTAAATAGTAGTCCGATCAAAATAATTCACACTAGGAATGGGGGTCACCAACATGATCTCAACAATATTCAATAACCAAATATTACTTCAAATATGGCAAATCAATGGATGATGATCAAACTCCACTAATATGAATCAAACTCCCAAGAACATTAATCCCCAACAAAAATCAACGCCCAACAATTCCATGGATTTCAACATATTCATGAAAACCAAAAATCACCAAAATAATCAAGAACAACAAAGGTCAAGAAAGAGATAACCTAGATGCTCTGATACCAAATGGAACGTGGCGTAGTGGGAGAATGATAAATCATAATCCTTGCTTGAGTATGGAGATGATGTTGAATGGATGATGATAATAATGTTCTTGATTGAAGATAATAAATCTTGAGAAACAATAATCAGAACTTAAAAGAAAGATAACAAGAGCTTGATTCACCAAAGGAACCGGATATGGACCTGGCTAAACGACAAATCCACGACCAAGAACTAGCAATCCACCATGAATTTGATAAAGGAAGGAAATCCATAACAAATTCAATAAAGAAGAGACTGTAAAACCACTATTATAAAAATGGATAAGTAAACAAGATTTTAGAGAGGGGAGAAAGCTTCAAGCCTTTCCATTACATTCATAATCATAATCAACAAAAGTCCCTTACAAAGGATAACCTAGGGTATATATAGAAAATAAAAATACATTAAGTCTCGAACAGGGGCATCGCAAGCATGACTTGCGCAAAGGGCAACTAGACCCGAAGGATGTCACAGACGTGACCCAGGACGTCACATGCGTAACACATGAGGTCACAGTCATGACACTTGAGGTCACGGTCATGACATAGGCACCACCAAAATCGAGACGGTGATGTCGCGCCGCGTGAACCTTATCGTCAGCGTTGTCACCGCTTCAGGCGCATTTTCACGTGCATTTCTAATGTATATAACTTCTTCGTCTGAACTCTATTTTGGGCCATAATATATAGATAGAAAGTTCTCGATGTCTAATTTAAGCTCCCAAAATTTGAAATCTCTCGAAGTTGTATTGATGGAGTTATGATCAAAATAGTGAAGTCATGTTCTTTTAAGCTTTCGAGGTTGACCTTTCTTGCTTTATTCTTGCCGAAAGATTTTGAGCCCCTTCAAAGGCCCAAAGCAGGCCCAGATGAGGACTCATAGCTCCATCCCCATGGTCTAGGATCCCATTTGTAGTGAATGACACACCCAAAGATTACCCAAATATTCCTCCAAGGTCTTGGGTCCACCTTAAAATGGACTCCACACCTGACCTTGAAGTGGTTTTGTTCGTGTTTTACAAAGGGGGTGCGAGAGGGCTAGGTGACAACAAATTTTGAAGCTCAAACCCTAACCTAATACGATTCATACCTCCACACAAAGATCCTCCAACCACTTTCTTTTATTTGGATGATGGGTACATCGTGGGTGTAGACACCGGATTTTGTACCGGGACAAGTGTACGAGTTGAGCACAACAAGAAAGGAGGCTAGAAAGAAATCAAAGCCAATGTGTCTTCCTCAATCAAAAGTTACCGAGCTAACCCACAACAAAAAAACTTCATTTTCCGCCCTTTCCACATACATGTGCTCACCATTTCGAATTCTTCTTTTCCACAAGTCTCATTGACCTTATTTCTTTTGATGAGAGTAAATTACACATCCTAAGCTTTCCGACGCCTTTTGAATCGCCTAAATCGGTGTCCGGATGAAGAAATTATGGTCGTTTGAAGTTGCCTTAGCCAAATAGCAAGGCCAAGCGGCCTTGCTCAATGTCCAGGTACACAAACAAGCCCGAAAAGCACGTTTGGCCCTGAAGAAAAAAGGAAGGCCTCCTGACCTTCCTCTTGATCTCGGCTCATTTCCGGATTGCTACGCTAGCAATCCGTGGCTAATAAAATCGAAAGCTCAGCGGCCTTCCTTTTGATCCCAGCATTTGCCGCCAATTTTTTCCCTCCCTTTCAATGCAATCCTTTGATTGTTGCTGGTTGACTTTTGACTGTTGACTTGAGGAAGCCTTGAACCGATAAGTAGATAGCTTGCCCGTTCCGAACCGATAAGTAGAGCTTGAGTTACGATTTTCCGAATAATTGAAGTTTAAATGGTCGTTATTCTGGGCAGCTTGTAAAGATGCTAGTTTTTACCCTCCTTATCAACTTTTCTAGCTTTTATGGTCAACTACAAAGTTGAAGTGTATGCTCAGCGGCCTTGCTGGTTAACTTTTGATCGTTGCAATTGGCATGGAGGACATGATCTTTGGATCATGCCTCCTCTCCTTCCATCTTCACCACCTCACCTCTCACCTATAAATACCCCCCATTCTTCCATTCATTTCAACATCAATTCCGACCAACAATCATCATCCACACTCTTCAATTCTCTACTATCATCCATCCTTTTCTATTCTCTCCAGCAATGTAATAACCCAAAGAAAACCACCCCTTAATGCATAGTAATTAGTTTAAATAATCAAGGTTACGAATAAATCACGGTTAATTAAAGCGCGTGTTCCATTTTTTTCTAACCAACTATGTGTTTTGCAGGACTTGAACAGCGCAACGATCGTCAACAAATCAGTTTAATTTTCTTTTCTTGAGTAACATCTTCCGATAATTTTTTTTTTATAGTGATCCCGATCATTTATGAATTTTTCTGAGACCAATATATCGGATCCCTCTTTTATTCAAGGCAATTTAGGATAACAAATATGAGAAATTTCATACAGGTGCATGAGAGGATTTTATTTGGGTTACCGACAATATATCGGATCCCTTGGCCAATGTCATGACACACCAGAAGCTAGTCACGGGCGCAACCCGTGGTGTCGCGGGTGCGATACCCGTCTGACCAATTTCTTTGTTGCTGCATTTCAAGCTTGATGGACTTTGCTTAGTTTTTGCCATTTTTGCTTGAGTTTTGGCTCTAACACATTATTAACCTACAAAACTAAAAATCATCATATCTAATATATAATTAAGTTGCTAAAACAAGCAAGACACCCTATAAATTATATAAAATTCGGCTCGGAACGAGACCAAACAAGAATCAAGGCATCATGAAATTTATACTTCTCTCCAAGCACCGAGCAAACTCCAAGATTCTTAGGATACCACCCCAACCACAAAGAATTTTCAACCCTATACATCACAAGGTCATCATACCACTTATCATGCCAATAAACACTCTCAAACAACCAACATCTCATAAATAACATGTGTGATTTAATCAAAGACTCCAAAGTACACCCATCATTGATTTTTGTCAAAGAGTCTTCGGTTACCTCATCCTTCTCATTAAGAAGATCAAAAGTGGTCAGGTTGTAAGAGGAGATGGTGCCAACTCCATTGTTGCTTGGCTCCTCAAAAAGCGATGTTGAGATGATCATCGGGGCTTCTTGTTGAGATTCTTCAATATGGATTAGAGGAAGAACAAAGTCAATCTCATCATCCTCATCCTGGCTAGGTACTCCAACAATTTCTTCAATGGTCTCTTAAAGTTCAATAGGTTCTCCTTCAATAGTCATGATGACAATAACCTCATCCCTTAAACCTTCTTCCTTCTCAACCTCTTCAAATTCTCCATGTGTCGAAGTGAGATTTTGCTCATCAACTTCTTCTACCACGTCACCCATGGGTTCTTCCACATCAAGAAATTCCTCAATCTGAGCTCTAGCCATAGCCTTTTGTGGGCATTGGAAAGAATCATGTCCCACACGCCTATAATTGATACACTTTTGGGATGAAAAGGCCCATAGTGAGGAATATTGGAATGGCTTCTTCTGGCAGGAATCATCTCTCCTTCTTCCTGCATAATGAGGTTGGCCTTGGAGACGTGCAGATATTCTCGTAAGTTGATTCGTAATGGCGTCAAGAGTATCTTCAATGTTCGAGAATCGATGGTCGAAACTCGGAGTAGGGGTCATATCAAGAAGAAGGGTGAATGACGAATTGTGTTTGAGGAATTTTTTGTAGAGTTTTGGGTTCTTTTGTTGTCGATTTTTTTGTTTCGCTCAGGGTTCTTTGTAGTTTTTACACAAAAGAGAGAATACGAAGATATCCAAGTAGGATAAGAAAGAAACCACACCAAAATTCAATCACCACAACACAATCACCACAATACAATCACCACAACTCGATTAGCATAGCACAATCACAATCCAACTCTACTTAAATTCCAAACTTGATCAACTAAATAGTAGTCCGATCAAAATAATTCATACTGGGAATCAAACTCCCAAGAACATTAATCCCCAAAAAAAATCAACGCCCAACAATTCCATGGATTTCAACATATTCATGAAAACCAAAAATCACCAAAATAATCAAGAACAACAAAGGTCAAGAAAAGATAACCTAGATGCTCAAATACCAAATGGAACGTGGCGTAGTGGGAGAATGATAAGTCATAATCCTTGCTTGATTATGGAGATGATGTTGAATGGATGATGATAATAATGTTCTTGATTGAAGATAATAAATCTTGAGAAACAATAATCACAATCCAAAAGAAAGATAACAAAAGCTTGGTTCACCAAAGGAACCGGATATGCACCTGGCCAAAGGACAAATCCACCACCAAGAACTAGCGATCCACCATGAATTTGATAAAGGAAGGAAATACATAACAAATTCAATAAAGGAGAGACTGCAAAACCCCCATTAAAAGTCCGGATGAAGAAATTAAATCTCGAACAGGGCATCGCGGGCACGACTTGCGCAAGGGGCAACTAGACCCGAAGGATGTCACAGACGTGACCCAGGACGTCACAGGCATAACACATGAGGTCACAGTCATGGCACTTGAGGTCACGGTCGTGACTTAGGCACCAGTTAAATACTGGGCCAGGGGATGATGTCGCAGCCGTGAACCTTATCGTCGCGGTTGTCACTGCCTTCTGGGCAGATTTTCGGCTACACTTCCAACGTATATAACTTCTTCGTCCGAACTCCATTTTGGGCCATAATATATAGATAGAAAGTTCTCGGTGCCTAATTTAGGCTAACACAATTTGAAGTCTATCGAAGTTGTATTGAACAAGTAATGACCAAAATAGTGAAGTCATGTTCTTTTAAGCTTTCGAGGTTGACCTTTCTTGCTTTATTCTTGCCGAAAGATTCTGAGCCCCTTCAAAGGCCCAAAGTAGGCCCCGATGAGGACTCATAGCTCCATCCCCATGGTCTAGGATCCCATTTGTAGTGAATGACACACCCAAAGATTAGCCAAATATTCCTCCGAGGTCTTGGGTCCACCTTAAAATGGACTCCACACTCGACCTTGAAGTGGTTTTGTTCATGTTTTACAAAGGGGGTGCGAGAGGGCTTGGTGACCACAAATTTTGAAGCTCAAACCCTAGCCTAATACAGTTCATACCTCCACACAACAAGCCTCCAACCATCTTCTTTTATTTGGATGATGGGTACATCGTGGATGTAGACACCGGATTTTATACCAGGACAAGTGTACGAGTTGAGCACAAGAAGAAAGGAGGCTAGAAAGAAATCAAAGCCAATGTGTCTTCCTCAATCAAAAGTTACCGAGCTAACCCACAACAAAAAAACTTCATTTTCCGCCCTTTCCACATACATGTGCTCACCATTTCCAATTCTTTTTTCCACAATTCTCATTGACCTTATTTCTTTTGATCAGCGTAAAGTACACATCATAATTAAGCTTTCCGACGCCTTTTGAATCGCCTAAATCGGAGTCCGGATGAAGAAATTAGGAGAGTAAAGTACACACCTAAGCGACCTTGCTCAATGTCCAGGTACACAAACAAGCCCGAAAAGCACGTTTGGCCCTGAAGAAAAAAGGAAGGCCTCCTCACCTTCCTCTTGATCTCGGCCCATTTCCGGATTGCTACACTGGCAATCCGTGGCTAATAAAATCGAAAGCTCAGCGGCCTTCCATTTTATCCCAGCATTTGCCGCCAATTTTTTCCCTCCCTTTCAATGCAATCCTTTGATCGTTGCTGGTTGACTTTTGACTCTTGACTTGAGGAAGCCTTGAACCGATAAGTAGATAGCTTGCCCGTTCCGAACCGATAAGTAGAGCTTGAGTTACGATTTTCCGAATAATTGAAGTTTAAATGGTCGTTATTCTAGGCAGCTTGTAAAGATGCTAGTTGTTACCCTCCGTATCAACTTTTCTAGCTTTTATGGTCAACTACAAAGTTAGAGTGTATGCTCAGTGGCCTTGCTGGTTGACTTTTGATCGTTGCTATTGGCATGGAGGACATGTTCTTTGGATCATGCCTCCCCTCCTTCCATCTTCACCACCTCACCTCTCACCTATAAATACCCCCCATTCTTCCATTCATTTCATCATCAATTCCCACCAACAATCATCATCCACACTCTTCAATTCTCTACTATCATCCATCCTTTTCTATTCTCCCCATCAATGTAATAACCCAAAGATAACTACCCCTTAATGCATAGTAATTAGTTTAAATAATCAAGGTTACGAATAAATCACGGTTAATTAAAGCGCGTGTTCCATTTTTTTCTAACCAACTATGTGTTTTGCAGGACTTGAACAGCGCAACGATCGTCAACAAATCAGTTTAATTTTGTTTTCTTGAGGAACATCTTCCGATAATTTGTTTTTTATAGTGTTCCCGATCATTTACGAATTTTTTTCCGAGACCGATATATCGGGTCCCTCTTTTATTCAAGGCAATTTAGGATAACAAATATGAGAAATTTCATAGAGGTGCATGAGAGTATTTTATTTGGGTTACCGACAATATTTTTATGGTTTAATGAATTTAAGTAATTTGGGGAATTAGGGAGATATAAGTATAAGAGGGAGGAATTAAAATTAATAAGTTTTGTTTTTGTTGGGCCATGTGGATGGCCAAATGGGAAGAGGGAGGCTTAGACATGGGCCTTAGAGTGTTTTATAGATATTACTTAAGATGATATTAGGTGAATTGTAAGTTATAATTCAAACTCCCTCCTAAGCTCTCACTCTTGCTCTCTTCTCTCACTTGAGTCCTCTCACCTCCCCCAACACCACCAGCCGCGTCCCCCTGCTCCCTCCCTGCTGCCGGCGAGCAGCCGCCACCGACGAAGTTTTTCGGCCACCCTCCGGCTGCCGACGCGCCACCACACCTCCATGATCATCCTTCCTTCATTCTTTCACCTCTTGCAAGTGTAATGTCATCCCTTATCTCCTCTCTCTTTTTAATAAAAACTCTTAGAGTATTTATACAACCCAAAACTGTTACTAATTTCGTCACTTGGCTAGGCACATGGAAGGAAAATGTAGATAAAACTAATAAAAAACCTAGTTGCTACTAATTTCGTCACTTAAGATGATATTAAGAGAAGAGAATAATGCTAAAACTTAGAAGCAAAATGTAGATAAAACTAATAAAAAATCTAGCTGCTACTAATTTCGTCACTTAGAGTATTTATACAACCAAAAACTATTGCATAAAACACAGCGTTTTCACCCTGAATTGCGCATGAAAAACCGACCGTCGCGGGGGCGACGGGCTTCTGTTCGCTGGTAAGTTTCCGCCGGTCGCACGTCGCAGGCTTGACACCTCCTAGAGCGGGCGCGACGCCAATTTGTCTCGGGAGTGACAACAAGTGACTCGGGCGCGACCTTTGCTTGAGCTTTTTCCACAAAAGTTTCCAAGGCCCTGATCAACTGTCTGTCGCGGGCGTGATACATCTTGTCGCGGGTGCGACTGGTCTCTGCCACCCTTGCCTTGGCCAATGTCATGACACACAGAAGCTAGTCACGGGCGCAACCCATGGTGTCGCGGGGGCGATGCACGTCTGACCAGTTTCTTTGTTGCTGCATTTCAAGCTTGATGGATTTTGCTTAGTTTTTGCCATTTTTGCTCGAGTTTTGGCTCTAACACATTATTAACCTACAAAACTAAAAATCATCATATCTAATATATAATTAAGTTGCTAAAACAAGCAAGACACCCTATAAATTATATAAAATTCGGCTCGGAACGAGACCAAACAAGAATCAAGGCATCATGAAATTTATACTTCTCTCCAAGCACCGAGCAAACTCCAAGATTCTTAGGATACCACCCCAACCACAAAGAATTTTCAACCCTATACATCACAAGGTCATCATACCACTTATCATGCCAATAAACACTCTCAAACAACCAACATCTCATAAATAACATGTGTGATTTAATCAAAGACTCCAAAGTACACCCATCATTGATTTTTGTCAAAGAGTCTTCGGTTACCTCATCCTTCTCATTAAGAAGATCAAAAGTGGTCAGGTTGTAAGAGGAGATGGTGCCAACTCCATTGTTGCTTGGCTCCTCAAAAAGCGATGTTGAGATGATCATCGGGGCTTCTTATTGAGATTCTTCAATATGGATTAGAGGAAGAACAAAGTCAATCTCATCATCCTCATCCTGGCTAGGTACTCCAACAATTTCTTCAATGGTCTCTTAAAGTTCAATAGGTTCTCCTTCAATAGTCATGATGACAATAACCTCATCCCTTAAACCTTCTTCCTTCTCAACCTCTTCAAATTCTCCATGTGTCGAAGTGAGATTTTGCTCATCAACTTCTTCTACCACGTCACCCATGGGTTCTTCCACAACAAGAAATTCCTCAATCTGAGCTCTAGCCATAGCCTTTTGTGGGCATTGGAAAGAATCATGTCCCACACGCCTATAATTGATACACTTTTGGGATGAAAAGGCCCATAGTGAGGAATATTCGAATGGCTTCTTCTGGCAGGAATCATCTCTTCTTCTTCCTACATAATGAGGTTGGCCTTGGAGACGTGCAGATATTCTCGCAAGTTGATTCGTAATGGCATCAAGAGTATCTTCAATGTTCGAGAATCGGTGGTCGAAACTCGGAGTAGGGGTCATATCAAGAAGAAGGGTGAATGACGAATTGTGTTTGAGGAATTTTTTGTAGAGTTTTGGGTTCTTTTGTCGTCGAATTTTGTGTTTGGCTCAAGGTTCTTTGTAGTTTTTACACAAAAGAGAGAATACGAAGATATCCAAGTAGGATAAGCAAGAAACCAAACCGAAATCTAATCACCACAACAAAATCACCACAATACGATCACCACAACTCGATCAGCATAGCACAATCACAATCCAACTCTACTCCAGTTCCAAACTTGATCAACTAAATTGTAATCCGAACAAAATAATTCACACTGGGAATGGGGGTCACCAACATGATCTCAACAATATTCAATAACCACATATTACATCAAATATGGCAAATCAATGGATGATGATCAAACTCCACTAATATGAATCAAACTCCCAAGAACATTAATCCCCAACAAAAATCTACGCCCAATAATTCCATGGATTTCAACATATTCATTAACACCAAAAATCACCAAAAACATCAAGAACAACAAAGCTCAAGAAAGAGATAACCTAGATGCTCTAATACCAAATGGAACGTGGCGTAGTGGGAGAATGATAAATCATAATCCTTGCTTGAGTATGGAGATGATGTTGAATGGATGATGATAATAATGTTCTTGATTGAAGATAATAAATTTTGAGAAACAATAATTACAATCCAAATGAAAGATAACAAGAGATTGATTAACCAAAGGAACCGGATATGGACCTGGCTAAAGGACAAATCCACCACCAAGAACTAGCGATCCACCATGAATTTGATAAAAGAAGGAAATCCATAATTGTAGACACCGAAAAATTCGATCGATGACCTTTTTCGCGGCGCTACTTAAAAGTATGATTGGGAGCCGACTAGGATTGCTTAACCTTAAATAAGGTTGAACTTTTAAGAATGTTTGAGTTAACAGATTAAAAAAAACGATTTAGCGCTCGAGGTTTACCTTTAGGGAAAGAAGAAAAAAAAAGAAACAAAAAGGAGGGAAAAACAACCAGGAACCCGTCTGAGTTCTTGGCGGAACCAAGACGGGTTCTTGACTGTTAAATCCCACGAAAAGGAAAACAAAAAAAAAAGAGAAAAGAGAAAGGTGAGGAACCCGTCTGGGTTCTTGAATAAACGTAAAGAAAAGTCATAGAAACCCTAAAAAAAGAAAAGAAAGAAAACAAGGTGCAAAAGAGAGTCGCCAGTTGAATTTTAGGAGAAAAACAACAAACCATTAAAGAAATAGACTCCGGCCTACGAACCCAAAGATGGATTCGGGGGTAAGGTTACGAATTTGACAATCAAAATCGTCAAACCCGCCTATTCAAACGAATAGACTCTACTAGAATTAAATTAAAGCGAAAGATTGAAAAAGAGGGAGGAATTGAATAAATTTCACGAGTTTATCATTAAGGTCATGCAAAGAAACGAAAGAAAAAAGAAAGTAAAATTACATTATATATATTAATACCAGAATCACGCTAACCTTTAATGAAGTAGCATGCAAAGGGGAGAGAAGAGAGAGAATACACTAGTGTCAATACTCCTAGTATATTCTGCTGTGTCTTTGGAAGGGAAAGAAGGGTTTAATTTATAGTGGAATGGGGGAGTAGGGAGGTGCGTTTTTAGGGCTATGTATAGCCTCGGCGCCGGAATTCAGCCCAAGAACCCAGACGGGTTCCTGCCGAGCTGAGCCATGCTCAGGCCCAAGGAACCCAGACGGGTTCCTGAGCCAGGCTTTGGCCCAGGCGAACTTATTCGGTTTGGACCGTATTTGTTGGGCTATTTTGTTTGCTTTCGGGCTAGAAAAAGGATGGATTTGCATGCTACTAAATTAATCGGTTAGCTTATTTTCTAAAACTAGTACTAAAATACTGATACAAAATTCAGCGTCTACAGATAGCCCCCACTTTGATCGAGTTTGAGTAAAACGATGATCAAAGTAGTCTTGAGGATATGAATCAGAAGCCTGTTCTGAAGCTGGTTGATGCCTGGAAGCTGGGTCCTGCGTCGATGTCGATATGATGTTCATCGCATTGTGAAGGCCCGATGATGGCCCTTGTCGCATTGTGAAGGCCCGACGATGGCCGTTGTTGATGGAGTGTCGCGTATTAGCCCGGCGACGGCTGATGAAATGTCGCGTATTAGCCCGGCGACGGCTGATGTCATGTATTGTTAAGGCCCGATGACGGCCGTTGCTGATGAAGTGTCGCGTATTAGTCCGGCGACGGCTGATGAAGTGTCGCGTATTAGCCCGGCGACGGCTGATGAAGTGTCGCGTATTAGCCCGGCGACGGCTGATGTCATGTATTGTTAAGGCCCGATGACGGCCGTTGTTGATGAAGTGTCGCGTATTAGCCCGGCGACGGCTGATGAAATGTCGCGTATTAGCCCGGCGACGGCTGATGAAGTGTCGCGTATTAGCCCGGCGACGGCTGATGAAGTGTCGCGTATTAGCCCGGCGACGGCTGATGTCATGTATTGTTAAGGCCCGATGACGGCCGTTGTTGATGAAGTGTCGCGTATTAGCCCGGCGACGGCTGATGAAATGTCGCGTATTAGCCCGGCGACGGCTGATGTCATGTATTGTTAAGGCCCGATGACGGCCGTTGTTGATGAAGTGTCGCGTATTAGCCCGGCGACGGCTGATGAAATGTCGCGTATTAGCCCGGCGACGGCTGATGTCATGTATTGTTAAGGCCCGATGACGGCCGTTGTTGATGAAGTGTCGCGTATTAGCCCGGCGACGGCTGATGAAATGTCGCGTATTAGCCCGGCGACGGCTGATGTCATGTATTGTTAAGGCCCGATGACGGCCGCTGTATTTCGCGCATTGTCCTGCGAGAGAGGAAGAAAGAAGGCATTAGTTTATTTGAAATCCAAAGTGAGTCAGAGATTTTACCTGTCAGTTGGCTTTGGTGCCCGGAAGTGGGCTGAAGTTTGCCATTGCTTTGGGCTTGAATTAGAGTGACGAATTTGGGCTCGTTTTGGCTCTGAAAACCCGTCTGAAGTTGCGAATTTGGGCTTGCAATTGCAAAGCCCACTTCGGCCGTAATGAACTTTGGCCGGTTGCCAGGAACCCGTCTGGAGTCTTAAAAGCCCAGGAACCCGTCTGCGTTTTGGCCGGAATGTTTCGCTGACACTGTCTCGCAAGCCCAGGAACCCGTCTGGCATCTGCATTGGGCCTGTTTCTTGGGCTAGCACTGAGCGCATACCCGGCTGCCTCCTTCTCACTGGGCCGACACCCTCTTTTTTTTTTTTCCTTTTTTCTTCTTTTTTTTTAAGCCAATGCATGGATAGATTTTAGGATAGATTTCCGGCCAATGCATGCTCTCCATTATCTTGCTGCTGGGACCCGCTGCTTGGCCACTTGTGTGGTGGTTATGCATCCAATTTTCCTATAAAAGGGGGCATCCTCTTCCCCTTAATCTCACACTTCAAGCTTTCTTCACTCTCATTCCTTTGCTTCTCTCTCTTCCTTGCTCAAAACCACTTATTTTCTTAGTTAGGAAATAATGGTTAGGAAAACTAGAAATCCGCCCGTTCAACCCCATGCGGCAAACTGGGCACATGAAATGTCTTCCCGGCGAGCATGGACTCCTCGGCTACTGGAACCGCTGAACCATGGAACCACGTATGGCATAAGCATTCACATGTCCGGGTAATGTCTTCTTCTTGACTTTGCTCTTTAATTGTAGTATAAATTTGCAAGTAGAAATGATTTAATTCTAGCTTGTTGATTTAGCTACAAGTAGTTTATGTCAATTACCCGTATTGTTTAAATCGAGCTTTAGAGAACCGAAAATGATAGGCCGAATATTGGAAAATGCACTCGTTTAAAATTGAGCTATAGAGTACCCGTCTGCGTTTTGCATGATTGGGCCGAAGAAAACGAGGCCCAGAATTTTCGTAGAACTTGTGTGGGCTGGGCTTTAGAAACCCGTCTGCGTTCGCATTTTGTCAGCCCAATCCCATTTTGTCAGCCCCCTTTTTTGCTCGCCTGTGAGACAAGGAAGTGAACTTGCCTAGGAACCCGTCTTGGTTCCGTGCCAAATTGATCCCTTAACTAGATGATGGGCCACAATTACACGAAAGGCCCAAGTTGTCGGCGACAAAGAACCCGTCTCGGTTCTCTTGAGTGGGCCGACAAGAGACGAGGCCCAACCTTTTTTGTTTTGAATTCGTTTGAGTTGGGCTTTAGGACTTAGGAAGAACCCGTCTGTGAACCCGGCTGCCTTCTGTCCGAAGAAAACGAGGCCCGGCTTTAGTCGACAAGAACCCGTCTCGGTTGTGCCTGAGTGGGCCGACAAAGGACGAGGCCCAGCCTTTTTTGTTTTGAATTCGTTTGAGTTGGGCTTTAGGACTTAGGAAAAACCCGTCTGTGAACCCGGCTGCGTTCTGTCCGAAGAAAACGAGGCCCAGCTTTAATTGGGCCGAAAATAACGAGGCCTAAACCCAGCCCCTTTGTCGACAAACCCGGCTGCGTTGTGTCCGAAAAACGAGGCCCAGTTTCTTGGGTGGGCCGGAAGAAAACAAGGTCCAGCCCCTTTTTCTTTTGTACAGAACCCGTCTGGGTTCGTGGGCCTAAAAGCGAGGCCCAGCTTCTTGGGCGGGCCGAAAAGTGAGGTCTAGTTTCCGTTCTTTTTCCAGGAACCCGTCTGAGTTCTTCTCGAGTGGCCCCAATAATTTTTTATTTTTAGCCCCCTAATTTTGTGGAAGCTCAATTCGACTTTTGCTAGATTAGGGATCAATTGATAGGCTGCCGTAGGGACTTTTCTGAATTTTTATGGTGGATCCTCAGGAAGACTCTCTTAGAACTGGTGGCAATATGCGGAAGCCAATCAAGGTGGTGGAGCATTTTGCAGAAGACAACTGGGCGCTTACACTTTTGGAAGAGTCAGGACTCGACCTCTTCTGGAAATGTGTTAAGGCCTGGGAACCTTGCACACCGCGGGTGATGGGACGTGCGCTTGCGGAGAGATTCTGGGATTCTACTAACACCTTCCACCTCCCGGTAGGAGAAATGGCCATAACCCCTGTTGATTTTGTGATGATTACCGGGCTACGCTGGGGTGGTCAAGACGTAGAATTCGACCCTGTTGTGCGGACGGTGATGGAACTATTAGAGCCGGTGCTCGAACGGCGCCGATTTGGTCGAAAGATGAAGTTCTCTTATGGTTCCTTCGAGGCTGTCATCACTTCCGCTGACTTCACTCATATGGATGAGTTTCAGCGTCGCTTTATTTTCCTGGCATACTTCATCTCTGCCACAATGTTTGCCAATCGAGGTGATGACGTTTATTTGACCTGGATGAAGAATCTCCTCGATCTAGAGCAAGTCATTCACCGGAACTGGGCCAAAGCTGCTTATGCCAACTTCATTCGCTGGCTTCGCGTTGGTGTACGGCCTGGTACTGATGTGGACCCATTCTTCGCGCCAGAGAGTCCGCAGGAGATGAGTGGCCCGAGCATGTGGAAGGTGCTCGAGGTAACCTTCGAGACGCTTCTCTTTTACATGCTTTTCTCTTCTCTTCCTATATCGTGAGTATCGGTATTGACATATTTGCAGGTATGGGGGTACGAGTATATTAAGGGATTCGCCATCCCTACTCGGCATGCCCAGATAGTGCCAGCAGCAGAACGGTGGCACAAAAACTACCTTGAGCAAAGAAAGAAGCCATTTGGGAGTTTGGATGAGCTGCGTCGCATCCTGGATCACCTTGAAGAGGTACATTTTTCATGTAATCCCTCTTGTATTTCTTTGATGCTTATGTTTCCTCTATTTGTGCAGGATGATGTTAATTGGAATGCCTGGGTTGGCTTTGCGATTCCACAAGATTTCACCCCCTCACGAAATGCGGCGCATAGGGATAGTACCCTGCGCTTGGTGATGGAGAGTCCGTCCGGTTGGGTCTGGAGCCTTGGTGAGAGGTTTACGAGGCAAACCCTGGGTCATGAAAGGTGGATAATACCATCAGACCCTCCTGAGACCATGAACGATCCGCGAGCCTTGCATGCCGAGGCGTTTGTAGCAGCCAAGACGGGTTCTTGGTATACTAACCACGCGTCGATGGCATCGCCCGACCAATTCTGGGAGGAATGGGAACAATATCGGGACCGCCTGGCCTTCAGAAAGGTGGGGAAGAAGACCTCTGTTTATTCTTTTCATATCCCTTCTATTACCGCCTAAATGTGACCAATTCTTTGTTTATTGTAGTTGGGGCCCTCTTGCAAGGATGACGAGAAGAGCCAGAGTAACTCTAGGGACACAGTTTGTGGCTACCCAAGGGCGACTAGCGAGGACATCAAACCAGAATTAGAGAAGATCATGGGAAAGCCGGTAGGTGATTCCCTTTTTCCCTTGCTTAGTTACAATTTGTTCAAACCTTGACCAATTTTCCTCATTTTGTGCAGTGGCGATGGAAACAGGCGAAAGGCTTTCTCAAAAATTACTTCACACTTAAATGGGCTCGCGAGAAAGACCTTGCGAGTTACGTGGTGAAGCGCAGACATGGATGACGATGCACAGTCTCGTCCTGTGGATCCTCCTCGCCGTTCAGATGCACAGGTGCCTCGTGGTCGGTCGGAGCAGAGGGACCCTCCTCGACCTTCCTTCATGGCCGACGCGAGACGATCTTATAGGGGTGATGGTGCTCTCCGGAGGCACGGGGAGAGGAGTAGGCGGAGTACGGGCACGTCGGCGCACGACGATCGTGGGAAAGGTATCTTGCTTGAAGATAGCCATTCAACCAGTTCCCGCTACGGAGACACGGATTTCGGTCACGACTTTCAGCGGTCTGTGGAGAATAGCATATCCTCCATGTCTTTAGGTGAACAGGGGCATCAGACACATTCTCATGATCATGGGATTCTCGCCGGAGTCGCGGCTCTCGGCGTGGCACGCCCAGCTTCATGGTGGAGACGTGTTCCGAATCTAGCGCTGTTGGTGGAGCTGTGTGCGGTGAGCAAGAAGGCATTTCACTGCATTTAGGTACTCCTCCAGAATCTTATCATTCTGGGTCTAGGCGCCAACCTTCTCATCCTTCGCCTCAGTACCCCTATGGAATGCCCGAGTATGCTCCTGCACCGACTGTGGATTTGGGTTTTGGTACTTCTTTTGGGGCGGTCGATCCTACCGTGGTGCTTTGCAGTGATTCGGGTGCATCTATGGGGTATAACCGTGCCCTCGCAGATGACGCCTCATCAGTGCTTCCGTCTCAACCAGTTGTTCCCGTTACTCCTTCGCAAGGGGGTTTGGAGCAGCCTCGATCGTCTGGATGGGGAACGAACCGTGAATGGTCGGGATGGCTGTCCCGAGCTGTGATAAGAACTTCTTGGCTGCTCCACGAGGTGGCTCGGAGGTGTCGAGTGGCGAGTTCCGCACTCACCGCTTAACGCGGTGATACCAATTGCTGCACCTGTCTGGCTCGGGCGGTGATACAGAGGTAGTAGATTCCTCCTACTACCAATGGGACACTTACTTTGGAGCTGGAGGAAGCGGAGCCCATCGGGCGACGATGCACGGTGGTGGCGGAGGTCAGGCATGATGACGATTGAGAATGATGCGCCTGCAGAGACTCTTTGCTATGTACTTATGACAATGCCATGCAATGATGTATTAAACCGAATTGCATTTATGTTTTATGTACTAATGCAGACTACTGATGTAATGCTTACGCAATGATGGTGTTATGCAATGCAGTTATGACTTTCTATATACTACTGAAATAACCTGGGACAAAGAATTTTAAATCAACCCAAAGTCAAACAAGCAAGCACAAAGATTAATCTGGACAAAATCAAAACTCAGTTTGAAAGAGGAATAGAAAGAGGTTTTCGAAACTTAAGGGAGAGAACAAGTAACTCAGAGGCATAAGTCTGCCAACAGTTCAAAGAATAATGCAAATATGCGCGGTTGGTTATGGACGTAAGCTAGCCAGAAAGAGCAAAACTCTCATAGGAAAGAATGAACACTCAAACCCTCGATTTTGAATATGTATGTGGGTTTCTCTCATACTCAAACCAATAGAAGCAGACTACCATAAGCTTGGTAAGAACCTCGCTCTCCACTACTGGTATGCAATGCATAAGTGACAATCAAAATGACTTTTTCGGGTTGTAATGGGGCTTAGGCTAGGGTAAGGAGCGGTAAAATTTGGGAATGAGGAGTTAAAAGCCATGCTCGGATTGATTTTCAATGAAATCCTCTCCTTCTCACTTAATGTATGCAAAGCGTTTCATCTTCCACCCTAAAACATCTCAACCGAATACAACCAAGTCAAAGTTTTCTGAACTTTAAGTTGCGTCTCCCCAATCGCCCTTTTATTTTTGAAACTCTTTTTTTGATTTTTTTTTTTAGACGATCGGGGAGAAGAAATCTCTATTATAACTTCGACTTTGAACAGCATAACGAAATTCGCTCAAGATATGGGACTTTCAGATTCTCCCAGACTTCATATTTTGCTCACACCAAACCAATTGTTTCCTCCCAAAAATGACAGGCTTTCATCCAGCCAAGCAAGGCAAAGGGATACTGGATATCATAGGCTAAGGCTTGTACTGTCAGGGTTCAAACATGAAAAAAGGATAAGCAAAGGCTAGGCGGGGCAAAAAGAACGGTAAATACAATGTAGGGAAGGCTATTTGGCTATGTAGCTTGAAAAGAAAATCGAATGCCTTAATCACTTTGTCACGGTGTGCAATGCAAACATGTAGTCTCAAGCAAGATGCAAAACAAGTTCTAGAGATGCGACTAATGGGTGAGTCACTCAGGGGATCATGGAATTGATGAAAATGATCAATTCGACTTTTAGGCAATGTGGGCTTACGGGATGGGGCTCAATCAACTAAACTTAGCCCAAAGATTTGCGGCACGCACATTTATACCTTCTAAGATAGTCAAAGCAGTCAGATACGTCTTCTATTACTGGTCTCAAAATCAGAAGGTTTGAAGAAAAGGTTTCAAAAACTTTTGAGATCTCACCCAGATTTTCTAAGTGAAGCAAGTTAAGCTGGGAAAAAGGTCGATTTTCAGAAAAGGTCAAGGACTCTTTTTTTTGTTTTTTACTTTTTTTTTACCTTACGACTAAAACTGATATGATGCTCACGCAATGCAACAGACTTATGCAATGCAATATGCGACTAACATGGTGGGATCATTCCCACTTCCCCAAACGGAAAAAGATGATAAAAAGAAAAACAAAACATTAAGTATTATAAGTACATTCGAACTACAGCTTCAGGGCTAGCGAAGACATATAGTTATTTCGCGGACCCGCATTATGACCCAAAATAGAGCTGAAGAGGCTTTTTGATCGAATCCAACAGACTAAGCAAACTGTCTGACGTTTAAGCCCAAATGGAGTCCCACTAGGCCCAGGAACCCGTCTGACATTTCGGCCTGATTGGCAACCCAGGAACCCGTCTGGGTTGTTTGCGGCCTGGGCTTTGGCAGCCGACACATTTTGAATAGAAGCCCAGAAACCCGTCTGGGTAGTTCGCGGCCGACATATTGTCTCCCACTTGTGCTCGGACAACCGACGTTCGTTTCCGACCTGGGCTTGGTTTGGACAAGCAAACCCGTCTGGGTTCTGTGCTATAAATACATGCCTCCCCAATACATATCATCACAAACCTCCTTCCTAGAACCCGTCCCTAGCCTGATTTGCCGCAAAACCTACAACCAACTGCACGATTATAACAAATCCCTTCCGACCTCATGGCTTTCGAAAAGAAGTTAGCCACTTGGATGAGTACTTTGTCCAAAGAAGAAAAGAGAGAATTGGGGAGGTATAGGCTGACATCGCTGCTTAGCTTGAGACAGGTGAAGATAGATTGGGATTTCCTGCGCGCTGCTGAAACCTTCTGGGATAAGGAATTCCATGTGTTTAGATTCAACATGCAGGAATTGGTTCCTTTTCCTGAAGAATGGTCTTCTATCCTTGGGACGAATCATTATGCTCCATCAGTGCCTCCATCGCTCTTGATGTGAGGAAGGAATATAAAGAGCTGCTATGCCTCCCCTCTAGGGTAATCGGTAGTGCGATAATAGGGGGTAAGGTGCACTTTCAAACCATAGTGGAATATTTCCAAGCCCCTGAAACCTTAGAGTATGGGCCCGTGGTACGGGTGAGAGCCCTGGTATTATGCTTGCTGGGAGAATTTTGTTTCTATCATGGCGGTAGAAGGACGGGTCACGCGAATTTGATCTACGTGGTAGAGGATATGGCTCGTGGTTACAATCCTGTACCGGTGATTCTGGGAGAAACGTTGATGTGTCTTGATGACTCTAACCCGGAGCATGATTACCGAGGTAGCCCCCTGATTCTACAGGTAAACCGTGCGTTTTTTTTTTTTTTTTGTCTATTATTTTTTATTTTTTTTTTGCCCTTTTTTTTTTTTTGCACGACATAACTTATTACCTTATTTTGCGGCACAGGTTTGGTTAATGGAGCACCTTAACCTGGTCGAAAAGGCGGAATCTGCAACAGCGTTGGCGAACTTCTGTCAGCGCAAGAGGAAGTATCCCGGGCGTCGATCAGTAACCGAATGGGTCCAATTGCTAAAGAAACCTGAAGAGATCGCGGTACATTGGTGGATTGAAAACTGGCACATTCCAGAGTACATTACTTGTGATCAAAGGAACACCTACGTATGTATTGCGAGCCTGACACACTTGACATTCTATTTCCCAGAGCGGGGCATGAGACAAATGGGGTTGAGGCAACGTATTCCTGACAAGACTCATGATGCCCCGAAGTTAATCTATCTCAAGAAGAGTGTTGTGGAATCTTGGCTGAAATATTGGGAGAAACGGCCCACTGTTCGTGCTCCCTCGAAAGCGCGTGTGTTTGAAATGACTGTTCCTGGCTATCAAGATTGGCTGACAGCTGTGGTGGTAACAAGGAGAGCCGAGGAGACTAGACAGAATCTGAAAGCTGCTGTGACAGATAGGCTGGGCCCTAAGAATGATGTATTACAGCGTTTGGGTCCCAAGATCACTGTGAAAGATCGATTAGGCCCTAAAACCGACGTGAAGGATGTGCTTGGCCTGCATCAAAAAGTATTGAAAAAGGAAAAGCCTCTCAGGAGAATGAGAAGAAGAGATACCGTCCTAAGGACACTGAGGGAGGGACTAGTGACACCAAAGAGACCGGGGTTGGACCAAAGTCTGCTGACAAAAAGAAGATGAAACAGGCCTGAAACTGTGTGCCAGTTTATACTTTTTTTTTTTTTTGGATAATATTTTAGCTGAACCTTTATTAGTTACAATTAGAGTACTTGCAACATTATTTGAAAGACCAAGTATTGTAATGGATTTTTCCTTTATAAATAATAATAGCAGTCGTTAATACAACGAAGTCTTCCCTTTGCACAGTTTACAAAATTAAAGCCAATACACAACCCGAATCTGTTTGAGGCGTAGCTTTCTTCAACCCGTGACCCAACTAAAAACCGTCTGGGTTCCATGAGGCCCATCATGAAGCCCGAACCCGCCTTAGTACGGCCAAGTGTCTAGAAATTCCCCTTCTAGTTGCTTGGCCAATTCGGTCGATCTCGTTATGCGTAAAACTTCTTTAACTGGTCTAGGTTGGTGGGTTGTATTAATTCTTCCCCTTCTGTAGTGACTAAACGGGCTGCTCCCCCCGGTAGTAATTGTTTAATGACATAAGGTCCTTTCCAATTTGGCGCAAATTTACCCCTTGGATCATGAATGGGTGCCCTCATCTCTTTAAGCACTAAATCTCCTTCCTGAAGAACCCGGTCCTTAACCTTCCTGTTAAAAGCCCTAGCTATACGAGCCTGATACAAGTGCACATTGTGTAAGGCCCTAAGCCTTCTCTCGTCAATAAGCGTCAACTCTTCATATCTGGCCCTAGCCCATTCAGCTTCTGGTAGTTGACTTTCAGCAAGTATGTGGAGTGATGGTATGGCGAGCTCAACTGGAAGCACTGCTTCCATTCCGTAAACCAAGGCGAAAGGGCTTGCTCCCGTTCCTGTTCGAATTGAAGTTCTATATCCCCATAAGGCGAAGGGAAGCTTATCTGGCCAATCTTTGTACGTTACTGCCATTTTTTTTAATGATTCCGACGAGAGTTTTGTTGGTTGCCTCTACCGCTCCATTAGTTTGGGGCCTGTAGGGCGAGGACTTGTGATGCTTGATCTTATACTTAGCCAACAATACTTCAACCTCCTTCCTGAAATGGCTCCCGTTATCACTGATGATCTCGTGTGGCACCCCGTATCTACAAATGATATTGTTCAGGATGAACTTAGCTACATGCTTCGAGGTGAGTTTTGCATAGGAGGCAGCCTCTACCCATTTGCTAAAGTAATCAACGGCTACCAGTACATATTCATGTCCTCCAGTGCCCGTTGGATGTATCTTCCCAATTATGTCTATACCCCAGACTGAGAATGGCCAAGGGGATGTCAATGTAGTGACATAGGAAGATGGCTGATGTAGATGGCGTATTCACGACATGGCGCATTTCCTAACGAAGTTGAGACAGTCGGCCTCCATGGTGGACCAGAAATAGCCTGCCCTTTGAATCTTTTTTGCTAACATTCTGCCATTCATGTGTGGTCCGCACTCTCCTCCATGTATGGAGGTCATTAATTCTTCTGCTGACTTGGTATCAACGCATAGTAGGTTAATGCCCGTAGCGGTCTTCTTGTAAAGTCGATCGTGAATGATGCAGTATTGTGCTGCCATCATTCTGATCGCTCTTTGTCCTTTAGAATCGGCCTCAGCGGGATAATCTCCTTTTGTCAAGTACGTATAGATATCGAAGAACCATGCATTTGAGTTTACGATGGGTTCTTCTATGGAGTACACATAGGCGGGTTGGTCGCGTCGCTCTATTGTTATAGGAAATTCGTAAATTCCTACTGGCATGGCAATCATGGAGGAGAGTTTGGCTAAGGCGTCTGCCAACTCATTATTATCTCTTGGTAGGTATTTGAATTCAATGTGCTCAAATTGCGTCGCCAAGTCCAACAACCGTCGTTGATAAGCTATCAAAGATTCATTTCTGACCTTCCAGGTATTCTTGGCTTGGTTGATGATAAGACTAGAGTCACCAAACACTCTGATGTGCTTTACTCCTATAATTAATGCCACTTGCAACCCGATGATGCAGGCTTCATATTCAGCTGCGTTGTTGGTCGCGTCGAATTCAAGTTTAACAGAAACTGGATGGTGCTCCCCTTCAGGTGATATTAAGAGTACCCCTGCGCCACATCCCATTTGGTTCGAAGCGCCGTCAAAATACATTTCCCACGTGATCTCGTCCGTATAAAAAACTTCTTCGTCTGGGAACTCCAAGTTAGTGCTTGGAGGTTCCTGACAAGGAAAGTCTGTCAGGAAGTCCGAGATGGCCCTTCCTTTGATGGACTTTTGAGGCACGAACTTTAGACTAAACTCTGATAACATAACTACCCATCGAGCTATGCGATTATTGATTGTGGGTTGTTCCATGATGAACTTGATCGGGTTGCACTCAGCGATCACATGCACCGTGTGTGACAACATATAATGTCGAAGCTTCTTCGTTGCCCAAACCAATGCTAGAGCCATTTTTTCAATGTTGGTGTATCGACTCTCACAATCACCGAACTTCTTGCTGAGGTAATAGATGGCGTTCTCCTTTCCTTTTACCTGTTGAGCCAACATAGCTCCCATAGCGTGAGTTAGTTCTTGTGAGGTAAAGGAGTAGAGGCTCATCTGGTACCGGCGGCTTTAGTATAGGGGAATGGGTCAAGTATTCTTTAATTTTGTCAAAGGCTGCTTGACACTGATCATCCCATTCCACTTTTGCTCCTTTCTTGAGTTTCTTGAATAGTGGTTCGCAAGTCATAGTGAGTTTGGAAATGAATCGACTGATGTATTGCACACGACCAAGGAAACCTCGAATTTCCTTCTCTGTCTTAGGAGGTTTCATCTCTTGTATTGCTTTGATTTTTGATGGGTCCACCTCGATCCCACGTTGACTGACCACAAAACCTAGCAGCTTGCCTGACGTAACCCCAAATGCACATTTTCGGGGATTGAGCCTCATGTTGTATTTTCTTAATCGAAGGAAGAACTTGCGAAGATTTGGGAGATGTTCTTCTCTGGTTTTGGACTTGAAGATCATGTCGTCCACATATACTTCTACCTCTTTGTGCATCATGTCGTGGAGAAGGGTATTCGCGGTCTTGATATGTGGCCCTGCGTTCTTTAGGCGAAAGGCATTACTGCAGAGCGACGCACTTACGTGGAGTGGTGAAGGACGTTTTTTCCATGTCCTCTTCTGCCATTTTGATTTGGTTATACCCTGCGTAGCCATCCATGAAGGACAACAGCTCGTGGCCGCAAGTATTGTCCACTAGGACGTCGATATGTGGCAGAGGGAAGCTGTCTTTTGGACTGGCCTTGTTCAAATCTCGAAAGTCAACACATACCCGCATTTCGCCATCTTTCTTGAACGGAACAATGTTTGCTACCCATTCGGGGTAGTGCACGCTGCCGTATGAACTTGGCTTTAATCGCTTCCATTACCTCATCTTCGATCTTTTTTGACCAATCTGGCTTGATTCTACGAGCCTTTTGCCGCACTGGTTTAGCGTCGGGATATAATGGAAGGGTATGTTCAGCGATATCCCTGTCGATACCTGGCATGTCCTCATACGACCACGCGAACACGTCCTTAAACTCCCTAAGAAGTCTTTGTGAAATCTGTTGCTCCTCATGCATGAGGACTTACCCAATTTGAGCTCCCGAGGGTTATCCTCCGTTCCTACATTTATGCTTATGGTATCTTCGATGACTGCTATTTTTTCCTCAAATGTATCCATGGCCTCTGTTAATTCATTTTGGTCTTTTAAAGGTTCAGCATATTTATTATCAGTATTGCACAATGAGTAGTAGGCAGAAATGTTCATCTTATTAAATGCAGAAATGGGTACATCAATAGACTCCGGGTTAACCCCGACCAACTTAGGACTACTAGAACCTGACTCTATGACTTTTGGGACAGACTCTCCTACAGACTCTCCTACAGAAAGCGTAAATTTGTTCTCCTCATCATCGATCCAAGTGATCTCTCGATGGCCGCCGTCTTCTCCGATCAACAGACTTGGGTCAAAGCTTGGGTTGGAAAGTGCAGCGATGACTGGGTCGACGACTTCTTCCCTGCGCGCTTCTTCCCCAAAGAGCATTCCGAAGATGCCGCCTCCGACGAGGTGGGTCCATTCCAAAGGTGGACGATTTCTCCTAGGCGGGATGAACGTGGTGGTTGTGGTGACGGCACAGTCATTGAAGATTTCTAACCCCGCTACTTGGATACCCTGAGATTTTAGGTAATGTGGTTCTGGGAAGCCGTAATAAGGGAAATCATCCCCCTCTCTCAAGAACTGTCCATTAAGAGTGCGCGGATATGGCTTGACTTGGTATAGGGTTGGGGGGTTACCCAATCTTTTCTGTTTAGCCATGGCTAGCTTTGTCAGTCTCACTTCCTCCTTAGTTGGTTTGTAGCCTAGCCCGAACCTTCCTTTGTTTTTGAACACCTTGAAATTTGGCGCCATCTTGTTCTTGGGATTTCGGCCAAGTGGCATTCCCGGAAAATAACCTTGCTTCCTCAATATAGCATGGATATTAGGGTTTGAGTAGGGATCGAAGTCAAAGTGAGCTTGATCCTGGCTCAAAGCCGCTACCATCTCGAAGCTGTGTAATTCTTCGTCAGCTGAGCTGTGTTCAATCTCGAGTGTGGGTTTCTTGGGGTCAAAAACAACGCTGAGGGGTTTGCTTGAGATCGTGACCACTTGGCCTTGAATGATTAATTTCACTTTCTGGTGTAAGGTAGAGGCGACAGTATTGCACTCATGTAACCAAGGTCTTCCCAACAGCATGTTGAAAGAAGCCGGAATATCGAGAACGACGAATTCAACATTCTTACTTATGCAGTCCATGGTGATGGGAAGCACAATCGATCCTAGCGACTTGCGAGGGGAGTTATCGTATGCGCGCAACTGAACAGTATTTTGTGTCAAATGCTGTTTTTGAACTCCTAACTTTTGCGCGGTTCTCCATGGACAGACATTGACGGCCGAACCATTGTCCACGAGAACAAGTGGTATGGTTTGAGTAGAGCACATGGCGGTGAGGTAAAGAGCTTTGTTGTGAGAACCTCCCTCCTCGGGTAAGTCTTCATCCCCGAAGGTGATAGTAGGCTTCCCGGAGGTATTGTGAGAGATGATGTCCTCTGGTGATGCTGAGGTAGGGACCATGAGCTTATTGAAGGCATCCAGCAGTATTTGCCTATGGTCTTGAGAAGCACATAAAATCTGCCAAATTGTGACTTCGGCCTTGGTTTTCTTCAGCTGTGTGAGGAATGGATCTTCTGGTGGAGGTGTAGGGGCTTCCGTCGTTTCGGGATTAGGGGTCGCTGCTGGCGAGGTAGTATTTTTGTTATAGTAGCGACCGGACCGAGTAAGAACTGCAGCCTGAGGAATTGTTACTTCTTCCACATCCCCTCCTTCGTCAGAAGAGTCATATAATGGATGCTTATTGGCTTCAAGGTCAGTGGACTCTTCGCCTTCTTCTTCATTTTCACTGTCCCAAATACCGTTGATGATGAGTTCCTCCGTAAGCGGGAGAAGAACTGGGACAAATTGACCCATATCGGTGATGAGAGTGGACGGATCGAAAATGTTCTCCTCCAAAAAGACGGCATTGGTGTGATTGGGCAATGGGTTCTCCTTGTTGTTGGGTTTTCGAGACGGGTTTGGTGGAGGAATAACACCGTCTCGGATTAGCCCTTCGATCTTATTTTTCAAAGACCAACATACTTCGGTGTCGTGACCTCGACTGCGATGGAAGTTGCAGTATTTGTTCCCATCCCACTTCGGAGGCTTAACCTCAGGTTCAGGGGTCGGCAGGGGCAATTGGATGATACCCTTTTTCACCAGCCTTTCCAATGCCCTGGCATAGGACATATCCAGCGGGTGGTAAGAGTCGAACCTCGGAGTGTATTGCCTTCGTTGGATGGAATTAGTCTCAACAGTTTTCTGAGGGGGGCTAGGCGCGCTAGTGGCCCTCCTGTTGGAGCTAGATCCTTTCCAACCAGAATGTTGTGTGCTTTTTTCATTGTTAGCAGCTTCAATTTGAACACATAAGTCCTTTAAAGTCTCAAAGTCTTTGATGGATTGGAAACCAAAATGCCGAGTGATGCGGGGATGGATTCCTTGTCTGAAGGTGCTTAGTTGCATTCTGAAGGGGATAGACTCGTCGATTTCAGATAACATGGAGTGCCATCGCTCGTAATAAGAGAGGAACGATTCATCCTCCTTTTGTTTCAGGGAAGTTAAATCATCCACAGTGACCTCCTTTTGCTGCAGGCGACTGAAATGGCTTACGAAGGCTCTGAATAACTCATCTGGGTTGGTCTTAACTTGCTGGGGTAGATTTTGGTACCATACCTTGGCCTTACCTTCTAGAGTGGAAGGGAAGACTGTGGTGTAGAGACCTTCGTCTACCTTATGGAGGGGAGCCAGCCTCAAGAATTCCTCCAAGTGATGCGATGGATTTTCGGAGGGTCTAAATTTCATGTTTGGCACCTCAACCTTGTCCCTTATTCTCGATACACAATGTTTGGGGATGGCAAAATCCATACAGGGGTCGGTGAAGGTTGGATCAGTTTTCATCATCCTTCTAGTGAGCATGTCAACCTTCTCCTCAAGTTTCTTGACGTAAGGGTCTTCCGAAGTTCTAGAGTTATTCGGTACAGATTTGGACCTGACTTCACCAAATGACTTAGGTTTTGGGCCTCCGTTTTTGGACTTGGGGTGACCTTCTCAAACCCCATCATCTGCCTCGGCCTCAGACTCGGTGTCATAATAGTTCTCTTCTTCCTCAAGTCCGATGCCGAGCTTTTTGTTGATCTGTTTAATGGCTTCCAGCACGCCATTCATGGTTTGTTGATTTTCATTGAACTTCTTTTCCAGTTTCTCATTGGTTCTGTCCTCCTGATCTGCCATGCAGAAAGAAATCGCTTCCTGTATCCTCTCATATAGCCCATCAGGTAGCTTGTCACCAGAACTTTCCCCAAAAGGGTTGTTGTTAGGAGATCCTGATATGGTGGATTGAGCCGACAGTCTGTAATTGGGATTGCGAATAAGCCTGCAGGTTTGTGGGTCACGGATGCGGGCTCGGAGATGGTCTGTTATCTTGCCTGCATGGAAACTGATTAGTGCTCGAAAGAACTTTTACGCCACCCGCCCAATGCATGCATGACTTAGCGGACCTATATGGACCTATGGACACGACGCCTACATGCTGACACAAGGGTGACTCACCCACTTTTATGGGAGTGCATGTCCTAACTCTACATGGACCTAGTATGCGGACTGACAATATTAATCGTCTATCGGGTCCTTACTTGGACCGAGTCACGATCGCTTTCGGTTTCGGGCTCAGATTCAAGTAATGGACGCAATGGGGATTAGACTCAGGGAATATCATAAAGGGCCGAATAGGATCATCAGCAAGGCATTGGGCTGTCCGTGAAGAGAAGAGAGAAGGCCAGACTGGGTTAGAAACCCGTCTGGGTTCCTCTTTCTCTAACTGGGCCCCGTTCTGTCAATTACCAGCAGATGGGCCTGTCCTGATGGCCAAGAACCCGTCTGGGTTTCTAACGCGCTGGACCCACACTGATGGACAATTGACACGAATGGGTCGGCTCTGTCAGGCTAGAAACCCGTCTGGGTTTCCGATAAGCCAAAACGCACCTCGCATGTTCCTACGCGGACTAGAACGACTCCCGACTCATGAAAGGGCTAGACACTGGGACTCGACTTTTACAGGATTAAATCACATGACATACAAATGCGGGATGAGCCTAACCATGGCTTTAAATTCAGGGTTTCTCTAGGTTTAGGGAGATGAATAGGGTACCACGCGTTCTCGCCCCGGTGCATTTTCCTTGTATGGAATTCAAGGAAGAATGTGTGGGGTGTTGCTCTTTGGGTTTCAAGGAAACCTTTAGAGTGTAACACGGGGAGAGGAGAGATCAAATGCTTGGCGATGTAAGTGCATCCCACAAGTAGTGACCTCCCGCTCTCGGGGTTGATTCCTAGTTTTAAAACCTAAACCAACGCTTTTGTGCTCCCCAGCCATAAAGGCCCAAGAGTAGCCTGGTTATGCAATATGCCTAAAAAATGATAAAAATGTGAAATAAATCAATTCCTCCTTTTTTTTTACAAAAAAACACTAAAATTCAATTCTTTCAAGTTTTACCCTCTTTTTAAGTGTAAGTCCCCAGTGGAGTCGCTAATCTGTAGACACCGAAAAATTCGATCGATGACCTTTTTCGCGGCGCTACTTAAAAGTATGATTGGGAGCCGACTAGGATTGCTTAACCTTAAATAAGGTTGAACTTTTAAGAATGTTTGAGTTAACAGATTAAAAAAAAACGATTTAGCGCTCGAGGTTTACCTTTAGGGAAAGAAGAAAAAAAAAAAAGAAACAAAAAGGAGGGAAAAACAACCAGGAACCCGTCTGAGTTCTTGGCGGAACCAAGACGGGTTCTTGACTGTTAAATCCCACGAAAAGGAAAACAAAAAAAAAGAGAAAAGAGAAAGGTGAGGAACCCGTCTGGGTTCTTGAATAAACGTAAAGAAAAGTCATAGAAACCCTAAAAAAAGAAAAGAAAGAAAACAAGGTGCAAAAGAGAGTCGCCAGTTGAATTTTAGGAGAAAAACAACAAACCATTAAAGAAATAGACTCCGGCCTACGAACCCAAAGATGGATTCGGGGGTAAGGTTACGAATTTGACAATCAAAATCGTCAAACCCGCCTATTCAAACGAATAGACTCTACTAGAATTAAATTAAAGCGAAAGATTGAAAAAGAGGGAGGAATTGAATAAATTTCACGAGTTTATCATTAAGGTCATGCAAAGAAACGAAAGAAAAAAGAAAGTAAAATTACATTACATATATTAATACCAGAATCACGCTAACCTTTAATGAAGTAGCATGCAAAAGGGAGAGAAGAGAGAGAATACACTAGTGTCAATACTCCTAGTATATTCTGCTGTGTCTTTGGAAGGGAAAGAAGGGTTTAATTTATAGTGGAATGGGGGAGTAGGGAGGTGCGTTTTTAGGGCTATGTATGGCGCGGCCGGGAATTGACCTCAGAACCCGTGACGGTTCTGGCCGAGCTGAGCCATGCTCAGGCCCAAGGAACCCAGACGGGTTCCTGAGCCAGGCTTTGGCCCAGGCGAACTTATTCGGTTTGGACCGTATTTGTTGGGCTATTTTGTTTGCTTTCGGGCTAGAAAAAGGATGGATTTGCATGCTATTAAATTAATCGGTTAGCTTATTTTCTAAAACTAGTACTAAAATACTGATACAAAATTCAGCGTCTCCAATAATAAATTCAATAAAGGAGAGACTGCAAAACCACCATTAAAAAAATGGATGAGTAAACAAGATTTTAGAGAGGGGAGAAAGCTTCAAGCCTTTCCATTACATTCATAATCATAATCAACTAAAGTCCCTTACAAAGGATAACCTAGGGGTATATATAGAAAATAACAATAAATTAAGTCTTGAACAGGGGCATCGCGGGCACGACTTGCGCAAGGGGCAATTAGACCCGAAGGATGTCACAGACGTGAACCAGGAAAGCACAGGCGTAACACATGAGGTCACAGTCATGAAACTTGAGGTCACGGTCGTGACACAGGCACCAGTCAAAAACTGGGCCAGGGGATGATGTCGCGGCCGTGAACCTTATCGTCGCGGTTGTCACTGCCTTCTGGGCAGATTTTCGGCTGCATTTCTAACGTATATAACTTCTTCGTCCGAACTCCATTTTGAACCATAATATATAGATAGAATGTTCTCGATGTCTAATTTAAGCTCCCAAAATTTGAAGTCTATCAAAGTTGTATTGAAGGAGTTATGATCAAAATAGTGAAGTCATGTTCTTTTCAGCTTTCGAGGTTGACCTTTCTCACTTTATTCTTGCCGAAAGATTTCGAGCCCCTTCAAAGGCCCAAAATAGGCCCCGATGAGGACTCATAGCTCCATCCCCATGGTCTAGGATCCATTTGTAGTGAATGACACACCCAAAGATTACCCAAATATTCCTCCAAGGTCTTGGGTCCACCTTAAAATGGGCTCTACACCCGACCTTGAAGTGGTTTTGCTCGTGTTTTACAAAGGGGGTGTGAGAGGGCTTGGTGGCAACAAATTTTTAAGCTCAAACCCTAGCCTAATACGGTACATACCTCCACACAACAAGCCTCCAACCACCTTCTTTTATTTGGATGATGGGTACATCGTGGGTGTAGACATCGGATTTTGTACCAGGACAAGTGTACGAGTTGAGCACAACAAGAAAGGAGGCTGGAAAGAAAGCAAAGCCAATGTGTCTTCCTCAATAAAAACTTACCGTGCCAACCCACTACAAAAAAAACTTTATTTTCCGCCCTTTCCACAAACATGTGCTCACCATTTCGAAACCTTTTTTTCCACAAGTCTCATTGGCCTTATTTCTTTTGATGAGTGTAAAGTACACATCCTAAGCTTTCCGACGCCTTTTGAATCGCCTAAATCGGAGTCCGGATGAAGAAATTATGAGAGTAAAGTACACATCCTAAGCGACCTTGCTCAATGTCCAGGTACAGAAACAAGCCCGAAATGCAAGTTTGGCCCAGAAGAAAAAAGGAAGGCCTCCTGACCTTTCTCTTGTTCTCGGCTCATTTCCTTTTGATCCCAGCATATGCCGCCAATTTTTTCCCTCCCTTTCAATGCAATCCTTTGATCGTTGTTGGTTGGCTTTTGACTATTGACTTGAGGAAGCCCCGAACCGATAAGTAGATAGCTCCGTTCGAACCGATAAGTAGAGCTTGAGTTACGAATTTCCGAATAATTGAAGTTTAAATGGTCGTTATTCTGGGCAGCTTGTAAAGATGCTAGTTTTTACCCTCCTTATCCACTTTTCTAGCTTTCATGGTCAACTACAAAGTTGGAGTGTATGCTCAGTGGCCTTGCTGGTTGACTTTTGATCGTTGCTATTGGCATGGAGGACATGATCTTTGGATCATGCCTCCCCTCCTTCCATCTTCACCACCTCACCTCTCACCTATAAATACCCCCCATTCTTCCATTCATTTCATCATCAATTCCCACCAACAATCATCATCCACACTCTTCAATTCTCTACTATCATCCATCCTTTTCTATTCTCTCCATCAATGTAATAACCCAAAGAAAACCACCCCTTAATGCATAGTAATTACTTTAAATAATCAAGGTTACGAATAAATCTTGGTTAATTAAAGCGCGTGTTCCACTTTTTTCTAACCAAGTGTGTGTTTTGCAGGACTTGAACACCGCAACGATCGTCAACAAATCAGTTTAATTTTGTTTTCTTGAGAAACATCTTCCGATAATTTTTTTTATAGTGATCCCGATCATTTATGAATTTTTTTCCGAGACCGATATATCGGGTCCCTCTTTTATTCAAGGCAATTTAGGATAATAAATATGAGAAATTTCATAGAGGTGCATGAGAGCATTTTATTTGGGTTACCGACAATATTTTTATGGTTTAATGAATTTAAGTAATTTGGGTAATTAGGGAGATATAAGTATAAGAGGCAGGAATTAAAATTAATAAGTTTTGTTTTTGTTGGGCCATGTAGACAGCCAAAAGGGAAGAGGGAGGCTTGGACATGGGCCTTGGAGTGTTTTATAGATATTACTTAAGATGATATTAGGTGAATTGTAAGTTATAATTCAAACTCCCTCCTAAGCTCTCACTCTTGCTCTCTTCTCTCACTTGTGTCCTCTCACCTCCCCCAACACCACCAGCCGCGTCCCCCTGCTGCCGGCGAACAGCAGCCGCCGGCCAAGTTTTTCGGCCACCCTCCGACTGTCGACGCACCACCACACCTCCACCATCATCCTTCCTTCATTCTTTCACCTCTTGCAAGTGTAATGTCATCCCTCCTCTCCTCTCTCTTTTTAATAAAAACTCTTAGATAAAATCTGAAATTGTTTTATTTCTCATGTTATTTCATTGGTAACCCAAGTATCAAGTGAGAAGTGAAGAAATCCAAGTCTCAAAGGGGGAATTTTGGGTATGTTGTGTTAATCTTAAGTTTTTATGATTAAATGAGTATTGATGATTGTGGATTGTGACATGCATGCGGTTTAGGAGGTTTGATTCTCTTATGAAAGAGTGAATTTGTGGATTAAATGTGAATGCATGTGCTTAAAATAGGATTTATCTAGCAAAAGGGTGAATTTTATGACTTTTAATGTTGAAATTGTCAAGTATAATGTCTAGGAGCATGATATGTATTGAATTGGGCTTTGCATGTGTAAGAATTGGCCAAAGATGAAGGTTTCTTCATGTTATTAATTTTGAAAATTTGTATTGATGATGGAAGGATAGGATTGTATAAGTGTTTAAGGTAAATCATCATATTAATCAAGCATGCAAGTGGTTTTATTGAGTGTTTTGCAATCTGGTTGGTAAATGGATTTTCTAGAAACTTAGGAATGTGATTCTGAGCTATTTTATGGCATGAATAGGTAGAAAAAAAGTGTTAGCTAACACCCGGCTTTTGCGGTTCATCGTTTTGATAAGTATATTAGGAGCTATGGACAAATTCGTAAAGTCGCGTAAAAGTGAGAATTTCTGATGTCAATTTAAAGATAGACATTTTTCGAATGGTTATAGGCTTCTATGGTCTAAACGCTGAACATGAAAAGTTGAGGGGACATTCTGCGATTCTCGGAATGATATAGTATACCTTCATAGGATATCGGGAGAGAGAGTTATGAGCTTTTATATGGAAGGCAAAAATCTGAGTTTTTCAGAAGGTGTATGTTTGTGACTGCCTGTACTCTTGGTCAAAATCCGACCATTTCCCATGCTCAAATCAACTTTGGGTTTAAAATAAAGTTAAATTATGTATTACGAGCTTTCCTAGATAGCTTACCCATTCCGAACCGATAAGTACAGCTTGAGTTACGAATTTCTGAATAATTGAAGTTTAAATGGTCCTTATCCACTTTTCTAGCTTTCATAGTCAACTACAAAGTTGGAGTGTATGTTCTAAGCTTTCCGAGAAGTCCTTTTATGCCATGATTCGATATTCGAGGGATAAGATATGATCTCATGAGTATGCCTTAGAAATCAAATTCGTTACTATTATTCTTAGAAAAATTCATTAAGTTATCCCACCATGACGTCCTAATTCATGATTTTCGCTTCTTTTAAAGTCCTTCCAAGAGATCGTTGCAGTACTGTTCAAGTCTTTACTCGTCCAGTACGTGTTTCTAAGTCTTCAGATACGTATATCGCCTGATTTTATTTTATGTATGATATTATGAATTAATCTTGTTATGCTAAGTTCTGAAATTATATTTTATCACTCATGTTTATATGTAAATCCTCACGATTTATGTTCAAAATTATATACAAGTTCTCATGGATTTTTTTCACCAAGGTTGACTTTTCAGGTTAATTTTACCGTTTATTCTAAGAATTTATGTTATGCATCCTTTATGTTAGGAGCTTTTACGACAAGTCCATACTTTGGATGTTAAAAGTATTTCAGGAATAAATTTCGTTATAGGTGTAATTCTTATTCAAGGAGATTTCAAAGATAGGTTTAGGTTATGATTACGAAGGTGGTTTAAAGATCCAGTTTTATTAAGAACCCAAGGTTAAGGTTCCAAGTTTCTAAGATTTTTAGTAAAGGTCCCGCACATGTTTTATCGTGCATTATAGCACATCATGAATAATCGTGCTTTAGAGCACCCCATGCTTAATCGTGCCTTAGCGCACCTTAATTACCCGAAGGAAATCCCTCCCTTAATACATATTAATTAGTTAAATTGATCAAGGTTAATAATAAATCACGAATAACTACAAGCGCGTGCTCCATTTTTCTAACCCAGTGTATGTTTTGCAACACTTCAACAGTGCAACGATCATCAATGATTCAGTTCAATTTTCTTTTCTTGAAAAAAAAAACGCTACTGATAACTTTTACGGTGATTCAGATCGTATGTGAATTCTTTTACCGAGACCGATGAACCGGATCCTTCTTTATCCGAATTAATTTAAGGTTATAAATATGAGGAACTTTATGGAGGCGTTGGATATATTTATTTGGGTTTCCGATAATATTTTTACGATTTAAGAAATTTAAGTGATTTAGGAAATTGAGAGATGTAATTATAAGAGGAGGATTTAAAGTTGATAATTTGGGTTTTTGGTCCCTAGTGACCGGCCACCCTAGGAAAAAGGGGAGGGAGTTTGCTCTTTTGGGCCTAAGTTTTATGGTGTTTGTTTATATATACATAGCAATAAGGAGGGAGTTTTATTTCTTACAATTAAAACACTAAATACAATTCAAGCTCTCATCTCCCTTGACACCCCTCACCTACCCGTGACCCTCCTCCCTCTGTCTGCCCAGCAGCTGCCGACAGCCAGCCGGCCACCCCCGCCATCGTCGGCGACACTTCCGGCCACCCGGCGCAACCCACACCTCTAGCACCATCATCCTTCACCATCTCCCTCTCCATTCTCATGCAAGTATACACTCTTCTCCTTATCTCTCTCTTGTTTTTATGGAAATCATGTTTGAAATCTGAGTATTAGTAGGTTTTGTGTGATTTTCAGAAGAGAAATTCGTGATTCTAGTGTTTAGCAAGGGAGGAGTGAAGGACTCAAACTTCAAAGAGAAGAGTTTGGGTAAGTATGTTGAGTTCTTGTTATCTTAGTGTATATTAAGTGAATTCCTTGCAAATAATGAGCATGCATGTGGATTTGAAGGAGTAATTCTCTGTGAAAGTATGGAATTTTGTTAGATTTGAAGTGCATGTTTATAGATTAACTATAGAACAAGAAGAATGAAAGTTTTGTAGTGATGCATGTTGTGTTTGATGATGGATTGTTGAAATAGATGATGTAGTTGTGTTGCATGGGATTAAAATGGGGTTCTATGGTAATTCTCTAGGTGTTTTAAATCTGAGAATTTTAATTATGAGTGTTAAATTATGTTTTAGGAAGGATTTAGGCTAAATTACAAAGGTTTAAGTGTGCATGATAATAAATTTCAAGAAGGATTACAATCTGGTTAGTTTTGTGTTTTCCAGAAAATAAGGGACGAGACTTTGGATAATTTTATGGGATGATTAAGTAGATAAAAGTGTTAGTTAAACCGTTTTTTACGGATCGTCGTTTCGATAAGTATATTAGGATTTATGGCCAAAATCGTAAAGTCGCGCGAATTTGAGAAACTCTGACGTTAGTGTAAAGATGGATGTTTTTCGATAAGTTAGAGGTATATATGGTTCAAAGGCTGAACATAAAAGTTTTAAAGGATTTTCTGAGCTTTCCAGAATGGTATCGTATGCATTCATAGGATATCAGGAGAGAGAGTTATAAGCTTCTAACTGAAGAACACGAAATCTGAGTTTCTCCAAAATTTACATTGTTGTGGTTGCTTCTGTTCTAGGCTGAAATTCAACCTTTTCCCATGCTCAAATCAACTTGGGGTTAAAGTAGAAGTTAAAGTATGTATTACGAGCTTTCCATTGACAGCTCACCGTTTCGAACCGATAAGTAGAGCTCGAGTTACGATTTTTCGAATAATTGAAGTTTAAATGGTTATTATTCTGGGCAGCTTGTAAAGATGTTAATTTTTACCCTCCTTAGCCAAGTTTTTAGCCTTTATGGTCTACAAAGTTGGAGTGTATGTTCTAAGCTTTCCGAAAAGTCCTCTTATGACATGATCCAATATTAGATGAACAAGTTATGATCTTACGAGTACGCCTTACAAATCGAGTTCATTATTGTTATTCTTAGAAAATCTACCAAGTATTCTCCCATGCTACCACCTAAGTTAAGTCCTAATTTATGGTTTTCGTTTCTTGTAAAGTCCCTCCAAGAGATCGTTGCACCACTGTTAAAGTCCGTGCTCGTCCCGTAGTGTTCTTAACTCTTAAGGTACGTATATTGTCTGACCTTTTATGAATAATATCATGAATTAATCATTTATGTCAAGTTCTAAATTTATTTTATCTTATCCATGTTTATATGTAAAGTATCATGATTTATGTTCAAAATATAGGCAAGTTCTCATGGATTTTTTTTTAAGTAATTCAGGTCGATTTATCAGTATAAATTCACAGTTATTTCTAAGTATTTATGTGGCGTACCTTTTTATGTTAGAAACTTTTATGATACTTCTATGCTTTGGTTGGTTGAGTCATTTCATAAATAATTTCCCTTTTATAAGTACTAGTTTTATTCAAGGAGATTACAAGACTATTTCTTTAAGTTATGATTGGACAAGGATAGTTTAAGGAACTAATTTTATTAAGAATCCAAGGTCAAGGTATCAAGGTTTAAGTTTTCAAGTTTTAGAAATTAATAAAGGCCCCGCCCATGTTTACGGTGCCTTAGTGCACACCACGTTTATGGTGCCTTAGTGCACACCAAGGAAAAACATGCTTACGTGCCTTTGTGCACCCCAAGTTAATTATATACGTGTCTTAGTGCACCCAAGGAAAATATAACTGCAGTGCCTTAGTTGCACACCATGGAAACCTGGCCAGTATAGGATAATTATCCACTATCTGGATCTCCCGATCGGTCCGGGTATGCACATACGGAGGCTTAGCCGATGATCACAAGTAGGGGACCTTCTGGATAATAATACGGCAACTAAGTTTTAAGTTGCTAAGTACTTCAAGGGTTTAAGTTAAGGGTTTAAGTCTTATAGGACTTGTTTATGGTTTTTAAGTATTTTTTACAACATGTTATAAGTCACACTTTATGATTGGTTTAAAGTAACATTTTATGTCATATGTTGGGTATACGATTTAACTCATGTTTTGTGACGTAATTTACTTGACACTTTCTAAGTCATGTGTTCCAAGTACGGTTTGTGACGCGTTAAATGGTGTGATATACTAAGTTTTATGTACCTTAAGTTTTCCAAATTGTTGGGATCAAAGTAAAGCTGCTTCAGTTACTTACCAAGGATTATAAGTTCTGTTTTATGGAAGTTGAAGTCATGTTTACGGGAAGGTTTCATGTGTGTGTCTTTGTCAGTTCATGCATGATCTTATTTGATTTCAAACAAGTTTATGGTTATCCAGTTACCTTTAAAAGGAAGAACTCATAAATATTTTCATGTAAGTTGTGATTTAAGTACAGGTTCAGTTATATTTCTTCATGTTCAGGTTAAGTTATGGTCAAGCTATGTAAGTTATGCTACTCTTATTGTTAAACTGTTTTACGTTATTTTTAATGATTTTGGAACCGCCTAAATAACTATAACGAATTACGAAAAGATTCTTACATGTTAGGGGTATACGTACTGAGTTTAACTCACATTTCGAAGTTTTATGTTTTCGTTTTAGGAATCTCGGCAAAGGAGAAATGGAAAGCCCCAGGAGGACAAAACCCTAAGAGCACCTTAAGGAATCTGAAGGTGGTTAGAGGCTCAGCATGAAGGATTTAAAAGAAATTGTGATTTAATGGCTTGTATAATTTCTTTTGGGTTGTTTTATGTTGTTTTGAGGTGGTTTAAGTTAAGTTATGCTGATGATGCATGATTAAAGTTGGTTTATGGTTCATTGCTTTTGATGGGTTTAGTCTTAGCCTTGTCCACCTCCATGGGCGGTGGTAATTCTCTTAGGTGTTTATCCGCTGGTAATCATTGGGTTAGGTGAATCATTAGCTTAATCTAGTGGTTAGTAATCTAGGGGTGTTACAATTGTGGTATCAGAGAAAAACAAACTTGGAGAAACCCCTTCGGGGTATTTTTCTTAGGTGTTGAGCGGAAAAGTATATGATAAAGTTAGAGGTAATTAAGCAATATAAGGAATAGGATAAGAGTTTATATGCATGTGATCTTTTAGAATCTAAGTACATAAGGTACCTGAAGAAATGCTTGAGTCTTGTTCTAAGTTGAACAATGAATCTCGAGGTATGAAAAAGGTCTAAGTATATGATTAGTGGTATAGATCTAGGAAATAAAGAGAAGTATGCATGAACATAAGGAAAGTTGAGTATAGGTTGACACGTTAAGTTCAAGATTTGTTACAAGTCTATATGTTTAAAAAGGTTTGGTAAATAGTGATGTTATGTATGTTTATGAGAAGTATTAAGATATACATTGATGTGATGATATAAGTTTGAGTCTATTATGATATGTGTCATTATTTAAGAGTTGATATAGTTATGGGTTTCGTCCGGGCAATGTTGTTTTATTTTACTAATCGTTAGAATGTTATATGATATATGATAGATGGCCGACCCCGAAACCCCAAACCCGTATATCATGTTTATGCCGCCAGGGGGAATGTGATATCGCTCACATCTCTAGACTGTCGTCTACTTTTGACACGTTGCGAAGAAACCCTAACTCGATGTATCACAACGAGGTACAGAGGGCTCACTGTCTGATATCCACCCTCCCTCATACGCCTCCATGGAATAGGTCTAGAAACAAATATCACAATTTCATTTACACATTTGATCAAGGAGTACACGAAGAGCGTTTTGGGACTTTAGGGGCGTGGTCGATGGTCCCTTTTGAGCTCAAGGTTCAGGAATATGCGAACCATTGGGAGATGCAACCATGGAAAATTCCCTATTATTTTATAGATTTGCTAGGGCCTCCACCTCCCCAAGGATTTGAGGAGTTCCTTCCCCCGCCTATTAATCCGGGGCACCAATCGGACCATGAGGAAGAAGAGGAAACCATGGAAGATGGGGAAGAAGAAAAAGCGCAGCCGTCCCATGTCCCATCCCATGCGTCCAATGAAGTAGAAATCCTTCCTTCTCCTCCAGTGCCTAATCCCATAGTCATAGAGATCAGCTTGGATCATGGAGAAAATAAAGGGGCAAGTCAACCTGTTGTGCATCCCAAGATGGGGAAGAGTGATAATATCGAGACTAATGATGATGATGATGATGATGATGATGATGAGGACTATACTCCTTCTTAGGGAGTTCAGGTTCAGCTAATGAAGGAGACATGATGATGTTGTGATATGCTGTTGGGGCTTTCTGATTTCATGGTGTTAATGTATTTTGGGGCCCTGAGCCAAAACTTATCTCTTTCTTTTCCTCTGCTATGTTATGGATTATGTTGGTGGAAGGGAGTAGTGTCGTTACGTATGAGGACCATGCTAATAGGGTAACCAAGAGGAACCCTAGAACCTATGTAGGAGGGTTTAACCCTGTGGAATTAAAAGATTGGATTCGGGATATAGAAAAGACCTTTGAGGTCCTTGAGGTACCAAAAGAGAAATGGGTAACCATCGGGACCTTCTATTTGGTTAAAGAAGCAGCCACTCTGGGTATTGTGGTCACTGGAACCCTTTTAATAAATGCGAGATCTGTTTATGTTTTATTTGATTCTGGTGCATCGCATTCGTTTATTTCTGCGCATGTTAATTTTGAGCCAGGCTTACAGAATCATGAAAAGGTAGTAGCGTATCAAATACGGTTACCAAATGGCCAAGTTATAACTTGTGAAAGGGCACTCCAGAATGTGCCGCTCAAAATATCTGAAGAAATCCTCCCCCTAGACCTTATTGTCATAGGTATAGCTGAATTTGATGTTATCTTAGGCATGGATTGGTTAGTTAAGCATGGAGCCAAGATAAAATCCGATGAAGGGATTGTTGCTTTGAAAAGTCAGTTAGGAGGTAAAGTTCATTTCAAGGGTGAATCAGAAAAGCTCAATTGTAAGATTGTCTCTTTGATGAAGGCAAGAAGACTCGTACGCCAAGGAGCTGAAGGATATTTATGTTATGTGATGGGAAGTAAGCCAAAGGAGCTGAAAAGCGAAGATGTTCCTGTAGTAAGGGATTCTCCAGATGTTTTTCCCGAAGAGCTCATTAGCCTACTCCCGAGGAGGGAAATCGATTTTGAAATAGAGTTAGTACCAGATACGCGACCAATATAAAAGGCGCTTTATCGAACGGCACTTGCTGAGTTGAAAGAGCTCAAGACCTAACTGGATGAGTTGATGCAGTTGGGATTTATCAGGCCAAGTGTGTCTCCATGGGGAGCACCAGTTTTGTTCGTTAAGGAAAAGGATGGAAGCCTGAGGCTATGTATCAATTACCAAGAGTTAAACAGGGTTACTATCAAGAACAAGTATCCACTGTGATGTATAATGGGATCAAAATAAGGCTTGATCAATTACACATCATAGGAGAGACGTGCAACCAATCTGAATATGGGATGCTTCACGTGAATAAGAGAGAGAGATGGGATGGTTCATGTGAGAAACCAGGATCTATGGGAAGCTTTTGCAACGTGAGGTATTTTGTGAGAGGAGGAATGAGAAAGATTGAATCTTTGAGAGGTTGAAAGGAGAGAGAGGGAGGGTGACGTGGGAGAGAGAGAGGATTCTTGGCGTGAGGCCTTTGACAGAGGGAGATTTGAGAGAGAGGATTTGAGAGGGACGTTTGGAAGAGGAAGATGGGATTAGGGTTTGTGGGAGCGAGAGTTGGCGTTTGGAGAGAGAGATGGAGATTGACATGGATGGGAGAAAAAAGGGGGAACTTGGATTTTTTTTGGATTTTGGGATTCATCAAAAGAAAAGACTTATTTTTAGGTTTTGGTTTTAATCAAACTAAAAAGACTTGTTTTTGGATTTTAGGTTTAAAGAATCAAACAAAAGGTAAAAGATAAAAACAAAGATAGATCAAGGGATCATACTTGTTACAGAAACACCTTCAAGATGAAACCCTAGGGCTACTTATTCTTCCACCTAGTTACAGAAACACCTTCTAGGTTTCAGAGACAAGCTCTTCCTCACCACTTAGTTGCCATACCAAGATACAATAAAAGAGATCAAACGAGGTTTATCCAAACACTCAGGGGGGTAAGCTCAAAGCTTGATTCATAACTCAAAACTGGAATGCCTTTGAGAGGCTACAAGCCAAGCTATTTATACTACTAAAGTCCTAAACCTCCTAGGACTCTCAAGATTGGCGTGCAAGCCATCTTTTCCTACTAGGACTCTTATTGCTTGCCATACAAGCCAACGACTCCTATTATTACTACTACTGGACGCCATCTATGACACCACACACCTTCTAGATCATTTTAGAACATTCTAGACTATTCTAGATTAATCTAGACTTCTACGACTTGGTGCCTAAGTTTATATATATTACTTGGCACCTCACAAAACTGGAAATGTAAATAAAACCCTAGAAATGTAGAGAAATACATCAAAAGGCCAAAACCGTGAAATTCAAACTGAAATGGTCCCAAATGTGAAATTCATCTTGAAATGGTCAGAAATGTGAAATTCTCTTTGGGCTTGAACTTGGGCCTTTGACGTGTGACTTGGAGTCTCTTAGGATGTTTGAACATCCTCTTACCATAGGGAGCACATAATATGAATGGGCCTATGGGTCTTTATGCTCAATCTTTCCTTCATAGCTCGTGTTATCTCCTTGCAAAAGTAATTGGCATTCTTTGATGTATTTGGCGTGAGCCGAAATACATCATTCCCCCCTCGTTGAAAAAAGTTTGTCTTCAAACTTGGAGGATCATCTTTCTCAACCTTTTCAAAAACTTTAGTTGGCCCGTCATTCTTCTTCACGTGAACCAGGGCCTCCACAACAGATGGGAGACGAAGAGCATGATCCTTCACGTGAACTATGGTCTCCTCAGCAGATCGGAGTTGGGCCTTCTTCATTGGGTTTGGCCCTCCATCATCCTCTATGAATCTTGGGTCTTCATAGGTGAGCCCAAGGCTATGTGAATCCCCATTTCCTTCCATGAACCTTGGGTCCCCAAAGGTGAGACCAAAGCTAGACAGATCTCTATCATTCTTCCCTGGTTGCCAAGAATCTGTCCTTGAACTCGATTGATTGCAAGAGATCTTCTTAATGTGTGAATGGGGTTGGTCACCATTATCTTCCACTGTGATAGGATAAAGGATGACCCTCTTGAGATAGAGCAATTAGAACAGCTCTAATATCAACTCCAGAAGCATCACACTCAACTTTAAACTTCTGATCACAGCTAGGTAGGGCTAAGATAGGTGTGTTGCAGAGTTGCTCTTTATCATTGTCGAACACCTGCTGTGTTGTTGGTGTCCATGAAAATAGCTTGGTCATAGGAGATAAAATAGTGCTGTATTTTTTCACAAACCTCCTATAGGAAAAAGCCAAGCTGTGAGAGCTCCTGATGTCGTGAATACTGATAGGAGTAGGCCACTCCTTGATTGCTTTGATCTTTCCTTCATCAACCTTGATTACTTCAGATGAAAGAGTATAGCCAAGAAAGACTATGCTGTTGAAGAAGTGACAATTGTACAAATTCCCACATATCTTCTCGTGAGCTAAGATCTCCAAAACAGATGGGAGGTGAAAAATTTGGTCTTTCTCACTCTTGTTATTCACAAGTATGTCACCAAAGTAGATAGCACACTTGCTAATAAGGGACTTGAAAACCCGAGTCATCAATCTCATAAAAATTGAGGGAGCATTAGTTCGACCAAAAAAGCTTGATTAACCATTCATAGAGATCTCTTTTAGTTTTGATAGCAGTGTCCCCTTGAATTCGAACTGGATCAAGGTACCCACTTCTTGGACCAGCCTTTGAAACGGTTTGGGTACCATCTAGCTCTCCCGTTAGATCTTCAACTCGAGGAAACCTGTACTTGATAGGACTCTTGCTGATGCACAGACGTTGGTTTCCTTCTTTCCTTCTAACCACAAGGGTAGGGTTGGCGCATGGACTGACAATTTCCCTGATCGTACCCTTTTTTGAAGATCTCCATCTTGCTTTTGAACCTCTGGAACATCACTAGGGCTCACGTGATCACTCTCATGCTGGATCTCATGTTGAGAGGGCATTGTTGATGTTTTCTCGTCTGGGATCTCGTGAGAGGTGACGAGAGGGGGTTCTTTTGTGGGATTTTCGTGGCTAGGATTTGTGTTTTGGATCGAGGGAATGATCTTCTTATGCCCACTAAACTCAGGACGTTTAGTGGTCTTACAAGTGGGGAGATTGGGATCATTCTCTTTGGGTTGGGATGGTGGGGCTGTTTTCAGTGGAGCTAGGGTTATCTTCTTGTTTTGAAACTTGGAGGTATATGTATTAGCCCTTCCATCATGCATGACACTCCTATCAAATAGCCACGGTCTTCCAAGCAGAATATGACAAGCATACATAGGCAAAACGTCACACCATAGAGAATCTTTATAAAATTTGTCAATGGAAAAGCTTACCAAACACCGTTAAGTCACTTGTAAATCTTCGCCCTGATTGAGCCACTGGATGGTGTATGGCTTTGGATGGTGTATGGCTTTGGATGGGGACTCATTTCCAATTGGAGTTTGTCCACCATAATAGTTGACGCTACATTAGTGTTGCTTCCTCCATCTACGATTAAAGAACAGACCTTGCCCTTGATAGTACATCAAGAGTGGAAGATGGTCTCTCGTTGTTGTTGATCTTCAAACACAGGAGAGCCACTAAGAATTCTTCTCACCATAAACATCTCGTTCGCCATGAGGGGTTTTTCGGGAATGGACGGAAGTGTGTTTGGTCGTTTGTGGAGCTAGGGGCGTTGGGAAGGAGTGTTTGGAACATTTGCATGTGATTGGGGTTGCACAACACAAACCTAAGCTCTGATACCAAAATTATGATGTATAATGGGATCAAAGTAAGGTTTGATCAATTACACATCATAGGGGAGACGTGCAACCAATCTGAATATGGGATGCTTCACGTGAATAAGAGAGAGAGATGGGATGGTTCACGTGAGAAACCAGGATCTGTGGGAAGCTTTTGCGACGTGAGGTCTTTTGTGAGAGGAGGAAGGAGAAAGATTGAATCTTTGAGAGGTTGAATGGAGAGAGAGGGAGGGTGACGTGAGAGAGAGAGAGAGGATTCTTGGCGTGAGGCCTTTGAGAGAGGGATATTTGAGAGAGAGGATTTGAGAGGGATGTTTAGGAGAGGAGGATTGGATTAGGGTTTGTGGGAGCGAGAGTTGGCGTTGGATGTTTAGACCCGATTTCGTGTCTAAATACCGCCTAAATCCTTAGGCTTTTGACTTGTTTCGTAGCTTGTTTTAATAACTTTTAATGCGTTTTGTTTACTTTTGTAGATTCCGAAGTTGTTACTCAAAACGATTCTAAATGGGCCAATTTTGCATCAATCTTGGGAATCCCGAGATTCCCTAAGATTCCCCGAGCCCTGGTCGTGTTAAAGGCAGCGCATTAGAAGGGCCGGTCATGTCGATAGGCAGCAGAAGCGGAAGCAACGGTTGAAGAACTCCCTGAAGATAACATTTTTCTCCAAGTTTTGAGCCTTGTAGGTGCTGTAGATGGACCGAAAGACACCGTGCCCACGGTCACCTTAATCGTAGCCACGGTCAGCATACTCAAGTTGCTCCCAGTTTTGCCAAGCTGAATATCACTGTGACCACGGTTGCATTCACCGCAGCCACGGTCTCATCGCAGCAGATTCTTGAATAATTTTTGGTCCCGAAGTAGACCGTGACCACGGTGGAATTTACCATAGCCACGGTCTCCACCTTGCTTTTTCCCTTTTTTTCCTCGCCCGAATCACACCGTGCCCACGGTCAAATAGACAACGGCCACGGTCTGTCGAAAATCTGCGATATGTCGGGGGTTCAATCTCATTTACCCCTCATTTCTCCTTCACTTTCTTCCTCACCCTCACACTCGAAAACTCACCTAAAACCCTAAAACTCTGATTCTCTTCCAAAAGTTGACAAATCTCTCACCAATTCCTCCATTTCTTCTCCATCTCTCCTGCATATCGTACCCTAGCTGGGCCGCTCGCCATTTTCGGGTCTTCTTCAAGCAAATTTCAGGTCTCTTGTTGCTTGTGGGGGTCGAAATTAGCAAGAGGAGTTCGCCATCACTTCAATTCAGGTATTCCTTGTTTGTTGATGCATCCAAGTTCGATTTCCTAGTTGATTTTGGATGTTGTGTGCACATTTCTCTGCCTAGATCTAGGGTTCTTGAGTTTTGAACATTAGAATGATGAAACCAAAAAGGGGTTGACCTAGGAAGCTCCCTCTATCACCACCACAGCTGTCATATTCTCTCGAATTGAGAAGGACTCAACCAGCTACGTTCATCAAAAGTTGTCCCCGTGCCAAGGTTACTTTTCATGGTGAACCGCACAAGACTCGCTATGATGAACTCCAAGAGCGACACATCTACGCTCCAAAGATTTGTTGTGATGAGACAATCAACACTCTTTACTGTCGGTCCAGTTTCGACACTCTCACTCAGGTACTTGGCTGGAAAACACTTCTCAATATCAAGGAACCAATCATTGACCAGCCCGTACTTGAATTCATGAGTTCACTTCAACTCTTTAGTGATGGGTACCCTGAGGCCATTTTCAGCTATAGAGTGGGTGATAGGGAGCTAGAATGTTCTGTACAAGAGTTTTCCAAGCTTTGGAATTACCAAAGGATGGGGTATACTTCTGGGAGTGTGAGGAATTCGATGAACAAGAAGCATGGAAGCGGTCAACTTGTTGGAGAAGAGCACATGTTGACTCCAAAGAAGGTCAGGCGAAGTTCTACTGCCCTAAGGAATCTCGAGCACAAGATTTTTGTAATCCTGTGGTGATTGCTAATTCAGTGTTTGGGCGAGATGAGGAACGATCACATGTTCGTCCGGACGATCTCTTCATAATTTACAATACTTTGAAGGGGCACCGAGTGAACTTAGGCTCGTGCATCCTACATTGGTTAGGGGAGATGAGTAGAACTGATAACTTCACCAACCTGGGAATGGGCCATATAATATATCACTTCCTCCGGAAGCAAGGGTTTGATGATTACCTGGGGTTATGGAAGCCACGCTATGTCCCTATTCCCATTGATAAGGGGCTGTTGATCGAAATGGAGATAATTTCTGAGCGCCATTCACGCACCGTCTACCATCATGGTTATGGCGATAGGAAAATCCGCATTCCTCTTGACCCCACTCATGCCGAAGAATGGCTCGATATTACAAATAATAAAAATTGATCGTGCGGACAATTTTATTGTTGGCCGAGGATAATTGGTGGTGCACCTATCCCCATTTCTAGTTTATTGGAAGAATTTGAGGAGAATAACAATGAAGAGATACCAGAGAACTCATCGCAGCATGGCGGCCTGAACCGAATTACTTCTGAAATCAAAAGCTTGCGTATTGAGATGCGTGAGCAGAACAAACTCCTCCATTCCCAGGTGAAGTTGCTCGAAGATCAGCAAAAGGAGCTTGTGAACATCCAACGACACCTGCAACACCACGAGGAGTACCTCCGCCAACAAAGCCGCTTTATGCGCGATTGGAGTTTTCATCATTACACTGTTGAGGGACGTATTCCGACACCTCCAGACTATGTGAATCCCTATTACCCATCCTTCTTTCCACCCCAACCCCGTTCTCCGCCGGGAGGGTCCACTTGAGGACCATTTATAAGCACCCACCCGACCTCTATCATTGTTCTATTTACTTTATTTTGTAAAGTATAAGTGTGGGGGAATGCTTCTTCGGGGGTTGGAGTTGCGATGTCTGGTGGTTGGATTGTTGGTCTCTCGATTTCTTTTGGAATGAGCTCGCATATTTTGGAGTTTGTTCGGTTAGGTTGCTCGGGTTTTTCCTTGTCTTGTTTATTTTTCATGTATGGTCGGGTTGTTGTCAGATTGTTGTCGGGTTGTTGGATGGATGTTTGATGGTTGTCTTATGGTTGTTGGTTGGTTGTTTTTGGTGGGTTGGACTGTTGTTTCAGCATTTCTCGTTGTATTTTGGGTCATTGATGGGATGTAACCGAATGTTTTTTGTGATGAATGCAATGATTTAGTTGTTTCGGTTAGTGTGTATCGAGTTTCACCCTTATTTCCCGCCTCAATGAGTGAGATTGGGGGATAAGATAAGTCACTGGCAATGTATATATTGTTAATATTTTCATTTTTTTTTTATCTTTTCAATTTCCTTTCATAATCTTTTAAGTTAGTTAGTTTTTCCTTTCTTTTGCTTTTGGTCTCGCATGCGAATTCTATAGTTATAAGTCATCTTTTACTCTAACTTTGTTCCGACTTTCTCGAACGACGACTTCGGATCGCCATTTTCAACGCGTATGAAGAGCTTGAGGTAATATCTTTCCACCTTACTCTTTTTATGTGAATTCTTATCATGATTCGTCGCATACTTGGTTTTCTTTTGGGTGGCAAACCCCTATGAGTGTCTGTGTTGGGCTATCTATTGTTGTTGGAGTCGTGTGGGCTCGGGTCGCCACCATTTCTACTTGCTAGATGTTTTGTTTGTTTGTGTTTTTCTAGGTTCTCTACACTTTTCATGTGACACCTTCCCACAATGAGGACATTGTGGAGTTTTAAGTGTGGGGGGGGGGGGGAGATATTCTGTTTCAAGGGTAGATCACCTAGTCGTTTTGTTCTTTGTTTCCCTAGTTTTTTCTTAAAATTTAAAAAAAAAATTTGTGAGAAAAAGGAGAAAAAAGGGAGTGAAAACCTTTTCGTTTTCTTTTCGTTTTGTTTTTGTTTTGCTTTGTTTCCTGGATCTCGTTTTCGAAGTTGAGAAACCGTTCTTAAACTTCTTTCTAAAAGTAATCGGTTGGAGCATTTTCGACCCTAACTCGGGTTCTAGTCGAGACTTATCCTTAATAGACTCCCTTCATTAAGTGTCTTGTGAGACTCCCATTCCTTTCTCCTTTTGTTGGGAACCCGGAGATTCTAAGGGCTTGTGTATGAGTTTGTTTTGTTTCTCGTTTAGCAAAAGCAAAAAGTGCAAAAAGAAAAGAAAAGAAAGAAAAAGGAAAAAGAAAGAAGAAAGCTTTCATAAGTTATAATAACCTGAATCAGTGGAGCGTGTCGCTGAAGACATTAATCACCATACACTTAGCCAACCTACACGGGCCCGGTATTCGTGGTACGAACTGGATACCCCTTAACCCTCCTCCTATATCGCTTTGCGATGGAGAGGGGTAAGGAAAAGACCGTGTTGGGAGGGTATACCCCTTATATGGGCCGTCCAATTCCCGAAAGTAAGGCTAATACCGACTTTTAAAAACCAAAAAGAAAAAAAAGAGAAAAAGAAGAAAGAAAAGAAAAGTTTTGCTTCTAAAAAGAGCGGGGCCTCCCCTTGCATCACGTACGGCCCTCATCAAGCCAAGGGCGACCAAATGCGAGGGAGGGCAACACTCCTCTCGGTTGTTTCGTTGTTTTCAAAGTTGGACGCGAGTTTTTAGAGTCTTTTGGTTCCCGTTAAACCCTTGTTGTGCTTTTGCTGTGGGGTTTCGCTTGTTACAAGGTGTAGGGAGTTAAAAATCTTCAAGATAGACCTTTTTCCGAGTTTGGTGTTTGTGTGTTGCTCCTAACGATCACTTTGGGAAGTTTAATCGCGTTTTCTTAGTTTGGATTGCGAGATCTTGTGAATCAAAGCCTTTGTTTTTCGTTCTTTTTGTTTTCTTCGGTTTTGGTTTCACTTTCCCTCTCTCCTTTTTCTTTGGCTTTTGTGGGTACAACCGCTACAAACCCTCACGAGTCCATCTCGTCCACCCGGGCTGCCGGGGGGTTCAAAGGGCTTGGTGCATACACTAAATGCACTCGTTTCTCTCCCACGAAAGAGGAGTTTGTGTTAGTTAGTTTGTTTTGTTTTGTTTCACTCGGGACGAGCAAAGGTTTAAGTGTGGGGGGGGTGTTTAGACCCGATTTCGTGTCTAAATACCGCCTAAATCCTTAGGATTTTGACTTGTTTCGTAGCTTGTTTTAATATCTTTTAATGCGTTTTGTTTACTTTTGTAGATTCCGAAGTTGTTACTCAAAACGATTCTAAATGGGCCAATTTTGCATCAATCTTGGGAATCCCGAGATTCCCTAAGATTCCCCGAGCCCTGGTCGTGTCAAAGGCAGCGGATTAGAAGGGCCGGTCAAGTAGAAAGGCAGTAGAAGCGGAAGCAACAGTTGAAGAACACCCTGAAGATAACTGTGGCCGAAAGAGACCGTGGCCACGGTCACCTTGACCGTAGCCACGGTGTGATTGAGCCGTGACCTAAGGAAGAGACCTTGCCACCTGAACTAGACCGTGGTCACGGTCACTCTGACCGTAGCCACGGTAGGATCTTTACCCTGCCTAAGGAAGAAGCTGGCCGAACTAGACCGTGGCCACGGTCTCCCATGACCGTAGCCACGGCGGTGCGAAGGAGTGAAAAGTTGTCAGCCCTAATCGCCTAGACCGTGCCCACGCTGCATGGAGACCGTGCCCACGATGGTTCGAAGTGAAGAGAAGAAATTTCTTGCCTTACGCCACAGTGACCTTGGCCACTCGATGCGGTCCCACTGCGATGATTTTTTATCTGTTGTGTAAATAATGAGTTTTGAGTAACAACCTTGTTTACTATTTAATGTTTTTAGGTCATTTCAGTTGGAGCTCATTGAGGGTTAGACTTAGGGAATTCCCAGCTTTATAATTAGGGGTTTTAGAGAGAGATTAGAGGAAGATTAGAGAGAGATTTATTCTAGGGTTTGTGGTTATTGAAGATTTGGGTATTCAAACAATTGAAAGATTGTTGGATCATCTTTTTATTGCTTTCCTTTGTTCATCTACAGCATTTTGATAAGTATCCTCTTCCCTTAACTCTTTTATTAATTACTTTGCAAATTACTTTGCTTGTTCTTTAATTGTTCTTGCTTGTTATTTGATTATCTTGCTTGTTTATGGTTGTTTGATGTTAGAAATCATGTTTAGGTTTGGTTTGGATGTTGTTAGCTTAGTTAGTGTCATGATTAGTGGCTAGAAACCCTATGGGTTAGGGGGTAATTAAGGGTGTAAATGGGTGATTAGGTTTGGGTTAGCAATATTAGTGAGTAATTAGTTGAGAAATCAATTTCCCAATCCTATCCTTCCCTTAAGTGGGATGTATTTGGGTGCGAAAGCATCCCGAATACATCCAACACTTGTTGGAAGGTAAGAATTAGGATGGTTAGTATTCTAGTTCGCGAAAGCGAATAGAAACTAACTAGGAAATTTCGTTCCTTGAACTCCCCCGGGTCTGTCGATGGACTTTGGGGAAGTTAATCCGGACTATCCTTGAAAGAGGAAGCCCGGTGGGTATTTCTAACGGAGTTACCATTTCATTTCCCCTTCTTATTACTCTCTTGTTGCAAAACCCATTTCCTCATCCCCATTTACATCCTGAAAAGCCTCCGAAGCCCATTTTCCATTCCTTGACCGACCTTAGTTTTGTTTCTTGCGTTGTGATCCCTTCAAACCGATATCCTTACCTTAGTAATCTCATCCCGACCATTGACTTAGTTTCTATGACCAAGGCCGCCAGCTCCCTGAGAGAGAATGACAATACCGAGGTCTTATAAACCGCTGTACATTGGGCGAGAGAGATGGAGATTGACGTGGATGAGAGAAAAAAGAGGGAACTTGGATTTTTTTGGATTTTGGGATTCATCGAAAGAAAAGTCTTGTTTTTGGGTTTTGGTTTTAATCAAACTAGAAAGACTTGTTTTTGGATTTTGGGTTTAAAGAATCAAACAAAAGGTAAAAGATAAAAACAAAGATAGATCAAGGGATCATACTTGTTACAGAAACACCTTCAAGATGAAACCCTAGGGCTACTTATTCTTCCAGCTAGTTACAGAAACACCTTCTAGGTTTCAGAGACAAGTTCTTCCTCACCACTTGGTTGCCATACCAAGATACAATAGAAGAGATCAAATGATGTTTATCCAAACACTCGGGGGGGTAAGCTCAAAGCTTGATTCATAACTCAAAACTGGAATGCTTTTGAGAGGCTACAAGCATAGCTATTTATACTACTAAAGTCCTAAACCTCCTAGGACTCTCAAGATTGGCGTGCAAGCCATATTTTCCTACTAGGACTCTTATTGCTTGGCATACAAGCCAATGACTCCTATTATTATTACTACTAGACGCCGTCTATGACACCACACACCTTCTAGATCATTCTAGAATATGCTAGACTATTCTAGATTAATCTAGACTCCTACAACTTGGTGCCCAAGTTTATATATATTACTTGGCACCTCACAAAACTGGAAATGTAATTAAAACCCTAGAAATGTAAAGAAATACATCAAAAGGGCAAAACCGTGAAATTTAAACTGAAATGGTCCCAAATGTGAAATTCATCTTGAAATGGTAAGAAATGTGAAATTCTCTTTGCGCTTGAACTTGGGCCTTTGACGTGTGACTTGGAGTCTCTTAGGATGTTTGAACATCCTCTTGGCATAGGGAGTACACAATATGAATGGGCCTATGGGTCTCTATGCTCAATCTTTCCTTCATAGATCGTGCTATCTCCTTCCAAAAGTAATGGGCCTTCTTTGATGTTTTTGGCATGGGCCAAAATACATCACACTGCCCCGTATTGATGACTTTTTGACCAGCTGTAAGGGGCATGCGTGTTTTCCAAGATTGATCTAAGGTCTGGATATCACCAGTTGAGGATAAGGACGGAAGATACACCCAAGACAGCTTTTAGGACCCGTTATGGGCACTACGAGTTTATTGTGATGCCTTTTGGGCTTACCAATGCCCCAGCAGTTTTTATGAATCGAATCTCATGAACAGAATTTTTAGACCCTATCTAGATACGTTTGTGGTGGTCTTCATTAACGATATTTGATTTACTCACAGACTCGAGAAGAGCATGAACAACATTTGCGAATATTGCTGCAAACTTTAAGAGAACAACAGTTATATGCTAAGCTGAAGGAGTGTGAATTTTGACTGGAAGAAGTAGCCTTTTTAGGGCATATAGTGACCAAAGAAGGGATCAAAGTCGATCTGCAGAAGGTTGAAGCAATCATGAATTGGGCTAGACCCACACCATTACCGAAGTAAGAGGTTTTCTAGGTATGGCAGGCTATTACAGGTGTTTCATAAAAGATTTTTCTAAGATTGCTTTGCCGTTGACAAGTCTGTGGAGAAAGACTACCAAGTTTGAATGGTCAAAAAAGTATAAGCAAGCACTTCAAGAACTCAAAATGAGACTCAAATCGGCCCCAATCTTGGCCTTGCCAGTAGAAGGAAATGAATACGTCGTATATAGCGATGCGTCCAAACGGGGGGTTAAAATGTGTCTTGATGCAAGGTGACAAGGCCATAGCTTACGCCTCTCGATAGTTAAATCCTTACGAGTTGAATTATCCTACTCATGATTTAGAGTTAGCTGTAGTAGTTTTTGCTCTAAAGATTTGGAGGCATTATTTATACGGTGTTTCCATCAAGGTTTATACAGATCATCAGAGTCTTAAGAATATTTTCACTCAGAAAGAGTTGAATCTAAGGCAACGAAGATGGTTGGAGCTCATCAAGGATTACGACTTAGACATTCAATACCATCCAGTGAAGGCTAAATTCAGTAGCTGATGCCCTAAGTAGGAAGAATCGCCATGACTCAGATGCGCCAAAGATGGCCAAATCAAAGCTCAACCAAGAAATTCAAGAAGCAGGGATTGAAGTAGTCCTGCTAGATTATGTGAAAACACAGTTGGAAGAACTTCAGGTACAACCCTCCATTTTGGATGAAATCAAGGAGGAACAGATGAATGATGATCATTTAAGGTATATCCGTGCAGGAAGAGAACAAGGAAAAATGCCAGGGTTTTTGGTTCACGAGGATGGAACCTTGAGGTTCCAAAATCGTCTATGTGTGCCTGCGAGCCGAGATCTACGAGAGAGGATTCTGCACAAAGGGCACAATGCCCCATACTCAGTCACCCAGGAGGTACAAAGATGTACCGAGACAGAAAGGAGAAGTTATGGTGGCCTAACATGAAGAAGAACATCGCCAATTTTGTGGATAAGTGTCTCACATGTCAAAAGGTGAAGATAGAGCACCAGCAGCCTGCAGGAGAGTTAAGGCCATTAGAGATCCCTACATGGAAATGGGATTCAATATCTATGGATTGTATCATGGGATTTCCCTTGACGGTCACGAAGAAGAATGCGATATGGGTGATCGTGGATCGATTGATTAAATCTGCCCATTTCATTCTAATCAATGAGGGTTGGAAGGTTGATAGGTTAGCAGATATTTATGTGAAGGGAATAGTAAGGCTACACGGCAACCCCAAAGACATAGTCTTTGATCGAGACACCAGGTTCCAATCACGATTTTGGATAGCTCTATAGAAGGCCTTTGGCATCACGTTGAGCTCCAATAGCTCGTATCATCCGGAAACAGACGGTCAGACAGGAAGGGTAAATCAAATAGTAGAAGATATGCTTCGGGTATGTGTCTTAGATTTTCAAGGAAGTTGGGAAGAGTTCTTACGATTAGTGGAATTCTCCTACAACAATAGCTACCAAGCTATGATTCAAATGGCGTCTTTTGAGGCTCTTTACGGACGAAAATGCAGATCCCCTTTATGTTGGAATGAACTAGATGAAACATTAATAATGGGTCCCGAGATGATACAGGACATGATGGATAAAGTATGGGTCATCCAGCAGCATATCAAGACCGCTCAAAGTCGGCAGAAAAGTTATGTTGATCGAGAAAGAAACCTTTAGAGTTTCAGCCAGGAGATAAAGTATTTCTCAAGGTTTCACCCACTAAGGGAGTGCGTAGATTCAAGGTTAAAGGGAAGCTAAACCCTCGGTATATTGGGCCTTATGAGATTATTGGGAAGGTTAACCCAATCGCTTATAGGCTTGAATTGCCTACAGAGATGGAGCATTTTCATGGTATGTTCCATGTTTCCCAATTGCGAAAAATATATACCGGACCGAGCCATGTAGTTGAACCCGAGCCAATGGCTATCGCGGAGAATCTACCTTATGAAGAAGTGTCGGTTCAGATTCTGGACCGGAGGGTCAAGCTTTTACGCTCCAAAGAAAATCCCCCTGGTGAAAGTCTTTTGGACTAATCATTCCACGTCAGAATCTACATGGGAAACCGAAGAGGACATGTGAAACAAATACCCCTATCGATTTAAGGTAAGACACCGAAGATAAGAGAGTAGTATTTTCAAGTTTCGGGGACAAAACTTCTCTTAAGGGGAATAAGATGTAATAATCCGAAGGAAATCCCACCCTTAATACGTATTAATTAGTTTAATTGATCAAGGTTAATAATAAATCACGAATAACTACAAGCGCATGTTCCATTTTTCTAACCCAGTGTATGTTTTGCTAGACTTGAATAGTGCAACCATCATCAACGATTCAGTTTAATTTTCTTTTCTTGAAAGAAAAAAAACGCTACCGATAACTTTAACGGTGATTTTGATCGTACGTGAATTCTTTTACCGAGACCGATGTACCGGGTCCTTCTTTATCCGAATTAATTTAAGGTTATAAATATGAGGAACTTTATGGAGGCGTTGGATATATTTATTTGGGTTTCCGATAATATTTTTACGGTTTAAGAAATTTAGGTGATTTAGGAAATTGGGAGATGTAATTATAAGAGGAGGATTTAAAGTTGATAATTTGGGTTATTGGTCCCTAGTGGCCGGCCACCCTAGGAAAAAGGGGATGGAGTTTGCTCTTTTGGGCCTAAGTATTATGGTGTTTGTTTATATATACATAGCAATAAGGAGGGAGTTTTATTTCTTACAATTAAAACACTAAATACAATTCAAGCTCTCATCTCCCTTGAGACCCCTCACCTACCCGTGACCCTCCTCCCTCTGTCTGCCCAGCAATTGGCGACAGCCAGCCGGCCACCCACGCCGTAGCCGGCGACAATTCTGGCCACCCGGCGCACCCCCACACCTCTAGCACCATCATCCTTCACCATCTCCTTCTCCATTCTCTTGCAAGTATACACTCTTATCCTTATCTATATCTTGTTTTTATGGAAATCATGTTTGAATTCTGAGTATTAGTAGGTTTTGTGTGATTTTCAGAAGAGAAATTTGTGATTCTAGTGTTTAGCAAGGGAGGAGTGAAGGACTCAAACTTCAAAGAGAAGAGCTTGGGTAAGTATGTTGAGTTCTTGTTATCTTAGTGTATATTAAGTAAATTCCTTGCAAATAGTGAACATGCATGTGGATTTGAAGGAGTAATTCTCTGTGAAAGTATGGAATTTTGTTAGATTTGAAGTGCATGTTTATAGATTAACTATAGAACAAGAAGAATAAAAGTTTTGTAGTGATGCATGTTGTGTTTGATGATGGATTGTGGAAATAGATGATGTAGTTGTGTTGCATGGGATTAAAATGGGGTTCTATGGTAATTCTCTGGGTGTTTTAAATCTGAGAACTGTAATTATGAGTGTTGAATTATGTTTAGGAAGGATTTAGGCTAAATTACAAATGTTTAAGAGTGCATGATATTAAATTTCAAGGAGGATTATAATCTGGTTGGTTTTGTGTTTTCCAGAAAATAAGGGACGAGACTCTGGGTAACTTTATGGAATAATTAAGTAGATAAAATTGTTAGTTGACGCCTAGTTTTTATGGATCGTTGTTTCGATAAGTATAGTAGGATTTATGGCCAAAATCGAAAAATCGCGCGAATTTGAGAAACTCTGACGTCAGTGTAAATATGGATGTTTTATGATTAGTTAGAGGTTGCTATGGTTCAAGGGCTGAACATAAAAGTTTTAGAGGACTTTCTGAGATTTCCAGAATGGTATCGTATGCATTCATAGGATATCGGGAGAGAGAGTTATAAGCTTCTAACTGAAGAACACGAAATCTAAGTTTCTCCAAAATTTACATTATTGTGGTTGCTTCTGTTCTAGGCTGAAATTCGACCATTTGCCATGCTCAAATCAACTTGGGGTTAAAATGGAAGTTGAAGTATGTATTATGAGCTTTCCATAGACAGCTTACCCATTCCGAACCGATAAGTAGAGGTCGAGTTACGATTTTTTGAATAATTGAAGTTTAAATGGTTATTATTCTGGGCAGCTTGTAAAGATGTTAGTTTTTACCCTCCTTAGCCACGTTTTTAGCCTTCATGGTCACTACAAAGTTGAAGTGTATGTTCTAAGCTTTCCGAAAAGTCCTCTTATAACATGATCCGATATTTGAGGAATAAGTTATGATCTTACGAGTACGCCTTAGAAATCGAGTTCATTATTGTTATTCTTATAAAATCCACTAAGTATTCTCCCATGCTACCACCTAAGTTAAGTCCTAATTTATGGTTTTCGTTTCTTGTAAAGTCCCTCCAAGATATCGTTGCACCACTGTTCAAGTCCCTGCTCATCCCGTACGTATTCTTAAGTCTTCAGGTACGTATATTGTCTGACCTTTTATGAATAATATCATGAATTAATCATTTATGTTAAGTTCTAAATTTATTTTATATTATCCATGTTTATATGTAAAGTATCATGATTTATGTTCAAAATATAGGCAAGTTCTCATGGATTTTTTTTTTAAGTAATTCAGGTCGATTTATCAGGATAAATTCACTGTTATTTCTAAGTATTTATGTGGTGTACCCTTTTATGTTAGAAACTTTTACAATAATTCTATGCTTTGGTTGGTTGAGTCATTTCATGAATAATTTCCCTTTTATAAGTACAAGTTTTATTCAAGGAGATTACAAGACTATTTATTTAAGTTATGATAGGACAAGGGTAGTTTAAGGAACTAGTTTTATTAAGAATCCAAGGTCAAGGTATCAAGGTTTAAGTTTGCAAGTTTTAGAAATTAATAAAGGTCTCGCCCATGTTTACGGTGTCTTAGTGCACACCACGTTTATGGTGCCTTAGTGCACACCAAGGAAAAACATGCTTATGTGCCTTTGTGCACCCCAAGTTAATTATATACGTGCCTTAGTGCACCCAAGGAAAATATAGCTGTAATGCCTTAGTTGCACACCATGGAAACCTGGCCAGTATAGGATAACTATCCACCATCTGGATCTCCGTATCGGTCCGAGTATGCGCATACGGAGGCTTAATCGATGATGGCAAGTAGGGGACCTTCAGGATAATAATACGACAACTAAGTTTCAAGTAGTTAAGTACTTCAAGGATTTAAGTTAAGGGTTTAAGTCTTATAGGACTTGTTTATGGTTTTTAAGTATATTTTACAACATGTTATAAGTCACACTTTATGACTAGTTAGAAGTAACAGTTATGCCATATGTTGGGTATACAATCTAACTCATGTTTTATGACCTAATTTACTTGTCACTTTCTAAGTCATGTGTTCCAAGTACGGTCTGTGTCACGCGTTAAATGGTGTGATATACTAAGTTTTATGTATCTTAAGTTTTCCAAATTGATGGGATCAAAGTAAAGCTGCTTCAGTTACTTACCAAGGACTATAAGTTATGTTTTGTAGAAGTTGAAGTCATGTTTACGGGAAAGTTTCATGTGTGTGTCTATGTCAGTTCATGCATGATTTTATTTGATTTCAAACAAGTTTATGGTTATCCAGTTACCTTTAAAAGGAAGAACTCATAAATATTTTCATTTAAGTTGTGATTTAAGTACAATTTCAGTTATATTTCTTCATGTTCAGGTTAAGTTATGGTCAAGCTATGTAAGTTATGCTACTCTTATTGTTAAACTGTTATTACGTTGTTTTTAATGATTTTAGAACCGTGCTAAATAACTATTCGAATTACGAAAAGATTCTTATATGTTAGGGGTATACGTACTGAGTTTAACTCACATTTTGAAGTTTTATGTTTTCGTTTTAGAAATCTCGGCAAAGGAGAAATGGAAAGCCCCAGGAGGACGAAACCCTAAGAGCACCTTAAGGAATCTGAAGGTGGTTAGAGGCTCACATATGAAGGATTTAAAAGAAACTGTGATTTAATGGCTTGTATAATTTCTTTTGGGTTGTTTTATGTTATTATAAGGTGGTTTAAGTTAATTTATCTTGATGATGCATGATTAAAGTTGGTTTGGTTTAGTCTTAGCGTTGTCCACCTCCGTGGGCGGCGGTAATTCTCTCAGGTGTTTATCCGCTGCTAATTATTGGGTTAGGTGAATCATTAGCTTAATCTAGTGGTTAGTAACCTGGGGGTGTTACAATTGTGGTATCAGAACAAAACCAACTTGGAAAAACCCCCTCGGGGTATTTTTCTTAGGTGTTACAGCACCCTAGGGAAACCATGCCTTAGAGCACACCTTGTTTACCATGTCGTAATGCACACCAGAATAACCGTGCCTTGTGCACACCAGGGAAAAATATGAATATAGTGCCTAAAGTGCACCCCATGGAAATCTGGCCAATATAGGACATTGTCCACCATCCGGATCTCTCGATCGATCCGGGTAGGTGCTTACGGAGGCTTAGCTGATGATAGCAAGTACGGTCCTTTTTTATTAGTATTAAGACAACCAAGTGGTTGTTTAAAGATTAAATACACATTATTAAGTTATTCTATTTTCCAGAAAAGCTTCAAGGTTTTATTACCAAGTCTCATGAGGGTGAATCTTAAATTATTCTATTTTCCACACATGTTTTAAGTTGAACCTGGTCAGATACCGTTGTGATCATGCGTCGATTCCTCTTGATACAAAACCCATTTCAAAAACCAAAAGGAGGGATGCAAAACAATTTAGGTTTGAGAAATACTAGACGGATAATGTAGAGTGTGAAAAGGTAATAAAAAGTTGTTGGGAGAATGAAGAAGAGTTGATCTGGAGAAAGATGTAGAGATGTGCAATGAGTCTGAAAATATGGAGTGATAGAACATATGGGCAGGTTGGTAAACAAATTCAAGCTCTCGAAAGACAATTGATGCAGACCCAGAGGCAGCCAATCACCTAGGAAACGATAGAAGAGAGCACCAGATTAGAAGGAGAACTCGACAAGTTGCACAATCAAGAGGAACAACATTGGTATATGCGTTCAAGATCAAATGAGGTGCTAGACGGTGATCGGAACACATCATCTTTCAACCATAAAGCAAGACAGAGAAGAAGACGTAATGAGATTCGTGGAATTATGAATGAAGAAGGGACTTGGGTCGAGGTGGAAGAAGCCATAAATCATATGGTGCTGGAATATTATAGCACTTTGTTCAAGTCTAGCAATCCACATAATTTTGATGAAGCCATAAAAGGTGTGCAACAGCATGTGACAGAAGAGATGAATGACAGGCTGACTCACCAATGTACTGAAGAGGAGGTTCGAACAGCGCTATTCCATATGAAGCCCACCAAAGCTCCAGGGGCAGATGGACTACATGCTCTGTTTTTCCAGAAATATTGGCATATCGTCAATACAGATGTGATAAAGTTTGTACAAGATATATTGGATGGGAGTCCAATGCCAAAAGAAGCAAATAAAACTCTTATCGCCCTTATACCGAAGGTTCATTCTCCAACCAAAATGGCTGAGTTCCGTCCAATAAGCCTATGCAACGTCCTATACAAAATTGCTGTAAAGACAATGGCTAATAGGATGAAGACTTTCTTACCAGAAGTGATTTCACACAACCAAATCGACTTCATCCCAGGAAGGTTGATAATTGTATATTTTAGTAGCATTGGAGGTGTTTCACACTATAAAATCCAAATCGAAAAGCAAGCGGGGGACGGTAGCCGTGAAACTTGACATGAGTAAGGTGTACGACCGTGTGGAATGGGATTTTCTGGCGGCGATAATGGGGAAGATGGGTTTCTGCGATAAGTGGATTCATAGTGTGATGAACTGTGTGTCTTCAGTTACCTACTCATGTATTATAAACGACAGGGCACAAGGCTTAATCAATCCCACTAGAGGGCTTAGGCAGGGCGATCCAATATCGCCTTATTTGTTCATCATTATTGCAGAAGCCCTCTCGGGACTGATACGGTTAGTAGAGGTTGAAGGTCGTATACACGGCGCCAAAGCGAGTAGAAATGGGCTGACAATTTCACACCTACTTTTTGCTGATGACAGCTTGCTTTTTGCTAGGGCAACTCTGCAGGAATGCTTTGAAATAGTTAATATTCTCAATAAATACGAACAAGCATCGGGACAAAAAGTAAACTTTGATAAATTAGAGGTATCCTTTAGCAGAGGGGTTAATAACAGCAAAAGGAAGGAGCTAGCATCCATTCTTGAAATGTCAATGGTGGAAAAGCACAAAAAGTATCTTGGAGCGCCAACGGTGGTCGGACGGAGTAAGAAAGAGATCTTCAGCTCGCTGAAAGAGAGAGTGTGGAAGAAACTGAATGGTTGGAAAGAGAGACTCTTATCCACAGCAGGGAAAGAGATCCTCTTAAAAGTAGTAATTTAAGCAATACCCACATATCTGATGAGTATATTTAAAGTCGCGACGAATATAATACAGGAATTACATAGTCTTTGCGCTAGATTTTGGTGGGGAGACAAGGATGGCAAGAGACGAATCCATTGGAAAAACTGGGAAACCATGTGCAATCCGAAATGTTTAGGAGGAATGGGATTTAGAAGATTGGACACATTCAATGATGGGCTCCTAGCTAAACAAGGCTGGAGAATAATGCGGAATGGGGATTCACTCTTAAGCAGGGTAATGAAAGCTAAATACTTCCCGAAGAGTGATTTTCTCTCTTCAGCTCTTGGCTATTCTCCTAGTTACGCTTGGAGGGGAATTTGGGCTTCCAAATCACTTTTAAAGGAAGGAATGGTATGGAGAGTTGGAGATGGCAGCCTTATTAACATTTGGAGGGATCCATGGTTGTATGATGAACATGGGAAATATGCGACATCTCAAGAAGCCGGAGAAGATGCCCCATAGTGGGTTCATGAACTCATCCATCAGGATAGTGGCGAGTGGAACATGGAGTTGATTGATAAATATTTCAATGAGAGGGATAAACAAATTATCCTGTCAATTCCTCTGAGCAACAATACCTACAAGGATGCGTTGACATGGGCGTTCACATACAACGGTGTTTTCTCAGTCAAGACAGCTTATCTGGCGTGAATCTAGATCAATTTGAGCCTCACTGGCCGATCATTTGGAGAGTCGATATCCTACCGAAGGCCAAACATCTATGGTGGAAGGTGTGTGCACAAATATTGCCGACAAAAGATCTCCTACATTATCACCATATAGCTCCTAATGACATTTGTACAGATGCAAAACAGAAAGAGAAGACTCGTGGCATGCCTTGTTTGAGTGCTCAAAAATCTATGAAGTTTGGTATGAAATAGGTTTGAACCCGATGGACATCAAAACCAAAATAGGGACAATGGGAGACTTGTTGTAGATATGGAACAAAACACTAGATGGGGAGACTTTGAGTAAATGTCTCACGTTGGGATGGCAGGTGTGCTACAGTAGGAATGAGCAGGTTTTTAACAATGTGATCACACCAACAAAGCTGTTACTCAGTAGAACACAACGGATTTGTGAGGAAATGAAAACTTCTAGAAGAGTTGCTAAGGGAAGAAGTGAGCAGGCTACAATTCCCAATGCAACAATCTGGGTAGCACCACTAACATACATGATAAAGCTCAATGTAGATGCCTCGATTTCTGAAGATGGTTGGGTTGGTTTGGCAGCAGTGGCTAGGAACTGGAAAAGGGAAGTGGTGGTAGCTTCAACAAAACGAGTTCGAGCAAGGTGGCCTCCGAGTATAGCGGAAGCGAAGGCAGTACTCTATGGACTGCAGCTCGCCAAGAGATATGACCTGCAGAAAATAATCATCGAGTCGGATTGCTTATCAGTAATTAGTAGACTCAAAACTCCGACAATATATCTTAGTGAACTAGCTATTGTTTTGCAAGACATTTTGATGTTGAGTTTTGATTTTATATGGTGTGACTGGAACCATGTGAAAAGGAATGGGAACACTGTTGTCCATCACCTTGCTAGATATATCCCGTAAGAACCGACACAGGTGTGGATAGATATGAACCCACAACCTGTAGAAAGCTTTGTACGCGTGGATATTCTTTCAATGAATTAGTCACATCTTCTCTCAAAAAAAAAAGTAAGGAACTCACAATTCTGGCTTTCATTGAAGTTCAGTTACTTGAAAGACTTAAGTATGGCTTTATTGTGTAAGTATACTTCATGTTATTTCTTATTTCTTTTAATTGTTTTGCATTTATCGGAACCGCGCTTAAGTAAGTAATTAATTTTGTAAAGATTCTTACATTATCGGGGGTATGCGTACTGAGTTTATTTCACTCTTCGAAGTTTTATGTTTTCGTTTTAGGAACCTCGGCAAAGGAGAAAGGGAAAGCCCCGGAAGGACGAAACCCTAGAGCATCTTAAGGAGATTGAAGTGGTTAAAGGCATTTTCTGAAGGAAATAAGAGAAATGATTGATAATTTGGCTTGTATAATTTCTATTGGGTTGTGTTATGTTGATTTGAGGTTGTTAAGTTAAGTGATGTCTTGATGATGCGTGTTTAAGTTAGTCTTACGCTTGATTGCCTGCCTTGAGTTATAGTTTTAGTCTTGTCCATTTACACGAACGGCGGTAATGCTCTCAGGTGTTTATCCGCTGCTAATCATTAGGTTAAGTAAGTTATTAGCTTAATCTTGTGGTTAGTAACCTGGGGGTATTACAATCAACAACTTTCCATCACAATCCTCTCTTACACCACTATTCTACTATCATCTTCAATCACTATCATCCATATTTCTTCACCAAAGCCTTCACTCCAAGCTACCATCAAGCCACGATCAAGGGTCCACCATAAGGAGTTTGATCTTCTATTCATCCTACCGAAGTTTAAAGTGAGGTTCGTTCATCCTTTGGTTTTCAATAATGTAGTTTATTTCCATGTAACGTGTTACTTGTACATTCATTTGTAAAAACCTTCATTACTTTAATATTGCATGTTTGGAATATAAAATTCGTGAACCCCGTTCAATTTCATTTCAAGTTTGATATTAGTAGAGTTTGTTATTTAAACAGGCGGATTCGAGAATTATTTAATTTTCGAGTTCGTAACCTTACCCCCAGACTTAGAATTCGGGTTCGTAGACCAGAGTCATTTTTTATTATTTATGGTTTGTCGGTTTCCTTAAATCGGCTGGCGACTCTTTCTTTTTTATATAATCACTTTTTATTATCCAACATGTATGTTTATTACGTCAAAAGAATTTATAAAATAATTTACATATGCCCACATTCCAATCCGGAGTCTACTCAAGAGAAAATGCCATAGAAATTATCAAAGGTCACATGGCCTTTGAATTTTCTAAAGAATTCTCTATTGGGCCATAGCCCGGATTTGAATCGGATTTTATGTAAAATTATTTGTAAGTTAATTTGATGTAATGTCAAACATGTGAATAATAGAAATTGATTATTATATAAAATAAAAGTTTCTTATCGAAAACGAATTTCATAAAATAAAAATATCTTTATTTAAGGATTAAGCAACCTTAGTCGGCTCCCAATCATAACTTAAGTAACGCTTCGAAACTATTCCCCGAACGGGGATTTTTCGGGTCCTACAGACTGGCGGCTCCACTGAGGACTTAAACTTAAAAAGAGGGTAAAACTTGAACAAATCGAGTTGTTTTGAAATTATAAAAGGAAGAAAATTGATTTATTTCACGATTTTATTATTCTTTTAGGCATTTTGCATATCGGGCTACTCCACGGGTCTTTTGACACGGGAGCATAAAGGCGACGGTTTAGGATAAACCTAGGATTTTTCCCCGAGAGCGGGCGGCCACTACTTGTGTGATGCACTCTATATCGCCAGACATTTGGTCTCTCATCTCACCCATGTTATACTCCGAGACTTCCTTAAAGTCCGACGAGCAACATCTCACACACTTTACCCATAAACCTTATATGGGTGAAGTGCACCGAGGGGAGAATATGCGGTATCTCGTCAAATCCAAACCATAGTAGTAATCCATGAATGTTATGCCTTGGTTTACGATACCCTTCATGTTGTATGCTATGTGAATATATGTGTTTCCCTTCCCATTTTCTTTATTCGAGTCGACCTTAATTTAGAGGCTTCGTTCTAGTCCATATAAAATTTGTTGGGTTGAGAAGAGGATTATTTATTAAATAGGATAATTAACCTCAAGACATTATGGCTAGCCCAGTGGATGGGCCCATTTATGTATAAAGGTTGATAATTTTGATTAATAAAAAAACTCGACTCAACTTTGATGATATTATATGGCCCTTTACGATGTTCCCTTAATAAAGGTCCAAAAAATCGGACTAAAGTCTCAACAAAGTTAATGGATAACGTCCTAGACTGTACAATAGTCACTCAGCTTGAGTAAATTAATTTATAGATTTAATTATTAAATCCATCACATTTATGGCCGGCCCATTGTTAGGCCTAGGGGTGGGCACCATAAACCAAAACCGCAAATTGAACCGCAAAACCACATAAACTAAAACGCAAAATGCGGTTAACCGAATTGATTTTTGCATAAAAGCGGTTTAGGTTAACCAAATCGCTATAAGCGGTTTAGGTTTAGGTTTTGAATTTTCATGAAACTGTTAACCACGGTTAACCGCTCTCAATTAAGTTGAAAAAAAATGAATTTATTAGTAATATGAATTTAATTTAACCACGTATCGTCGTATCGGAATATGAATTTATTAGTAATATGATTGCATTTATTTGCATAAATGTTATTGTAAATTTCCAGGAAATCGGTTAATCATAAACCATGTATGTTAACCGGGTAAATTTTCAGATTTTAAAAGCCGTTAACCGGCACCGCTTCTAAATTGCGGTTTCAAGGTTTGGTTTAGGTTTGTAAATTTCAAAAGCGGTTAACCGCAAATGCGGTTAACCTGTTATGCCCACCCCTAGTTAGACCCAACCATATTGGATTTACCAATTAAGCGTATAAAATAATTATAACTCACTTATTATTGCTTTATACAGTCCTTTACAATATCCATTTTTCTTGAGTAAATGAAAAAAAAAAGAAAAAAAAAAGTGTAGGCTATTGGTCTTGTTGAACATTATCTTAGTCCGCATAATAGACAGTATGGCTCAAGCTGTCTAAAGCTCGTCAGCCCAAGTTACGAATTCTCCTTATAACGGTCAGCCCGTGGATTGGGCCCATCCGAATTGAGAAACACTGACTTGTGCTTTCCAACTTATGAGCAGCTCGCTATATTTGACTTTATTTGGCCCTTTATAATGTTCCGTTGTTAGGTCCATATAGAGTTAGGTCAAGCACTCCCAAGAAGTGGGTGAGTCATCTTTTAGTCAGCATGAAGGCGTTGAGTCTGTTAGAGTCTCATATAAGTCTTTTAGGACATACATGCACGGGGTAGTAAGTGTTAGAGTAATTATCGAGTCACTAACAAATTTCCATACAGGTACGATAGGAGGTCGACTTCGGGCCCGCATCAGAGTTCCACATACCGACCGATTGGTTTTAAATCCAAGCTGCGACCCATCTGTCATTCAACCTAGAGCTCGAATTATGGTTGAGGAACGATTCCAAGGGATCCCTGTCCAAGGCGCTAAAGCCAACATCTCGAAACAGCTGGAGGATTTTTACACTAAAATGCAAGGCCTAGTCTTTGCAAATTCCCTCGAACAGGAGCGGAAAATTGGGAAAAAGGTTCCATAAGCAACAACAGGTGATGGATGGCATGCTACTAGCCATCAAAAAGATCAATGAGAAGTAGGGCCTGAACACTGAGGGAGATGATGATGTCATAAAAGTCCATGGGTATGAATCTGACCCGAACTTGTCAAGATACCTGCAGAGGATAAGTCAGGGGGCTTGATAAGTGCTTCTTGTATATATGAAAACTTGGTTGTTATGATGAGAAATTTGGGGAATATTTGATTTGATTATATTATTTTATACCCGAATTTCCCATATTACGCTTGGTTTGGAGTTTGGTGAGTTTTGTAGGGAATTTGTGAAGAATCGATGTAAACCAAGCAAAAAATCAAGTGTAGATCCAAGTTGTGTGCGTAAAGGACCAAGAAGTGTGAAGTTGGATCACCCAAGGCCCAAACAATGGCCCAAAGGACTCCTAGGCCTGAAAAAAGCAGTGGCACGGGTGGTGCCAGAGGAGGCACGGGTAGTGCCTATGACCAAAACATGAGAAAAATTGAAGCAGTGTACTGACACGGGTGGTGCCTAGGAGGCACGGTCCGTGTCAACAGGGGCACGGTCCGTGTCACCCCTGGCACGGTCCGTGTTTTTGACTGGCCATCAAGAATATGGAATTAGATTGTTGAGTGAAGAACCGAACGGAGAAATTCGATAATCGGAACCCTTAGGATTAAACTAGTTATGAAGTGAACTAGACATAGACGACTTTATAATTAGGGGTCATTGGATTATTTGATCTTTAACTTAGTTAAAATTGAAATAACCACGACAGTAGGTGATTGATTTTGCTAAGCAATCCGTTTCATTGCCAAAAGCTCGCTACAGAATAATTTATACGATTATCGACCCTAAAATGTACCGAATTGGTGCATACATGTTCAATCCACTTATTTGATTCATAGAGTTACTTAGGTTTTATCCCCTGAACGTCTTTTTCCTATTGATTGGATCTTGTGATTTGGGTGAATATTTGTGTAAAACCCCGAAAAATCCAACGATGTTGACCGTGACGTCGTTAATAGAATAGGTTTGACTTCGTGTTTTATTATTATTCGTTTGTGTTTATTTATGCTAACGCTTGAGCTCGTAGGACCGTTGAGGGACTAACAAGGGTAGAATAGTAAATTCCACTCGTTAATATTATTATGTGAATAATTATGTGAATATTTTTTGTTATGTGATTATATGATTATTAAAATTAATATTATTATTACTATTATTAGAATTATTAGGTTTTTAGAAAAATCAGTTTTTAATTGTTATTTGGGTTGGATTAGATTGGTTAATTTGGGCCTAATTAAGTGGGTAGTATATAAAACCCCTAAACCCTCCTCTCAAACCCTAATCTCTATCAAACCTCAAACCCTAGCTCTCAACCTCTCCTCTCTTTCCTCGCCCACTGCACCACCACCACGGCTGGCCACTACTGAGCACCGGAAACCACCGCAACCGACTCTCCCTCTCTTCCTTTCTCTTTCTTTTTCATTCTTTCTTCCTCTCGATCTCCCCGTCTCTCGCCCCTGCCCAGCCGCGCCACCGGACGTGCCGCCACCAACGCCACCAGCACCGTCGTCACCACCCGTCGCCACCCTCGCCGGCGACCTCTGCCCCGCCACCCTAACGTCGCCGGAGCCTCTCCCAGTCGAAGAAAAGGCCGCTCGAGTCACTGGCGATTGTTGCTCGGAAAATCGACGTCAACCACCCCCCTCCGACGAGCCCACGGTCGACGCCTGCCACCTGCGACCCCGACGCACCCTCTCCGATCACGCCGCCGCTGCCGTCGCTAAAACCGCCGCTGCCCTAACCTACGTAAACCCTAACCCTAACCCTAACCCTAACTGATTTTACTTCTTGTTTTTCTTTTCTTTTTCCTTTTTCTTTTCTTGTTTTTATTATTGTTAATCTGATTTTATAATTGTAATTATTATTGTTATAAATATTCTGTTTTATAATTATTGTATTATTAGTGTTGTAATTAGGGAAATTAATTGTAATTTTTTTTCTTGTTGTAATTTTATGTAATTTTTTCTAATTGTTATGTGTAATTTTATGTTATTAATTGTAATTAGATTTAGGTTGTAATAGTTGATTATTAGGGTTGAAAGTGATTCTTTAGTATTCGTTATATTCTTTACATGAATCGTTAAACCACGATATTATTGTATGTACGAACTTGGAAATTTATTACTTAGGTTATTTTCTTGAATGTTTAGTTGGTTAATCGTTAAGTCTTTTATTGTTTCCTAGGAATTAATCTTGTTAAAGTTTGTTAAATAAATTAGGTTGATTCTTGTTATTAAAACCCTAGGTTCTTGATTAGTAGTTTAATGTTACTAAGTTCTTTATGATTCTTGTACATGAAAACCTAAGTCTTCTTGATTCTTGTAAATTAGTTAGGTTTCTTGTTCATTAAGTTAAATATCATGTTCTTTTATTTCTTAGGGTTCTTACTTGTTTAATTCATGTTTAATTTTGCCTAAATAAGTTAGGTTGAGTTTATGTTTATTAGTTCTTGGTTCTTGAGTTAATCTTGTTTAAAAGAAATTAGTTTGTTTAGGATTCTTGATTAGAAGTTTAAATGTTTATATGTTCTTTATAGGTTATTCACATGTTCATAAGGCTTTTCTTGTTTATTGGTTAAGAAATTCATGTTTAGGATAACGTTAATATTTCATGCATGATTAGTACAAGGTTAGTTTAGAATTTATGCACATAAGGTATGCCATGTTAGTGTATGATATTTTATACATGTTTTAGGATTAGATTAAATTATTAAAGTTGATTTCATGTGTTGTAATTTGATTCTTATGATGGGAAGGTTGATTGTTGGACCTAAGTTAAGTTGGGCTTTATATCTTAGACCCTAGTTACTGTTTTGAGCCCAAATTAGAACCCCGAGACCGTTTGGTAAAAGTTAGAACCGAAATAACAAATTAATTGATTACCGTTAACGGGACAGTTTTGTTAGTGTCTAAAGATCGGGTTGCCACGGCTAGTATAGTTACCTTTTGGTCAAACCCTCTGAACTGGAGGTTCCCATAGATGTTAGGAACCATAGGAATTTTACGGATCGAACGTTTGAATTGTATAGCCCGAGTTATAACCGTTTTACCGGAACCTGTCAGATCTGGACCAATGGGAAAGACAGGTGTTTTTGAGGTTTTTTGGGACTGAGTTGGGCTTAACCATCAACATAGAAGTTTTAGTAGACATCCTGGGGTTTCCGAAAAGTCCAGAACCAGACCCATAGGATGTCGGGAAGTCGAGTTGTGACCCATTTTATGTGAATGTTATAATCTGTCCTCTGTTTGCTTTTATTTATAAAGAATTGTTGAGTGAAATTAATGTGTGATCTTGTTATGTGTTTTCTTGGAGGTGTTAAGTGTAATTTCAAAAATGATAGGAACCTAAGTGTTCCTAGGGGATGGGTTAGGTAGTTGATAGTTAAGACTAACCTCGTTAGAACGCGTTTTGATTAGATAATTACTTTTATTCTAGGCCCGAGTTAGTGCGAGACGTTAGTGAGCTCGAGTGTGTTCTTCTTTTGCTGTGCTGTGAAGTATATCAGGTAATTGTCTATGCTCTAATCCCCACCGGGATGCTCTTTAAATGTGTTTTGATGTTTTATAATTTATTTTGAGAATTTCATCCCGAAAGGGGACTTTTGTGGAAATACGACCATCTGTTTTGTTAATCTTTTTGATTCGTTTGTGATCTTGGTTTATTTGAGTTGAGAAATTGGGTGGTCTTTTATTCGAAGTTTTGTTAATGGTTTTGATAACTTGGGATGGTTGACTTGAGAGTCGTGAGTTGAGTTTGAATACTGTTAAATAATTCAAGTGGAAACGTTAAGCGGGTTTCGGGGGATAACCTGTTGTGCAGGTGTAACAACCTGCAGGGTTATGGACCAGGAGATCAGGGCTTCCCTCCCTGATATAGGATAGTATTTTGATGCCTTTGGTAGGCGATGTTCTTGATTTTGGTAGGCGACGTTCTTGATGCCTTTGGTAGGCGATGTTTATGCCTTTGGTAGGCGATGTTCTTGATGCCTTTGGTAGGCGATGTTACTTTAAGGGATTTGGTATCCCGCCCGCAAATTAAAATATGGATTGGATGGGTTGAGGAAAACAGTTAAGGGTTAAAGGTTTGTAAAATGTTTGGTTTGATCCCTCTCCCCAAAATGAATTGAAATGAACTTAAACTGTTTTAAACGTTAGGGGTAGACATTATTGAGATTTCCCCCTCATTTTCTGAAATGTTTTGATTTCAGGTGAAGATCTAAATGCTGGGGACGGGAATTAGAAGTGAGGACGACGAGTCTAGAAGTCCTTGAATCTTTTATATTGTTTTCGTTATGAATTCTTAAAGTTTGTTGAGTTGTTAGTAGTTGCCGTTAGCAGACAGTTGTGTTTTCCTTTCTCGCCTTGTATTCCTTCGGGGATACGGCAGTGACGCCCAAACTAAATTTGAAGTCTTCCGCTAAGTTTTGTCTGTTAACGTTAGTTTGACTTTGACTTTCTATAATTGAATTTTCGTATGCTAGAATGGTATCAGAGCTCTGGGTTGCGACCTAGTAGCTCCTCAGAGTCCTTTAGGTTTAGATGGACCCTAGGAAGCTAAGTTCGGAGTGATGAGCGTAGGATGGGGGAAAATGGTTCCATGCTTTCCTTGAATATGTTGTTTGATTATATCATCAGTATTTTTATGTGTAATGCGTTCTAACCTTGTAGGATGGCACAACGCACACACCTCCCACGCCGTGCTTTCACCGTTACACACCCATTCCTCCTGGTTGGTATTTGGGAACCCACATGCTGAACTTTTACGATGAGATCGAACGATACACCAAGGATGTCCCGAACTCCCGCCATGCGATAACGAGGAAGCCTGTGCTAACGCTTTCTGCCACCTTACGAGATGATCCTGGTGGGGCCATATCAGATCGTCATTGCCGCCACCGCTCGGAGGAGAGGTACCCACACCCGGCCGTCTTGGTGTCGAGGTACCGGGTGGAGTCGAGCATCGAATCCCGGGTCTTTTCTAAGATCGCCGGATTGGGATCGCGAGTAGAGAGGGTCCAGCTGAACCCACTGCACCACCGAGGATCATGAGGATGACCCTGAAGAAGATCCGGAGGAGGATCCCGCCGAGGACGACGCCCAGGTTTCTGAGCCCGAGGTAACCTCAAGGGTCACGGCTGCACCCGCCGTTGAGCCCGAGCATGATATTCCACCCGAGGAGGAGGATGAGGTGGACCGGGAAACAGGAGAAGACCCCGAGGAGGGCTCAAGGGATGAGACGAGTGATCCTGAGTGGACTCCAGTCTCAGCGAGGAAGAACCCTCGATGCAGGAGGATCATCTGAGTGGGATGGCTACTATGTGTTGAGTGTTGATGTATAGTTGTTATGTTGATATTTTGTTAAACTGTGAAATAATCTGAATATTGACTTGTTGTTCTTTTGGAAGTATTATACATGATTACATTGGTATATGGAAATATTGTTTTGTGGCCTTGCCAAATGTGATGAGAATTCATGAAATAAACTGTTGACATAAGAGATTACTTGGTGAAATAGAATTACGTTTTCGTATTGTTTAGCACCCTATGAGAAGACCGGACCAAGTAGCTACCTTTAGTATGTTGTTGAGACTATGGTTTGGAAACCCTTTAAGTGGACTAAATCAACCCTTTGAATCAGGATGTCGGACGTGAACGGTACTCAACCTAACCATGGTACTCGAACGACTAGCCGCGACCGAACAAATACTCAAATCGCGAATCGAATCGCGCTAACGCTCGCTCATTTAGTACTGTGGTCGAATACAAAGAACTCCGGAACGACCTTGCTAGCATGCTAATGATTGAGATGCTCGGCAAGCACGAGGACCTACTGAGGAAAGTGGTGGATCGACAAGGAGGAGGGAGGGAAGATGACCCCTCCGCTCTTCTCCAAAGGTTCAACAGCCTTCAACTGCCCACTTACATAGGGGTAGTGACCCCAAAGTCTTCAAGATTGGGTTAGAGAAATTGAGAAGATTTTCGACACCACACCGGCCCCGAGGAGTTAAGGGTGGACTTTGCCGCTACCACCAAGGAAAAGGCCGATTTGTGGTGGGCCAGGTGAAGGAAATAAGGATCGAACCGGGTTTCGACCGAACCGCTTCAAGATTGTGCTAAGGATCGATTTTACCCAATTTCTCCGAAGGCAAAAGAAAAAGAATTTATGAATCTGCGTCGAGGAAACTAGCGTGCTTGCCTACTCGCAAAGTTCATCGAACTATCTCGTTTGCATTCGCTGGTAGCCACCGAGCGGCTAAGGATGGACCGCTTCGATGGATCAATTGTAAGATCCAGGATCGCATGTCGTCACGGGAGTTCACGCCTTACCGAATATCTCGAACGTTGCCCTCATCAGAGAGGGTGATGCATGACATGGAACGGCGCTTAGGCATACAAGGGCAAAAGAGGAAAGAACCACCCGCTTTAACCCACCTCAACATTTTCAGAGAAGAGGTTCCGCCCTAGCAACTGGCAGGGAAATCAGTCTTCGGGGCGTAGACCGTCGAATACTCCAATCTGCAAGGTTTGTGGTCGACCAGGCCATTATCCACGGGATTGTAGAGTAAGGAACGTGCGAGGAGGATGTTTCAACTGCGGGAGTTTCCAACATCAGGTACGTCAGTGCCCTCAGCAGCCGACGGGGGGCCGAAATGGAGGGAACAATGGAAGCAACGGAAATAATGGGAACAATGGGAATTGGAGAGCCCCGCAGACGACATATCAAAATCGGGGAGGCTACAATGGGAACCAAAGGCCACAACAGCAAAACCAAAGCGGATCTGATGGAAATCAGAATAACCGAGGGAGGCCAGCAAACCCGCCTCGTCCGCAACAACAACAGCCATCGCGCAACGGAGGAGGACGAGTATACGTAATGAGGAAAGAAGAGGCTGAGAATGAAGCAGACGTTGTGACGGGTACCTTCTCTCTCCACCTCTACACTATATCTGTTTTGTTTGATTCTGGTGCTAGTCATTCTTTTGTTGGACGAGCTATAGTAGAGAAGGCTAAGATGAAACCCTCGGAGAATAGTAAGCCTATATCGGTAGCCCTACCTACCGGGGATACCATTAGTTGTGGAGAGTTATATGGTGGATGCCCTATAGTGATAACAGGACAGGAGTTTGAGGCTGACCTCTATATGTTTGACCTAATGGAGTTCGACGTTATTTTGGGGATGGACTGGTTAGCAAAATATAGAGCCCAGATAGATTGTTATAAGCAAAAGGTGACCTTAATGGGACCAAACGGAAAGAAGGTAGTACATTGGAGTGATAGGCACCTTCATAGTGTACGGATCATCTCTGCTCTCAAGGCCCAAAAGTTAGCCAAGGTTGTGAAGGGTTTCTATGCAACGTAATCAACACCAAGGCGGAGGAGCTCATGATTGAGAATATCCCAGTGCGGGAGTATCCTCGATGTATTTCCAGAGGAGATTCCGGTTTGCCTCCAATCGAGAGGTAGATTTCGCATCGATTTGGAGCCCGGCCGCACTGCTTCAAAAGCCCCATATCGCATGGCCCGCAGAGCTTAAGGAGTTGAAGACTCACCGGATGAGCTGTTGGAAAGGGGTATATCCAACCCAAGACGTCACCACGGGGAGCACTGTCTGTCGCGTGAAGAAGAAGGATGGTAGCATGAGGTTGTGCATCGACACGGAGTTGAACAAGATTACCATCAAAAATCATTATCCTCTACCTCGTATTGATGATCTTTTTGACCAGTTGCGAGGAGCAACAACGTTTTCTAAGATAGACCTGAGGTCAGGTTATCACCAGCTGAGACTTCGCGAAGAAGATATCTCTAAAACCGCATTCCGAACTCGGTATGGTCATTATGAGTTCGTGGTAATGCCTTTGGGCTTACAAATGCCCCACCGCTTTCATGGATTTGATGAGCAGAGTGTTCGAACTGCTCTCGGATAAGTTTGTAGTGGTGTTCATCGACGACATATTGGTATACTCAGGGACACGGGAGGAGCATGCGAATCATCTGAGAGAAGTATTGACGACTCTACGAAGCAACAAGCTTTATGCGAAGCTCAAGAAGTGTGAGTTTTGGTTGGAACAAGTGGCGTTCTTAGGACATGTGGTGTCTAAGGAAGGAGTGGCAGTAGACCCTCAAAAGGTGGAGGCCATCACCAAGTGGCCGACACCGAAGAATGCCACGGAGGTTAGGAGTTTTCTGGGTTTGGCAGGGTATTATAGGAAGTTCGTGCAAGATTTCTCGAAAATCGCCACCCCGTTAACCAATTTGACTCGGAAGTCAATAAAGTTCGCATGGTCGGGAAAATGTGAGCAAGCATTCCAGGAGTTGAAGAAGAGGCTTACCTCGGCCCCTATTCTTGCCTTACCTCAAGGGAATGAGGGTTTTGTTATCTACAGTGACGCATCGCATGGTGGATTGGGTTGTGTGCTCATGCAGGAAGGGAAGGTGATTGCATATGCATCCAGGCAATTGAAGACACATGAGAGGAATTATCCCACTCATGATCTGGAGTTGGCAGCAGTGGTTTTTGCGCTTAAGATTTGGAGGCATTATCTTTACGGGGTACACTGTGAGATATTCACAGATCATCAGAGTTTGAAGTACCTTTTCACCCAGAAGGAGCTGAATCTCAGGCAGACAAGATGGTTAGAGTTCCTGAAGGATTACGATGTGAATTTCCAATATCATCCCGGAAAGGCGAATGTAGTGGCTGATGCCCTGAGTAGAAGACCGTATCCTGCTGTAAACCACTTGATGACGATGCCGCACGAGTTGTGCGAGGAGTTTAGGAGGTTGGAGATTAATGTGGTAACACCTGGGAAGAAAGCTGTACTGAATGCCATGGAGTTACAACCTACTCTAATGGAGGAGATCAAGAGAACCCAAGAAGTGGACTTACAGCTTGTCAAGATACGGGAAGAAGTGTTGCAAGGGAAAGCCCCTGGCTTTGTGATCCACGAAGACGGTACATTACGGTTTCATAACCGCATCTGTGTACCCAATATGGAGGAGCTGAAAAGGAGGATTCTAGAAGAGGGACACAATACGCCATATTCAGTGCATCCAGGGGGAAATAAGTTGTACAAGGATCTTAAACAGATGTTCTGGTGGAGTAATATGAAACAAGAAGTGGCAGACTTTGTGGCCAAGTGTCTTACTTGCCAGCGAGTCAAGGCAGAGCATCAACGACCAGCCGGACTTCTGCAACCGTTAGACGTCCCTGAGTGGAAATGGGATTCGATATCAATGGATTTTGTGGTAGGTCTACCAAGGACCAGGCGGAAACACAATGCAATATGGGTGATTGTAGATCGTTTAACCAAGTCAGCTCATTTCCTAGCCATCGCCAACAATTGGTCCCTAGATCAGCTAGCTCAAGCCTATGTAAGGGAGATTGTAAGGTTACACGGAGTACCCAGTTCTATAGTCTCGCAGAGACACCGATTTGATCGGGTTTTGGAAAAGTTACAAGAGGCGTTTGGCACAAAGCTCAAGTTCAAGACCGCTTCACCCAGCTACGGATGGAGAAAGAGGACCATCCAAACCCTCGAAGATATCTGCGAGCATGCGCTTTAGATTTCAAGGACTCGGATGACGAGTTGACTCATTGAATTCTCATACAACAACAGCTACCATGCTAGCATAGGGATGTCACCCTTCGAAGCTTTGTATGGAAGGAGATGTAGAACTCCCCTATGTTGGCAAGACATCGATGAAGCTCTAACGATTGGACCGGACCTAATACAGGCCACTACTCGTAAGGTTCGAATCATTCAAGACAAGATGAAGGCAAAGACAAAGTCGACATAAAAGAGTTATCTTGACAAAAGGAGAAGACCTCTAGAGTTTGAAGTAGGGAATACGTGTTTTATGGTCTCACCTACAAAGGAGTTATGAGATTCGCCACGGGAAGTTGACACCAAGGTTTATCGGGCCATACCCAATTTGAACGATCGGGAAGTCGCCTACAAGTTACAAATACGGAGAACTCCCCAGAGTGCACAATGTCTTCCATGTGTCACAACTCAGGAAATATGTTCCGGACCCGACCCATGTGATTGATCCCGAGCCGCTTCAGCTGCAAGAAGATCTGAGCTATGAAGAGCAGCCGCTAGAAATATTGGACCGTAGAGAAAAGCAGCTTAGGAGGAAAGTAGTTCCTTTGGTAAAAGTACGGTGGGCAAACCATACTACAACAGAAGCAACCTGGGAAACAGAAGACGAAATGAGGAAGAAGTACCCTCACTTGTTCCAAGCCTAAGCCGCGTCAAGTTTCGGGGACGAAACTTCTTTTAAGAAGGTAATGATGTAAAACCTCGAGTTTTAGGAGGAATGAAACCGTTAGTTTTCTTTACCGGACCGTTAGGGTTAAGTTTAAGTTTAAGTTTCGAGGACGAAACTTCTTTTAAGAAGGTAATGATGTAAAACCCCGAAAAATCCAACGATGTTGACCGTGACGTCGTTAATAGAATAGGTTTGACTTCGTGTTTTATTATTATTCATTTGTGTTTATTTATGCTAACGCTTGAGCTCGTAGGACCGTTGAGGGACTAACAAGGGTAGAATAGTAAATTCCGCTGGTTAATATTATTATGTGAATAATTATGTGAATATTTTTTGTTATGTGATTATATGATTATTAAAATTAATATTATTATTACTATTATTAGAATTATTAGGTTTTTAGAAAAATCAGTTTTTAATTGTTATTTGGGTTGGATTAGATTGGTTAATTTGGGCCTAATTAAGTGGGTAGTATATAAAACCCCTAAACCCTCCTCTCAAACCCTAATCTCTATCAAACCTCAAACCCTAGCTCTCAACCTCTCCTCTCTCTTTCCCTCGGCCAGCAGCCGCCCACCAGACCACCACCGCCGGCGCCGCCGCCTGGAGCACCGGAAACCACCGCAACCGACTCTCCCTCTCTTCCTTTCTCTTTCTTTTTCATTCTTTCTTCCTCTCGATCTCCCCGTCTCGCCACCAACGCCACCAAAGACCGGCTGCCACCACCCGTCGTCGCCACCCTCGCCGGCGACCTCTGCCCCGCCACCCTAACGTCGCCGGAGCCTCTCCCAGTCGAAGAAAAGGCCGCTCGAGTCACTGGCGATTGTTGCTCGGAAAATCGACGTCAACCACCCCCCTCCGACGAGCCCACGGTCGACGCCTGCCACCTGCGACCCCGACGCACCCCTCTCCGACCGCCGCCCGCCGTCGCCGTCGCCAGAAACCGCCGCTGCCCTAACCTACGTAAACCCTAACCCTAACCCTAACCCTAACTGATTTTACTTCTTGTTTTTCTTTTCTTTTTCCTTTTTCTTTTCTTGTTTTTATTATTGTTAATCTGATTTTATAATTGTAATTATTATTGTTATAAATATTCTGTTTTATAATTATTGTATTATTAGTGTTGTAATTAGGGAAATTAATTGTAATTTTTTTTCTTATTGTAATTTTATGTAATTTTTTCTAATTGTTATGTGTAATTTTATGTTATTAATTGTAATTAGATTTAGGTTGTAATAGTTGATTATTAGGGTTGAAAGTGATTCTTTAGTATTCGTTATATTCTTTACATGAATCGTTAAACCACGATATTATTGTATGTACGAACTTGGAAATTTATTACTTAGGTTATTTTCTTGAATGTTTAGTTGGTTAATCGTTAAGTCTTTTATTGTTTCCTAGGAATTAATCTTGTTAAAGTTTGTTAAATAAATTAGGTTGATTCTTGTTATTAAAACCCTAGGTTCTTGATTAGTAGTTTAATGTTACTAAGTTCTTTATGATTCTTGTACATGAAAACCTAAATCTTCTTGATTCTTGTAAATTAGTTAGGTTTCTTGTTCATTAAGTTAAATATCATGTTCTTTTATTTCTTAGGGTTCTTACTTGTTTAATTCATGTTTAATTTTGCCTAAATAAGTTAGGTTGAGTTTATGTTTATTAGTTCTTGGTTCTTGAGTTAATCTTGTTTAAAAGAAATTAGTTTGTTTAGGATTCTTGATTAGAAGTTTAAATGTTTATATGTTCTTTATAGGTTATTCACATGTTCTTAAGGCTTTTCTTGTTTATTGGTTAAGAAATTCATGTTTAGGATAACGTTAATATTTCATGCATGATTAGTACAAGGTTAGTTTAGAATTTATGCACATAAGGTATGCCATGTTAGTGTATGATATTTTATACATGTTTTAGGATTAGATTAAATTATTAAAGTTGATTTCATGTGTTGTAATTTGATTCTTATGATGGGAAGGTTGATTGTTGGACCTAAGTTAAGTTGGGCTTTATATCTTAGACCCTAGTTACTGTTTTGAGCCCAAATTAGAACCCCGAGACCGTTTGGTAAAAGTTAGAACCGAAATAACAAATTAATTGATTACCGTTAACGGGACAGTTTTGTTAGTGTCTAAAGATCGGGTTGCCACGGCTAGTGTAGTAACCTTTTGGTCAAACCCTCTGAACTGGAGGTTCCCTTAGATGTTAGGAACCATAGGAATTTTACGGATCGAACGTTTGAATTGTATAGCCCGAGTTATAACCGTTTTACCGGAACCTGTCAGATCTGGACCAATGGGAAAGACGGGTGTTTTTGAGGTTCTTTGGGACTGAGTTGGACTTAACCATCAACATAGAAGTTTTAGTAGACATCCTGAGGTTTCCGAAAAGTCCAGAACCAGACCCATAGGATGTCGGGAAGTCGAGTTGTGACCCGTTTTATGTGAATGTTATAATCTGTCCTCTGTTTGCTTTTATTTATAAAGAATTGTTGAGTGAAATTAATGTGTGATCTTGTTATGTGTTTTCTTGGAGGTGTTAAGTGTAATTTCATAAATGATAGGAACCTAAGTGTTCCTAGGGGATGGGTTAGGTAGTTGATAGTTAAGACTAACCTCGTTAGAACGCGTTTTGATTAGATAATTACTTTTATTCTAGGCTCGAGTTAGTGCGAGACGTTAGTGAGCTCGAGTGTGTTCTTCTTTTGCTGTGCTGTGAAGTATATCAGGTAATTGTCTATGCTCTAATCCCCACCGGGATGCTCTTTTAATGTGTTTTGATGTTTTATAATTTATTTTGAGAATTTCATCCCGAAAGGGGACTTTTGTGGAAATACGACCATCTGTTTTGTTAATCTTTTTGATTCGTTTGTGATCTTGGTTTATTTGAGTTGAGAAATTGGGTGGTCTTTTATTCGAAGTTTTGTTAATGGTTTTGATAACTTGGGATGGTTGACTTGAGAGTCGTGAGTTGAGTTTGAATACTGTTAAATAATTCAAGTGGAAACGTTAAGCGGGTTTCGGGGGATAACCTGTTGTGCAGGTGTAACAACCTGCAGGGTTATGGACCAGGAGATCAGGGCTTCCTTCCCTGATATAGGATAGTATTTTGATGCCTTTGGTAGGCGATGTTCTTGATGCCTTTGGTAGGCGATGTTTATGCCTTTGGTAGGCGACGTTCTTGATGCCTTTGGTAGGCGATGTTTATGCCTTTGGTAGGCGATGTTCTTGATTCCTTATGTAGGCGATGTTACTTTAAGGGATTTGGTATCCCGCCCGCAAATTAAAATATGGATTGGATGGGTTGAGGAAAACAGTTAAGGGTTAAAGGTTTGTAAAATGTTTGGTTTGATCCCTCTCCCCAAAATGAATTGAAATGAACTTAAACTGTTTTAAACGTTAGGGGTAGACATTATTGAGATTTCCCCCTCATTTTCTGAAATGTTTTGATTTCAGGTAAAGATCTAAATGCTGGGGACGGGAATTAGAAGTGAGGACGACGAGTCTAGAAGTCCTTGAATCTTTTATATTGTTTTCGTTATGAATTCTTAAAGTTTGTTGAGTTGTTAGCAGTTGCCGTTAGCAGACAGTTGTGTTTTCCTTTCTCGCCTTGTATTCCTTCGGGGATACGACAGTGACGCCCAAACTAAATTTGAAGTCTTCCGCTAAGTTTTGTCTGTTAACGTTAGTTTGACTTTGACTTTCTATAATTGAATTTTCGGGGCGTTACAATTTGTTAGATTTGCTATTTGTTAGTAAATAGAACTAGCTATAGATTGATCTCATTCAAAACCCGACTGATTTAGCAATCACATAGGAAGCTAGTTTGGTGTGTAGTTAGCAAAGTTCCTGTGGGATCGACCTTGATATTTGCTACACATACACCCGTGCACTTGCGGCTTATCAAGTTTTTGGCGCCGTTTCCGGGAACTTTGTCCCTAGCCACCACCGAACGAATATCCTTAGATTGACTAGATCTTTTCCCTTTTGTTTTTCCCGTTTTTATTATTTTTTTTTCAAAAAAAAAAATCAAAAAAAATGGCAATTATCTATTTCCCCCAATTTGAGCAGGAATTATTTTGGCGCTATTTTGAGCGATTACTTGCTTGTCCTGTTCCATGTGGTATTATTCCTGGGAAATCAGATATTCTTGATATTGTTGTGGAGGGGGTGAATATAGAGACTCGTACTCTATTAGAGTATTTTGTTTTTTATACTAAAACTGTTGATGAAGCTTGGACTTTGCTTGAATGGCTTGCACATGATACATTTGATTTTGAAAATTCTTATAGTGCATCTGGGTACTCTTACTCTAATCTTTGTGCTTCTCATCCTAACTCCTATACTCGACCCTATTGTTTGCCTCCATGTGCTTTATGTTGTTCTTTTGACCATGATGATTCTACATGCCCAAGTTATGCTAGAATTGAGTTTTTGGTGAGAGCAATATTAGAGCAACAAGATAAGTTGGAAGCTAGTCTAGAGGAAATAGAGGAAATAGTTTACTCTTCTGAGTCATCTTTGCCAACTGTTGCTCCTTCTCATCCTAGCTTACCTAGAGACACTACTGATGATGTCTTCACTTTTCCTAATGCTTCCTTACCTTTTTCTCAGTCGACGGGGTTTGAGGTGAGTGATTCCTATAGGTTTGATGCTAGGTATGATGATGATGTTTGTCATGAGTCAATTGATGCTATTGATGAGGAGTCTTGTGAGGGGTTTGTGGGTGGATTGGGTCCTTCAAGAGAGGAATCTGATGATGTACTCCATGCTTCTATACTTTGTTTACTAACTTCTGTTGCCCCTAAGAACCTTGAGGAGCCCATTCCCTGTGAAAAGACCATTGATGTTCATGTTGATGTGGAATGTGTGGTTAACTCTTGTGATGTGACTGTGATTGAGGGGACCAATAATGTCTTTGACTTGTCCTTAGGCACTTTAGAAGGGTTTCATCTCTATCTTGATCCATATAATGAACGCCTAGAGGACTCAGCTAGAAAAATCATGTGGACGACTTATTTTGATTCTTTTGATTTTTCTAAGGCCTTTGATCTATTTAAGAGAGCGATACTTACAATTTCTGCTATATCTCTTTTGTTGCTCTCTTATTTGCAAGCTTGTAAACCGCATGCTGAAGAGTTTGACAAGCTTCTTAGGGCATTGACATCATCTGCAGTAATGGCCCTAGTCTTGAGTTCTTGATGGAGTGACTGATGCTCCATTCGCCCCATTCTTGAAGAGGCGATAGTTTAGGTGCATCTAGCACCTAACCTGGTGAGATCTTTCCTTATTTCCCCTTTTGCAATTTATTTGATTGTACTTGCATTGAGGACAATGCTTTGTCCAAGCATGGGGGGATTTGTGTGAAAATTTTGATATTTGTAGTCTTTGTCCATTATGGTATATATGTGTAGTAGTGTCTTGAGTGTGTTTTTTTTTCCTTGGTTTTTCTAGTTTAGTTTCACTTGTATAAATTGCATCCACCTAGGTGCACTAGTTAGATTTGCTTGTAGTTTTTCTTTTCTTCTTTTCGTAGTTTGTTTTAGTTTCATATTTTCTTGTTTTCATTTTGAGTCTTGAAAAAAATTTCAGAAAAAATTAGAAAATCGGAAAAAATTAGAAAATCTAAACAATAGAGATAGTTTTCTTTTGACTTGATTTGATCTTGTATAGCCCATTTGTGAAGGACTGTGAATTGACACGAGTTGTGAAGCTAAATGTTGTGAGAATTGTGCTAGGATAATGAGATCGATTACTTTTGTCACTATTTTACGAGTGAGTTGTGCATATGCATATCTTTTAAACTGGGAAATGATTGTTGAGCGCTACCCGTGAGTCCACATAAGCCTTAAAGAAAAGACTAATCATTTTTATTAGTCTAATTTCCATGAGTGACTCACTATTGTGGCATCCTCCTTCATTTGCTTTGCATCTCCTTGAAATTGCTATGCGTTGTACATTGACAAGATGACAGAGGCATTAGGAATTGAACCCGCAAGCCTTGGCCACCCGTTTACATCAGAATATCCATAGTTAGCCCCTTCTTGCCTTGACTATTTCTTTTCTTGAACCCACATTATAAGCCCTGGCCAATTATATAATTCCTACCCTAAAGCCATAGCTTGAAATGTTTTGAGTATGAAGTTGGGTTGATTGTGGTTACTTTTGTGGTTTGGTTTGTGATGGGGATTGGTTTGAGTTGTAAATATTAATTTGATTCCCCAATTGTGTACATTGAGGTTGTTGGTTGGAATTGGAAACTTGCCTAGTAATTTGTATATAAGTGTGTTGTTTGTAAGTGTGTGTGTTTGTATCGAAGAAAACAAGAAAAAAACCGAAAAAATAGAAAAAGTGTTCAAAAAAAAAAGAAAAATCGGAGAATTCCGGAAAAAATGAGAAAAAAAAGAGAATAAAGTGTCTGACATTGTGTTTCTTTTGTTTTGTTTTGAGGCAAGTTTTCAATTGTTTGTGGGGTTGATTTGGATTGATTATAAGTGGTGAGAGTGAATGTATGTTGAATTGGTGCGGAATAATTTCAAGCTTTGGCTTTTAGCTCCACAATTCCCAAATATTATCCACTCCTTACCCTTAACCCTAGCCCCGTTACAACCCTTGAAAGTCCTCTTGATTGTCATTGTTGCTTTGCATATTCGCGGTGGAGAGTTGAGATTCTTAGCAAGTACGTGGTTGGTTGTAGCTTTGGTTAGAGTATTGAGAGAACCAGCATATTTATATGATCAAACACATGAGCGGAGTGTTTACCGTGTGAGGTTTGCTCTCAATCTTACCTAGTTTCATGCTTAACATGTGCATACTTATTTCATCGGTGAATAAGGGTGATTGGTTGAACTTGATGAGTGCCATTCTTGTATAATTTATCTTCATCTACTCGTGTAACTTGGCTTTTTCTTCATTCTTGGTCTGTACTTTAGATTAGATTGGGTTGATTGAATGTTCTATCATTGTCATCCGGAGGAGTTGAAATTAAATAAAATATATTCGTTTTTGTTAATTTTTACTTTTGAGTCTTTTTATTTTTGCTTTGAATTCTTTGAGTCTTTTTGTCCCGTTTTCTTTTATTTTCTTTCATTTTCTTTCTTTGCCTTTTCTTTTGAGTTTGGACTTGCTTAGGGACAATCAAGGACTAAGCATGGGGGATTTTAATAAGTGCTTCTTGTATATATGAAAACTTGGTTGTTATGATGAGAAATTTGGGGAATATTTGATTTGATTATATTATTTTATACCCGAATTTCCCATATTACGCTTGGTTTGGAGTTTGGTGAGTTTTGTAGGGAATTTGTGAAGAATCGATGTAAACCAAGCAAAAAAATCAAGTGTAGATCCAAGTTGTGTGCGTAAAGGACCAAGAAGTGTGAAGTTGGATCACCAAGGCCCAAACAATGGCCCAAAGGACTCCTAGGCCTGAAAAAAGCAGTGGCACGGGTGGTGCCAGAGGAGGCACGGGTAGTGCCTATGACCAGAACATGAGAAAAATTGAAGCAGTGCACTGACACGGGTAGTGCCTAGGAGGCACGGTCCATGTCAACAGGGGCACGGTCCGTGTCACCCCTGGCACGGTCCGTGTCGCCTGCGTCTCTTCATTTCCGGCGGTTTTGAGTTGCAATTTGCCTATATTATCTTTGCTTTTGAGGGCAATCATCATTCTACCATCTTTCATTCCATAACCTAACCCTAATCCATATCCTTCCATACTATCCATCTCCATCTCTACCATCATCCATCCCTTCCTCCACACATCCATCCACATTCATCCTTAGTTGAAGATTGAGGGTTTATTGGAGTTTGAAGATCGATTCTCAAGAAATCCATTGAAGTGGAGGAGCAAAAGTCCCCACCGATCATCATTTAAGCGAGGAATGATTTCCATCTCGGTTTACTTCTCTTTCTTTTAGATTTCATGCTTTCTAGAATAGATTTTGATATGTTTTGTGTTTTGAACATGAGTAGTGAGTAGTTTATTTTAGTTTGGGGGATAAACTCTAATTAGTTGCTTTCATGGGTTGAATTTTGTTGGATTGAACAAGTTGTTATCTAGTTTGAATGCATTTCATTTATCCTTCGATTATGTATGTCATTGTTTTTGAATGGCCATCAAGAATATGGAATTAGATTGTTGAATGAAGAACCGAACGGAGAAATTCGATAATCGGAACCCTTAGGATTAAACTAGTTATGAAGTGAACTAGACATAGAAGACTTTATAATTAGGGGTCATTGGATAATTTGATCTTTAACTTAGTTAAAATTGAAATAACCATGACAGTAGGTGATTGATTTTGCTAAGCAATCCGTTTCATTGCCAAAAGCTCGCTACGGAATAATTTATGCGATTATCGACCCTAAAATGTACCGAATTGGTGCATACATGTTCAATCCACTTATTTGATTCATAGAGTTACTTAGGTTTTATCCCCTGAACGTCTTTTTCCTATTGATTAGATCTTGTGATTTGTGTGAATATTAGTTAGATTTGCTATTTGTTAGTAAATAGAATTAGCTATAGATTGATCTCATTCAAAACCCGACTGATTTAGCAATCACATAGGAAGCTAGTTTGGTGTGTAGTTAGCAAAGTTCCTGTGGGATCGACCTTGATATTTGCTACACGTACACCCATGCACTTGCGGCTTATCAGGGCTTAGAATCATTTAAAGGGAAGTTCAAAGTCGCGTCGGAGATTCCCAAAATCACTGAAAACCCTATTGTCAAGGCCTTGGAACAAAAACTTGAGAGTATTACCAAGATGATGAGCACTGTTCCGGCCTTTGCTGACAAGTACACAGATATGCATTTGCCTATCCACCCAATCATGAAGGCGACCGACAAAGTTGAAGTACCCAACATCAAGTTCAAGCCATCTGAAAACCCCACTCACCACATTGAGGAGTTCATGCGCTTAGCACCTCTTAACAAGATTGATGTTGACCTGTACTCTACAGTCTTTCCATCCACCCTAGATGGAGAAGCCAAAGTATGGTACCATGCCCTGTCACCTCAAGTCAAGACTGATTGGAACGAGCTGTTTAAGGCTTTCATCAACCATTATAATCACATCCAGAAGAAGCAGGCCACTATAGATGACCTGACTACCATGAAGCAAAGGGAAGACGAGTCTTTTCTGGACTATTTCAAAAGGTGGCACACCAAGCTGTTTCACATCAATGAGACGATAGCTTTGCGCCTACAACTAACTACATTCAAGCAGGGACTCAAGAGTAGCCTGACTCGGTACTTGGGATACCATGTGATAAAGGACATCGATTACTTGAAGGACCTTTGCGTGCAACTTGAAACCATGAACAATGAGAAGGCCGCTGCCCAAGGGTAGAGGAAATCCAGTCCTATTTGGAGGGTTACTGGTTTGCCCAGCCACCCTTCTAAGAGCGCTGAGACTAATGTAATTCATTCCAGAATCCAACCAAAGTATGACCATTACACCCCACTTGACACCACCTACGTTGATGCTTTGGCTCATCTCTTAAGAAAAAACCTAATTGAGTTGTCTATACTAAGACCAGAGCCAGAAACGGAGTACCCAAGCTGGGATGAAATTGCATTATGCAACTATCACAGGTATAAGGGACATGACACCGAGAAGTGCTAGACCTTGAAGAATAAGAATGACGGTAAGATCCGGTCAGGGAAATTGCCTTTGCCAAAAGCAGCACAGAAAGCCTACAGGAGCAGTAAATAAGGCAAGGCAATACTACATGAAAAGGACTGAGAAGTTAGCTAAGGTCCCAATTATGTTGAGCATCCTATTTTCAGAGTCAATTAGGGGTGGCATTGAGTCGGTCTTTGATATGCTTGTCTTTTGAATTGAATAAGATGCATCTATTTGATTGTTTGAGAATCTCGTGCTTGCATTCTTCACTTGAGTTAAAAAGCTCTTTCACCTATTCATTAGTCTTAACATCCAAGTCTGACATAACTATCTATCATCTTCTCATATACCCTTCCATTCATCAAGTTTGTCATCCTACAAATCCGGGGTTTAATTAAAAAAAGGAAAAAAGAAAGCAAAAAAAAAAAAGAAAGAAAAAGAGAAAAACAAAAAAAAGAAGAGAGAAACCAATCTGCATTCATCAAGTAGGCTGGGCAAAAGGAGAGAAGACTAAAACCACCAGTCTCTAGAAAGTGGACATTTATGTGCTCCTAGACCAGTAGCTTGAGCAAAATGTGCCTATGACAGGGGGGCTATCCTCTCATCACCCACATCAGCATCCTTATTACTTGTTACCTTCCCATTTGCCCACAACATCTATCCCTACTTATCATCCACATCTCCGTCCCAAGTTCCCAATCATCCCTCTCTGCATCACTTATAACAGTCACCATTCAAGAACCCTTAGCCTTGACCAACCCGGACATTCTCTTCATGACCACTCCAAATCTACCCCAAACCAAGAGGTGTGTTGTGACTAATGTCATCAGAAAGGAGAACATGAGCCAATCCTATGAAGAAGAAAGTCGAAAAAAAGGAGAAAGCAAAAAAGAAAAAGGAAAAGAAGAGAGAGAGTTCCTAGTTGGTCTACCAACATGGGTCGGCATGAGTGGTACGACGCTCATGTCCCTTAAGCACTTTGTTTGCGTATGAAAAAACCTGTGCAGGGAGAGTAAACCCGTTTGGGTCGTCCATATCTCGAAGCATACCAACAAAAAAAAAAAGAAGAGAGAGAAAAGGCATAAGAAAAAAAAAGAAAAGAAAAAGCAGGAAAAAAAGGGGGAAAAGAGGGAGAGGGCGGAGCTAATAGTCACGCACACCGAAAAACCGTTCATAAACCTTCCAAATTGCTCCCAAGCCTTACGCTCCAGGCCTTTACATCGTCATTACGCCTATGCAACCTCGAGGCACCAATCCTTTGAAGCTGCACCTTGTGAACTATGACTGGCCTGATTCCACATTGGATACGTAGGAGAACCTCTTTGAGGCCTGACCGCTACAATTCAAGGAGCATCCTTTGTTACAAAATTTTGGTCTTTGAGAGAAAAAAAAATAGAGAGGCTAGCTCGGAACCCCGATCCAGGTAAAAGGAGAGTGAGAGAACAAGAGAGGCTAGCTTGGAATCTCGGGCTAGGTAAAAGGAGAGTAAACCCGTCAAGGAAGGTTAGGCAAAAGGAGAGTAAATCCTGGATTTTGAAGTTCTTTCACATCCTCGCCATCATAGTTCTTCAACTTTCTTTCCGTCATAATTCCTCAACCTTCTCTTATGAGGTGACTTCAAAAATTGGAACAAAAATATCATTTGATTCGCCGATCCTCAAAAAATGAAATAAGCAAGGTTGCGTCGTTGAGTGATAAATGTTCACCCTTGCCAACCGAAACATGGTCAATCATGACATGCCATATTCGACCGTCAAACCCTACTTTCCATCTTCTCCTTTTCACCAAGCGCCTCATAAACTCGTCTGGTCATCATCAGACTTACCTTTTCTTTCACCAAACCTTTTCATCCTCCCATACCACCAAAGCTTTTTTGACTCGGTCACTAGTGCAAGTACGAGATCCAGTATTTCAAGGCCAAATCTCAGCACACCTGAGCAAGGCCCATCCATCAAAGACAAGAAATCAGCCACCCCAATGGCTAATTGTAAACATCATCCGACTCAAGAGAAGAGTTCATTTGAACTGGGGGCTCCCCTAACCATCACATAACCTGCAAAGGTGCTCTACCTATCTCCAAAATGAACTAAGGAAGCAAGAGGACAAGACAAGTCATCCAGGATAACGCCTTCATCATCATTATCACAAGCCTCACCAATCCAGCCTTGTCGTGAAATTGCATGTCGAGTTGCTCTGAAACTTAGGGAATCATCGTCCTAGTCTTGGCATTGGGGGCTATTTGTATATTGAGTCATATGCATTGTAAAATATCGTTCATATACATTTTCTCCTAATCATTGCATTGCATCAGAAGGTCATGCATGAAGTCAACAGTCATGCAGAAGTGCATAAGAATCTGGAGTCTAAAAGACCAAGCATATGCATACTCATCGGAAAAAAAAGGAGAATCTCATCTCGCACAGAGGCCCAAACTCGACTACTAATCATATAAAACAAGATTAGAGGGAGTTCTAATCACGCTCTGAATGATATTTATCCAGTTCAAGCGACTATCATCCAAAACTCATCCTCATGATGATCTTCTAGCAACAAAAACTGCCATGGACGTCACCAACACAATCATTAGCATTGGGAAAATTCGATCCGCCTCGGGAAATCTGTTGGGCATCATCAACATTGGGAAAATCCGATCTGTCTCGGGAAAATCCGTTGGGCATCATCAACTACTTCGCCTTGGGAAAATCTGTTGGGCATCATCAACTGCTTCGCCTCGGGAAAATCCGTTGGGCATCATCAACATCGGGAAAATCCGTTGGACATCATCGAGAGTAGCGTCAAAAAGGAAGCTTGGATCAGTCGCGATCAATCTGCTAGACAGGTATTCTCTATATCTTCAGTCATTGTTCAAAATGATCTAACATTCTATTTTGGTTTCTGTGCAGGGAACCAACACCAACACCGGGAAAACCAGGACATCATCTTCCAGCTGTCGCTAAAAGGTTGTTGACATCCAACTTTCGGTCGTCACAAAAAAGAGCACCGACAACATCCACCTTCCGGTCGCCACATAAAAGAGCACCGACAACATCCACCTTCCGGTCGCCACATAAAAGAGCACCTATAGCATTCACCTTCCGGTCGCCACATATAAGAGCACCGACAGTATCCACCTTTCGGTCGCCACATAAAAGAGCACCGACCTCATCTACCTTCCGGTCGCCGTCAAAAGAGCACCGACAGCATCCACCTTCCGGTCGCCGTTAAAAGAGCACCACAACATCCACCTTCTGATCGCCGTTAAAAGAGCACCGACAGCATCCATCTTTCGGTCGCCATTAAAAGAGACCGCCAACGCCCATCTCCTGGTTATAAGCAGGCCACACATAAGGCTACTTTGACCTTCATTCTATTCGGAGTCGATTAAAGTGGGGGCTCTCTGTAGACACCGAATTTTGTACTGAGACAAGTGTACCAATTGAGTACAACAAGAAAGGAGGCTAGAAAGAAAGCAAAGCCAAAGGGCCCTCCTCAAACAAAAGTTACCGGGCCAACAAACTACAAAAAAACTTCATTTTCCGCCTTTCCACATACATGTGCCCACCATTTCGAATCTTTTTTTTTCCACAAGTCTCAGTGGCATTATTTCTTTTGATAAGAGTAAAGTACACATCCTAAGCTTTTCGACGCCTTTTGAATAGCCTAAATCGGAGTCCGAACGAAGAAATTATGGCCGTTGAGGTTGTCTTAACCAAATAGCAAGGCTAAGAGGCCTTGCTCAATGTACAGGCCCAGAAACAGGCCCGAAAAGTGCATCTCGCCCAGAAGAAAAAAGGAAGGCCGCTTGGCCTTCCTCTTGATCTCGGCTCATTTCCGGATTGCCACGCTGACAATCTGTGGCTAATAAAATCGAAGGCTCAGCGACCTTCCTTTTGATCACAGCATTTGCCGCCAATTTTTTTCCTCCCTTGCAATCCCTTGATCGTTGCTCATTGACTTTTGATTGTTGACTTCAGGAAGCCCCGGTGGCCTTGCTATTGGCATGGAGGGCATGATCTTTGGATCATGCCTCCCCTCCTTCCATCTTCACCACCTCACCTCTCACCCATAAATACCCCCCATTCTTCCATTCATTTCATTATCAAGTCCCACCAACAATCATCATCCGCACTCCTCAATTCTCTACTATCATCCATCCTTTTCTATTCTCTCCATCAACAACTTCCATCACAGTCCTCTCTTACACCACTCTATTCTACTATCATCTTCAATCACTATCATCCATATTTCTTCACCATAGCCTTCACTCCAAGCTACCATCAAGCCACGATCAAGGGTCCACCATAAGGAGTTTGATCTTCCATTCATCCTACCGAAGTTTAAAGTGAGGTTTGTTCATCCTTTGGTTTTCAATAATGTAGTTTATTTCCATGTAACGTGTTACTTGTACATTCATTTGTAAAAACCTTCATTACTTTAATATTGCATGTTTGGATTTTGGAATATAAAATTCGTGAAATTTATTAAAAGTTCTCCCCGCTCAATTTCATTTCAAGCTTGATTCTAGTAGAGTCCATTTTTTAAACAGGCGGATTCGAAAATTATTTAATTTTCGAATTCGTAACCTTACCCCCGAACTTAGAATTCGGGTTCGTAGACCGCAGTCATTTTTTATTATTTATGGTTTGTCGGTTTCCTTAAATCGGCTTGGGACTCTTTCTTTTTTATATAGTCTCTTTTTATTATCCAACATGTATGTTTATTACGTCAAAAGAATTTATAAAATAATTTACACATGCCCATATTCCGATCTGGAGTCTACTCAAGAGAAAATGCCATAGAAATTATCAAAGGTCACATGGCCTTTGAATTTTCTAAAGAATTCTCTATTGGGCCATAGCCCGGATTTGAATCGGATTTTATGTAAAATTATTTGTAAGTTAATTTGATGTAATTTCATGCATGTGAATACTAAAAATTGATTATTATATAAAATAAAAGTCTCTTCTCGAAAACGAATTTTATAAAATAAAATATCCTTATTTAAGGATTAAGCAACCTTAGTCGGCTCCCAATCATAACTTAAGTAACGCTTCGAAACTATTCCCCGAACGTGGATTTTTCGGGTCCTATAGTGGGGTTTGATGCTTGTTGGGTGTCTCGTCTGATTATTCATGGCGATCAGGATGTTCGAAGATCTATGGTGCCAAATTATGGAGGGCGCCCTGGTTTTTACACCTAAGAGTTGATGACAACTCTTTTTCAAGAATGAGAGTATGAACCATATCAGGCTAGGGTCCGAGCTTCAAAATTCGTAGTCACCAAGCCTTCCCGTACCCCTTTTGTAAAACATGAGCAAAACCACTTCAAGGTCGGGTGTGAGTCCATTTTAAAGTGAAGCCAGGACCTTGGAGGCATATTTGGGTCATCTTTGGGTGTGACATTCACTACAAATGGGATCTCAGATGATGTATGTTCATCATGCATTGGCTTAATTTTTAGAAAAACATTCACAGACCTCATTTGAAGTCCGTTTTACTTGAAATTCGGCAGTCATTATCCTCATAATTTATCATATTTTTCGTCCAAGTTTGAGGATTAAAGCTTATGTGGATCATCCTCAGCAAAGCATTTTACAAGCTATTTTTTCCCAGAAAAATTAGTTTTACATGCTGTAGAGTTTTGCTTCGTACATGCTCATTTGGTGTCCAAAATAGTTGATTCAAAAGCCATTGGTTCACTTTATGGGTCCTCTAACACTGCCCAAAAAATACACGTGGCTGAATTTGAGGGACATTTTCTACAGCCCAATCAGTCTGGGTATGTCAGGAAAGGGTCTATTCTCGGCAGCTTTGATCTTAAAGGGTTATTTAGGTCTTTTCACCTTGAATTCGGCGTCTCCTCCACTTTTTCCCTTGGAGACTTTTGTAGTATGATGAATGAGCTTTCCAAAATGTCCAAGATAAAGCAATTTGGAGTTCATTTGAGTTCTACAGAGCCATTTCAATCAGACCATGCGATAAGGACCTCAAACTTGATCTGCTTAGAATTTTGGTGTTTCAGCAAGGTTACTTTGGTCTTTTCACTTGGGTTTCGGTTTTTTCATGTTATATAACAATCAAGCAGGGCTCCAGCTGAATGGGAAAGAAAACCAATGTGTGTTTTCTACTTGGAAGCCACAGATTGGAATCCAAGTGAAGGGAAATCAGCCAAGGGAGAGGTGCCATGTGTCTTGCTGTGATTGGTCATTGCTGCCTCCCATCTGATTTAATACTTCATAGCAACGTTATGTATTAGTATAATTAGTATGTAATTAGTCTAATTAAGTTAGATTAGAGGTTACTTCATTGTTAGGAAACCTCTAATTAGATAGTTTAGTGAGCTACTTGCTTGCTTTTCCGTCTATATAAGCACCCTTGTAATAGTTAGAAATCCATCAATGAAATATGAGTGAATTTTTATGAAATCAGTAGAGCCTTGCTCCTGTATGTTTGTGAGTACCAGATAACTCTCATCCTTGGTTAATTCAGCTCCTGTCACTGGATTTTGGCAAGAATCCAGCAAGTGTTAGCTGAGCTTGATCAATCAGTCTCTGGTGTGTCTGTACGAGCTTGATTGTGAGAGTCCTTTGCCCTTGTTTGCAGTTTTGGTTTGTCTGTATCAGTTTGTAAGCAAGTCTATCTTTATTTCCTTGTTGGTTTATCATCTATTCCAGCTAATTGCATTCAATTAGCTTGTTTTGAATGCAACAGTAGAGTGTGTGGGTGACTGTATGATGCATTCTAGTTCAATACTTGATCTTCATGGCCTAGCATACATCACCAGACCATGGGGATAGAGCTATGAGTCTTCATCGGGACCTACTTCGGGCCGTTGAAAGGGCTCGGAATCTTTCGCCAAGAATATAGCGAGAAAGGTCAACCTAGAAAGCTGAAATAGACATGTCTTCACTCTTTAAATCATAACTCCTTCAATACAACTTCGATGGACTTCAAAGTTTGGGAGCATAAATTAGACACTGAGAGCTTTCCATAGATATATTATGGGCCCGAAATAGAGTCTAGACAAAGAAGTTATACATGTTGGAAGTTCGGGAAAAAATCTGCCCAAAAGGAAGTCACGACCGAGAGGACAAGGGTCACGACCACACCATCAACCCCTAGCCCAGTTTTTGATAGGTGCATGTGTCAGGACCGTGATGTCATGTGTCACACTCGTGATGCCCTGGGTCACGCCTGTGACATCTTCGGGTCGAGTTGCCCCTTGCGGAAGAAATGGACGTTGTGACCATGACGTCCTATGTCGCGCCCGCGACGCCCTTGTTCCAGACTTACTTTTTTGTTATTTTCCCCTCTTTTTATATATAACCCAAGGTTATCTTTTATAAGGGACTTTTGCTGATTATGATTATGAATGTAATGAAAAGGCTTGAAACTTTCTCCCCTCTCTAAAATCTTGTTTACTTTATCCATTTTGTTAATGGTGGTGTTGCAAGCCTCTCCTGTATTGAATTTGTGGTGGATTTCCTTCCTTTATCAAATTCATGGTGGAATGTTAGTTCTTGGTGGTGGATTTTTCCTTTAGCCAAGTCCATATTCGGTTTCTTTGGTGAATCAAGCTCTTGTTATCTTTCTTTGGATTGTTATTATTGTTTCTCAAGATTATTATCTTCAATCAAGAACATTATTATCATAATATCATCCATTCAACATCATCTCCATACTAAAGCAAGGATTATTATCTATCATTCTCCCACCACGCCACGCTCCTAGGATGCTCCCTTAAATGAATTGTAGCGGTCGAGCCTCAAAGAGGTTCTCCTATGTATCTGATGTGGAATCAGGCCAATCGCAGCTTCAAAGGATTCTTCCCTAGAGGAGGGCTTGGCGAGGTAGGCTTGAGGATGGTTATGGATGCAAAGGTGTGATGACAATGTGAAGGGTTGGAGCATAAGGCTTGAGAGAAATTTGAAAGGTTTATGAGGAGTTTTTCAGTGTGCGTGGTTGCTACATCCATCTCCGGTTACTAAGCCTCCTTTTTTTCTTTTTCTAATTTTTTTAAATTTTTTTTTTGTTTTTTTTTTGTTGGTATGCTTCGAGATATGGAGAGTCCAAACAAAGTGCTTATGGGACATGAGTACCGTACCACTCATGCCAACCCATGTTGGTGGACCAACTAGGAACTCTCTCTCTCTCTCTCTCTCTCTCTCTCTCTCTCTCTCTCTCTCTTTTCTGTCTTTTCTTTTCTTTTTCTTTTTTCTTTCTTCTCTTTTTTAGACTCTTTTCTTCATGGGATTGACTAATGTCCACCTTTCTGATGATATTAGTCAGAAGACACCTTTTTGGCTTTGGGGTAGATATGGAGTGGTCATGAGGAGAATTAGAAAAAAATGCACAGTTTATAAGATAACAATATTGGTATCGTGGAGAATAAGAAAGAACTCTCTTTCCTATAGATTTATTAACTAGATTGTAAAAAACAACTTAAGGATAAAACTATACAATTATGTGAATATGGAGGCTAAAGATTTCTCAAAGACTCTTAAAAGGCTTGCTGCTTTCAACAAATTCAAGAATGTGCTCGATCAAGGAAACTTCATTGTGGTGTGTGGAGCAATGAAATGACAACCATCTGTTTATAAGGGAGGATGAGGATTGCTTAGATTTGAATTCAAAATAATTCACTCTCCTTAACTCATCGCTTGGTTACAGGCATGATAAATCCATATAGTGATTATCTTACCAAGTCAAAGATCATTCACAACTATCGAGCATGATTGATGACTTAAAGAAACCAAATTAGCATTAACTACATATCAATATGCGCCATGTCAAAGGAGACATGATTAGTGTTAGGCAACAATGCATGCATCAATATTGACATGGTCCAAGTTGAGCAATTGAACATATTTTGTTCGTGATATTGGCATGTGTACAACATCCTTGGCTTATGTCCCTGGTCCATGTTAGACTCCATGATCATGCAAGACCTTGTGGTATATAGGGAATCTCAAAGGTCACTTTCTACCACTTCAACATGTTTCCAAACCTCGCTCAAATCCTATGATCTTGAAACATCTCAATATTATATATTATGGATAATATTGTACTTATTAATTATACCAAAACTAAGCAGTGAGCTTATTATATTACAATTACAAAATTGGAATAGAAAGGTAAGGGGAAAAAAGTTATTTGAGGGGCCTAAGCTTGCCCCACTTAAGAACTTTCCCAATATACTGACCTAGTCTAGCCAAAATTATATTATACTCCCTGGAAGTACCATGTTGAACTACTTTTAGAATGAGTTTTATGAGTGTATATATATAATTTTATGACTATGTATAAATTTATGAGCATACAATTTTTGTTCTTCAATCATATGCATACATACTATTTGAGTTCATAATTCACACATGACCATATATTTATAACTTTATGAGTGATGAGTGTATTTTGTATATATGTGTTCTTGGATAATTTGAGTTAATTTGAGTGATTATCAATATGAATGCACTATTTTATACTCGAATTCTTTATTTTACGTACGCTTGGTTGGAGTTTGGTATAGTTTTATAGGAAATTAGTGTGAAAGTGAAGAAATCAAGCTCAAATACAAGCGTTGGAGTCCAAGTAGATCACATCAAAGGAAGAAATCCTCCCTAATGGCCCAAATATCATGCCTGCCAGACCCCAACACGGACACCTAAAGGCCCAGAACGGACCCTGCCAGGGTCCAGAGAGAAGAAAAATCATGGTTGTGCTCACCATGTAAAAAATAATATTTAAAACTAGTACTCTTTAATTGAAATGAATATGAAAAGGAGGCAAACAACAATTAATAAAGTCAATTTATAAAATAAGGACTAATATTTTATTGAGCTCATAAAATAAATATTATGGAAAAATAAAAATTAAAGAGAGAAACAAATAACATAAAATAAAGAAAGTAGCAAATTAAATTAAAGTATAAATTCAATTTATGCATAACAAGAATTGTGGAACTAGTTCAAAAAAATAAATTCATATGATCGTGGAAATTTGTGATCAAATTATTTCTAGATTCGAGGAGTTAAGATTGTCCTCTCTATAACTGTTTTCATTCTACCGCCAGAGGATGAAGACCTGGCTAGAGTTAGCTCTGCTTCTTTGAATAGAGCTTGTGAAATTTTAGTCATTTTGAAGGAGTTGAGCGATTTGAAAGTTGTCATTCTTTGCTTACCTTTGGTTCGCTCCCCTCCTTTTGAAAGTTGTCCAGTGGCACCTCTAATGGTTAAGGGGGTGGTTTGAACTCATTTTTGCTGAGAATTTGTTTTTAGGTGTCAGTTCATCTTGGTAAGGGAATCTATTTGGAAAAGTTGGTGCTATTGTTGATGTGTACGTCCTCGATAAAGTAGGCAAGAATGGTAAGCAATATGACTTTGTTCGTTTCAAGGATAAACAAGAGGTGCACAAAGGCATTGGAGCATTGAATGAGAGAGTGATCAATGGGTCTGTCTTGGTTGTATCATGGGCGAGATTCAGTAAAAAACTGAGACTAAAGTCTCTCTTAAGGATGGTCTCTAAGGTTTGGAAGTGAGTTCACAAGACAAAGCAGAGTATTGTGAGTGCTTCTTTTGCTAATGACCAAGTTAGGTTGATTGATTCAATTGAAGTTGTTGCATATAGCCTTGTGAGATTGCAACCTCCGGTTGATGTCATCCCATGTGATCTTTATCATATTGTTGGCTCTCAAAATTCTAGATCCTAATAAAACTTTCTCTGCTCAATTCGAGGAAGTTTTTAGGAGTGAAATTCCTAGGGATTGCACGATGCTCATATAAACAATTTTGACCCATTGGTTGATGTTGTACTTGATAGTTGTGATGATAGTAGTAAAACCACATCTGAACCTCTTTTGCATAGTTTAAATTGCCCGACTTACTGTGGTAAAAGATCATACAAAGCCTATCTTGTAAATCATTCCCCTATTGTGGCATAGGATAATCTTAACTTGGCCCTAATTCTTTTGTATTGATCTTCGATCTTCTACTTAGGAGGCATCTTCAGCCTAGGGTGCAAAAGTAAATTTCAGACAGAAAATGAAGGAAAAGTTATTGTTGAAGACCCTTTGGCGCTTGGTGAGACAAGTTATATGAAATGTCATCCCTTAAAGAAAAAAGAAAAAAGAGTAGGGTCAATCTAGTGTAGAACAGTCAGGATATTGGGGTAGAGTTTAAAGAGAGCATTAACTTTATTGACTCAATGATCGCTCGAAAAACTATGGAAATTAGTAGTGATTTTGGTTTCTTGAAGACTGATGGTCCAAAAGGCACAATGAGGTATTTTTGGAAGAAGTTGTTCAAGGAAATAAATGTTTATATAATGGATAATCTCTTGAAAGAAGCTGGTTGTCGAACATTTTGATATGTGTTGAATGATATATTCATCGGAGCTTTATAAGTTTACAACTTCCTCTATTATTGGAAGTTGTTTTGTACTACTTTTTCTTTTGTTAATTTATGCAATTTATTAGGTGCACACAGAACATGTGCTTTAGATACTACGATTATTCACCCACACACACACACACACACACACACACATATATATATATATATCAGGTTGTGCACTTACATATATTAGATTATTCACTCATAGATATCTGGAACACATATTCTAGGTGCATGTAATATATATTGGCTAATTTGTACTTTCATTTGGCCCATATATTTCACTTTGAATAATTGGTAAAGAAAAAAGAAAAGGTTGAAAGTTCGAAATTCGAAAGTTGAAAGTTGAAAGTTGAAAATAGGGAAATGGAGTCATACACGTTGAGTAAAAGATTCCAACAATTAATAAATTCCATTTGAGTTCCTGGTGTAGGGGAGCTTTTCCATTCAAAAATTGAAAATTTATCAAAAAAAAAAAAAAAGAGCTCCGACCACGTGGGAATCGTTACAAATTCTGAATTTCCTAAAATTCAAGTCGTAAATAATGAAATAATTCAGTGGTTGGACTCTAAAAAAGAAGAAAAATGAATTTAAAAATACATGGGTTCGGGGTTTCCCTTGACACAATTATCATCCACGTACTCCTCACATTTGCGGCTTCCCTCTGATCTCCTCCCTTCCCCACGTTCACCACTTTCGACTTTCAATTCAATCCCTCCCCTCCCCTCCCCTCCTCTATTTTATTTTTTTCTCTGTAACTTGTGCTTCCAATCCATCCATGGCGACGCCTTCCCCTTTGGCTTTTCCTTGACTCAAACTCCGGTCTCTTTTGGCCGGCTTTGCTTTTATTGGAATTCATGTTTACTTACTCTTTTCATGTTAGTTTTTATGCCCATTTCCAATCTGGGGCAACCCATTTCCAGTTTCTAAATGATTTTGCTCTCTACTCTTGTCAACCCCTTTTCCGTTCCCCTTCATCTTCACCCATGTAAGCTGAATCCTATCACTTCAACCACTAGGGATAGATTGAATGCTGATTCGGATTCTAGTTTAAATTTGTTAAGATTGCGTAGGGTTAAGAGGAGAAGGTGTATTAGGTTAGGGTTTTGCAGTAGAAAACGGGGGTTTCTGGCTTGTGCTGTCCCTTCCGATGGTGGAGGGCCTAGTTTCAATGTAGGCATGGCTAATTCTGCGAGGAGGGGTGCCAAAAACATTTTGTTGAGGCGGTTTTCTGAGCAACTTGATGGAGCTGAGACTGAAACTGAGACTGAGAGAGGCCTTTCTCAGGATTCTGTTCAATTGGGTTCCCAATTTACCAATTTTCAAGAAGACCCATTTGTGGATAAGCTTAGGACTCAGCTAGGAGTGATTCATCCTATCCCTGCTCCCCCGATAAATCGAAATGTTGTTGGGTTGTTTGTCTTCTTTTTCTTTGTTGGGGTTGTTTTTGATAAGATATGGACAAGGCTGAAGAGGAAAAAGACAGATGCACAGCTTGCATTGAGAAAGCAGACGCCGACGAGCGTTTCGATGTCCTTGGAGAAGGAGTTGCAGAGGAAGGAGTCAGTGGAGTGGGTGAATATGGTGCTTGGCAAGTTATGGAAGGTTTACACACCTGGTCTTGAGAATTGGGTCGTTGGTTTACTACAGCCTGTTATTGACAACTTACAGAAGCCTGATTATGTTCATAGAGTGGAAGTCAAGCAGTTCTCTTTGGGAGACGAACCTCTCTCTGTTAGAAGCGTCGAACGAAGAACTTCTCGACGCATCAATGATTTGCAGTAAGTCTCAACAACTTTAATTTGCTTTTTGTTGCAGAATCATTTGGATTGTAGTTACTCTCTGAAAACCTCCGTTTTCTTGAAATATACTAGTCTTTCTCTAGTATTGAATGCTTAATCTATTGTTGCTGTTGTATATTTCCTGATACTCAGTGTATTAATCTAGTATTGAATGCTTAATCAGTGCTTCTTAGCCGTGGTATGAGATGGTCTAATGTTCCCAGCGGCCTAAAAAAACCATTTTACATTTTGTGTCAATTGTTTCTTTTTTTTTTTTCCAAAACAAAAAAATCATTTATGGTCCAAGATTTTGATTAGTTCCATTACATCATGTTGCACAATTTTTGACACCTTAAGATCTATCATTTCTCCTTCCTAGAAAATGGTTAACTAAGGAATCATAGTGAAAGAGGTAGCTAGAGGAGAACAAGAAAAGTCCAGAAGTGTAAGCAAAAATGATGGCTATTATAGAGCATGTTTTTGCATTTGTAGTATCCTGCTATTTTGGATAATTCAATCATGTGCTTCCAAAGTACAATGTCTCAGAGATCATAAAATTCTAAATCATTGTACGCAACCTACATGCCCTTGCAAAAAACGTAAGACAAGGTAAATGGAGGAGTAGACAATTCAGGGAGGGGAACTAGCAAATGGTTTCTTGTGCTTTTGACATGAATCTGCTAAAATTCAGAATAGCCTTAGTTGTTTTACGTCCAGTTATCCTTTATATCAAGGACCTTATTTAGTGAGGGCTTGACATGGTGCTTTACATAATTTATTGGAAAATTGGAATCTAATAAACCAAATTTTATGTCCATTTTGATCTAACAAACCAAACTTACCTTTTTGCTAATGACATACTATACTTAACATTATATTTTTTTGATTGAACCTCCACCACTTTCCGGTCACCGGAAAAAATGAAGTGAATTTTTTTGTGCTGAGGTAGAGTGTTTTATATGATAAAAATAAAAATAAATGGGAGATGACTTATGTTTTATATGATAAAAATAAAGATAAATTCATATTAAGGAGGTTTTTTCATTTTTTTGGGGGGGATTATTATTGTTTGGGATGGGGTTTAATTTTACTGAATTTTTTTTTTTGTGGGGGAAATGGTGAGTTAGATTAGGAGAAGTCTGCCAAGTCATAAAATACAAGCCATCTTCAATTTATCTTTATTTTTATCATATAAAACACTCCACTTCAGCACAAAAAATTCCACGTCATTTTTCCGGTGACCGGAAAGTGGTAGAGGTTCAATCAAAAAAATATAATGTTAAGTATAGTATGCCATTAGCAAAAAGGTAAGTTTGGTTTGTTAGATCAAAATTGACATAAAGTTTGGTTTATTAGATTCCAATTTTCCTAATTTATTTGAGGTATGAGGATATATCATCAGTGAGATATCTAAGAGAACTGCATATACTTTTGAAAAATGGAATTTTGGGATTAGATTTTTCTGCGCCATTCCTCGTGTTATTTTTTGGTTGGTTTGGAGGGAAAGAAATAGGAGAGTTTTTAATGGAGTGGAAATCCCTGTTCAGGGGTTTTAAGCATATGTATCCTTTTGGAAGGAAGAGCTTCTTTGTTCCTCGATTGTTTGTTATGATGAATTTTGTTCTGATTTGCATTAAAAAAGCGTACTTTATTCTCGTATTGAGCTTATCATTTTCCTATAATCTTTTAAAAAAATGAAGCGCTACTTATACAATTTCAGGGTCAGGGATTAAATATTATGAGCTATGTTTTGGGGGTAGGGAGTGGGGGAGGGGGCACATGAACACAAAGTTAACTACCTATTCATCATAATAAATTTATATAAAGACTACATTATAGAAGTTGAAAGGTATATTGAAGTGGTAATACTCATGAAAAGATAAAAAAATGCTCAATTTGGTTTGCAATCATGAATTTTAATCACTATATCTCTATCAAGGGTCATGTGATAGAAAACCTGCGATTGGGCCAAGTTATGTTTGATAACTTCCCTTGGGTTCTTTCTAGGTGGATATCTCCTTCCTGCTCTAGTATATTGATCTTTATGGTGTAAGGGTCCATCCCTCCCCCAATGGTTATACTCAAATCTTCTGAATCTCATTGTCCACATTTTATCCTCTATATGAATTGTTTTATCTTAATTCATCATTCCCTTATCATCTACTGCATTGTGGTTACAGGCTGTACAGCAAGCACCAGAAATTTTTAATGGCATCTTAATTTGTGCTGTGTATCCTATACATTACTCCAAAAAACACTTTGCTTGAAATCTGGAGCACTTTTTTACATTAATTCAATGGGACCCTCTTCTTACACAATCCTTGTTGCACTCCTCCGTGTTCTACTTTCCATGTGTATGCTATGCATAACATCCTTTGTTTCTGGTCTCCTCCCCATTGCCTTTTTTATTGATCTATGACATTAGAAGTTGCATGCTTGCATTTCTCCCACCAATTTGTGTATGTCATTTTCACTTAAGGCCTCAGATTAAAAAGCCCAAGGCGCAAAGGGAGTCTCGGAGCCTAGGCGTGGGCTTTGAGGCGAATGCGCTCACCTTTTGGATGCGAGGTGCACTACATATGTTTATATTTTCTTAGCATGAAAATCATTCCCACATGAGTGTAGTAGAGAAAAGTAGAAGTTTTGAGTGTTTATGGAGACATTACAGGGTTGAGGGGAACAAATTAGAAGGAAACAAGGCAAAAAAATCTTTTACATTTCTTTTCACTATGATCAGAAAAGCACAAATAAGCGCAATTAAGGCACTCAAACGGCATACAAAGGCACGCCTTTAGTGGGCTTTTTGGATGAGACTTGCCTCACCCTGTCTAAGGTGCCAAGGACTGATCCTTGTGCCTCACTGAGCTTTTAGGCCATGTGTGGCACTTTTGTGACTAATAAATAATCATTTTAGGTATTCAACCTTGCACCTTAGTATACCACCCTTGGGTTTTATTGTGTTTCTCCATGGTTTGAAAGCTTATTTTCTTATGTACTAGAATAGTGCCATTAGTCATAATATTTGGTGGTTAATTTTTCAACTTAGATTGTAATGGAATAAAGCAAAATGTCCATCCAAGCCTCTTTTATTTCCTTTCTGAGACGAGTATGTAGCGAGTGATTTTAAAATCGTGGGTCAATTAACCTCTCTGATTTTTTTAGGGTATGATTGCTACACTAGACCCCCATACCCTGTTTTGGAGTGGGACTTTTGCTGTGTTGGATTTGAATTTTTTTTTTCTTGAGCTGAGTGATGACTTGGACAAAAGTTCGAATTTTGATAAATTTTAGTGTTCATTTTGTTATCTTAAGTTTTGGCTTGCAAGTACACATGCATAATTACATAAGACATTGGAAATTCTTTGTTGAATGAATGTCCAGGACAAAGGATATACTTATGAATCTTTGAAATAGGTTCTTGAAATTCATACTTGGTGTTAGTTATTGAATTCATACCTAGCATTTATTATGGTGGTAAGAATCTCTTTGGAGAATGATCTATTGTTCGTAGGTATGTTTCTGTTCTTTAAAACTAGATTTTTCACAAGAATTTGATTAGTTTGCATTCTTCCTTGTGGGTTTGAGCTTATTTTCGTTGTAACCTTTGGCATGTTGTCCTTTCGGTGATGGGGGTTAGTTAGGCCCAGGCGTTTAGTGTAAAGGGTGTGTTGATCTCTTAAAGGAAAAGGATGAAGAAACGTTGGATTTATTTTATTTTTTTTCTCTAGCAATTTGAGGTCAAAGCTCGTCACTTCATGGTTTCAAGCTATAACTTTTTTCAGGATGTTCTATGGTTAGAGTGGGGTGCTTAAGGGCGATTGAAATTTGAATGTTAGAATTATGTTAATATTATTTATCTGAGAGCCAAAGGTGCAGAAAGTTTTGTATTTGCCATTTACTGTACATGGGAAACATTCAATTGATGTCCTTTCCATCCATCTTTTGATTACTTATCAAAAAATAAATATAGGCATATCCACTCCTTTGCCTTCTAGTGCTGTTTGAGGCTTCCCTCAGATTTGTAGGTTGATAATAGTGTTTTCTCCTAGAGATTTGTTTGTTGGTGCTTAATTTACATTGAATTGAAGTATTGATTACTTTTGAACTTGAAGGATACAATTCCAGGGATTTTGGTGCTGTTAATCTTTGTTGCTAACTATGTTTCTGTGTATTCTTTCCAGGTATCAGATTGGTCTTCGTTACACTGGAGGTGCACGTATGCTTTTGATGCTCTCACTCAAGTTCGGCATTGTTCCCGTTGTTGTGCCGGTTGGTGTCCGGAACTTTGACATTGATGGAGAGCTTTGGGTAAAACTTCGGTTAATACCTAAAGAACCATATGTTGGAGCTGTCCAGTGGGCCTTTGTATCCCTTCCAAAAATAAAGTTTGAATTGTCACCATTTCGATTGTTCAATCTAATGAGTAAGTCCTTGTATCTAGCCTTTGACACTTCCCAACATTTTTTAAGATATGTATCATCGTTAAGGAAATGCTTGAGCCACTCCCTTCCCCAAATGAAAGAAATATCGATTTTTGAGTCAATGATATCTTCAGGATGCTTATGTTTCTGCCAATTGAAGATTTGTTATGTTCATTGGTAAATGAGGTTGGTAAAAGATTAGAAAAGGTTGAAAAATGTTGGAAAAAGGATATTGCATTAGAAATAGTGAAAACTTTAATGTATTTCTTGTAGGCTGAAAAGGGTTCATGTAAGTAAAGAAAAAGAAGTTGATGTTGGTAGACAAAACTGGGAAAAGGTAAAAGTAGGTAAATTGGGATCTGGCCATGAAAATAATAAACCCCTTGATATGTTCTTCCTTTTCTATTGAAGAAGGGTTTCCTTCTCTTTTGGTTGACTCATTTGTTTTTCTCGATACTCTAGAACTACCGTGACATATTTAATCAGCTTCTTATACCAATAATTGCACTTTTGCATTTATTTGAAGCCTATGAATGACACTAATATTCTTTTTCCCTTGTTTTTCTTCTGCTTTATATGAATGCATTGGGCAACACCAGCGATTCCTATTCTTTCAATGTAAGTGTCCTAATTCCTTTGGTTTTGTTCATTCTTTGATCAGCATGGTAGATGCAAATCTAGCTTCATAAGTTTCATCTTTTGTAGCGTTTATTTTGATGTTACTCCTTAGGTATGCATGCTTTTTGCTCCTTCTCTTTGGCTCATTATGCTTATTGTGAATCTAGTAGGGATCTATTGACGAGGGGTTTCCATCCACTAACGTTACATTGCTAAACTTGTTGTTTGGCGATGCAAGTGATAGAATCTAGTGCATTTCAAAATGTGGTAAATGCGGGATGTTGTTTTTGGGTTTGTAAAACATGGTATGGGAGTGAAACAAACTTTTGAGTCAGACACTTTTGAGTGTGTAAAATGGTTAGCACCTTCCAGTTTGTCTGTTGTTCTCCTAAGTAGGGAATACCCTCAATCTGGTTAAGTTTGGTTTCGATTTGTCAGAGTTAAAGTTTCAACTTTAAAAATCCAATACAGACATGCTCAAACACTAGTAAAAAAATGCCTTTATCTGGATGGTTTTGTGTTTTTTTAAGGCCATTTTTTCGCAAAATGGTTATCTGTGGCTTGTTTTTCGTTATATGTTGGTGTTTTTTAAGGCCATTTTTCAATGATGCCTGCATCTGGATGGTTTTGTTCTATTGAATTGGCGAAATTCTTTTAAATCTGGTCTTTAGGATGTCTGATTCTGTCTGTTTCTCTCCCTTTGTAGACCATGTTCAGTTTTGTTGCCATTCTTAAGTTTCATTCTTCCTTATGAAACATAATTAATAAATTAATAAGTAAATTAGTAAACACAAAATTTTAAGTTTTGTTGTACTGTGTGTAAACAGGTTCTTGACAAAACTGCTTACTGAAGATTTGCCAAGATTGTTTGTTCGTCCTAAGAAGATTGTATTGGACTTCCAGAAAGGGGAGGCTGTGGGACCTCTACCTGATGCTTTTAAGTCTATGGATGTCCAAGAGAAAAATAAAGATTACGTTGGAGAGCTGTCAGTCACTCTTGTTGATGCTCGAAATCTGTCATATATTGTTTATGGTAAGATGTCTTCCTTTTGGTTTTTCTTCTCGATATTGATAGCTTCTGTTCTGATTCTATGGTATCTGTAATTGATTTCATGTGACAAATCTTCTTCACGTATGATTCTGAGTTTTACCTGGAAATTGCAGGTAAAACTGATCCATATGTTGTTCTACGTTTGGGAGATCAAACTATAAGCAGTAAAAAGAACAGTCAAACCACTGTCATAGGACCACCTGGTGAGCCAATTTGGAATCAGGTAACAAGATGCTTTAGGTGTAGCTTGTTTTTACATGCATACTGATGTCTTTTCTATTCCATGACCTTTGGTTCTTATTCATTTTTCGTAGGACTTCCAATTGCTTGTTGCAAATCCTAAGAAACAGAAGTTATACATAGAAGTCGTAGACTCCATGGGCTTTGCAGATTTGGCAGTTGGTACTGCAGAGGTAGTGGGTCATACTTTTCTAAAGATTGCGCTGTCCTATTTATTGTTGTGCTCTTGTTTTATTACCTTGCAAGCAATGTTAAACTTTTTAACAATGCACAGGCTTTAGAGATTTCACTTCTCTGATTTGTGCTTTTGATGATCGGATCCCTAATATCTAACTTACTGTCACCGAAGAAGGTAGAGTTAGAAGTTAACTGCAATCGTTGCCTAAATATTCAATCAAATATATTGGATGTTGTAGGTTCCCTTGTCCTATTACTGCTTTTGATGGCATCTTTCTCAGCTGCACCCTCTACTAGGTTGACTATCAAAATTTTGTTTTGTTTATAGAAAAAGAAAAAAAGAGAAACTTTTGGAAGGGATGCAGTATGCATCCATTGATTTCATATTTGTGGTGATGGCAGACTGTCGAATACAATCCTGACTGTTGAACCTTATCTTAATGCACATTATGTATGTATGTTTGAAAACATGACTGGAAGGCCAACAATTTAGTGGTGTTGTGGCTGGTGCAGGTTGATTTAGGAGCTCTCCAAGACACCGTACCAACAGACAAAATTGTAGTCTTAAGCGGAGGTTGGAATTTGCTTAGAAAGAGAAATGCAGGGGAAATACTTCTTCGGTTGACATATAAAGCATATGTGGAAGATGAAGAAGATGAAGGGACAAAAGCTGACCCAGAAATTTCAGAGGATGAAGCTTCTGACTCTGATGAAGCTAATCTGGGCTACATGCAGCAGATGCCAAGAGAGACTGACAAAGAGTCATTTATGGATGTTCTTGCTGCTCTACTTGTGAGTGAGGAATTTCAGGGGATAGTAGCATTAGAAACTGCAAATTCCAAAGTTGAAGAAGAGATTACCAATTCAGGGTCTACAACTCCAAGGTCTCGAGACCGTTTAGCTGCTGAGCCTGCCGCTTCTCAAAGTTCTTCAGGTATTCTTATCAACATTTCTTTTATAGGTTTATTTAGTTCCTCGATTTATTTATCTGATTCTGAACGCTTTCTGTTTCTTAAAGGTTCTGCATTGTTTTGGCTGGCTGTGATAACAAGCGTTGCTGTTATAGTTGCTATCAATGTTGGTGGTTCAAGTCTCTTCAATCCATGACTTGTGTTGACAGGGTTTTTGGAGGCCATTTTTGTTCTTCATAGAGGTGGGTGTTACTCACTTTTTTCCTTTTAGGTCAATTTTTGTTTTGGCCATTTCATTTCTTATATGCTGTCATAATTGTGTTGCTTTTGCTATGTTCCCACTGGTGAGATTATTTGTCATGTTTGGAGTAGGTTTTCTTTTCTCTATTGAGTGATTAACAAAATTGTATGCAGGAAGGGCAGCTACAAAAATCATTGTGTGCTCAAGCTCTAATGAATGATAATAACATAAAAATGTAGAATACTGAAATTGTTCCACAATTGGGGACTTGACAGTTGATTCCAACTATACACAAGGCTGTCAATTTACTCAAGTGAACTCCTATCACCTTCGTATACTCACACATTTGTGTTTGCTGGATACATTCTGTGCTCAAGCTGATAAATTGTTGTAAAACAGTCAAACAAAACACACCCGGCTTTCATCATATGAAAGCAGTGTTTAGGGAATCTAGTGCAAACAATCTGGGTTGTAGAATGAAACATGGTTGGAGGTAGTATTGGTATATTGTTTTAAACTCGTTAGTTGAGTTGGAAGTCTCCATGATAAACCAACTCTGTCAGAACCCGGACAAATCAGTAATTTTTTTTTAATTTTTTATTTTAAGGGTAAGGAGGCCCGTCCACTCAGGGGTTACCAGGAGTAAGCTTTTATAGAATGGGGATAAGGGTTGCCAAACTGCCCATGGCTAGCGTGCCACATCAGGCCACAACAATTGCCACTCAAGGGAAATATTTTTGTTTCGACCAAGAATTGTACCTTAGTGGGGAGCTTGGAAGATGTGAGTGGTTACCAACTTCAGTGCTAGACAAATCAGTATGTAATCCTCATGGAACTCCTAAAATAGTTTTGAAAGGCTGATAGGAACTGAGTAATCCCAAGATAATTCTAGGTATGTCATTTTGGAAGTGTTAGAGAACGAGAACTCAAATAAATTACTACTCCTATAAAAAAAAAAAAAAAAGTTGCGAATGATATGGAGACTTTTGGTAAATATTGTTGCCAATAAATTACTCCATTAGTGCTACATCAATCATTCAGCGAACAAAGTTTTCCTGATGACTTGCACATAGTCATTAGGTAGGTGGTGGGAGTAGATTTACAACTTTGTGTGTGGTGGATAGAGTTAGAGGAGGGTCTCTTAGATCTGAAATTTGAGGTTGGTAGGGGGGGTTTTATGAGGGACCACCATCAACAGATTAGTTGTTCATGGCAACAAATCATTGTTTTGGGGGATGTTTTGCTGAACGAAAAGTAGGCAGTGAAGCACCTAGAGATCAATCCTGCTTTTGGTATTAGCTTTGGCTAATTTTTCCCTTTTTATTTGCCAGTATTGGCTAATCTTGTACTAGTTAACTAGGTTTTTGGCATTCCATTATTCATTCCCTAATACGGATCAGAACTGTAAAACATGTTGAGCATGCAACATTCCTTGTTTTGCATTACTGAAATGAATTTTGGTCCTACATTGGCAAGCAGGCTGAGTTGATGCTAAAGGGACAGGATGAGAAAGGGATCCATGCTGTTTGCCGGTAGCTTAGTTTGTGCTCGTTGCTGGGGCCGGACCATACAAGTCCTAGTCCTATTGAGAGCTTGAGCTTCATACGTTATGTTATGTTATGTTATGGGTCCTTTGTTTGGCTTTGCCCGAGGGAGTGTTTTTGAGGCTTACTCCCTGTGGTCATTGCAACTCATTGCAATTGTATATCCTAATTTCTCATTTTTTTGCTGCCCTCTGTTATAAATAATGTTCATAAACCACAGCTAACCAACCTCATTGTTACAACATCATTTTTGAAGGCTCTACACATTGATGTTTCGCCGCACATCTCTTTTGTGTTACATTTTTAAAATTTTGTGCGTAATACTTCATAGAAAAAAAAAAAGGCAACGAATAAAGTAAAACAATGACAACCAATGGTACTCAAAGCTCATCATAAGCTCTTAGTAACAATTGTCAATCCATGTTTAATTCAGTGGCGAAGCCATCTTAGGTTAAGGGAGGTCATTTGACCTTTTAGCTTTTTTGGAAAAAAAAGTATTACCTTATAGTGATTTGATAATTAAAATTAGATACAGTATATGATAAATAGTGGCAACTAAGCCTGGTCTCCACTACTCTCAGGCATTTGCGTTTAAGCTGGAGGTCAAGGGTTCGAGGGGTGTTTTTATAACTATTGGGCCGATTATTTTTTCCTCTACATTTTAATTGGTACCGCCTGCTCGACTCCCCAACCCATTCAATTTCGGCGAGCACACTATTGTCGATACCCACCTTGTTATTATGTTTAATTTTTTCGATTTTGGTTAAATTTATAATAATTAGTCATTTTCTAATTTAGTGATGAATTATAATTTATGAGTGGAACGACTAAGGTTCTTCATTTTATTTTGTTCAAATATTCATAATTCAAATTATCTAGATTTCGACTCCCCAGCCTATTCAATTTCCGTGAGCACACTACTGTCGACAACCACCCTGTTATTATGTTTTATTTATCAATTTTGGGTAAATTTAAATTCAATAATTAGTCATTTGCTAATTCAGTGATGAATTATAATTTATGAGTGGAACGATTAAGATTCTTCGTTTTATTTTATTCAAATATTCTTAAGTCAAATTATCTAGATTTCGACTCCCCAGCCCATTCAATTTCCGTGAGCACACTACTGTCGACAACCACCCTGTTATTATGTTTAATTTATCAATTTTGATTAAATTTATATTCAATAATTAGTCATTTGCTAATTTAGTGATGAATTATAATTTATGAGTGGAACGATTAAGGTTCTTCATTTTATTTTATTCAAATATTCATAATTTAAATTGTCTAGATTATTTATTTGATTGATTGGTTACAAATTAAAATATTGTTGTGAGATGGATTGTGTTATTGTTGATTTCTAATAATAAAATATGAAATGTGCTTGAGCGGATGTTTTGAATTTAAAAAATTAATTATTTGTTTAATTGTTTGTTAGTTTCAAATGGAGAAATTTTCTACTAAGAGAGTGAAGATATCACATGGTTTAAGCTCTGGAACATAAAATTCTCCATCATATTAAGAAAGTACTCATCTAACAACTAGCAATGAACTGACCCCAATCACTAATCCATCTTCTTTTATGAGAGCTCGTGTTGATATAAATCCATCATTTGGCAATGAACCGTCCTGGACACTAATCATATAGTTTAGTGTATGTATTTTTATTTTCAAACTATGTCATTAAACTTTATGTTATTTGAATATATTAAATTTTCAGAACCCATTTCAATATGATTTGTTTTTTTATTAAATTTTATCTTGACACCCCTACTTTCGAATTTTGGCTTCGCCACTGATCTAATTAAATGTTGTACTCTTGAGGAAGGTTTCTGTATTGATGTCTTCGTTTTTTTTTTTTTAGTTTTTTTGTTTTGATGTCTCATTGTTGTTGTCTCTTGATCATCACTTATCTTTAAATTCTATTTTGAACCCTTTGGTTCACACGCCTCTACTGTCAAACTTGTTGGGATAAATCTATGAATCAACCTCTTAGCAACCCTATGAAAAGCAAGGTCCGAGAGCTTGCATCAGAAGATATGTTCAAGAAATATGCTGCATAGGAAAACTAAAGCCGATAGTTTGTCTATCCTCCAGTAGGCGAAAACTCATGATAGATGCAAGCTCCCACACAGATATAGCTAGAAACTTTTCATGTTCGTAACTATTAGGGTCCGTTTGGACCTAGGAAAATAGGATGGAAAAAAAATCTCGTGGAAAAAAAATTAGGAGGAAAAAAATTATGGGGTAAAGTAAATTTCTTTCTCTTGTTTGGTTTAAGTAAATTTTGAAGGAAAAAAATTGATTTTCTATTCAATTTTCTTTTCCTTGTTTGGTTTAAGGAAAAATACATGGAAAAATAAAATTTGCTAGAAAACTTGTAAATATCAAGTTTCATTTTTTTAGATCATATGATGTGATTTGGGAGAGAAAGAGAGAGAGAGAGAGTTAGAGAGAGAGAGAGAGAGAGAGAGAGAGAGAGAGAGAGAGAGAGAGAGAGAGAGAGAGAGAGAGAGAGAGAGAGAGTGACAAAGAGAAGAGTTAGAGAGAGAGAGAGAGAGAAAAGAGAGTTAGAGAGAGAGAGATAGAGAGAGAAAAGAGAGTTAGACAGAGAGAGAGAGAGAGAGAGGTAGAGAGAGAGAGAGAGAGAGAAGAGAGAGAGAGAGAATAGAGAGTTAGAGAGAGAGAGAGAGAGAGAGAGAAGAGAGTTAGAGAGAGAGAGAGAGAGAGAGAAGAGAGTTAGAGAGAGAGCGAGAGAGAGAACGTTAGAGAGACAGAGAGAAGAAAGAGAAGAGACTTAGAGAGAAAGAAGAGAGAGTGCGCGAGAGAAAGAGGGAAGAGAGTTAGAGAGAGAAGATACTTAGAGAGAGAGAGAGAAAGAGAGAAGAGAACGTTAGGGAGAGCGAGAGAGAGAGAGAAAGAGAGAGAGAATAGAGTTAGAGAAAGAGAGAGAGAGAGAGAGAGAGAAGAGAGTTAGAGAAAGAGAGAGAGAGAGAGAGAGAGAGCAGACTTAGAGAGAGAGAGAGAGTAGAGAGTTAGAGAGGGAAGAAAGTTAGAGAGGGAGAGAGAGAGAGAGAGAGAGAGAGAGAAACGAGTTAGAGAGAGAGAGAGAGAAACGAGCTAGAGAGAGGATGAAAAGAAAGGTTGGCTTTGATCCAAAAATTTTCTCCCAACTTTTCTTTCATTTTTGAAGGGAAAATTTTTTATTCATTGTTACTCCAAATTTTCCATGCAATTTTCCAACTATTTTTTTTCCATTTATTTTTCTTCAATCTAAACAAAGGAAAGATTTTCATTTTCCAAAATAATTTTTTTTCTATGCTATTTTCCAAGGTCCAAAATGGACCCTTAGCCTCCCAAAAGCCCCATTTCCAACTGAAGGAAATGGAATTTTCTTTTTTCTAATAGTTATAGTCTTGGATTTAAGTATAATGGATAATTTATGAATCAGCTTCTCCATATACTTTCATACATGAAATAAGACCGCCTATATTTAGACTTCCTTGGGTCTCATGTCAGCGAAACACTATCGGGATGTATAGTTGTTTGATGGATAAATCTATCATAGGAGAATTATATTCTTATAAATAGTAGCAATTTGACTTAAGTAAAACAACAGTTTAAATATAAAAATTTGAACAAGCTTTTCAACAACTTGATCGTACTTTATTACAATGAAACATTGAAAATACTAACCCCATTCTTTTATGCGGTAGGTGCGGTGTGGTACCGCACCGCACTCTTTAATTTTCCGTCACAATTCACCACACTACAGTACAATCATACCAATATATCTTTTCATTTTTTTCTCTCATCATTTTTCTCCTCTACTTTTCACATTATTTCCCTTACCACAACTTCCACCACAACTTACCATACTTTTTCAAATTTCACCGCACCGCACCACTATCACAAGGCAACTAACTATATAAAAGAACGGGGCCTAACAATAAATTCGAGTACTGCGGGGCAAATGTGAGAGCTAATTTATTAGGATGAAAATAGTTAGCAATTTTAGTACCAGTAATAGGGTATGTAAGACATGAAAGTGGAAGTTACACAAGTAGGGCCCAGGAGCAGAGCCTCAATGTCGAGTAGTCCTAAATATAAATGATTTGATCTGGCATGGCATGACATCTGATTCTGAAACGTGAAACCCCCTCCCCCATCCCCATTCCCATGTGACAAAAGTCTACTATATATGAAATTGTAATGAGTGGAGCAACTTCAACTCTACTGTGAAGATATTCTTTTTTGCGTGATTGGTAAAATGTAGAAATTGTGCGGTGTGTTAAAATTGTGAAAAGTATAGTAAAGTGTGAAATGATATGATAAAATTTATGAAAAGTGTAGATGACGTGATAAGTGAGAAGAGAGTGTGAAAAGTAGAAGAGAAAAATGAAAAGATATATATTAATCATAATTATTGTGACGAAATGTGATTAAATATAAAAGAACATTAAATAATATAATAAGTTATAGTACCTCACCGCACAAAACAACATCACCATTCTATTAGTACCTTTCTCTTCTTTCGAACTCATTTCTTGTTACGTAGTGCTCCCTTGCGCCTTTACCAAAAAAACAAATTAATTGTGTAAAGCCAAACCAAATAAAGGACTAATCAACGCTTCCAAATCTCACTTGCATCTCTCTAATTAAATACACCAATTATTTTCTCCATTTATTTTTTTATTCACTCCTCAATTCATACCCAAACTACTTTCATATTAATACTAATTAACATTGTCAAGTTAAGATCTACACGTACAGTTTTATTCTATTCTTATAAAAATATTAATAATAAATTGATAGTGGTTGTCAACCATGACAACCACCACAATAAAAATGATATTTATCTATACGTGTGCCAATTTTTATCTTCGCCATTCATTCTTTTTATTTAGTACGACATTATAAAATATATTTTCTTAATTAAAATATTTTTTTTGAAATTTTTTAAAATTTAAATATCTTAAATCTAAATTTTTGCCTAGTAAATAAGCATATTTTGAAAAATATTTATTTTAATTTTTTTAAATAAACTAAAATTTTAAAAAATATATTTTATAATTTATATTAAATAAGAAAGTTCATGGTCAAGGTAAAACTTGACAATGTACAAATAAAATTTATTTTACTTACGGTGGCACTATAAGTACATCCTTTACTTGGTTGGTTGTATTGTATTTTTTGTTCTTGTAAATTGACCAATCATGATAATTGGAATTTTAAAGTTATAATATTATAATGATTTTTTTCGGGGGATTTTTATTGACTTAATATTTTTAATTTAGAGATACACAGGAGGCACATCAATTTGGAAATATCTTTTCTAAAACATTTATTAATTGTTTGTTCCTTGCAAATCAATCAAATTATACTAATTAAAAATTCACAATAATTTAACTAATTGCTCTTGCAACTTTTAAAATTCTTACAACTATGATGAGAGATAGTTGTTGCATGATAGCTACTTGGTGGGTCACATTGGTGGGTCAAATAATGAAGAATTCCAAGCTTTTTTTGTTTTTTTATTAAATCAAGTAAATTAAATATATTCATTGGACTTCTATTTCAAAGGTAATTGTAAATAAATTTTATAGGTCTATAAGCAAAGAATCATCACCGAACTGTACTTGAACCTTGGTAGAAAACTTGAAAAGTAGAGATAGTTGCTAACTTGTTTATCACCTCTTCAATAAGAATTCTAAGCTACTATGTTGCATTACAAAATTATGAGATTATGTCTTGAAAAGTTGGTTGCATCACAATTACAAACTTGAAAACTTCCAAGGTATAAATATAGGATTCTTTAAAAATATTAATAATAAAAAGGTATGACAGATGTGCACGTTCGGAGATTATTGCTATTAGCTTTGAAACATCAAAATGGATATTCCAACATGAAAGGAGATTTTTTCGGAAAATAATGAGTAATGGTTGAATAACAAGAAAAAGGCTGGACATTAAATTATTGCTCACCTTTGTTTTTTTTAAGACGCTCGATAGACCCACTCGACCCATTCACTAATTATTGCTCCTTTAATCATTCACAAAAAAAAATAATAATTTATTCGTAGTTGTTAGCTCCCAAAAATAAAACAAAAAAAAAGGGCTCCTAAAATTTGGAAAGTAATCACCTGAAAACAGATCCCACGCGGTTGGTAAAATCTATATAAATAAAAAGTAATGGTCCTATATTCTCATTCTTTCACTTCCTCAATTCTCAAACTACGTATTGGGGGTTAAAGGACTGGAGAGGAAGGGAAGAGAGAGGAATTGTGTAATTTTTTATATTTGGGAAAATAATTAGATGGTGAGGGAAGGGGAAGGGAGGGGAACACTTAACCCCCATTCCCCTCCGCTCCATTTTCTTAACCCTCAAAATGAAGGGGAATGAGGGGGAAGGGAACAATTTTAACACTTGCCATCCCTTCCTTTTATTAATAAATTCAAACAAGATTAACCCTAAGCACCTCCCTTCCCCTCCCCTCCCCTCCCCTCCATTACCTTACCCTCCTTTCCCTTCCCTTCCCCCTCCTAAATTGAATTCAAACACACTGTAAATCCTTTAAAATTGTAGCAAATTCAAAAATATAGATGTTAAATTTGTGGCAACCTCCCCCTAAAATATAAGAGATTCCTAATTTAAATAAAACACATCTCCAATAATTTTATAATTGTTTTAGTCTTCATAAACTTCATACATTTTTTCGCCGTATTATTCATATTATTTATTTCTAAACCTTCAGTAATTTATAATTGTTTGGATCTTCACAAATTTTATACATTGTTTTTCACTGTATTGTTTCCATTATTTATTTCTTAATTAGTATCATGAAATTTTATGAGAGAAAAATATTAAATTTTATAATTTAATCACTAGTAAGTTTATTGTGAGTAATATATATATATATATATATATATATATATATATATAATTGTCAGCAAGTTTAAAAATCTCACTGATATCATAGTCAATTACTAATGGTTGTCAAAATCTGTGGTAATTTGGTCCGACATGGCATCCTTAAAAATTGCGAACATGGGGACACAGTAGCCAAAGATCGAACACGGCAAGGGTATAAGACCCGAAAGTTGAATAACATATTGTAGATACCCAGGGAGTGTCTTATAATTATGTAAATTTTATTATGCGCGTTTTATTTTATTTATTTAATTTTAGAAAAATGCCAAGAAAATTGAATTGCAAAAGTAAAAAGAATGAAGAAAACCCATAAAAAAGTAGCTCAAATTGAACCCAGCATGCGGCCCAAGGCGCGGCTGCAACACGGGTCTAGGTATGCCCGACCCGCATACCTGTAGGTATTCAGTAGGGCTGTACCCGACCCGAGCTGCCTCCGTGCGCCTAGGGAAGTGTGCAAACCTAGAAAATCACGCAACCAGACCTCGAAAAGCCCAGAATTCTTGGCGGTATGATCCTAGGGAATATTCCCTCATTTTAACCTAAAATTTCACCTAGAAATACCTTACCCTTTTTCACTTCAACTCTTACACCGAAATCACCCTAACGTATTGGCACTTGGTGATTTCATTTCTCTCCTCCCTTCTTCATCCTCGTTCATTGTGCATTCATGTACTTGGCATTTTAATTTCTCTCTCTCTCTACTTCTTCTCTTCACTTGTATTATATTGTAACATGATTAAATAAGAAAATTGGCCTAATTAAACTTGAATACTTGAAAATAGAATTTATTCATGTTCGTTATCTTGCTTTAACTTCTATATTTATTTATTTCTTGCATTCAATTCTTGCGCTTTTATGTAACTAAACAACATCAATTACACTAATTAATTCTTCTCTTCTACTCTCTTTTTATTAGCCCATTTAGTAGAGTCTGTTCGTTGAACGACCGAATTCGTGGATTTTTATCCTCGAATTCGTAGCCTTACCCCCAGATCCAGATCGCATGGTTCGCAGTTCGTGTAGTCAACAATTTTGAGTTTATTAATTCTGGAAAAAAAATTAATTGGCAACTCTTTATTCAACTTTATCATTTCAATTCTTTTGGGTTTTTTTGGTTTTATTTTGGATTTTAGAAACTAGTATTCAAACAGAAACTCAGAATTTAACAGAATGAAATGAACGTGCGCAAATAGATTTGCCTCTGAAATTCAGAGCCCCTGGTCAGAGAAATACATGCAGGTATTCTGCCCAGTACCTTGGCCCGGGGTTGATCCCCAGCCTTGGCAATCATCCCCGAGCCTCCGACCGACAGAATACCTCTAGGTATTGTGCTCGGTCAGTGGGCTCGAGTTTGACCCCGAGTCTCTTTGTTTTGTTCCTATTTTCATTTATTTATATTTTTCTGATTGGATAAATTTCTGAAATGCCAAATAAAATCCGAAAAAATTGATTGAACATAATCATTAATTAACGAAAAATTCGATTTAATCCCCTCGAAGAAAAGATACCCCTTTCGACTTGCCTAACCGCGTAGGATACAATGGAATTTTTTCCCGAGTCCTACAAATGGCGACTCCACTGAGGACTTACTTTAAGTGGGATGGAGTCTGACCCCGAGTCTCTTTATTCAACTTTATCATTTCGATTCTTTTGGGTTTTTTGGTTTTATTTCGGATTTTAGAAACTAGTATTCAAACAGAAACTCAGAATTTAATGGAATGAAATGAAAGTGCGCAAATAGATTTGCCTCCGAAATCCAGAGCCCCTGGTCAGAGAAATACATGCAGGTATTCTACCCAGTACCTTGGCTCGGGCCTGATCCCAGCCTTGGGAATTATCCCCGAGCCTCCGGCCGACAGAATACCTCCAGGTATTGTGCTCGGTCAGTGGGCTCGAGTCTGACCCCGAGTCTCTTTGTTTTGTTCCTATTTCCATTTATTTATATTTTTCTGACTGGATAAATTTCTGAAATGCCAAATAAAATCCGGAAAAATTGATTGAACATAATTATTAATTAACGAAAAATTCGATTTAATCCCCTCGAAGAAAAGATAACCCTTTCGACTTGCCTAACCACGTAGGATACAATGGAATTTTTTCCCGAGTCCTACAAATGGCGAGTCCTATGAGAACTTACTTTAAGTGTGTAAAACTTGAAAAATTATTTCTTTTTTTTTTAAATTTCGAATAGAAGGCAGAAATTAATTCTTGTAATTTTTATTATTTAGTTAGACATCAAGCATACGGGCCTACATCTTGGTTTCTTTCATGAATCAAGATTAACCCAAAGGTACCGTTTAGAATTTTAACCCAAATTTAACTTTCGGGCAAAGTATACTTCCGACTTCATAAAGGAATGAACTCCAAATTTCAAGAATATCTCAAGTTACTTTCCCACTCATGAACTACTCCAAAATTCTCGAGATTATGAATTTACATTTTCCCTTTAATTTAGCGATAATCACACGGGTCACATTACTATGAACTCCACAGAATTTGTGACGCATGAGAAATATGAGTATGTTAGTTAAGGATCCGACCTTAAACCATTAAATATAGGACCTTGGTTAGGCGCATCCCTCACTTGTATGCTATGTGCTTTTTTTTATTGCTATGTGTAAATTACGTGCTACATTCCCTCCAAATGTCGCTTTAGTTTGGATTATAGTTAAATGAAATTAAAGAAGACCTAGAGGTCTCTCTTGGGCCTAAGTCATAGAGGTTTGACCAAGTCCAAGATCCTAGTTTGACGTTGTCCAACCTTGGTAGCATTGGATCCCTAAAGTGTGAATCTGGTCGTTATTCAAATCTGAGTTCGTTAAGACCTTAATGTTGACTCGATCTTATAATGTCCTGATGGAGCTTCCCTTTCCTCATACATAATATCATCTTAGGATAGAGGTCTTCATGTAATCCCAACGGTGAGTGAGTCAAGCAAAAAAAAAAAAAAAGGGGTCAGCATATAGGCATAGTTTGCACTAGGTTGTTCCATATAGGTCATTAAGTCATGGCATGCATCAAGAAGGTACGTGTTGGGAGTTAATTTTGTTCTAACCCAAAATTTCCATACAGGCAAAATAAGACCTAAAGAGTTCAGAGTCAGATCCTGGGCTAGAGTTGGATCTCGGAGACTATCAAGTTATTCGCTAATCCCATCCACGACATCGAGCAGGAGCCCGACCATCGACTCCGATTCTGATACCTCTTTCAAACCTCGCTCATAGTCAGTGACATTATGCCCCTCCAATCCGATTTCATGGCTGAAATCAATGACCAGGACCAAGATACTCACGGCCAATCCATCACGGTTGCGGACCTTTCAGCTTTGGTACGAGACATCCGTAGCCTGATTAATACGTGAGCCAACCTACATGATCGTAGAATGAAAGGTGTTATCCAGGCCATTCAAACAATCAATGAAAGGATAGGGATAGGGAAAGAGGGTCCAGAGGAAGATGATAGAAGTGTGCACACAGGAAAGACCATACCCCGCGATGAGCAGTTTATGTCGTTAAGGGATAATAGGGTTGAAAACTTACAAAACATGTTGAGGCAAGTTCCTCAATTTAAAGAACATTTCTTGGACATCAGATTGCCAAATGCTCCTCGAGCCAAATTGCTTGATAAATTTTCCTTACCCGAGAGAAATTTAAGGCCATGGAGAACCTCACTCATCATCTGCGTAGCTTTGCGCGCATGATGACCTTAAAGGAAGTACACCCTAGTCTATACGCTGATATTTTTCCTTGGACCCTAAGCGATGAGGTGCTAAAATGGTACTACACCTTGCCGGTGGATGTCCAGGAAAATTGAGAAGCCACCTACAAGGCCTTCATCCAACAATATACGACCAATCAGAACGCTGACATAACATAAGTGACATGGCAGCAATCAAACAAGGTGAAGGAGATTCGTTCATGAGTTATTTTAACCGTTGGAACGCACTATAGGCCCTGATGACTGACAAAGTAACCTTGTATTATCAGATCAAAATATTTATACTAGAGCTAAAGCCAAGATATGCTAGCCTGATGGAATGTCAATTGATCCCAGATTTTTCAGACCTAAAGAAATTAGTGCTAATAATGGAAGCCAAGATAGAGAAAGTCGTGACATCATCCGGATGGAAGAATCCCACTTCCACCAAAAGAGTCGGCAGAACATCTAGCAACCAACCAAAAGCTTTCAAGACCCATGTAGTCCAAAAATTCACCTCATTGTAGACATCAAGTTTTGTACCGGCGAATACCAGTCATACAAGCTAAGGACAAAAAATGGAAGTCGGGCCCAAAACAAGCTGCCAAGGCCCCCGGGCCTTGGCTAATACAAAGAAACAGGCCCAAAGGAACGACAACCCAAGGAAAAGAGGCCATGGCCGTAGGGCCTTGGCTGACATGAATTGCAAGAACGAGAATCAGAATTCGGGCCTAAAACAAGCTGCCAAGGCCCCTTGGTCAACACCAAGAAACAGAAGTCATGGCCGCTTGGCCTTGGCTGACATATATCTGGGCCCAAAACGCAGATTTCGCCATGGCCGCTAGGCTTAGGCTGAGAATAAAATCCAATCTTCCCCGCCACGTCATTGATCCGCGTGATGAGTAGCTGTTGGCCACTGGGCCTTCCTCAATCAAAAGACACATGGCCAACCTGCCACAAAAGCCTTCATTTTCCACCCTTCCAAATACATGTGCTCACCCTTTTGAATCCCATTTTTTTCCACAAGTTTCATTGGCCCTATTTCTTTTGATGAGGGTAAAATACACGTCACAAGATTTCCAATGCCTTTTGAATTGCCTCAATCGGAGTCCGGATAAAGGATTTATGGCCGTTTGAAATCTGACTAGCCAGATAGCAAGGCAGCAGCCTTGACCAGCTTCTAAGCCCAGAAACTAGGCCCAGTATGCAAAACAGGCCTATGAGCACTGTCAAAGCCGCATGGCCTTGGCCCAGAAGAATTTGTCATGGCCATGGGGCCTAGACTGAAGAAAAACACAATTCGCCCCGCCACGTTAGTGATCTGTGTGATGAAGTGCTATTGGCCGCGGGGCCTTGCTGGGATGAATTAGATTTATGCGCCATAATTTCCCCCATGCCATGCAATCCCATGATCGACGCCTCAGTACCTTTGACTCATGTAGAGTCAAAGGCCGCAGGGCCTTGGCATTGATCAAAAGGGCATTAACCCTTGGATCATGCCTCCCCCTCCTTCCAACCTCGTACCTCCCCCCACCTATATATACCCCTCATTTCTCTCTCAAAAATTCTTATTCTATTCTCATAGAAAAGTTCTCAAGTGTGCACGGTATTGAGGTTCGTCATCTCGAGTTTTCGCCTATTCTTCATTGATACTTTCAAACAAACAAGGGTTGATAATCTTTATTTATTTATTATTTCATAATAATGTAATCTTATTCCCAAAACCGCATTTGTGTAATTTGTAAATATACATCACATTCTTTTGCATGTTTAGAATATAACATTGTGAAATCTTTTAAACTTCTCCCCGCTCTTTTTCATTTCAAGTTCGATTTTAGAAGAGTTTGTTTTCTAAACAGGCGACTCCAAGAATTCTTTAATTCTTGGATTCGTAACCTTACGCCCGGGCTCAGAATCTGAGTTGGTAAATCTGATTTTTCCTTTTTTTTTGGTTCATTGGTTTCCTTAAATCAATTGGCGACTCGTTTTTCCTATTTAAATTCATCTAAATTCATATGTTAACGTGGCAGATTAATTAAAATGGGCCGGCAACATCCAATCTCCATATTCATGGGCCGACCCGTGAAGAAATGACTAGAATCTGACCAAGGCCCTGTGGCCTTGGCCAGGCCCTATGTCCATTTCTTCACTGGCTTGGCATAATAATGGGCCTAGTCTAGGTGCCTGCCAAGGTCGCATGGCCTTGGAACCAGCCTAGTGGCGCATTGCACCATCCTTGGCCCGAATGTGAATATGGAATGTTACCGGCGGATTGGTAATTTGACGTGGTCTTGCCCGAATTATTATGAGTTTGGTTCTTAAAAGAGAAAAAGTTTTATTTTTGAAAAATATCCTTATTTAAGATTAAGCAATCTTGGTCGGCTCCCAATCACAACCTAAATAGCGGAATGGGAAAAGAAAAGGCCTTTAACCTCTCCTCTTTTTTCCGGGGTCCTACACTCATACACACCCATTGACACCACTTATGCTGAGGCATTAGATCGTCTCATGAAGAAAGGTAAGATTGAACTTCCCCCTTTTAGGGATGAACCCGAAGTGAAACGAAAAAGTTGGGATGTTGGCAAGTTTTGTAACTACCATCGCATGCGAGGTCATGACACGGAGAGGTGTTTCACCCTCAAGAATGTCATAGCGGAAATGATCTAAGACCAGACATTACCCTTCCCTAAAGCAGCCCAATAAAAGCCTAACAATAAGAATAACCCGTTCGGGGCCACCATGATATGTATCCATTACCATGGGCAATTGGGATCCTGCTACCTTCATCACTCACATGGGCTCCCCAAGAATCGAGGTTCTTATCCCATACTTGATGCATGTCAACGGAGTATGTGATAGTGATGAAGAGGATGTTTACCAAACTGATATGACCTTTTGGGATTCTCACCCCAAGGATACTCGTGAAAAGATCATTCCTAAAGTCAGATCACTTAAGGTTGACCTAGGAAGTGAGGAAGTAGGCCTCAAACGGGAGACCAAGCGACCAAAGGTGGCTCCCGCAAAAAGAGCGATCACCCTAAGGTTACCCCACACGTGAGAATCATCCACTCGATGTAATTCCTATGGATAACAAAGCCGACACTGCCTTTCTTACTAGGTCAGGGAGAACCAACCAAAGGAACCCTACTCCCCCACAACTAGTTACTTCTACACCTAAAAAAACACAGCCAACTGAGGCAACTCCCATAGAAGACGCGTCCATAGACAGTTCAAGAGAACTAAAGTTGACCTCACTATTTGAAATTTGCTAAACACGTCACAGGCATATCGCCAAGCGCTCTTAAATTCCTTGAACCGAATTCAAGTCCCCTCGGACACCTCGCTCGAGGATCTCGTTGCATTTATGACCGCACCGAGGCCGGGCATTACCGTCGAGGATGAAGACCTACCTAGAGAAGGGTATGCTCACAACAAAGCCCTATACTTAACCATCATGTGCTCCAACAAAGTTGTCCCTTCGTGCTAGTGGACAATGGATCGACAGTCAACATATGCCCGTGGAAGACCGCTCAAAAGTTAGGTATCCAATGCCATCATTTAACCCAACAAACTGTTCAACTCTGGGCTTATGATAACTCCCCGAGGAGGACCCTAGGTTTGGTAACTTTGCCCATAACCATGGAGCCCGTAACTCAAAATGTCGAAGTCCTGGTTATCGACATTCCCGCCTCATTTAATATGTTACTTGGCCGGCCATGGCTGCATGAGAATAGGGCATGTTTAGGCCCATTTTTAGGCCTAAATATCGCCTTTTAACTTAGTCTTTTGACTCGTTTCTAGTTTATTTTCGTGTCTTTTACTATGTTTTTGGTTATTTTGTAGGTTTTGGTGGCTTTACATGAAAACGTAGCAAAAGGGGCTATTTTAGAGCATTTTTGGGAATCCCGAGAGATTCCCCGGGCCAAGCCGAGTCAAAGGCTAAGTGGGAAACAAGGCCGGGTGCAAAAGACTTCCAAAGAATTACTTCATCAAGCATAACCCCCGTTACAGGCAGTGTAGCGGACGCTACAAGGCTTGCATTCACCTTCCAGAGCCGTGGCACCTGCTACACCTCCTGTGGCGGGCGCAACGCCTAAGGTGGTTTTTGCCCAGAAGAAGACCGCAGCTGCTGTCCCAAAGACAGCGCCCGGGGTAGCTGAGATGCCTGCACAGAAGTCTCACCCAGAAGAAGACCGCACCCGCGGTCAGGGAGATAGCACCCATTGTCCTGCGTAGAAGAGAAGAAATCGCCAAAGTGCTTCGCAGGACCGCATCTGCGGTCATAGGGACCCCACCCGCGGTCTCCTAGGTTTCACGCGATTTCATTGATTGAAGTGCTGCGTTTTATCTAACTTCTTTTGCTATGTATAAATACCCCAATGAACGATTATTGTAGGGACTTCTTTTAGGACTTTTAGACAGTAGTTTTAGAGAAAAAATTAGGGTTTTCTACAAGTAATTAGTGAGCCATTAGTGAGTGATTAGTGCATTTGTGTTGGATTTCTTGCTTGGATTGAAGTTTTATTGAAGATTGAAGCTATTTTCAACATTGTTCTTGTTCATCCTTCATCCCTACTACTTGGCTAAACATTCTCTTACCCTTACTCTCTTTAAATTAGCTTTAATATTAGTTTAATCTTTGTTTCTAGATTGGATTGCTTTGTGATTGAGATATTTGGATTATTGTTTTTGTTAGTGTTGTTTTTATTGTTTTGATCATGAATGCTATAGTTGTTGATGTTGGTATCATGTTGATTAGAATGTTTAGTGGCTAAAAACTCCATGGATTAGGGGGAGATTAAGGATGTAAATGGTTAAATAGGCTTGGGTTAGTAAGTTTAGGTGGTCATTAGTAGGAGAATCAATTTCCCACTCCTATTCTTCCCTCAAGTGGGATATATTTTGGATCGAAAGCTCCCGAATACATCGAATACTTGTGTTGGAAGATGGGAGATAGGATAGTTAATGGTCACCCACGAAAGTGGAAGGAGGTTAACTAGGGAATCCTGTTTCATTAACCCTCTAAAGAGGAAATCCGGTGGGTTTTCTTTAACAGGATTGCCACTTGATTCCCCTTCTTTGTTACTCCCTAATTGCAAAACCCATGTCCTTATTGCCATTTGCATCCCGAAATCTCCCGAAACCCATTTTCCAATATTGACTGAACCTTAGCCTGTTTCTGTGATCTGTTCCGCTGTTTATCACCCTAAGACTTTTGATATCTAGTGACTTTAAACCTACCTAGATCCAGTTGCCTTTGTTCTAGGCCCTTCGCTCCCTGAGAGAGAACGACAAATACCGGACCACAAAAACCACGTTACACAAAATGGCACCGTTGCCGGGGAGCAAGTGCACCTAGCTTAGTTTCTTGGTTTTAGGTTGTTTAAGATTACTTTCCTTGCTAGAGATTTGGTGTCTTAAGTCATAAGGAGTCGATTCTCCTATGTTTTCTTCTGAATGCAGACTTGTACTAACAAAGAGAGCTGAGGAGAGTTGAATTCTCAATGGCTGAAGGACCACCCGATCCCCCCGGTACCTTAGCCACGTATTCATTGCCATCCTCGGGTATTGTAACGTGGTTTTGTATACCCCGGTTTTTGTCGTTCTCTCTCAAGGAGCAAAGGGCCTAGAACAAAAGCAACTGAATCTAGGTAGGGTTTAAAGTCACTAGATATCAAAAGTCTTTGGGTGATAAGCAGCGAAACAGATCACAAAAGCGGACAAAAGTTCAGTCAAAATGGGAAAATGGGTTTTGGGAGATTTCAAGATGCAAATGGCAATAAGAACATGGGTTTTGCAATTAGGGAGTAACAAAGAAGGGTAATCAAGTGGCAATCCCGTTAGAGAAAACCCACCGAATTTCCTCTTTCGAGGATAATCCGGATTAACATCTTCAAAGCCCACCACGGACCCGGAGGGTAAATGAAACGAGACTCTCTAGTTAACCTCCTTCCACTTTCGTGGGTGAGCATTAACTATCTCATCTCCTAACTTCCAACATTAGTGTTGGATGTATTCGGGGGATTTCGATCCCAAATAGATCCCACTTGAGGGAAGCATACGAGTGAGAAATTGATTCTCCTACTAATTACCACCTAAATTTGCTAACCCAAGCCTAATTAACCATTTACATCCTTAATTTCTCCCTAACCCATGGGGTTCTAGCCTCTAATCATTCTAACTAACATGCTAACAATATCAACAACTCCAACATTCATATTTAAAACAGTAGAAACAACTAGCAAAAACACAAAACAATCTAATCACAAAACAGAAATCGAAATACTATTGAAGCGAATTAAAAGAGAATAGAGATTAAGAAATGCTCAGCATAAGATGATGATGGAATAGATGATCAAGAACAAATAGGACTCCAAGCTCCAATATAGATAGAAATCTTCAAATCTTCAATAGAACTTCCATAATATCCTATACAAATACACTAATCTTCTATTAATCACTCACTAATTACTATAGAATTTCTCTAATCCTCACTCTAATGGTGCTTTTATCTTTAATGATCCAGCTCTCCTAACTAATCGAGCAAAGGGGTATTTATACATAGCAAAAGAAGTTAGACAAAACGCAGCACTTCAAGAAACAAATGCGCGTGAAAACCAGGAGACCGCAGGTGCAGTCCCTATGGCCGCAGGTGCGGTCCTGCGAAGCACTTTGGCTATTTCTTCTCTTCTACGCAGGGCGGTGTCTCCTTGGCTGCAGTGCGGTCTTCTTAGGTGAGAATGCATGCAGCCATCTCTGGCTACGCGTCTTTGGGGCAAGAGTGCGGTCTTCCTCTGGGCAAAAACCACCTTAAGCGTAGCGCCCGCCATAGGGGGCGTAGCGGGTGCTACGGCTCTGGAAGGCGAATGCAAGCCTTGTAGCGCTCGCTACACTGCCTGTAACGTGGGCTATGCTTGACGAAGTCATTCTTTGTAAGTCTTTTGCATCCGGCCTTGTTTTCTAACGGCATGGCCCAGGGAATCTCTTGGGATTCCCAAAAATGCTCTAAAACAACCCCTTTTGCTAGGTTTTCGTGTAAAACGACCAAAACCTACAAAATAACCAAAAACATAGTAAAAGACACGAAAATAAACTAGAAACGAGTCAAAAGACTAAGTAAAAAGGCGATATTTAGGCCTAAAAATGGGCCTAAACACCCCCCCCACACTTAAACTTTTGCTCATCCTGAGAAAAACAAAACAAAAACTACCTAATCTAACACAAACTCCTCTGTCGTGGAAGGAAACGAGTGCATTTAGCGTATGCACCAAGCCCTTAAAACCCCCTGGCAGCCCAGGTGGACGAGGTGGTCTCGTGAGGGTTTGTAGCAGCTAGGGCTGTTCATCGGTTCAAAACCGAACCGAATAAACCGAAAACCGATTAAGGGGTAAAGTCCAAACCGAAAACCGAATAAACCGGTTCGGTTTCGGTTCTCGGTTTATCCGGTTCAAAACCGAATAATGCACACATTCATACGGGACTTTCACCGGAAGGAGTCAAACCGAATAAACCGAATAAGGGCTAAAGTGCAAACCGAAAACCGAACCGAATAAAAATCGGTCCGGTTTGAATCGGTTCGAACTGGTTCGGTTCTCGGTTTATTCGGTTCAAAACCGAATAATGCACACCCCTAGTAGCAGCTCTACCCACAAAAGGCAAAGAAAAAGGAGAGAGGGAAAGTGAAAAACAAAACAAAAGAACGAAAAAGAAAAGAGAAAGAGCTTGCTTCAAGGAATCATATCATCGCAATCAAGAAAACGATACTAATCATCCAAAAGGAACCGTTGTGAGCACCACGAAAACACCTAACTCAAGCAATTGCCAATCTGAGATGGTTTTCGGCTCACGACACCTTATGCAAAGCTAAATCCCATGTGCACAAGTGCTTAGTGGGTTCCGAGTGATTCCGATCGATCCCAATAAAAAACTCACATCCGAGCTCGAATCAAAGCGAAAAAGGAAATTTATTCAAGCGATGTCTTTCCCTTGTTCATGTCGCCCTTTGCTTGGTGAGGGCCGCAGGAAACGCAAGGTGAGACTTTATTAATAATTATCTTCATTTAGCGTTGGGTTTCAGAATTTAAGGCCCAACATTTTCGATTTAGCTTAATAAAGTCGGCGTTAGCTTTTCGGGAGTTAAACGACCCATAACGGGGTTTACCTTGCCAATACAGGCTTCTCCATACACCTCATCATTATGAACAATGGAGGTTTAAGGGGTAATAGCGCCGCTCCGCTAATACCAGTCCCATGTAGGTCAACTAACTTTATGGTGGTTGATGCCTGATTCGACCGACACAAAACCAATTAATTCATTTTAATTAGGTTTCACTTTTTTCAACAAGCTCGGATATGGCCAACTTGAGTCTCACAGTTTCAACCAGAACGTGAAAGAAAACAGGGATTTCGCTAGACACTCGATGAGGGGAATCTAGATATATGAGTCATGACAACGCCCGAGCTAGGGTCGAAAATGCTCAAACCGGTTTCTTTGAAGAAGATTAAGAAAGTCTTCCTAATATTGACAACACTATCCAAGAAACGAAGCAAAAACAGAAGCAACGCGAAAACTTTTAAGGTTTTTCACTCCCTTTTTTCTCCTTTTTCACACAAAATTTTTTCAAATTTAAGGTAAAACTAAGGAAAACAAAATAAAAGATCTAGGTTGTCTACTCTGGTCTTGAGCATGAAATGTCTCCCCCCCCCCCCCAACACTTAAAGCTTCACAATGTCCTCATTGTGAGAGGGTGTCACAAGAAAAGGGTAGAGAAACTAGATAAAAACACACAAAACATTTAACATGTAAGTGGTGGCGACCCGAGCCCACACGACTCCTTCAACAAAATATGCCCAACACATTCACACTAGGGGCACGCCACCAAAAATAAAGATCAAGCATGCATCGGATCAGAATATTCATCAAGTAAAGAGAAGAGTAGAAATGTATTACCTCAAGCTCTTCTATTATAAGTGCTCACGCTATGATCCGAAGTCGTCAACCAATTAAGACACAATATTAAAGTAGAAAGACGACTTAAACTTGACAATGATGCATGCAAGATGTAAAAAAAAGAAAAAACAACTATTCTAGTGCTAAAACTTAAACATAAGAACAAAATGTACATTGTCAATGATAAACCTCATCGCCGAATCTCACTCTTTTGAGGCGGGAAATAAGGGTGAGGTACTCGCCACAACCCGGTCCTACATTCGATTATATCGAACGCAAACCAAAGTACCAAACCAACCCAACCAAATAACCTAAGGAAAGGACTTTGAGACAAATGTGGAGGACACATCAACACAAGAACAAACTGAACGATATTCGAGCCAACCATCACTCAAACCAAAAACTAAGCAAAACATGCCAAACCCACAATTTCTTTCCACCCGACTAAGTCCCCGATGAAGCACCCCCCCCCCCCACACTTATATTACATGCAGAAAACATGTAAAGACAAAAAGAGATCAAGTGGGGGCGGGGACGCTTACAAACATATCAATGACCGGATCCTCCCGGAGGAGGATGGGGTTGGTACGGAAAGAACGTTGGGTAATAAGGATTTTCATAATCAGGAGGTGCTGGGACATGGCCCGCAACAGAGTAATGGTTGAATCCCCAATCCCGCATGTAATGGTTTTGCTGCCGAAAGTATTCCCCATGGCGTTGCAAATGATGACGCAAATTCACAATTTCCTTCTGTTGGTTCTTGAGCAACTTCAACTGAGAATGAAGAAGTTTGTTTTGTTCTCGAATATCGGCACTCATATTTTCTATTGTAGAAATAGCTCGGCCTAAATCGGGATGCTGTGCCTGACTTCCGGGAACCTCTTCCTGATCACTCTCTTCAAATTCTTCCAACACATGTAAAACATGTATGGTTACACCACCGAATTTCCGCGACCATCCTTGGAATTGTCCGCATGACCAGTTATCAGGATTTGCGACATAAGGCTGCTCTTCAGCATGATCGGGATCTAGACTAATCAAGATCCTTTTGTCGTCGTAACCATGATAGTAAACGAGAGATGTGATTGATGCTAGGCAATGATATCCATCTTTATCAACAAATTCTTGTCAATAGTCTTTGGCACATAACGTGGTTTCCACTTATGAAGGTAGGCACCGAAGCCTTGTTTCCGGAGAAAACGACAAAGTATGTGACCTATTTCTATTGTGGTAGGATTGTCTATCATGCTCATCTCTCGTAGGCAATGCAAGATGTACGAGCCGGTGTTGACGCGTCGCCCTTTCATGGTGTTGAGGATTATGAAAAGATCTTCCTTGCGAACACTTGTTCGTTCCTCGTCTCGTCCGAACACCGAGTTTGCAATCACCAAGTGGAGCAACCAGACAACGAGATTACAGAAATCCCGCACTTTGGATTCCTTGGGGCAATAAAACATCTTACAACCCTTCTCCGAGTCGACAGACGCTCTTCTCTAACATGTCAGAACCTTCCAGGCTTCTTGTTCATCAAAATCCTCGCACTCCTTAAGATATAATCCATCTTCCGGTAACTCAAGAGCGTGACATAATTCTTTGACGGAGCAGTCTATCTCCTTGTTGGAAACTCTATAGTTAAATGTGGTCTCCGGATATCTATCGGTGAAGATTTGCAATGAACTTAGAAACTCCAAAACCGGCTGGTCGACAATTGGCTCTTTAATGTTAAGAAATGACTCCCAGCCAAGTGTTTGGATGAAAAGAGTGAAGCTAGACCGGCAAAATATGGCGTCGACGGTTTCAACATCATACACATCCGGAGCATAGATTTTTCGCTCTTGAAACTTGTCGAAACGGGGCTTGTGTGGCCCTTCACGGAAAGTGACTTTGGTGCGTGTGCATCGTCTGATAAGGGTAGCTGGTTGAGCTGTGCCATTCTCAGAAGGTAACGGCTTAGGAGGGGGTGAAGGGGAAGACTTGCTAGCACATCCTCTTTGACCTCCCCATCTCAATAAGCAAGAACTAAGATCCCTAGATCTGGACATGGTAACTCACATACAACACCCAAAATCAGATAGAAAACGCAATTGACACACAAGGATGCGAAAAATACCTGAGGTGGAGACTTAGGAATGTTGCATTGTCACAATCGACTCCCAAAGACGAAAATCCAACCAAAATCGCACTTGGAGAACTTCAAAAATGGCGAAAATGACTGAGGGTGGTATGGCTAGGGCACAGATTTGCGAATTGAGAGAGTAGAGAAGGAGGATTTTGTGAGAGATTGAGAGCTTAGAGCATGAGCATTAGGGTTTTAGAGAGAGAAAGAGTCGTTTGAGAGAGTGGAGTGAAGAGCAAATGAATTAAAATGAGGGAGAAAAGAGTTAAGAAGTCCCGACAAAAATCGCAGCTCGACAGACCGTGGGTGCGGTGCAGGCAGACAGCGGGTGCAGTCCCCGTCTGGAAGAAATTTTGGGAAAAATCAGCTCGTTTAGACCGCGGGTGCGGTGGGTAAGGACAGCGCCAGCGATCTCATTCTGGCGGAAAACTGGGAAATGATCGCGGGCGTTACAGCTTCTATGACGGGCGCGACAGAGCTGAGAACTTTGACGCTTGATTTTTTCCAGGCAGACATAGCGGGTGCTACAAGGCTTGTCGCGCCTGCTATCTTGTTCTGGCTCAGAACCTGAAACTTCCACTCTTTTTTTTTTCTTGAAAAATAAACTAAGTCCTAACACTCCTACTCCTCATCATTAAGCTCTCTTTTCTTCACACTCTTGAACGTCCAAAAACATCTTTCAACACTCAAATACCTCATTGAATCTCTCTCTTTCACAAACTCTACCTCTCACTCTCATTCTTACTCTCAAATTTTCTATTTTCTCATTTTTTTCTTTTTCAATTTTCTCTTTTTATTTCTTTTTCTTTCAACTCTAAGACTAAGGCATAAAAATAATGAAAGAAACATTAGTGCAAAAAGAAAATGAAAACGTAAGAATAAAAGGAAAAAAAAAACTAAAGAAGAGGAAAGTAGCATGTGCCTCCCCATTTATTGCTTGTTTTTGGTTTGTAGCTCGACCTAAAGCTTCTTTCAACCTTCAAAATCAGCGAGGACAACTACCACAGTCCCCGCATACTCTTCTCCCATGACATAGGGCTTGATTTTCGAGGAATTGACCTTTAAACTTTCTCCTTTGTTGTTCTTGAGTTCCACAACCCCAGCGGGAAGGATTTTCACAATCTCAAAAGGTCCCGACCATCTTGACCTCAACTTCCCCGAGAAGATTTTAAGCCTTGAGTTGAATATAAGAACCCGGTCACCAACCATAAACTCCCTACGATTCAACCTCTTTTCATGCCAAGCCTTGGTGCGCTCCTTATAAATTCTATTGTTCTCGTAGGAGTGTCTCCGGAACTCTTCAAGCTCTTCCAATTGGAATAGACGATTTACACCCGCTGCTTTAAGATCATAATTCATTTTCTTGATGGCCCACATCGTTTTGTGCTCCAGCTCTACGGGAAAATGACATGCTTTCCCATAAACTAGGCGGAATGGTGTAGTCCCTATGGGCGTCTTGTAAGCGATGTGATAAGCCCATAAAACATCTTCGAGCTTGTCTACCCAATCTTTTCGTGAAGAAGCTACGATTTTCTCCAAAATCTCTTTGTTAGCGCGATTTGATATCTCTACTTGGCCTTGAGTTTGAGGGTGATAAGGAAGCCCTCTCTTATGGTTGATCCCATAATTTGACAACAAGGACTCAAACCTCTTCTCAATAAAATGGGAGCCATCGTTGCTAATAATCACTCTTGGAACTCCAAATATGGGAAAGATGACCTTCTTCAACAACTTAGATACGGATCTTCCATCGCATCTAACACATGGGATTGCTTCTATCCACTTTCATACATAATCAACCGCTACGAGAATGTATTGATGACCCTGAGAAGATGGAAATGGACCCATGAAGTCCAACCCCCATATATTGAAAACCTCCACTTCAAGGATGTAATTTAGTGGCCCTTCATTCCGGCGAGAAATATTCCCTGACCTTTGGCACTTATCACAAGCTTGAACATGTAAATGGGCATCTCGAAATAGGGTCGGCCACCAATAACCGGCTTGTAAAACTCTAGCGGCTGTCGTGTTGGAGCCTCCGTGACCTCCACATGGAAATTCATGATAATGAGATAACACGGATTTCATTTCACTTTCGGCTAGACATCGTCTATACATCCTGTCATTACACAAGCGAAACAAGAATGGATCATCCCAATAGAAATGCTTCAAATCATAAAAAAATTCTTCTTTTGGTGCACAATGGGATTTTAAGGAACTACCTCACTTGCCAAATAATTAATAATGTCAGCATACCATGGGTGAGTGTGCTTGATAGACATAAGATGTTCATCCGAGAAAGAATCTTCAATGGGTTTGGAATCCTCCAAATCAACAAGAATTCTTGACAAATGATCGGCCACCACATTCTCGGTTCCAGCCTTGTCTTGGATCTCTAAATCGAACTCTTGCATGAGCAAAACCCAATGAATAAGTCTCAGCTTTGTTTCCTTCTTCCCCATCAAATACTTGATTGCCGCATGATCCGTATAAACGATGACTCGGGAGAACATGAGATATTGTCGGAATTTGTTCAAGGAGAAAATGATGGCCAAGAGCTCCTTCTCCGTAGTTGTGTAATTCTTTTGAGCACTATCAAGCGCATGACTCGCATAATAAATGACCCTTGGCTTTCTATCCTTGGTTTGAGCTAAACAAGCTCCAACAGCGAAGTCACTTGCATCGGCCATAATCTCGAACGGTAAAGTCCAATCCAGAGGTTGGACTACCGGTGCGGATATTAACGCTTGCTTCAACCTGTAGAAGGCCTCAAGATACTCATTAGTAAAGGAGAATGGGGCATCTTTGCACAAGAGGTCGGTAAAAGGACGAGCGATTTTCGAAAAATCCTTGACAAATCGTCGGTAAAAACCGGCGTGGCCAAGGAAACTACGCACCCCTTTAACGGTAACCGGGGGTGGTAGGCGCCCAATCACTTCAACTTTAGCCTTGTCAACTTCGATGCCCCGAGATAAAATCAAATGGCCTAAAATGATTCCTTCTTCTACCATGAAATGACATTTCTCCCAATTCAAAACTAAATCAACTTCTTCACAACGAATAAGAATCTTTTCCAAATTAATCAAGCAATCATCAAATGTATAACCATAAACAGAAAAATCATCCATAAATACTTCCATGCAATGTTCGATGTAATCACTAAAAATGGTCGTCGTGCATCTTTGAAATGTACCGGGTGCGTTGCACAAACCGACATGCATTCTCCTATATGCAAATGTACCATATGGACACGTAAAGGTGGTCTTTTCTTGATGTGCAAGATGAATTGGAATTTGGAAAAATCTCGAGTACCCGTCTAAAAATTAAAAGTATGAATGACGCGCTAACCTCTCTAACATTTGATCAATGAAGGGGAGGGGAAAGTGTCTTTCTTTGTAACTTTGTTCAATTGGCGATAGTCTATGCACGTCCGCCACCCTGTGACGGTTCGGTACTTACAAGCTCATTCTTTTCATTTTCAATAACTATCATCCCGCCTTTCTTAGGCACACATTGAACCGGGCTTAACCACTCGTTATTTGCGATGGGGAAGATGATCCCAGCGGCCAAAAGTTTGACTACTTCTTTCTTAACCACTTCTTGCATATTAGGGTTTAACAAATCAATGGAATGCATGCATATGGATGGAGAAATACCCTTCAAGTCCTCAATCTTATATCCCAATGCACCCCTATGCTTCCTCAACAAATCAAGCAACTTAGACAATTCAGATTCATGCAATTTAGCATTCACAATCATAGGGTAAGACTTTTCCTCATCTAAGAAAGCATATTGTAAATAAGGGGGTAAGGGTTTAAGTTCTAATTGAGGGGGAGAGGGTTTCACTTGAGAAGAAGACATACCTTTGCATAGAACTTCATGAATTTCCATAAACTCGAAATAAGGCTCATCAATAGAGATTTCCTCACGAGTAGGTGACGAATCGAGAAGGTTGGTAAGAAATGTGATATCGGTGCCTTCGGGCTCAAATTGAAAGGATTCAAGGAGACTTGCTCCCAAAGGATCATCACATGTAGACTCAAGCATATGAGATTCTTCTACATATTCGTCGACTAACACCTCTATGACATCAATGGCATAGAATGAATCCTCGTATGACGGATTTTTCAAAGACCCCTCAAGGTTAAAACGATGCTCTCATCACTAACATTTAGCGACATATGACCGTTCTTCACATCTATCATTGCTCCGGCCGTAGAAAGGAATGGGCGTCCCAAAATAATAGGGATGTTGGCATCCTCATCCATTTCTAGAATAATGAAATCGCATGGTATCAAAAATTTTCCCACTTGGACCGGAATATCTTCTAAAATACCCATCGGTCTACGCACAGAACGATCGGCGAGTTGAGGAATGATTGTTGTGGGAGTCAAATCATCAAGATTGAATTTTCGGCATATAGAATAGGGCATTACAATTACACTAGCCCCTAAGTCACATAAAGCATGACCGATCCTCATATCACCAATAGTGCAAGGAATGGAAAAACTCCCGGGGTTAGCGAGTTTCTCCGGGGTTTTATTCTCGATAATGGCACTACAATCAGGCATGAAGTGAATAGTAGATTTCTCTTGAATTCTCCACTTGCTTATAAGAAGTTCCTTCAAATGCTTCTTAAAAGAGGAAACCTCAGAAATAGCATCTAAAAATGGAATATTCACTTAAAGTTTCTTGAGCATCTCTATAAACTTTGAAAATTTTGCATCCGACTTTGGTTTGGCCAACCGCTTGGGAAAAGGAACCGGCAGTGTTGAGTCTTTGGTTTCTCAATGACATGAATTGGTTCTTCTTCTATCATAACTCCCTTTCCCTTTCTCATTTTCTCCATCTCTTCACTTTCTTTCTCAATCAACTTTTTCAAAATTGGACTCTCCTTGCTCCTCTCACAAACCTCCTTACTTCCCTCCACTAAAATAAACTCACTCTCGTCTTTCTCTTCCAAATCCTCCTCCTCCGTAATATCCGCCACATCACCTTCTCTTTCTCCTAAGACACTCTCGTCCACCATTTTAGGACCCTCAATCTCTCTACCACTCCTCAATGTGATTGCATTAAGTTACCCTTTGGGATTGGGTTGAGGTTGGCTAGGAAGAGATTGGATAGGTTTGGCTTGTTGTGCCATTTGAGGCAATTGCAATTCAAGGTTCTTAATACGAGCTTGGTCTCTATCTTGAGTGAAGGAAATCTTTTGCAACAATTGCTCAATGGAAAGCTCTTGAGGTGGTTTGGATGTTTAGGATGATTGACCATGATGAGTGTTTTGCGGGTATGGGCGACGGTTTTGGTTTTGAAATCCGGGAGGTGGGTTTTGGTTATGTTGGGGTTGTTGGTTATAAGCATATTTTCCACGAGGACGAACTGGATGTTGGGTAGAATAAGAAAGGTTATTGTTGGGATAAACTGCTTGCACTTGCTCAGATTGGCATTCACCACATTGTTGTAAAGAATGTGGTCCTCCGCAATAATCACACACAACAACTCTAGCATCCGGGGTAGGAATAAGCAATGGTATCTCTTGAGCTGCATTGACTTGCCTTGTGGTCTCCTCAAGGGCCTTCTTTTGTTGCATCTCCAATACGACATTCATGAGAAATTTGATGGTGCGGTTTCTTTCCAAAGAAGTACCTCCATCTCTTGATCCACGGCCTCCTCCCCAATATGGAGAGATTTGGGATAACTCATGTAGAAATACATTTTCTTCCTCCGCCGTCTTCTTGAGAAACATGCCACCGGAGGCATGGTCGATAGATTCACGCAAAGAACTACATAATCCTGTAGAAATGATGTAAAAGGAGCCAATCTTCAAGATTGTGGTGAAGACATCTCCATTGGAGGCCTTTGAACCTCCCCATGCTTCAAACAAGGTTTCACCGAGCTCTTGTTTGCAACTCATAATAGCTTGCCTCAATCTACACGTCTCATCATTGGGAAAGAACCTTTAAAGAAACTCACGACTGAGGGCATCCCATGAAGAATATTTACCCGGTGGACAAGTATTGAGCCACAACAATGCCTTCCCCTTCAAGGTGAGAGGGAAGAACTTTAACTTCATGTATTCGGCAGAAATTTCGTTCATTTGCAAAAACCCAATACGTTGCTCGAACCTATTGATATGATCGATGGGGTTCTCATGTTCACCTCCCGATGGACAAGTATTGAGCCACAACAATGCCTTCCCCTTCAAGGTGAGAGGGAAGAACTTTAACTTCATGTATTCGGCTCTAGTAAAGGAAATGATCTTAAACAACCTAAAATCAAGAAGCTAAGCCAGGTGCGCTTGCTCCCCGGAAACGGCGCGCCATTTTGTGTAACATGGTTTTGTATACCCCGGTTTTTGTCGTTCTCTCTCAGGGAGCAAAGGGCCTAGAACAAAAGCAACTGAATCTAGGTAGGGTTTAAAGTCACTAGATATCAAAAGTGTTTGGGTGATAAGCAGCGAAACAGATCACAAAAGCGGACTAAAGTTCAGTCAAAATGGGAAAATGGGTTTTGGGAGATTTCGGGATGCAAATGGCAATAAGAACATGGGTTTTGCAATTAGGGAGTAACAATGAAGGGTAATCAAGTGGCAATCCCGTTAGAGAAAACCCACCGAATTTCCTCTTTCGAGATAATCCGGATTAACTTCTTCAAAGCCCACCACGGACCCGGAGGGTTAATGAAACGGGACTCTCTAGTTAACCTCCTTCCACTTTCGTGGGTGAGCATTAACTATCTCATCTCCTAACTTCCAACACTAGTGTTGGATGTATTCGGGGACTTTCGATCCCAAATACATCCCACTTGAGGGAAGAATACTAGTGAGAAATTGATTCTCCTACTAATTACCACCTAAATTTGCTAACCCAAGCCTAATTAACCATTCACATCCTTAATATCTCCCTAACCCATGGGGTTCTAGCCTCTAATCATTCTAACTAACATGCTAACAATATCAACAACTCCAACATTCATATTCAAAACAGTAGAAACAACTAGCAAATGCAATAATCCAAGTATCAAAACACAAAACAATCTAATCACAAAACATAAATTGAAATACTATTAAAGCGAATTTAAAGGGAATAGAGATTAAGAAATGCTCAGCATAAGATGATGATGGAATAGATGATCAAGAACAAATAGGACTCCAAGCTCCAAGATAGATAGAAATCTTCAAATCTTCAATAGAACTTGCACAATATCCAATACAAATGCACTAATCGTCTATTAATCACTCACTAATTACTATAGATTTTCTCTAATCCTCACTCTAATGGTACTTTTCTCTCTAATGATCCAGCTCTCCTAACTAATCGAGCAAAGGGGTATTTATACATAGCAAAAGAAGTTAGACAAAACGCAGCACTTCAAGAAACAAATGCGCGTGAAAACCAGGAGACCCCAGGTGCAGTCCCTATGGCCGCGGGTGCGGTCCTGCGAAGCACTTTGGCGATTTCTTCTCTTCTACGCAGCGGTGCGGTCTTCCTCTGGCGAATTGCATGCAGTCATCTCATTCTCGCGCCTTTGTCTTTGGGACAACAGTTGCGGTCTTCCTCTGGGCAAAAACCACCTTAAGCGTAGCGCCTGCCACAAGAGGCTTAGCGGGTGCTACGGCTCTAGAAGGTGAATGCAAGCCTTGTAGCGCCCGCTACACTGCCTGTAACGGGGGCTATGCTTGATAAAGTCATTCTTTGGAAGTCTTTTGCATCCGGCCTTGTTTCCCACTTAGCCTTTGACTCGGCTTGGCCCGGGGAATCTCTCGGGATTCCTAAAAATGCTCTAAAACAGCCCCTTTTGCTACATTTTCGTATTAAACTACCAAAACCTACAAAATAACCAGAAACATAGTAAAAGACACGAAAACAAACTAGAAACAAGTCAAAAGACTAAGTAAAAAGGCGATAGTTAGGCCTAAAAATGGGCCTAAACAGGTACGGGAGGTTACCACATCGTATTACCCAACCTAGCAGCAAATGCGTCGTTTGAGTTCAAACCTTATTTGCTTGATATATTTGAGAAAACCCGATACCATGGAGGCGAACATAAGAACCACATCGATCATATCAACGGATTTGAGCAATGCATTGGGTTCGTTCATATACATGGTGTTTCATCCGAATACATGAAATTGAAGTTCTTCCCTCTCACCTTGAAGGGGAAGGCACTATTGTGGCTAAATACTTGTCCACCGAGCACTTATTCCTCATGGGACGCTCTAAGCCGAGATTTTCTTCGAAGGTTCTTTCCTAATGATGAGATATGTAGATTGAGGCAAGTTATCATGAACTTTAATCAAGAACCTGGTGAAACCTTATTTGAAGCTGGGGGAGGTTCAAGGGCCTCCAACGAAGGTGTCCACACCATAATCTCGATGATTGCCTCCTTCTATATCATTTTTATTCCGGATTGTGCAGCTCTTTGCGAGAATCTATTGATCATGCTTCTGGAGGCATGTTTCTTAAGAAGACAGCGAAAGAGGCAAGTGCGTTCCTACATGAGTTATCTCAAAACTCTCGACACTGGGGAGGAGGTCGTGGTTTCGGAGATGGAAGTGCTCCTTTGGAGAGCAACCCAACTATTAAGTTCCTCATGAATGCCATGTTGGAGATGCAACAATAGCAAGCCCTTGAGGAGACTACAAGGCAATTGAAAGTTGCCCAGGAGATTCAAAAGCTTATGCTCATTCTAGATGCTAAGATGAATGTTTGTGCTTATTGTGGAAGACAACACCTTTCGGGACAATGTCCACTCGAGCAAGTGCAAGCCGTATATCCTAACAATAACCTTGCTGACACTACCCAACATTCCTCTCATCCCCGTGGGAACTATGCATATAACCAACAACCCTCACAAAACCAAAACCGTCGTCCATACCAACAAAACACTCACCATGGCCAATCATCCCAAACCTCCAAACCACCCCAAGAGCTTTCCATTGAGAAATTGTTGCAAAAGATTTCCTTGACTCAAGATAGAGACCAGGCTCGTATTAAGAACCTTGAATTGCAATTGGCTCAAATGGCACAACAAGCCAAACCTATCCAATCTCTTCCTAGCCAACCTCAACCTAATCCCAAAGGGCAACTTAATGCGATCACCTTGAGGAGTGATAGAGAGATTGAGGGTCCTATGAGGGTGGAGGAGAGTGCTTTGGGAGAGAAAGAAGGAGATGTGGTAGATATTATCGAGGAGGAGGATTTGGAGGAAAAAGAGGAGAGTGAGTTGGAGGTAGTAGAGGGAAGTGGAGGTATGTGTGAGGAAGAACATGAAGAAAAATTCAGTTTTGAGGACGAGTTAGATAAAAAGGAAAAAGCAGAAAGGGAGAGAGTAAGAAAAGGAAAAGACATTATGAGAAATGATGATTCAAGTCACACCATAGAGAAACCCAAGACCCAACTTCCACTGGTACCTTTTCCCGACCAGTTGGCTAAACCAAAAGCGGAGGCAAAGTTTTCCAAGTTAATAGAGATGCTTAAGAAACTCCAAGTAAACATCCCATTTTTGGATGCCATTTCTGAAGTGCCTACATTTAAGAAGTATCTCAAGGATCTTCTCACAAACAAGAAAACATCAAGGAGGCCTCTACTATATACTTGACAACCGATTGTAGTGCTATTATCGAGAACAAAACTCCGGAGAAACTTGATGATCCCGGGAGTTTTTCCATCCCATGCTCCATTGGAGATATGATGATTGGGCGAGCCTTATGTGATTTGGGGGCTAGCGTGAGTGTTATGCCATACTCTATATGCCGGAAGCTAAATCTTGATGATTTGATCCCCACTTCAATTAATCTTTAGCTTACCGATCGTTCCATTCGGCGACCATTGGGTATCTTCGAAGATATACCGGTTCAAGTTGGAAGTTTTCTAATACCATGTGACTTCGTCATTTTAGAGATGGATGAAGATGCCAACACATAATTTTGGGACGTCCATTCCTTGCTACGGCCGGTGCTATGATAGATGTGAAAAATGGTCGTATGTCTCTTCATGTAGGCAATGCAAGCACAGTGTTTAATATTGAGGGATCTATGAAGAACCCCTCGGTTGGGGACCCATGCTATGTCGTAGATGTAATAGAAGAGGTGATTGATGAATACTCGGATGAATCTTATTTACTTGAGCATACCTATGATTAATCTTTAGAGGAGAGTTCTTTTGAAACTTTTCAATTCGAACCGGATGGTGGCGAGGTAGCATTATTCACAAACTTCCGTGATACTACACCAAAACGAGACGAGATTCCATTGGAGGAACCACTCTTGAAGCCTTTCTTCGAGGTGGTAGATGATTATTCTATGGAGTTGCACATATCGAAGTCGGCCTATGATAGTCCTTTGGATGAGAGCCAAATGGAGGTATTCCAATTTGATCCCGAAGATAGCGACATTTCATTCTTCTCCAATCTTCTTGGTTCAAAGTCAACTTGTGATGAAATCCCTTTAGTGGAGCCCCTTCTTGAATGCATAGAAGTTCAAGAGATGATAAGTGAAGGTATGACATTTTCAGCATTCTCTTTTCCTCAAGTGGAGCTTGAATCTGTATATGAAATTGAAGAGGAGAGGAAAACCTTAGAAGATGTTGATTATGAGAGTTATTTCTTTGAAGTAGAACCGGATGACTAGGGTGGAGGTAATCACCCTAAACCCATGCCTCCCATGTTGAGTAATTTGAAGGAAGAGAAATTCAAAGGAGGAGTGGAGATAGAAGGAAAGGCTTTAGAAGATCATGATTATGGGCACCTCCAAAAAGGCTATTTACTTGAGATAGAACCTAGTGATTGGGGTGAGAATAACCATCTTAAGGCTTGGCAACCTATATTTCATGAGGTTAGAGACACTGTTTGTGAAAACTTCCTTGACAATGCTCCTACGAGGAAAGAGATTTCATTGGGTGAAACCTACATTGAGAGCATGGAAGTGAAAAGGGTGATTTTTGAAGGTTCAAGACCCGAAAACCACCTAACATCAAGCCAAAGTTGACTTCTATTTCTTTCCGTTCCCCCAAACTTCCGAAGAGGCATATTTCTTATTTATATAAAGTTGGGAGGCAATGGAAAAGAAAAAGGAAGCGTGAGTGGAAGAGACCGATGAAAGGGTTACCTTTATGTCCTTTGCTACTACTTAGACCACCAGAAGGTTATTTGAATCCTTATATGATGATGATTGAGAAGTGTGGGAAGAAGAGAAGGAAGAAGTGGTGGAAGAAGCTTACAACCCTTCTTTCATGTACACCCCGCCTTTCAAGGATCAAGTGAGTGAATATTGGGTCGAGCTAGGGACCTAAAACACGTGCTTTATGGGAGGCACCGCATATTTTGCTTCTTTTCACTTGTTATTTCTTTCTTTGCTTTCTTTTATGTTATCCTTTTTGAGGTATTAGTTCTAGAAAAAAGAAAAAAAAAGTGAAAGAGAATAAGCGTGGGGGAGAGTGAGTGAAGTTCAACGTAATTCTAGAAGTATTAGTGAGGTTTAGGAAGAATGAGTACAAAAGAGAATGAATTATAGAGTTCTAGGACTTAGAATATTTTTAATGCTGAAATTTGTGGATTAGAGGCAGCAGGGCGTATCACCCGCTATCCTAGGCGTAGCACCTGCTATCCCAGGGGTAGCACCCGCTACGTTGTTCTGTCGGATGCATTTCAGGGCCGTAGCACCCGCTACGCCACTGTTTGTAAGTTCTAACTCTTTCCATTCTTTCTTTCTCATTTTCTTCCTTCCTCTCTTCTCTTCACATCTCCCCATCCCACTATTCCTTTCCCTATGTTCCACCCTAGATTCCCACCTCAATAAATGAGATTCGGGGATAAGGCTTATCATTGACAATGTACATTTTGTTCATTTGTTTAAGGTTTAGCACTAGGATAGTTGTTTTTCTTATTTTTACATCTTGCATGCGATTTTATCAACCTTTGGTTGTTTTTCTATTTGAAAATCTTACCCCTTATGCTTGACGACTTCGGATCATGGCTTGAGCATATATATTTGAAGAGCTTGAGGTAATATCTTTCTAAACCTTCTCTCTTCTTGATGAATATCATGATCCGTTGCATGCTTGATCTTTATTTTTGGTGGCGTGCCCCTAGTGTGAATATGTTGGGCATATTTTGTTGATGGAGCCGTGTGGGCTCGGGTCGCCACCACTTACATGCTAGTTGTTTTGCGTGTTTTTGTCAAGCTTTTCTACCATTTTCTTGTGACACCCTTCTCACAATGAGGACATTGTGAAGCTTTAAGTGGGGGGGGGGGGGGAGACATTTCATGCTCAAGGGTAGACAACCTAGATCTTTTATTTTGTTTTCCTTAGTTTTGCCTTAAATTTGAAAAATTTTGTGTGAAAAAGGAGAAAAAAGGGAGTGAAAAACCTTAAAAGTTTTCATTTTGCTTTTGGTTTTGCTTCGTTTCTTGGATAGCGTTGTCAATATTAGGAAGACTTTCTTAATCTTCTTGAAAGCAATCGGTTTGAGCATTTTTCGACCCTAGCTTGGGCGTTGTCAAGACTCATATATCTAGATTCCCCTCATCGAGTGTCTAGCGAAATCCCTATTTTCTTTCACGTTCTGGTTGAAACTGTGAGACTCAAGTTGGCCATATTCGAGCTTGTTGAAAAAGTGAAACTTAATTGAAATGAATTAATTGGTTTTGTGTCAGTCGAATCCGGCATTAACCACCATAAAGTTAGTCGACCTACATGAGACTGGTACTAGCGGCGCGACGCTATTACCCCTTAAGCCTCCATTGTTTGTAATGATGAGGTGTATGAAGAAGCATGTGTTGGCAGGTTAAACCCCGTTATGCGCCGTTCAACTCCCGAAAAGCTAACGCCGACTTTATTAAGCTAAATCGAAAATGTTGGGCCTTAAATTTTGAAACCCAATGTTAAATGAAGATAATTATTAATAAAGTCTCACCTTGTGTTTCCTGCGGCCCTCACCAAGCCAAGTGCGACATAAACAAGGGAAAGACATCGCTTGAATAAATTTCCTTTTTTGCTTTGATTCGAGCTCGAATGTTAGTTTTTTCTTGGGATCGATCGGAATCACTCGGAACCCACTAAGCACTTGTGCACATGGGATTTAGCTTTGCATAAGGTGTCGTGAGCCGAAAACCATCTCAGATTGGCAATTGCTTGAGTTAGGTGTTTTCGTGGTGCTCACAACGGTTCCTTTTGGATGATTAGTATCGTTTTCTTGATTGCGATGATATGATTCCTTGAAGCAAGCTATTTCTCTTTTCTTTTTCGTTCTTTTGTTTTGTTTTTCACTTTCCCTCTCTCCTTTTTCTTTGGCTTTTGTGGGTAGAGCTGCTACAAACCCTCACGAGACCACCTCGTCCACCTGGGCTGCCAGGGGGTTTAAAGAGCTTGGTGCATACGCTAAATGCACTTGTTTCCTCCCACGATAGAGGAGTTTGTGTTAGTTTAGGTAGTTTTTGTTTTGCTTTGCTCGGGACAAGCAAAAGTTTAAGTGGGGGGGTGTTTAGGCCCTTTTTGGGCCAAAATATCGCCTTTTTACTTAGTTTTTGACTCGTTTCTAGTTTATTTTCGCGTCTTTTACTATGTTTTTGGTTATTTTGTAGGTTTTCTGTTTTAGAGCATTTTTGGGAATCCCGAGAGATTCCCGGGCCAAGCCGAGTGAAAGGCTAAGTGAGAAACAAGGTCGGGTGCAAAAGACTTCCAAAGAATGACTTCATCAAGCATAGCCCTCGTTACAGGCAGTGTAGCGGGCGCTACAAGGCTTGCATTCGCCTTCCGGAGCCGTGGCACCCGCTACACCTCCTGTGGCGGGCGCTACGCCTAAGGTGGTTTTTGCCCAGAAGAAGATCGCAGCTGTTGTCCCAAAGACAGCGCCCGCGGTGACTTAGATGCCTGCATAGAAGTCTCACCTAGAAGAAGACCGCACCCGCGGTCAGGGAGACAACACCCGCTGTCCTGCGTAGAAGAGAAGAAATTTCCAAAGTGCTTCGCAGGACCGCACCCTCGGTGATAGGGACCGCACCTGCGGTCTCCTGGGTTTCACGCGATTTAATTGATTGAAGTGCTGCGTTTTATCTAACTTCTTTTGCTATGTATAAATACCCCAATGAATGATTATTGTAGGGACTTCTTTTAGGACTTTTAGACAGTAGTTTTAGCGAGAGAATCAGGGTTTTCCACAAGTAATTATTGAGTAATTAGTGAGTGATTAGCGCATTTGTGTTGGATTTCTTGCTTGGATTGATTTTATTGAAGATTGAAGCTATTTTCAACATTGTTCTTTTTCATCCTTCATCCCTACTACTTGGCTAAGCATTCTCTTACCCTTACTCTCTTTTAATTAGCTTTAATATTAGTTTAATCTCTGTTTCTAGATTGGATTGCTTTGTGATTGAGATATTTGGATTATTGTTTTTGTTAGTGTTGTTTTTATTATTTTGATCATGAATGCTATAGTTGTTGATGCTGGTATCATGTTGATTAGGATGTTTAGTGGCTAAAAACTCCATGGGTTAGGGGGAGATTAAGGATGTGAATAGTTAATTAGGCTTGGGTTAGTAAGTTTAGGTGGTAATTAGTAGGAGAATCAATTTCCCACTCCTATTCTTCCCTCAACTGGGATATATTTGGGATTGAAAGCTCCCGAATACATCCAATACTTGTGTTGGAAGATGGGAGATGGGATAGTTAATGCTCACCCACGAAAGTGGAAGGAGGTTAACTAGGGAATCCTGTTTCATTAACCCTTCGGGTCCATGGTGGACTTTGAGGAAGTTAATCCGGGTTATCCTCGAAAGTGGAAATCCGGTGGGTTTCTCTAACGGGATTGCCACTTGATTCCCCTTCTTTGTTACTCCCTAATTGCAAAACCCATGTCCTTATTGCTATTTGCATCTCGAAATCTCCCGAAACCCATTTTCCCATATAGACTGAACCTTAGTCTGTTTCTGTGATCTGTTTCCGGTGTTTATCACCCTAAGACTTTTGATATCTAGTGACCTTAAACCTACCTAGATCCAGTTGCCTTTGTTCTAGGCCCTTTGCTCCCTGAGAGAGAACGACAAATACCGATCACGAAAGCCACGTTACAGGGCAGTTGCCTCAACTCTGCACCAAAATGTGAAGATGATAATCCAAGGTCAAGTCATTACCATAGGGGGCGAGGAGATTTCTGCGATCTACAACGCTTGTATTGGAACTTGAACCCAACGCTATGGATGAAGAGTTTCACAATTTCGAGTATGTGGCCATGCTGAGTCTGAACAAGGGCCCTTTTGATTTTGACCCATATTCTAACTGTAAGATCAATGCGATCTTAAAGAACATGGGATACTTCCTAGGATAATCCTTGGGTGATCCAAGCAAGAAACCAAATTTCCCGCCTCGAATGCCTAGAAGCTATTACTCTTTTGTTATCGGGTATCCCGGCAGAATAAGAAATTAGACTTGTAAGTGGGCAGCTGCTAGAAAACGGATGGTAGATGATCCATCACTACTTTCCGAAACCAAACCTTATCCTCTGACCCACAACGAGCAATGGATAAAGGAGGGGGACGACTTCCCCTGCTACGGGTTCCCGAAACCCTACTACGTAAAGGAGGAAGGTATCCAAGTAGCTGGCTTGGAAGATTTTAACTGTAAGATGAACAACTTTACTTACTCTGATCTCTCCCCCCCTTTCCCTAAATTTTCTTTCCAATAACATTGTTGAATCAATGGACTCAAAAGAATTAATAAAAGTTTTTGAGGAACATGAAAACCATACAACCATAATGGAGAAAACAATAAGCATTAATGTAGGAACTTTAGAAACCCATCGGTGTTGAAACTTGGAAAATCTCTGACTTTGGAAGAGCAAGGGGAGTATACCGAGTTGCTTAGAAAATTCATCGACGTGTTCGCATTGTCCTATAAGGGCATATCGGGGATCGACCGAGAGATAGCCGAACATTCCCATCCTTTAGACCCATATGCAAAACCAGTCAAGCAAAGGCCTAGAAAAATGAAACCTAAATAGTCATGCAAAATATTTTCGGAGGTAATAAACAAACAAAAGACAGGTTCATCAAACTAATCGAATATGCGGACTGGCTAGCAAACATCGTACCCGTGCCCAAGAAACAAGGGGTGAGGATGTTGGGAATGTCTCGACAATGTTCGATATACACGGAGATTAAACCAAAGTAATATAGTAATTACATGTCTTGCTAGAGACCTCTATAATTAGTAATTGAATATGTTTAATTACAACTATATTATTTGGTCCTACTGGGTCACACAAGTCAGTGCCCTGAAACAATGTATGTAACCTAAGTAATATTGTATTACGTTTAGAAAAGTTGGAAAGTGATTTCTCTGAGAAATCGGCCCAATACGGACCGAACTGGGTTCAACGCGGACCGTGTTGACCCAACACGATCCGTGTTGGGACACCACGGTCCGTGGTGTCCACGGGTCGAGTTAATGGACCTTCTGGAGTCCAAAACGACCGTGTTGGGCCTGAGAAGCACGCCGTTGCCTTAAGTCGGCCCTTTAGGGTTTTGAGCCCTTTCTCTAGGTTTTCTAAACACTATATAAAGGGGTCTCTGTGAGAGATTAAAAAACAACAACTGCCTGATACTCTTAGAGAGATACCAGGGTGATTTCCTGAGTTCTTCTCTCTTTTAGTTTGCAGTTCTTATTTCAGGAGACATTCTCTGTTTCCCGAAACATTCTCATATACCAAATACATACATCTTAGATTGAGATTCGTCTCGATAGGGTCGATCTAGCAATCGAGTTTCCGGAGTGCTGCGTGGACTTTTCAGTGGAGGATTTCAGCATTGAATCTTGAAGGTCAACCTCTTCTTCAGCCAGAATTAGCGATCTGGTATAATTACTAAAGCCTCTACAATTGTTGTGATTAATTGTTTATAATTGTTATGAATATTACGTCAATTAATCTGTGTCTGTTTAGGAAATAGATAACCTAAAACCTAACAGTGGTATCAGAGCCACCAATTGCATGCTAAAGTATTGTATTTGAATTCATAAATAATTTTGTCAATTGTTGAATTATTTCATGAATTTGCTAGAATAGTATTAATGCCTAAAATTTGAAACTTAATGAAAGTTTTAGTCTTTATTATTCATGATAGTAAATCTGGAATTTTATTGTAAAGTTTCATGCTTTATTATTATTTATTTCTTATTGCCTTTAATTAATCAATTTTATGTTTGTTTAATTGTTAAATATAGCATGAACTTGATTTAATTTTGAATATTTTAGAAACAATTATGTTTAATATTGTTCAACAGTAGGCAATACATGAAATAAGTAAATTTGTAGAATTATTTTCTGATTTAGTTTATTTATGATAAGTTTAATGAAAAATCGAAATAAAATATCAAAACAATTCGAAAAATTCCAAATCTTTTACTGGAGATGTCAGGAAGTGTTCTGGACTTCCCATGATTTTTGTAGATTTTTTCCAATTAAAATGGATTTTGATTGAGTTTTCAGATCTAAAGAGAAATAAAATTTGTTTACTTCTCTGAATTTTTTAAATTTGTAGAAATTTGTAAAACTTCTGAAAATTTTACAGTAGGTTATTCGGTAACCATACTTTTAGGGGAAAAGTTTTTCATTAATTTATCCGATTAAATTATATTTTTTAATTTAGATTTTCAGATCTGAGAGAAATAAATTTGTTACTTCTCTGAATTTTGTAAATTTACAGAAATTTGCAAATTTTCTGAAAATTTTATAGTAGGTTACTGGGTAACCATTTTGTTATGGATAAATTTTTCATGAATTTGTGAAATTGTTAACTAATTTTCCTTTAATTTTCAGATTAACAGCGAAGTATAATTGTTTACTTTTCTGATTTTTATTCTAATTTTAGAAATTTGATAAAAATCTGAAATTTTTACCGTAGCATATTGGATGAACCTATTGTATTGAAAATTATAAAATTTGATTTTTAAACTTATTGGAGTATTCTTACTTATTTTCCTCTTAAACGGCGAACTAAAAGGTTTAATTCCCTAAAATTTTGCAATCTTTTGAAAATTGTTAAAATTCTGGAAAATTTTCATATTGGGTTATTAGATAACATTATGATATGAGACTCTTAAATTCGATAAGTTTTGATAATTTTATTTAAGTTTTCAATAACGAAATTAACCAATACTTGGAAGCAACACGGACCGTGTTGATCCAACACGGACCGTGTTGCCAGCAGTTTTCGTGAATTCGTGTGTTTTAGAGTTTAAAATTAATTTTAGAAATTAATTATTAAATCCTATTACTACTAAATCAGTTGATAGGCATAAAATCTATTAATAGAATTGAAAAGTTTAGGAAACTTACAATATCTACTAAATTTGGAATTTTGTTTATTTTGTCAATCATGCGAAATGTCTATGAAACCTTATTTAGTATTTGTTTCCTTATATGTGTTATGTTGCAATTAAATATGCCTTTATAAATTGTTATTTAAGCATGTGTTATAATTGATATAATTATTGCAATATTACCTGTTTGCATGTGCTTCTAGTATGGCCTTAGATAGTCGGTTTTACCGGTCTGCGTACCGGGTTGGGTGAAATACGGCCTGCGTGCCGTCGTTGAATTAATTTTAAATTTAAATTTCAGTTAAGTTTATTTAATTCATGTAAGGTCTCTTTAAGAGGTCCACTTTGTAAATTTGTTGTAATAGGAGACATCAAGTTGGGTGGGAGCCCAACAACAATGGAGGTGGTGATCCGAGTGGGAGTCTATCCAAGGAAGTTGCAAGACTCAAGAAGATTTTCTTGAAGACTGTCAAGGCTTAGTTAAATTAGTTTGATTAAGTCTAGGTGGCCATACTAGGGGTTTAATTTATGCTTTAAATTCGTTATTGCATGTTTTATTATGACTTTTATGCTTTTCGAAAGAGTTCACCTAGAATTGGATGTTCAGGATAATAAAACCTACTCTCAAAATTGAATTATTGCTCAACCTATCGAACACCACTTAGATGGATAAATAAAGAAAGCCAAAGCGAATTATTTGTCCATCATTAATAAGTAGGGTGGGAGCTAGGTCAATTCAAATTGGCTATCAAAATAGTTTTGGGCCAAGAGCAGAGGAAGAGAAATATTGTATTCGATGCAAATTTCTTGCCAAGAGTCATTTTGAATGATCGATCATAAGATGATCCACCAAAGATAACATGGGCTCGAGTTTGTTGGGCCAAAGTCCACTTGAGCCCATGAGTCTTGTGGGTCTACGTAAATTGAAACACTAAATGAGAGTTGATAAAGTGTTTTGATTTGAAGTTAAAATTAGTTTAATTTCTTTGATGAATAAATAACTAAAATGAACCATTTTTTGGTCTCATAGAATTATTTGTCTTTTCACTCAAACTTCCACTATGAATAAAATATTGTTTTCTCCTTGAGAAAGAGAAAAACAATTACACCAATTCCTTAATTGGCATTGCCATCGCAAGATTGTCTTGGACGCGATTAAATGAAACATGTCTTTGATATAACATTGAGCTAGACATCAATATTAAGAGGTCAATCAAGCCAAATGGATACATGTAATGTCACAGTATTCATGCAAGATTAGAGGAAGGATTTCAATATTACCAACTCAAAACCAAGTTCATCGAACTAGATGAAGTTGATAAATATGAAAACAATAACCAAATAGTCTCGGTTAAGCTAGATAAAGTCCAATTGATGGCACTCATGTTCTGAAATAATTTGACTATTTTAAAACATGAGAAACCTTAGATCCCCTTTAGCCAAAAGATTGGCAACCAAAGATAGTCTTTTAATGAAAGGGAAAAATAAGATTTAAGAAATCTATTAAAGACAAGAAGTCAAAGGAAAGGTAAGGACAAACAGTTGTACATACTACCAATGATAGCAACCGGTTAACAACCAGATCATATATGACACTGGGAGCGTGAATAACTATAAGGAAGACTTGAGATATGATTTCATTTCTAGGCAAATGTGTATATGATACACACTACCCTTATTAAACCCACTTTCAGTATAAGATATTGGCTATGAAACTCGCATTTATGCAAATGTGCAGGATCTACAGCAAAGTAGATGTGCTTCTGAAGAGGACCGGGTTCCACTCTCTTCCCTAGAGATCACTGCCAAGCGAGCCGCTTCGACCAACTCGAACCTTGAGTTACAATTTCCGAGCACTTTTGGAGTTGGGAAGCTAGTCTCGGCCATCCAATGGATGGGCCCCGGGGCTCCTTAGGGGGGGCCTGCTCACAACACCAACCCTGGAGGCCTCGGGACTGGACCGGGTCGTCTCGAGAACTAGAGAATAGAAGGTATCGGGGTGCGAGTGTTAAAAAACCCGGGAACAATAAACTCAAGGCACGGACGTGGCATCAGAAAGCCTGCTCGCCCGAGCCGAGCTTTTGGCTCGCCCGAGCCAAGCTCCTGTCGAGCGCAAACCGGGCGTCAGAGGACCTGCTCGCCCGAGTCAAGCTCCTGCCGGATAACGTCGTGCGTGGACTTGGTGTCTTACAGTAGGGTGTCGCGACCCAGTGAGATTGCTCGACCGAGCCACCCTTTGGCTCGCCCGAGCAGCGCTTCTGCCAGGTCTTAGTCGAGCACAACACGCGAGCAGATGGCCTGCTCGCCCGAGCAAGATGTTGGCTCGCCCGAGCCAGCGTTCTGTCGCGCCCGCGACCCAACTGCAGCCGACAGGCCAAGCGATCGAGGGCGGCTCGCCCGAGCCACCCGTCTGCTCGCCCGAGCCACTCTTCTGGACGGACGCGAATTTTCGTTATTTTTGCCTTGTTTTAGCCTAATTCCTAGTTTATTATAAATAGCTTGTTATCTCAATTTTTCCAGGTAGCTTTTGATGAATTATGAACATGCTTATGCATTGGTTAGGGTTTCCCTAAACTTCTCTCAAAATCTAGATTACTTTATCCATTGATTAAATGGTGGTGTTTCTAGTCATTCCTTTATTGATCATTTGGTGGATTCTTCCTTTATGATGGTCATGGTGGGGTGTTAGGCCTTTGGTGGTGGAATCTCCTTTATCCAAGGTCATATCCAATCCCTTTGGTGTTCAAGGTTATTGATATTGGTTGATTTTGGTTATTATTCTTGTTATTATTCAAGTTCAAGGCTATTGTTGAGAAGTTCAAGCATAGGTGATTGAGATGTTCATCTTTCTCCCCTCATTCTATTGCTTATGGTTTTCTCTCATTTCTTCTACAACAACAACTCAAGCTAAGTCTACAATCTTTCCCACCGCGCCACGCTCCATTTGGTATCAGAGCACAAGGTTATTCACCTAGCTTGAGTATTCCATTGTTCTTGCTAGATTGTTCTCTATTGTTGGATTTTTGCTATTTTGATTGAAATATTGGTGTTCCCCAACCCTTGTGACTCCAAGTGTGTTGGAGAAATTGTTATTGCTATTGTGTTTGTTGATTTTGATGCATATTGGAGCTTTGAGGAAGAGTTGGAAAGTTGTGCACACAAGGTGTTCGATAAAATGCCCAAGTGAGAAAAACACAAAGAACCCTTAGCCAAACACAAGCCAACTACAAGAAAACCCCAAACTCCACAAAAATATCCCAAACACAATCCGTCCCATACCTTTCCCTCGTAATGGATGGTCACAATGGTTCCAATCGAGGTAATTCAAGCCACCAGAGTAGCCGTCGACTTCGGGCTATCGAGAACCGCCTTGCCACCCATGACGAACGGTTCTCCACCATTAATCGTACCCTTGATGCCATTGTAACGCGGTTGGACAACCTCGCCCCAGAGCATCAAGTTCCATCCCGAGATGAACGTCGGAGACTCGCTCGAAGTCCTATCCGTCCTCCACCCTCCTACGAGTCGAGTGACGATGATAGAAATTCGCTTCGACGCCATCGTCGACGGGACACTATTGAGGAGCCATTTTACTATTCCCCGCTAACGACCGTCACGTCCCGGAAGTGTGTCAAATGTCGGCGTGTGGGACACGATTCTTTGCAATGTCCAACAATGGCTATGGTTGAAACTTGGATTGAAGAATCCTTTGGTGCGGAAGAGCATACAGGTGACATGGTAGAAGGTGTTGAAGAGAAAAACGTTGAGAAAGAGAAAAGGTCAATGAACGGGGTTATTGTCATTGGGGCCGTTGAAGGGAAACCTCTTGAGCTACTTGAAGAACATAGTGATCTTGATAAAGTTCCAAGCCAAGAGAAGGATGCGAACGTCGATTTTGCCCTTCCTCTCACCCTTGTTGAAGATCCCCAAGAAGAAGCACCTTCATTCATCTCACATCCATCAATTGTTGAGTTTAGCAACAGTAGAGTTGACTCCAACATCTCTCTTGGTATGACTACTTTTGGAGTCCCTCCCAACATTGTTGAAAGGGCTCAAGAAGAGACTCCTTTAGTTTTATCATTGCCACTAATCGAAGACTTAAGCAACCATGGTGATGACTCCCATTTCCCTCCGCCCGTGGGCCCCCAAATTCTTCTCCATGGGAAGAACAACGTAACCGAAGACTCTCCTTTGAAATTTATTGAATCATGCTTGAAAGATGTACGATGTGGTGTAGAGTCTTTGGGTGAGTCGTGCATGATATTTGGGAGACATTGGTTGTTTGATGAAGTTTGTTGGCGAGATAAGTTGCATGATGAGCATGTGAAGTCCCCGGTTGAAAATTCCCAATGTTTTGAGTGGCATACTAAGAATCTTGTTGTCCGTTTGGTGTTTAGTGGCGAATTTGGAATTGAAGATGTCTTGATTCTAGTTCAACCTAAGTTTTTGAGCTCTTCAATTGTGTCGTCCTTCGATGAATATTGCTCGTATATTGGTCGTTGTGTCCTGAACTTTTTGAACGAGTCATACATGTTGTTTGGTCGACATTGGTTATTTGAGGATTTGTCGTTGAATGAGTGTTATTGGAAATTTGGTGTGCAATGTTCCTGGCATTGTGTGTTGAGCGAAGATCAATTACTTGGACTTGAGTACATGAATCCCTTAACCCTACATAAAAATAAAACCTGGGTGGGAAGTGAGTTGAGGAACCTTCTCATGATGAGCGAAACACGGGGTGAGTGTGCTCTTGGTGAGGGCAAGCGATCCATAGCTTTGTCTTTATCAGGATGCAAGCCTAGTGAGGTTGAGCGATCCTTAGCTCCACAAAAATTTCCAACCTCCCTCCCTTGTCCCTCACCCTTGCCCACGACTCCTAGGCGCGCAGAGTCTCGGTGTTGAGCCATGCTCAATCGCTCCCGAGCCTTGCCATGGAGTTGAGCTGCATGAGTCCACATCCATGACTACTCACCCGAGTTCCATTACTTCCACATCGGGATTGATCGAGGAAAAGGTTATTTCAGTTGGCCTTGAACCCGAGCTCTCATGTGACGAATTCCTTGTTGCTTTCAACAAGTTGATGGGCGCTAGCCATGTTCGGGTCCTTCGTGATGTCGACTTGGCCCCTCCTTTCCACCGGAATTGCTACATTTTTGAGAAGGACGGGTTGCTGAGTGTTACTCTACTTTGGCTATTGGAATACTTGCTCTTGGGTCTGCATGGATACCCGTTAATTTTGAACCCCCAAGAGTTGTGGACAACTCTTTTCAAAGAAGGGGAGGATGAAGAGGAGCGGGTTCCACTCTCTTCCCTAGAGATCACTGCCAAGCGAGCCGCTTCGACCAACTCGAACCTTGAGTTACAATTTCCGAGCACTTTTGGAGTTGGGAAGCTAGTCTCGGCCATTCAATGGATGGGCCCCGGGGCTCCTTAGGGGGGGCCTGCTCACAACACCAACCCTGGAGGCCTCGGGACTGGACCGGGCCGTCTCGAGAACTAGAGAATAGAAGGTATCGGGGTGCGAGTGTTAAAAAACCCGGGAACAATAAACTCAAGGCACGGACGTGGCATCAGAAAGCCTGCTCGCCCGAGCCGAGCTTTTGGCTCGCCCGAGCCAAGCTCCTGTCGAGCGCAAACTGGGCGTCAGAGGACCTGCTCGCCCGAGCCACACATTGGCTCGCCCGAGTCAAGCTCCTGCCGGATGTCGTCGTGCGTGGACTTGGTGTCTTACAGTAGGGTGTCGCGACCCAGTGAGATTGCTCGACCGAGCCACCCTTTGGCTCGCCGAGCGCCGCTTCGCTGCCAGTCTTAGTCGAGAGCACAACACGCGACGATGGCTCGCCGCCTCGAGCAAGATGTTGGCTCGCCCAGAGCTGACGCAACGACCAAGGCAATCGGGGAGCCTGAGAGGCCGAGACACCCGTCTGCTCGCCCGAGCCACTCTTCTGGACGGACGCAAATTTTCGTTATTTTTGCCTTGTTTTAGCCTAATTCCTAGTTTATTATAAATAGCTTGTTATCTCAATTTTTCCAGGTAGCTTTTGATGAATTATGAACATGCTTATGCATTGGTTAGGGTTTCCCTAAACTTCTCTCAAAATCTAGATTACTTTATCCATTGATTAAATGGTGGTGTTTCTAGTCATTCCTTTATTGATCATTTGGTGGATTTTTCCTTTATGATGGTCATGGTGGGGTGTTAGGCCTTTAGTGGTGGAATCTCCTTTATCCAAGGTCATATCCAATCCCTTTGGTGTTCAAGGTTATTGATATTGGTTGATTTTGGTTATTATTCTTGTTATTATTCAAGTTCAAGGCTATTGTTGAGAAGTTCAAGCATAGGTGATTGAGATGTTCATCTTTCTCCCCTCATTCTATTGCTTATGGTTTTCTCTCATTTCTTCTACAACAACAACTCAAGCTAAGTCTACAATCTTTCCCACCGCGCCACGCTCCAGCTTCGAAGGATGAGAGTCAGCCTACGAATAGGAACATGCAATTAGTTGTAGTTCCTTATGAAGAATTGGTTGTTTATCCATTTCTCAAGACTTATAAGAGAAATTTATAGGTGAGTTCGTGTTCTCATTATAAGTAGAAATTTGATTTCTTACTCTCAATTAGAGAGAGAGAGAATCTCGGATAAACACTCCCAACACATTGAAACCAAAAGGTTTAAAAGGAATAACTCATGTTCAAACATAAAACTTGTAACTATCTACTAAGTCATGCAAATCAGAGCGCATTCAAAAGCGTCACAGTAATAGACTTTTGAATGATAAGACTTTGAAACATGTGATGTCTTCAAAGCATGATTGTACCTTTTACAAGAAAGGGTGAACGTGCCAACAAACACTCATGCATATGGATGTATGTAGTCCAATTGAGCACAAGTACAAGGGATGAATTACTTCAAATCTTCAAAGATGAATAAAATAACACATGGTGATTCATGTCTATGAGATTCATCTGAAGCTGGAATGTTAAAATAGTTTGAAGATTTCCAAAATGAAGTAGTCTTGGCGAAACAATGAGAGCACCTAGATACGATCGAAAGGATGCTAATGGTTGAGCCAATAGTTTGAACAAATGACTCAAATAAAACATAATTCTGGCACTATAAGCTTAAGTCATATTAATAAGAAATGCATTCAGAAAACTGCATAGTGCAGGATTTTGGAAAACATAAACTTTGAAAAGTTCAATGTTTGTAAAGCATGCCTGATGAGTAAGATGACTAAAATCACCTCTTATTGGAATTGGTGAACAAGCTAATGACTTATTAGGATGCAAGCATATTGATGTATGTGGGCCTATGAGCACTAGTGCTAGAAGAAGGTTTGTTGTATTTTTTTCATCACTTTTAGTGATGATTTTTTAGTAGATATGGGTATATCTACTTAATACGCCACAAGTCCAAATCATTTGAAATGTTCAAAGATTTTCAATGTGAAGTACAAAACCAACTTGGCAAGAAAATCAAAACCCTTCAATTAGATTGAGGAGGTGAGTAATTGAGCCAAGATTTCACTGACCACTCCAAAGAATGTGGAATTGTTCCATAACTCTCTCCTCTAGGAATACGACAATTCAATGACGTATCTTAAAAGAGGAATCACACCTCATTAGATATGGTGCAATCAATGATGGTTGAGTTAACATTGCTTGTTACCTTTTGGGGACACATGCAGTTAACCATAGCTCTAATTATTGAATAAAGATTATCTGAAGCACTAGGCAGGACACCCTATATGATATGGAGAAGAGAGGTTCTTCAACCGTTTTCTGAAAGAAAGGAGTATCACTTCTACAAACTGTTGTAGAGGAAAGTGTTTGTGTCTCAAACTGCTTTCTTCTTAGAGAATATGTTATTCTCTAAAAGATAGAGTGGGAGAGTTTTTGAACTTACCGAAGGTCAAGAGACACAACACTATAATCATCATAATCATCACCTAAAACTCCGCTACTTGATCCTAGTTCAAATTTTCCTGTTAGTCGGGAAATTAAGAACGAGGTTGAGGCAGTAGAAGTTCCTCAAAACGTCGAGGAGGAGGTGCCATGAACTTTACTCCAAGCAAGTTCAGGTAAACAACTCCGTCAGCCACAAAGATATCGATCTTCTATGGATGAGCGTGAGATGTTACTTTTAGAAAGTAATGACTCTACCTATATCAAAGAAGCTTTAGCAAATCATGATTCCATGCAACCAAGTTTAAAACTCGGTTGATTTGTCTGAAGGTGTGAGCCAGCAGGCATATGAGGGTTTTTAAGGAAAAACATGGGTTCACTAAGATAGACATCAAGACTGACTTCAAAATTAGATTTGGAAGAAAGGTGTGTACTTGACACAACTGAATGGTCTTTTGTTGGAATACTTGTAAACTTCAAGAGACCATCTGTAGTCTTAAGGAAGTTTCTAGGAGTTGGAATCATTTACCTTCTTGACCAGGATATCAAAAAGTTTGATATACTGGGAAGTGCCAAAGATAATATTGTGTTTACAAGAAGTTCAGTGGGAGCAATGTGTTTTCTGATATTGTATGTGATTGACATACTGCCTACTAAGAGGAAGATTCCCATTTTGCGTCTACTGAGGTTGACTTGGGAATAATTTTCAAAGTGAAGGATTGGTGGGGCTAAGAATTTTCTTGGAGACAAGATCTATAATGATAGATTAAAGATTTTGATTGTTTGAATCAAAGTTGACTAGGTGTTGAATAGTTCAACCCACTTCGAGAATGGATTAATTTCCATAAATCATGGCATATCCTTGGGGAATTTGATTGTCTCAAAACAATCAGAAGATCTAAAAAGGGATGAGACATATAACTCATGCTTCAGGCGTGAGATTAATGTATGCCACGAGATGTTCAAAGCCCAACATAACATATACATTGTATACGTATAAGCAAGACTAAGGATGTGTCTTAAGTCTAAAGTGGTTGATAAAAGCTAAGTGTGAAGAGTTGCATTGATGCTACACTTATGACAGAGAAATATGATTATCTAAAAGGTCAGAGAATATTGTACGATCTGTTTGAGTGGTATTGAGGTGAGTTGGAAGAAGTTTCTAACCTAACATACGTTTAATTCTTTAAATAAGACAAGTATGGGACGACTTTAGAAGTTGTGGCAGAAACTGTTAGGATTGTGAAGTTCGTTTTAGAATTAGGTGATGTTTCTCGCCTTGCGAGAGAAATAGATCCTTGTTGATAGGAGCCATCACTCAAGCAAAGGAACTTAAGCTCACTGTGAATCCAAACATGAGTTCCGGAAATATCTCCCTATATGAAAGGTCATTAGTGAGATGGTAAATGTGCGAGGTTCATTGCAAGTATTATGTACTAAACCCCTGTTGTAATTATAACATGATAGTCATGCATGGGCAATAGGTATTGAACACATTCCTGAATATTAACAAGTCAAATTTACATAAATTGTTCATGAATTATGACCTTGTTGATTCATCATTAAGAACAAGATTCCAAAATTTACATTAATTGTGGTTTAGAATTATGTAAATGTCCAAAAAGGTTAGCCAATTCAAAATGGAAAATTGGATGAGGTCCAATTTCTGAAACCCCATTAGTGAACTTGATAACTATAGTCTGGTCGACAGTCGACCTCACTCCTAATTGTATTATCACATAGGAACAGTGATAATATCAACACAATTAGCATATAGGATTGAGGTGATGATCAAGTTTCGTGATCATAGTGATGTGATGACGTCATAAATCAATCACATGGGTATTGTTGAGAACAACTACCGAACTGACCTGCAGTGGGAGCTCTTTAAGTTAGAAATGTCATAAGAGCTCTCACTACTCAACATTCCTGAATCCTAAGTTCAATACATAGACTACATGGTCTGTTGTGACTTTGGAGCGCGTCAAACGCCTTTCGTAACAGTACGCTATAAAGGTGGTGTCTGGATTATAGTTGGATCATGTGAGAATGTGTGTCTGAACAAGATGGCATTGTCCTCCCTACTAGGGATAGTTGTCTCGTTGGCCGCTCGGTGAGATTGGACTGAAAATGCTTGGCCGAGCTAAGTTGAATCAATAGTTGATCATCTGCTTTTCAAAGTTTAAACTCGGAGATCTAGGAAAGTTCGGGTCTTACATAAGGATGACTTCAACTTACCTTATCCGAACATGAGACAGTAAGTGACAAGGGAATTCAAGGAATCGAGCACTTGGGACAAGTGGCAGATTGTTGGGAATGTCCCGACAATGTTCGATATACACGGAGATTAAACCAAAGTAATATAGTAACTATATGTCTTGCTAGAGACCTCTATAATTAGTAATTGAATATGTTTAATTACGACTATATTATTTGGTCCTACTGGGTCACACAAGTCAGTGCCCTGGAACAATGTATGTAACATAAGTGATATTGTATTACGTTTAGAAAAGTTGGAAACTGATTTCTGTGAGAAATCGGCCCAATACGGATCGCGTTTAACCGGGTTGACCCAACCGCGATCGTGTTGACCCAACACGGTCCGTGTTGGGACACCACGGTTCGTGGTGTCTATGGGCCGAGTTAATGGACCTTCTGGAGTCCAACACGGACCGTGTTGGGCCTGAGAAGCGCGGTGTTGCGTTAAGTCAGCCCTTTAGGGTTTTAAGCCCTTTCTCTAGGTTTTCTAAACACAATATAAAGGGGTCTCTGTGAGAGATTAAAAAACAACAACTGTCTGAGACTCTTAGAGAGATACCAGGGTGATTTCCTGAGTTCCTCTCTCTTTTAGTTTGTAGTTCTTGTTTCAGGAAACATTCTCCCCGAAACATTCTCATATACCAAATACATACATCTTAGATTGAGATTCGTCTCGATCGGGTCGATCTAGCAATCGAGTTTCCGAAGTGCTACGTGGACGATTCAGTGGAGGATTTCAGCATTGGAATCTTGAAGGTCAACCTCTTTTTCAGTCGGAATTAGCGATCAGGTATAATTACTAAAGCTTCTGCAATTATTGTGATTAATTGTTTATAATTGTTATGAATATTCCGCCAATTAATATGTATCTGTTTAGGAAATAGATAGCCTAAAACCTAACAGATGATGTGTGTCGACTATAGAGACTTGAATAAAGAATGTCCTAAGGATGACTTTCCTTCACCTCACATCGACATCCTGGTAGATAATACATGTGGACATGAGTCGTCATGGACGGATATTCGGGGCATAATCAGATTAAGATGGTGGAGGAAGACGTGGAGAAAACCATTTTCACCGCACCATGGCGGAACTTTCACTAAGTAGTAATACTGTTTGGGTTGAAGACTGTTGTGGCTACTTACCAAAGAACAGCCACGACCTTGCTATATGAAATGATGCACAAAGAAGTGGAGGTATACGTCGACGATATGATTGAATTGTCAAATCGAGGAAACGAGCAGAACACCCTGCTAGTTTTAGAAAATTGTTCCTCTAACTAAGGAAATACAATGTGAGGTTAAAACTTCAAAAGTGCACCTATGGAGTCACATTTGGCAAATTGCTCGGTTTCATGGTCAGCTTACTAGGCAAATAAGTGGATCCCACTAAGATTAAGGTTATCCAACACCTCAAACGAAAAAGACAAAAGTTATCCAACATCTGGCAAGATGCTAAAATACACTAAGACGCACGAGACACGAAAAAGACAAAAGTGAGTGAGGTTTGAAAATATATGGGTACTTGATGGAGATTGTGAGCGGGTGATCAGTGAAGCTTGGAGGAGGGAAGACTCCGCTAAACCCACGAGCCGATGTATGACTAAGTTGAGAAAATGCATGGATGGCATGAGGGTTTGGAACAAAGTACACTTTGGCCATGTCCTTAGTCCAAATTCCGTATGTTACAAGGGGAGCTAAACATGGCCCCTAATTCTCAAGGAGACAACGCATCTTTGAGGAGATCTCTGACTTGCGTAGAAAAGAGGAAGTTCTATGGAGGCAAAGATCAAGAGCTGACTTTGTACAATTTGGGGACGCTAACTCGGCTTGGTATCACAAACAGGCTAATGCAAGGAGAAGTAACAACCGCACCGAAGCACTGCAAGACAGAAACATACATCTCAAACCAGACCCAGGTGTCATTGAGCATATCATAATTGATTACTTTTCTGATTTATGTGCAAGTGGTGGATGCAATAATGTTGAACATGTCCTAGATTGTGTACCCAGCAAAGTCTCAGATACAATGAATGACAAATCTCACCCATATCATAGTCAATTACTAATGCTTCTCAAAATCTGTTGTAACTTGGTCCAACATGGCATCCTTAAAAATTGCGAACATGGGGACACGGTAGCCAAAGGTCTAACACGGCAAGGGTATAAGACCCGAAAGTTGAATAACATATTGTAGATGCCCGGGGAGTGTCTTGTAATTATGTAAATTTTATTACGCGCATTTTATTTTTGTTTAGTTCATTTTAGAAAAATGCCATGAAAATTGAATTGCAAAAATAAAAAGAATGAAGAAAACCCATACAAAAGTAGCCCAAATTGAACCCAGCATGCGGCCCAAGGCGCGGCTGCAGCACGGGTCTAGGTATGCCCGATCCGCATACCTGCAGGTATTCAGGAGGGTTGTACCCGACCCGAGCTACCTCCACGCGCCTAGGGAAGTGTGCAAACCTAGAAATTCACGCAGTCGGACCTCGAAAAGCCTGGAATTCCTGGCGGTATGATCCTAGGGAATATTCCCTCATTTTAACCTAAAATTTCACCTAGAAATACCTTACCCTTTGTCACTTCAACTCTTACACCGAAATCACCCTGGCGTATTGACACTTGGTGATTTCATTTCTCTCCTCTCTCCTCCCTCCTTCATTCTCATTCATTTTGCATTCATTTACTTGGCATTTTAATTTCTCTCTCTCTCTCTACTTCTTCTCTTCACTTGTATTATATTGTACCATGATTAAATAAGAAAATTGGCCTAATTAAACTTGAATACTTGTAAATAGAATTTATTCATGTTCGTTATCTTGCTTTCACTTCTGTATTTATTTATTTATTTATTTCTCGCATTCAATTCTTGCGTTTTTATGTAACTAAAAAACATCAACTACACTAATTAATTCTCCTCTTCTACTCTCTCTTTTATTAGCCCGTTTAGTAGAGTCTGTTCGTTGAACGACCGAATTCGTGGATTTTTATCCTTGGGTTCGTAATCTTACCCCCCAGATCCAGATGTCATGGTTCGCATATCGTGGAGTCAACAATTTTGAGTTTATTAATTCTCGAAAAAAAATAATGGGTGAATCTTTATACAACTTTATCATGTCGATTCTTTCGGTTTTTTTATTTTATTTCGGATTCTAGAAACTAGTATTCAAACAGAAACTGAGAATTTAATGGAATAAAATGAAAGTGCACACATAGATTTGCCTCTAAAATCCCGAGACCCTGGTTAGAGAAATACATGCAGGTATTCTGCTCAATCCCTTGGCTCGGGCCTGATCCCAGCCTTGGGAATTATCTCTGAGCCTATGTCCGACAGAATACCTCCTGGTATTGTGCTCGGTCAGTGGGCTCGAGTCCGACCCCGAATCTCTTTGTTTTGACTCTTTTTTCATTTACTCATATTTTTCTGAGTGAATAAATTTCTGAAATGCCAAATAAAATCCGGAAAAATTGATTGAACATAATCATTAATTAACGGGAAATTCGATTAAATCCCCTCGAAGAAAACACACCCCTTTCGACTCGCCTAACTGCGTAGGATACCATGGAAGTTTTTCCCGAGTCTTACAAATGGCGACTCCACTGAGGACTTACTTTAAGTGGGTAAAACTTGAAAAACTGTTTTTTTTTATTTTTAAATTTCGAATGGAAGACAACGGTTCCCATTTCATTGAAAAGAAATTCGAGTCTCTATTGGCGAAATACGACATCAAGCATAAGAAGGGACTCCCTTACCACCCACAAACACAAGGTCAAGTGGCAAACCGTGCCATCAAGGAGATCTTAGAGAAGACGGTTAGCTCTTCAAGGAAAGATTGGGCAGAAAAATTGGATGAAGTCTTGTGGGCCTACCGCACCGCTTTCAAGACACCGATCGGTACTACCCCTTACCGTCTTGTCTATGGGAAAGCGTGTCACTTCCCCGTAGAACTTGAGCAAAAAACCATGTGGGCAATCAAGAAGTTGAATTTCGACCTCAAGGCGGCCGGAGGTAGTCGGTTATTTCAATTAGAAGAACTTGAGGAGTTGAGGCGTCATGCATATGAGAACAACAAGATCTATAAGGAGAGAACGAAAGCATGGCATGACAAGAGGTTGAACCGACGTGAGTTTGTGGTAGGCGATAGGGTTCTCATCTTCAACTCAAGTCTGAAGTTATTCTCTGGGAAATTGAGATCAAGATGGTCCGGGCCATTTGAAATTGTGAGAATTCTTCCCGCCGGAGTGGTTGAATTGAAAGATGCACAAGGAAAGTGTTTCAAAGCAAACTCATCAAAGCTCAGACCATACATTATGGGCGACGAATATGCCGGGACATTTGTGGCATACCTCGCGGATTTTGAAGATTGAAAAGCATCGGGATAGGTCGAGCTAGGACCTACAAAACAAGCACCCGGGAGAGGTATGAACTACTTCCCCCTCTTTTTGCGTTTTCTTTCAATTTCTAGTTCTTTCATTTTTATTTCCGTTGTTTTAGTGTTTTTTCTTCTTCCTTTGTTTTATCTTAGAGGAAAAAAAATAGAGAAAAATTTGAAAAAATTTGAAAAGTTTGAAAAGAAGAAAAAAAACGATCGAGAGTGGTTCTATGAGGGTCGGGACTTGAAAGTGTTTTTGAGTGTTAGGAGAAAGAAAAGGGAGTGGATGACAAGAGGGTAGATTTTAGGACTTAACATTTTTCTCCATGTTTTGAGCCTTGTAGGTGCTGTGGATGGACCAAAAGGGACCGTGACCACGGTGTGTTCACCGTAGCCACGGTCTCCACCCTGCAAATTTTCCCCTCTTTCTACCCAGTCCGAACCACACCGTGCCCACGGTCAAATGGACCGTGGCCACGGTCTGTCGAAAGCTGCGAATATTTTCGGGGGTTCAATATCATTTTCCCCTCATTTCTCTTTCAATTCCCTTCATTCCCTCACTTCGAAAACCCACCTAAAACCCTAAAACACCGATTCCTTGCCAAGATTCGGCAAATCCATCACAAATTACTCCATTCTTCTCCATCTTCCCCTACGAATCGTACCCTAGCTGTGCATCTCGCGAATTCTTCGCCATTTTCGGGGCTCCTTCAAGCAAAATTCTGAGTTTTTGCACTAGTGGAGTTCGAAAATCATTCGCCACCTTCCCCGACACTTCAATCAAGTTATTCCTTGATTTATTGGTGCTTAAACACTCGATTTCTTGTTTATTTGGGTTGAATATTGTGCAAATTGCTTGTTGGGTTTGGTTGGACGAGTAGGTTGAAATGGGGTTGAATTTTTTGTTGATATTGCTGAGTTTGGGAGTGCTATTGGTGAACTTTTGGGTTGAATTTTGTGGTTGATCGTGAATTCGTGGTTGCTCGGGATTTTTAGGTAGTGCTTGTGTTGTGTTTCGTTGTTGTGGTGGTTGTGTTTTTCAGTGGCTATCCAATAGGTAGAGCAAAACGTGCCCGGACCGAGCCGGAATCGACACCCGCCCCATCAACCTCTGCTGAGCCTGACAAAACCCGTTACAAGGGTCAACCGGCCTCGATTATTCAATGTAACCCAAAAATTAAGGTTAATTTTCGGGACGATATGCACAAGGCACGGTATGAGCGGCTCAAGAAGCGTAAAATTTGTGCTCCAGATCTCTATCATGAGGAGACGGCGAAGGATGTTTTTTGTAAGCCGAGCATGGACTTTTTCATCAAAGTCATGGGATGGGAGGTCTTCGCCACAATCAACAAACCAATCATCGAGCAACCGGTACTCGAATTCCTCAGCTCTTTGGTGGTAAAGGAAGATGGCACATCTAACGCCTCTTTTTCATACATCGTGAAGAAAAATGAGGTTGAATATATGCTCAAAGACTTATGCAATGCTCTAGGCCTTCCCGAGGACGGCATCCCCTACAGCGAGTGCGTCAAATTCAATGAATAAGAAGCTATGCAAGCACTCACTTGCTGGAGGAGACGTTACCCGAGGATTCGATCTCAACGAGCGAAGTACTATTTCCCAAGCAACTCTAAGGCCAGAGATTTCTGTAATCTGAGCGTCCGCAACTTCCACCACATCATTTCGAACTCTATTTTTGGCCGTGATGTCGGGCGTTCAAGCATCTGGAAAGACGACCTCTTCGTCCTCTACAATGCGATCAACAGTCGCCGGGTCAACTGGCTCGTGCATCCTCCATTGCCTTCGGGAGATAAACCTCGAGACCCGGAACATGACTATTGGTATGGGTCACATCATCATCCATTTCCTAAGGAAGCAAGGGTTCGAGTCCTATCTAAGCAAGTGGACTCCCCGCTATTTCCCTGATCCTATCGACGGTGGTCGCCTACGAAAGATGGAATTCTTGGAGAAACACAAGACGCGAACATTATACCGTCACGGGAACGAACCCCATAGCATCGTGATTCATTTGGGCGACGACAATGTCGAACAACGTCTCGATGTCACCGACCAACACAATTGGTCGTGTGGCCAAACTTTTGGGGATCGAAAACTTGCAAGGATTGATCGAGATCCAACAGGAGATGCTGGCTAGCATCCAATCGCAACTCCAACCCCGTTCTTCGTCAGGAGGGTCCGCTTGAGGACCGTTTGTAAGCACTCCACCCCCCACCCGACCTTTATTACTGTTTTTATTTACTTTATTTTGTGAAGTATAAGTGTGGGGGAGTGCTTCTTCGGGGTTTTGGATGCGATGTCTAATGGTTTTAGATTGTGGATCTCTCGATTTCATTTGGCATGAGCTAGCATATTTTGGGGGTTGTTCGGATAGGATGCTCGGGTTTTTCCTTGTCTTGCTTGTCTTTCATGTATGGTCGGGTTGTTGGATGATTGTTTGATGGTTGTTTGATGGCTGCTTGTCGGTTGTTTTGTGGGATGGACTGTTTCTTTAAGCATGTATCGCTTGTATTTTGGGCATTGATTGTAACCGAATGTTTTTGTGATGAATGCAATGAATTATTTGTTTCGGTTAGTATGTATCGAGTTTCACCCTTATTTCCCGCCTCAATAAGTGAGATTCGGGGATAAGGTAAGTCTTAGGCAATGTATATATTGTTAATATTTTCGTTTTTCACCTTTTCAATTTCTTTTCATAATCTTTTCAGATTAGTTTTTCCTTTCTTTTGCTTTTGGTCTCGCATGCAAATTCTATAGTCATAAAGTCGTCTTTTACTCTAACATTGTTCTGACTCTCTTGAACGACGACTTCGGATCGATGTTTTTAACGCTTATGAAGAGCTTGAGGTAATATCTTCCACCTCACTCTTTTTTATGTGAATTCTTATCATGATCCGTCGCATGCTCGGTTTTCTTTTGGGTGGCGAACCCCTTTGAGTGTTTGTGTTGGGATATCTATTGCTGTTGGAGCCATGTGGGCTCGGGTCGCAACCATTTCTACCTACTAGTTGTTTTAGTTTGTTTGTGTTTTGTAGGTTCTCTACCCTTTTCATGTGACACCTTCCCACAATGAGGACATTTTGGAGTTTTAAGTGTGCAGGGGGGGGGGAGATATTCTATTTCAAGGGTAGATCACCTATTCATTTTGTTCTTCGTTTCCCTAGTTTTGCTTAAAATTTAAAAAATTTCGTGTGAAAATGGAGAAAAAAGGGAGTGAAAACCTTTTCATTTTTCTTTTCATTTTTGTTAGTCGAGTGGTTTGTGAGACCACGGTTTTATCGTTCTTCCACAGGGAGCTAGGGGCCTTAGCTGCAACTAGTTGACTCTAGGTATGGTTTAGGATCAAGAAAGGATGATAGAATTTAGGGTAAAAACAGCACAAACACACTAGGTTCAGTAAAAAATGTGAAACAATGGGTGTTGGGAGACTTTCGGGATGCAAACGGGAATGAGGAAATGGGTTTCGCAACAAGAGAGTAACGAGAAAGGGAAATCAAATGGTAATTCCGTTAGAAAATACCCATCGGGCTTCCTCTTTCAATGATAATCCGGATTAACTTCCCCAAAATCCATCGACAGACCCAGGAAAGTTAATGGAACGGAATTTCCTAGTTAGTTTATATTCACTTTCGCGAACTACAATACTAACTATCCTAATTCCTACCTTCCAACAAGCATTGGATGTAATCGGGGTGCTTTCGCACCCAAATACATCCCACTTGAAGGAAGGATAGGATTAGGAAGTTGATTTCCTAACTAGTTACTCACTAATATTGCTAACCCAAACCTAATCACCCATTCACACCCTTAATATCTCCCTAACCCATAAGGTTCTAGCCACTAAACATCCTAACTATCATGATAATAACATCAACAACTTCATTCATGCTTAAAAGAGTAGACAAGATGACAATAAACATTCAACAATACCAACAATATTAATGGTATCAAAAACAAAGATTAGTAAATAAGCAATAAATTAGAGAGAGAAAGGTTAAGAAATGCTCATTGATTGTGATGACAAGGGAGAAAACTTCAGAATAATAAAGCTCCAATGCTCCAAAGTTGAGAATAATCTTCAAACTTCCAATAATAATCAAGAGAATCCAATAAAAGAACCAATAATCTCAGCAAAGATCTTCCTTAATCACTCTAATCTAAGGCTTAAAATGTGATAAAGTGTGCTAAAGTATCATAAAGGATAGATAAAAGTTGTTGCCTAGATCCTCCTTAGCGAAAAATGACCTAAATACATTAAATAGTAATCAAGGTTGTTACTCAAAACTCATCATTTTACACAACAGACAAAACTGTGCCGCAGTGGACCGTGGGCACAGTCAAAGTAACCGTGGTCACTGTCCTGCGTAAGGCAGGCGATTCTTCTCTTTGCTTCGCATCACCATGGGCACGGTACCCATGCACCGTGGGCACGGTCTAGGCGATTAGGGCTGACAACTTTTCGCTCCTTCGCACCGTCGTGGCTACGGTCATGGGAGACCGTGGCCACAGTCTTGTTCGGCCAACTTCTTCCTTAGGCAGGGTAAAGATTGCACCGTGGCTACGGTCAGAGTGACCATGACAACGGTCTATCTCGGGTGGCATTTTCCTTTCCCAGGCCTTGGCTTGGTCACACCGTGGCTACGGTCAATGTGACCGTGCCCACGGTCTCTCTCGGCCACCAGATGCTTCAGGGTGCTCTTCAACCGTTACTTCCACTTCCGCCGCCTTTCGACATGACCGGCCCTTCTAATCCGCTGCCTTTGACACGACCAGGGCTCGGGGAATCTTAGGGAATCTCGGGATTCCCAAGATTAGTGCAAGATTGGCTCATTTTGAATCGTTTTGAGTAAAACACTTCCGAACTACAAAAGTAACCAAAACGCATTAAAAGTTATTAAAACAAGCTACGAAACAAGTCAAAAGCCTAAGGATTTAGACGGTATTTAGACACGAAAACGGGTCTAAACAATGTACCAAACACACTTGTAATGACAATCCAAACACACACCTCTTAAAGCATTCATTACATGAGGGGTTTTAGCAACCAAAACAAAATAAAACACACTAAAACAAAACAAAGCAAGTAAAGCTTGGGTTGCCTCCCAAGAAGCGCTAGTTTACCGTCTTTAGTTAAACCATACTTACCTCATCCAGGAGGATAACTCACAATATCATGGCCACAATTGTTTGGGTCACCATCAGCCCGTGTTCCCTCTGAATCTTGAAACCTCACCCACCAGTTGGGGTCAAATTGATCACCTTCCTCAGCATTTGAAGGCATCCTTAAGTGAAACCTACAAAACTCTCTCATTGAACCCTCATTAGTATGGTAAGGCATGTTCTCGATGATGTTAGGTTCAGGTTCAATAACATGCACCCAATCTGTCACGTCACCAAGTCCATGGCCTTTAAGAAAAAATTTCAAACAAGGATCCATGACACTCACCATGGGAGTTGCAACAAACTCATCACTTCGAACCATATCAACACCACAACATGAAGAAACATTATCAGGCACATGTTCATGAAATAGATCAAATTCTACCTCATGCTTCCCTAGTTTTAAACTCATTTTAACCTTTTGCACATCAACTATACACCCAACTGTGGCAAGGAATGGTCTTCCCAAAATGATTTGGGTACGGGTGTTCTCGACCATTTCAAGAATTACAAAATCCACGGGCATATAATAATCACCTACCTTGAGAGGAAAGTCCTCTAAAATACCCATTGGGTACTTAACAGAACGATCGGCCATTTAGAGTGACATGGCGGTAGGTCTCAACTCTCCTATGTCCAGTCTCTTGTACAAGGAAAAAGGCATCATGCTCACACTTGAGCCCACATCACACAAGGCTCAATCAATGTTCATACTTCCTAGGCCATAAGGAATTGTGAAGCTCCCGGGATCACTTTGGAGTGAGCTTATTTAGAACCACAAAGCTACACTCCTCACTCAATGAAATTGCCTCACAATCATCAATCTTTCTTTTCTTGGGGAGAATCTCCTTCAAGGACTTAGCATACAGGGGCATTTGTGACAAATCATCAAGAAAAGGAACATTCACATTTAACTTCTTCAACATACCAAGAAAGTTTCCAAATTGAACATCAACTTTAGACTTAGCAACTCTTGAGGGGAATGGAAGTGGATACACTCTTGGTGGTGAAGGTGGAGGTGGTGGAGGGATTTTCGTCCCCTCATTGGTTGTCTCATTCTCATGGTCTTTCTCTTTCTCACCTTCTTTCTCAGCAGTCATCTCACTCAACCCCCCCCCCCCCCAATGCTTAGCATTTGTCGTGCTTGGTCCCTGAATTTCCGTACTACTCCTCAAAACTATGGCATTACATTAATCCTTAGGGTCGGGAACAAATGGTCCAGGAATCACTCCCGAAGGGGTAGTGAAAGTACCAGATTAGATAGCAACTTGGTTTCAAGCATCTGGTTGAGGGTAGATAAAAGGTCAACTTTAGTAGCTAAGGCCTTAATCATCGCATCTTGTCTTTGTTGATGCTCAAGTTGCTTTTACTGGACAAGATCATAGCTTTTGAGGGGCTTTGTATGCTAGGTCTTGAGGTGATCTTTGGTAATTTCAAGCGGGAGGCTTTTGTCCTTGTGGGGGACCCATTTGGTTGTTGTTTGGATAAGACAAATTGGAGTGATTTCTCCAACCGAGGTTGAATGTATTGGAATATGGGTCAAAAGAAAGTCTTTGGGTAGGGTTTCCAACAAATTTGGCTTGGTCAGGTTGCACACTACTACCCACCACATTAGGAGAATATAAAGTCTCATGCTCAAAAGAATTGCAGGAAGTACATAGAGGAGAGGGGAATCATTCATATGCGTCTTCTCCATCTTACAATTATTAACATCTAGCTTAGCAGACAAAAGAGTAATGGCGTCAACAGAATACTTACCTTTCGTCCTCTTGGAACGGGATCTTGACCACTAGTAGTTGTTCAATGCCATTTGATCGATCAGGTTGTGCAACTCATCCATAATCTTGCTCATGATATTCCCTCCAACTGCAGCAAGGATGGTAGCCCTCAATTTATCATCTACCCCATTGTAAAAGGCTTGAATGGGGACCCATGGCTCAAATCCATGCTGCAGGAACTGGCGAAGCAAGTCCTTGAATCTCTCCCATGCTTCATACAAAGTCTCATCCGGCTCCTGAGCAAAGGTGGAGATTTGATTCCTTTAGCTCGTCAACTTGCTTGGTGGGAAGTACTTTGCCAAGAAAACACTATGTGTTTGTGGAATTCGCCGAAAGGGAGTCTAGCCACTCCCATGCTCTCTCCTCGGGTGAAAATGGAAACAACCACATTTTGATTGCATCAGGCGAGACTCAATTGGCTTTGAAAGTGTCGCATACTTGACGAAAGATGCGAAGGTATCTGTTGGGATCCTCGCTAGGGAGACCACGGAAGGGCGTAGCTCGCACTAAACTAATGAGAGAATTCTTCAGCTCAAAGTCGTTCGCCTCTACATTCCGAACATTGATGGTCGTTGGAGGGTCGGTGACGTTCGGAGTCACATAATGGCCAAAAGTTCTCTTTTTTCCTCGGCGATTTCAAACTCTTACGCGGGCATTGCTCCTTGTTTCCAACTAAATTCTTCTAGTCTTTGCCTCTTTCTCTTGGAGCGAAAAGTATGTTCAATCTCAAGATCGAACTCGAACTCCGAAGTTTTTTGCATACACCAAGAAAACTAGCAAGAACAAAAACAAAAACACCAACGCAGTAAAAACAGGAAAATCAAAATAAAAAGAAAAAGAAAACAACTTAGTCAATCCGAGAGTATTCGTTTTTGGCTGCTAGGGACAGAGTCCCTGGCAACGGCGCCGAAAACTTGACAGGGGCGCAAGCGCACGGGTACGTTGTAGCACGTCAAGGTCAATCCCACAGGGACTCAGTTAGCAACGCGATGAACTAGCCCTCTACTTGATTGCTAAGTTAATTGGGGTTTGGTTTTTGAAGGTTTTAATAAATATGACTAATAAAGTCGGGAAATTTATCTAGGATTATATTAAGGAAGAAAGACTTTCAGGGAATTGCTTACCTAGCAACGAGTTTGACTAATAAAACCCTGTTTGTGCAATTATTTAATCTATCGAATCAAGAATCGATAACCACATGAATTCTACCGCTCTTTCGATGCTCAATAGAATTACTCTAATTAACCTAACAAACAACTTTCGTATGCTTTTGAAGTTAATCAAAGTTGAAGGTCTCAAATTATCCGGCTATCAAAGTGATTCCCTAGTTTGCTATTCTTTTTTCAAATTTCACAAAACTAGGTAGAAAGGTTGGTAGTCAGATTATTCTAATTCACCTTTCAGTACTTCTCAGATTAATCTAAAATCACAAGCATTTAAGGCCTTACAATCAAGAACACTACCTTCTATTGATTCGAAACGAGAATTCAAGCACAAACCATGAAATCCAATCAAACTACATTGTTTCGGATTGCAAAACCCAAGAATACTAAGAATCTACTCACTCATAGTCAATGAAAGCAATAAACAAGTTCCCAACATGATAGTCAAACATCAAAAAGAATACGAAAAGAATAGACAAACTGTAAAGAGAGTCTCATTGAGTCTTTCGATCCCAGGGAGGAATCTTCTCCGCGAATGCCGTTACTTTCTTCTCGAATCTCGATTCTTGCCTCTCTTAGTTTGATTCAATCTTGAATCTTGATGGAGTTGGGAAGAGGAGTCGTCATGGAAGGGTTTTGGAACTTCTCTCTTTCTTGATGAATGAATGATGAACCCCTCGAAAAAACTATCGTCTTCTCCTCTTTTCTCTTGAGAAACAAAATGCAGCCACGCATAAACGGACCCACCATGGTTCGTGGTCTTCACCACGGTTAGTCTATGGTGGTCGCTGGGTGGCCAAGTTCCGCTCCGATGCTTCTGAAATTCGTACCATGTTCTGGTTGTTTGTAGTGAAGGCCCATGGTGTATTTGATCGTGCGAAAAGTTGAGGAAATGCTGGTGTTTTGGCCCCAAACCTACAAGTTTTCATCAAAAACAACAACACCAAGCGTAATTGGGAAATTGGGATATAAATCAAGATTCGCAATTAAAAATATCCATAATCCACTATTAAAATCCCCTAAAAATTTAGTCACAATAAGCACTTATCAGAGGCCAAGCCAAATCCTCAAACCACGATCAAATTCAAGACCTAAGGCAATTTGGGCCATAAGTTAACCCGAAACTGCCTGGACGGTAAACGAGCAAACCTGAGCCCATACTTGTAGGTTTGGGTTCAGATTTGGGTGTTAAGAAAATAGGTAAACCCGTGCCCACACCGTTAAGTATAGGTCGGATCCGGGTCCTGCAAAGGATGACCCAACACCATACCATCAGGTATAGGTTAGACCCGGGTTTCGCAAAAAAAAAAAACAATTCGGCGCAAGAAAATGCCAAATTTCAAAAAAAAAAAGAGAAAATTGAGCACAAAATTCGAACATACATGCGGTTTTCAGTAACCTTGAAGCTCGAAGTCAAAAATGGTGAATTTCACCACCGAGTGCGACCCAGTCAAATTACATACCTGGCGGTATGCATCCAAATCTAAGCCCAAACTCAGCGTGTTCCCGTCGTTTATACCTGCTATTTTTTGGTTTCAAATTCAGGTCCGAGTTCAAAAATTCATGACCTGCAGCGTCACAACAAAAATGGAGGTATGTAAAAACTCAAATTCAAGCTCGATTAGAGGAATACTTGGCGGTATGCTACGACCCGACCACTTTTCATGTCTGACTTTGAAACTGTCACCGGCGAAAATCGGTCTCAACCGACCAGAATACCTAGCGGTATGCTCGGCGGTGGGGGCTTAGGTAGTAGCGCCACAAACTGTCGGAAATGGAGGCTCAGACCACTGGAATACCTGGCGGTATGCCAGACACAACTAGGGCAGAGTGATCGGTTATGGAGAGAAAAGTCGAGGGAGAATGATGAGAGAGAAAGAAGTTTGTTGAAGATGACGAAGATGCAGCTACTATGGGTAAATAAAGAGACCCCATTTAGAACCCCTCAACCACTCACCTGCTCAAAATCAAGTTGATGGAGACCATCATGAAGAACAGCAAGCAGCAGCAGCTTCATCAGCAAAGGAGGCATCCATAGGAACTTCACCAGCACTTTCAGCAGCAGCACAAAGAGGAGACAATGTTGAATTACTAAACTCAGTAACTAAGGAAGCATTTCCAGCAGAAACAACAGGCTTCCCAATCCCGAAGGACAAGAGTCATTCAAAGATGTCACTCAAATACCCACAGAGGTTCACAACTTCACCAAAGATCCACCAACCCACCAACAAAGATCCATCCAAGCTTGTTACACACTTGTGAGGCAAGTCTTGGCACCTACGACCATCCAAATCACAAAGATTGGTCATTCAGACCAAATCCAGTTCCCAACAACAACAGTCCAAGCATCAGTCTTTCTCAATGTCATATCTGTTGATTGAGGAAGATTCAGCCAAGGTTCCCTAGGAGTTTTTTGTTCTTTTTCATGCCATTTTCAAGTCCAAACCAAGTCCCAGCATGTTCGAGCATGGCAACAGCAAGTTTCAAGTGCCAAAACAAACAATCCCAGCAGGGTTGTTTGTTATACGTTTTTCCAGAACCCCAGTTCTGTGGCTAAGTCTTGTGCCTTCTGTCCATAGGGGTTATTTTGGTCCTTTCCAGCCTAAGTCTATCCTATTGAGATTACTTCCAGGTTAGTAATTGCGCGGGAATTACCTCAGTAACATTATTTTTACCCCCTTAGGCAGAAAAACCTCTCATTGGTCCATTTTGCCACTCTTTTGGCATTTGGTCCAATCAGAGCTTAGCTAGCATTTTCCTTTTTATTTTTCTTCAAATTGTACTCGAGATTATTAGGATGTAATCAGTTGTACTTGTTTTAAAGCTTTGTAGATTAGATTAAATTAGGGAGATTAAGCATATTAGCTTATGTTAAGCAACTGCTAATCAAACTGTAGGCAGTCTTTATATTCTGAAGTTTTTAACAATGAAAGTATATTAGTGTTTTATTCAATAGTATTCTCAAGTGTCTTAGAACCTCTGAAAGTTTGTGAGTGTCCTACAACTCTTAGTCTTGGTTAAATCAGCTCCTGTCACTGGATATTGGCAAGAATTCAGCAAGTGTCACCTGTGCTTGATCATCCGTGCTTTGGTGTGTCTGTAGAGGCATGAATGGATAGTCATTTGCCCTTGATTGCAGTTGTGGTGTGTCTGTATCAACTGTAAGCAAGCCTATCCTTTATTTTCCTCATTGGATTGTCTTCTATTCCAGCCAATTGTTTCCAATTAGCTATTGTTATTCTGATCATTCCGTGTATGTGAGTTGTATGATGCATTCTAGTTCAGTACTCTGATCTTTGTGAGCTAGCATACATCATCTTGGTATCAGAGCATTGTGTTCCATCTTAGAGTGTGTTGTTTGTATAGTTTGAAATGGCCGGCACTAGCAAAACACCACAGGAAGTCTTAGAACAGACCTTAAAAGAAAAATAAGAAGTAGAGTAGAAAATGAAATTCTTGAGTGAGCAATTGCAGTATTATATGAGATTGCATAGAAATGAGTTAAATAGGGAGACTGATGAAGAGATGGATGAATGAGAAGGTAAGAATCCTTTTAGTATGACAGGGAAAGGAGGTCGATGTCCTAGACCTACACACAGAAGGAGAAGAGTTAGAAGATCACCTAGGATTAGTGAACCAGAAGGAAACAGTGAGATGGAAGAAAGGAGGGAAGACAGGAGGATAGAGAAGTTAGATTTCAAGATTGATATACCTGAGTATGCAGGGAAGTTAGATCCTGATATTTTCCTAGATTGGTTGCAGATAGTAGAAAGGGTTTTTGACCTGAAGGAGGTTTCAGAAGAGAATAAGGTGAAGCTAGTAGCCTTAAAACTAAAAAGATATGTTTCTACTTGGTGGACTAATCTGTAGAGAAGGAAAATGGAGATTGGAGAAGACAGGGTGAGCACTTGGAATGAGATGAGGCAGAAACTGAAAGAGAAGTTCCTTCCAGATAACTATATGAAGGAAAACTACTTCAAGCTACAACATTTAGCACAGGGAAACAAATCTGTGGAAGACTATACTAAGGAGTTTGACCACTTGCTTTGGAAGTGTAATATGCAAGAGAATGAAATGCAAACTTATATCAGATTTCTTGCAGGTCTAAATGAAAGTATCAAGAATGTTGTTGAGCTGTAGGTTTATGATTCACTTGATGAGTTAAGCTCTTTAGCTCATAAAGTGGAGCAACAGAAGAAGGCTAGAGTGAAAGAGTACAGCAGCAGATACCCAGCCAAACCTTATGCCCCAGCTAAGCCAAATCCTTACAAACCCTACAATCCCCCACAAAGATCCTATCCACCCCCACCTCAAGCCAGAAATCCAACCCCAAGACCCCCACAAAATCAGCCACAAAATTCTCCACAAAGAACCCCAGCCCCTATCAGCAGAACCTACCCAGAGAGAAGGTGTTTCATGTGTCAAGGACTAGGGCACATTACCTCAGAATGTCCAAACAAGAGAATGGTTACTCTTGTTGAGTACCAAGCAGCTTTGTTTATTGATCCTGAACATGTGCATGGAGAAGAACAAGATTATGAAGAGCCTGAACATAATCCAGTTTATGATGATGATGCTATAGAAGAAGGTCCAGATAAGGGAGAAATGCTTGTGATCAGGAGAGTTCTAAGTAGCTCAACAGTACAAGAAGCAGAAGAGCAGAGGGAGAATATCTTTCATATAAGGTGTACCATTGGAGGGAAGGTATGCTCTATGATTGTAGACAGTGGGAGCTATACCAATGCAGCCTCCAGCACCGTGGTGAAGAAGCTAAGCCTAGCATCCAAGCCCCACGCAGCTCCATACACCATTCAGTGGCTCAGCTTAGGGAAAGGTATCCAAATCTCTACTAGATGCCTTGTTAGTTTTTCAATTGGGCAGTCATACAAAGATGAGGTCTGGTGTGATGTTTTACCAATGGATGCATGTCATTTCCTTTTGGGTCGACCTTGGTTGTATGATAGATCAGTGAGTCAGTGTGGTAGAGCCAATACATATACCTTTATCATGAACCACAGAAAGATCATTCTTACCCCCATGAAACCCTCACAGTTAGCCAAGAAATCCAAGAACCTGTGTCTTGAACCTAGTCTTTATGTGTTGCTTTTATCTGGTCATCATGAGTTTAGCACACAAAGAGATTTAATCCTTCTAGACCTTGAAGAAACCCCAGCCCCACAAAATAACCACCCCTTATTCCTACCCTTACTTCAATAGTTTCAGCATGTGTTTCTTGATGAAATGCCACCTGGTTTGCCACCAAAAAGGGATATCCAACACAAAATTGACCTAGAGCTTGGATCAGTGTTGCCTAATAAGCCAGCTTATAGGATGACACCAGCAGATACCAATAAGATATAGAGGCAGGTGGATGAGTTGTTGGAAAAGGGAATGATTAGGGAAAGTCTGAGTCCACGTGCAGTACCAGCCTTGTTAGTGCCTAAAATGGATGGATGTCAGAGGATGTACATAGATTGCAGGGCTATTAACAAGATCACAATCAAGTATAGGTACCCAATACCTAGGCTTGAAGATATGTTGGATGAGTTACATGGGTCAGCAATCTTTTCTAAGACAGATTTGAGGAGTGGATATTATCAAATAAGGATGTATGAGGGAGATGAGTGGAAAACAGCATTCAAGACTAAGGGAGTTTTGATTGAATAGTTGGTCATGCCTTTGGGCCTGACTAATGCCCTATCTACATTCATGAGACTCATGAATCAGGTCCCGAAACCACTCATAGGCAAGAGTGTTGTTGTGTACTTTGATGATATTCTTGTCTATAGCAGGTCTGAGCAAGAGCATATCAAGCATTTGCAGGAGGTTTTAGAAATTATGAGCAAGGAGCAGTTGTTTGGAAATCTCAAGAAGTGTCACTTCTTTACATCGCAAGTGAACTTCTTGGGGTACATTGTCACAGCAGCAGGTATCCAAGTTGATGAGGAGAAGATCAAGGCAATTAGCTAAGGAGTGGCCTGTGCGCACTTCTATTCAGCAAGTCAGGAGCTTACATGGCCTGGCTTCATTTTACAGAAGATTTGTCAAAAATTTCAGCACCATTTTGACCCCAATGACTGAAGTGGTAAAAGGGAAGTCCTTTATTTGGACAACAGCAGCCCAGAAAGCCTTTGAAGAAGTCAAGGAGAGGCTTACTTCAGCACCAGTTCTAGCACTACCCAGCTTCAGCAAAATTTTTGAGGTAGAATGTGATGCTTCAGGAGTTGGCATAGGAGCAGTATTGACCCAAGAGGGCAAGCCAGTTGCCTATTTCAGTGAGAAGTTGAATGATGCAAAGAGGAAGTACAGCACCTATGACAAAGAGTTCTATGCCATCATTAGAGCTCTTCAACATTGGAGACACTACCTTATTGGAGCAGAGTTCATTCTACACAGTGATCATGAAGCCTTGAAGTTCATTCAAGGACAGCACAAGCTCAACACCAGGCATGCTGCTTGGGTCGAGTTCATGATCCACCACAAATCAGGAGTGTTGAACAAAGGAGCAGATGCATTGAGTAGGAGGTATATGTTGATTCATATACTTGATTCTAGAATTGTTGGTTTTGAGCATTTGAAAGCTTTGTATCAGGAGGATCAAAACCTTAAGCAGGTGTACCAGAAGTGCCAGCAGCAACGTCAGGGTCTGTATCACATAGACCAAGGTTATTTGTTCAAGGGAAACAGACTGTGTGTTCCCAAGAGTAGCTTCAGGGAGTTGTTGATCTCAGAAATTCATAGGGGGAGTCTAGCAGATCACTTTGGAGTTGAGAAGACCTTGGTGATGTTAAAAGAGCATTACAGTTGGCCAAAGATTAGAAGAGATGTGGAGCATCTATTGAAGAGGTGCAACATTTGTCAGTTGGCTAAGTCACACAGCCTACCACAAGGTTTATATACACCATTGCCAGTTCCCAGTAGCCCTTGGGAAGATGTCAATCTTGATTTTATTGTGGGTTTGCCAAGAACTCAGAGAGGAAAGGATTCAATCATGGTTGTGGTTGATAGTTTTCAAAGATGGCACATTTCATACCATGCCACACCACTTTTGAAGCCACCAGAGTTGCTGAATTGTTCTTCCAAGAGATTGTAAGATTGCATGGAGTGCCAAAAACAATGGTGTCTGACAGGGATACCAAGTTTTTGAACCATTTTTGGGTTACATTGTGGAAGAAATTGGGCACCCAGCTAAAGAACAGCACCACTTGCTATCCACAAACTGATGTACAGACAGAGGTTACTAATAGAACACTTGGAGTCCTATTAAGAGCACTGATTCAAATACATAAAACAGGATGGGACACACTTTTGCCCCATGCTGAGTTTGCTTATAACAAGGCACCATCCAAGGCCACGGGCTACTCTCCATTTCAAGTAGTCTATGGTAAAAATCCAATTTCCCCTTTGGATTTAGTTCCACTAACTACTTCTGTCAAATTTAGTTTTGAAGTAGGTAAAAGAGCAGATCAAATTAGGGAGCTTCATCAGCAAGTGAAGGAGAAAATTGCCAAGTATATTGAGCAGGTGTCTACATCAGCCAACAAACACAGGAAGAAGGTCACTTTCCAGCCAGGAGACTTAGTTTGGATCCACTTGAGGAAGGACAGAATCCCCAACAAAAGAAAGGGAAAGCTGCTACCAAGAGCAGATGGACCATTTGAAGTGCTTGAGAAGATTGGAGACAATGCCTATAGGTTGCACCTATCTAAAGAGTATGGAGGTTCAGCAACATTCAATGTAGCAGATCTTCGACCATACTACCCAGCAGATGAAGACCTTCCAAGTTTAAGGACAAACTTTCCTCAACCTAGGGAGAATGATGGAGACCATCATGAAGAATAGGAAGCAGCAACAGCTTCATCAACAAAGGAGGCATCCATAGGAACTTCACCAGCACTTTCAGCAGTAGCACAAAGAGGAGACCATGTTGATTTACTAAACTCAGTAGCTAAGGAAGCATTTCCAACAGAAACAGCAGGCTTCCCAATCCCAGCAAGGACAGCAGGTCATTCAACATGTCACTCAGCAGTTCAGCTACCTTGCAGGAGGTTCACAACTTCACCAGCATCCACCAACCCACCAACAGCATCCATCCAAGCTTGTTACACACTTGTGAGGCAAGTCTTGGCACCTACAGCCATCCAGCCCAGCAGCATTTGTGATTCAGACCAAATCCAGTTCCCAGCAACAACAGTCCAAGCATCAATCTTTCTCAATGTCATATCTGTTGATTGAGGAAGATTCAGTCAAGGTTCCTTAGGAGTTTTTTGTTCTTTGTCATGCCATTTTCAAGTCCAAACCAAGTCCCAGCATGTTCAAGCATGGCAACAGCAAGTTTCAAGTGCCAAAACAAACAATCCCAGCAGGGTTGTTTGTTATACGTTTTTCCAGAACCCTAGTTCTGTGGCTAAGTCTTGTGCCTTCTGTCCATAGGGGTTATTTTGGTCCTTTCCAGCCTAAGTCTATCTTGTTGAGATTATTTCCAGGTTAGCAATTGCGCGGGAATTACCTCAGTAACATTATTTTTACCCCCTTAGGCAGGAAAACCTCTCATTGGTCCATTTTGCCACTCTTTTGGCATTTGGTCCAATCAGAGCTTAGCTAGCATTTTCCTTTTTATTTTTCTTCAAATTGTACTCGAGATTATTAGGATGTAATCATTTGTACTTGTTATAAAGCTTTGTATATTAGATTAAATCAGGGAGATTAAGTAGATTAGCTTATGTTAAGCAACTGCTAATCAAATTGTAGGCAGTCTTTATATTATGAAGTTTTCAACAATGAAAGGATATCAGTGTTTTATTCAATAGTATTCTCAAGTGTCTTAGAACCTCTGAAAGTTTGTGAGTGTCCTACAACTCTCAGTCTTGGTTAAATCAGCTCCTGTCACTGGATATTGGCAAGAATCCAGCAAGTGTCAGCTGTGCTTGATCATCCATGCTTTGGTGTATCTGTAGAGGCATGAATGTGATAGTCCTTTGCCCTTGATTGCAGTTGTGGTGTGTCTGTATCAACTGTAAGCAAGCCTATCCTTTATTTTCCTCATTGGGTTGTCTTCTATTCCAGCCAATTGTTTCCAATTAGCTATTGTTATTACAGTCATTCTGGTGTGTATGTGAGTTGTATGATGCATTCTAGTTCAATACTCTAATCTTTGTGAGCTAGCATACATGCTAAGTAAATGGTTATTTGACCGATTTTGCACACATTGACCAACACTTTAAAGAATCGAGTCATGATTTTTTCGTGAGAAATGTGGAAGATTTAATTATTTTATTTATATACTCCGGAAAAATAGAGAATGTCTTCAAAACAAAAGATTTAATTAATTATTTTCAAGAGAAAATGTGGGAATATAATTTCCATATGACTCAGAAAATATTTTTAATTTAATTTTCGCCGCTCCATCCACTTGGGATAAGGATTATTCAGCCTTTTGAAAGACAACCAGCACCATGCTACGCACGCCTCATCAACAGATACCGCATCTATGTCACATCCATAGCGCAAGGATATCGCATCCGCAACATCAGGGTATCGCATCCACAACATCAAAAGATATTGCCTCCGCCGTTTCAACGGATATCGCGTCTGCCACTTCAGAGGGATATCGCATCCGCCACACCAGGATATTGCATCCACAGCATCAGGATATCGCATCTGCAGCATCAGGATATTGCAACACCAGGATATCGCATCCACAAAAGCAGAGGACATCACATCCGTTTCAACAATAGATACCGTGTCGGCATTGTTTTCATCAAAAAATATCGCATCCACATCGTCAACAGTTAAGGATATCGCATCTGCGTCATCAACAATTGGGGGTATTGCCCTCCGATGAAAACAACAAATATTTTGATCATCGTCTTACTCAAACTCGATCAAAGTGGAGGCTAACTGTAAACACCCGGGGAGTGTCTTGTAATTATGTAAATTTTATTACGGGCATTTTATTTTATTTATTTCATTTTAGAAAAATGCCAAGAAAGTTGAATTGCAAAAATAAAAAGAATGAAGAAAACCAACAAAAAAACAGCCCAAATTGAACCTAGCATGCGGCCTAAGGCGCGGTTGCAGGACGGGTCTAGGTATGCCTGGCCCCCATACCTGCAACTATTCAGGCGGGTGGTACCCGACCCGAGCTGCCTCTGCTCGCTTTGGGAAGCGTGCAAACCTAGAAAATCACGCAGTCGGGCCTCGAAAAGCCTGGAATTCCTAGCGGTATGATCCTAGGGAATATTCTCTCATTTTAACCTAAAATCTTAACCATATTTCACCTATAAATACTTTACTCTTTTTCACTTCAACTCTTACACCGAAATCACCCTGGCGTATTGACACTTGGTGATTTCATTTCTCTCCAGTCTCCTCCCTCCTTCACTCTCATTCATTTTGCATTCATTTACTTGGCATATTAATTTCTCTCTCTCTACTTGTTCTCTTCACTTATATTATATTGTAACATGGTTAAATGATAAACTTGGCCTAATTAAACTTGAATACTTGTAAATAGAATTTATTCATGTTCGTTATCTTGCTTTCACTTCTATATATTTATTTCTCACATTCAATTCTTACATTTATATGTAACTAAATAACATCAATTACGCTAATTAATTCTCCTCTTCGACTCTCTCTTTTATTAACCGGTTTAGTAGAGTCTGTTCGTTGAACGGGCGAATTCGTGGATTTTATTCTCAAATACGTAACCTTACCCCCAGATCCGAATCTCATGGTTCGCGGTTCGTGGAGCCAACAATTTTGATTTTATTAATTGTAGAAAAAAAATAAATTGGCGACTCTTTATTCAACTTTATCATTTTGATTCTTTCAGTTTTTTGGTTTTATTTCGAATTTTAGAAACTAGTATTCAAACAGAAACTCGAAATTTAACGAAATGAAATGAAAGTGCACAAATGGATTTGTCTCTGACACCCTGAGCCCTCGGTCAGAGAAATACTTGTAGGCATTCTGCCTAGTCCCTTGGCTCGGGCCTGATCCCCAGCCAGGGAATCATCCCTGAGCCTCTGACCAACAAAATACCGCCAGGTATTGTGCTCGGTCAGTGGGCTTGGTCCGACCCCGAGTCTCTTTGTTTTGTTCCTTTTTCGTTTTTTTATATTTTTCTGAGTGAATAAATTTCAGAAATGTCGAATGAAATTCAGAAAAATTGATTGAACATAATAATTAATTACCGGGAAGTTCGATTAAATCCCCTCGAAGGAAAGACACCTATTTCAACTCGCCTAACTGTGTAGGATACTATGGAATTTTTTCCCGGGTCCTACACATATTTAATTGGAAAATTGGATTTAAATAATCAGAACTTTGGATCCAAGGGGCGGGCTACTAGAATCCAAGGGGCCCAAAGTTCAGATTATTCAGAACCAAATCTAAAGTTCAGATTATTAAGTCTACTATGACCCAAAGTTCTGATTATTTAAATCAAATTTCCCAAATTTAATTATATATAATTTTTTTGATGGATGTATATTTAATTATATTAGAATATAATATTATGAAAATTTTAAGAAAGAAATTGTGTTAGATTCCTCTCTCTCTCTCTCTCTCTCTAACAATGCTGCGCGTTGTGTTACTAAAAAAGACTCAAGCTCAATTACCTATACAATCCAGTTGTTAATTATCCTTAGGATAGATGATTTTTGATGCCTTTGGTAGGCGAATGTTACTTTAAGAGATTTGATATCCCGCCCGCATAATAAAATATGGATTGGTTGGGTTAAGGAAAACAGTTAAGGAATTAAAGGGTTGTGAAATGGTTTGACTCGTTCCCTCTCCCTCAAATGAATTGAAATGAACTTAACTTATTTTTAACGTTAGGGGTAGACATTATTGAGATTTCCCCCTCATTTTTGAAATGTTTTGTTTTCAGGTGAAGATCTATATGCTAGAAACGGGAATTAGAAGTGAGAACGTCATCGTTAATTACGTTGTTTTTTCTTTTATGAGAAACTTGAAGTTAGTTTTGAGGTTTATTTTCTAAGTATGAGTTTGTTAGTTTGTTTTCCCGTTATCAGACAGTTGTAGTTTCCTTCTTGCCTTGTATTCCTTCGGGGATACGGCAGTGACGCCCAATAAGAGTTTGAGTCTTCCGCTAAATTTTGCCTGTTAACGTTAGTTTGACTTTGACTTTTCTATAATTGAATTTCCGGGGCGTTACAGAATGGTATCAGAGCTCTGGGTTGAGACCTAGTAGCTCCTAAGTGTTCCTTAGGTTTAGTTAGACCTTAGGAAGCTAAAATCGGAGTGTGAGTGTAGGTGTGGGTTGGGTTGCATCAGTTTGACTATTTCTTCATATTTCTATTAATGTGCTTTATTTTCAATATTTTTTTTCATTATTTTTTTTTCTCGTACCAAGATGTATTATGCATGAAGCTAATATTAATTGTGGAGTATGATGTTGAATATTTGGGAATATTATGTTCGATTGAAACTCTCGGGTATGTCTATTAAACACTTTGGGTTTAGTTAAGGCTTCAAATTGTATTTATGGGGTCTTGGAGTATGGACTATGATGATTGGGAATGTACTTTGAATTATGGACCTGGGGAATACTTGAAAAATTCCTAGGCAAAGTTGACCTTTGTTTGAAATATTTGATTTTGGGGTTAAATGAATGTTTGTTATTAAACGCGATTCTTTCTAAGTCGAGGTCTTGGGTTAAAGGAATCTTTGTAAGGAAAGTGTTTGTACAGACCGAGTTGAGGGGTATAGTTGAAGTGAAGGTCTTGTGCTTAATCTCGTGGTTAATTTGATTTTAGGTGGTACGCTAAGTTGGAGACTTCCCATAAGATTGAATGAAATTAGTTTCTTTGAAGTATTGAGAGCGAATGAAGGGCTTCAGAGTAATATTTGGATTATATTTGGTTTTGGTTAGGATCTCAAGTTCAAGGACCACTTTTAAGGGAAAAAGAAATTGATTTTGGGATAAAGGTTGAGATGAATATTTTGTTGATGATTGTACGTTTAAATTGGACTCATGGATATCAATTATGAGACTTCAAGCTAAGGATTAAAACTAATTTTGGTTTTCAAGGTATTGAAGTAGGTGAATGTTTTTAAGGTATTGTTGAGCTAAGTAAGATCTTTTAAGGTTATTGTATTTTAGGGATCTTAAGTTGTATTACAAAGGTCTATGGATCAAGGAACATTAGGAACTGTGTGGTGAAAAGAAAAATCTCCAGCTATGTGATGGTTGAGGGCGTTGTTATTGAGACGGAATAGTGCAATTATTATTATATTATCTACAAGTTGGGAAGTTGTCTGGGTGATTAGATCTTTAAGAAAAACAAAGTGATACTGTGAAAGGGTCTTATTCACTATAGGATGGAGATGTACTGGATCAGTAACTATTTGATTTTAATATTTCTCCCTTGAATGTTTAAAGTGAGTTTCTGTTGTACATCACCATTCAGGGTCTTATATGCTTACCGCCATCCATATATATGCAAACATGTGAGTCTATGTACGTAACTGTCTATTCCCTATTGCGAGCCTTTTATTTATGATTGTGTACATGAAGTGAGTCGATCGTCTGAGAAGTGCGCATAACCCATGATGAAAGCTACAGGTATTTGATGTCCACAATACTATCTGAATCCCACCTGGTTAAGTTTTGTATGAATATCATTAGATTGGCCTGTGTGAATATTTTCTAGGATAATCTATTTACATTTGATGAATCTGTGGAAATATTATTTGATCGAATCTATTGAGTACCATGCAACTGAGTTCGTTTGATTATCGCATGTTTATTGGAGCAATTTCTTTCTTTGATTTGTCAATCTCTGTTGATGGTGATGTATATTATCCAGAACTATTAGGGAAGAAATTAGACGTAATGAGTATGTAGTGCTTAAGATATTGGAGGAGCTGAGTACGTGAATCTTTGGATCATATCTGGTTACTTATATTGGTTATGGAGATTACCGTTAATGGAAGATGAATGACGAGATGTACGAAGCAGGTTATTGTCTAACACAAGTCCCTATACTCTTTGTGCTTGACACATGTGGTGGAAGTTATTACATAGGATGGGTTAAGTACGTGAAAAATCTTAAGTTGCAGTTGAGTATAACTTGAAATGGAAATATTTGGAGTCACATAGATACTATAAAGGTTTATCGGGTTAAGCTTGATTCTTGTTTGAGCCATTGGTTGGTGTAGCATTATTCGAGTTTCGAGGACGAAACTCATTTTGAGTGGGTTGAGAGGGTAATGATGGGCGAGTGCTAGTTCTTGTTAGGTATCTGTAAGTTAAGTGAGAAGTCTCTTTTGGCCTAGTTAAGTATTTTGGAGCTAAAGGGTGATTTGACAAATTAATTACAGTATTGATATTGTGAAGGGTAGTCGAGCTTAGCTTTTGGTCTTTCTAATTGATGAAAACATAAGGCTTAATTACCATTTGAGGCATCATGTTAGTACCTGACGCGTGAGGACTATTTTTTGGGAACCTCTATTTCTCATACGGATAATAAGGTTGTCTTGAGGAAACTATGTCACATCGGTACAGATATCCGCATATAGTCTTGTGTTGGTTGATATCATAGTGATCTTAATAATGGAAGGAAGTAGAACCTCATAGTTAAGTTAGAGGAAAATTAGACATCCTGGTTTTATTTAGTGTTATAGATGGAAACTGTTGAGAAACCACCCTTATTTTATGCTACCTTGGTTCGGAAGAAAAGGTTTGTTTATGAGGAGGAATTAGTGGGATCGTATAACATTTTGGGTGTTCGTAATTATCAATTTGGTGTGTTCTAAAGATCTTATTTCATGATTTTAGAAGATCGATAATGGGAAGATTAGGGTAAAGTTGGATTTAGACTTGGCTATAAGTTGTTGAGTCTACTGGGGACGTCCATGGTGAGAACGACTATAAGCAATACCTATGGGGAATGGGGTGTGTGTCTTTTTCCTTGTTTCATTTTGTGTTGAAATTGCTTTCTTATTTGTTATTTACATATGTTGGATGGTATACTGCGGCGTTTGCTGTGAGCATGAGGCTCTAGCTTCTCTTAAAGACCTAAATCCCGAGGAGGATGTGAAATACAGCCCTGAGGAGGGCCTAGAGCCAGAAGAAGACCTTCGATGAGAATTCGGGGGCTGAAAGAAGACTTGACATACGAGGAACAGCCGTAGGAGATTCTAGATTGCTGAGAGAAGTCGCTTCTCATAAAGACCGTCCTTCTAATACCATGGTATGCGCCACAACTGAAGCAATTTAGGAAGCCATAGAAGATATGGGATCGAGACAATCCACACATATTCAACACATAAGATGCATCGAGTTTCGAGGACGAAACTCTTTTGAACAGGGTAATGATGTAAAACCCCGAAATTTTGGTGAGCGCCTTCGTTAGTTCCGTCTGGCAGACCGTTGGTTTCGAGTTTAAGTATCAAGGACGAAACTTCTTTTAAGGAGGTAATGATGTAAAACCCCGAAAAATCCAAAGATGTTGATCATGACGTCGTTAGTAAATTAGGTTTGACTTCGTTATTTATTATTATTCGTTTATGTTTATTTCTGCTAACATTTGAGCTCGTAGGATCGTCGAGGAACTAACAAGGGTATATCGGTAATTTCATGGGTTTAGTATTATTAGTATTACTCTAATTATTATTAGTATTACTATTAATATTATTGGGTTTATTAAAATATGTTATATGAATAATTATGTGAATATTATTTGTTATGTGTTTAGTCTTAATATTATTATTATTAGTATGTTTTATTATCATTACTATTATTATAGTTATTATTTTTTTTTCTCCAAAAGAAAATCTGATTTCTTATTGGGTTGGATTAGAATTAAGAATAGCCTAATTGGGCCTTAATTATGTGTTTAGTATAAAAACTAGATTTTTCCTCTGAAACCCTAATATTAACCTTAACCCTAACCCTAGCCTCTCCTCTCCTCTCCTCTCCTCTCTCTCCCTCCCTCTCTCTGTCGTCCCTCCAACACCACCGCAGCCTCCGTCGTCCGCCGTGTGTCGCCGGAAAACCACCACAACCGACATTTCTTTCTCTTTCTTTTTCTCTCCCTCTTTTTCTCTCTTGCTGTTGTCGTGCCGCCGCTACAGCCACCAGGAGACGTCATCACCGGTCACGCCGCCACCGCCTAGTCGCCGTCCGTGCCACCGCCGCATCACCGGAGGCAGTCGCTCAACAGCCAGACGCGAGGAAACCGAGGCCTGTTGTGGTGGTTTTGGTGCGAACTATACTGTCGGGAATCAAACCGCGCCACCAACGTCCACCATCGTCTGTCACCTGCCGCCTGATCTGCCGGATTCCCCGCTGACGCCGCCGCCTCTGACCCTACCGCCGTCGCTCTTCCAGTCGCCAGAAAACCGCCGCCCTAAACCTCTAACGTAAAACCCTAATCCAGCTTTTAAAACTTTCTTCTTTTATTTCTTGTTTTTCTGTTTTGGTTATTATTATTAATTCTTGATTTAAATCTTGTAATTTGGGTAATTAAGGTTCTAAATTATTAAGTTGTTATTTGTAACTAATTTGTTCTTGTGTTGTATTATTTACTTGTAATTCTTGTCTAAATTATTATGTGTAATTTTATGTTCTAATTGGTTTATTAAGGTTTGTAATAATTGTAGCGAAATTATTAATGTTCAATTGTTTAATGTACCTTAATTTCTTGTGAAGCATGTTTAGGGTTTTAGATAATACTATTATTGTATGCACGAATTAAAGAGTTTAATTATCTAGATTAATTCTTGATTTTTTTTAGTTAAGTATTCGCATGTTTCTTTAATTCTCTTAGGGTTCAATCACGTTTAATTTTATGTTTAATCTTGTTAAATAAGTTAGGTTGTTTGAATTACTAAAGTTCGATTCTTGTTTATTAATTCAAAATTCTTGATTGAATCTTGTAAAAAAGATTAGTTGTTGGGATTCTTAATTGGTAGTTTAAATGTTTATATGTTCTTTATATTTTATTCACATGTTCTCTAAGTTCTTTCTTGGTTCTTGATTAAGAAATTCGTATTTTATAATCATCCATGTTGTTATTATAGGACCTTGAAATAGTTTATTGTAGAATTCATGTTTAGGATAATGTTATTATTATTTCATGCATGCTTTTAGGGTTAGTGAAAATATTAAAGTTGATTTCATGTTTTACAATTTGGTTTTGGTGATAGGAAGTTGATGTTTGGACCATAGATGGATTAGACTAATTACCTTGGACCTTAGTTACTATTTTAAGCCCAAATTAGGACCCCGGGATCGAATGATGAAAGTTAGAACCAAAATTTCAAATTAAATGAGAACCGGGATTGAGACAGTTTTGTTAGGGTCTAAAGAACGGGTCACCATGAGAGTTATAGTCGTTCTTTGATCGAACCCTTTGAACTGGAGGTTTCCTTAGATGTTAGCTTTCATAGGAATTTTACGGATCAGACTTTGAAGTTGTATAGGTCGAGTTATACCCCGAATACCAGACCTAGGTCAGATCTGGACAGTTGGTTTAATGACCGTTTTTGGGGACAATAGGAGGTGTTTTTGGTCTCGAGTTCAACATGAAAGTTTTAGTAGACATCCCGAGGTTTCTGAAAAGTCCAAAACCAGACCTATAGGAGTCGGGAAGTCAAGTTTTGACCCTGAAAAGTCCAAAACCAGACCTATAGGAGTCGGGAAGTCAAGTTTTGACCCTTTTTATGTGGATGTCGTAATCTGTTTTGTTGATGCTTTTTATTAATAAAAATGTTGTTGTGTGAAAGTGATGTTTTGATCTGGTTATGTGATTACTTGGAATGTGTTAGATGATTTAGAGTGTAAATTCATGATTGATAGGAACCTATATAGTATTCCTAGGGGAGGGCTAGGTAGAAGGTAGTTAATACTAACTTCGAAGGGCGCGTTTTGATTAGAATAATTACTTTTATTTTAGGCCCGAGCTAATTCGCGTCGTTAGTGAGCTCAAGTGTGTTCGTCTTAGCTGTGAAGTGAAGTTAACCAGGTAATGTCTATGCTCTAATCCCCACTGGGATGCTCTTTAACTATGTTTTAATGTTTTCTAATCTGTTTTGAGAATTGCATCCCGAAAGGGGACTTTTTGTGGAAATGTGACCATCTGTTTTGGATAACTGTTTGTAATTATTTGTGCTTTGATTTTATTGAGTTGAGAAATTGGATGGTCTTTTATTAGTGGTTTTATTATTGGTTTTGATAAACCTGGTTTGGGTTGACTTGAGAGTTGTGAGTTGAGTTTGAATAATATACTTTTAACTCAAGTGAAACATTAAGCGGGTTGTTGTTTGATGCCTTTGGTAGGCTAATGATTTTTGCAGGCAATAAGCCTGAAACCAGGATTTGGTATCCTGTATGGGTTATGTGTCATGAGATTAGGGTTTCATCCCTTATATAGGATAGATGATTGTTTTGATGCCTTTGTTAGGCTAATGATTTTTGCGGGCGATAACCCTGAGACCAGGATTTGATATCCTGTATGGGTTATGTGTCAGGAGATCAGGGTTTCATCCCTGATCTAGGATAGATGATTTTTGATGCCTTTGGTAGGCGATTGTTTGATGCCTTTGGTAGGCGATTGTTTTGATGCCTTTGGTAGGCGATTGTTTTGATGCCTTTGGTAGGCGATTGTTTTGCGGGCGATAACCCTGAGACCAGGATTTGGTATCCTGTATGGGTTATGTGTCAGGAGATCAGGGTTTCATCCCTGATATAGGATAGATGATTTTTTATGCCTTTGGTAGGCGAATGTTACTTTAAGGGATTTGATATCTCGCCCGCATAATAAAATATGGATTGGTTGGGTTGAGGAAAACAGCTAAGGAATTAAAGGGTTGTGAAATGTTTTGACTCGTTCCCTCTCCCTCAAATGAATTGAAATGAAATTAACTTATTTTTAACGTTAGGGGTAGACATTATTGAGATTTCCCCCTCATTTTTGAAATGTTTTGTTTTCAGGTGAAGATCTATATGCTGGGAACGGGAATTAGAAGTGAGGACGTCATCGTTAATTACACTTTTTTTCCTTTTATGAGAAACTTGAAGTTAGTTTTGAGGTTTATTTTCTAAGTATGAGTTTGTTAGTTTGTTTTCCCGTTATCAGACAGTTGTAGTTTCCTTCTTGCCTTGTATTCCTTCGGGGATACGGCAATGACGCCCAATAAGAGTTTGAGTCTTCCGCTAAATTTTGTCTGTTAACGTTAGTTTGACTTTGACTTTTCTATAATTGAATTTTCAGGGCATTACACATATACTTTAGTTTTTCTATTTAACTATTAGTTCAATTGGTTCAAATTGAATTAATGGATTGGGTTAATTTTCCCCATATTCTTATTTCATATGTGATGTGTGTGCTACATATTACATATTTCAGTGTAATATTTCTTATATTTCTATTTTTATTTTTGGGCATACTATACAAATTTCTCTTAGATTTTTAACATTTTCAGTGATACTATTCAAATTTTACTTAGCAATACATATATTGCAGCTTGCATGTTACCCATGTATTTGAATCTATTAATTGTTAACATTTTACTAATGTTATACATATTTGATTGCCCAAACAGAAATTGTTATTTTAGCTCCAAAACTGTAAATATAACAGCATTTTGGTCAGATTTTATTTATAAATTAGTACATTCTTCATATTAATACTTGCTAGTCATTACATTATCTATGTTGATATTTTCTACTTAACATTTTATAACACTTTTGGTTTGTTTTTTGTTAGTCAAATTATCACTATTTTTATTCTTTTTTTGTTGCATTCCTTAGACCTTTTGATAATGTAGCCCTATAGGTAATTCTTTATTATAAATATTATATTGTTAGGATTCATATTTGGTATCTCCTTTCGTCATACTTTTTGATATTTTGTCATTTATTTCATTATATTATTTATATTTCCATTCATTTATCTAAATTAACACACGTTCTAAAGAACAGGAAAAAACTAGTAATAAAGAAATTTATCATTTTGAGATACTCCAAAATATAAATTCAATATTACAAAAATGCCAGAAAATAGGGTGTAGGAGGGTTTGATGTAGCAGTATTATCTCTACAGTAAAATGTTCATTACTATTAATTCCAACTTACAGAAAAATTTAAATTTTTCATGACGTATTACATGATGGAAAAGAAATATGATAAGTTTCAAGATATATTTTATTTTAATCTATTACTCCAAAAGCTTACCAACACTCCCTCCATTCCTTAATAATTGTCACTCTTAAGTTTTAGGAAATAGTATTAGAATGATCATTATTGGGAATAATAAAGGAGGTCAATTTCTAATTTGGTTACATAATTGTATAGGAAATTACAAAATAAAAGGTAAATTTGGAATAATTTGCACTAATGCTGTATTAAAATTGTAAAGTAGATATTTTTTGAAAATAAAAAGTTAGTCAACATGACAAATATTGAAAAGTGCAGAGAGCAATTCATTTTTTTGCTATTAAGATCCATCCATCCATACATACATACAAAGCTCATTCTAGAGAGATACATTGTGTCTTCTCTCTAGAACCATACCCCCAAACAACTAAGAAACCCTCGCCCTGAACAGTGATTGCAGCCCCAGTTTCAGTTCTCATCTCCAATTATCCATGTAATTTTTTCTGGTCCAATGATTAACATTGAAGAAATCAATGAATTTTTCGGGCGACAACAAAAGGGCTTGATGCATGCTAGATATGGAGCAAAATCGAGAGCGTTGAAAGAAGTCGATGTATAGATCTGAACTGATCTCTCTACAATTGATATGTTTCCGGTAAATTCATTGCAAACCCAATTCTAATAGTTTCTAGGGTCTGAATTGTTAGGATTCTCATGACGTTGTTGGTAGACAAACAATAATAACTGCAAAAATAAATAAAATTCAACATAAAGAATTAACTTGGAAAACCCCAAATAGGGGGAAAAAACACGAACGATGCTCTATCAAAGTATTACTGGTGTTTCTCAGAGATTCTCAGACCTCCACATTCTCTCACAACCTCCATATATAGAGTTACAACATGAGAAATCAAGATTCATAGATGAGTCTCACACAACTCTCTCAAGGACACAAAGATTACAGGTCATTCTCTTGTAGTCAAATGAAAGACTCTTAATTGCAATACAAATAAGTCTAACACCTATACCCTACTTATAGTACAAGGCTAGACAATAAACTATGGTTATTATGAAGAACTTGGAGGCCCAAGCAACACACAAGAGGCGGAAACCAAAATAAACAAGGGAATAATTGTATTTCTAGCCCCAAAAAATCACTGCCCAGTGTCAGAATAGGCGCCCCAGTCCGTGGCCTCTGCCACAGGCAGACCTTGGAGGCCTCTAGTCACTTGTTCCGCGAGATTTCTTCGCTATTCGAGATCACATGCCTTTTTCAAGTTGTCCCCACTTTAAACTCTTCTTCCTTGCTCCCCAAGGAGGCCAACCCAGATTGCCCTCCACATTCAATCTAATAATCTCCTACTTGGAGACCAATTGTAAATGCAACATTCGTTGACCATCATCATCACCACTTGTCCTTGAATCCTCTCAGTGCATTCACCTCGATATTTTCGGCAAAGATCAACAGATGTCCCAGTTGACCTCCCATCAACTCCTCTTTTAGCAACAGGTTCCTACTTGAACTGATCACCCCCTGGCAACTTCGGCATATGCATCCTTGTCAATAAATTAGGGGAATTTTTTATTGGACTTTTACCTGGTGTTGACAATGTCAAACTCCCGCGCAGGTTAGATGCATTCTTCAGGTGACCATATGTTCTCGTAACCTCGGCGAAAACCTTCTCGTTTCCGGTACCCTTACCTCATAAGAGAAACTAGCACGTCTTTGACGAGCGTGAACGGACTTGTTAGAATTATCAATGGTAGTATATAACTTCCCTTCCTTCCTACCATTTACAATTATCAGAGATCCTTTTGTTTACCCTCCAATGACCATCCCCAAATCTTGTCATGAACCCCTTCTCATCCAGTTGACCCACAGATACAGGGTTCTTGGTCAGACTCGGGATACACGGAACACTCCTCAACGTCCAAGTCCCACCCTTAGAAGTTTTAATGTTTATATCACATTTTCCTAACACCTTTAGGTTGTTACGTTTGTAAGGCTAACCCTGCTAAACCTCTCACTCACAAAATTACTAAAGGACTCCCTGCTAAATGAATAGTAAAACGACGCAGCCGAATCTATCACTCAATTCCTTTTGACTCGTCAACACTATCAGTTAGGGCATCACCAAATTCTTAGTAGAATTTACCGAGTCATTGTCATTATAATTGTTCTTCCTGGGCTTAAGGCAATCCCTACGAAAATGACCCCTATCACCATAGTTCCAACATGACACTGGCACCATGTTTCAACCTCTATATTTAGATCGACCCTGACCCAAGCTCCAATTGTTCCTTCTACCCCTGACAACCAAAGCATTCCCCGAAGACTCAGACACAACAGAATCTTTCCTATGGATACTTTCATGTAGGACAGAATCTCTAATTTCACCAAACTTCAATTTCTGACCTTTCTTAATCGAAGATGTGACAGAAGTTACAAAATTATCCCAACACTCTGGTAGGGTAACCAATAGTATATTAGTATTTATCTGATCATCAAAACTAAATCCCATAAAGGTCAACTCCGATAGTATCATATTCAACTCATTCATACTATCATTCATATCACTAGACTCATGCCTCTTAAACTTAAACAAATGACACAACACATGTACCTTGTTCACCATTGAAGGTTTCTTATATGTATTCTGCAAGGCCTCAAGCAAACCTTTCATCATTGTTTGATCTTTGAAATTGAAAGCCACGTTCTGAGCTAACGCCAACCTCACTATACTGAATGTTTGACAATCACATTCTTCCCATTCCTTCGGGTCTGTCTTTTCTGGCTATTCACCTATTGCCAGATGCAACTTTTGTTGGTGGAGTACATCCTCAACGCGCATCCTCCACCATATTCTCATAGTCTTTTCCATCGAACTCTAGAATCTCCACAATTGGGCCCATCATTGTTTCTCAGTCTGCATAACAACAACGCTCTAACCAAAGCTTTGATACCAGTTGTTAAGATTCTCAGAGCATTGTCACCCGAAAAATAATAATGATGGTTAAAAATAATAAGTATTCAACAAAAGGAATTAACGTGAAAAAATCCAAACCGTGTAAAAACCCCGAATGATGCAATATCAAAGGACTATATGTGTTTCTCATAGATTCCTATACCTCCACAATCTTTCACAACCTCCCTAAGATTACAATCTAAGAATTGAACTCTCACAAATGAGTCTCATACAACTACGTCAAGGACACAGAGATTACAGGTCAATATTTTGTGGTCAGATGGAACACTCTTAATTGTGATGTAAATAAGTCTAACATCTAGGCCCTATTTACAGTACAAGTCTAGACGATTAACTAGGGTTATTAAGAAGAACTTGGAGGCTAAGGCAACACATAAAAGGTGACAACCAAAATAAATAAGGGCATAATCGTGTTTCCAATACCAAAAAGTCACTGCTCAATGCCATAACAGACACCACGGTCCATGGCCTCTCCCACAGATAGACCGTGGTGGCCTCTGGTCACTTGTTCCACGAGATTTCTTCTCTGATTCTAGATCACATGCCTTTTCGAAGTTGTTCCCACTTCAAACTCTTCTTCTTTACTCCCCAAGACACTGCGACTAATCCAAATTGGTTTCCACATTCAACCCAACATGAATGCCTCATCTATATCTCGGGCTACCTAAGCTCGTTAAGACAAGTTCATGGTTCTTCTTAGTTTTTAACTAATTCTTTACCCAATCAATATAAGAATGTCTCGTTCTGGTTAAGTTATAACCTTTGACATGTGTTGTTGGTTTGCGTTGGCATGTGTCAGTCTTTGTTGTTCATCCCAAGTTTATAATGATACTCTATTTTTCAGATTCTTCTGGGTTACATAGCTAGTAGTTGTGGTTGGATTTTGCTTGTTTTACTTGCATAGGTCTTTGGCCGGTCTTGCCTCCACTCGTAGGTCCATGACTTAGTCAGTGGACCTTATAAGTGGTCGGAGACGATCACCGATTGTCGGGGTACTTGAGGTTAATAATTTATATAGGGGTTACGGTGAGCTTGGTGAAACACCCCCCTTCAAAAGTTAATGGTTAATGCAAATTGTAATTGTTTGTTGGCAACCTGAGTCTATTTGCGACCACATATTTGTTTTATTTATTTTGATTGTAACATTCCTTTATATAATTGTATTTCTAAGAAGCTTGTGATTTAGGCATGCAAGCGCACTCTATCATGAATTCTTGATTTTTCTTAATGAATAGACTTGTTAAATTGATGAATTGATCTGTTGTTTAAGTTGCGCCATTAGGCAACAATTTTAATTATGAATGATGTTCTTGTCAAAATAGTGCTCTTAGTTGTTAATACTCTGCTTGGAAGGCGAGTTAAAATGGAGAGTAGGGGTTCATAGAAGTAAAGGAGGGTGAGGGTATGTGATGTATAATGAGACCAAGGATGATCAAATTATACAAAATTCTAGGATCTTTTACGTGGTTCTTTAAGTTTGAATGAAAGAATGAATGAATGGATGGTTTGGATGAATGAAATGGACGAACGAAATGAATGAAATGAATGTTTGAATGGATGGAATGTAAGTTTCTTGAATGATTGAAGGATATTCAAATGAATCTTGAGATTGAAACAAAACAAGATCAATGAAACAAGAATAGAACCTCACAAATGGAATAATGAACGAATGATGAACTTGATTGAATGAACGAAACTTTTGATAATGGCGTGAAGAATCTTCAAGGATATAGGCACACCACCTTCAAGAACTCTTCAATTCTACCTATCACCACCAAGGATGTCAACCCAAGGCTAGAAGTATACGAATCTCCCTCAAGAGAAACAAAACTAGCACAAAAGCTAGAGAGAAAACAACATCATGTTGAATTTGATTTGTATTCGTATTATTGAATGAATGATTTACAAAGCACCCTAAGGGGTCTATTTATACTAATTGAAGGCCCCCTTAGGCGTGTATAATTAAGAAAATAGGGGGCATCTAGCTTACATCATCCTAAACAAGTATGACATCATAAAGATACAAATGTACATAAGCTAGATTAAAACTATGATAACTTGCTCGTTTCTTGTCCAAATTCCAAGATTCAAAAGCCATTGTGAAGCTCCTTTGATGTAGATCATTTGGTGCTAGGATGACTTTCACAACATCTTCACGGATCTTGAGTTATTGAGCAAATTACCGAACCACCCTTGATGAAGCTATTTGGACGTGTGATAAGCATGAGTGATTGAAGCTCCCTTTGCATGAATTCAAGCATTTGGCTCCCATGATGTATATTTGGGACCAAATCTACATCATTCCCCCCTAGTTGAAAAGAGTTTGTCCTCAAACTAGGAAGTTCTTCTCTATCTCCATAATAGGGCTTAAGATCACTCACATTGAAAGTACAATTCCCTTCATAGTCTTCACCAAGTTGTAACTTATAAGCATTGTCACCAATCTTTTCCAAAACTTCATAAGGACCATCTCCTCTCAGTGCAAGCTTACCTTTCCTCTTAGAAGGAAATCTTTCTTTGTTCAAGTGATCCAAACAAGATCTCCTGGTTCAAACACAACCTTCTTCCTTGTTTTATTCACTCTACTAGCTACATCTTGTGTATACTTCAAGATTTTCTCACGAACTTCCTCATGTAGCTTCTTAATCTCTTCCACTCTTTTGTTAGCTTCAAAGCTAAACTTTGTTGAAGTAGAAATAGGTGTAAGATCCATAGGTTGGAGAGGGTTCCTTCCATAAACCACTTGAAAAGGTGACAACCCCGTGGCTTTACTTGGACTTCTATTAAAAGCAAATTCAGCGTGATATAAAAGAGTATCCCACCCTTTCTTATCTTTGCTCACCAAGATTCGAAGTAGAGCTCCCAAAGTACGATTGGTTACTTCGGTTTGTCCATCCGTTTGTGGATGACAAGCGGTGCTAAACTTCAATTTTGTACCAAGCTTCTTCCACAATGTTAGCCAAAAATGACTAAGGAACTTTAAATCTCTATCACTCACCATGGTCTTGGGGATACCATGTAACTTCACCACTTCTTCAAAATATAGATTTACAACTTTAGTAGCATCATAGGTGGTATGGCATGGAATGAAATGTGACATCTTTGAAAACCTATCAACGACCACCATAATAGAATCCTTGCCTCTTTGAGTTCTTGGTAGACCAGCAACGAAGTCTAAACTCACATCTTCCCATGGACTATGTGGAATAGGCAAAGGAGTATATAAGCCTTGTGGTAAAGCATGTGCCTTTGAAATATTGCAAGTATTACACCTCTTTACCATATGCTCAACATCTTTGATCATACTAGGCCAAAAATAATGCTCCTTCATCATAAGATATGTCTTCTCAATACCAAAATGACCCGCCAAAGATCCTCCATGGACCTCCATGATCAATAATTCTCGAATGCTACTTTTTGGAATACAAATTTGATTTCCCTTAAAAAGAAATCCATGCTCAATATGAAAGAGTTGGTGGGGATGCTTCTTACATAGCTCAAAAACCTCCTTGAAATCCTCATCATTTTCATACAACTCTTTAATATGCTCAAAACCAAGGACTCTTGAATCAAGAATATGAGTGAGTAAGTACCTTCTTGACAAAGCATCCGCTCCTTTGTTAAGATGACCCGCTTTATGTTTGATCACAAAATGGAACGCTTGCATGTACTCAACCCATTTGGCGTGTCTTGGATTCAACTTATGTTGCCCTTGAATGAACTTAAGAGCTTCATAATCACTATGTAGAATGAATTCACCACTTAGAAGATAATGTCGCCAATGTTCAAGAGCTCTTATAATTGCATAGAACTCCTTATCATATGTACTATACTTCCTTTTGGCTTCATTCAACTTTTCACTAAAGAATGCAAGAGGTCGACCCTCTTGTGATAACACGGCTCCAATTCCAACTCCACTTGCATCAACTTCAACTTCAAACACTTTATCAAAACAAGGTAATGCAAGAATAGGTGCATGATACAATTTCTCCTTAATCAACTCGAAAGCTTCATTAGCACCTTTACTCCATGAAAACTCCTTCTTTTTCAATAATTCGGTCATAGGTGCAAGAATGGAGCTAAAATTCCTTATAAATCTTCTATAAAACGAAGCTAAACCATGAAAAATTCGTACCTCATGAATAGATGTAGGTGTAGGCCATTCTTGAATAGCTTTCACCTTCTCCTTATCAACTTGAATGCCATCTTTTGAAAGAACATATCCAAGGAACACGATCTTGGATGAGAAAAAGTGGCACTTCTCCATGTTGGCGTAGAGTTGCTCCTTCTCCAAGATGTACATAACCAACTCTAGATGCTTTACATGCTCATACTCACTTCTACTATACACAAGAATATCATCAAAGTAAACTACAACACATTTGCCAATAAGAGGCTTCAATACATGATTCATTAAACGCATGAAAGTAGATGGTGCATTTGTAAGACCAAATGGCATCACAAGCCACTCATATAACCCTTCCTTGGTCTTGAATGTCGTTTTCCACTCATCTCCTTCATGAATCCTTATTTGATGATATCCACTTCTCAAATCAACTTTGGAGAACACAACACTCCCATGTAACTCATCAAGTAGATCCTCAAGGCGTGGAATTGGGAATCTATACTTGATTGTGATCTTGTTTATAGCTCGGCAATCCATACACATTCTTTGAGATCCATCTTTCTTTGGTACAAGTAAAACGGGAACGGCACATGGACTCATACTTTCACGTACCAAGCCTTTAGACAAAAGGTCATCCACTTGCCTTTGAACTTCTTGAGCATCTTTTGGATTCATACGATAGGCCAGCTTGTTGGGGAGCATAGAACCCGGAACAAGATCAATTTTGTGCTCAATATCTCTTCTTGGAGGCAATCCATTCGGCATCTCTTTTGGGAACAAATGTTTGAAACGTTCCAAAAGAGGTTTGAGGCGTGCATGCTCATGTGTTGGGGATGCTTCCTCTTCCTCCAAGTTAGCTAGAATAAGATCTTTATGCTCTTGGAACTCATGATATTCGGCCTTCATGAATGTCACAATGTTAGTCTCCTCCTTTTGTGGTTGTTGTTGGGGACGTATGATCGATGGTGGTGAGAGAGGAGCCAATGTGATCTTCTTTTTGTTGAGAACAAACGTGTAGGTGTTCATTCTTCCATCATGCGTGACATGCCTATCAAAAATCCAAGGTCTCCCAAGCAAAATATGGCAAGCATCCATTGGAATTACATCACACCAAATAGAATCTTTGTAGTTTTTACCAATGGAAAGACTTACTAGCACACTGTGAACCACACGAATTCCCTTCCCATGACTTAGCCATTGAATTGTGTAGGGGGATGGGTGTGGACTAACCTCCAATTGTAGCTTATTCACCATGGTTGTTGAAGTGGCATTTGTGCAACTTCCTCCATCAATGATTAGAGAACACACCTTGCCTTGAATGGTACACCTTGTATGAAAGATGTTCTCCCTTTGTTCTTGCTCGTTTGGAACACAAGCAACACTTAAGGCCCTTCTTACTACTAGCATTTCACCTTCATCCGCCTCCTCTACTTCTTCCTCATTCACGTCAATAGTGTCATTTACTTCTTCTTCATTCTCACTTTCATGGTACTCTGGCTCAACATACAAAGCACTTTGATATTCCACCAAAGATACAACTCTTTTATTAGGACACTCCGAGGCATAATGTCCTAAGCCTTGACAACTAAAACACCTTCTTGGGGCTAAGGGTTTTGGTTCTTGGACGTGGGGTTTGGGGATGGATGGGGGTTGATTTTGTGGTGCTTTTGTGTTTGGTTGTTTTGTGGAGAATGTGGGTTTTTGTTGTGGAATGTAGAATCGTGTGTTTTGTGGGGGTTTGTAGGATGTTTGGTACTTTATGGTCTCTTTTCCTCTTTCTTTTCTTTGCCTTTCTACTTTTAAGGCCAAAGAACTCAACTCATCCAAAGATTGGTAAGAATGTAACTCAACAATATTGCGAATCCAATCATTAAGACCATATAAGAAACGTACCAAAGTTTGTGGTTTATCTTCTTGGAGATCACAACGCCAAAGGAGATGTTCAAATTCCTTTGTGTACTCCTCAACACTTTTGCTTCCTTGAACCAAACGTTGCAATTTGTAATAGTTATCTTGGAGATAACTTGGTGGTAGGAACTTTTCTTGCAACTTTTTCTTCATCTTTATCCACGTTTTGATCTTGTCCTTCCCTTAAGTTTGCCTCTTCTTTTGCAAATTAGTCCACCAAATGGACGCATGTTTTCGCAACTTAAGAGCCACATACTTCACTTTCTTCTCATCATGAACTTCTTTAAGATCAAAAACACGTTCAACAGTTTGCATCCAATCTAAGAAGTTTTCAGAATCAAGATTACCATCAAATTCGGGGATTTCCACTTTGAAGTCAAAACGTTCCTCCCTCCTTGGACGTACACTTCGTTCACTTTGAGCATCCTCCTCATCTTCTTGAGGTTTTCTAACAAAGGAATCATCACGCATCTCTCTATGTTGAAGATGCATATACTTCTTCAATTGATCGGTGAGGTTAATGATCTTTTATTTCATGAATTATACATCTTCTTGGGAAGTCGTGGGTGGATCCGTTGGAGTACTTCCACTAACCATCAAACTTGTTTCAAAAAGATCAAAAAGAAACTCACGGTTTGGGTTAGGGTGTAGGGACGAGAGTTTGGATGTGTTTAGGCTAGATTGTGTTTGGGTTTAGGGGGTTCTTTGTGGGGCTAATGATGGACGAGAATGTGGGAGATGATGGGGGATGGATTTGTGCTGAAAACGATTATAAAAGATTATATCAAGAACCACAAGATTCAATATCCTAGGCTCTGATACTAATTTTGATGTATAATGAGACCAAGGATGATCAAATTATACAAAAGTCTAGGATCTTTTACGTGGTTCTTTAAGTTTGAATGAAAGAATGAATGAATGGATGGTTTGGATGAATGAAATGGACGAACGAAATGAATGAAATGAATGTTTGAATGGATGGAATGTAAGTTTCTTGAATGATTGAAGGATATTCAAATGAATCTTGAGATTGAAACAAAACAAGATCAATGAAACAAGAATAGAACCTCACAAATGGAATAATGAACGAATGATGAACTTGATTGAATGAACGAAACTTTTGATAATGGCGTGAAGAATCTTCAAGGATATAGGCACACCACCTTCAAGAACTCTTCAATTCTACCTATCACCACCAAGGATGTCAACCCAAGGCTAGAAGTATACGAATCTCCCTCAAGAGAAACAAAACTAGCACAAAAGCTAGAGAGAAAACAACATCATGTTGAATTTGATTTGTATTCGTATTATTGAATGAATGATTTACAAAGCACCCTAAGGGGTCTATTTATACTAATTGAAGGCCCCCTTAGGCGTGTATAATTAAGAAAATAGGGGGCATCTAGCTTACATCATCCTAAACAAGTATGACATCATAAAGATACAAATGTACATAAGCTAGATTAAAACTATGATAACTTGCTCGTTTCTTGTCCAAATTCCAAGATTCAAAAGCCATTGTGAAGCTCCTTTGATGTAGATCATTTGGTGCTAGGATGACTTTCACAACATCTTCACGGATCTTGAGTTGTTGAGCAAATTACCGAACCACCCTTGATGAAGCTATTTGGACGTGTGATAAGCATGAGTGATTGAAGCTCCCTTTGCATGAATTCAAGCATTTGGCTCCCATGATATATATTTGGGACCAAATCTACATCAGTATGGGGGGTTCGTAAAGGTAAACTACTTACCCCTACTAGGGAGAACGATTTGGAGAGTTCATAAGAGTAAAATGTTAATTCACATATTTGCCTTTTCTTATTATATATTATTCAATATAATATCATATCTTTGCTCTAATACTCGTTCTCTTACTACTCCTCTCTCTCTCTCTCTCTCTCTCTCTCTCTCTCTCTCTCTCTCTAATGAGAGAGAGAGAGAGGTAGAGATTAGAGAGAGAGAAAGAGATAAAGAGAGAGAGATACAAACAGAGAGATGCGAGCGAGAGAGGGAGAGAGACAGAGAGAGAGAGAGTGAGTGAGTGAGATGCAAGTGAGAGAGAGAGAGAGAGAGAGAGAGAGAGAGAAAGAGATAGAGAAAGAGAAAAAGAGAGAAAGAGATAGATAGAGAGAGAGAGAGATGCGAGTGTGTGTGTGTGTGTGTGTGTGTGTGTGTGTGTGTGTGTGTGTGTGTGTGTGTGTGTGTGTGTGTGAGAGAGAGAGAGAGAGAGATGTGTGTGTATGTAAGAGAAAAAGAGAGAGAGATGTGTGTGAGAAAGAGAGTGATGTGTGTGTGTGTGTGTGTGTACAAGAGAGAGAGAGAGAGAGAGAGAGAGAGAGAGAGAGAGAGAGTTGGAGAGAAATATGGATGTGTATGTGTTATGATTCAATTAGGGTTAAGGGTAATATGGTCATTTTTTATTGTATGTATGTTATAATTTAATTAAACACTTCTTTACACCCCAAATTTGGGTGTTAAAAAAATATGGGTGAAGAGGGGTAAAGGAGGGTAAACCTCACTCACTCTTACTCTCCGTTACCCTCTCTCACTCTCTTCCCAAACAGGGGTAAGGAGGAGTAAGTATTCTCCTTAACCCCTCCTAACCCCCCCCCCCTACCCGGCCCTCCTCCCAAGCATAGTGTAAAAGTTAAGTTTATCTTCAATGATAAAATTGTTCATAGTGAATGTGGTGGTTCTATTTGGAACCCCTCTAAAGCCAATCTCAGAAAAGTCATGCTAGACATGGAAAGACAATGGTTAGGTAATCGTTCTTTTTCTTATGGAATGACAAAATTCATATTTGAATAATTGTTCATTGTCAGTAATTCTATTTAAACTTTTCTTATGTTCTTAAATTTTAATATTCTTTGTCGTTGTGAAGTCTTTTTTTAAAGCAAATGTGGAAAAATGTTGGGTCGCGGCAACCCCTTTGCTTGTCTTCCTTATCTAATATGTGGTATTCTATTCTAGGTTAATCCTCAGTGGCTTTTCTCTGCTGTATTGCATGCTCTCGTTGTTAGTCGACCTTTCTAGTAGGAGGTTCTTTCTTATTGTTTCTATCTCAAACCTATGGTGAGGTAGAACACCACCCCCCACCCCACCCCCCGGATTATAGTTCACTCTTTATGACTCTCCCTCTATCGTGGTCTATGATGAAGTGGACAAATTTCTCCCATGTTTGAAGTGGTTAAAGACGGCAATGAGACATTTCAAAACCTTCATTGTTTATTTCCGTATGATACTCAAGGTTGAATGCCCATTCAAGAATTGGGAGGTGTGGTTTTAAGATCAATTGAGATCAAAAAATGTTTTTATCAGTTGCAGATAGCCCCAACAGTTCACCAACTCAGACTTTTCTAGGACATTTCCATATAGAAAAAAAGGGGATGCACTTCAAGGTATCTCTATCTCTAAATTTCTTGTAATAAGTGCATTTTCTTTGTTTACTAGGTGTAGGTCGGCTTGATTGTACTGATTTCTTTAGGCCTTGTTCTTTTTTGGTGTAAGAAAGGTGTATGTAAGATAAGATAAGGCAAGGTAAGAAAAAGTAAGTAAAATAGTTGATGTTGGTAAATGTCACATTATCTATTTCTTTTTTACTTTTACATAAAATATGTGAGTTGAATAAAAAATCTTAAATATAATTATCTAAAAGTATAATTAGTCATTTTCTTTTGTAGTAAGGTAAGGTTAGGTAACACGAGGTAAAGTAAAATTTTACTTATCTTGCAAAAGAACCGGGACTTAGAGTAACTTCTGTCTCTCACGATTTTCACACATCTAGATGGATGAACAAGTTAGTTACCACTCCTAAGTAGGGATGGCAGTTAAGTCCGAATTCGAAGCGAATCCGATTCGCTCCGACAAAAAAATCCGCATTCGAATTCGACTAAAAAAACTCTGAATCCGAATCCGATTAAAAAAATCCGACTCCGATTATAATTGGGGCGGGTATGGAGGTGACCACCTCCGATCCGATTAAGTTCGATTAAGTCCGATTATAGTCGATCCGATTAAGTCCGATTATAATAATTAATATGAAAAATTAAAAAAAAAACTGAAAATTAAAATGACTGTTTTTTTATAGTAGATTGTAAAAGTTTATTTTTTTCTTTTTTTTTAAAGGAAATCATGTACTACTATTAGCCATTAGAGTTTCATTTCACCAGTTTCACTTCACCTGCCCGGCGCATCCCAGCCCCCGCCCCCCAAGCTCCCATCGTCCCCTTCAGTTCACGGCCCTCTTCTGCTCTTCATCTGCGCATTCCAGCCCTCATCCAGCGTCGTTACCACCATTATCCACCACCTTCACTTCACTGCTTTTGATTTCTTCTTCCGAGTTTCGAGTTCTAAGTTCAACGTCGTTATTATCATCATCTCCAATTCAGTCTCATCTAACCTCTATCCTCTCTGCCTCTATCTGTCTGTGCCTGCCGTCTGGTTCGTCTCCTCTCTCTGTCTCAGTCGACCGTCGCACCGCCTTACGACAGCCGACCACCGCACCCCCTCACGACACCCGACCGTGAAGTTAGGACCACCGCACGCAAACATTTTTAAGAATTATTGTTGGTGTTTTATTTTAACAAGTATGATATATAATCAGAGGTAAACAGAGTTAGAAGTAATCGGAGTCGGAGAAAATCATTTTATGAAAACGTATAACGTTTAATCGTAGTCGGAGGTAATCCGATTACCTCCGATCGAGTTTGGATTTGGAGGTCCTCCGACCTCTGATTAATCGGATTTGGAGGTGGACCTCCACCTCCGATTCTTAATTGAAGCGAAGGTGGAGGTACCTTCCTCCGATTCGCCTCCGACCTATTGCCATCCCTACTCCTAAGATAGAAGTTACATAGCTTCATATTGCTCCCTCCCTCCTAATACTGTAAAGGGAGGGCCGGTTAGTTACCACTCCTAAGATAGAAGTTATCTAGCTTCAAATTGGTCCCTCCCTCCCACTTATCCTGCAAAGGGAGAGCTAACTCAACTCACTTACCTTATTTTGAAAAAGAAAACATATATATATATATATATATATATATATATATAGACACACACGTATTGTTCGTTCGTCTTTATTTACTTGTCATTTTAGAAACTAGGAAAGATATCAATATAACTAATATATCCAATAAAAATTGTAAACTTACTTAAATTGATAAATGTTAATTATTGAGAAATGGAGAATATATGTATATTTAGTAAAAATTGTATTAAGAATATAAAATAATAGATAATCAAAGATAAAAATATCCTTTACTATAAGTAAAAGGGAATATATCCTTTGTTGTGATCAGTTTTCTTTTGCTGCTTGGAGCATTGGGCTGGCCCAACATGACATCACAGATTCATCAGCACAAAATAAAAAGGACAGGTCATGGGTCTTCCACAACCCTGTCCCTCCTTTCATCAACACTAACAACCATTCCATTGGTGGATTTTGATGGGGTTTTTTAATTTTATTATTGTTACAAGATAAACTTAAAAATGTCTTTTCTTCATTCTCAAAGGAAATTGATAAATTTACTCTATACAAATAATAAAGATATTAGATTTTAAATTGAGATATTAGGTTTTAAATTATAGTTCAATTTTTCTAAAAGCTATAATTATATACTTTTAAGTTGTTAAAAAGGAAAGGTTTCTTACCATTCAAAATTTATATAAAAAGTATTTTTAGTTTACAAATTTTCATAAATATAAAATTATACATAAAATTTTTATTTTTTAATCAAGGCAATATGATTAAGTTCCATTTTTTTTATGCAGTTGTGGGTTGCGGTGTGATGGAATTTTGAAATTATGGTGGATTGTGGTAGGTTGTGGTGGAAATTATGATCGGTGGGTTGGTATATTTTAATTTACAATTGAAAAAAATAAATTGATATTTTTAATTTAAAAAATTAGGAAGAGAAATGGTATTTTAATTTGAAATTGGAAAACATAAATTATAGTATGTGGATTTTTATGGTGAATTGTGGCGAAAAGTTTTAAATTTTAATGAAAAGAGAAATGATATGTTGTGGTGATTTGTGGTGGAAATTTGAAAAATGTGATGCGCTATGGATCCACAACCAACCAATCGCGGAAAAAACGGGATTACATTTGCTAACATAATCGATTAATACTATGCGCTTATAACCAATAAATATACACTATTATTTAAAAACCATTACTTATACATATTTTAAGCTTCTTTTGTAAACATAAACATATAAATAAACATAGGCAACAAACATACACTATTATACAGAATTACGCGTCAAATATTATTGTTCTTCATTATATAGGGGATATTGGATGTGATATATTGACCTTTGACTATTATACCAACGATGACTAAGGGTGATGGTAATTTTGGTCTCGATTTTGACGTGATAGGCGAAGGGAAAATAACAAGTCCTTGCCCAATATCCCCGTTAACCCCTTCGTTTTCTCACTAACCCACGTTAAAAAAAATCGGCCTTAACACATTGACTAACGCGGTGGTGAATTGGTCTTCGTACTGACATGAAACGCAACCATCCAATGTCTTGTAATGTGGGTTAGTGAGAAAAATTAAGAAGTTAATGAGGTTATTGGCTTAGGACAATTTTTTTTCCCTTCGCCAGCCATGTTAGCGTGCATGGAGAATGGTTCACCACCTCCTTAGTTACTGTTGGTATAATAATGTCACATATGTATAAAGGTCAGAGATATTGTTGTACAATAGTGAAGGTTGGTATATTACAATCCAACACACCTAAAGGTTAGTATATTATCATTCAAAAACCCTATTATATAATATAAAATATTATAACATTAAATTTAATATTATTTTAAATTTTTTGATATTTTAATTGAATCGACTCATTCCTTAGATATATTTTAAGTGGTTTTTTAAACATAAACCTAATGAATAAAAATATATTGTTATGAAATTTATGTATAATATTATATTTATACAATTGACTCATATATTTTTTCAGTTTGATATATAATAAAATAATTTTATGTTAAATTAAGACACCTAAAATTTATATCATTTTGACATAGATTCAAAATTAATAAAAAATAAAAATCATACAAATCTAGCCTGTGCTTTGCACGGGCCCAATCAACTAGTAGAATATAAAGCACGTACGTACTAACACATTTTTATCCTTAATATTTTAGTATTTATTATTGTCTTACACTATATTTGGTAGTTTCAAAAAATTCCCCTAAAATGCTTTAAAAGGAGGGGAAAAACCGAAATCCCAAATCCACACACACATTTGTGGTTAATGCTATTTCCAAGGAGTGTCTAGCATTAACCATGCATTCTAAAAGGTTGTCGTATTCCACAGTTTTTTTTACAATCATCATCTTCAATATTATTTTTTATTGATAATTTTTTATATAATATTTTATTAATAATTATAATTATTATATTTTTGTACTAATAGTTTTTATTACAAATTTAATGATAATAATTTTTTAACAAATCATTGTATATATTGATAAATTTATAATTAAATTTTTTTATATTTAACTTTACAATTTTCAAAGATGACATATGCACCCTCCATTTTTATTTATCTGCCGTTTAGGAAATTATGTTAAAAACTTTGACCGTTAATATTCTAATTTGTATAATGATTCATCATACAAAATTAATGTCATTAGATTCGTAATGAAAAATACTATTTAAAAAAGTATCATTTTATATTTATTATAGAAAATTTATATTAAAAGTTATTGATTAAAGATTGACACTAGAAATCATAAATGAAATCATAAATGAAAGATGAAAAAGAACAGAGGGAGTAATATAGAAGGGAGCTACTACTATCTCCGTCTCATATTGTTTGTCCATCCAACTATATTTAAAAGTTCAATAGTCATGGAAAATGGGGTGAAAAATGTGTAATATACCAGAATTGCTCTTACTTTTCTCATGTGAAGAAAAATAAAAAAGAAATAAAAGAGTATTTATTAGGGATATAATAGGAATTACAATCATTGGAATTATAAAATGGATAAATATTTTGGGACAAGGGAGTTAGGTAGATGGACAAACAATTTGGAACGGAGGCCGTAGTTTTTATTCATTAATTTGTTTGTTTGTTTTTGCACATTAATTTATTTGTTGGTTGAAAGCGTTGTGCAAATCCTGATTAGCACTGAGCAGATTTTCAGGATCGTATTATTATTCATTTTAAATTAGTCAAGCATGGAAACAACTACTACATCTTTTTTATTTTATTTTATTTTCCCTTCTCACTTGGGGGGGGGGGGGTCACGTTCTCACGTGCTGAACGCAACCAAATGGCCAGCGAAGCGAAAATGGCTAATCCAACAAAGAAAGGGGACCGCACCAAACAAAAGAAAAATAAAGAAAAAAGTGGGTCCCACCACAGGACAGGCTATACTATTTTTCTTTCCTTTTTTTTTTGAGGGAGGACAGGGTATACTATGTAAGGTGCAAAGTGCAAACACAACATGATAGATTTCAATTTGTTTATCATCATTATTATTGTGTTGTTGGGATTTTTGTGATCTTGCTTCGGTGTGGGATGTCTTCTATTTCTCTAATTTCCTCAAGTTTTTAAGACTAAATTGACAAAATTTGGTGGAGATTTTAAAATTCTAGCCTCTAGCTACGCTACAACTTATCCAAAGTTAGAACGAAATTAGTTTGTTTATATATATATATATATATATATATATATGGGGAGGTTTATAGTAGTCAACTTTTTATTTAACTACTGTAGTTAAAATTAATATTAATCATTGATTATAGATAGAGTAATCATAGTCATTGATTTACTTTTCCTTAACTTGCTAAGTAAATATTGTTTTTAATATTGTAATCTGTACGTATATTTGATTTTCTATTAAAAAAAGATTAGAATCTTTCCAAAAAAAAATAAAGATTGTATGCGGTTTTTCTATTAAAGCACAAAATGTCTATATTACAATTTAGAAAAGAAACAAAAGAAATTGGAGTTGGTAGCTTGGCTCATTAGTTAAAATGTTGAATGGAGTTGAGTATTTTGTTATTTGGTCATGGGTTCAAGCTTTACATGTTGCATTCTACGTTTCATATTTTTTTTATTTATGATTTTGATATTTTTACCTTTTTTTGAACGCTATGATATTTTCACCTTACTTCAACTTCAAACTGCAATTATTTATTCTACGCTTATATCTTTATTCACAAACTTGTTACTTATATAGATAATTCTAAATTTTATATTTATTTTTAAAATTATACTTGTTAACTATAAATTGATTGATGAAAATAATTGATAATAAACATCAGGTATTGCACATATTTATTGTGGAACATAAACATCTATATAATAATTTAATTTTCATTAATTATAATTTTATATGAAAAGGTCAGAAATAACATTGTGTGTGTATGAAATAATTTTCTATGAGGAGGTGAAAAATAACATTGTAGACATGAGAATTTAAAAGGTGTGGAGATGGTCCAAGGCCCAAGGTGAACATGTTTGAGTGTGGTTTAGTGGATCCAGATATAGGCGACCTTCCCCCTGTGAACTAGACGATCATGGAGAGACTGATTTTGTAGACGCGTAGAAGCTTTCAAAAAGAAAAAAACCATTATGGAAACCAAATTAGGCACAAAAGAAACTCAAAAGAAACAACTTTGGAAACCAAATTGATAAACCAAGAAGCTTGCAAAAAAAAAAAACCGAGATGCATACCTTTGCATACTAATATATACACTTGAGGAAGAGCCAAACGTACCTGTGAAATACAATCAAAATAGAAGACACAAAGCAACCAATCGAAGCAATGCATAATAGTCTACCAGCAACTAGGACTATTCATAATTCGGTCCGGACCGATTGACCCAAAAAAACCCGGACCGAATGGTAACCGATCCGGTCTTCGGTCCAAATTTTTTGTTTTCGGGTTTCGGTCTGGGTCGGTCCAAACCCGGAAACCCAATTATTATAAAATTTATATTTTAATCAAAAAAATATTCATGATATTATAGATGTTAATCATGCATATCAAAATATTATCACCTAATAAAAATATTATATTCTAATTCAACAAGCCCTCCCCTTACAATTAGAAATATAAATATTCTGACATATATTCATCCTAGTCTAAACGTTGTATAAGTTCATGTAGATGGTAATTAAATTTTAGCCAACTTTGTTTGTATTAATATGTGACTACAAAATTTTGATATTATTATGTATTCTACCATATTATTACATCATTTAAAAATTTTATAATTCATTACTTTCTAAAGTTTTCCACCATTATTCCATAAACAATAACTTACAATACAAAAAAATGTAGTTCTTAAGAAAGGACATACATTAATTAACTAATTAGTCATTTTACAAATTTTAATAGAAAATTTTCAAAAATATCTCAACTGGTCCAAACCGGTCTGGGTTGGTCCGATTCAAATCCTAACTTGAGTCTAATGAACTGAGTTGAACTTACCTTAATTCTACCCTAATGAGGCGCGCCATAATCTAACTCGTATCAAACTTTTTATGAACTGCCCGCTAACTATTAGATACCTTGGGCTCACTCGAAGTCTACTCAAAGCCAATCCATGGGCACCAAAAGTTGTTTACAGAACAATCTTTCTTTGGAGACATGCATATAACTATATAAGCCATAAATATAGATTATTTTTAATAAAAATACTTGTCATGGCCAATTTAGTGTCTCTAATGACACATTATTGTAATGTTTCTCATACAATTTCAAAGTTTCTAACTTGAGCCGACTAAAAATGAGATATGTTACTCTATTTTCACCCTATTTTTACGATTGTTCAAATTAACTATGGTCTTTCATACATTAATCGTAATGACACAATAAAATAAAACTTTTACTCAAGCCAAATTATAAATTATGGATTGTTTTTAAATATTTTATAATTTTACACTAATCAGAATGACACATGAATATGTTGACACATTGGTAGAAGAGTATAAATAATATCACATAACTTCAATTCATACGTATATTTGACGCATCAATAAAACAATCAACAACATCATATCATAATTTTACTTTTAATATAATATATAATACTTATAAAATGTTTAGTTATCGTTTCAAATTTTTATATTGTTTCTAAAGATTTCATACATAACAAAAAATTATAAGCTTAATAAATTCTAATATTTAGTTATCGTTTCAAATTTTTATCTTGACAATACAACAACAAGATTTGAACTTGAAACCTACCAATTGCCAAGAATACTACATAGGTGTTTAATCAAATATACCATACTAGTATGTTTTTAGCATTTATTGTCCTTTATATCAATTTATATTAAGTAACAGTTATTTTTCCCTTCAAAGTTGCTCAGCAATGACATCTCTCCATCTTCATCTTTTCCCTCAAATTTATGAGACCCACCATTATTCATGCTTGAACTGAATCAATGTCAACGGTATTCCAATAAGCTCTAACACAAAATATATATATATATATATATATATATATATATATATATATATATATTTAATGATATATAGAGGTGATTAGTAAGGAGTTATACAATTTTCATCAATTTTAATTATAAATTAGATTGATGAAGTTTTTGATGATGGAGGTTAATAAGCTCAAGCTCCACCAATGGCGTACGTGTAGCAACAGCACAATTTATTCTACAATTCAACTTATAGAATATGCAACATGTTTTTAGTGAAATAATATATTATTTTCATTTGTGATGAAATTTGGAAAAAAAGATTTTAACAATATGAGTATAGAAAGAATACTTAAAACATTTCACAAAGATTTTATTATATATGGCTTCCAAAAATAAATTAATGGTTAAGATGAATTCGTAATAGATCAACGGTTCACATTAATCGACTACCGTAGTCGGAAAAAAATTGAATACCTTAGAATATATATATATATATATATATATATATATATATATATATATATATATATATATATATATATATATATATACTCAGTTTTTTTCATATGTAAATCATTTTTACTTTCTACTTATCCAACTTTGTTCAATTTTGATTTAATTTTTACTTGTTTCCACCAAAATCTACTCAATTTACTTTAAGAAAATCGGTTTTGCTAAACATCACCCTGAGGCAATAAATAAGAAGAAATCTTATCCATTAATTATTAGGAAGTTTACCTATATGTAATAAAAATATAACTATATTACCTCTTTTTTAGATTCTAACTATTTTATCAAATCCTTAAAATCTTATGTTCTTTTTGTTATGGAAAAAATAAAAACCTCAATATTCTTATCACTGCAATTGAATCTTTTTTTTATATATATATTAGAAATGGTTGATATTAATTGTGGTAGGATATGAGAATGAAAAAACTCCAACGTCAAGTTTTTCCTATTATCAATTATGGCATTAGAGTTCCATTCCTACTTTCTAATCACATAGTATAATCACACAATATGCTTTCTAGATCAGAGTTCCATAAAAAAAGTATACTTATATCTAAACAAATTGGAGTTATGCGGCTTAAATTTTTCAATGCTTGAGTTTGGCAACATATATAGTCCATCCTCCATCGACACATTCAAAATCAAAGATCATGCATGTCTGAACTAATATAACATTTGACACCTCATTTTACTCCTTTTAGGCCCCGTTATTTGATACGGTTAGTTGCGGTGTGGTAATGGTGCGGTGTGGAGAAATTTGAAAAAGTGTGGTGAATTGTGGTGAGGAGATTATGGTAAGTGGGATAGGTGAGGAGAGAAAGTATGAAAAATAGAGGAGAAAAGTGATGAGAGAGAAAAATGAAGAGATATATTGCGGTGAAGTGTGCGTGGTTGAAATTAAAAAGTTGTGGTACGGTGTGGTACCGTACCACAATCTATCGCATAAAAGAACAGGGCCTTTCTGTCACAGCAAATTACATACAATACAAGAAGAACTCAGTGACATTAATTCAAAAATTCATCAAATGATTAGTAAAATACTTCACCAGTAAAGAGAGGTTCTCTAAACCTCTTGCATTAATTTTTCAAGGTCTTTAATGTTTACAAAAACATTTGCTACTTGAACTGATTATTTCATAGTAGAATCTAGTTGGACTCTTGTTTTTGAGTAAAAAGGAATGAAAATATTCAAAAGAAATTTCTCAAAAAAAAGAAGAAAATATTCAAAGTAATTAAGAAAATATACTTTCCATAAACATTTCCTACGTCATTTTTTGGTTAAAGAAAGTATTCATAATTATTAAATATAAATATATAAGATCTTTACAGATTTGATTAAGTAATTGATTACATAGAATCTAAAAGAGATAATATAGATATTTTTTTATCATATATAGATAAAATTCATAATATTTAATAGATAAGATTCCTTCTTATTTATCGCCCCCTAGGGCGACGTTTAGCAAAACCGTAAAAAAATTATTATCTATTTCTACATAGTTTCATCCAAACCTACCAAATGGTCCAAATATACGTAATCTAGCTTGTTTTCTCCTACTTTAATTTACTTATAAAAAGAACATGGCCTTAATATAATTTATATTGTAGAAATAAAATTATACTTCATCTATTTTTTTATCTGTCTTTTGGAAGTAATAGGGAAAAACCAATATCATAAAAATTTATAAGATAGTTAGTAATAAATTAATTAAATTATAATTCATATTGTACACATAAAATTATGTTCCATCTGTTTCTTTTTATCTACCTTTTGGAAGTAGTAGAGAAAAACTAATATCACGAAAATCTATAAAATAATTAGCAATAAATTAATTAAATATGGTTAATTAAAACTAAATTTTGGGTTTGGTTTAGTGAATTTTAATAATAAACAATAGTTTGGTATACAAAGCATCCCCACAAGTCAGAGTCTGGGAAGAGTCCACCACGCCATGACACAATAGCAACTCAATTGTTGCATTTCTGCATGTGAGTGTTAATGGTAAAATAATAAAAACAGTAATTAATATATTGTTAAAATTTTAACATGAAAGATAACTAAAAATAAAAAATAATAATTAAAAGTCAGATAAAATAGAATGGATCTAATATTTTTTTATTAGGGGAGTGGTAGTACTTTGTTTTAGTAAACATTACACTATATTATGGCGTAAATATTGTGGTGTTGCTAAACACTACCCTTATGGAAGGTTATTATAGTCTAACTAGGCCTCAACCCGTGCGATGCACGGAGGGAACTCAATTAGTTACTTTTGAAATTTTATAAAAGTTATGGATAAGTAACTGTCTATACAAATAAACCAAAGAAAATATTAATGAAATTGTTACATGGAAAATATCATGATAAATTGTTCCGACAAAACATGTAGTTTAGCAATAGAGAATTTCCTAAAATGACAATGAACATCGACCACGGCAAGTTGCATGATGTATCATCCTTCCCTGCGTTGACCTGCAATTTTAAATTATCGTATAAGTAGTGGTAAAATTTTATGGAACAAACTATACATATGAAAGTGCAAGTGTGAAAGGTGTGTACCCTTTATACCGGGTGGTGTTGCGCATGTGAATAAGTTCTTCATCCCAATCCTCAGAACATGGGACGATAAGCCAAAATGGACTACGCAACACATCATTCATGACCCTCTCATCGGGACCTAGAGGATGTATGATGAACCACATACCATGGCTTGTTATGTTGTTGCTGATGCAAATCTTTTAGAATATATTTTTTTTCCAGAAGTCATTGTTAGGGTTTATGATATGGATCTGTTAAGTTTATAATGAAAATGTTGGTTTGTTATTTGAAATTGCTAGGTTTTGATTTGGTCTGTTTTGGTTCTAATCTGTTCAATCTTTAGAGGGTTTTTTTCTTAGAAAGTGTTATTTACATAGATGTATCTAAAATTTAATTAATATCCCTAAAACCCAGAAAACCGGCCAATAAACCTCTGAAAGCCGGTTAATAAATATTTCAGAATACGCATATCTGTTTTTTTAATTATATTCTCTTCTTTTAGAATATATTTATTTTTTGGATTCAATGGTTTCTTATCTTTTTCTTAAAAATTGTAATTTACGTAGATGTATTTAAAAATTAATTAATATCCCCAAACCATGAAAATCGGTCAATAAATATTTCAGAGGATGTACATTTTTGAAAATCAGTTTTTTAATTATTCAAAATTTGCATGCATGCTAGGAAGTGTTATTTACATACAGTTATCTAAAATCTATGTAATTTTTCTTATGTTTATCTATGATAATGTGTCCTTATTGTAATATAAGTGGTATGTGACTGTATTTTTATCCTATTCTGAATTTGTTATTATAATTTGCAAACATGGTCTGTTTTGGTTCTTGATGTTGATCCTTTAGAGATTTTTCCCTTATCTTTTTCTTTGAAATTATAATTTACATAGATGTCTAATTTTTAATTAATATCCCTAAACCCTAAAAATTGGTCAACAAATATTTCAGAATATGCATATTTTTTGAAAATTTGTTTTTTAATTATTCAAAATTTGTTGCTAAAAATTGTAATTTACATAGAGTTCTTATTTAAAATTTATGTGATATTCCTAAACCCTACAAACCCATCCATGAATCTTTTAGAATATATTTATTTTTTCAAAAGTCATTGTTAGGGTTTATGATATGCATCTGTTAAGTTTATAATTAAAATTTTGGTTGGTTATTTGAAAGTGCTTGGCTTTGATATGATCTGTTTTGGTTCTAGTCTGTTGAACCTTTAGAGGGTTTTTTTTTCTTAGAAATTGTTATTACATAGATGTATCTAAAATTTAATTAATATCCCTAAACCCAGAAAATTGGCCAATAAATCCCTGAAAGCCGCTCAATAAATATTTCAGGATATGCATATTTTTTGAAAATCTGTTTTTTAATTATTCTCTTCTTTTAGAATATATTTATTTTTTGGATTCAATGGTTTCTGTTTTTGTAGGCTATCAAGTTAGTGGACGTGATAGAGAATTGACAGTTTGGTTTGTGTATGTAATTTTAATGATGTAACAAATGTGATGTACGTATTTTCTTGTGTAAATCTATTGTAATATGGGGTGTGGACCGGTGAATATTGGTGTGGGGAGCAAGGACATTATGGTTTGGGGGGAGGACCCTATGGGATTTGCGGTGATGGCTCAAGCAATCTGTCATTGGCTTCAAATAAACAAAGGAAAATAAAAAGTGGAGATTAAAAATTAAACAAACAAAGGAGAATGAAAAGTTTCAGATTAAACAACACACTTATCAGGGTATAATAGTATGTACCTTATCTGATTTGGTGTAATGTCACTGATTAAGTCAATCTGCATAATTCAAAGTGATTGAATAGTTAAATACAGTGACTGCAATCAAAGTAGACTTAAACTGGTTTTTAAATCCGTGTAATAGTGACATGTGACTTACCTTAAAGATGATAACTTGAAAGTATGAAGTGTGAATGGTAATCAATTATGTCAAATATGACGATGTAAATCGATTCTGCAAAATTCAAAGTTTTTGAATACGTCAACAACAGTGAATGCAATCGAAGAAGACCTAAACAGGTATGAAAATCTATATAATAGAAACTTGTGACTTGCCTTATCAAACATAACTTGAGTGTATGAACTGCAAATGGTACTCAATTAAGCCGAATATGATGAAGTGCGACAATTATGATGTTGATTGCTTGGAATAGTAGATGAAAAGAGTTTAATCCTTAACAGATGTATTTTATTTATATTTTTTCAAAAAGTTATGAATGTAATTAACCTAGCCGATTAAGTTGGTTATGGAAGAGTTGTATAATTAGTCGGAGTCCAAAGCAGTCAGGGAATAGTGATACTTTTTAGTTTTTTAATTTAAAATAAAATCAGGATTGTAAATAGAAAAAAAATAAAATTTTCTACGTTGTAATTGACCAGACTCTATTTCGTGGGACCCACAATGATTTCAATTATAATATATAGATTATTATTATTATTATTATTATTATTATTATTATTATTATTAATTGTTATTTGTACCAAAATAATTTAATTCAGAGTCCAAAACAGTCAAGGATTAGTGATACTTTCTGGTTTTTTTAATTTTAAAATAAAAACCGGATTGAAAATAAAAAAATTAAAAATTAAAAAAATAATTTTCTAGTTGTGATTGGCCAATTCCTCTACAGTCACTCCCGTGGCTCTATTTCGTGGGACCCACAATGATTTCTATTGTAATATATAGATTATTATTATTATTATTATTATTATTATTAACTGTTATTTGTACCAAAATAATTTAATTCAGAGTCCAAAGCAGTCAAGGATTAGTGATACTTTCTGGTTTTTTTAATTTTAAAATAAAATACGGATTGAAAATAAAAAATAGAAAATAGAAAAAAATATAATTTTCTAGTTGTGATTGGCCAATTCCCCTACAGTCACTCCCGTGCCTCTATTTGGTGGGACCCACAATGATTTCTATTATAATATATAGATAGGTTATTATTTTTATTTTTATTATTATAGACAACACCAAAATAATTACTATTATTTGCACCAAAATAATTTAAATTCAGAGTCCAAAGCAGTTAAGGATTAGTGATACTTTCTAGTTTTTTTTATTTTAAAATAAAATCCAGATTGAAAATAAAAATTTGAAAATAGCAAAAAAAAATTTCTACGTTGTGATAGGCCAATTCCCCTACAGTCACTCTCGTGGCTCTATTTCGTGGGACCCACAATGATTTCTATTATAATATATAGATTATTATAGGCAACACCAAAATAATTATTGTTATTTGCACCAAAATAATTTAAATTCAGAGTTCAAAGCAGTTAAGGATTAGTGATGCTTTCTAGTTTTTTTAATTTTAAAATGAAATCCGGATTGAAAATAAAAAATTGAAAATAGCAATAAAAAATTTCTACGTTGTGATAGGCCAATTCCCCTACAATCACTCCCGTGGCTCTATTTCGTGGGACCCACAATGATTTCTATTATAATATATAGATTATTATTATTATTATAGGTAACACCAAAATAATTGCCTTTATTTGCACCAAAATAATTTAATTTAGAGTCCAAAGCAGTTAATAATTAGTGATACTTTCTGTTTTTTAAATTTTAAAATAAAATCCGGATTGAAAATAGAAAAAAATATATAATTTTCTACGTTGTGATCGACCAATTCACTCTGATCATCAGTGCATTTCTATTTCTATTATAATATATAGATTTCATATCATATCATACTCTATTATAAAAAAGGCAGTTGCCCTCTATATTGTTGTTTGTTGTCATTTTGATATTTAGTTTACCTTTTTACCCTTATTTACATTATAATTTTACCTTTATATCTTTTACTTAAAGAATAGAAGATAAGGAGGGGAGAGGGGCGATTTGTTGGGGAATAACTGGGAAAGCCACGTACCATCTTGTCTGCCTATGTGGTGTACTCAAAGTGTCCCCTTTTGTTCCTTTATTGTAGATTAATACAATTATAGCTCTTTATTTTAGATTTTCTATGTTCTAAAATTCAATCTCAATTATAATATTTAAAATTAAAAGATAATTCGGTAAAAAATTGATATTTGATATTGTATTTTGTGCATTTAGTTAAATAAGAGTAAATTAAATCACATATCTTGGTGGGTTTGTAGAAGTTTGATAAGTTTTTGTAAGCTTGGATAATTTATATAGAAATGGGAAGAAATAAATAATGAGTTGTTTTAAAAGTAAAAAAGTTGGTACATTATGATCTAATACACCATGAATTGATAATTACAATCCAATATTCTTAGGTAAAAGTTGGAAACTTAGATAGGAATGGATAAAAAGATCTTGTAGATAATTTAGCATTACAAAGAGCATGTCCTTAAACATACTTAAATTTTGATCAAATTTCAATTCAAACACAAAAGTATGAAAAATTGTTTGAAACTTAGGCCGAATTGATAATAGTGAAATTCAATGTGGTCCTACCATATTTTTTTACGTTATATAAATCAATATTTATACATTCATTATTCAAGACAAAACTATACGTAAGTTGCTCTACGTACCAACTTGTTAATGTGTGTTTATTAAAAAAAGTTAAATACTTAAAGGGATTATTTCTAAATATATATTACCTAAAAGCATATTCATGTTCTTTTGAATACTAAGGTAGTATTAAACTAGGTTAGGTATAGTGAGGATAATCCTACCAAATAACATAACATGATCAAAATTTAGTTAAATCCAAATTTGTCGATGTCAAATAACTTAGGTCCCGTTCTTTTATACGGTTGGTTGCGGTATGGTAATGGTGCGGTGCGGTAGAATTTGAAAAAGTGTAATGAATTGTGGTGAGTTGTGATGAGAATTATGGTAAGTGGGGTAGGCGAGGGGAGAGAACGTGAAAAATGAGGAGATATATTGGTAATGATTGTGGTGTGATGTGATGAAGTGTGGTAGAAATTAAAGAGTTGCGGTATGATATGGTATCACACCGCAATCTACCACACAAAAGAACGGGGCCTTACAATTTTAACAATACTTACTATTGTTTCTATTTTAATAGTACTCCTTAATCATATTTAATAGTAACTTATAAAAAATTTAATTTAAAGGTATTTAATATTGTTAAAAAATAATTGTGATAATAAACATTAAAATATTATAAAATAGGTTGAATAGCCCTGTCCATGGGACGGGCATATTCACTAGTTATGAAAAGAAAAGGTGCATGCAAGTAGAGTATACGAGACAACATATTACATGAATTTTTAGTCGTTAAAATGTATCATATTTGACCTTGAACATTCAAAATTGTTATATTTCACCAAAGATGGGTTATGTATGCCACCATTCTTTCAATATTTTTTTTACTCCTTTTGAATATCTTTCTTTTCCCAAGTTAAAATGGATCAAGGTTTTAGAGGAGTAAATTACATTTATCCTACCTGATATTTATGGTAATAATTTTTACACACCCGACATTTAAGGACGGATATCCAAAGGGGGTTGGGGTGGGCTATGACCCCCTCTATCATGGAGATTTAATTATACTAAATATTGTGAATGTAAGCAATGAATGTTTGACAACTAAATGGTGTGGTTAGCAAGGAAAAGTGGGTACTCATGTCTCTATTTCAGTTGAAGCCGTGTTTGAATCACTCTGGAGACATATTGCTTCTTTTTTTTTTTTTTTTTTATAGCAAACCATGCCCCCTCTCTGGCTGTTTATGTATCTTTTCTTTCTTCTTTTTTTTATTTTGCTTCTAACTTTGTTCATATTTTTAAATAGGATTTTTGGACGTTAATATATTGAATCTTTGAGGTATTGGACAATAATGCACTGAACTTTAACCTTGGACAATAATGCACTGAACTTTGAGGGGTGTTGCACAATAATGCACCCAAAACAATTTCAACGACAGCGAACTTGGTGACGATCTTACGTGGCAGACCGAGAAGATGAATATGCTAAATAATATCTAAATTTATGACATATCAGCTAATCTACACAAGCAAAGGTGATTTTATACAACTACAACAACAATCTCCTAGCAAAAACACGTTTAATCAAATGTGTTTTTTATTTTAAACTTTGTTTAAAGTTGATTCTCTTTGCTTATATGTAGAGTAGCTGACATATCATAAATTTAAATATTTTTGGACTAATTCATCTCCTCCGTCTGCTACATACGATTGCCACCAAGTTAGCCACTGCCGAAATCGTACTGAGTGCATTATTGTTCAACACCCCTCAAAGTACAGTGTATTATTGTCCAAAGTCAAAGTTCAGTGTATTATTGTCCAATACCTCAAAAGTTCAGTATATTAGCATCCAAAAACCCTTTTAAATATTGTGTAACAAATTATGTTTGTTTTTCCTATTCATACAATGCTAGTTTTCATGTATATACATACTATTCTTTTATAAATATATATATTCAATATGGCATCATCTTTTTAGATTTCAATAATTTTTTTTTATAAAAAATTGTTGATTACAAAAATTATAATGTTATGGCCCACCCTAACAAAACATTCTAGTTTCGCCCCTGCCGACATTTGTGAAATAGTTTTTACCTTATTTGACACTAAGTGTTCATATATTTAAACCTCCTAAGACATTTTATATTTGATTTTTGTTGGATTTTCCGGCGAACATTAAAAAAGATAAATATGAATTGACATTTTTACCCGTGATATTAATTCATTTTCATTTCTCATTTTCATTATAAGATAATTTCTTCCATTATAACTGGTTTTTCACCCTTGATATTTTATAAAATATTTTATAACTGGGTTTTCATTTTCAGAATGGGAAGGGACTGGGTTTTCAAAGAAATAAAGTAGAGAAAATGTTGGGGTTTAAATGTCATATGAATTAATGTTAAGAGTTTAAATGCGTCCCACGTGTCACCATGTCATTTTTTCGAGTAGTTAAACTAGATAGTGGACATCAAAATAATAGGGGTCAAAGTTCAATTCATCCATAACAAAATTGTAAATTTGGATTATTTATTTCAGTAGCCCAATGTATGAATTATTTTTTTTCTAGTTTTCCTATTAATAAATAATTGTAGATATTCAAATCCTCACAATGTCCTTTTAATCATACATGATAAAGGTTGTTAGAATCAAGATGCTAACTTGGATTTATGGATTAGTTAGAATTGGAATTAACCTACTTAGGATCGTTGATCAGAATGTAGATAGTAGAATAACATCGGTGTTTTTGGATCATAAAATTGTAGGATCGTAGATTATGATCGAAATTATATTAACCTTATGTGTGACACGGGTTTAAGACTAGTTAATATTTATTGGTAGCTCAATTTCATTTGTCTTATTAAGAAGCGTGCATTTATTGTTGATATTTGACATTTTAATCATGCCTCCCGCCATGTGAATTTGAATTTGATTATATATGTATGGTACAAATAAATAATTGCACCTGCATAGTCCATACGATAGATTATTTTGGAAATAGACAACGTCAACGGGAATAAAATTTCCACATCTAAATCTCATTCATTTATGAATGCTCATTACCCTAATTTAAAATTCGCTAATAGTACTAGCAGGTTGTTGAAATTAATATCCTAGTTAGAATCAGAATTCTATACTCCATATAATTGGATCGACAACTTTGCATTTACAGTCAACAATCATAAAATGGTGGCAATATTCAAATCATAAAATGGTGGCAAACTATTACTCCCTCCAATCCATATTAATTGTTATATTTTAAAAATTTTTAGACGCCAAAATTTAACTAACATAACTACCCACATAATTAAATAGTATTATTTTTCAAAGTATTTTTTCGGATACCAAAATATAGGGATTGAGAGAATATGAGTAGGAGTAGTTTTTATTAATTGAAAAAGTAAAAAGTTAACATAATTATCAAAGTTAAAATAATTAAATTAGGTATTGAGAAATGAGAAGTGACAATTATTTTAGAACAAAAAAAATTAGTTTAAGTGTCAATTAATATGAAACGGAGGGAGTACAAGTTTACAATAATAATTATCTTAGCGAGTCCTTACAGTGAAGCTTCACAAATTAATACATTTGTATTTCGGTCAATAATTTTGATACAAAAACTATACTGTTGTGACAAATTGTTGAAGATAAGAATGTTCAAAAATATTATAAAGTTTGGATACCATCGTTAATCATATTGTAATTCTAACAAATTATTTCTAAAGAAAGTTAAGATTGTCATATTATAATTAATTAAGATACTAATGAAAGTTCGATCGATTTAAGAAAAAAAAAAACATTTGAATTATTTGCTTTATAAGAATTTGAATCATTAAATTGTAAAATTTAAAGGAGATTAATATAATCATGAGTATTACTCCCTCCTGTTCATATTATTTGTCACTTAAGACATGATAATTTATAGAACCAAGAAAACTTCCAATTTACATTAATTTGCATTCTTGAAAATGAAAAAAAAGTGAATAAAAAAGAAAAATAGTGAATAAAAGAGAAAAATAGAAGAAAAATGTAATTAATAAGATTAATTTGATAAATTAGTAATTAATATGTTATTAAAATTGTAAAATGCCAGATATTATGAGAAAAAAGAAAGTTAATTAAAGTGATAGATAAATATGGGAATGGAGATTCTCAAAAAAAAAAAAATATGGGAATGGGGGAGTAGTAGTTAAATCGTTCATGATTTTCTCAATTATGGAACTAATTTTCTATGATATTGTATTTTAATTTAGGCTACGTTATTTTATTAAGTGGGATAAATTCTCTTTCTTCACTTCTACTCACCCTAGGTCACATTTTACACATTACTTATACTTTCTTATTTACCTTACATGATATTTATTTAAAAATTCATATATTTAATAAGTGATATGATTAGTGTAATTTGGCTAACTCACAATGTTTATTAAAAATTATAAACTATATATTTAAAATTTTATATTTTTAAATAATGTGATTGATCGATCATATGATTTACTTTGTCAAATATTATCTCAGCTTTACCACTTTATCAAACCTTTCCGTACATTTCCTACCAAGTGTCTATTTTCCCCGATAAAAAAATAAAGGCTTAGTTATTGCTCCCTTCGTTTCATATTAATTGTTATAATTTTGATTTTTACGATCTCCAATATCACTATGTGATTGATAATTTCTTATATAATATGTTATTAACAATTGCAATATTGTATTTTTATGATAGTATTTTCATTACGAATATAATAGTGGTAATTTTATATAATAACTTACTGTATATACTGAGAAATTAATAGTTAAAAATTTTGAAATATGACAGGGGTTTGAAAAGCGACAATAATAATATGGAAGGGAGGGACTAAGATCTGAATGGGATATTGGCAATTTGAAGAGACAGATCTCTCATTTGTGGGAGTTTTGGTTTGTAGTATTTTGTTTATGGAACAAGTAGGAAGTGAGCAGTGCATGAGTGTGATAGTATTTTATAGTATGGTTGAACAGCAAATCAAGATCCGGCAGTGCCACGGGAACTATAACTCATCTTCTTTTTTTTTTTTTTTTTTTTTTTTTTCTATTGAACGAACAATCATGAAAGAGAGAGAAATACTATAAGCTACTACCCCCGTCCCAAATTATTTGTCCATCTACCTAACTCCCTTGTCTCAAAATGTTTGTCCATTTTATAATTCCAATGATTGCAATTCCTATTATACCCCTAATAAATACTCTTTTGTTTCTTTTTTATTTTTCTTCACATGAGAAAATTAAGGGGCAATTTTGGTAAATTACATATTTTCACCCCATTTTTCATGACCATTGGACTTTTAAATATAGTTGGATGGACAAATAATATGGAACGGAGTTAGTAGTTTTAGTTGAAGGTATGTGCTGGCAATTCAGCTGCCTTCAAGGCACAAATACTGGGGGAGCAGGGCCATATTTAACTTTATTCAAAAAAAACAAATTCCAATAACAACAAATCCTCCACTCATCTCTTTCATTGTCATTTGTCCCACTCTCCCTAGCGTGTTCCCCCATTCAAAACTACTTGTCAAAATTTTTTTTTCTTTCTTTTTTTTATTTACCTTCCAATCTAATGTTATATATAAAGAGAGAACACATTTATAATATGCATAGTATAATTTTTTTTAGCATTTTGTGATGGGAAGATAAGAACCCCATGCTTGAATAGGTTGATAGTAGGGTTATCTTTTTTTTTTTTGAACTTGATAATAGGGTTATCGGTTTTGCTAATCGTCGCCCTGGGGCGATGGTTAAGAGAGAATCTTATCCATTTTTTTTGTAAATCTTATATAAAATAATAAAAGATTACCTTTTCAATAAAAAAATATTATATTATCTAATCAAATTTACAAAAATTCTTTTCCGTCCAAAAAAAATCTATATAATTCTGAATTAATCAAGTAAATAAATACAATTATAATCGGTGTATATTGCTTCCCAGATTCCTACTATCCAAGGATTTCTTGACTGTTCCTATCCATTCCCAGTTTCCCATGTTGACATTTAATTCTCTCTGCTGCTCCAACACATTTTGCTCTTTCCCTCGGCTGCTCAACCATTTCCACCAAGAAAACAAACAGAGCAAAAGGAAAAGAATTTCCAAAAATTAATTGAACCCTTTCCCTTTGCTGCTCCGTCAATCCCCCATCGTCTCCTCCGGCGACGCATCCTCTGTTGCCGCTTCCTCCACCACTCCCGTCACCACCCAGAGTTGCATCCAGACCTCCAAAAGAATCGCAATTCCAAATCTGACAGCGGGCTATTCGTGAGCGGGTCCCTGTCGGAGCTTATGAAAGAGTCGATGGCCGTCCGCTCGATGTCGTTCGTCGGAACAAGTACCATGGCAGCGCCGGAGATCGATCGAACGATGAGGAGCTTATAGTCAAGTATCTAACACCGGAGATCGTCCGCGACGAGGGCCACGGCAGCGCCGTCAACTGGTGGACAACTTACGGAAAAAAAGAGTCCTATATATACTCCTTCTGTCCCAAATTAATTGACACTTTGACTAAATTTTGACTGTTAATTATTCACAAATTATAATAAGTTACAATATGAAACTGCCTCCATTGCAATTTCTAGTAAAGTATCTTTCTAATGACGGTAATTTAATATTATAACTCATTACAATTTGTGAGTAATTAACGATCAAAATTTAATCAAAATGTCAATTAATTTGGGAGGGAGGAAGTACTGTTTTCCGTCAAAGAGAAAGGGGAAATAGAGAAATAGCATGAGTATACTACTTCTAAAAACCGTATATTTAAAAAGATAATTTAAAAATGTTAATTAAGTAATGATAAGATTTTTGTAGATTTGATTTGATAATATAATATTTTTTATAGAAAAGGTAATCTTTTATTATTTTATATAAGATTTACAAAAGAAAAAAAATGGATAAGATTCTCTCTCAACCATCGCCTCCAGAGCGACGATTAGCAAAACCGTAATGTTATTGACAACTATAATAATACTAATAATAAACCCTTTATTGAAGAAGATTAATAGCACACCAACAATAATGATACTCCAAACTTGTACACTAAAGGATATTAATATGCACTTGGCTAAAGGAAAATCCACCACCAAGAGCTAGCAATCCACTATAATTAGATAAAGGAAGATTCCACTACTAATAAGTAAATAAGAGACTTGTTTCACCACCATCAATCAATGGATAAAGACAACAAGATTTTGGAGAGAGTTTTGAGTAGGTTTCAAAATACCTTCTAGTTCATTCATAAGTCTCCCTCTTTTCCAATTACCCATATATAGGTATGGATAGGGAGTAGGGACAAAATTCCAAGAGAGATTACTTTAAAAGGGCCATTAAACCCATAAGTTAATTACATCTCATAGCCTAATCTAACTTAGCAATACATTGAGGGAGAAAGACTTAAAACATAATTACATTGATTAAAAGATGAAAGACAAAACTACCCTTAATGAAGGACTAAGGATTTCGGGATTAGCAAACGCGACACATGACGTCGTGACCACAACGAGATGGCTTAGGCAAGGGGCAACATCTAGATGCGATCGTCACGGGCGTGATGGAACGCGTCGCAGGCAAGATAAGGCGACGAGAGATTTTCACCCCAAAAAAGGTTCCTTATGTTACGGTCGTGACTCAAGATGTCGTGGGCGCGACATCGAAACACGAGGACAAGTGTCACAGTCGTGACAAAGCTGTTGTGGATGTGACACTCAGTAGGCCTCAAAACATCGCAGGCGCGACGTGGACGTCACGAGTGTGACAACCTTCGGGCCATAGGTTCTTCCAAAAATTTGGCCCAGTCACGGTTAGGGAAAAGGGGGGTCGCAATCGCGACCCAATCGTCGTGAGCGTGATGCTCGACGGTCACACTCACCCTAAGAGTTCAGCAAAGACATGGTATGTGGAAGAGAGGGGTGGTAGTCGCGACCAATGTAGTCGCGCCCGCGACGTCCCTATCTCCCAACCAAAAACGTCCAGAACACAGGTCACTATCATGACATTGAACGTCACAGTCGTGACAACCCTGTTGCATACCCATCCTTGCTCCAAGAAACCCTACATGACTCTTATTGGTGTTGCTCTGAGTGGTGTGTGGATGGTTCCAAGAAAGGAGCTGGCCTGGAATTTTATGTTTGATTCTTCACTTTGTAGAGCAATTCATTACGTGCACTGGAAGAATGTGCTCCAAATACCACGATTGTTCACTCTTATTAGTATGATTGTTCACTCTTATTAGTATGATACAAATATATTGGAGCACACACTCGAGGTGTATATAATTTATATTGACTTTGTTGATATTAGCTTGGTTTAAATGAGGGTTTGAAACTGATTACAATGATCTCTATTGGAAATAGTTGCGTTCTCAACTTCCAAATGCTCCAAAGAAGAGCAACAAGTGGTCCAAATTATTGGATCTCATTTCCTTCCTTAAGAAAGACAACACAACAAGAAGGTTAACTAATCCATCCGACAAGGGATGAAAGTGGATCCAATTGTTGCCAAAGACCATCTCTCGAACCTCTCTAGGGAAAGCACAATGGAGAAAATATGTTCCACGAACTCATCCTTAGAAGAATAGAAGGGACACTTGCTTTAGACAAGATACAACAATGTATGAGATTGAGTCTGTCAGAGGAGCCTTATGACAAAGCTCCCAAAGAAAAAGGTTTAACTTAGATTAAAATTTGAGCCTCGATATCTAACGGAAGTTCCAAGGAGTTGTCATGTGAAGCGTATCATAAGAGGTAGCAACCTTGGTAGTGAATTCACTATCGACAGACAATCTCCAACAGACTAAATCTTCCTAGGTAGTGAAAGGAATTGGAATAAGGATATGATGGATACAAGAATCACCAACCAAGTTAGAAATTTGTTTGATGCCCTTATGATTTGTCTTAGTGAATAAAACTAGAAGCATAGAGATTAAAATCAATCTCATCTTCATGTTGATTATTGTTAAGAGTTAAAAGATGATCAACCGAGCTCCTATTGTTCTTTAAAAAGTTAATCTTCTCACCATTCCCAATTTTCAATCCCAAACCTTGGAAAAAAAAAGGCCTAACTTTGAGAATGGACCTTCAAACCCATGAATCTGTATGTTTTCCCTTAGTTGAGAAGATATCTTCTATTGAAAGGTACTTCGTTCACAATTGTTCTACCCAAAGACCTAACCTTATAAGAATCTCGCAACAAAGTTTACAAAGAAACATACCATTGACCGCCTGCATTTTATGTAACCGAAGACCTACATACTTCTTTGACCTGCAAACTTTATCCCAAGTGATTAAAGGAATACCTTGTTTATGATTTTTTTTCCAAAAATATTGCTATTAATTTAATCAATTTTCCTTATTGTATCTTTGTGAATTTGGAAACATTAAAGCATATGAACATGCATCGATTCAATATATGACTGAATAAGACTTTTATCACCAGACTTGGAAATGAACTATGATTTCCTAGGCTAGAGCTTATTAATAGTTATGTCCATAGTTTTTGAAAAGGTTGTCTGATTCCAGTATCCACCAAAAACAGGACACCCTAAATATTTATCTAGTCTGTCCTAGCGGGTAATACCAAAAACCCTAGCGACAATATGCTAATCATGGGCACACACGTTCTTCGAGAATGTAAGTGACGATTTGTAAAAATTGATAAGTTGCCCTAATAAGATGCAAAAATTATTAGAATAGACTGTAATAGGCAACAAAAGCAAATAAATGATGAGGGATATGGTTAGCACGAGGGGAAATCTTAAACCCCACACCACTATTTTACACGCAAGTAGGTTCATGGAGGTACCTCGTGAAAGCTACCATGCAAAGAATAAAGAGATAAGACGCAAAAGGGTCTCACTAGTGGGTACCTCGAACAGGTCTAAAGAAGCCACAAACTTTACCAGTAACTAGAATGGAGCATTTGACAGATGTTACACACTCTTTTACCCAATCGATCTAGGTGCTGCTAAACCCAAATGAGCCAGGACCTGAAATAAGAAGTCTCATTCCAACTTGTCCTTGTTCTTTTTCATGTCCAATGTAAGAGCTACCCAACTCTGTCTACCTTTCATGATATTAAATTCATTGATGATCTCATGAGTAATGAGCATATTATAGTGAGTAAATCAACCCCTGAAGAACGCACTTTGAACCATATCAATGAGCTTATCCAGCAAAGTACACAACAGATCAACCAAAATTTTTGAAATGATCTTATGAAACTATACAACGATTAATTAGCTAGAATTGAGTACTAATGTGAAGATTGTCAACTTTAGGGATGGAAATTAGAGTATGACTAAACTGCTTAAGAAGTTTTCATCACGAAAGAAATATCTGAGAGCCTCACAAACATCATCGCGAAGCATAGCTAATGGCTTTGAAAAAATGCGATTCAAAAGCCATCTGAACCGAGGGCTTTAGATTTGTCATACTTAAAAATTGCCTTCAAAATTTCCTCATTAGAAATATCTTTGATTAACCGATGGTTATCATCATATGTAATAAGATAGGGAAAATTCAAACTCATATTCCTTGAAGAAGAGGAGCTAAAGTTCGACTTGAATCTTTTTAATAATCACGCAAAATCTCTTCGATTGTTTTGCTCCTCCATCCATAGGCCATCATCATCTCTGATCATGATTGTTAACCTAGCTTGCCTTAATTTCATAATCATGAAGAAAAAGAGTTTTTATCGCCACTTACAAGCCAATCCTTATAGGCCAAAAAGCTCCAGTATTTTTTTTTATTAAAAAGATGCATTCTCTCTCATTGTTTAACCAACTCAACCATTATTGAATTATCAATAAGCTTAGCCTCAAATATTGAAGTTTATCTTCATTACGCCTAAGTTTCTATGTAGAAGTTCCAACTGTCATCTTACCCAACAATTTACGTTCGCGCTTCGTTCTACTCAATTTTTTAGAAACTTTAGGTGTGCCAATACATGGTTCGATGCCATATAGTTTCGACTATGTCATTAACTCTATCATAGCTAGCTCATGAAGCTTAATACCTTAAATTTGTGCCCTTATTTGAAGTTTGACTCGATCGGGTATCCATTAGGGCGTATGAAGTATTGGAGCACATAAAAGGACCATTAGTAACCCTATAATTAGGACATGTCCAACAAAAGAAAAATTCAAAATTGATCAAGTTGCTCGATCATAAATCAAGTTGGAACAATATCACAACGGCGGGACGAGATGCTTGAGTTTTGGATGATCAAACGAATAACCCAAAGAACACTAAGTAAACTTGAATGAAGAACCAATATGATCTTGGATAAAGGCAAACCACCACCAAGACCTAACAATCTGCCAAGAGTTGTTACAGGGTGGTCCACCACAACTCCCTAAGGGTCTGTTTGGACCTAGGAAAACAGGGTGAAAAAAATATCTCGTGGAAAAAAAAATTACGAGGACAATTTTTTTTGGGGTAAAGTAAATTTCTTTCTATTATTTGGTTTAAATAAAATGTTAAAGGAAAAAAAATTGATTTTCCATTCAACTTTCTTTTTCTTGTTTGGTTTGAGGAAAAATGCATGGAAAAATAAAATTTGCATAGAAATTTGTAAATGTCAAGCTTCATTTTCAAGATCACATAATTTGATTTGAGAGAGAGAGAGAGAGAGAGAGAGAGAGAGAGAGAGAGAGAAAACAATATATATTATATGCTCCGGGAGCACATGCTCCAGATCCTATGTGGCATCCCATATTTTAAACGCTGGAAATGTTGGGTTTAGAATTTCTTTAATTAGAAAAACAAATTTAGTAACTGTTCCTGTTAATACGTACACTACTCCCACCCACCTCCCACTCTCAATTTTCAACCTCTGCTCCCATTCAAAACCTCCCATCAACTGCCACTCTCAGCCTTGGGCAGAAATTGTTCACCATTCATGACCGTCGCAGTTGAATCCTTTTTCTCTTGTTGATGACAATCATTATCTCCATTTGCACTAACTCTAATTTGGTTCCTTTTTCAATTGGGGATCTATAAATTTGTCTCCTTCACCATGGCTGGTCAGGTATCCCTTAAAATTTCCAATTTTAATGGAGTATTCTGACCTCAAATTGTCCATTTACTTAAAAATTGAATCTTTAGCGTATATGAGCTAATAATTGAAATTGGTAGTGTTTTTGTTGATACTTTGTCTCTGTTGCATGCATTGATTTGTTTGACGCAGATAGTGGAAAATATGTTGGAGATGCTTGATAAGATCTCAAATGGTGGAAAATATGTTGGCAGATTCTTCTTTCGATCAACCTCCCGAGATCGTTTGATCGATCTTGATGATTATCCTATTCACCCATAAAAGGGCATGGTTCAACCATAAAAGAGAGAAATATGGGATTGTTCACTCATAAAAGAGACATTGTTCACTCATAAAATGATAGTGTGGACTTGAGTTGGCAGCATCAATTTCATTGTTCATCCTATTTATTGAGATTATTTACTAAATATATTGTACTACCTCCGTTTTTATTAATATGTTGCCTTGAAAATTGTGTTAAAAACTTTGACGGTTAATATCTTAATTTGTATAATGATTCATCATACAAAATTGATATCATTAGATTCGTAATAAAAAATACTATTAAAAAAGTATAATATTATAATTTTTTATAAAAATTTTATATTAGAAAATTATTGATTAAAGATTGACATTGAAAACCGTAAATGACAGATAAAAAAACGGAGGGAGTAATTATTCAGTGGATAACTAGTGTTTGTTCACTAGAAATATTCCTTTTTTCATTGTGTCATTGTTTGTTAATATGTTTAGATTGTTCACAGATATGTTTATATTAGGTATACATGACTCAATTTTTCACCATATATATTGTCATAGTTCATCTTATACGTTAAATTTATCATTGTTCATCTTATACTAGAAATGAACAACCTTGAATTAGCCAGTGAACAACAACTTTAATGACTTCTAATGATAGAAATTTTGTCACTAAAGAAGATTATAAGTTATAACTTGATTTTATGAGTGAACGATCTTAATATTTCAAGTGAACAAAATTATCTTAAAAAACAAGTTATGATGAATAATCTAAACTTTTTAGAGTGAACTATGCAGAACAAGCTCAATAAACAATGTAGTTAAAATAAGTGATCACCACAGTTGAAGTAAATGAACACCGCAGTTGAAGTAAGTGAGCAATCGTATGGTGAACAATGCAGAACAAGCTCAATGAACAATTAGTGAACATTGCATGGTGAACAATGATGTTATTGTCAGTGAACAATTCTGTAACGCCCTGAAAATTCAATTCTAAACTTAACGGTCAAAGCCAAACGTTGACTAATGGTAACAATGGAAAACTTTTTTTCTTCTTTTTAATTGGCGTTACTACGGTATCCTCGAAGGAATACAAGGCAAGAAAGGAAAAACTAACTAATCATTAATTACTTCAATTTAATAAACAAAAGAACTTTCAAATTCTAGAACAAAATAAACTAACGTTACTAACGCAATTCTAAACATAAACTAAACTTATTCTCAAGATTAGCTTTGACGTCCTCACTACTAGTTCCCATTCCCATTCCCATCACAGAACTCTTCACCTGAAAACAAAACATTTAAAACATGAGAAGGACTCAATAATGTCTACCCCTAACCGTTAAAACAATTTCAAGTTCATTTCAAATCATTTTTGAGGGAGAAGTACGTCAACAGGTCAAATCTTTTCGAAATCAACTTTCTTTCCCAACCAACCAAACCATATTTCAGATTTATTAAGCGGGCCAACCTTGCTTATTTTGCCTTCGAAGTCCAAGACTTCACAATAATCATATCTCAATCTCAATATCAATCTCAATCAATCACAATCAAAACATACGGATGACCATCCCTTTTACACACGTGCATAAAACTAACCCCGAGGAAGTAGCACTTAGCAGGCATCCCTGATCTCTTGACAACCTCCATGCAGGAGGAACAGATCCTGGTCTATGAGACATTACCCGAACACACAACCATATCAGGTCTCCCCTGATTTCTTGACAACCTCCCTGCAAGAACAGATCCTAGTTATGGGACATTGCCCGAACACACAATCATATCAGGGCATCCCCTGATCTCTTGACAACCTCCCTGCAGGAACAGATCCTGGTCTATGGGGCGTTGCCCGAACCCGCATTTACGTCTCATTTGAATTATTAGTCTGGTTTAATAACAGATCCTTCCAGTCTTAATCTATCGATGCCCAATTTCCAAAACCATTTCCAAATCACACACATAAAGGACTGTCCAAATTTATAATCAACTCAAAAACATGAATCGACATCCAAAACAGACAGTCAATTTTCACCATAAAATCCCCTTTCAGGATGCAATTTCCAAAATGCATTTAAAATCATTAAAAACATTAAGCGCATCCACATGGAGATTAGGACATAGACATTACCTGAAAACTCTTCTCCTTACTTTAGAACACACTTGAGATCACTAGAACGAACGATTTAGAACGCGCCTAAAAGTAAAGAAATTCCTAACATTAAAACGTGTCGTACGGAGTTAACATGATCTAATTTCTTCCTAACCCACCCCTAGGAACACTATAAGATTCCCATCATTCATAAACTACATTTTAAACATATCTCATATAATCTAAACCATCACATTTTACAAACACTTAACATATTACAACTAAATGAATAATTCACACATAACAACACATTTATTCAAAAGAACAAACTGGACAAAATTCAACACTCAAATAAAGCGAATCATAACTTGACCTCCCGACATCCGATGGGTCTGGTTTTGGACTTTCTGGAAACCTCGGGATGTCTACTAAAACTCTTATGTTGACCCCGAGACCTAAAACACACCCTACTCCCACGCACATAGAAATTACTAAAATACCCTTGTCAGTCCTCAACGGTCCTATGAGCTCAAGTGTCAACAGAAATAAACATACAATTAACATGGATTAATCTAAACTATTGACGTTGTCACGGTCAATGCATTCGAATTTTTCGGGGTTTTACAAATTCAGTTCAAGCTAATGAACATCATATGGTGAACAATTATGTTATAGTCAGTGAACAATCAATTTCTTCTTATCAAAATCATGTGCAACCTACAATCAAGTGGGAACAATTGATGATAACTGCCATCATCATGCAGCTATGTAACCACTACGATTGATCAATAGTTAGCTTGGCCATTGACTTGATAACTGCTTCTTCTTAACTGCCATTGGTAACCGACAAGGAGGTGCTGCATTTTTTTTTAAAAATGACATGCCTACCATGTCATCTCCATGAGCATGTGTTCTAGAAGCATACAATAATTTGCGGAGAGAGAAAGAGAAAAGAGATTTAGAGAGAGAGAGAGAGAGAGAGAGAGAGAGAGAAATAGAGAGAGAGAGTAACGCTCCATTTAAAGAAAAAAATGAGACTTTCGCTGTTAACGTTAATTTGATTTTGACTTTTTATAATTGAATTTCCGGGGCGTTACAGGATGGTATCAGAGTCAACCCGCAACCATGATCTGCCCAATGGACAGGATTATCCAATGGGCAGTCACTTAGCGGGGCAAAGATTCTGGAGTGGATTGTGGCACAACGCTGACGTTATGCGCTTAAATGGGGGTGATTGTAACACCTCAGATATATGGTTAAGTGTGGCTTAAAGGGATTGAAACGACTACTTATATCCTAAGGTGCATCTTTTTTTAAAGTAGCTCATCCGTGGGGAACTCCTCATTTAAGCGTGCTTGACTGAGAGTAGTCTCAAGATGGGTGACCTCTTGGGAAGCTTTCCTAGGCAGCATGTGAGCGAGGACGAAGCACACTGGAAAGAAACGTGGTGATTTGTGGGGTCAGTCAGTGATCCTTGAAGAAATTCACGGTAATGTCTGTGACCCGTGAGGGGTTGGGGCATTACAAAGAGAGAAAGAGAGATAGAGAGAGAGAGAGAGAGAGAGAGAGAGAGAGAGAGAGAGAGAGAGATAGAGAGAGAATCGAAAGAGCCGTAAGAGATGAAGGAGAGAAATGTTGGCTTTTAGATCTCAATTTTTTCTCTTAACTTTCCTCTCATTTTTGAAAGGAAAACTTTTTATTCTTTGTTTCCTCAAATTTTCCATGTAATTTTCCAACTATTTTTTTCCATTCCTTTTTCTTCAATCCAAACAAAGGAACATTTTAATTTTCCAAATTATTTTTTCTATGTTGTTTTCTTAAGTCCAAATGGACCCTAAAGGATTGACTTAACTCACCACCTAACATGCAATTTGGATTCAGATATTAAGACATAACAAAGAGAGTTTTGCATGTGGTCTCAATACCATATCATTGATCATCACAGTTGATACCTTTCTGTTTCTAATTACCCTTATACAGGTAATGGAGTGGAGTAAAGACTCCAAGAAAGAGTTAACTAAATGGGCCTTAAGTAATCCATGTTTAATTATAACTTAATGACCAAAATGAACCCTAAGAGAGAGGACTGAAGCTGGTAAAAAAGAGAGAACAAGGATTACACAATTAATGACAATTAAACCCCTAAAATAACTTAAAACACGTGATTTGGCTAAGAGGTGTCACGGGTGTGACTAGAGAGGTTACCATCGTGGCCAATGTATCTTGCTTAAGGGCAAAGCCATCCAATGCTGGGGTCACGGTCTTAACCATGATGGTCATGGGCATGACACTTGAAACCTTGCGGGAGTGGTCAACAAGTCGCGTTCGTGTTATCGATCTTCACGGCCGTGACGTGTGATGTCACAACTGTGATCACCCAATTGAAAGTGGAGATCACAGGCTTGCTGAGACTCAGCGCGGGTATGTGACTGAGTGGCCGAGAGCCCTTCACGGGCGTGAAAAACCCGCTCGCGGGACGTGGCTGATCGCATGAACTTCATTCCCTTAGCCATTTTTCGACCCGTAAAGTTGATACCTCAGGTAGGGGGGTCATGACCGTGACCAAGAGGGCTCACGACCGTGACACATGTTTGTCATGCCTTCCTTGACCTTTTCTAAAAAGATTCCAAAAATTGATAAACAACTAGAACCCTTCTCTTTATTCTTGCCAATAATGAAAACAACCCCTTAAAAGGGTTCTGGAATAATCCATAAGATAGCCGGAAGAGACTTGGAGGGACTCGAGCCAGTAGAAAATTGGACCTCTAAGTTAGCAGTACAAGCAACACATTTTGCATGGATGATAAGGCTAGCATATGGACCTCAGATCTCTTTATGCTTCCCCTCATGAACAAGATTTGCCCCCAAATCCTCATTGATCTCATCAACTTCGATGTAAGGTGACAAATCTCCAACATTGAAGGTTGAGGATACCCCCGTATCTCCGGAAGCTCTAACTTATAAGCATTATCATTCACTAGTTCTGTGACTTTGAAAAGCCCATTACACCTAGGCATAGCTCGCTCTTCTTACTTGATGAAAACCTCTTCTTCCTTAAATGGAGCCATACCAAAATCCCCAGTTTGAAGGTAATAATCCTCCAATGCTTGTTTTCCCTTTCCTTGTACAACTCATTTACCCTTTCAGTCTTATCCTAGATTTGTTGATGCAACTTCTTCAATTCCTTAGCACTTTCAGTCACCTCAATAATCACTCTTGACTCCCATGGTAGAGGAAGAAGTCAAGAGGAGTAAGGGGGTTCACACCATAAGAAACTTCAAAAGGGTAAACGTGTTATTGCAAGAGAGAGAGCTTGATTGTAAGCAAATTTAGCATGACATAGTTTAACATTCCAATCCCGCAAGCTCTTACTAACTAAACCCTGAAGCAATATAGAGAGGGTTTTGTTAGTTGCCTCTATTTTCCCATCAATTTGGGATGGTGAGAATTCGAAGTGGTAAACATCAACTTGGTATGGGCGTATGAATATTTACGACCAATTTCTTTAAAAACCACCGCTCTTTCTAACACTATCCCGTTCACTACCCGATGGGCTGAGGACCATGTCGAGGGTGCCAGGTGGAAGAGTCGTGAGTTACCGATACTTAGGCAACGACTTGAAGCATATTCTTCGATGAATGTCATTCCTTAATTTTTCTTTTATTCGGGTTTTGCTTCCTGAACTAACAAGCTCATGACTTGCAGGCTTGCAGCGAAACGTGTGTTGGCGTCATTGGGATTCTCTCGTCATGGGTACCTTTAATAAGCCTATTGTAAACACCTATTCTAGCAGGCGAGTAATTTTATGTGGGCCTTATGGTTGGATTTGGTAGTTACTTGAGCGAGTTATAGCCTAGTTGACAAGGCACTATCCTCCTTATATTCTTAAGGAGCCCTCAATAGGCATGTACGTCTATCAGCTCATACATTTGGGGGAATTGATGGCTGCCCGTTGAGGAAAACCTTGGAACCAGCTCGCCATAAACTATGGCAACTCCATGTGGTCGATGATTATTAGGCTCATCTGACTCGCTTAGCTTCTACACTAGTGAGTTTCTTGACCTTCTTCTTGACCATATTTCATGATATTACCCTTGCGGACCCTACTCTCTTTACAAATTGGTCCCTACCATGTGCAAGAGGAAGATGCCCCTCAGCCTAAACATTTATGCAATTTCATTCCCCTTGGCCACTCTGATGATGACTCTGACATTTAGCGTATTTGCCAGAGCTGTAAGGTACCTTTTTTTTTTGTTTAACCATTGTTGTCTCATTTTTGTTTGCCACCTTCTATTAACTGTCTCCCTTGCCCTGTAGGAGAGTATGAAGGGCATAATCCGGAAGCTAAAGGAATGTGCAAATGTTGTTATCCATACAACCATGAATTTACACGTAAAGGAAAATATAAGAGGAACTTGATCTCAACTAGACAATCTGATTCATCCACCGAATCGAAGTGTTGGTCTCATTATCCCCCCTCGTTCAAATGTTATCGCTCACATACCGGTGTAGCGGTCGGTTTAGCCCCATCGCCACTCCTTAGTTGGGGATCTCCTAACATGCTCAAGTCCAAACAAGAGGCGCTGCTTCTCGGGAGGGTGGTGCTCCCAGTTCTAGGCGCTCTCCTGGTAGTAGTTCTTAAGAAGTTTCGGTGCGTAATTCATTTTGTACCTTGTAACATGGCGGTCAAAGTCGGGGCCTCGGAGATACAAGCGACCATGCCAAACAGCAACCTTCCAGGGTTGCTAGTGATTCCGCGGCGAGTTATGTATGGCTCGTTCCTCCTTCTGGCACGGGGCCTATTCGGCCTGGGGATAATCCTAATGCTCCCTTCATTGTTTATGGACTTACTTGGTTAGACGCCCTTTGTTATTGACCTGAACCGTTTGAGTCTTCCGGTCTGGTTTGGCTCGGTAGAGATCCCAACGCTTAGTTCCAACTGTATGGTCCTGCTTGACTAGATGCTCCTTGAGTTTTGCTTGAACCCCCTGAGCCTTCCAATTCGGTTTGGCCTGACACTTCGTTTGGTGCTTGGGAAACCCCACAACATTAACGAATGAACAACTTGTTTCTAGCTCCTCCTTATGAAGGTAAAGACCGGTCACGGTCGCTCTCCTGATTCTTAGAATATTGATTGTTGTATAATTTTGTTTGGGTTTGATGCACGCAAATCCTAGGACTCCTAATGATGTAACGAGTATTCTCAGACTATCTTACTTTTTTTTTTTATTGCTAGTGTTTCTCTTTTTAATTTATGCAATATGCATGAAAATAGTAGAGAAATTCGAAACACATAAAATAGAACAAATACAAATAAAAAGAAAAAAATATTATACATCTTATTTCGGACACTTTACGTCATGTATTTCTTCTACATGGGGCGCCTCCCGCCTTCTTAAAAGATAAAAAGAAACAAAAAAAAATCCTAAGTATTCTAGACGGTATGAGCAACGGGCATCATGGATCCTTTTTATAGTGACCCACAAAAACAACCCATGAAATCAACCCACTTCACATCTACAAGACCTGTCGATCAGAAAGGAGAAAATGTGTGCCAAATCAAAATAGACAAATATTTTAGAACGGGTATAGCAACATTTTGTTTATATGAGTGTGTGTAATAAGACAGCTTTAACTCATTGTCTTATGAGTTCTATCATTGATCATGGATTTTTTTTCCCTATTCTAAAAGTTGGTAGATGATGATCCTAGGCTTAGATAAAGTGAACTGAAAGTTCAAAACTCAGATGAGATTTTTTTTTCAAAAGGATTTGAATACAAAATGGTCCTAATAAAGAGTGTGACTGTGTGAAATAATAATAATAAATAAACAAAAGGAAGAAGAAATGTGAGTGGAGGATGGCAAAAGATCTAGAATGAGGACACATAATCAAAGTATCAAACTTACATTCCGACCAAAAAAAAAAAAAAAAAAACAAAAGGAAAAAAAGAAGCATTTATAGAAAAGAAGAAATCAAAAACTGATTTTTAAAAAGGGGAAAAAAAAATCCAAAGATACCGACGATGCTGTAGGCTGTAGCTATAGCTCCTCCTGGAGCACTGATTTATATAGCTGAACTCCCTTCCTGTGAAGCTGCTTCCTGCTTCTCTCTACCTCTTTCTTTCTCTCTCTAGGAACCTTACTGGTTCCGATCTTCTCTCTCTTTCTCTCTTCTGTGAATCAATCCCTGCTCCGGTAACTCTCTTTCTCTCTCAATGCCAATTATCATTTGATGTAATGTACCTGTTGAAACTGCTTTTACCTTCATTTTTATTTTACTGTTTCTGCTTCACTTCTGAGCTGCTAATGGTCCAGTTTAGGGTTTATCTGCTGCTTTCAATGTCTTTTAAGGGGCACATTTGAGTCTGTACAGTGTTTTTGGCTGTATATTGCGTTTACAAGTTGAGAACCATGCGATCTGGTTGAATTTAGGTGAATTTTGGGTAGTCGAGTCTGTTGTGTTTTGGAGGGGTTACTCTGATGTCAACTTCAGGATTGATTTTGATGAGCTTCTCTCAGTCGATTGCTTGTTGACCGCACTGTGGATCTGTACTTGTTTTTGCATGTACATCACCATCTGCCCTGTCTGCTTCTCTGATGTTGTAGTATCTTTCTTTTGCTTTCGTTATGGACCAATTTGACTTCATTGCATTTGCGTTTATATTCCCCCTTATGTTTGGAGTCTGGTTATCCCTTTTCTTTTGCCCTTTTCCATTTTAATTGTTCTAAAGTCTTAAGATGCTTGATTTCTTCAACTCTTTTTTTTTTGTTTTTGTTTTTTTTGGGGGGGGGGGGGGGGGGAACGGGAGCTCAATACTGCATAATTTGGCCGCCTTTTCTTCAGGCATTCTAACATTTCTGCATGTGGATAGAGCTAGTTTAATGTTTGCATGTCATGAATTGGTTGTGCTGATGCCGATTGCAGAGAATATAGTTTTCCAAGTTTTCCTTTTGTTTTATTCGGGCTTTAAGCGATTGAGTTTGGAGAGCTCGTTTTCATGGTAAGGTTTTGCAGATTTTAGCAGCCACAATTTAGCAAAGGCATAGTTGATTTGGTTGGCAAATTTGGAACTTGAGGGGTAAAATGACATAATACTTTTTCCTATTAGTGCCTCTATTTTCTTTTTTTCTTTTTGTTTTTTTCCCTTTTCTTTTGAGTTGGAAGAGGGGGGGGGGGGGGCGGTTGGATGCTGTCTGTTTCCTGCTTGCTCTATATCAAAGTTTCTGTCAAGAGGAGATGAGGATCCTTCACATTTGAGCTCACTATGGTTCTCTTCATCTGAAAGGGCTTAGTTTGTGTGTCTTTGATAGAGCTCTGTCATGCCAATGTCATATCTGAATGCCTTACCCCTACTTTTGAAGTTGATGAATTTCTCACAGACCATTAAGTTAGTGGCAGATCTAGGAAGATATTGGGAAACTGGTTAAGTTTATCGTTCTCTAATATGGGCCTCATAGATACCAAGTTTATTCTTTGTACTTAGTTTTGTGTGCCCCGCTTTACTCCAATTCTTAACTGACATTCTTGCATGCCCTTCTCCTCAAAAGTGAGCTGCATTGTGATTCAGCTGTCTCTGTGTGCGTGTATGTTCTTCTCTGCATTACTTGGTTCCATTCTAAGCTGTTATCTGCAGACTTGAATTGCTTTTTCTAGCAAACACCATTTGCTGGAGTTAGGTTATGAAATGGTGGAATAATAGTCTTCTACATCAAGGAGGGAATCATACATTCTAGGTGTATTTGTGGGTTTGTGATTGTTATTTCTGAGCCCTTGATAACTAATTACTATATGTTATGTTTGTATTTAAGGAAATTTTTGTCTAAATGGATTGTCTTGTATTGACATCGGTTCTTGCTGTGGCTTTGAGTTCTGTCTCCAATATATCATCACATAGCTAAATGCATGTTTATTTGGGGTTAAGTAATTGTATTAGAGTCATTTGGTTTAGCATTACATGTTCATACAACATCTTGATCTGCTAACAATGCCTCTTGTATCTATGACAGTTTGGGAGCAGACCTTTGAAAGATGTCAGATTTGGAGGTGCCACTAGTTCGTCCCAAGAGGAAGAAGTCTTTAGTTGACTTCCTTGTCCAGTTTCGATGGATTGTAGTTATATTTGTGGTGCTTCCAATCTCCTGCACCATTTATTTTCTTATATATCTTGGGGATCTCAAGTCTGAGTGGAAGTCATACGAGAAACGTAAAAAAGAGCATGATGAGAATGTCAAGAAAGTTGTTAAACGCCTCAAGGAGAGGGATGCATCCAAGGACGGTCTAGTTTGCACTGCCCGTAAACCATGGATAGCTGTGGGAATGAGGAATGTGGACTACAAGAGGGCTCGCCACTTTGAGGTTGACCTGTCAGCTTTTAGGAATATTCTTGAAATTGACAAGGAAAGAATGATTGCCAGAGTTGAGCCTCTTGTCAACATGGGGCAGATTACAAGGGCAACATGTCCTATGAATCTTGCTCTTGCTGTTGTTGCTGAGTTGGATGATCTCACCGTTGGTGGCCTTATTAACGGTTACGGGATTGAAGGAAGCTCCCATATTTATGGCCTGTTTGCTGACACAGTTGTGTCTTACGAAATAGTTCTAGCTGATGGGCGTGTGGTCAGAGCCACCAAGGATAATGAATACTCTGACCTTTACTATGCTATTCCATGGTCTCAGGGTACTTTGGGACTTCTTGTTTCTGCTGAGATCAAGCTTATACCTACAAAGGAATACATGAGGTTGACATACAAACCTGTGAAAGGAAGCTTGAAAGAAATCGCTCAGGGTTATATAGATTCTTTTGCTCCCAGAGATGGGGATCAAGACAATCCTGAGAAGGTCCCTGATTTTGTAGAAACAATGGTGTATAGTTCTACCGAAGCTGTGTGCATGACTGGAAGATATGCTTCGAAAGAAGAGGCCAAGAAGAAAGGCAATGTAATCAACAATTGTGGATGGTGGTTTAAACCCTGGTTCTATCAGCATGCTGAGAAAGCCCTTACCAAGGGGGAGTTTGTGGAATATATCCCTACTAGGGAGTATTACCACAGGCATACAAGGTCTTTGTACTGGGAGGGTAAGCTTATCCTTCCATTCGGTGACCAATGGTGGTTTAGGTTTCTCTTTGGGTGGATGATGCCACCAAAGGTCTCTCTTCTTAAAGCAACACAGGGTGAAGCCATCAGAAACTATTACCATGAAAACCATGTGATTCAGGACATGCTTGTACCTCTCTACAAGGTTGGAGATGCCCTTGAGTGGGTTCACCGCGAAATGGAGGTAAAATTACTTTTCTTCCTTTCAATTTATTACCTTGCAAACAACATCAATTACTTTTCTTCCTTTCAAAACAACATCTGCTGGGGTTATTGATGATTGATGTGCCCCGGCCTAGTAGATCACAACAGTTTATTAGTTAGTGGTGGATTTTGATTAACCTGAAACCCTTGTGTACGTGTTTGTCTGTTTTAGGTATACCCTCTCTGGCTGTGCCCACACAGGTTGTTCAGGCTGCCCCTGAAAACCATGATTTACCCGGAGCCAGGTTTTGAGCAGTACAAAAGACAGGGTGACACCCACTACGCTCAGATGTACACTGATGTTGGAGTGTACTACGCACCAGGCCCCATCTTGCGTGGGGAAGTGTTTGATGGGGCAGAGGCAGTGCGTAAAATGGAGAAGTGGTTGATTGAAAACCATGGATTCCAGCCACAGTATGCGGTGTCCGAGTTGAATGAGAAGGACTTCTGGAGGATGTTTGATGCGTCCCTCTATGAGAAGGCAAGGAGGAAGTACAAGGCAGTTGGAACCTTCATGAGCGTCTACTACAAGTCCAAGAAGGGCCGCAAGTCTGAGAAGGAGGTTGCTGAGGCTGAGAAAGAAGTGGCCGAACTCGAGACTCCTGAGGCTGAGGATGCTTAGTTTATTCTTTTTCTCGGTTTGGGATTAGTTCAAGTTTCATTAATAACTCTTGGAAGTAGAACTGTAAGAGCTCACCCTAGTTGTTTCCACAAACATTTGCTGTTTGCCTTTTTATTTTCTCCTCCCCAATATGTGTGTTGTTGTAGTAGCAGATTTTTCTGCCTGTTTTTAGCTAACCAGCGAGACATTTGGTTTGGTTTACATTTCATGTTTTTTTGTCTACACTTAATTGCCATTCTTTACCCCCTCTCCTAATGATAATTTTATAAGTCTGTTAGGTGAGGGTTGAGTGTCGCCCAACAAACTAGGCAAAGTTTGATAAATCATACCTACCGTGTTCTTGAGAGAATGCATTCTCCATATATGATATATGGAGATTGAAGGCGCGTCAAGTTGGAAAAAGGAGGAAGGGTTAATCTATATTCTGGTAAGCATGGGCACTGGAATTCGGAGTGGAGATGCATCTTGTGATGGTGGTAAATTACCACTTTCTAAATCAAAAGTTGGGACCTTGTGATTTTGATCCGGGTTTTTATGCCTTTAATGCAACCTTAACCTCTCTACTGGCTTAGGTTGTCAGGGCAGCATGTGTTGGGTTATGTGCGGAAAATCTAAATTGAGTTAACCTTGGATATGAGTTGGAAATAATTTGATAGGGCATATGAAGAAACAACACTGCTTCGAAGAATTGAAGACCATGTCTGTGGGCACGCCCGCCCATGTTTGGCCTCCACAAAGTCTCAACATCGTGTTGCTTGGCGATTGAATGAGCGCCAAGGTTTTCGTCTAGAGTTTCCGTTTATTGTCCTGACTTGTGTTATTGGCCTTTTTATTCAAGTCCTTGGCTATCAAACTTTATTTAGTATGGGTGATTCTGTCTTGTATCACACGATAGAGATGAGACAGAATCTCTTAAATACATTGTAATTCTCTGAAATTGCATTGTTTGCAATTTTTTTTTTTTGGATTTTTCAATCGTGATTTACCCACATTTACTATTGGATACTAATGATTTTAATGTATCTACCTGTAGACACCGGTTATTTGAGCATAGTTGTGTAAGGTATGAGATACATAATAAAGAAAAGGAGCCAAGTCGAGAAACTTGCATGCATGCACTCTACATACGCAAGATCACACATGCATCATCACATGTGAAAAACCCAACATAAAGCATGCACGATTTACGTAAGAAAAATGCCGAAACATTAGCCATGCGCACCATGCATAAATTACGTAAAAGCTACATGCTAGAAGCTATAAGAAGTCTCATAATCTAATCCTCACAAAAGCATCAATTCAAGCTAAAACATGCATGCACCGTCCAAGTGTGAGCAAGGCAATTCGCACATCCATATTTCACATTAGCACCGACCAAGGATGCACGGATGAGGTTGGGTTCATCCTCTTCCTTCCTCCAAGGCCGATCAGCCTTTAAGATGTTCACACCTAGGTCCACTTTTCATACCAATGTCGACCACCAGGTGCATGGATTCATTCCCCCTCGTAGTCCGATCGCCCCTTAGCGATGACTCCTATGCGGACGAATTAAAGCATGTACATTTTCCCTATAGAGCCTATAAATTCCACCTCAACTCGAAGCCAAAGACACAACATCATTCCCTCCTATACCCTATCTTCTCTCTACACTCCCTCATTCACTCACTTCACTCTCTCTTTTAATCTCAACTTTACTATCTTCCATACCTAATCTCTACTCCATTCTTGCTATCACTCTCTCCATTCTTACTCTCTTAAATCCCAAACACCTATCCCTACATAATCCCTCCATAAACCTTCCCAAAAACACCACAAAAACACCCCCCAAACTCCAACAAAAGAGCCCTTTTTTCCTACCCCTTTCCATCGCTCTTCCTATCCTAAAACTTGGTTTAATTTGGCATCTTCAAAGGAGTGTTCAAGGTTTCAAATTAAGTATCTTCAAGGGTGAAATTCAAGCATTCAAGATACTTTACAACGAAAATGCAACGGGGTGAGACATGAGCGGATAAGCCTTTATCCAGCCAATAAGCCCTTTGTACATAGAGCCTTGGTTTATGTTTAGGCTCGATTTTGAGCCTAAGTGCGTCCTTTTCCCTTTGCATTTTCCTCGGTTCCGTATGTAAATATTAGTATTTTTATGTTACTTTCCTTCCTTTGTAGGTTTCTCCACTATCTATGTGCTTGTGGAGGAAAAGTGCACAAAACGAGGCTAAATTAGGCCCAACTGTAGAAGGGGCGGGACCCCAATGCAAATCCCGAGAAGACCCGACCCGAGACGAAGAAAACCCGAGCGTTAATCCCGGAGAGAACTAAGAAAACAAAGGTCACCAGCAGTGGTGTCATGGCGGTGACACAAGACCTCACGACCGTGACCCTCGTGACATCTTGGCTGCTAAAAGCGAGAAAAAGAGGCTCGAGGCAGAATGGGAGTCACTGCGGTGACACCATTTCTCACTGCCGTGACGCCCCTGAAAGAGGCAATTCCGGGGTTTGTGACAAAGCAATAGCCGTGACTCTCAGGAGAAGCGCAGACAAAAGGCACCACACGCCCCTGGCGCCCCAGTGTAACGCCCTTGAGGGAGTTGGAGGTCTCAGCAGATTCCACACCTCACGGCCGTGACATTCAGAGAACACCTCCAACCAGAAGGCCCCTCACGGCCGTGATGTCCTCATGTCACGCTCGTGAGGGAGGTGAACCCAGTTTAAGTGTCCGGAAATCCCCAGGCTTCACGACCGTGATGTACCATGTCACGCCCGTGACGTCCCAGTTTGTCGACTTATTTTTGGGGCAAAATGATTTCGTTTTGGCCCTCTTTTCCCCAAAGTATATGATGTGAACTTTGAGTTTTTTTTAGGGCAACTTTTCATTACTAGGATTTAGTCTTTAGTTTTAGGATTTATCTTCTAGGTTAGAGTTTTAGTTAGGATTTAATTAGGTTTTATCTTTGCAATTGAATTAGGGTTTTATCTTTGGAATTGAATCTTTCATTATTGTTCTCTCCTCTTTGACGCATTAATTGGTACCAAATTTCAGTAAGTTCTTCTGCTTCCCTCTTTATTTCAACTTCTAATTAGTTAATCTACTTGGTGGATTATCTTGTTTATGATTTATTTAGTTTTATTAGTGTTGTTATGCAAATTCTCCATTGTTTTGCTAAAGTCATGTTGAGCATTGATTTGATTATTGAAAAGTGGCAGTTATGAATATGTGTTGCTGGTTTCCTCTAGGGTTAGGGGATAATTAGAGCCCTTAATGTGGGATTAGGTTGGGATTAGTAAGATTAGGATGATCAATTAGGTAATTAAGTGTTCCTCCCTCTATTTCCACTCGATGTTGGAGGATTTTGGTGCCGAGAGGTTATAAATCCTCCCTTAAACATTGAGTTGGAGATAGAGGTAGAAGTAATTAGTTCGTCATCCACTCGAGAGAGGGATGTTGGAACCGATTAGTCAGGATTGCGTTCAAATACTATCAAGGTCCGTCATATGCGAGAGTGACGACGGGCTTTGGGAAGTATGCATCGATTTACCACTCGAGAGAGGGAAATCGACGCTAGCCTATCCATGCAATCGTCACACTTGATAACCTAATACTAATCATTCCTAAAACTATGAGATTCATGCTTAGGTTAGGTTGAGTGATCTCGGATGATTTATAGATCATTTAGCACGTCTTACTATACCTCTCCATTAGATGTCGATACTCTTGGTGCCTGGAGGTTATAGAGTATCTCTCAACATCGAATTGGAGGGGTATGGATGGATTAATTCAGCACTAATATACATTGGCATGTGATTAGTGTCCCATTAGGAGAATTCGACCATCATGCTATCTAGAAACTATTCCTATGGGAATAGTGGTGGAATCTAGAGAGTAAGCATCGAATCCTAACTCTAGCGAGAGGAATTTGATGCTAATCCATTCGCCTAATTCCCGTGTTGAATATCTTGCCTATGAATCATCCCTGGACTTTTTCACCGACCCGTTTTCTCTCGTTACGAGGCCCGGTAATACCCTCGAGCTCTTTTCCCTTTTAATCGTGTTCTTTTCTTTTCTTTTAGTCCATGTGTTTATCAACACTGAAACCCCCAAACATTAAGCCTAGAGGTGAGAGCTAATTAGATACTTAGGTTTGGAAGCCCCAACTCCCTGTGGATATGACAATTACACCCGCACTATGTTGCGACTAAACAGTTTAGGATACCCTTTCATTTTTGTATGCTATGTGAATATGTGTTCTCTTTGTATTGTAAAGAGTCGACCCTAGTTTAGAGGTATTGTTTTAGTCCATGTAAGAACCATTGGGCTAAGAAGAGATATCTCTAGGTTAATTAACCTTAAATATTATGGTTAACCCAGTGGTTGGGCCCATTCATGTCTAAAGGTTAATTGGCTTAGTCCATAAAGTAAATCAACACACCTTTGATGGTTTTATTTGAGTCTTTACAATACTCTTTTAATGAAGGTCCAAAATTTGACTAATAAAATCAAACAAAGTTAGTGGGTAATGTCTTAGACCGCATAACAGTCACTAGGCTTGAGTAAATTCATTTATAGAATTATCCATTACGCTCATGGCGGTCGTTGTTAGGCCCAACCATGTTAGATTTGATAATTAAATTAATAAATCAATTATGGCTCGCCTGTTGTTGGCTTTATTCAGTCCTTGATACTATCCTCTTTCCTCGAGTAAATTAATAAAAAATGTAGAAAGTGTAGACCGTCAGCCCATTGAGCATTATTCTAGCCCGCATAACAATTGGCATAGCTTGAGTTAGCCTAAGCTTGTTAGTTCAAGTGACAGATTCTCCTTAAAACGGTCGGCTTGTGGTTTGAGCCCATCCGAATTGAGAAACACTCACTTGCGCTTTCCGACTTATGTTGATTCGCGGTGTTTGACTTTATCCGGCCCTTTGTAATGTTCTGTTATCTTAGGATCATATAGAGTAAGGTCATGCAAACTCGCGTCACGGGTGAGTCTTTTCCTCGAGTCAGCATATAGATCTTGCATCCTAGGTGGTTTTATATAGGTCGATTAGGTCATACATACACCGGGTAGGGATGTTCATGTCAAGGTCAATGCATGAGTTGTGTGTTTGTTTCTCTTCAGTCATAATAGGAGACCCAAGTTTAGCTTGGATCCCCGGACTGTCAGGACATTTAATCCGCAACTCGGATTACATCCCACCATTACCTAGACCCAAAGCTTCTTGCCGTCTACAATTCAACATGTCAGGGGGTGAAGACAACGACAATGATCAGATCAACACTGCATTGGCTAAGTACCTAGAGGATAAGTTCAACAAGGTAGAAGGGTCGATCATCTTTACTACCTTACTGCAGGAAAAGAAAGTTGAGGAGCACACCGCTGGGAAGCGGGCACTCATTGAGCAATAAAATAACAGAATTGAGTAGCAGTAGGAAACCTTAAATGGGGTTTTAGAAGCTCTACAACATATCAGTGTGCAGGTAGGGTTGGGAGATGATGAAGAAGAAATCCCTGAGAATGTTGCTCCACACCGACTCTCCGCAGCGAAAAAAGGAAAAAGCAAGTTAGGGGATGGTCCTTGTACGGGAGTGGTCGTCCATGTGACAGACGACCCGACACCAAAGCTACCACCACTAGTAGCTACCCCTCACTTTGTTCCAGTCAAACTTGAAATGAAGCTGCAGGATGACCCTGCCATCCAGGAGATGAACGCTTAGCTCGACGGATTCAAGAGTACAGTGAGTTAGATGCTCGCATTTGCCAATCAGTTCATTGAGTTCGAACCACCTGCTGAAGTTAACACCAACGTATTTGGGAAAATGGATTGATACGGTCTCCGCAAGTGTATGGGTCAGGGTAGTATATCAAGGTCGTCTCTTAGGGACTTGTGTTCAATTACACACTAAACTAGTTCACTACAAAGGATGCTAGGTCGGCCAAATAGTTGTGTGAATAAGAAATTTAAGGAAGTAAACATCAAAGATATAATCTTTAATGGTTTTACTAGATAATTAGGGGAGTTTAGGGGAGTCCACTCTAGTTAATCAATCAATCAAGAGGTGATTCCAGTTTAAGGTAGTATTGGTAGTGTCGGGGTCTATAATCTTTCTAAGGCCTATCACAACAATCTTTTGATTCCGAAGTGAGTTACAGTGATTAAACTAAACACCTATTTTCATGGTTATTTAATTTAATCAAAGATAACAACCGATTATAACATGACCCTAAGCGTGAACCGATTATATCTAACTGTTTTCTACGCCTATTCAATCTCCATCTTTCCAATTCAAAATAACAAACTGTTGTTCCGATATTAAGAATCTAGACGAAGTAAGAGGTAGCTAATCAATTACTATGGCATACAAAGCACGAAGATTAAACAACTGTATCGAAACCTAAAGCTGAAACTACATCAATAATCAATCAAGAAACATCGAGTTATCCCCTAAACAAGGAGCTAACTACTCATAATAATAAAAACTAGGAAAACAAATACGAAAACTGAATTGCGATACATAATAAAAATAGAAATAAACCGAATATCCGAGTCGTCGAATTCGATCTCTTCGTGTCACCCGATTCGATCTCCTTCTCATCCTCTTCATTTCCTAATATCCTAGAACAGCTCCACGAAGGGAGGAAAATACAAAGAAACCTAATACCTACAGCGTGTGAAATAACTGATTGAAAACTTGATGGATATTTTTAATGTGCGGCAGAGCTTTCTTTTTATAAAAATATGGGAGACGCTGGCAACATCGAAAAGGCACCACCAACGCCTCAATTTTGCCGTGAATCTAGACTCTCTGTACTAGGCGCTACCAGGGGGTAATGGGGTGCTGGTGAGGGGTCATTAACGCTGGCTAGGGGTGCTTTAGGGGCTGGATTGGGCTGCTTCCTTGGTGTGTTGTGGGCCGAGGCAATGGAGTTGGGTTTTGACTACTCCTGGGCGTGGAAGCTACTACTGGGCCAAGACTTCTCCTTCATCTTTGGGCCTATTTCTTCTTCTCTTCTTTACTCCTTTTCCAATTCTCTTTTTCTATTCTTCTTAATTTCTTCCAATTCTTCTTCATTTTTCTTGGCTTTTAGGGAATTTTCACTAAGTTGTGTAAAACATACCAATTCCCAACCATGTGAAGAATATCACATAATTTAATATAAAAATACAAGATTATATTAGAAAATCAGCTAAAATATACAAGTTAAATACCTAATAAATACTATAAAATATATGCTTATCAAATCTCCCCATGCTTAGCTCTTGCTTGTCCTCAAACAAATTTGACTCAAGAATAGTAGGGAGAGACTCAAACTAAAACGAAAAAGAATCAAGATAGAAAAAGGAAAAAGAAGTAAAAAGGGTTAGCGTTAGAGTTACAAATACAATTAAACACCCCCTCAGGCTAACCAATCAAACACATCAGTTCATCAAGCAAACACCAAGATCAGTCTGGAAGAGAACAGAACCAGTGCAAAATAGAGAGAATGAAGTTTTTTAAATTAAAGAAAGAGAACAAGTACTTTAGATGCGAAAAACTTCCAACAGTCTTAAGATGAATGCAAATACGTGCGGTTGGTTATGGACGTAGGCCAGTTGAAGAGCAAACCTCACTTTAGGATAAAAGTGAACACTCTAACACTCAAATTTGGATATATATGTGGGTTTTCTCTTACTTAGACCAAAAGAAGCGACCTACCATAGGCTTGGTAAGGGTCTCGCTCTCCACTGTTGTAGACACCAAATTTTGTACTGATAAATTTCTCTCGAGAAAATTAAGCCAAAACAGTCAGACTTTGCCCAAAGAAAATAAGAAGGCCACTGGGCCTTGCTTGTTTCCAAGGTGAAGCCCAGCAGCAGAATAGGCCCGTAGAAAAAAGGAAGGCTCGACAACCTTCCTCTTCTCCACAGGCCTCCAGCAGCCCAGAAAGGCGCGCCCCAGCCCATGGAAAAAAGGAAGGCCCGATGGCCTTCCTCAATTCCATGGATCGGGAATTCAATTGACAGCGTGGCAATCCGTGTGTCGAAAAATCAAAGGCTCAGCGGCCTTCCTCTTCAAATATGATCTTCGCATCAGAATTTTCCCTCCATCCTATCACAATCCCTTGATCATTGCCGGTTGACTTTTTGACTGTTGACTTGAGGAAACCCCGGCGGCCTTGCTATTGGCATGGAGGGCATGATCCATGGGAGCATGTCCCACTCCTTCCACTTCACCCCCTCACCTCTCACCTATAAATACCCCCTATTCTTCCATCCATTTCATAAACAAATACCATCAACAATCCTCATCTTATCACCTTCTACTCTCTCCATCATCATCATCATATTCTTCTCAATTCTCTACTATCATCCATCCTTTTCCATTCTCTCCATCATCACTATCATAATCTTCTCTCAAACTTCATCCATGTTCAATACTATCATCCATATTACCACCAAAAAGCCTTCATTCCAAGTTATTACCAAGTCACGATCAAGGATTCATCATAAGGAGTTCGATCTTCCATCCATCCTATTGAAGTTTCAAGTGAGGTTCGTTCATCCTTTAAGTTGCAATAATGTAGTTTATTTCATGTAAACGTGATATTTGTACATTTTGTAAAATCATCATTCGTTTATTTCGTTTGCATGTTCGAATATTAACTTCATGAAATTCATTAAAAGTTCTCCTGCTCAATTTCATTTCAAGTTTGATTTTAGTAGAGTCTATTTTCTAACAGACGGATTCGAGAATTATTTTAATTCTCGAATTCGTAACCTTGCCCCTGGACTTAGAATTCGGGTTCGTAGGCCGAAGTCTTTTTTTATTATTTTACGATTTGTCGGTTTCCTTAAATCGGGTGGCGGCTCTTTCTTTTTTATATAATCTCTTTTTATTACTTAACATGAATGTTTATTACGTCGAAAGAATTTATAAAATAATTTACATAAGTCCATATTCCGATCCGGAGTCCACTCAAGAGAAAATGCCATAAGAAATTATCAAAGGTCACATGGCTTTTGAATTTTCTAAGTATTCTCTGTTGGGCCTTGGCCCAGATTCGAATCGGATTTTATGTAAAATTATTTGTAAATTAATTTGATGTAATTTCAAACATGTGAATAATAAAAATTGACTATTGAATAAATAAAAAGTTTTCCCCGAAAATGAATTTCATAAAATAAAAATATCCTTATTTAAGGATTAAACAACCTTAGTCGGCTCCCAATCATTACTTAACTAGCGCATCCGAAACCAATTCCCCGGACGGGAATTCTTTCGGGTCCTTTAGATTGACGACTCCACTGGGGACTTGAACTTAAAAAGAGGGTAAAACTTGAAAAAATCAAGTTGATTTGAAATTGTAGAAGGGGGAACGTTTGTTTATTTCACGATTTTATTATTCTTTTAGGCATATTACATATCGGGCTACTCCACGGGTCTTTTGACACGGGAGCACAAAGGCGACAGTTTAGGATAAACCTAGGATTTTACTCGAGAGCGGGCGGCCACTACTTGTGTGATGCACTCTACTACTCCAAGCATTTGGTCTCTCCTCTCACCCATGTTATACTCCAAGACTTCCTTGAAGTTCGACGAGCAATATCTCACACACTTTATCCATAAACTTTATATGGATGAAGTGCATCGAGGGGAGAACATGTGGTATGCCATCCAATCCCAACCTTAGTAATCCATGAATGTAGAGCCTTGGTTTAGGGTACCCCTCATGTTGTATGCTATGTGAATATATGTTCCCCTTCCCCTTTTGTTTTTGTAAAGAGTCGACCCTAGTTTAGAGGCTTGGTTCTAGTCCATATAAAATTCGTTGGGTTGAGAAGATGATTATTTATTAATTAGGATAATTAATCCAAAGACATTATGGCTAACCCAGTGATGGACCCATTTATGTACAAAGGTTGATTATTTTAATTAATAAATAAAAATTGACTCACTTTTTATGATATTATATGGCCCTTTATGATGTTCTCTTAATAAAGGTCCTGAAATTTGATTAAAGTCCAACAAAGTCAATGGATAGCGTCTTAATTGCATTATAGTCACTAAGCTTGAGTAAATTAATTTATAGATTTAATTATTAAATCCATCTCATTTATGGCAGGTCTGTTGTTTAGGTCAAACCATATTGGATTTATCAATTAAGCTTATAAACTAATTATAACTCGCTTATTGTTGGCTTTATTCAGTCCTTAACAACATCCATTTTCCCTGAGTAAATAATAAAAATAAAATAGAAAATAGAAACCAAAATAAAAGATAGGTTGTCGGTCTTGTTGAACATTATATTAGTCCGCATAAGAGTCAACATAGCTAGAGTTGTATGAGTTTGTTGGGCCAAGTTATGGATTCTCCCTAAAACGGTCGGCCTGTGGATAGGGTCCATCCGAATTGAGAAATACTGACTTGCGTCTTCCAACATACGAATAACTCGCTATATTTGACTTTATTCGGCCCTTTATGATGTTCTGGTGTTAAGCTCATATAGAGTTAGGTCAGGAACTCCCACAAAAGTGGGTGAGTCTCTTGTGTCAACATATAGGCATCGAGTCTGTTAGGGTCTCATATTGGTCTCTTAGGGTATGCATGCATCGGGTAGAAAGTGTCAGAGTAAAACATCGGGTTTCTAACTAAGAATTTCCATACAGGCACCATTGGAGATCGACTGAGAGCCCGCATTAGAGATCTACGCTCTAGTCGTTTGGTTCCAAATCCCCATTACGATCCATCTGCTACTCGGGACTGCATCATGTCTGGAGAATAATTCCAAGAGATTCCTGTCGAAAGCACTGAGGCCAACATCACAAAGCATCTGGAAGAGTTGCACACCAAGGTGTAGGGACTGGTATTCGCTAGTACCTTCGAGTAGAAGCAGAAGATAGGAAAGAGGCTTAATGAGCAACAACAAGTCATGGATGGCGTGCTGTAAGCCATCACCAAGATCAATAGCAAATTGTGCTTGAATACTAAAGAGGACGATGAAGAGGTTTATGGATATGAATCTGAGCCTGAGCTTATCAAAACATCAGCTGAATTTGAAGGTGTAGAATCACTCAAAGGAAAGGCTAAGTCAGCCCTAGAAACATCCAAGCCTACAGGGGACCCTACTGTCAAAGCCCTTAAACAAAAGATAGAAAAGATCACTAAGGTAATGAGCACTGTGCCAGCCTTTGCTGATAAATACATGGAAGTACCTTTGCCCATTCAGCCTATCCTGAAAATTTGCAGACAAAATTGAGGTGCCTAACATCAAGTTCAAGCCATCTGAGAACCCTACTCATCATATTGAGGTATTCATGAGGCTAGCATCGCTAAACCGAATCGATGTCAGTTTATACTCCACAGTCTTCCCATCCACTCTAGATGGAGAGGCCAAGGTGTGGTATCATGCTTTACCACCTCAGATCAAAGCTGACTGGAATAAATTATTCAAGGCATTCATCATTCACTATAGTCGCATCCAGAAGAAGCAAGCTACAATGGATGACTTGACCGCCATAAAACAAAATGACGATGAATCCTTCATGGAATACTTCAAGAGGTGGTACACTAAGCTCTCTCATATCAATGAAACTATACCTCTCCGCCTGCAGTTGTCCACTTTCAAGTAGGGACTCAAGAGCAGCTTATCCCGACATTTGAGATACCACGTCATTAAGGACTTCGATTACCTGAAGGACATCTGCGTCCAAATAGAAGCCATGCATATTGACAAAACTACCACACCTGGTTGTGTAGACACCTGGATTTTGACACACATAAATAGCATAAAGATAAAAGCGAAGAAAGAGAAGAAGGCTGATAAATACATGCATTTACATGTACTTTTATCCACCTAAAACCATATGCATTTACATCTGAGCTTACGTAGCTACATGTACATTTTTTAATATAAAAATGAAGCCATGAAAGTCCTATGAGCCAAAGCCAGAGGTTGCGAGTTCAAATCCTCATAAAAACACTCAAAACAACTCTCAAAAGCTAAATGCACATTCTCCCCCTTGCCTGGTGGCCGGTCGGCCTTGGTAGCTCCGCCCACACGTGGTCAATTAACCACGTGCTTCCGTCCACAGTAGACATTCCCCCTAGCTGCCTTGCAAGTTGTGTTGATTGATTAGAGACTACGAGGTATGCATGGGTGCATGAATGCCTACTACCTCCTCCTCCTACAAATACTACCCCTTTCACCAACTCATTCACTCATTCTCCCCCCCACACTCTCATTCATCCATTCCTCTCATCACTCCCTACTAATCTCCATTCTTATCATCATTCCACCATACTTTTCTTACCATCTTTCCACCATCTCCTTACCATCCTAATCTCCATATCTTCATCATCTTAAACCTCTAATCCATACTCTCATACTATCCCCCATTATCCCTACATAAACACCATAAAACTCCATAAAAAGCCTAAACCTTATACTATCCCAAAAGCCCCACAAAAAGAGCCTTTTATCACCTTTTTCACCTTTTTTTCATCCATCTTTTCCATCCACTTTTGACACTAGTTTGGAAACTTCAAGAGGGTGATTCAAGGCATTCAAAGGAGCTACTTCAAAGGCTAGGCAAGGCTTCTCTAAAGAAAGGTCACATTGTAAGCTTTTAATTGTTTCCTTTTTATAAATAAAGTGTACATGTTGTATTTTCTTTCATTCTTATTTGTTGCATGTTCAATGAAGTAATTCTATGAAGTTCTTATTTCCCTTCCAAACTTTATCAAAATCACATCTTTAAACTTTTAGTAGAGTCCTTCCTTTTGTGAGAGGCGAACTCTTCAGGGTTCCTACCTTTCGAGTTCGTAGCCTTACCCCCGAATCCATTCTTGGGTTTCGCAGCCAGAGTCTTTCTTTATTTCCTTTTTGGTTTTGTCTTGACTTTTCCCTTAAAAAGTCGGGTGGCGACTCCCATTTCGAACCAAAACACATCGGTTGCATAAACTATGGTAAAACATGGTTTTACAACGTGCCGATGCAACTTTAGGGCATTCTTCTTATATCTCTAAATAATATTTGCATAAATCACTCTCTTCTGAGCCTAACATTTAAATGAGCAAATTGGATTAAATTTAGAAGAGTTTGGAACAAGTGGATGTTCACTCTTAAAGGTTTAATTAAAGGACTCATAAAATGCATAAGTAAAGGGAAAATGATTTTACCAAATATTATTCATGAAATGTATGATTAATTCCTTAAAGGGTTTTCAAACGATAAACCCCAACACAAATCACCAAATCACACCCCAATCCGCGTGGACATTCGGAAGCCCGAACGGTGAGGAAAAATGACAACAGGATTTTTGGCGATTCCATTGGGGAGTTTTTCTTAAAGTGGGTAAAACTTGAAAAAAGTTTAGTGTGCTTTAAAATTTTTGGAAGGAAAATGAATTTTTACTTTATATTATTAAGTCATTCTTTTTAGGCGTAATACATTGCATATACCGGGGGACTCCCTTGACATATAATATGTCGTAGGAGCACGTAAATCGACAGTTTAGTTTTTTTTTTTTTAACCACAAAAAAATAACCCATGGGATGCTGGACCGACTATACTTAATTGGTGCCTTTACACCTGTGAGCATTAGACACCACATCCACTCATGCATCATTCTACGAGGTCTCCACTCGAGCCTCCAAGAGCAACACCCCACACATTCAAGTTGCCTTTACACCAAAAATGCAACGGGGAGAGTACATGAGCCGCTAAGCCTTAATAAACTCTTTTGTACATAGAGCCTTGGTTTAGGATACCCCCTTGTTCATATGTAATGCTATGTGCTATGTGTTTAAATTCGTTGTAAAGAGTCAGCCTAAGTTTAGGAGTGTTGTCCTAGTCCATATAGTAGTCATTAGGTTGAGGAGAGTCATGCTTACCAACTAAGCTAATTAACCTTAAAAAACAAATTATGGTTAACCCAGTGGTTGGGCCCATTTATTTATAAAGGTTAATTCTCTTCGTTCATAAAGTAAACTCAACTTCCCTTTGATGATTTTATTTGGCCCTTTACGACATCTCCTTAACAAAGGTCCAATAAACTTGATTAAAAGTCCAAATAAAGTTAGTGGTTAAAGTTCTAGACTGTGTAATGATAACCGGGCTCGAGTAAGTTAATTTATCGATTTAATTATTAAATCCATAATATTTATGGCCGGCCAGTGGTTAGGCCCAACCATATTGAATTTAGCAATTAGGTCCATAAATTAATTACAACTTGTCCATTGTTGGTTTTATTCAGTCCATTACGGTATCCACTTTCCTAAACAAATAAAAATAAAAATGTGTGTAGAAAATAGGTCAGTCCGTCAGTCTTGTCATTATTATAGTCCGCGTAATAGTCAATACAACTTGAGTTGGTCCAAGTAAGAGGTCCGAGTTACGGAGTCTCCTTAAAACGGTCGACCTGTGGATGGAGCCCATCCGAATTGAGAAACACTGACTTGTATCCCTATACTCGGCCCTGATTCACTATACTTGGCTTTATTCGACCCTTTCTAATGACTTGATGTCCTTAGGATCATGTAGAGTTAAGGTCATGCAAACCCGTGTCCCGAGTGAGTCACCTTGTTGAGTCAACATATAGGTTGTGCATATTAGGAAAAGTCCCATATAAGTTTGCTAGGTCATGCATTCATCGGGTTGGGTTGTTAATAAAAGGTCAACCTCTGAACTGTGTGTGGTTTTTCTGTAGTCAGTATAGGAAACCCAAGTCTAGCCTGGATCCCCGTCCCGTCAGGTCGCTTGATCCGTAACTCAGTCTTCGTCCCTTCGGCACCTAGGTCCAAAGCTTCTCGCCGTCTGCAGTTCGACATGTCTTCCGAGGAAAACAATGGGGACAACCAAGTTCAGGAGGCTTTGGTAAAGCTTCTTGAAGAGAAGTTCAAGCAAGTAGAGGGTTCGATCACTTTTGCTGCCTTAGAGCAAGAGAAGAAAGCCGATGAGCACATCGCTTGACAACAAGAACTCATTGAAAGGCAAAACACTCGCATAGAGCAACAACAGGAGACCCTTAATGGTGTTTTAGAAGCTGTGCAATGCATCAACATGGGTATGGGAATGGCAGACAATGATGAGAATGCCATGGAGATTCTCTCTAACCCTCCAGTTGACAAGGGCAAAGGAAAGTTAGGCGAAAGTTCCAGTGCTGGAGCAGTCATTGAAGTACCTGATGACCTGACACCAAGGCCACCACCGTCAGTGGCTATCCCTCAAACTGTCCCAGTCAAAGTTGAGTTGCGTGATGATCTCGTCATTCAAGACATAAAAGCTCAACTGAATGTGTTCAAAGATGCCGTGAGTCAGATGCCGACCTTCACTAACCAGTTCATCGAATTCGAACCACCTGCTGAGATTAATGCTAATATAGTGGGAAAGATGGACATTCCCTTGAAGAAGTTTTATCCATATGAGAATCCAACCCATCATGTATGGGAGTTCAACCGAGTGATGCCACTTCGAGGTGTCACCACTGAACATTACAAGCAAGTCTTTCCATCATCGCTGAATGATGAGGCTTTGAACTGGTACTACGCTCTTCCTCTGGAGGTGCAGGGAGATTGGACTGCACTTCGCAGGGCATTCATCGAGCATTATAGCAAAATTCAAAAGGACAAGGTTACCTTGTCAGACATCATGGCCATTCGATAAGGAGAAAATGAGTCATTTACAGCCTATTATGAGAGGTGACATGCTAAGATATCACAGGTGACTAGCATAATCCCCACAGAAATGCAGCTGGACATGTTTGTCTGTGGTTTAACACCAAGTCTGGCACAACAGTTAGATTTTCATGAAGTTGAGAGTTTTGAGTATTTGAAGAAGCTGTGTCCTAAGTTAGAGGCACTCAAGGAGAGAACTGCTGTGTCCCAAAGTTGGAAGGGCAACAACGTGGGTAGAAGAACTATCAGCGCTCCTAAAGTGGCTGAAACAAGCCTCGTCCAAAATGTGTATCATGGTCCACCTCCGAATCCGACCTACTTTCAATACGATTCATATACCCCACTAGACATGACTTATGCTGTAGCCTTTGATCGATTGCTGAAGTCAAACAAGATCCAGCTGCCAACACCTAGGCCTGAACATGAGACTAAGCGATCGGGGTGGAATAATAATGCCTATTGCAAGTATCACCGGGCTAGGGGTCTTGACACCGACGGTTTTGGATGCTCAAGAACCATATTGAGAAGATGATCCGTTCTGGGGCACTGCAAATACCTAAAGCTGCAAATAAGCCCAATAACAAAAGCAATCCTCTCCCAAATCATACTATCTTTGTGGGAGAGGGCACTTTTGACCTGTCTGAATGTATTACCAACGAAGGAGCACCCGTACTCCTTCCCGAAGATTTGACAGCCTTTACTCTCAATGACATTTGGGTGAGTGACGAAGAGGATATATACGAAGAAGATCATAATGATGACTTTTGGTTTGACAAAGAAGAGGAGACCCCACCTAGCGCTGCGTTCTTAACTAGGTCGGGAAGGTATAATCAGGCGAGGACTGAACCTGTGGTCCCTACGCCAAATCCAAATCCCGCGAGAAGAGAAGCACTTGTTATCCCTGAGAATTTGACAGCCTTTACTGTCAATGGCATATGGACTAACGATGATGAAGACCATTATAATCATGGGGGAGTAACCCACCAACGCCTGGAGGAGCTGAAGAACAACCTGCATGACATGGTTATACATTTAGCTATCCGCCAAGAAAAAAAAAGGTTCGGGAGTATCTGGAACGATAAGATCAGCAGATAGAACAACAACGAGAAACCTTAGATAGTGTGTTAGAAGAGCTTCAACGCCTTAAGGTTGATGCCGATCCTCAGGCTCCGTTGCTAATGAAGAGAAAGAAGTGGACCCGATGGTTGCTGTCCTGTCCAACCCTGAATTTGATCCAAACACCATGATCTCTACTGATGGAAATTGCTGTGAAGTGACGTGGGTCGATTCTGTCAATAATAAATGTACCCTAGTGTTATGAGAACCTTGTAAGGTCCGGTCTGAGTCGAGCACTAGTGGGTCTGTAATCGAGTCTGAGTCAGCTGGGATTAGCCCCAAGTCTGATAAGTTTGTACTATGTTTGCATTCAATGAAGTGAACGTTTTTGAGTATTTCTGCTCTTCTTCCCTTCTCCCTAATTGCTGTGCTAATAGTTATGAATTTGATGCTGAACCTTTAAAAGACTTTAATGAATTAACACAAGCCATGAACAACCACGAGAATCACATGGCACCTATTGAAGAAACCATTGCCATCCAATGTGGGGACGCCTAAAACTCTTCGGGAATCGAAAATTGGCAAATCATTAACCCTGGAGGAGCAACAAGAGTTCACCGCGCTGGTAAAGGAGTTTGTCGATGTCTTCACTTGGTCTTACGAAGACATGCCCGGGATCGACAGAGAAATCGCTGAACACACAATTCCGCTCTATCTAGATGCGAAGCCTGTACAATAGCGGCCTCGCCGAATCAAGAATGAATGGTCGGATAAAATTCATAGTGAGATCAAAAAGCAGTTAGAAGCCAAGTTTATCAGGGCAGTAGAATTACCGGAGTGAGTAGCTAACATCGTTCATGTGCCAAAGAAGGATGGGAAGGTACGGATGTGCGTTGATTTCCGAGATCTGAACAAAGCTAGCCCAAAGGATTGCTTTCCTTTGCCTCATATTGATGTCCTGGTCGATCATACTTGTGGACACGAGCTGCTATCATTTATGGATGGGTATGCTGGTTACAACCAGATCAAAATGACTGAAGAAGATATGGAGAAAACATCTTTCATCACTCCATGGGGGACTTTCTGTTACACTGTTATGCCTTTTGGATTAAAGAATGCTGGTGCTACTTACCAACGCACTGCCACTACCCTACTTCGTGACATGATTGACGTGGAAGTAGAAGTGTATGTAGATGACATGATCATCAAGTCGAAGAGGCGTGAGGACCACATTCCAAACTTACGCAGGTTCTTCCTCAGACTCCACAAGTACAACATGAGGTTGAATCCACAGAAGTGCGCATTTGGGGTGATGTCAGGACAATTGTTGGGTTATATCGTTAGTCAGTGGGGAATAGAGGTTGATCCATCCAAGATAAAATCCATTCAGGACATGCCTTCACCTCGAACAGAAAAGGAGATCCGCGGTTTCTTAGGGCGGGTGCAATATTTGAGCAGGTTCATCTCCAAGCTCACAATGATTTGTGAGCCATTATTCAAGAAGTTGAAGAAGGGAGCGACGGTCGGATGGGATGACCAGTGTCAGGCGGCGTTCGATAAAGTTAAGGCTGACTTAACCAATCCACCGGTACTAGTCCCACTTGTACCAGGAAAGCCATTACTGCTTTACATCATCATCAGTTCAAGCGCTATGGGTGCTTTGTTAGCATAAGAAAGTGATGGTTTAGAACGAGCCATCTATTATATCAGCAAGAAATTTCTTAGGTGTGAGTCCCGCTATTCCGAGATTGAGAAGATAGCCTTAGCATTGGTATGGTCTACGAAGAAGCTTCGCCACTATATGCTCTCTCACTTTATGTATGTGATTGCTGCCTGCAACCCAGTCAAGTACATCATGGAACAACCCACCATCAACAGCAGGATTGCACGATGGGTGGTCATGCTATCTGAATTTGACCTGCATTTTTGACCTCAGAAGTCTATGAAGGGTCGCGCGATCTCTGATTTTCTGGCCGAATTTCCCATAGGAGATCCTAATACTGGGGGTTCGGAATTCAGCGACGAACAAATTTTCCAAGTGGAAGAAGAAACCTGGAAGCTATACTTTGATTGTGCTCCTAACCAGATAGGATGAGGGGCCGGGGCTCTGCTAGTTTCCCCTGAAGACGTACATTTTCCTTTAGCGGTCAAGCTTGACTTTGACGCTACCAACAACGCTGCCGAGTATGAAGCCTGCGTTTTGGGCATGCATACAGTTCTAGAGATGGGAATTGAGAGGTTACGGGTGTTTGGAGACTCTAGTCTGATTGTCAACCAAGCTACCAGCTTGTGGAAGGTGAAAAGTGAATCTTTGGCACTATATCAACAACATTTGTCTAAATTGGTTGAAAAGTTCAAGCATATTGAGTTTAAGTATCTACCGGGAAGCCATAATGAGCTGGCCGATGCGCTAGCAAAACTTTCGTCCATGGTGGCTATGTCAGAAAAGGAGCAAACTTTAGTAGTGGCGGTGGAGAGGAAAACTCGTCCTGCTCATCAACAGTTAACGATCAGCTCCGTCAGCACTGACGCGTGGTTCTTTGATATTTCGCTTTTTTGAAAGATGGTGCATATCCGCTGAATGTCGAACGTTGAGCCAGGAGGGCTATCCGTCTGGTAGCCTATTGCATTATTCAGGACCGTCTGTACAAGAAAACTGCTACGAGGATAAACCTCTTGTGTGTTGATGAGGAGGAAGCTAAGAAAACTGCCACACCAGAAGGGGAAGAACTTGTCCAGCCCGTGAACCTGGATCAGCTGAAAAGATATTATGTAGACATGCACTATCTTATAAAAGCAAGCAACCGAATTGCCAATAGGCCACTTGCTTATGAGAGAAAAGAAAAAAAGAGAAAGAAAAAAAAGAGTGAAAAACTATAGAGTGGCTGACTTGAAAACCTCTTTGAGGCGAGTCTGGCAAAAGGAGAGTACAAAAAAAAGAACAAAAAAAAAAAAGAAAAAAAGAGAAAAATGAGAGACTAACTTGAAAATCCCTCGAGACAAGCTAGGTAAAAGGAGATAATAAAATATTGCAGTTGAAGATGCGCCTTTGAAGGACGAGAAGAAGATCGTGGCTTGTGTTGATTCTTATAAAACATAATGTAATATTTTGCTTCTTATATCAATAAAAGGAGTACATCTTTTTAATACATTTTGTTTTATTAATTTTCTAAAGGAAAAACATCAAATAACAAAAATACATAGCATACGCATTTCTTCCATTTCATTTCTTTTCTTTCCATCCTCTTTATTTAGTACTACGTCTAGTCCTAGTTGAGTTGGAGTCGGTTTAGGCCCGTTAGTGCTCATTCGGTCGGACTTGCATGTCTCTCCTTTCTAAGATAAATCTCTTGTTTAGAACCCGACCCAGGGTCATTAGCAACAATGACGCTCTTCAATTTCGGAGTGTCTCGAGGAGGCGAGCGTGATTGCCTCTCACGCCAATGGTTTGCGCCAACAGTACTAGTAAGCCAACTCCGGTATCCATCTGTTGAGGTGGTGGAAATACAGCTCGGGGAAGGAACTTCCACTCCTGTCCGTTTCTTCCAGTATTTAATCCACGATTCGACCACTGACCCTCGAAGGTGAGTAAGATCAGGAACCTCGCAAGGAAGAAGAGGGATGTCTTGAGAATGGCCCATTTGTCGCATGACTCGATCGGGGAAGTAATAGGTTAACTCAGTCAGGCCTAGGAGAATGATGTGTGCCGCCTTTCGGGAGTGGTTAGAGAAGCACGACACTTTCCACCATTGAACCCACCACCAGATTTCTTTGTGGTTTTTGAGGAAGACGATCCATTCATCAAAGTTGCGGCGAGTATTGAATTTCCTTTTGCGTTGGCAAAAGTTTGCTAGTTCCGAAGAAGTGATGGGAGAGAAAATCATGTCCAAGTGCTCCATAAGCCACATGTACAAGCAGAGGAAAGGAAGTGAGAATTTTGGTTGCAGATATTAAAAAAAGAATACAACCGAAATTAAAAAAAAAAGAAATCGGCAAGTGATTCCACATGGATTATTTGGGCAATCCATGCAAAATCATAAAAAAAATAATAAAAAAAGAAAGAAAGGCCGATACTCACTTGGAGAGCAAGGGGGCTTCCCCGGAAAGTTTGTTTGGTGGTCCATGAATCGAGGCCAAGGAGGATTCCGCAACCATCATAGGAGCAGGGTTGTAGCCTCGGGACATTACGTCTACAACATGGATGAGAGAAAGCGGTGCAAAACCCGAACCACCATGGTAAAATAAATATTCGACCAAAATAAAAAAACCAAACCTCGCACTCGCAAAGCCGGGTTGAGTCTGAGCGCCTCTGGTGATTGAAAGAACTCCACCAAAGCTTGCAAGTTGACCATGTTGTCCACCAAAATATGTCCTAGTGCCCGGTGGTTGAAAGTCGTTAGTTCCTCGAACTTTTCATGGTAATTGTGAGCGAGAGGAGGAGTTGTAGGAGGAGCGTAGAGATCAAAGCCAAGCATGCAAGCCCATTCCTCGGGGAGGAGACACAACTCGTTCTGGGAAAAGCGAAAGACATGGAATTTAGAGTCCCAAAAAGTCAAGGCCGCTTTAAGAAATACCTAGTCGATCTTCACTTGTTTTAGGCTCAAAATCAAGGTTAGATTGTAGTATGTGAGGAGCCGTTTTTCGGGTTTGCTGAGTGAGTTCATCCATGAGTTAAGTTTCCTTTCGAAGGCTATGTTTGAAACAAGAAAGGAAGGGTTGAGAGAAAATGAGAATGGGATTCCAAAATGGCAAAGCTAGTTAATAGCCTCAGTGTTGGACTGTACATGGCTATTCAATCAGACCTTAAGGGATGTATGCAACATCTAGCAACGTGTTCGGATGAACCACGATGGCTGCCATCGTGTGAAGGCTGATCGACCACCAGAAGGGGGAATGAACTTTTTTTGTGACTTCACACCCCTATGTACATGCACCCATGTAAGAGGAACACGGTTTGCTACGTGTCTTGTATAATATTGTTTATCCTTTTTCTTCTTTTGTGTAAAAATGTAATTTTCTTTTAGGATTAAAATTTTTTGTATTTAGTTTAATTTCTTTTGTACATTGTTTTCCTTTCATTTCTTTTCTTTATTGTAAACAGTCAGAGGTTGACCTAAATAAATAAAAATGGGGAACTTGCATGTAGCATATTTAGAGAGTCAAAATCACATAAACAGAGCCTGCCTGATTGCATTTTATTTCGTGCGCATTTCTTCATTACATGGCAATTCATTCGCATAAAGAAAAAATGATGAGAAAAGGGGAAGCCTTGCCGCAATGCCTAGTAGTTCCTGCCAGAGCTACCACTACCGAACAAGCTTCTGAAAGCTATGTCGGCAAAGGAGCCCGACTGCGATTCGTCCTGATTACCAGAAAGACCGGGCAAGAATTGGCTGGAAGGCATGCCACGAAGACTAGAGTCTGGATAGTCCTGGCTAAAGCCAGGGGGCTGACTGTAAGGAACAATGGATTGAACATGGTACTGAGTGCCTACGGACTAGGCACTCTATCCATCGAACCTTGGAATCCACTCGATTCCGAACAATCTTCCACCATGAACTCCGGGATGTTGGGAGACCTTTGTCTCGAGGAACTGGCATAGGGATCGCGAGGCACACCCATCAGATCTTGATCCTTGCGCCTGGATGGTCCTGCCCCTGGATCTCCACGATAAAATCTGCTACCTATTTCTCCTGTTGAAGAATGGTGAGGAGGATGTCTCGATGAACTTCCAGAACGTGGCAAGCTCATGTGAGAATGAGCTTCATTATCCTCATCGGCAGCGGCAGGCATAGGACCCCAGTATTGGCCATTCTCGAAGTTCTGATCAATGAACTCTCAGGCCGTGATACCTTTCCTTAATAGAACACGGTTATGAGCATATGCTTGCTACACAAGGAAGAGGTCAATGAGAATCAATGCTACATGATAAGAATTGGTCAAGCATGTGACTTACTGGGTTTGAATCGAAAAACTGTAAAGCTTCATGATCATTAGGCACGAGCGGGATAAATCCAAATAGCATATCTTCACCCTCCACTTGTTCAGGTTCCTCTGCATGCTGGTCCAGATGAGGATCATAATATCCTCCCAGCTACAGCAAGATGAGATTGTTAAGCGCCAGAAGTCCACAGTATTAACGCGAGAGCAGAAAAATCCGTACTTGAGCAAAAGCAAGGCATCCTCTGTGCCGAAGAGCCACCTCCTCCAAGTTGTCTTTAGGCATAACGAAGTTGACCGCTGATTCACTGATCAGTAGCCGTGTCATTTCACCTTCTTCCAAAGCTTGCTTATCAAAGATAAGCTCAGGAGGATCCATGGGTACTCTTGGAGGCCATTCTCCAGTATGCTGAAAGAAGAAGCATTCCCCCAAGTAGAAAGCAAGGCCAGAAGGACCTTCTAGTAGCAAGCGGAGCTCGCTCGCTTCCTTTGCGAGACAAATGTCAAAATGAAGACTCTCCGAACCATATCCATTCCATGGAAACCGAACGATGTCCTCCTGCAAAGATCGTCGTCATGAACAGCTTAAAGAAAAGGGGTAAGGAGAAAAACAAGACATACCGGTCTGAGGTTGTTGATAATTCTCCTAAGGCCATTCAAGTCCTTGAAATGATATTTCGACCGATGGTAGCCTAATGTTTCCGCCCATCACTAAGCGACCAGGACACGCAAATTGCTATTGTTGCTTCCACCTACTGTAGGAAGGAAGTATGCTAAAACCCACACCTATACATCAGGGATGGTTCTTAGTAAAAAGGAGGAATTTTCACACCAGAAATTTCTGTGAGAAAAGATCTCGGAGCATACCTCCAAGACTCGCCAAAGACTACTCCCCAGTTTGAGTTTCTTAGATTCCGTAGCTCTCGGACGCCCCACTGTGTCATAACCAGTAGGCCGGCAGGCAACCCGCATTCCCCTCACCAAATGGGCATAAGCAGCAACTGCCCAGTTGAAAGATCTCACCTTGCCATAATCCAGGAGGTGATGCGCCCAAGAGAGAGTGATTGTGTCCCCACGGTTCGCAAAGATAGTCGCATTGAAGAAGTGCACTAACACAATAAACTGACGTTGAAAAGTGGGGAGGCTCTCAAACCCTTCGCTTTTTATGACTGCCACCAAATGCGTGCATCGTGGAGCGCCAACCCGCTCTGCTAATGCAGTAGCAGGTTGCAAAAGCGCGTGAATGCGAGGGTCGACATCCCTCTGAAAATCCAACAACTAGCCACCCCAGCTAAGGCCAGTGATCATCGCGAAGTTAAAAGGAGTAAGCATCATCTCGCCAACGGGAAGGTGGAACGAATTAGCAGTATCCCAGAAACGCTCCACGATAGCCCGGCCGAAGGTTCTCTTGCTGCGAATTTTCCATGCCCTTAAACAGTCCAGGAAAGGGCCAAAGCCTACGTCCCTTATAGTAATCGAATAGAACGCACCCACTTTCGCATGGAAGGACAAGGCTATTACGCCCTGTATACTCCCACACGCCTTAAAGGAGTCCTCCTACAACAGGTCAATAGAAAAACCTAAGGTGTAAAGAACTTTAAGCAAAATTCAGAGTAACTAAGGTTGCTTTAAAATTCAACTTAAAGTACTACAACAAATAGCATGCAAAACGACTGCAAAAAAAGGAAACATGCTATGTGAGTTAGAAGGTGCATACCGAGTCATGGGAACGAAAGAATCATGCATGCTCGTCCTGACGGAAGACCAACTGAGCTGGAGTAAAATCCCTGTTGGGATATTCTCGCTGCACCGTCCTGGCATAAGGACGCTCTTCAACCGCCGGTTGAGTAGTACGTCTGCGTCCCCGTCGAAAGAGATTCATCCTTTTGCAACAAATTCATAAACACCCAAAATATTTTCCAGAGAGAGAATAAGAGCTAAGATAAGAGGAGGAGCTCGGGTATGAAGCATCGAGGAGTGCCGAGTTTCAAGCTCCATTTATAGGCGAATTGAGTGAGCTCCTACAGCTACATGTCAGCTCATCATTGGCCCCAGTTGAAGGCTGATCGGCCTACAAGACCACCTACAATAATTACATTCAATGGTCTCCTGCATGGCCTGCAAAAGCTGCGTTATACGAGTTGAAAGATTCCTTTCCCAGTTTTGGCTGATCGACCTTGGAAAGGAGGAAGTTTTGTTATCTTTCTCCTTTATTCTCTTCCCAATGGGGTGCATCTTTCCAAAGCTATGCATGACCAAACGCCAAACGTGCCAATAAAGAAGAGGGTGTTCTTCTCAAGATCAAAGCATCCATTACCCAAAAGGAAACAAGTCCCAATGTCTATACTGTCGTAATCCAAGGTAAGGTTTCCGGACCAAAATTCGAAATTCATTAGAATTGACAAAAACTATTTTGCATTTTGCAGGAAAATAAGAGCCATTGGCACCGCGACTAGTGAAGTCTTCACCCCAAGGCCATCGACATCGTGACCGGTGAAGTCCCTCGGCATGGAATTGCCATCATCATCATCATCATCATCAAAAAAGACCAAAAACAGGGTCGCCGATCGGCGTAAGTCCCCAACATCCGAGCCATCGGCATCGTGCCCAATGAGGTCTCAACAACCAGGGCCATTGGCAGAGTTTCAATGCAGTCCCAACCCTGAGCCATCGCCAACGTGCCTGATGAAGTCTAAACTCCCAGGGCCATCGACACGGCGATCGATAAAGTCCCTCGGCATTAAACATGCCAACAGTCATCAACATCGACACCAGGAAAGACTGGAAACGACACTGGGAAAGACTAGAAAATCAACATCAAACTCCAAGAGCCATCGACATCGTGTCCGATGAAGTCTCTCCAACAAGTAAGGCGTTGATGTATGTGCAGGCAATCTAATTAGATTGCACTTGCCTGGACAACACTAAAGGCCCTTCCTGATCTTGATTGTTCAAACCAAAGCTTTTCCTAGGGATGGAAAAGCATCAAGGAACAAAAAACAAATAAGAAAAGATAGAAAACCTGTGTAATTCAACTGATACAGATCACACCTCAGTAGAAAACACAAAGGCAAAACTCAGCCTATGATCTGGATACAGTCCACACCACCAGAGCACACACCAAGCCCTACTTAGCACCTTCTAAGCTTGCTAAAGCTTAGTTACAGACAAGCAGAAGAATTGAGAGTTTTTAGAGATACTCACAAACACACAGGAGCAAACTCGACTGGTTTCTCATTCATTCACTCATAATGAATACTATTACAACAGGAGCTGCTTACATTTGCTTCTTTGAGCAAGTAGCTGGCTGTAACCGAGAGATTAAGGCTTTCCTAAGCATTAGGAAACCTCTAATCTATGTCTAAGTTAACTTAACACACATAAGTAAGCTACTTACAACTAATATATTACATAATTACATCAGTTTGAATGAAGAAAAACAGCAAAAGAAAATAAAAAGGGTTGGCTGAATCTGGAACTGCCAGCAGTTGCTTCTTCTGCCTGAGTCATGCTTCCACTGAGCTTATTATAATCTTTCCTTGGCCGCTGAAGGTTGCTGGTTGTATTAGCAATTAAGGACAGTCGATCATTAAATGGTAAAATGACCAAATGACCTTATTAATACTGGAAATGCCAACACTGTCCAGCTGCTGATGTAGCCAATATTCCCTGGGCTAAACATGTTGCAGAAAATGTCCAAGGACATCAGTCACCTGCACTCCTCGACCAAAGGCCATTGATGACCCAAGGAACATATAGAACCTACCAAATGTCATTGCCTTGTCCTGCTGCAGCTTGTAGTAGACCTTGAAATAATCTGAACCCTGATTTCACAGGTTGGGGTTCTGCCAAGGTCCAATTGCTTCAATTGGACTTATGTTCTAAGGCCAAGTCGCCTTTGCAGGCTCTGGGTGAACATCTTACTGCCTTTGAATGCTTCAAAATTCCCCTAGGACCTGTCTTTCTTACTGCCTTCATTCTTGTTGTAGGAAGGACTTAATCCCTCCCGAGCTTCCAGCCAGATCAAGGTGTATGTAAGACCTGCTGAAATCCTCAGGACAGAAAGTCCTCCTTAGGTCCCCTCGAGTGTCCAAAAGCAATGCTGATGTGGATGGACCTCCATCATCCCCCTCAAGTTCAGAAAAGTTTGACCTCAAACTTGGCAAACCTTCATCTTCTGGATAATAAGGTCTGAGATCTGCCACATTAAAAGTTGCACTTCGTCCATAATCCTCTGTCAAATCAAGTTTATAAGCATTCTCATTGACTTGTTCAAGCACCTCGAATGGACCATCAGCCCTGGAAACAAGCTTTCCTTTTCTCCTGTTAGGAAACCTGTCTTTTCTGAGGTGTAACCAAACCAAATCACCTGAAACAAATGTAACTCTCCTCCTCTTTTGATTTACTGCTGCTGCTATTTTCTCATTATACTTCTCAATTTGCTGTTGTACTTGCTGATGGAACTCTTTAATTTACTTGGCCCTCAAATCAGCTTCATAACTAAACTTGATTGAAGTAGCTTGAGGTACTAAATCCAATGGAGTGATTGGATTTAGTCCATAAACCACTTGAAATGGTCAATGACCAGTAGCTTTACTAGGGGCTCTATTGAATGCAAACTCTGCCTGTGGTAGCAAAGTATCCCAACTGCCTTTGTTTCTTGCCACCAAACTTCTCAAAAGTGCACCTAAGGTTCAGTTGGTAACCTCAGATTGGCCATCTGTCTGAGGATGACAGGTGGTGCTAAATTTGAGTTGAGTTCCCATCTTCTTCCACAATGTGATCCAGAAATGGCTTAGAAACTTGGTATCCCTGTCGGAAACCATAGACCTAAGAATGCCATGTAACCTGACTACCTCTTGAAAGTATAAACCAGCAACTTTCACAGCATCATAGGTAATATTGCAAGGAATAAAATGAGCCATTTTTGAGAATCTATCAACAACAACCATAATAGAGTCTTTACCTCTCTGGGTTCTTGGTAGTTCCACAATAAAATCAAGACTTATATCTTCTCAGAGACTTCTAGGAACAGGCAAAGGGGTATAAAGCTCTTGGGGTAGGCTTTGACTCTTGGATAGCTGACATATGTTGCACCTCTTGATAAGATGCTCTACATCTCTTCCCATCTTTGGCCAGAAATAATGTTCCTTCAGCATAAGCAATGTTTTTTGTATGCCAAAGTGTCCTGCTAATCCTCCTCCATGTACTTCAGAGATTAATAATTCCCTCATACTGCTTCTGGGAATGCATAATCTGCTTCCTTTGAATAAAAATCCATGATCTGTATGATACAGACCCTGAGGATGCTGTTGACAAGCCAGAAACTTGTCCTTGAAAAATATTCTCCCTCTGCTCAGCTTCCTCATCAATGACAGAACTACTAAGGACCCTCCTGATCACCAACATTTCACCTTCATCAGGTCTGGCCTCAACTTCCTCTTCATCATACACAGGATCTCCTTCAGGTTCATCAAACTGTTCATCCTCAACAGCTGACTCAGGTTCGACAAACAGTGCTGCTTGATATTCTGCTAAGGTCACTGCTCTTCTGTTTGGACATTCTGAGGCTAGATGTCCAAGACCTTGACATCTAAAACATCTCCTCTCAGGGAACGGTTGATTAGTAGGGACTGGGGTTCTTTGTAGGGGATTTTGAGATTGTGTTTCAGGTGGTTTAGAGGTTGGGTATCTTGTTTGTGGTTGTGGGGATGGATAGGCTCTTTGAGGTGGATTATAGGATTTGTGGTAATGGTCTGATTTGGTTTGAGGATAGGTTTTGGCTGGATACTTGCTTCCATACTCCTTCCTTTGGGCCTTCTTCTGCTGTTCCACCTTATGAGCCAAAGAATTCAGCTCATCAAGTGAATGATACACCTGTAGCTCAACAACATTCTTGATGTTTTCATTCAATCCTGCAAGATACCTCATATAGGTATGAACTTCATTCTCCTTCAATGTTATATTTCCACAACAGATGTTCAAACTTTTGGGTGTAGTCCTCAACAGATTTGCTGCCCTGGACCAAGTGTTGAAGCTTGAAATAATTCTCCTTCATGTAACTTTCAGGTAAGAATTTCTCCTTGAGTTTCTGCCTCATTTCAACCCATGTATTGACCTTAGGTTCATCTATCTCTTCTCTCCTCCTTTGAAAGTTATTCCACCATGTAGATGCATATTTCTTCAGCTTTAATGCAACTAACTTCACCTTGTTCTCCTCAGACAACTCCCTCAAATCAAACACCCTCTCCACTGTTTGCAACCAATCCAAGAACACATCAAAATCTAACTCCCCTCCAAACTCAGGAATATCTATTTTGAAATCCAACTTCTCAACTCTTCTATCCTCCCTCCTTTCTTCTCTTGTACTCCTACTCCCAGATTCTCCTCCACTACTCCTAGATAACCTTCTTACATACCTCCTTCTTCTCTGATACCTAGGTCCTCTGCCTCCTCTCCCAATTTCACTAAAAGGTTTCCCCTCCTCTTCTTCTTCTTCAAATTCCACATCAGATTCTCCATTGATCCTTCTCATGTGCAACCTCATTTAATATTGTAACTGTTCTCCCATAATTTTCATTCTCCCCTCCATTTCCTCCTTCTCCCTCAAGGCTTGTTCTGCTATTTCTTGAGGTGTTTTGCTACAGCCCGACATTATGAACTACTCAAATAACACAAACAGACCTTCCTCCAAGATGAAACTTAGCTCTGATACCAATTATGATGTATGTAAGGTCGCTAAGATCAGAGTATTGACCTCACAGTACACCACATTAACACTTATCACACACAATCTGACCTCACAACAGAGAATCAAACACAAATACACCCAAAATAGAACCTCACGCCAAGAAATCAATTACAACCTCCTCAAAACAGAACACAAACACCAATGAACGATTGGATGAAATGGATGATGATTAAATGATGATTGGATGAACAAACTTACAATCAAACAGTAACCGAATATAGTCTTGAGGCTCGAGCTGATACAGTCCCACCACTGCTAGAACTTCAAGGGCAATGGACTGGATGACCTCAATGGATACAGGGGCACCACCATCGAGATTATCAAGCTTTACACCCACCACAAGGATTGCCAAATCCTTGCTACTGTAGTAGAATTAACCAAGAATGAGAGTTTAACGTCACTCACATACAAGAGGCTCAATCAAGGCACTCAAAATGCTATTAATTTCACTGATAGATGATCCTCACAAGCTGCCGATTACAAGCTATATAAACCTAGGGTTGAGTTAGAGGATTAAGGGTTTCCCCTTGCTCAAGAAACTCACTGATTAAGCATTATGTTATTTAACTAACTTAGTAAGCTAATTAAACCTCATTACAAACCGGATAACATTAAAATAAAATGAAATAAAATCTAACAAACGCGTTTTCTTTATTACAAACAGTTATATCACTTCACAAGCTGGAAATGGCCTCAACAGCTCGGAAGTGAGTCTTCAAGGAAAACCTCAATGCAGGATCACCTCATAGAACTGGAATATCCTCAACAGTCCAGAAGTGATGACTTCAAAGAGGACCTCAAAACTAGCAGATATCTCCACTGAGCTGGAATGTCCTCAACAGCTCTAAATTAAAGTCTTCAAACATGGGTGAGGACCTCAATCCAAAGATATGGAATTGAGAAATAACCTCATTGGCTGGCTGTTGTTGTTGATGTTGATGTTGTTGCTGCTGGATGACCTCATGACCTGCTGAACCATCATGAAACACTCCTGGATGTCAGTGTTTGATGCTGATGATGGTGAGGTCGTTGCTGCTCCTGATGTTGGCTCCTGATCACTTGGTGCTGGACTTTTTATGTTTGATGGAGGACCTCCATCAGGTAGGGTTTTATCTTCCAAGTTAATAGAAAGATAAAGAAAGAAATTATCCTAACTGTATTGACAGAAAGATAATATCAGATAGAACTAAGCTTCTAGCTTGAATCCACAAGTTAGACAACCTAGGGCTAACTTGATCTAGACCGCAACCTAGGATCAAGCTCTTCCTAACCATTTGGGTGCCAGACTAAGATACAATAGAAGAAAAGGGGAGAGGTTTATCCAAACACTCTAGGGGGTAAGCTCAAAGCTTGATTCATATTTCAAAACTGGATTGTGTAAAACGATTATAAGCCTAAGCTATTTATACTAACTAAGTCCTAAACCTCCTAGGACCATCAAGATTGGCGTGCAAGCCATCTTTTCCTACTAGGACTCTATTACTTAGCATGCAAGCCAAGGACTCCTAATACTAGACGCCATCTACTCCATCTCCCCCTTGGATTAGGACTCCTTATCCTAAAGGGAGGTTGTTATAAGAGATAATAATCCTTTTAGGATTTGGCTTTCCTAATCCAAGATGGATTGGTTACAAAATAAGCCAACCTTATCTAGGATTACAAGACTAACTTGGCGCCTAATCTAACTATATCACACGCCTATCACACACACACAGACCTTCTAGAATATTCTAGAACACTTTAGAATATTCTAGACTAATCTAGACTCCTAATAAAATAAATCACACCAACATAATAAAAGCTATTAAATAAAAGTTACATCCAAAAGATCAAAATGTGATGAATCTTGAACTTGGGCCTTTGGACGTGAATTATGGGCTTTTCTTGGGCTAGATTGACGTGGCCCTGTAGAGCTTAGGATGTTTGGACATCCTCTTGCCATAAGGAGCACACAATATGGATGGGCCTATGGGCCTCTATGCTCATTCTTTCCTCCATAGCTTGCTTCTTTTCCTTGAAAATGTATTGGGCCTCTTGGGATGTATTTGGCGTGGGCCAAAATACATCATTCCCCCCTTATTGGAAGAAGTTTGTCCTCAAACTTGGAGGGTGTGTTGTCTTCTTCACTTGGACCCATACTTTCGTTCTCTTCTTGTAATAGTAGACAACAACATCCGGTCCACTAGGGAGTTTCATAACCTGGTCCATAAGTCTCATAAAAGGAGTGAGATTGTTAGTTAGACCACAAGGCATGGTTAACCTTGCAAAGAGATCTCCTTTAGCTTTGAACTCAATTTTCCCTTCTTGAATTCGAACCATATAGTGCCCACTTCTAAGATCTCCAATTCTTGGTATAGGAACCCTGTATTTGAGCTTGTTGGTTCCTTGGTGTAAAGTTCCCTTCTTCTTGTGCAGTAGGGCGTTAGGACTGAATATAGCCTTGGACTGGAGATTGCTAACTGCAGTTGGAACCCTTGGGACAGCACTAGGGTTCACGAAAAGCTTGATTGCACCTGGAGTTGGTGTAGCTTGTTTGCTCTCATGAGGGGTGACGAGAGTGGGCTCTTTGTGGGCCAATCATGGCTAGGGTTCGATGTGATGACCTCCTTTTGACCACTAAACTCAGGGCGTTCAGTGATCATAAAAGTGATGAGCTTCAGGTCACCTTCTTTGAGTTTGGATGCTTTTAGCGGAGCTAAGGTCACCTTCTTATTTTTCACCATGAAAAAATAGGTGTTTTCTCTTCCATCGTGCATAACGCTCCTGTCAGATAGCCATGGTTTTCCAAGCAGAATATGACAAGCATCCATAGGTAGTACATCGCACCATATCGAATCTTGATAAGACTTCCCAATAGAAAAGCTTACCAAACAGCGTTGATCCACTTTCAATCCTTTACCCTGGTTAAGCTATTGAACAGTGTAGGCCGAGGGATGAGGACTCGTCGAGAGTTGAAGCTTGTTCACCATAGTAAGGGAAGCTACGTTGGTACAACTTCCACCATCAATGATCAAAGAACAGACTTTCCCTTGCACAGTACAACGAGAATGGAAGATGGCTTCCCCTTGTTGTTGGTCTTCAGGAACAGGAGAATTAGTAAGTACTCTCCTCATGACCAACATCTCTCCTTCGTCTGGTTCTTCTACAACCTCATCAGTAGGTTCACCATGATGAGCTCACGGTTCTTCCTCTATATCCTCTGGTTCAGGTTCAAAGAGAGCATTTTGAACTCCAAAAGTGTGATGGCTCTCTTGTTAGGGCACTTAGAAGTAATATGACCGAGCCCTTGACACCTGAAGCACCTCTTCTTGTCCATAGGCGTGACTTGTGGAGGTTTAGTCACGGTCTGGGGCGTAGGGTGAGGCGTTCTTGTGGCGGACAGATGGGAGTGGGTTTGGCTCTTTTGTGGAGTGTAAGATTGAGGCGAGTAGGGAGTTCTTTGGGAATTAGGGTTCCTGTTTAGTGTCTCCTTGCCTCTTCTTTTCTTTTGCTGTTCCACTTTGTTAGCCAATGTACTCAATTCATCAAGAGTTTCATAAGGTTGAAGTTCCACCACATACCTTATGTTGTCGTTTAAACCAACAAGATACCTCACAAGAGTTTGAGGTTCATCTTCTTTCAGATCATACCTCCAGAGTAGGTGTTCGAATTCTTTTGTGTACTTTTCAACAGATTTAGATCCCTGGGATAGTTGCTGCAGACGAAAATAGTTGTCTTTGAAGTAGCTTGCAGGAAGAAACTTTGAATGGAGTTTCTTTTTCATCTTTTCCCAAGAGCGGATCTTTTCTTTCCCGGAATGCTGTCTTTTCTTCTGTAGGTTAGTCCACCAAATACTAGCATGCTTTCGAAGTTTAAGAGCAATGTGTTTCACTTTCTTATCATCAGCGACATCTTTCAGATCAAAGACTCGTTCGACAGTTTGAATCCAATCAAGAAAGATTTCAGGATCAAGATTGCCGTTGAATTCAGGGATGTCAACTTTGAAGTCGAGTCTTTCTTCTCTTGGAGGGGGTCTAGGGCGACGTGACCTCCTGCTTGAGCCAGTAGAGTGCTTAGTTTCGCTGGGGCTGCTGGGGACGGCCTACTCTTCAGGACTTCGGGGCCTCCTTAATTGCAGATTCATGTATCGCTTCAGTTGATCAGAAAGATAAGCGACTCTTCCTTCCAGTTCAACCTTTTCGTGCTTCCATTGCTTAGTAGGATCTTCACCTTCATGGCTGTTGCTTCCAGACGCTATGGGAAGGGTTTTGAAGATTTGGGAATGGAGGGGAAATGTGTTTGGGCTGTTTGAGGAGTTTTAGGGTCGCAGGTTGGTACTAAATATTTGAAGGTTATGTGTTTGGTATTGTAGGTTAAGCTTGTGGACTTGCAGGTTAAGCTTTTGGACTTGCAGGTTAAGCTTTGGACTTGCAGGTTAAGCTTTTGGCTTTGAAGGTCATGTGTTTGGTTTAACACTGGGGAATTCAGGGTTGCACTCAACACTAACCTAGAGCTCTGATACCAAAATTATGATGTATAATGGGATCAAAGATTGAACCTTGATCAATTACACATCAAGGAGACGTGCAACCAATCTAGGAACAGGGGGTGATTCACGTGAAATATGGTAAAAGAGGGATGAATCACGTGAATAAGAGAGAGAGAAGGGTGGAAAAATAGGTTGTTTTGTCGTGAGGACTTTTGTGAATTCAAGAAACAATAAAGATTGAGTCTTGAATAGGGAAGAGGGGATCTTGATGGAGGTTTATGGGAGAGGGGTGGACGAAATAAGGAGGGAGAATTTGGGATGTGGCGTGAGGCCTCTTGTGGGGGTAAGGATGATATTGATTGATGGAGTTTGTTGGATGAGAGAGAAAAGGTTGTTGGGAGGTCGTTATGGAGAGAGAGGGAGTTGGTTGAAGATATTCGTGAGAGAGAGAGGGAGATGGACGAATAGAGAGAGGAGGGGGTGACGTTTGGTGAGGGTGTAAGGGGTAGGGTTTTATCTTCTAAGTTAATAGAAAGATAGAGAAAGAATTATCTTAATTGTGTTGACAGAAACATAATATCGGATACAACTAAGCTTCTAGCTTGAATCCATAAGTTAGACAACCTAGGGCTAACTTGATCTAGACCGCAACCTAGGAGCAAGCTCTTCCTAACCACTTAGGTGCCAGACCAAGATACAATAGAAGAAAAGGGGAGAGGTTTATCCAAACACTCTAGGGGGTAAGCTCAAAGCTTGATTCATATTTCAAAACTGGATTGTGTAAACGATTATAAGCCTAAGCTATTTATACTAACCAAGTCCCAAACCTCCTAGGACCATCAAGATTGGCGTGCAAGCCATCTTTTCCTACTAGGACTCTATTACTTGGCATGTAAGCTAAGGACTCCTAATACTAGATGCCATCTACTCCATCTCCTCCTTGGATTAGGACTCCTTATCCTAAGGGGAGTTGGTTACAAGAGATAATAATCCTTTTAGGATTTGGCTTTCCTAATCCAAGATGGATTGGTTACAAAATAAGCCAACCTTATCTAGGATTACAAGATTAACTTGGCGCCTTATCTAACTATATCACACGCCTATCACACACACACCTTCTAGAATATTCCAGAACACATTAGAATATTCTAGACTAATCTAGACTCCTAATAAAATAAATCACACCAACATAATAAAAGCTATTAAATAAAAAATACATCCAAAAGATCAAAATGTGATGAATCTTGAACTTGGGCCTTCGGACGTGAACTATGGGCCTTTCTTGGGCTAGATTGACGTGGTCTTGTAGAGCTTAGGATGTTTAGACATCCTCTTGCCATAAGGAGTGATGTATTTCGGCCCACGCCTAAAATACATCTGTCTAGCCTAAGTCTCACTTTTGGGGACCCTAGGCTCATGGATGGAAATGGAGGCTCACATAGCCATGGGCTTACCTTTGGAGACTCAAGATTCATAGAGGATGATGGAAACCTATCCATGTCAAGTCCAAAGAAGAAGGCCCAATTCAATTACAAGGAAGTAGAACGGGCCAAAAGGAAAGAATGAGCATAGAGGCCCATAGGCCCATTCATATGGTGTGCTCCTTATGGCAAGAGGATGTCCAAACATCCTAATATCTGCAAAGTCACGCCAACAAGCCCAAGGCAAGGCCCAAGTTCACGTCCAAATAGAGCTTCATCAATTTTGATTTAATCTTTTGGATGTAACTTTATTTTATTAGCTTTATTATTTTGGTGTGATTTCTTTTAGTTTTATTTTAGAATAATGTAAGATGCCAAGTATATTATAAACTTTAGCATCAAGTCATAAGAAGTCTAATAGGAGTCTAAATAAATCCAGAATATTCTAAGGTGTTCTAGAATATTCTAGAAAGGTGAGTTTGTATGTGTGTGTGGCGTGTGGAAGACTAACTTAGGCGCCAATTTTGTCTAATATTGTCCTAGATAAGGTTGGTTATCTTGTAACTAACCCATATTGGATTAGGAAGCCAATTGCAAATAGGATAAGGTTGTTGTAACCAACTCCCCTTTGGATAAGGAGTCATAATCCAAGGGGAAGTTGGAGTAGTAGGCGTCTAATATTAGAATTGTTGGCTTGCACGCCAAGCTAGGGTTTACTAGAAGCCCTAGGTTTGAGTCTAGTATAAATAGCTTAGGCTTGTAATCGTTTTAGACACAATCCAGTTTAGAAATATGAATCAAGCTTTGAGCTTACCCCCTAGAGTGTTTGGATAAACCTCTCCCCTTTTCTTCTATTGTATCTTGGCATGGCACCCAAGTGGTTAGAAAGTGCTTGATCCTAGGTTGCAGTCTAGATCAAGTTAGCCCTAGGTTGTCTAACTTGTGGATTCAAGTTAGAAGCTTAGTCTATCCGATTTTATCTTTCTGTCAATACAATTAAGATAATTTCCCTCTTATCTTTCTATCAATATCGAAGATAATCCCTTTGATTACCTCCTTCATCCAAACGTCTCTCTCCCATCCTCCCTCTCAATCGTTCACTCTTCTCTCTCTCACACAAAATCCTCAACAAACTCTCTCTCTCTCCATAACAACCTCCCAACAACCTTTTCTCTCTCCTCCAACAAACTCCCTCAATCAACACTCTCTCCTCCTCCACAAAGGCCTCACGCCATCCCTATACTCCCTCCCTAATTCGTCTACTCTCTCCCACAAGCCCCCATCAAGAATCCCTCTTCCCTATTCAAGATTCAATTCTTATTGATTCTTGAATCCACAAAAGTCCTCACGACAAAATAGCCTGTTTTCCCTCCACTTTCTCTCTCCTATTCACGTGAACCATCTCTCTTCTGCCCTAATTCATGTGAAGTGTCCCATGTTGAGATTGGTTGCATGTCTCCCTTGATGTGTAATTGATCAAGATACAATCTTTGATCCCATAATACATCATAATTTTGGTATCAGCGCTCTAGGTTAGTGTTGAGTGCAACCCTAAGTCCCCCAGAGTTAAACCAAACACATGACCTTCAAATCCAAAAGCTTAACCTGCAAGTCCAAAGCTTAACCTACAAGTCTAAAAGCTTAACCTACAAGTCCACAAGCTTAACCTGCAATACCAAACACATAACCTTCAATTCTTTAGTACCAACCTGCGACCCTAAACTCCCCACAAAACAGCCCAATCACAAAACCCCAACCGTCCATTACCATGGCTCACGAGATGTTCCTATGAGGAGAGTTCTTAATAACTCAATTGTTTTTGAAGATCAACAATAACGAGAGGCCATCTTTCAATCTCGTTGCACAATCAAGGGAAAAGTTTGTTAGTTGATCATTGATGGTGGAAGCAGAACCAATGTGGCGTCAACTACTATGGTGGACAAACTTTAGCTGGAAACGAGTCCACATCCCAAGCCACACTCCATCCAGTGGCTCAATCAGGGTGAAGAGTTACAAGTTACACAACGATGTTTGGTAAGCTTCTCCATTGGTAAATCTTTTCAAGAATCTTTATGGTGTGATGTTTTGCCTATGGATGCTTGTCATATTCTACTTGGAAGACCATGGTTATTTGACAGGAGCGTGATACATGATGGAAGAGCCAATACTTACACATTCAGGCTCAACAACAAGAAAATCACCCTAGCTCCACTAAAAGTCTTCCAACCGTCCCCATCCAAAGAGAGTGATCCAAATCCCATCACTTCTATGACCACTGAACGCCCCGAGTTTAGTGAGCATAAGGAGATCACTCCTTCAAACCCAAACCCAAACCCTAGCCACGTCAAGCCCACAAAAGAACCCTCTCTCATCACTCCTTATGCGATCCTAGACGAGAAAATTCCAGAGTTGCCCCCTCAACTTGAGATCCATCTCAAAACTGATCTTATCCCTAGATCTGTTGTGCTTCATGAGAAAGCAACTCCCCAGAACTCTAGTGACACTTAAGAGCTTCAAGGGCAAGATGATGATCTTCAAACCAAGGGTGTGATTAGGGAAAGCTGCAGTGCATGTGACGCCCCTACCCTTGTGGAAACAAAGGAAGTTGGAAACCAACCTCTGTGCATCAACAAGAGTCCTATCAAGTACAGGTTCCTAAAATTGAAGATCTAATGGACGAATTAGATGGAACCGGAGTCGTTTCAGAGATTGGTCCAAGAAGTGGGTATCCTGATCCAGTTCGAATTCAAGAAGGGGACACTTCTATCAAAACCAAAGGAGATCTCTATGAATGGTTAGTCATGGCTATTCGACTAACTAATGTTCTTTATGGTTTAATGAGATTGGTGAATCAGGTTTTGGAGCCCCTTATTAGCAAGTGTATACTTGTGAATAACAAAAGTGAGAAAGGTCGCATCTTTCACCTCCAATCTGTTTTAAAGACCTTGGCTCACGTGAAGCTGCATGGTAATCTGTTCAAGTGTTACTTCTCCATCAACAACATAGTCTCTCTTGGCTATGTATTCTCGAAAGAAACGATCAAGGTTGATGACGGAAAAGTCAAAGCTAGCAAGGAGTGGTCTACTCCAACTAGTGATCTTGATGAGCGAATCTTCCACAGCTTGACTTCTTTCTATAAGAGGTTTGTGAAGAAATCACCTATGACCAAGCTATTTTCATGGACCCCAGCAGCTCAGTGTGTTTGCAACACTAACAAGGAACGACTCTGCACCACACAGCTCCTAGCCCTAGCAAACGTTGATGAGAAGTTTGAGGTAGAGTGTGATGTTTTTGGAGTTGGTATTGGAGCTGTTCTATCTGGCCGATCTCAAGAACGTCGCCCCTAAGCCCATTACAAGGAGAATTTCGGTGACCCAAGATTCATGGAAGATAATGGAGGCCAGCCCTGCCCAACCAATAAGAAGTTCTCATTCCTCCCATCAAGTTTGAGGATAAACTTTTTCCAACAAGGGGGGAATGATGTAATTCGGCCCATGCCTGAAATGCATCTGTCTAGCTTAGGTCTCACTTTTGGGGACCCTGGGTTCATGGAAAGAAATTGAGGCTCACATAGCCATGGGCTTACCTTTGGAAACTCAAGATTCATAGAGGATGATGGAAACCTATCTATGTCAAGTCCAAAGAAGAAGGCCCAATTCAATTACAAGGAAGTAGAACGGGCCAAAGAGGAAAGAATGAGCACAGAGGCCCATAAGCCCATTCATATGGTGTGCTCCTTATGGCAAGAGGATGTCCAAACATCCTAATATCTGCAAAGTCACGCCAACAAGCCCAAGGCAAGGCCTAAGTTCACGTCCAAATAGAGCTTCATCAATTTTGATTTAATCTTTTGGATGTAACTTTATTTTATTAGCTTTATTATTTTGGTGTGATTTCTTTTAGTTTTATTTTAGAATAATGTAAGATGCCAAGTATATTATAAACTTGAGCATCAAGTCATAAGAAGTCTAATAGGAGTCTAAATAAATCTAGAATATTCTAAGGTGTTCTAGAATATTCTAGAAAGGTGAGTGTGTGTGTGTGTGTGTGTGTGTGTGTGGCGTGTGGAAGACTAACTTAGGCGCCAATTTTGTCTAATATTATCCTAGATAAGGTTGGCTATCTTGTAACTAATCCATATTAGATCGGGAAGCCAATTGCAAATAGGATAAGGTTGTTGTAACCAACTCCCCTTTGGATAAGGAGTCCTAATCCAAGAGGAAGTTGGAGTAGTAGGCGTCTAGCATTAGAATTCTTGGCTTGCACGTCAAGCTATGGTTTACTAGAAGCCCTAGGTTTGAGTCTAGTATAAATAGCTTAGGCTTGTAATCGTTTTAGACACAATCCAGTTTAGAAATATGAATCAAGCTTTGAGCTTACCCCCTAGAGTGTTTGGATAAACCTCTCCCCTTTTCTTCTATTGTATCTTGGCATGGCACCCAAGTGGTTAGAAAGAGCTTGATCCTAGGTTGCAGTCTAGATCAAGTTAGCCCTAGGTTGTCTAACTTGTGGATTCAAGTTAGAAGCTTAGTCTATCCGATTTTATCTTTCTGTCAATACAATTAAGATAATTTCCCTCTTATCTTTCTATCAATATCGAAGATAATCCCTTTGATTACCTCCTTCATCCAAACGTCTCTCTCCCATCCTCCCTCTCAATCGTTCACTCTTCTCTCTCTCACACAAAATCCTCAACAAACTCCCTCTCTCTCCATAACAACCTCCCAACAACCTTTTCTCTCTCCTCCAACAAACTCCCTCAATCAACACTCTCTCCTCCTCCACAAAGGCCTCACGCCATCCCTATACTCCCTCCCTAATTCGTCTACTCTCTCCCACAAGCCCCCATCAAGAATCCCTCTTCCCTATTCAAGATTCAATTCTTATTGATTCTTGAATCCACAAAAGTCCTCACGACAAAATAGCCTGTTTTCCCTCCACTTTCTCTCTCCTATTCACGTGAACCATCTCTCTTCTGCCCTAATTCATGTGAAGTGTCCCATGTTGAGATTGGTTGCATGTCTCCCTTGATGTGTAATTGATCAAGATACAATCTTTGATCCCATTATACATCAAGGAGCACACAATATGGATGGCCTATGGGCCTCTATACTCATTCTTTCCTCCATAGCTTGCTTCTTTTCCTTAAAAATGTATTGGGCCTCTTGGGATGTATTTGGCGTGGGCTAAAATATATCAATAATTCTACTGAAGACGAAGTATAAGAGTCAAATGAAGATCTTTGGAATATCTTTCTTATGGTTTTTGAATCGTATGATTTGGAGTAGAATTGAGCAAGTTATCATTGTTTCTTTATAGCTAAGTACATAGGTGTCTTATGTAATAGTTTGTGATGTCATCTATGTTGTGAATGATGTAAACTTGTAATCTTTGATTCTTGATAAAGGGTCACGCCTAAGGGGTCCTAGAACCACTATAAATAGACCCTTTGGGAGCCTCTTGTCACACACATTATTGAATATCAATCAAATACAAGTCAAAGCACATATGTCTTTTTTTCTCTCTAGTTTCAAAACTAGAATTGTTGTTCTCTTGAGGGAGGATTACGTAAACCTCTACTTCTATTCTAGGGTTGGCATCCTTAGAAGGTGAAAGGTAGAATTGGAGGAACCATTGGAGTGGTGTGCCTACATCTCCATTGAAGAATCCAAAAGCCATTATCAATCGTTCATTCTATCTTGTTAGTGAGTTTCAAACTTTGTTCGTTTAATCTTTTCTTTCACATCTGATGTATGCTAGTTCACAAAGATTAGAATATTGAACTAGAATGCATCATACAACTCACATACACATCAGAATGACTGATGTATTACAGGATCAAGAAAGGTTCTTAATTCCGATGATACATGAAATACATGTAACCAAACAGGGAAGTGGGGGTGGTTCACGAGATTAGGGTGGAAAAGAGAGTAGCAGGTCTCGTGAAAGGGGTTCTTTGTGGAAGCTATTTTCCGTGAGGGCTTTTGTGATTTCAAGATTCAAGAAAGGTTGAATCTTGAACGAAAAAGAGGGAAAGATGATGGAATCTTGGATGGTGATTATGGAGGGGGGTTGACGTGAGGTTGGAGGGGAGAGAGAGTGGGGTTGATGTTGGAATGGGGAGAAAGGCAGAGGGTAGTAGTTTGTTGGAGGAGAGAGAGGGAGTTTGTTGGAAGGTTGTTATGGAGAGAGATAAGAGAAGAGGTAGTATTTTGTGAGAGGAGGGAGAGGGAGGACGTTTGTGAGGGGTAAAGGAGGAGGGTAGGTTTGTTGTGTCATAACTATATTGATAGAAAGACAACAATGTAATTACCTTAACTATATTGATAGAAAGGTAAGAACGGATAGAACTAGGCTTCTAACTTGAATCCACAAGATAGACAACCTAGGGCTAACTTGATCTAGACCGCAACCTAGGATCAAGCTCTTCCTAACCACTTGGGTGCCATGCAAGGATACAACAGAAGAAAAGGGGTGAGGGTTTATCCAAACACTCGAGAGAAAGCTAAAAGCTTAATTGATTTCATAATTCAAAGTTGTGTGTTTGCCTTGATAGGCTACAATCCTATTTATACTAGGACAGTCCTTAAGGGACTAGAACTCCTACTTGGCGTGCAAGCCAAGCTATCTAACCTTAGGAGACTCTAACTTGGCGTGTAATCCAAGTAGAACTCCTTGTTCTAGACGCCTAACACTCCTACTCTCCCTTGGATTAGGAATCCTTATCCTAGGGGGAGTTTGTTACAACTAACCTTATCCTAGTTGTTTTGGCTTTCCTAATCCAATTTGGATGAGTTACAAAATAGCCAACTCTATCTAGGAATCAAAAGTGACGCCTAATCTATCAATACCACGTGAGATATTAATCCTAGGATGATCAAGTTTATAATTCACTTGTCATCTTACATTATTCTAAAAATAAAAACACACCAAAATTATTAAAAGCTATAATTAAATAAATTACATCCAAAAATCAAGATAATAAAATTGAGCCTGAATTCTTGACTTGGACGTGTGAACTTGGCCCATCTAGGATGTTTGGACATCCTCTTGAAATAAGCTACACACCATATGAGTGGGCCTTTGGACTTTCACGTTGTACCCTTCTTCTATGGCCCGTTCCACTTCTTTGTAAATAAGTTGGATCTCTTGGTTTGAAGTGGACTGATTTCCATCATTCCCCCTTGTTGAGAAGAGTTTGTCCTCAAACTAGGGAGGTCTTCGTTTTCATCATAGTAGGGTTTTAAATCAGCAATGTTGAAAGTAGCACTTCCTCCATAGTCTTCATTTAGTGCTAGCTTGTATGTATTATCTCCAACTCTTTCTAGAACTTCAAAAGGACCATCAGCTCTAGGAACTAACTTTCCTTTTTTTTTTTTTTGAGGGGAACCTCTCCTTCTTCAAGTGAACCCATACTAGATCTCCTAGTTGAAAGATAACTCTTTTCCTTTTCTTGTTAGCTAAGTCTGAGATAGATTGAGTGTACTTAGCTATCTTCTCTTTAACTTCCTCATGGAGCTTCTGTATTTCTTGGGCTCGTTTTTGGGCTTCATGGCCGAACCTTATGGAACTGTTGATTGGCGTGAGGTCCACAGGTGTGGTAGGGTTTCTTCCATAAACAACTTGGAAGGGTGAACGACCCGTTGCCTTGCTTGGAGCCTTGTTGAATGCAAATTCAGCATGTGGGAGAAGAGTATCCAACCCTTTCTTGTTCTTGTTCACCAAGGACCTTAACAATGAGCCAAGGGTCCGATTGGTGACCTCAGTTTGACCGTCAGTCTGTGGGTGACAAGCGGTGCTGAATTTGAGCTTGGTTCCCATCTTCTTCCAAAGAGTAACCCAAAAGTGGCTAAGGAACTTTGTATCTCGATCTGAGACTATAGTCCTAGGTATTCCATGGAGCCGAACAACTTCTTGGAAATATAATTCTGCCACTCTAACTGCATCATAGGTGGTGTGACATGGAATAAAGTGAGCCATCTTCGATAACCGATCAACAACCACCATGATTGAATCCTTCCCACGTTGAGTCCTAGGAAGTCCCACAATGAAATCGAGACTAATATCTTCCCAAGGACCTTCAGGGATGGGTAAGGGCGTGTATAACCCTTGGGGAAGCACGTGATTCTTCGATAAGTTGCAAGTAGAACACCTTCTAACCATATGCTCGACATCCTTGACCATGTGTGGCCAAAAATAGTGTTCTTTCAACATTAGATAAGTCTTCTCAATACCGAAGTGCCCTGCTAGACTTCCTCCATGAACTTCTAAGATAAGAAGTTCTCTAAGACTGCTTCTAGGAATACGCAGCTGATTCCCATGAAATAAAAAACCATGCTCCACGTGATACTGGTCGTTGGGGCGATTCTTGCAGTCTCCATAGATCTCCTTGAAATCTTCATCTTCTTCATAGAGATCCTTGATATGTTCAAGCCCTATCACACGAGAATCAAGGACTTGAAGGAGCAAATAACGTCGAGAAAGGGCGTATGCTCCCTTATTTAGATGGCCAGCTTTGTGCTGAATGACGAAGTGATAAGCTTGCATAAATTCAACCCACTTAGCATGACGCGGGTTTAATTTATGTTGGCCCTGAATATACTTCAATGCCTCGTGGTCGTTATGCAGAATAAATTCGTGACCAATAAGATAATGTCGCCAATGTTCTGGGGCACGAATAATAGCATAGAATTCTTTCTCGTACGTGCTACACTTCTTCCGGGCATTACTGAGTTTCTCGCTGTAGTAGGCCAAGGGACGACCCTCCTGTGATAATACTGCTTCAATTCCAACTCCAGAAGCATCGCACTCCACTTCAAACTTTTTGTCAAAGCTTGGTAGGGCAAGAACAGGGGCGGTGCAGAGTTGAATTTTGATAGATTCGAACGCCTGTTGTGCTGATGGCGTCCAACTGAACTCATTGCTCTTCAGTAATTCGGTCATGGGCGCCATAATCGAACTGAAGTTCTTCATGAACCTCCTGTAGAAGGAAGCTAGGCCGTGAAAACTCCTGATGTCCTGGATACTAGCTGGTGTAGGCCACTCTTTGATTGCCTTGATTTTCTCTTCATCAACCTGTATCCCATCAGCCGAGAGTACATAGCCAAGAAAGACTAATTTGTTGGTGAAGAAGTGGCACTTGGTGAGATTCCCATAGAGCTTCTCGTGATCTAGTAGATCAAGTATTGACGTGAGGTGTTGAATATGTTCCTCGTCACTCTTGTTGTATATAAGTATATCGTCGAAGTAGACAACAATACACTTGCCGATAAGGGGCTTTAGAACCTGATTCATTAGTCTCATAATAGTAGAAGGAGCATTAGTTAGTCCAAAAGGCATGACTAACCATTCATAGAGGCCTCCTTTAGTTTTGAAGGCTGTTTTCCATTCATCTCCGGCTTGAATTCGAATTTGATAGTACCCGCTTCTGAGATCTATTTTCGAAAAGACCTGGGCACTGTTGTATGTGCAGTCAATCTAATCAGAGTGCACTTACCTGGACAACACCAAAGGCCCTTCCTGATCTTGATTGTTCAAACCAAAGCTTTTCCTAGGGATGGAAAATCATCAAGGAACGAAAAACAAATAAGAAAAGATAGAAAACGTGTGTAATTCAACTAATACAGACAACACCTCAATAGAAAACACAGAGGCAAAACTCAGGCTATGGTCTGGAAACAGTCCACACCACCAGAGCACACACCAAGCTCTACTTAGCACCTTCTAAGCTTGCCAAAGTGTAATTACAGACGAGTAGAAGAATTGAGAGTTTTTAGAGATACTCACAAACACACAGGAGCAAGCTCGACTGGTTTCTCATTCATTCACTCATAATGAATACTATTACAACAGGAGCTGCTTATATTTGCTACTTTGAGCAAGTAGCTGGCTGTAACCGAGAGATTAAGGCTTTTCTAAGCATTAGGAAACCTCTAATCTATGTCTAAGCTAACTTAAGATACATAAGTAAGCTGCTTACAACTAATATATTACATAATTACATCAGTTTGAATGAAGAAAAACAGTAAAAGAAAATAAAAAGGGTCATTGACTGAATCACAAAGAATCGCTTCTTCTGCCACTGAGCTTATTATAATCTTTCCGTGGCTGCTGAAGGTTGCTGGTTGTATTAGCAATTAAGGACACTCGATCATTAAATAGTAAAATGACCAAATGACCTTATTAATACTGAAAATGCCAACACTGTCCAGCTGCTGATGTAGCCAATATTCCCTGGGTTAAACATGTTGAAGAAAATGTCCAAGGAGATCAGTCACCTGCAATCCTCGACCAAAGGCCATTGATGACCCAAGGAACATATAGAACCCACCAAATGTCATTGCCTTGTCCTGCTACAGCTTGTAGTAGACCTTGAAATAATCTGAACCCTGATTTCACAAGTTGGGGTTCTGCCAAGGTCCAATTGCTTCAATTGGACTTATGTGCTAAGGACAAAGCTGCCCTTTGCACAGGTTCATAGGGTGAACATCTTACTGCCTTTGAATGCTTCAAAATTCCCCTAGGACTTGTCTTTCTTACTGCCTTCATTCTTGCTGTAGGAAGGACTTAATCCGTCCTGAGTTTCCAGCCAGATCAAGGTGTATGTAAGACCTGCTGAAATCCTCAGGACAGAAAGTCCTCCTTAGGTCCCCTCGAGGACAGAAAGTCATTCTCGCCTGAGATCACCTATCGGCGCAAGTTCGCCAATCGCAACACGACCCAGCTTCCAAGTGTCAGCCCACACCTTCAAGTAGGACGCCCTTAGCGCCCGAGATCATTTCTAGTACGACGTCATCAAACGTCCGAGACCGCCTCAGGTAGAGCATCATTCTTTCTCGAGATCATCTCCGATAGAGGCGCATGCTGCCCACAACAGCAATGCAGGACTCCGCTTCCAAGCATCACCCCAGGCTTTGCACTCCAAAGTCATATCTACAGGCTTTTCTCTCCAAAGTCATACCCTGACCAGTGTCTGTCAAATCAAGTCTACTTTGATTTTTGTCCTATCCTCGGACTCAATCAAAGTGGGGGCTCTCTGTAGACACCAGGATTTTGACACACATAAACAACATAAAGATAAAAGCGAAGAAAAAGAAGGCCGATAAATACATTCATTTACATGTACTTTTATCCACCTAAAACCATATGCATGATCACATGTGAGCTTACCTAGCTACATGTACATTTTTTATATAAAAATGAAGCCATGCAAGTCCTATGAGCCAAAGCCATAGGTCGCGAGATCAAATCCTCACAAAAACACTCAAAACAACTCTCAAAAGCTAAATGCAATTGTTCTCTCCGTCCAGTATGAACCCCCATTTCCCTAGGCAGCTTGACTTCCCACACCACCATCCATGCATGCATGAAGATAACACATTTCTCCCCCTTGCCTGATGGCCGGTCGGCCTTGGTAGCTCCGCCCACACGTGGTCAATTGACCACGTGTTGCCGTCCACAGTAGACATCCCCCCTAGCTGCCTTGCAAGCTATGCTGATTGATCGGAGACTACGAGGTATGCATGAGTGCATGAATTCCCACTACCTTCTCCTCCTATAAATACTACCCCTTTCACCAACTCATTTACTCATTCTTCCCCCTACACTCTCATCATCCATTCCTCTCATCACTCCCTACTAATCTCCATTCTTATCATCATTCCACCATACTTTTCTTACCATCTTTTCACCATCTCCTTTCCATCCTAATCTCCATATCTTCATCATCTTAAACCTCTAATCCATACCCTCATACTATCCCCCATATCCCTACATAAACACGACAAAACTCCATAAAAAGCCTAAACCTTATACTATCCCAAAAGCCCCACAAAAAGAGCCTTTTATCCCTCTTTTCACCCCTTTTTCATCAATCTTTTCCATTCACTTTTGGCACTAGTTTGGCATCTTCAAGAGGGTGATTCAAGGCATTTGAAGGCTAGGCAAGGCTTCTCTAAAGAAAGGTCAGAGTATTGTCTTGGCACTAATTTGGCACTGGTTTTGTCTTGGCTTTTCCCTTAAAAGATCGGGTGGCGACTCCTATTTCGAACCAAAACACATCTTATATTTCTAAATAATATTTCTAAATAATATTTGCATAAATCACTCTCTTCCGAGCCTAACATTTATATGAGCAAATTGGATTAAATTTAGAAGAGTTTGGAACAAGTGGATGTTCACTCTTAAAGGTTTAATTCAAGGACTCGTAAAATGCATATGTAAAGGGAAGGTGATTTTACAAAATATTATTCGTGAAATGTATGATTAATTCCTTAAAGGGTTTTCAAAGGTTAAACCCCAGCACAAATTACCTAATCACACCCCAATCCGCGTGGACGTTCGCAAGCCCGAACGGCGAGGAAAAATGTCCACAGGTTCGAAAGGTTCTAGCTCCAACAGGAGGGCTGCTAGTGCAACTAGCAACCCTCCTAAAATCGTTAAGACCAACTCCATCCAACGCAAAGCGCCTTTCGTGCCGAAGTATGAGACCTACACACAATTGGATGTTTCTTACACCTAGGCTCTCGACAGATTTGTCAAGAAGGGTATCTTGATTTTACCCTTACCGAAAGAAGAACCGGAGATCAAAGGTAGGAACTGGGGTGCCAACCAATTCTACCGTTACCATCGTTACCGGGGGTATGATACCGAAATGTGCTGGACTCTTAAGAACAAAATCGAAGATATGATAAGGGCAGAGACGCTCCCTATGCCAAAAGAAGCAAAGAAACCCAGTAACAAGGATAATCCCATGCTTGAGCACAGAAACGGTGTCTTCCGTGAGGTCTCTCACTTCGACCCCTCATCCTTGATTGTCGAAGTAGGTCAACCAATCCCAAGGGCATTTGGGATTCAGGAAGAATTATTCATCCATGGCATTTGGGATAGTAGCGACGATGATGATGAGTATGAGCCCTCCGAAAGAGATTGGATCGAGGAAGACGATCAGGCGCCGGGCGGTGTAGCGTTCCTCCCTCGGTTTGGTCGCCACAACAATAGGAACCCCTGAGTGGTTGTCCCTAATCCTACTCCAGTGGTTGGAAACGACAATCAGACTCCCCCAGAAGATCCTCTTCTCACCCGACTTAAGAAGACTAAGGCTGAGATCACCATATAACAACTGCTATGCACATCACAAGTCCATAGGCAGAAGCTATTAAGTGCCTTCAATGAGCTGACTGTTTCTCCTACAATGACCCCTGAGTCCTTGGTCTCTCATGTAACCGCCAACCAGGGGATAAATGCCTTTGGGGATGAAGACTTACCTCAAGGAGGAGCATTCCATAGCAGAGCCTTGTACCTCATAGTGTAATGTTCTAACAAGACAATTGTTTAGACACGATTTCGTAGTTGCTTTAATACCGCCTAAATCCTTAGGCTTTTGACTTGTTTCGTAGTTGCATTAATAACTTTTAATGCGTTTTAGTTACTTTTGTAGTTTCCGAAAGGTTTCACTCAAAACGATTCTAAATGGGCCAATTTTGCACCAATCTTGGGAATCCCGAGATTCACTAAGATTCCACGAGCCCTGGACGTGTCAAAGGCAGCGGATTAGAAGGGCGAGTCATGTAGAAAGGCAGAGGAAGCGGAAGCAATGGTTGAAGAGCCTCCTAAAGAAAACTATGGCCGAGAGACACCTTGACCATAGCCACGGTGTGACTGAGCCATGACCTAAGGAAGAAGCCTTGCAACCGAGCGAGACCGTGGTCACAGTCACTCTGACCATAGCCACGGCGGTGCGAAGGGGCGAAAAGTTGTCAGCCCTAATCGCCTAGACCGTGACCATGGTGCTTGGGGACCGTACCCACGGCGGTGCGAAGCGAAGAGGAGAAATCGCCTGCCTTACGCAGGACCGTGGCCACGGTCACCCTGACCGTGTCCACGGTCCCCAGCGGGCCAGTTTTGTCTGTTGTGTAAAATGATGAGTTTTGAGTAACAACCTTGATTACTATTTAATGTATTTAGGTCATTTTAGATTAGAGGAGGAGACAGCAGTTTTTATCTATCTTTTATGATACTTTAGCACTCTTTATCACATTTTAAGTCTTAGATTAGGGAGATTTAGGAAGATCTTTGCTGAGATTATTGGTTATTGTATTGGATTCTCTTGATTATTATTGGAAGTTTGAAGATTATTCTCAACTTTGGAGCATTGGAGCTTTATTATTCTGAAGTTTTCCTCCTTGTCATCACAATCCATGAGCATTTCTTAATCTCTCTCTCTAATTTATTGCTTATTTATTAATCTCTGTTTTTGATATTGTTGTTGTTGTTGAGTGTTTATTATAATCTTGTTTATTCGATTAAGCATGAATGAAGTTGTTGATGTTATTATCATGATAGTTAGGATGTTTAGTGGCTAGAACTTTAATGGGTTAGGGAGATATTAAGGGTGTGAATGGGTGATTAGGTTTGGGTTAGCAATATTAGTGAGTAACTCGTTAGGAAATCAACTTCCTAATCCTATCCTTCCCTCAAGTGGGATGTATTGGGTGTGAAAGCATCCCGAATACATCCAACGCTTGTTGGACGGTAGGAATTAGGATAGATAGTATTCTAATTCGTGAAAGCGAATAGAAACTAACTAGGAAATTCCGTTCTATTAACTTCCTTGGGTTTGTCGATGGATTTTGGGGAAGTTAATCCGGACTATCCTTGAAAGAGGAAGCCCGGTGGGTATTTTCTAACGGAATTACCATTTGATTTCCCTTTCTCGTTACTCTCTTGTTGCGAAACCCATTTCCTCATTCTCGTTTGCATTCCGAAAGTCTCCCGACACCCCATGTTTCACTTTTTTTGACTGAACATAGTGTGTTTGTGCTGTTTTTACCCTAAATTCTATCATCCTTTCATGATCGTAAACCATACCTAGAGTCAACTAGCTGCAGCTAAGGCCCCTAGCTCCCTGTGGAAGAACGATAAAACCGTGGTCTTACAAACCACTCGACTAACAAAATGGCGCCGTCGCCGGGGAGCAAGCACACCTAGCTTACCTCTTTGTCTTTAGGTTGTTTAAGATCATTTCACTACTAGAGATTTTGTTATCCTTGGTTACTGGAAATTTGATTCTTCTGTTTGTTCCTTTTGTGCATGCGGACTCGCTCTCGACGAGGCCAAACTCCTGTAACTCCACCGAACCCGAATCCGGAGAGTATTATTCGATAAGCTAACGCCGGTTCGAGACGAGCTAGACAACAAAGGGAGCGAGGGACGATCGAAATTCCAATGGCTGACGGAGAGCAAATTCCACCCCGTACCTTAGCATCATATTCCTTACCATCGTCGGGTACGGGAGGCGATCCCATCACATTACCAGAATTACCACCGAATGCATCGTTCGAGTTCAAGCCATATTTATTGGAAATATTTGAGAACACCCCGTACCATGGAGGAGAGCATGAAAATCTTATTGACCACATCAACAGATTCGAGCAACGCATCGGCTTCGTACAAATGAATGGAGTTTCCGCCGAATACATGAAGCTGAAGTTTTTCCCTCTTACCTTGAAGGGGAAAGCATTATTATGGCTCAACACGTGTCCGCCCGGAACTTATTCAACATGGGATGCCCTTAGCCGCGACTTTCTTCAAAGGTTTTTCCCTAATGATGAGACGTGTCGGTTGAGACAAGCCATCATGAGCTTCAAGCAAGAGCTCGATGAGTCGTTATTCGAAGCATGGGGGAGATTCAAAGGTTTCCAACGGAGGTGTCCACATTATAATCTTGAGGATTGGTTATTATTGCATCAGTTCTATTCCGGATTGAGTAGCTCTTTGCGAGAATCCATCGATCATGCCTCGGGGGGCATGTTCCTCAAGAAGACGGCGGAGGAAGCAAACATATTTCTTCACGAGCTATCTCAAAAGTCTCCTCATTGGGGAGGCGGCCGTAGTCCAAGAGATGGTCCTCCTCTAGAAAGCAACCCTACCATTAAATTTCTCAGGAATGACGTTCTTGAGATGCAACAAAAGGCAGCTTTGGAGGAAACCACAAGGCAAGTAAAGGCGGCCCAAGAAGTACCTATGCTCATTCCGGATGCCCGAGTCTTGATATGTGATTTTTGTGGAGGGTCACATTCTTCGAAGCGATGTGAAGATATCAAATCGAGCAAGTCCAAGCCATCTATCCCAACAATAACCTCTCCTATACCAATCAAACCCCCATTCGTCCCCGTGGGAATTACGCCTACAACCAACAAGCTCCCCTAAACCAAAACCCACCCCCCGGTTTCCCAAATCAAAATCGCCGCCAATACCACCGAAACCACAACCAAAATCCTCACCAAGGTCAATCTTCCCAAATGCCCAAACCATCACAACAAGAAACCCTTGACCAAACCCTCCAAAAGTTGGCCTTAACTCAAAAGAAGATAGCCTTATCTCAAGAAAAGATGGCCTTAGACTGAGAAAAAGACCAAACTCGCATTAAGAACCTCGAGTTACTATTGGCCCAATTGGCACAACAATCTCAACCTATCCAATCGTTGCCTAGCCAATCCCAACCTAACCCAAAAGGGCAACTTAATCCAATTACTTTGAGGAGTGGCAAGGAGATTGCTGGACCTAGAATGATGGGAGAGGAGGTTTTGGGTGACAAAGAAGGTGACGTGGTGGATATCTCAGACGAGGAAGATTTGTTGGAGAAGCGGGAAAGTGAGTTAGTATTAGGTGAGGAAGTTGAGAGAGCACATGAGGATGAATTGGGAGAGTCTAGTAAAGAACAAGAGGAGATAGAGAAGTTAAGGAAAGGGAAAGAAAAAATGGTGAAAGAAGAACCAATCCAGATTATTGAGAAGCCAAAGCTACCACGGGTCCCTTTTCCCGATCGGTTAGCAAAACCAAAATCTGATGCAAAGTTTTCAAAATTCATTGAGATGCTCAAGAAGCTTCAAGTGAACATTCCATTTCTTGATGCCATCTCTGAAGTTTCGTCCTTCAAGAAGCATTTGAAGGAGCTTCTCACGAGCAAGAGAAGAATTCAAGAGAAATCTACGATCCATTTGACGGCGGATAGTAGTGCAATTATCGATAACAAATCACCGGAGAAATTAGCCGACCCCGGAAGTTTTTATATTCCATGCACCATTGGTGATATGCGGATTGGTCGTGCCTTTTGTGATCTAGGAGCAAGTGTAAGCGTCATGCCTTATTCGATTTGCAAGAAGTTAAATCTCGACGATCTTGCTCCTACAACAATTAATCTTCAATTGGCCGACCGTTCCGTGCGAAGACCGTTGGGAATATTGGAAGACATCCCGGTCCAAGTGGGGCGATTTTTAATTCCTTGTGATTTTGTGATTTTGCAGATAGAGGAAGATAACAACATCCCTATTATTTTGGGAAGGCCATTCCTTGCTACGGCGGAAGCCATTATTGATGTGAAGAATGGAAGCATGTTATTGAATGTCGGAAATGAAAGCATAATTTTTCAACTTGAGGGGTCATTGAAGGGTCCTTCATATGGGGACTCATGCTATGCCATTGATATGATGGAGTTCCTTGTTGACGAGTATATTGAGGACTCCCATCTTCTTGAATCTATTTGCGATGATCCCTTAGGAGCTTGCTTATTGGAGTCCTTCCAATTTGAGACCGACGGCACTGATATTACTTTCTTCACCAACCTTCTTGACTCTTCACACATGCATAAGGAGATTATTATTGATGAGCCTTATATGGAGTGTGTGGAGATTCAAGATGCGATCTTTAAAGGTATGTCTTCCTCTCAAATTCAATCTTCTACTCCTTTAGAGCTTAAAGCCTTGCCCCCTTCCCTCCAATATGCTTTCTTGGATGATGAGAAATCTTATCCTGTCATTGTGAATGCGAATTTAAATGATTTTGAATTGTCTAAGTTGCTTGATTTGCTTAGAAAACATAGGGGTGCATTGGGTTATAGGATAGAAGACCTGAAAGGTTTATCCCCTTCCATATGCATGCATTCGATTGATTTGCTAGAAGATGCCAAGCCTACCAGGCAACCCCAATGTCACTTAAATCCCAACATGCAAGAAGTGGTTAAAAAGGAGGTAGTAAAGTTGCTAGCTGCTGGGATCATCTTCCCCATCGCAAATAGCGAATGGGTAAGCTCGGTTTAGTGTGTGCCCAAGAAGGGTGGGTTGACCGTAATTGAAAATGACAAGAAAGAACTAGTTAGTACCCGGACCGTCACCGGTTGGCGGATGTGTATCGATTACCGCCAATTAAACAAAGTAACAAAGAAGGACCATTTCCCCCTTCCCTTTATTGACCAGATGTTAGAACGGTTGGCGGGTCATTCGCATTTTTGATTTTTGGATGGGTACTCGGGTTTCTTTCAAATTCCAATCCACTCTCACATCAAGAAAAAACCACCTTCACTTGCCCATATGGGACATTTGCTTATCGTCGCATGCCATTTGGTTTATGTAATGCCCCTGGGACTTTTCAACGTTGTATGATGGCTATTTTTAGTGATTTTATTGAAAAATGCATGGAAGTCTTTATGGATGATTTTTCTGTGTACGGTAATTCTTTTGATGACTGTTTGCTAAATTTGGAGAAAGTGTTAACTCGTTGTGAGGAAGAGGATCTAGTTCTGAATTGGGAGAAATGCCACTTCATGGTGGAACAAGGTATCGTTCTGAGTCATTTAATTTCTTCTAAGGGCATCGAAGAAGATAAGGCCAAAGTTGAGGTTATAGAGCGCCTACCAACCCCAGTTTCCGTTAAGGGGGTGCGTAGTTTCCTTGGCCATGCCGGCTTTTATCGCCGGTTCGTGAAAGATTTTTCAAAAATTGCTCGACCTCTAACTGACCTCTTGTGCAAAGATGCCCCTTTCATTTTCACTGATGAGTTCCTTGAGTCATTTTATAGGTTGAAGGAGGCTTTGATTTCCGCTCCGGTAGTTCAACCTCCAGATTGGACGCTACCCTTTGAGATTATGGCCGACGCGAGCGACTTCGCCGTAGGAGCATGTTTGACCCAAACAGTAGACAAGAAGCCAAGGGTCATCTATTACACAAGCCATGCGCTTGATAGCGCCCAAAGGAACTACACTACCACGGAAAAGGAGCTTTTGGCGATCGTTTTTGCGCTCAACAAATTCCGGCAATACCTCATGGTCCCTAAGGTGGTAGTCTACACGGATCATGCCGCTATAAAATACTTGATGGGAAAGAAGGAGACAAAACCGAGACTTATACGGTGGGTCTTGCTTATGATAGAATTTGATTTGGAAATTCGCGATAAGGCGGGCACAAAGAATGTCATAGCCGATCACCTTTCGAGGATTCTTGTCAACTCGGAAGACACCCAACCGATTGTAGACGCTTTCCCGGACGAGCAACTCTTGGCTATCAACTCGTATCCTTGGTATGCGGATATTGTGAACTATTTGGCAAGCGAAGTGATCCCTCAAAATTTGAACCATCATCAAAGGAAGAAATTCCTCCACGACATGAAGCATTACTTTTGGGATGATCCTTTCCTCTTCCGTCTTGGAAATGATGGGATGTACCGACGATGTATTCCCGAGAGTGAAGTGCAATCTATTTTGACCCATTGTCATGAATTTCCGGTGGGAGGTCACGGTGGCTTCCAAAAGACGGTGGCAAGGGTTTTGCAAACCGGCTATTGGTGGCCGACTCTTTTTCGTGACGCCCATCTGCATGTCAAGCAATGTGACAAGTGTCAAAGGTCCAGTAACATCTCCCAGAAGAATGAAGCGCCGTTGAACTGTATTCTCGATGTGGAAGCTTTCGATGTATGGGGATTGGACTTCATGGGTCCTTTCCCGTCGTCAAAGGGTTTCCAACACATCCTAGTGGCGGTAGACTGTGTCACAAAGTGGGTCGAGGCCATACCATGTGTAAGATGTGATGGGAAATCCATTTCAAAATTTTTGAAAAAGACCCTATTCCCAAGATTTGGCATTCCACGGGTCATCATTAGTGACAACGGTTCCCATTTCATCGAAAAGGGATTCGAGTCTCTCTTGGAGAAGTACGGCATCATGCATAAGAAGGGACTTCCTTACCATCCACAAACACAAGGTCAAGTGGAAATCTCCAACCGTGCCATCAAGGAGATCTTAGAGAAGACGGTTAACTCTTCAAGGAAAGATTGGGCAGAAAAATTGGATGAAGTTTTGTGGGCATACCGCACCGCTTTCAAGACACCGATTTGCACTACTCCTTACCGTCTTGTCTAAGGGAAGGCGTGTAACTTCCCCGTAGAACTTGAGCACAAAACCATGTGGGCAATTAAGAAGTTGAACTTCGATCTCAAGGCGGCTGGAGGTAGTCGATTATTTCAATTAGAAGAACTTGAGGAGTTGAGGCGTCATGCATATGAGAACAATAAGATCTACAAGGAGAGAACGAAGGCATGGCATGACAAGAGGTTGAACTGACGTGAGTTTGTGGTAGGCGATAGGGTTCTCATTTTCAATTCAAGGCTGAAGTTGTTCTCTAGGAAATTGTGATCACGGTAGTCCGGACCATTCGAAATAGTGAGAATTCTTTCCGCCGGAGTAGTTGAGTTGAAAGATTCCCAAGGGAAGTGTTTCAAAGCAAACTCATCGAAACTCAAACCATACATCATGGGCAAGGAATATGTCGGGACAGTTGTGACATACCTCGCGGATTTTGGAAATTGAAAAGCATTGGAAAAGGTCGAGCTAGGACCTACAAAACAAGCACCCGGGAGAGGTATGAACTACTTTCCCTCTTTTAGTGTTTTCTTTCCATTTTTAGTTCTTTCATTTTTATTTTAGTGCTTTTCTTCTTCCTTTGTTTTACTTTAAAAAACGAAAAAAAAATCGTAAGTGGTTCTATGAGAGTTGGGGTTTGAAAGTGTTTTTGAGCGATTAGAGAGAGTCCTTGAATGGAAATTGACCGAGAAAGAAAAGGGAGTGGTTGACAAGAGGGTAGATTTTAGGACTTAACAATTTTTCTCCAAGTTTTTGAGCCTTGTAGATGCTGGAGATGAACCGAAAGGGACCGTGCCCACGGTGGGAGTCACCGCAGCCACGGCCAGTATACTCAAAGTTGCTCCCAGTTTAGCCAAGCCGAAGATCACCGTGACCACGGTCGAAGTCACCGCAGCCACGGTCTCATCGCAGCATGACTCTTAGAAATTTTGATCCCAACCATGACCCTGACCACGGTGAAGTTTACCGCAGCCACGGTCTCCGCCCTGCTTTTTCCCTCACCCGAATCACACCGTGCCCACGGTCCAATTTACCGTGGCCACGGTCTGTAAAAAACCTGCGATATGTCGGGGGTTCCATATCATTTCCCCCTCATTTCTCTCTCACTTTCTTCCTCACTCTCACCTTCGAAAACCCTCCCCAAACCCTAAAACTCGAACTCTCTTCAAAAATTTGCCAAATCTCTCACCAATTCCTCCATTTCTCCCACCTTTCTTCTCCATTTCGTGCCCTAGCTCTTGTGTTCGCCATTTCCGGCTCAATTAAAGCAAGGTTCTTGGCTCTTTGTTCCTTGTGGGGCTCAAAATTAACAAGAGGAGTTCCCCATCCCCTCAACTCAGGTATTCCTTGTTTGTTGATGCACCCAAGTTCGATTTACTAGTTGATTTTGGTTGTTGTGTGCATTTTTCTCTACCTATACATTAGAATGATGAAACCAAAAAGGGGTCGACCGAGGAAGCTCCCTCCATCACCACCACAGCTACCATCTTCTCTCGGATGGAGAAGGACTCAACCAGCTACGTTCATAAAAAGTTGTCCCCGTGCCAAGGTTAATTTCCGTGATGATATGTACAAGGCTGGCTATGCTGAACTCCAGGAGCGACACATCTACGCTCCAGAGATTCTTTGTGATGAGGCAATCAACACTCTTTATTGTCGGTCCAGTTTCGACACTCTCGCTCAGGTACTTGGCTGGAAAGCACTTCTCAATATCAAGGAACCAATTATAGACCAGCCCGTACTCGAATTCATGAGTTCACTTCAAGTCTTTAGTGATGGGTACCCTGAGGCCATTTTCAGCTATAGAGTGGGTGATAGGGAGCTAGAATGTTCTGTTCAAGAGTTTTGCCAAGCTTTGGAACTACCAGAGGATGGGGTATACTTCTGGGAGTGTGAGGAATTCGATGTACAAGAAGCGTGGAAACAGTTAACTTGTTCGAGAAGAGCACCTGTCGACTCTGAAGAAGGTCAGGGGAAGTTTTACTGCCCTCAGGAATCTCGAGCACAGGATTTTTGTAATCTTGCTGTCCGGTTATTCCATTTGGTGATTGCTAATTCAGTGTTTGGGCGAGATGAGGAACGATCACATGTTCGTCCGGACGATCTCTTCATAATTTACAATACTTTGAAGGGGAAACGAGTGAACTTAGGCTCTTGCATCCTACATTGGTTAGGGGAGATGAGTTTATCTGATAACTTCACCAACCTTGGAATGGGCCATATAATATGTCACTTCCTCCGGAAGCAAGGGTTTGGTGATTACCCGGGACTATGGAAGCCACGGTATGTCCCTATCGCCATTGTTAAGGAGCTGTTGATCGAAATGGAAATAATCTCTGAGCGTCATTCACGCACCGTCTACCATCATGGTTATGGGGATAGGAAAATCTGCATTCCTCTCGACCCAACTCATGCCGAAGAATGGCTCGATATTGCAAATAATGAAAATTGGTCGTGCGGGCAATTTTATTGTTGGCCGCGGATAATTGGCGGTGCACCTATCCCCATTTCTAGTTTATTGCAAGAGTTTGAGGAGAATACCCATGAGAAGATGCCAGAGAGTTCGGCACAGCGTGGCGATCTGGACCAAATCACTTCTGAAATCAAAGGCTTGAGTATCGAGATTCGTGAGCAGAACAAACTTCTCCGTTCCCAAGTGAAGATGCTAGAGGACCAACAAAAGCAGCTTGCGAACATCCAATGACACCTGGAGCACCACGAAGAGTACCTCCGCCAACAAAACCGCTTCATGCGTGATTGAAGTTTCCATCATTACACTGTTGAGGGCCGTTTCCCAGCACCTCCTGACTATGTGAATCCCTATTACCCGTGCTTCTTTCCACCACAACCCCGTCCTCCGCCAGGAGGGTCCGCTTGAGGGCCGTTTGTAAGCACCCCACCCCCACCCGACCTTTATCATTGACTATTTACTTTATTCTTGTGAAGTATAAGTGTGGGGGAGTGCCTCTTCAGGGTTTTGGAGTTGCGATGCATGGTGGTTTTGGATTGTTGGTCTCTCGATTTCTTTTGGCATGAGCTCGCATATTTTGGGGATTGTTCGGTTAGGTTGCTCGGGTTTTTCCTTTTCTTGTGTGTTTGTCATGCATGATCGGGTTGTTGGATGGTTGTTTGATGGCTGTTTGTCGGTTGTTTTTGTGGGTTGGACTGTTGTTTAAGCGTTTCTTGGTTGTATTTTGGGCATTGATGAATGTAACCGAATGTTTTTTTTTTGTGATGAATGCAATGATGTAGCTATTTCGGTTAGTGCGTATCGAGTTTCACCCTTATTTCCCGCCTCAATGAGTGAGATTCGGGGATAAGGTAAGTTATTGGCAATGTATATATTGTTTTTTTTTTTTTCATCTTTTCATTTCTTTTCATAATCTTTTAAGTTAGTTTTTCCGTTCTTTTGCTTTTGGTCTCGCATGCAAATTCTATAGTTATAAAGTCGTTTTTTACTCTAACATTGTTCCGACTCTCTTGAACGACGACTTCGGATCGCTATTTTCAACGCTTATGAAGAGCTTGAGGTAATATCTTTCCACCTTACTCTTTGTATGTGAAATCTTATCATGATCCGTCGCATGCTTGGTTTTCTTTTGGGCGGCGAACCCTTATGAGTGTCTGTGTTGGGATATCTATTGCTGTTGGAGCCGTGTGGGCACGGGTCGCCACCATTTCTACCTGCTAGTTGTTTTTTATTTGTTTGTGTTTTGTAGGTTCTCTACCCTTTTCATGTGACACCTTCCCACAATGAGGACATTGTGGAGTTTTAAGTGTGTGGGGGGGGGGGAGATATTCTATTTTAAGGGTAGATCACCTAGTTTTATTAGTTTTTGCTTAAATTTTAAAATTTATGTGAAAATGGAGAAAAAAGGGAGGGAAAACCTTTTCGTTTTTCCTTTCGTTTTGTTTTTGTTTTGCTTTGTTTCCTAGATCTCGTGTTCGAAGTTGAGAAGCCGTTCTTAAATTTCCTTCTAAAAGTAATCGGTTGGAGCATTTTCAACCCTAACTTGGGTTCTAGTCGAGACTTATCCTTAATAAACTCCCGTCATTAAGTGTCTTGTGAGACTCCCATTCCTTTCTCGTTTTGTTGGGAACCCGGAGATTCTAAGAGCTTGTGTCTGAGTTTGTTCTGTTTCTCGTTTAGCAAAAGCAAAAAGTGCAAAAAGAAAAGAAAAGAAAGAAAAAGGAAAAAGAAAGAAGAAAGCTTTCATAAGATATAATAACCTGAATAAGTGGAGCGTGTCGCTGAAGACATTAACCACCATACACTTAGCCAACCTACACGGGCCCGGTATTCGTGGTACGACATTGGATACCCCTTAACCCTCCTCCTATATCGCTTTGCGACGGAGAGACGTATGGAAAAGACCGTGTTGGGAGGGTATACCCCTTATATGGGCCGTCCAATTCCCGAAAGTAAGGCTAATACCGATTTTTTTAAAAAACTAAAAAGAAAGAAAAATGAGAAAAAGTAAGAAAGAAAAGAAAAATTTTGCTTCTAAAAAGAGCGGGGCCTCCCCTTGCATCACCTACGGCCCTCACAAAGCCAAGGGCGACCAAATGCGAGGGAGGGCAACACTCCTCTCGGTTGTTCATTGTTTTCAAATTCGGACGCAAGTTTTTAAAGTCTTTTGGTTCCCGTTAAACCCTTGTTATATTTTTGCTGCGGGGTTTTGCCTGTTACAAGGTATAGGGAGTTAAAAACCTTCAAGATCGACCTTTTTCTGAGTTAGGTGTTTGTGAGATGCTCCTAACGGTTACTTTGGGAGGTTTAATCGCGTTTTCTTAGTTTGGATTGCGAGATCTTGTGAATCATAGCCCTTTGTCGTTCTTTTTGTCTTCTTCGGTTTTGTTTTCACTTTCCCTCTCTCCTTTTTCTTTGGCTTTTGTGGGTACAGCCGCTACAAACCCTCACGAGTCCATCTCGTCCACCCGGGCTGCCGGGGGGTTCAAAGGGCTTGGTGCATACGCTAAATGCACTCGTTTCTCTTCCACGACAGAGGAGTTTGTGTTAGTTAGTTTTGTTTTGTTCCGTTTTGCTCGGGACGAGCAAAGGTTTAAGTGTGGGGGGTGTTTAGACCCGATTTTGTGTCTAAATACCGCCTAAATCCTTAGGCTTCTGACTTGTATCGTAGTTGCTTTAATAACTTTTAATGCGTTTTAGTTACTTTTGTAGTTTCTGAAAGATTTCACTCAAAACGATTCTAAATGCGCCAATTTTACACCAATCTTGGGAATCCCGAGATTCCCTAAGATTCCACGAGCCCTGGATGTGTCAAAGGCAGCGGATTAGAAGGGCGAGTCATGTAGAAAGGCAGAGGAAGCGGAAGCAATGGTTGAAGAGCCTCCTGAAGAAAACTGTGGCCGAGAGACACCGTGGCCACGGTCACCTTGACCGTAGCCACGGTGTGATTGTGCCATGACCTAAGGAAGAAGCCTTGCAACCGAGATAGACCGTGGTCACGGTCACTCTGACCGTAGCCACGGCGGTGCGAAGGAGCGAAAAGTTGTCAGCCCTAATCACCTAGACCATGACCACGGTGCTTGGGGACCGTACCCACGGCGCGCGGCTTAAGAGGAGAAATCGCGCCTTACGCAGACCGTGGCCACGTCACTGCGGTCCACGGTCCCTCGATTTGTCTGTTGTGTAAAATGATGAGTTTTGAGTAACAACCTTGATTACTATTTTATGTATTTAGGTCATTTTAGATTAGAGGAGGAGACATCAATTTTTATCTATCTTTTAGGATTATTGGATGATAATACACTGAACTTTTGGGGTATTGGACAATAATGCACTGAACTTTTTTCTTGGACTCTAATACACTGAATTTTGACGTTATTGGACAATAACGCACTCAGACCAATTCAGCTGGTGGTTGACGCGGTGGCTGTCCTACTTTGAGGTGTCGTTTTTCTATTTTTTTTCAGAAAAAAACTTTTGCCGTGTAAGAAATTACACATAAGCAGGATAACTGATATTTTTTTTTGGAAAAAAATAGAAAAACGATACCCAAAGTGGGACAACCACCACGTCAACCACCAGCTGAATTGGTCTGAGTGCATTATTGTCCAATACCCTCAAAGTTCAGTGTATTAGAGTCCAAGAAAAAAGTTCAGTGCATTATTGTCCAATACCCCTAAAGTTCAGTGTATTATCATCCAATAATCCCATCTTTTATGATACTTTAGCACTCTTTATCACATTTTTAAGTATTAGATTAGGGAGATTTAGGAAGATTTTTGCTGAGATTATTGGTTCTTGTATTGGATTATCTTGATTATTATTGGAAGTTTGAAGATTATTCTCAACTTTGGAGCATTGGAGCTTTATTATTCTGAAGTTTTCCCCCTTGTCATCACAATCCATGAGCATTTCTTAATCCCTCTCTTTAATTTATTGCTTATTTATTAATCTCTGTTTTTGATATTGTTGTTGTTGTTGTTGTTGAGTGTTTATTGTTATCTTGTTTATTCGATTAAGCATGAATGAAGTTGTTGATGTTATTATCATGATAGTTAGGATGTTTAGTGGCTAGAACTTTAATGGGTTAGGGAGATATTAAGGGTGTGAATGGGTGATTAGGTTTGGGTTAGCAATATTAGTGAGTAACTAGTTAGGAAATCAACTTCCTAATCCTCCTTCCCTCAAGTGGGATGTAATTGGGTGTGAAAGCATCCCGAATACATCCAACGCTTGTTGGACGATAGGAATTAGGATAGTTAGTATTCTAGTTCGCGAAAGCGAATAGAAACTAACTAGGAAATTCCGTTCTATTAACTTCACTGGGTCTGTCGATGGATTTTGGGGAAATTAATCCGGACTATCCTTGAAAGAGGAAGCCCGGTGGGTATTTTCTAACGGAATTACCATTTGATTTCCCTTTCTCGTTACCCTCTTGTTGCGAAACCCATTTCCTCATTCCCGTTTGCATTCCGAAAGTCTCCCGACACCCATTGTTTCACTTTTTTTGACTGAACATAGTGTGTTTGTGCTGTTTTTACCCTAAATTCTATCATCCTTTCATGATCGTAAACCATACCTAGAGTCAACTAGCTGCAGCTAAGGCCCCTAGCTCCCTGTGGAAGAACGATAAAACCGTGGTCTTACAAACCACTCGACTAACAACCATCCCGTAGGTTTTGGTTGACAAAAAATCAGTTATGAATGTGTTCCCTTGGAGGACGGCACAAAAGCTGGGGGTTCAGCAGTAACACTTGATCCAGAATGGGGTACAACTTCGAGCATATGATAACTCTCCCTGGAAATCAGTTGGGTCCATAATTCTACCTATCACCATGGACCACATCATTTGGAATGTTGAATTTGTGGTACTTGACATCCCTGCTTCCTTCAATAAGCTTTTAGGAAGGCCTTGGCTTCATGAGTGCAATGCCATAGCATCTACTCTACACCAGAAAGTGAAGATGTTAGTCCAAGGTAAAGTGATCACAATCTCAGGAGAGCCTATCAATGCTGCATTCACCTCTAAGCAACTGACCTTGGAGGTGGAACATAGTTCTATTGATGAAGAGCTGCATAACTTTGAAGTGATGGCAGTTTTGAGCAAGGACGAAGCTCCATTTAACTTTGATCCCTAGTGAAACTCCAAGGTGCACTCATTCTTAAAAGGCAAGGCTACTTTCCTGGAATGCCACTAGGAAAGAACCTGAAGAATAAGATTCCACCTGTAATAAGAACTTTCAAGCAGAAAGGGAGATTTGGGTTAGGGTATAAGCCGACTAACAAGGAGGTTAAGGTTGCGAAGATGGATATCGCTGCGCAAAAGAGGATGGACAATCCTCCTACGCTGTACCAAGTGGAAACCATACCCTCTTACTCTGAATGGGCAATTTGTTAAGGAAGGGACGACTTCCCTTACTATGGTTTCCCGGAGCCAATATACCTCAAAGGCCAGGGAATACAGGTGGATGGGCTAGAGATTTTCAAGGATTGTGCCACTAATATGGCTACTGTATTTGTTCATGTTCGGGACAAGCAACCACCGTTAGAGTTGACTCACCTCGCTGGGAGTGGCATATTCAGCATGCTGTTCGGACAAGAAGCTTCACCAGAGAAGACTGAAGTCGCTGCTGTTATCGCTGCAATGTCTAACCGAGGGTTCGACCCATGCCTTATGATTACTGAAGATGGAAAAGCTAATGCAGTCTCATGGGTCGATGCTGAAGAGAATAGTTTTATCCTGTCTGTAGGAGAGTCTGTCCTTAAGGTCATTGAGTCGGGTCCTAAAGGTCTTGAGTCAGGTGGGGCTAGCGTCGAGTCTACTGGCAATGTACTTCTTTCTGCATTCTATAATATGAACATTTCTACTTACTCTGATTCTTCTTCTCCTTCTCTGAACTACTGTGCCAACAATAATCTTGAATTTAATGAACCCTTAAATGAACTTGATGATAAACTTGAGCACAAAATGGCGGTATTAGAAGACAACATCAGCATAAATGTGGGTACAAAAGGGCAGCCTCGAGAGTTGAAGTTGGGTAGTTCTTTAACCAAAGAGGAGCAACTAGCATTTATGGAGCTTCTCATGGAGTTCGTAGATGTGTTCGCTTTGTCTTATGAGGATATGCCCGGGATTGACAGGGAAATCGCAGAGCATACCATACCATTACTTCCTAATGTAAAGCCAGTTCGGCAGAAGGCCAGGAGGATTAAGTCAGAATGGGCCAAGAAGATTGAAGAGGAAGTGATCAAGCAGCTCGGTGCCAATTTCATTAAAGCAGTCCATTACCCTGAATGGATTGCCAACATAGTCCCGGTACCTAAGAAAGACGGAAAGGTACGCATGTGTATGGACTTCAGAGACCTTAATAAAGCTAGTCCCATGGATAGTTTCCCATTACCTCACATTGATGTGTTGGTGGATAACACTTGCGGACATAAGCTTTTGTCCTTCATGGATGGATATGCTGGATATAATCAAATTAAGATGGCCGAGGAAGACATGGATAAAACCTTGTTCACCACACCATGGGAAACGTATTCCTATGTGGTCATGCCTTTCGGTCTCAAGAATGCTGGCACAATATACCAAAGGACTGCTAACACTTTGTGATGTATGTTCATCATGCCTTGGCTTGATTTTTAGAAAAAATTCGCAGACCTCATTTGATGTCCGTTTAACTTGAAATTTGGCAGTCATGATCCTCATAATTTATAATAGTTTTCAGTCAAGTTTGAGGATTAAAGATTATGTGGATCACTCTCAGCAAAGCATTTTATAAGCTGTTTTTTTTCCTAGAAAGTTCAGTTTTACATGCTGCAGAGGTTTGCTTTCTACATGCTCATTTGGTGTCCAAAATGGTTGATTCCAAATCCATTGGTTCACTTGATGAGTCGTCTAACACTGTCCAAAAATTGCACATGACTGAATTTGAGGGACATTTTCTATAGCCCAATCAGTCCGGGTATGTCAGGGAAGGGTCTGTTCTGGGCAACTTTGATCTTAAAGGATTATTTGGGTCTTTTCACCTTGAATTCGACTTCTCCTCAACTTTTCCCTTGGAGACTTTTATAGTATGATGAATGAGCTTTCCAAAGAGCCCATGTTTAATCAATTTGGAGTTCGATTGCATCCTACACAGCCTATGCAATCAAACCCTGCACTAAGGACATTTATTCTGGAACAGCTTGTTAGTTTGGTTAGTTCAGCAAGGTTATTTTTGTCTTCTCACTTGGTTTGTGTTACTTACCTCCCTTGGGACGTCGAAGGAAGTCTCAGCTATTTGAAGAAGCACATCAACATTATTATATCAATTGGCAGCCACAGATTGGAATCCAAGTGAAGAGAGATCAGCCAATGGAGAAGTGCCATGTGTTTTGTTCTAATTAGTCATCTTTGCCACCCTTTTGGACGAGAACCATCTGCTGAAGTTATGTATTAGTTCAAATATTATGTATTAGTGTTAATTAAGCTTGATTAGAGCTTTCTTCATGATTAGGAAAGCTCAAATTAGACAATTAGAGCAGCCAGCTAGTGTGCCTACTTGCTTGCTGCCTTTGTTTTATTTCTCAGCCGTGTATGTCTATATAAGCATCCTTGTAATAGTTAGAAATGAATCAATGAAATATGAGTGAATTTTTATTTCAATTAGTAGAGCCTTGCTCCTGTAGACCCTTAGTTAATTCAGCTCTTGTCACTGGATTTTGGCAAGAATCCAGCAAGTGTTAGCTGAGCTCGATCATCCATGCTCTGGTGTGTCTGTAGGAGCATGAATGTGAGAGTCCATTGCCCTTGATTGCAACTGTGGTGTGTTTGTATTAGTTTGTAAGCAAGTCTATCTTTATTTTCCTTATTGGTTTATCATCCATTTCAGCTAATTGCATCCAATTAGCTTTGTTATTTCCCAAAATTCCCTAAGTGTAAGTGTTGCACGATGTCTGTAAGGTCAATACTCTGATCTCCGTGACCTTGCATACATCACTTTGCTGCATGACATGATGCATAAAGAAGTAGAAGTTTATGTGGATGATATGATTATCAAGTCCAAAACTAGGGAGGAGCATGTTCCTAACCTCCGCAAATTCTTCCTTCGGCTTGGCAAATACAAGATGCGGCTTAACCTAGTAAAGTGCATTTTTCGTGTCACCTTTGGAAGTTGTTAGGCTACGCAGTTAGTCAACGTGGCATTGAAGTAGATCCCTTAAAGATAAAGGCTATTCAAGATATGCAATCGCCCAAAACAGAAAAGGAGATAAGGGGATTTCTAGGGCGCATTCAGTACATCAGCAGATTCATATCTAAACTCACCATGACTTGTGAACCCTTTTTCAAGAAATTGAAGAAGGGGAGTAAGATAGAATGGGATGACCAATGCCAAGCTGCTTTTGACAAGATCAAGGAGTATTTGCAACATCCACCGGTCCATATGCCGGTAGTACCAGATGAGCCTCTCCTCCTTTATTTTACAGTAACCAGCGCCGCAATGAGGGCTATGGTGGCTCAAAAGATAAAAGGTCAAGAGAGTGTCATCTATTACTTGAGCAAGAAGTTCCTGGAATAAGAGAGCCGGTATGCTGATATAGAGAAAATTGCACTTGCGTTGGTGTGGGCCACCAAGAAGCTAAGACATTACATTCTCCCACACACCGTATATGTCATAGCCGAAAGCAAACCCATCAAATTCATCATTGAGCAACCCACCGTAAACAATCGCATCGCTCACTGGGTAGTCATGCTCTGGGTGTTCAATCTCCAATACCTACCTCAAAAGTCCATCAAAGGTCAAGTCGTTTCTGACTTTCTAGCTGCATCTCCATCACAGGAACCTCCAAGAACTCACTTGGACTTCCCAGATGAAGATATCTTTCTTACTGATGAAGTTACATAGGAAATATAATTTGACGGGGCCTCTAATTAGATGGGTTGTGGAGTTGGAGTCCTATTGATCTCTCCAAAGGGGGCTCACATCCCTGTATCTTTGAAGTTGGATTTTGATGCCACCAACAATGCAACAGAATATGAAGCATGCATAAAGGGATTACAAGCTAGTCTAGCAATAGGTGTATGCCATATAAAGGTCTTTGGAGATTCTAGCCTCATCATCAATCAGGTTAAGAATACATGGAAGGTTCAAAATGAATGCTTTATGGCATATCAACATAAGCTCCTGGGACTTGCTGACCAATTCGAGAAGATTAGTTTTCAATACCTCTCAAGGGATCACAATGAGCTGGCCGATGCCTTGGCTAAATAAATTGTCTTCGATGGTATGAATCCCAGCGGGCACGCTCCAACGTAACTACCTGTAATAATAGAGAGGTAGTTAGAACCAGCATATGTTTGCACCATAGACATCCAAGAGGTCGATACCAAGGCATGGTTTCATGATTTATACATCTTTCTGCGGAAAGGGGAGTATCCCGCCGAGCTGGATGCTTAAGGATAACAAGCGATCAGTTCTTTAACAACACAATACTGCTTAATCCAAGATCGCTTATATAAGAAGTCAGTTACATGCATCAATTTGTTGTGTATAGACGTCAAAGATGCAGAAGAAGTCATGGCTACTATACATGGAGGAGAGTGTGGTCCTCACATGAATGGGCGTATGCTGGCTAAGAAGGTAGAATAGGCAGTGTATTATTAGATGACCATGGAAGCAGATTGTTTGGATTTCGTCCGGAAGTGTCACAAATGTCAAGAGTATGCCAATCTGTAACATCAACCTCCTTCGTATCTGACCACCTTCACATCACCATGGCCATTTTCAGTATGGGGTATCAACATCATTGGCAAGATACACCCTATAGGGACGGGAGGTCACGAGTACATCTTGGTCGCTATTGATTACTTCACTAAGTGGGTAGATGCAGCTTCTTATACCAAACTCACATCCAAGCGAGTGGCTAAGTTTATCCTTCGAAACATCATATGCAGGTATGAAGTACCTCATGAGATCATCAGCGACAATGGAAGCCACTTCCAAATGGAAGTAGAGACGCTACTCACCCGTGCTTTCAACAAAAGAGTTAAGGATCATGCACTTTAAGTGGGTGATTTGGTTCTTAAGGAGATGAGGGCACTCATACCAGACCCTAGAGGGAAGTTTGCACCAAATTGGAAGGGCCCTTATATGATTAAGGAGATTCTGCTTGGAGGAGCAGCCCGTCTTCCTACCATGGACGAAGAAGATGTTATCCAACCCACAAATTTGGATAAGCTCAAGCGATATTACGCCTAAATATAACCAAGAAACTGAAAAATCAACTTTTAGACACAGGATATATTAAAATAAGCACTCATAAAGACATAATTTGCAAATAGAACAACGATTGGAAGAATGTATTTTTTTTAAAAAATTTTATTAAGGGACAATACAAATACATTGCTTATATTGAAAATTCGAAAATTAAATACAAGATTATTTAATGGCAAAAGCAGCTTCATTTCTTTCCATCTCCTAATCTTCATTCACTTCCATTGCACCGCCAGTAGTCTCGGGGTTTGTCTCCTCGTCTTTATGGCTAACTAGTCCTGTCTCTGTGTTCTTTGGACGATAAACTCTCTTAGGCTATTTTCTACCTTCGACCCTAGGACCAAGGCGATCCTTTGCAGAGGTTTTGGGCCCTAACTGGTCCTTTACTGTGGTTCGAGGACTAAGTCTTTCCTTCACCGATGTTGCTACTTGTTCGCTTCTCACCTCCCCAGCCCGGCGGGACTCCACAACCGCTATCAACCACCCCTGATAGCCCGCATCAGCATAAGGAGACACGTGCGCCTTCAAAGGGGCACGAATAGTTGGCCTTTTCACCCAGTATTGGAACCACGACTACACGATAGATTGACGAAGCTTGAAGCACTCGGGGGCTTTACATAGCAGCTCAGGGATGATTTGTTTCCGCCCCATCTGCCTTCGCACTCGATTGGGAAAGTAGTAGGTCATATGTGTCAGACCAGCGATGTACACATATGCATTCCTTGAGTCACAAGTGACATATTCGGGGATATGCCACCACTCAATCCACCACATGATATCCCGAGGCTCCTTCATAAATGCGATCCATGTTGTAACTGTGCGAAGATCAGTGTATATTCTCTTCCTTTGACATTACTTCGCCAAAGCAGAAGATGTCCTGGGTTCCTCCACGAGCCCCAAATGTTCCATCAGCCATATCTTTCCAACAAAGAGAAGTAATTAGCAAGGATTATAATTGCAAACCAATTTATCCCAAACTAAAAAAATGTCTTGGATTAATTACCTGTAGTAACAGAGGGCTTCCACGGTACTCATGTTCAGAATTGGGGTCATCTAAGCCAAACATTGTCTCTGCCAACATCAAAGGAATCGGGTTGTAGCCCCGAGCCATGTCCTCAACTACCCGAATCATATTAGCCGGGCCAGTGCATCGTTCTCCATGGTAGAAATAGAATTCACCCAAAAGGCATAGCACGAGAGCTCGAACTCTTATCACGAGGTCGTACTCTAAGGTTTCAGGAGCTTAAAAGTATTCAACAATAGTTCGATAATGTACCTTCTAGCCAATTAAGGCACTTCCGATGACGTGGGAAGGGAGGCACAACAACTCCTTGTAGTCCTTGCTTGAATTAGTAGACAGCGGTGGTGAAGTTGGGAGAGCATAATGATTCGTTCCCAAGATTTTGGACCATTCCTCTGGCAATGGGCATAGTTCCTTCATTGTGAAGTGAAACACATGCATTTTGGAATCCCAAAATGTTTCAGCAGCTCGAAGGAAGTCGAAATTCACATGCACCTGCCGCAAACCCAACAACTGCGTTAGTTTGAGCTTTTTTTCCTTAGATAGAGTGCTCATCTAAGTTGCTAGCTTCTTTTCGAAAGCCATCGATCTCTTCTTTTTTTAGGATTTTTGTAGCTCTCTGTAATACCTCACAAGCTACAAGATGTTGGATGAATTGTGAATGTTTGGAGGGTTATTTATACTACTCAAAGGGGCTAAAAAATGGATTAAAATCATCACAAACGGTCACATAACCGTTGATGATCATATCCCTTGATTCAAGCCTTTGCAACGGCTAAAATTGAAAAAAAAAGAGAAAAAAAAAGAGAAAAAAAAAGCAAGGCTCGGCGGCCTTGCTCGTGAGCAAGCAAGCGCGCGCCACGCTGAGCCTAGGCCCAGTTCTCTTTGGCCCAAAGCAAGGCCGTCGGGCCTTCCCTTTTTGTTGGGCCTTGGGAATTTGCTCCTACGGCCCATGTGTATTATCTATTTCGAGTTCTTGGTCGATCTAATCAAATCTTGCTCTGAAATTTATGCCCGATAAAATCTGACACTTAGGTTTTTGTTTTCTTTTTTTACTTTTTTTCCGTTTGGGGAAGCGGGATGGATCCGATTGCATAAATAAAGCATAAATGCATCAGATAGATGAGTCACGATACAAAGCGTTACTAGAGTCTTGTATTAATAAAAAAAAAGAGAGTCTTGCATAAAAAAAAGAAGTCTTGCATAAATAAAAATTGAGTCTTGCATTGCATACAGGAGGAGCCCTCTGTCGAACCACATTAAGGAGCTCGAGTCGCCGCTATCCTCAACAATGTCGCCACCAACATTCGAAGTTCCGGCATTGGAAGTACCCGCATTACCAAAATAAGTATCCCGGGAGTAATAATCAGGGCCAGTCATGGGATCGAGGCTCGATAATATCGGGTATGAAGGAACCAGAGGTGTCGGAGGTGACAAAGGCATTGAAGGAGGAGAAGGAGTGTTCCTTGTCTGCATCAGAACAGGAGATGGGCTCCTCGAAGGTATCGAAGCAGGAGATGGCTCCCTTGGTGGTGATGGTATTTGAGATCGCTCCCTTGGAGGTGATGGCTAAGACAAACGCACCTCTGGTGGGATCGGAGACGTCCTTGAAGGTGACGACATGACAGATTCTTGCGAAGCAGCCAACCAAGAATGCTCCGGGACGTGCCAACCAAAAGATGAAGTTGGCCAAGCATATTCTGTTGTATAATCGGGGGCTGGCCAACCAAAAGAAGAAGACTCTCCTAACCAAGAATGATGGGGTGCTGACCATTCCTGTGGGCCATGAAGGGCCCATATCAAGAGCAGGGATGGGCTATCCCATGGAGTAAGTATCGGAGCCAAATGAAGGAGGAGTAGGAGGTGTAGGATAGGAAGCTGCGTCATCTGCTAGCGCATGAGCGCCAGGATACCCTACGGATGCACCTGAGTCACGATCCCACACCACTATCTCGCTACCTCTACGACCAGAGCGCACGGAAGCAGGAGTCCGGCGAGAATGAGAAGGTCGATAGGTGGCACTGGACTCTGAAGTATCCTCCACCCGATAAGAAGGAGGTCGAGTATCGCCGCCATATCCAGCGCTGTGATACGAGCCTCCTTGATCATGAGGCTCTCCCAAGGACATTTGGGCGATATCACCCTCCATATGCTGAGAATCGTGAGAATGAGCTTCAAAACCGCTTCTACGAAAGCCAGCAGAGCCTTGACCATCGATCAAAATACCTTTCCCGTGACCCTCGGGAACCGGTGCTGGTGGGGCGTGAGAAGAACCACCTATTTCTGCACGGGACCGGACTTGTGAAGTGTACTCTCCAGCTGATGAACGACGAGGTACTTCCCTGCGAGGATGTACAACATTTGACCGTCGCGGTGGCTCCCTAGGTACAGACTTCGCATCAGCCTCCACATCAACGCCCCTAGCTGCATTACCCTGATATCTATCGGAGCTAGTGAACGCTTGATGAATATGTTTCTTCATGGTGCTTGACTCCTTGACTATACACCGATAGCGTGCCCATCTCGGCTGGAAGGAAACAAAAACTAAGGTTATTCATGAGAAAAGGGGAACAACGATAGGCGGAACAGAAAGAAAATTACTGGTTTCCGATCAAACTCCTGTAATGCAGAGCATGAGCGACTCTTTTCTACCTCTAAGAAGCCTCCTATATTTGCTTCTGCCGCAGGAATTGCCTCTTCGACAGCCTTGTCATAAGGCCTGAGTTGGCAAACACTCGAAAAATAAACATAATGTTCGAAGAAAGAGAATAATATAGGGAAAGGGTACATATATACCACCTTGAAAGCCAAACGACTGAGGTACCGATTGAGCTCCTCGGCGAGACGATCTTATGGGATGTTTATGATGAATTGCTCATACTCCTTACCTTGAATGGCATATCTCCAATGGTCTTCATCTAGGCACCAAGGTACGAACATCTTCTCTGGAGGATCCATAAGAATGAGAGGCGGATGACGCCCCAAGATTTACATCGATGCGCGCTCCCCGAGATACCAAACAAAACCCGAAGGAGACTCAATCAACACACGGACACGTGTGTCATGCTCTGCCAACTCCAAGGGAGCTGGGAGCTGTTAGTCGAGTGGTTTGTAAGACCACAGTTTTATCGTTCTTCCACAGGGAGCTAGGGGCCTTAGCTGTAAGTCTGCAACTAATTGACTCTAGGTATGGTTTATGATCATGAGAGGATGATAGAATTTAGGGTAACAAAAAGGTGAAACAATGGGTGTCGGGAGACTTTCGGGATGCAAACGGGAATGAGGAAATGGGCTTCGCAACAAGAAAGGGAAATCAAATGGTAATTCTGTTAGAAAATACCCACCTGCTTCCTCTTTCAAGGATAGTCCGGATTAACTTCCCCAAAATCCATTGACAGACCCGGGAAAGTTAATGGAACGGAATTTCCTAGTTAGTTTCTATTCGCTTTCGCGAACTAGAATACAAACTATCCTAATTCCTACCTTCCAACAAGCTTTGGATGTATTCGTGATGCTTTCGCACCCAAATACATCCCACTTGAGGGAAGGATAGGATTAGGAAGTTGATTTCCTAACTAGTTACTCACTAATATTGCTAACCCAAACCTAATCACCCATTCACACCCTTAATATCTCCCTAACCCATTAAGGTTCTAGCCACTAAACATCCTAACTATCATGATAATAACATCAACAACTTCATTCATGCTTAAAAGAGTAAACAAGATGACAATAAACATTCAACAATACTAACAATATCAATGATAACAAAAACAGAGATTAAATAAGTAATAAATTAGAGAGAGAGAGGTTAAGAAATGCTCATTGATTGTGATGACAAGGGAGAAAACTTCAGAATTATAAAGCTCCAATGCTCCAAAGTTGAGAATAATCTTCAAACTTCCAATAATAATTAAGAGAATCCAATATAAGAACCAATAATCTCAGCAAAGATCTTTTTTAATCACTCTAATCTAAGGTTTAAAATGTGATAAAAAGTGCTAAAGTATCATAAAAGATAGATAAAAGCTGCTGTCTAGATGATAATCATCCTCTGCTAAAATGACCTAAATACATTAAATAGTAATCAAGGTTATTACTCAAAACTCATCATTTTACACAACAGATAAAACCGTCTTGATGGCCGTGGCACGCAAGGTGACGGCCGTGGCCCGCGTAGCTGCGTAAACGGCGATTTCTTCTATTAGCTTCGAATCACCGTGGGCACGGTCCCCATGCACCATGGTCACGGTCTAGGCGATTAGAGTGACCGTGACCACGGTCTAGTTCGGCCAGCTTTTTCCTTAGGCAGGGTAAAGATCCTACCGTGGCTACGGTCAGAGTGACCGTGACCACGGTCTATCTCGGGTGCAAGGTCTCTTCCTTAGGTCATGGCTCAATCACACCGTGGCTACGGTCAAGGCGACCGTGGCCACGGTCTTTTTTGGCCACAGTTTTCTTCAGGGTGCTCTTCAACCGTTGCTTCCGCTTCCGCTGCCTTTCGACATGACCGGCCCTTCTAATCTGCTGCCTTTGACACGACTAGGGCTCGGGGAATCTTAGGGAATCTCGGGATTCCCAAGATTGGTGCAAAATTGGCCCATTTAGGATCGTTTTGAGTAAAACACTTCGGAAACTACAAAAGTAACCAAAACGCATTAAAAGTTATTAAAACAAGCTACGGAACAAGTCAAAAGCCTAAGGATTTAAGCGGTATTTAGACACGAAATCGGGTCTAAACACCCCCCCCCCCACACATAAACCTTTGCTCGTCCCGAGCAAAACAAAACAAAAACTAACTAACCAACACAAACTCCTCTCCGTCGCAAAGCGATATAGGAGGAGGGTTAGGGGGTATCCAGTGCCGTACCACGAATACCGGGCCCGTGTAGGTTGGCTAAATGTATGGTGGTTAATGTCTTCAGCGACACGCTCCACTTATTCAGGTTATTATATCTTATGAAAGCTTTCTTCTTTCTTTTTTCTTTCTTTTCTTTTCTTTTTGCGCTTTTTGCTTTTGCTAAACGAGAAACAAAACAAACTCAGACAGAAGCCCTTAGAACCTCCGGGTTCCCAACAAAACAAGAAAGGAACGGGAGTCTCACAAGACACTTAATGAAGGGAGTCTATTAAGGATAAGTCTCTAGAACTCGAGTTAGGATTGAAAATGCTCCAACCGATTACTTTTAGAAAGAAGTTTAAGAACGGCTTCTCAACTTCGAAAACAAGATCTAGGAAATAAAGCAAAACAAAATCAAAACGAAAAGAAAAACTGAAAGGTTTTCACTCCCTTTTTTCACCTTTTTCACACAAAAATTTTTAAAATTTTAAGCAAAAACTAGGGAAACAAAGAACAAAACGACTAAGTGATCTACCCTTTGAAACAGAATATCTCCCCCCCTCCCCCACACTTAAAACTCCACAATGTCCTCATTGTGGGAAGGTGTCGCATGAAAAGGGTAGAGAACTTACAAAAGCACAAACAAACAAACAATTAGCAGGTAGAAATGGTGGCGACCCGAGCCCACACGACTCCAACAGCAATAGATATCCCAACACAGACACTCAAAGGGGTTCGCCACCCAAAAGAAAACCAAGCATGCGACGGATCATGATAAGAATTCACATAAAAAAGAGTGAGGTGGAAAGATATTACCTCAAGCTCTTCATAAGCGTTAAAGATAGCGATCCGAAGTCGTCGTTCAAGAGAGTCAGAACGATGTTAGAGTAAAAGACGACTTTATAACTATAGAATTTGCATGCGAGACCAAAAGCAAAAGAAAGGAAAAAACTAAGTAACTTAAAGAAATTGAAAAGATGAAAAACGAAAAAATATTAACAATATATACATTGCCAATGACTTACCTTATCCCCGAATCTCACTCATTGAGGTGGGAAATAAGGGTGAAACTCGATACGCACTAACCGAAACAACCAAATCATTGCATTCATCACAAATAACATTCGGTTACATTTATGCCCAAAATACAAACGAGAAATGCTTAAACAACAGTCCAACCCACCAAAAACAACCGACAAACAACCATAAGATAACCATCAGACAACATCAAACAACCCGACCATACATGACAAACAAACAAGACAAGGAAAAACTCGAGCAACCTAATCGAACAATCCCCAAAATATGCGAGCTCATGCCAAAAGAAATCGAGAGACCAATAACCCAAAACCACCAGACATCGCAACTCCAAAACCCCCGAAGAAGCACTCCCCCACACTTATACTTCACAAAATAAAGTAAATAGAACAATGATAAAGGTCGGGTGGGGGTGCTTACAAACGGTCCTCAAGTGGACCCTCCCGGTGGAAAACGGGGTTGGGGTGGAAAGAAGGATGGGTAATAGGGATTCACATAGTCTGGAGGTGCTGGGATACGGCCGCCCTCAACAGTGTAATGATGAAAACTCCAATCGCGCATGAAGCGGTTTTGTTGACGGAAGTACTCTTCGTGGTGTTGCAGGTGTCGTTGGATGTTCACAAGCTCCTTTTGTTGATCCTCGAGCAACTTCACCTGGGAACGGAGGAGTTTGTTCTGCTCACGAATCTCAATACTCAAGCCTTTGATTTCAGAGGTAATTCGGTTCAGATTGCCATGATGTGCTGAGCTCTCTGGCATCTCTTCATGGTTATTCTCCTCAAACTCTTCCAATAAACTAGAAATGAGGATAGGTGCACCGCCAATTATCCTTGGCCAACAATAAAATGCCCGCACTACCAATTTTCATTATTTGCAATATCGAGCCATTCTTCAGCATGAGTGGGGTCGAGAGGAATGCGGATTTTCCTATCTCCATAACCATGATGGTAGACGGTGCGTGAATGGCGCTCAGAAATTATCTCCATTTCGATCAACAGCCCCTTATCAATGGGAATAGGGACATAGCGCTGCTTCCATAACCCCTGGTAATCACCAAACCCTTGCTTCCGGAGGAAGTGACATATTATATGGCCCATTCCCAAGTTGGTGAAGTTATCAGTTCTACTCATCTCCCCTAACCAATGTAGAATGCACGAGCCTGAGTTCACTCGACGCCCCTTCAAAGTATTGTAAATTATGAAGAGATCTTCCGTACGAACATGTGATCATTCCTCATCTCGCCCAAACACTGAATTAGCAATTACCTAATGGAACAACTGGACAGCAGGATTACAAAAATCTTGTGCTCGAGATTCCAATAGAATTTCGCCTGACCTTCTTCGGAGTCAACAAGTGCTCTTGTCCAACAAGTTAACCGCTTCCACGCTTCTTGTGCATCGAATTCTTCACACTCCCAGAAGTATACCCCATCCACTGGTAATTCCAAAGCTTGGCAAAACTCTTGAACAGAACATTCAAGGTCCCTATCACCCACTCTATAATTGCAAATGGCATCGGGGTACCCATCACTAAAGACTTTAATTGAACTCATGAATTCAAGTACGGGCTGGTCTACAATTGGTTCGTTGATGTTGAGAAGTGTTTTCCAGCCAAGTACTTGAGTGAGAATGTCGAAACTGGACCGACAGTAAAGAGTGTTGATTGTCTCATCACTGCAAATCTCTGGAGCGTAGATGCGCCGTTCTTGGAGCTCATCATAGCGAGTCTTATGTGGTTCATCACGAAAAGTAACCTTGGCACGGGACAACTTTTGATGAACGTAGCTGGTTGAGTCCTTCTCAATTCGAGAGAAGATGGCAGCTGTGGTGGTGATGGAGGAAGCTTCCTAGGTCGACCCCTTTGTGGTTTCACCATTCTAATGTTCAACACTCAAAACCCTAGATCTGGGCAGAGAAGTGTGCACACAACAACAAAAATCAACTAGGAAATCGAACTTGGATGCATCAACAAACAAGGAATACCTGAGTTGAAGACTTTGAGAGCTTCCCTTGAGAGATTCGAGCCCCACAAGGAACAAGAGGCCCAGAACCTTGCTTGAATTGAACCGAAAATGGCGAACACAGCAGCTAGGGTTTGGAATCGCAGGAGAAAGTTGGGAGAAATGGAGGAATTGGTGAGGCATTTGTCAAATTTTGGAAGGGAATCGGAGTTTTAGGGTTTTAGGGAGGTTTTTCGAGTGTGAGGGTGAGGAAGAAAGTGAAAGGGAAATGAGGGGAAACGATATTGAACCCCCGACATATCGCAGTTTTTCGACAGACCGTGGCCACGGTCCATTTGACCGTGGGCACCGTGTGATTCGGGCAAGGGAAAAAGAAGGGAAAAAGTAGGGCGGAGACAATGGCTATGGTGAATTCCACCGTGGTTACGGTGATATTCGGGACCAAATTTCTTCATGAATCAGCAGTGATGAGACCGTGGCTGCGGTAAATTCCACCGTGGTCACGGTCTACTTCGGCTTGACAAAACTGGGAGCAACTTGCGTATGCTGACCGTGGCCACGGTCCAGGCGACCGTGGGCACGGTGTGTTTCGGCTCATCTACAGCACCTGCAAGGCTCAAAACTTGTAGAAAAAATGTTCAGTCCTAAAATCTACCCTCGTGGCATCCACTCCCTTTTCTTTTTTCGCTCAATTATCATTCAAGGACACTCTCCGAACACTCAGAAACTCGAATCCCGACCCTCAAAGAACCAGTCACAATTTTTTTTTCTTTTCAAACCTTTCTGTTTTTTTTTTCATTTTCCATTTTTTTCTCAATTTTTCTTTTTCTAATATAAAACCAAGGAAGAAGAAAAACACTAAAACAAGGGAAATAAAATGAAAGAAACAAAAATTGAAAGAAAACACTAAAAGAGGGGGAAGTAGTTCATACCTCTCCCGGGTGCTTGTTTTGTAGGTCCTAGCTCGACCAATTATGATGCTTTTCAATCTTTAAAATCCGCGAGGTATGCCACAATTGTCCCGGCATATTCCTCGCCCATGACGTATGGTTTGAGTTTCGATGAGTTTGCTTTGAAACACTTTCCTTGTGCATCTTTCAATTCAACCACTCCGGCGGGAAGAATTCTCACAATTTCAAATCGCCCGGACCACCTTGATCTCAATCTCCCAGAGAATAACTTCAGCCTTGAGTTGAAGATGAGAACCCTATCGCCTACCACAAACTCGCGTCGGTTTAACCTCTTGTCATGCCATGCTTTCGTTCTCTCCTTGTAGATCTTGTTGTTCTCATATGCATGACGCCTCAACTCCTCAAGTTCTTCTAATTGAAATAACCGACTAACTCCGGCCGCCTTGATATCGAAATTCAACTTCTTGATTGCCCACATGGTTTTGTGCTCAAGTTCTACGGGAAAGTGATACGCCTTCCCATAGACAAGACCGTAAGGGGTAGTACCGATCGATGTCTTGAAAGCGGTGCGGTATGCCCACAAGACTTCATCCAATTTTTCTGCCCAATCTTTCCTTGAAGAGCTAACCGTCTTCTCTAAGATCTCCTTGATGGCACGGTTTGAGATTTCCACTTGACCTTGTGTTTGTGGATGGTAAGGGAGTCCCTTCTTATGCTTCATGTCGTACTTCTCCAAGAGAGACTCGAATCTCTTTTCAATGAAATGGGAATCGTTGTCACTAATGATGACCCGTGGAATGCCAAATCTTGGGAATAGGGTCTTTTTTAAGAATTTTGAAACGGACTTCCCATCGCACCTTACACATGGTATGGCTTCGACACACTTTGTGACATAGTCCACCGCCACTAGAATGTATTGGAAACCCCTTGATGACGGGAAAGGTCCCATGACGTCCAATCCCCACACATCGAAGGCTTCCACCTCAAGAATATAGTTCAATGGTGCCTCATTCTTCCGGGAGATGTTACCGGATCGTTGACACCTATCACATTGTTTGATATGCAAGTGGGCGTCATGAAAGAGTGTCGGCCACCAATATCCGGTTTGCAAAACCCTTGTTGCCGTCTTTTGTGGGCCACCGTGACCACCCACAGGAAATTCGTGACAATGGGTCAAGATAGATTGCACTTCACTCTCGGGAATACACCGCCGGTATATCCCGTCATTGCAAAGATGGAAAAGGAAAGGGTCATCCCAAAAGTAATGCTTCATGTCGTGGAGGAATTTCTTCTTTTGATGATGGTTCAAGTGTTGACGAATCACTTCGCTCGCCAAATAATTCACAATATCCGCATACCAAGGATGTGAGTTGATAGCCAAGAGTCGCTCGTCCGGGAAAGCATCTACAATCGGTTGGGTGTCTTCCAAGTCGACAAAAATCCTCGAGAGGTGATCGGCTACGACATTCTTCGTACCCGCCTTGTCGCGGATTTCCAAATCAAATTCATGCATAAGCAAGACCCACCGTATAAGTCTTGGTTTTGTCTCCTTCTTTCCCATCAAGTATTTGATAGCGGTATGATCCGTGTAGACAACCACCTTAGAGAACATGAGGTATTGCCGGAATTTGTTGAGCGCAAAAACGATCGCTAAAAGCTCCTTTTCCGTGGTGGTGTAGTTTCTTTGGGCGCTATCAAGCGCATGGCTTGCGTAATAGATGACCCTTGGCTACTTGTCTACTGTTTGGGTCAAACACGCTCCCACGTTGAAGTCCAATCCGGAGGTTGAACTACCGGAGCGGAAATCAAAGCCTGCTTCAACCTATAAAATGACTCAAGGCACTCATCAGTGAAAATGAAAGGGGCATCTTTGCACAGGAGGTCAGTTAGAGGTCGAGCAATTTTTGAAAAATCCTTGACGAACCCGCGATAAAAGCCGGCATGACCAAGGAAACTACACACCCCCTTAACAGAAACTGGGGGTGGTAGGCGCTCTATAACCTCAACTTTAGCCCTGTCCACTTCGATGCCCTTAGAAGAGATTAAGTGACCCAGAACGATACCTTGTTCCACCATGAAGTGGCATTTCTCCCAATTCAAAACTAGATCCACTTCCTCACAACGAGTTAACACTTTCTCCAGATTTAGCAAACAGTCATCGAAAGAGTTACCTACCCAGAAAAATCATCCATAAAGACTTCCTTGCATTTTTCAATGAAATCGCTAAAAATAGCCGTCATACAACGTTGAAAAGTCCCAGGGGCATTACATAAACCAAATGGCATGCGACGATAAGCAAATGTCCCATATGGGCAAGTGAAGGTGGTTTTTTGTTGATGTGAGGGGTGGATTGGAATTTGAAAGAACCCAGAGTACCCATCAAACAAAAAGCAAAAATGCGAATGACCTGCCAACCGTTCTAACATCTGGTCAATAAAGGGAAGGGGGAAATGGTCCTTCTTTGTTACTTTGTTTAATTGGCGGTAATCGATACACATCCGCCAACCGATTACGGTCCGGGTACTAACTAGTTCTTTCTTGTCATTTTCAATTACGCTCAATCCACCCTTCTTGGGTACACACTGAACCAGGCTTACCCATTCGCTATTTGCGATGTGGAAGATGATCCCAGCAGCTAGCAACTTTACTACTTCCATTTTAACCACTTCTTGCATGTTGGGATTTAAAAGGCGTTGGGGTTGCCTAGTAGGCTTCACATCTTCTAGCAAGTCAATCGAATGCATGCATATGGAAGGGGACAAACCTTTCAAATCTTCTATTTTATAGCCTAATGCACCCCTATGTTTCCTAAGCAAATCAAGCAACTTGGACAATTCAAAATCATTCAAATTCGCATTCACAATGACAGGATAAGATTTCTCATCATCCAAGAAAGCATATTGGAGGGAAGGGGGTAAAGCTTTAAGCTCTAAAGGAGTAGAAGATTGAATTTGAGAGGAAGACATACCTTTGTAGATCACATCTTGAATCTCCACGCATTCTATATAAGGTTCATCAATAATAATCTCCTCATGCATGAGTGAAGATTCAAGAAGGTTGGTGAAGAAAGTAATATAGGTGTCGTCGGTCTCAAATTGGAAAGACTCCAACAAGCAAGCTCCCAAGGGGTCGTCGCAAATAGATTCAAGGAAATGGGAGTCCTCAATATACTCATCAACAAGAAACTCCATCATATCAATAGCATAGCATGAGTCCCCATACGAAGGACCTTTCAATGACCCCTCGAGTTGAAAATTATGCTTTCATTCCCGACATTCAATGACATGCTTCCATTCTTCACATCGATAATTGCTCCCGCCGTAGCAAGGAATCAAAAATCACAAGGAATCAAAAATCGCCCCACTTGGACCGGGATGTCTTCCAATATTCCCAAAGGTCTTCGCACGGAATGGTCGGCCAATTGAAGGTTAATTGTTGTAGGAGCTAGATCATCGAGATTCAACTTCTTGCAAATCGAATAAGGCATGACGCTTACACTTGCTCCTAGATCGCAAAGGGCACGGCCAATCTGCATATCACCAATGGTGGATGGAATAGAAAAACTTCCGGGGTCGGCTAACTTCTCCGATGATTTGTTATCGATAATAGCACTACAATCCGCTGTCAAATGGATCGTAGATTTCTCTTGAATCCTCCTCTTGCTCGTGAGAAGCTCCTTCAAATGCTTCTTGAAGGACGGGACTTCAGAAATGGCATCAAGAAATGGAATGTTCACATGAAGCTTCTTGAGCATCTCAATGAATTTTGAAAACTTTGCATCGGATTTTGGCTTTGCTAATCGATCGGGAAAAGGGACCGGCGGTAGCTTTGGCTTCTCAATAGTTTGGATTGGTTCTTCTTCCACCATCTTTCCTTTCCCTTTCCTTAACTTCTCCATCTCCTCTCTTTCTTTACTAGATTCTCCCAATTCATCCTCATGTGTTCCCTCAACTTCCTCATCCAAGACTAACCCACTTTCCCGCTTCTCCAACAAATCTTCCTTCTCCGAGATATCCACCACATCACCTTCTTTGTCACCCAAGACTTCCTCTCCCACCATCCTAGGGCCTTCAATCTCCTTGCCACTCCTCAATGTAATAGCATTAAGTTGTCCCTTCGAGTTAGGTTGGGGTTGGCTAAGCAAAAATTAGATAGGTTGAGATTGTTGTGCCAATTGAGCCAATAGTAACTCGAGGTTCTTAATGTGAGTTTGGTATTTTTCTCGATCTAAGGCCATCTTTTCTTGAGATAAGGCTATCTTTTCTTGAGATAAGGCCAACTTTTGAAGGGTTTGGTCAAGGGTTTCTTGTTGTGGTGGTTTGGGTGCTTGGGAAGATTGACCTTGGTGAGGATTTTGGTGGTGGTTTTCGTGGTATTGGCGGCGATTTTGATTTGGGAAACCGGGGGGTGGGTTTTGGTTTAGTGGAGCTTGTTGGTTGTAGGCGTAATTCCTACGAGGACGGATGGGGGTTTGATTGGTATAGGAGAGGTTATTGTTGGGATAGATGGCTTGGACTTGCTCAGTTTGATACTCTTCACATCGCTTCGAAGAATGTGGCCCTCCACAAAAATCACATATAAGAACTCGAGCATCCGGAATAAGCATAGGTACTTCTTGAGCCGCCTTTACTTGCCTCGTGGTTTCCTCCAAACCTGCCTTTTGTTGCATCTCAAGAACGACATTCATGAAAAATTTAATAGTAGGATTGCTTTCTAGAGGATAACCATCTCTTGGACCACGGCCGCCTCCCCAATGAGGAGAGTTTTCAGATAGCTCGTGAAGAAATATGTTTGCTTCCTCCGTCGTCTTCTTGAGGAACATACCCCCCGAGGCATGATCGATGGATTCTCGCAAAGAGCTACTCAATCCGGAATAGAAGTGCTGCAATAATAACCAATCCTCAAGATTATGGTGTGGACACCTCCGTTGGAGACCTTTGAATCTCCCCCATGCTTCGAATAGCGACTCATCGGGCTCTTGCTTGAAGCTCATGATGGCTTGCCTCAACCGACACGTCTCATCATTAGGGAAAAACCTTTGAAGAAAGTCGCGGCTAAGGGCATCCCATGTTGAATAAGTTCCGGGCGGACACGTGTTGAGCCATAATAATGCTTTCCCCTTCAAAGTAAGAGGGAAAAACTTCAGCTTCATGTATTCGGCGGAAACTCTATTCATTTGTACGAAGCCGATGCGTTGCTCGAATCTTTTAATATGGTCAATAGGATTTTCATGCTCTCCTCCATGGTACGGGGTGTTCTCAAATATCTCTAATAAATATGGCTTGAACTCAAACGATGCATTCAGTGGTAATTCTGGTAATGTGATGGGATCGCCTCCCGTACCCGACGATGGTAAGGACTATGATGCTAAGGTACAGGGTGGAATTTGCTCTCCTTCAGCCAATGGAATTTCAATCGTCTCTCGCTCCCTTTGTTGTCTTCTTCGTCTCGAGCTGGCGTTAGCTTGAAGAATAATACTCTCCGGATTCGGGCTCGGTGGAGTTATAGGAGTTTGGCCTTGTCGAGAGCGAGTCCGCATGCACAAAAGGAACAAACAGAAGAATCAAATTTCTAGTAAACAAGGATAACAAAATCTCTAGCAGTGAAATGATCTTAAACAACCTAAAGACAAAGAGGGAAGCTAGGTGCGCTTGCTCCTCGGCAACGACGCCATTTTGTTAGTCGAGTGGTTTGTAAGACCACGGTTTTATCGTTCTTCCACAGGGAGCTAGGGGCCTTAGCTGCAACTAATTGACTCTAGGTATGGTTTATGATCATGAGAGGATGATAGAATTTAGGGTAAAAATAACACAAACACACTATGTTTAGTCAAAAAGGTGAAACAATGGGTGTCGGGAGACTTTCGGGATGCAAACGGGAATGAGGAAATGGGTTTCGCAATAAGAAAGTAACGAGAAAGGGAAATCAAATGGTAATTCCGTTAGAAAATACCCACCGGGCTTCCTCTTTCAAGGATAGTCCGGATTAACTTCCCCAAAATCCATTGTGGATGCAGGAAAGTTAATGGAACGGAATTTCCTAGTTAGTTTCTATTCGCTTTCGCGAACTAGAATACTAACTATCCTAATTCCTACCTTCCAACAAGCTTTGGATGTATTCGGGATGCTTTCGCACCCAAATACATCCCACTTGAGGGAAGGATAGGATTAGGAAGTTGATTTCCTAACTAGTTACTCACTAATATTGCTAACCCAAACCTAATCACCCATTCACACCCTTAATATCTCCCTAACCCATTAAGGTTCTAGCCACTAAACATCCTAACTATCATGATAATAACATCAACAACTTCATTCATGCTTAAAAGAGTAAACAAGATGACAATAAACATTCAACAATACTAACAATATCAATGATAACAAAAACAGAGATTAGTAAATAAGTAATAAATTAGAGAGAGAGAGGTTAAGAAATGCTCATTAATTGTGATGACAAGGGAGAAAACTTCAGAATAATAAAGCTCCAATGCTCCAAAGTTGAGAATAATCTTCAAACTTCCAATAATAATCAAGAGAATCCAGTACAAGAACCAATAATCTCAGCAAAGATCTTTCTTAATCACTCTAATCTAAGGTTTAAAATGTGATAAAAAGTGCTAAAGTATCATAAAAGATAAATAAAAGCTACTGTCTATATGATAATCATCCTCTGCTAAAATGACCTAAATACATTAAATAGTAATCAAGGTTGTTACTCAAAACTCATCATTTTACACAACAGACAAAACTGTCCCGCAGGGGACCGTGGGCACGGTCAAGGTGACCGTGGCCACGGTCCTGCGTAAGGCAGGCGATTTCTTCTCTTCGCTTCAAATCACCGTAGGCACGGTCCCCATGCACCGTGGTCATGGTCTAGGCGATTAGGGCTAACAAATTTTCGCTCCTTCGCACCGCCGTGGCTATGGTCAGAGTGACCGTGACCACAATCTAGTTCGGCCAGCTTCTTCCTTAGGTAGGGTAAAGATCCTACCGTGGCTACGGTCAGAGTGACCATGACCACGGTCTATCTCAGGTGCAAGGTCTCTTCCTTAGTTCATGGCTTAATCACACCGTGGCTACAGCCAAGGCGACCGTGGCCACGGTCTCTTTCGGCCACAGTTTTCTTCAAGGTGCTCTTCAACCGTTGCTTCCGGTTCCGCTGCCTTTCGACATGACCGACCTTTCTAATCTGCTGCCTTTGACACGACCAGGGCTCGGGGAATCTTAGGGAATCTCGGGATTCCCAAGATTGGTGCAAAATTGGCCCATTTAGGATCGTTTTGAGTAAAACATTTCGGAAACTACAAAAGTAACCAAAACGCATTAAAAGTTATTAAAACAAGCTACGAAACAAGTGAAAAGCCTAAGGATTTAGGCGGTATTTAGACATTTAATCGGGTCTAAACACGAGTCGTGCCAAATCAAAGCCCACCCATGGGCGCCAGTTCACTTGGGCCTGCAATAGGGGAGTTTTATGACAAGTGACCAATAACAAAAGCAGAAAGAAGAAGAATAAGAAGTCATACTGGCGTAAGGTTATCTAGGACATTCCAAACACCGTCCAGACGTCCTACGGTAAATTTCATACCTTGTATGTCCTTGGCAAGCCAGCGTTCAGCTGCAGGAACTGACTTACCCTTCTTAGAGCGAATATTCAGAGGGCGAATGTATTCGCAAGCCCACGCCTGCATAAAAAAAAAAGAAGGCAATCCGCACATAACATAAACAATGAAAGTGAAGCAACACAAAAGGGAAGTGTCTCGAGTACATACTTCAAGCACCTTCCATAGTACAGGGCCATATTGGAAGTGCGGACGAGAAGGATGCACAAGGTTGGGTTCATCATTCTGAGAAATCCTCACCCCGCGACGAAGGCCATGAGAAACGATGCATAAGCTGCTTTGGCCCAGTTCAGTCGACGGATATCGTCGAAATTTAGCAAATTCTCCATCCAAGACAGCAATATGTTGTCACCGCGTTTGGAAAAAAATGGTGGAACTAATAAAATATGCCATGAACAAAAAACGACGTTGGTCTAGTGGTAGATAGCCAAAGTTGTTGTTGCGAAATAAGGTCTCAAAATGCGGATACGACAGACTAGCTAAACCCTCCCCGGGTCAGAAACGCGCCAGCGCTGGACCCAGCATGGCCATGACTCACGGAGGGGGATCCTTGAGAAAATCAACATTTTGCCCACCCCAACAAAGACCCGTGATCATAACAAAGATGGTAGGGGTCACTGTCATCTCGTCCACTGGTAGGTGAAAGGAATTGGTGGTATCCTAAAACCTTTCAGCCATAGCTCTCCCCAAGACACGATGGGTCTTGCAGTTCCAGGCCACTAGACACGACCAAAAAGTAGCAAAGCCAGTAGCTGCTAGGGTGTCACGCGTAAAGTCTCCTAGAGAATCAAGAATCTTTAGGAGTTTTTTCATATTCCCATAGGTCTTCAGGGAATCCTCCTAAAACATCAAAAGAAAAGAGCTAAGAACTACGAAGCATGACTCGATTAGTACTCTACTAACGGGTCAAAACATGGGAGATTACGAAATAAAACCGAATGACATTCCACTATAGGCTGATTCAAGCGAAAGGCCCACAATCACAAAATAAAAAGGAAGGCCGCTGGGCCTTCCCATTTTCCTTGGCCCACCAAACAGCCCCACACCACCGTTTTGCCCAATGCAATAAAAAGGAAGGCCGCTGGGACTTCCCGTTTTCTTCGGCCCATCAAATAGCTTCGTGCAACAATTCGACCCAGTACAGAAAACGAAGGCCGCCGAGCCTTCCTACAAAACGCAGGCATTTCTTTTTGGGTCAGTAATCATGCAAGCCTAGTGAGCAAAATTTTGGGCATTTTTTCGACTATGGGAAAATAAAGAGGCACATGTAAGTATTCAAAAAGCTATAAGGTGTCAAGCATGCAACATAGAATTAGCTAAAATCGACAAGACAGGATGAAATTAAGTATTTCTGTTTGCTCATTTTATGCTAAAATAAATGTTGACAAAGAAGGGTTCGACGATTACCTTGATATGCGATCGATGGTACCAAACATGGTTCTAGTTGCGTAGAGTCAAGTCAGCAGCGGTAGCCTCGACCCTGGGAATAAAGCTTTGCCTAGAAACACCTTCGTGGACCCATCCTATTGCATGGGGAAGAAGGGGATTCCTTTGGCTTCGTGGAAGCATTCTTCTTCGAATAAAAGAAAAGACCAACAACTTTCAAGAAGAGTGTTTTTTAGAGCAATTTGAGAGCTTCAAGAGGAAGCAATGAAGAGATGTGAATGAATGAATGCAATGAGCTATGTATTTATAGAAAAGGTGAACGAATACGGACTGTCCGTTTCAAGGACACGCCTCGAGATGCTAAACGCATCTCATTGGTTGGAAATCCCCAACCTCATCTTCTTGCCCCCAACGCAATAGCATGGCATGCATGTGGGCCCCATTGAAGATTCCATCAACAAGAAAAACAAAAAAAAATAAAAAATAAAAAGGAAGGCTCGACGGCCTTCCTCCATCCTAGATAGCCCAAGCCTAAGCGCGGGCCACTCCTAATAAACAGCAAGGGCAGGCGGCCTTCCTCACTGCAGTTGGGCCATTTTCATCCCGAACCAGCCCAAGGTAAGGTTTGCTCAATATTGTCTTGAAACTGACACCGTGTTTTTCTTTACTATTTTGTAGGACATCATAAAAGACCACTGACATCATCCACCTTCTGATTTCCACATAAAAGAGCACCGACAGATCCCATCTTCCAGTCGCTACATAAAAGAGCACCGACATCAACCATCTTCCGGTCGCCACAAAAAAGAGCACCGACATCAACCATCTTTCGGTTGCCACATAAAAGAGCACCGACATCAACCAGGTCGCCACATAAAATAGCACCAAAAACATCCACCTTCTTGTCGCCACATAAAAGAGCACCGACAGCATCCACCTTCCGGTTGCCACATAAAAGAGCACCGACAACATCCACCTTCCGGTTGCCACATAAAAGAGCATCGACGGTATCCATCTCCCAGTCAGACGTCAAGCAGACAACATCTCAGGCTACTTTGACCTTCGTCCTATTCGGACTCGATCAAAGTGGGGGCTCTCTGTAGACACCGAATTTTGTACTGATAAATTTCTCTCGGGAAAATTGCGCCAAAACAGTCAGACTTTGCACAAAGAAAATAAGAAGGCCACTGGGCGTTGCTCGTTTCCAAGGCGAAGCCCAACAGCAAAACACGCCCATAGAAAAAGAAAGCTCGGCAGCCTTCCACTTCTCCATAGGCCTCCAACAGCCCAGAAATGCGCGCCCTAGCCCATGAAAAAAAGGAAGGCCCGGCGGCCTTCCTCAATTCTAGCGACCGGGAATTCAATTGCCAGCATGGCAATCCGTGTGTCGGAAAATCGAAGGCTCAGCGGGCTTCCTCTTCAAATATGATCTTCGCGCCATAATTTTCCCTCCATCCTATCACAATCCCTTGATCATTGCCGGTTGACTTTTTGACTGTTGACTTGAGGAAACCCCGGTGGCCTTGCTATTGGCATGGAGGGCAGGATCATTGGGATCATGTCCCTCTCCTTCCATCTTCACCCCCTCACCTCTCACCTATAAATACCCCCTATTCTTCCATCCATTTCATAAACAAATCCCATCAACAATCCTCATCTTATCACCTTCTACTCTCTCCATCATCATCATCATCATATTCTTCTTATCAATTCTCTACTATCATCCATCCTTTTCCATTCTCTCCATCATAACTATCATAATCCTCTCTCAAACTTCATCCATCTTCAATATTATCATCCATATTACCACCAAAAAGCCTTCATTCCATGTTATTATCAAGTCACGATCAAAGATTTATCATAAGAAGTTCGATCTTCCATCCATCTTATTGAAGTTTCAAGTAAGGTTCGTTTATCCTTTTAGTTGAAATATCATGTAAACGTGATATTTGTACATTTTGTAAAATATCATTCGTTTATTTCGTTTGCATGTTCGAATATTAACTTCGTGAAATTCATTAAAAGTTCCCTTGCTCAATTTCATTTAAAGTTTGATTTTAGTAGAGTCTATTTTCTAACAGACGGATTCGAGAATTATTTTAGTTCTCGAATTCGTAACCTTGTCCTCAGACTTAGAATTCGGGTTCGTAAGCCGAAGTCATTTTTTATTATTTTATGGTTTGTCAGTTTCCTTAAATCGGCTGGTGACTCTTTCTTTTTGATATAATCTCTTCTATTATTTAACATGAATGTTTATTACGTCAAAAGAATTTATAAAATAATTTACATAAGTCCATATTTCGATCCGGAGTCCACTCAAGAGAAAATGTCATAAGAAATTATCAAAGGTCACATGGCCTTTGAATTTTCTAAGTATTCTCTTTTTGGCCTTGGCCCGGATTCGAATCGGATTTTATGTAAAATCATTTGTAAATTAATTTGATGTAATTTCAAACATGTGAATAATAAAAAATGACTATTGAATAAATTAAAAGTTCCCTCCCGAAAATGAATTTCATAAAATAAAAATATCCTTATTTAAGGATTAAGCAACCTTAGTCGGCTCCTAATCATTACTTATGTAGCGCATCCGAAACCGATTCCCCGGACGGGAATTCTTTCGGGTCCTACAACTGCTAGTATGCAAATACACAAGTGACAATCAAGAGGACTTTCAGGGTTGTAACGAGGTTAGCATAGGGGAAATGAGTGGTAAAATTTGGATATGAGGAGCTTAAGGGCCATGCTTGGAATCACTCTCATAAAATATCACTCTTAGCTCGCACACTTGCCGAATGTTGGCAAGGATTCACTTTACTCCTTCATTAAGAACATATACTTCACCAAACTTCACAATCAGGTCAAAAGCTTTCAGAACTTCCAATTGAATCTCCTTAATCACCCTTTTCTTTTGAAATCTTTTCTCTTTTTTGTTTTCTTTTTTTTTTTCTTTTTTTTCTTATTTTCTACTTCTCTTTTTGGTGGGTGATTAAGGGAGAAGAAAAACATATAAGCATTGCTTTGACCTCAACATATGATAAAAGAACATCATAACTAAACGGCTAACTCGTAAAAATTGGGAAATATAATGCGTCCCAATTCAATCAAAATCATAATCACTCCCCAACATCTCAATCTCATTCGTAGCAACAACAAACCAATCTTCACTCCAAAAATAATGAACTCTAACACATCCAAGCAAGGCAAAGGGTAGGAATTATCACAGGCCAAGACTTGTATCGTCAAGGTTCAATCACAAAAAGAAAGGTAATCAAAGGCTAGACGGGGCTAAAGAACGGTAATTATATCATTAGAGAGGTTATTTGGCTGTGTAGTTTCATTAATAAAGAAAAGAATGCCTCAATCACTTTGTCACAGCGTGCAATGCAAAGATGCAATTTCAAACAAGATGCAAAACAAGTTTTAGAGGTACAACTAATGGTGGAGTCACTGATGAAATCAAGGAATTGATAGAAGTAATCAATCCATACTTTTTAGCTATGTGGACTCTTGGGATCCGGCTCAAACAACTAAACCTAGCCCAAAGATTTACAGCACGCATATTAAGACTTACTAAGATAGTCAAAGTAGTTAAACACACCTTTCATAACTTGTCTCAAAAATCAAGAAGATTTGCAAATTCAGTTTCAAAAACTTTTTAGTTCTCAACCAAACTTCTCAAGATGAAGCAAGACAAACTGAAAGTCTAATTGGTTTACAAATCATCATCGAAGGTGTTCCGGATTATTAATCCGAATCCTAACCTAATTTTTTAGTTTTTCTTGTCTTTTCTAATTTTTTTGGCTTTTTCCTTTTTTCTGTTTTTTTGTGATTTTTTTCTAATTTTGTTGATGCAAAACGAAAGAAAAAAACAAACCGAAAGAAACTAAGAAAAGAGAAGAAAAGAAAATCTAGCATGCTCTAACTAATGCAATAAGGTGAATGCAAGATTTTTGAAAAACTTAAGGGAAAAACTAAAAAGAAAACTTAGAAAGGAAAACTAAAAACAATCAAAAGACACAGTAAAAATGAAAATTCAAATAAAGAAACACACTTAAGCACGAAAAACAAGCATGAAAACATACTAAAAACATGACAAAGAAAGACGAAAATAAAAGAAAATCAAGGAAATAAACAAAAATGAATATACACAAAGTGGATATGGACCCCCCCATGCTTAAACACTACATTGTCCTCTATGCAGAAGAAAATAGTGGTAAGGGAAAGGGCAGAGCAAAGGATCAATCATCCTCGCTCGATGGGGATGGGGCGGTCGGGTTTTGGGTCGGTGGGGGAGAGGACTGATGGAACATGGCCTGAACAAGGCGACGGAAAAGGTCAGAGAAGGACTCCTGCAAATTGGTGTAGTTCACATCAGATTATTGTCTCATCTCGACTAGGTATGCTTGCATCCCATCAAGGACGTTCGTTCCTTCCAATCGCAAGTTCGAGGGCATTGTAACGCGCCTCATGGTCAATTGGTGGCTATTGGGGTTGGGGAGGATCGAGCTGAGGTTCGGGCTCAACAAGTGCAACTTAGGCAAGAGGGACAGGTGGTAACGAAAAAAGGTTAGGTTGGTCCCGGACTGAGAGGTGGTTATGGGGTAGGGCTTGCCGGACATTGTATTAGGGTTAATCCATGAGAATCTGTGCTCACTATGCGGCTGACACATCCCGAAGGAACAACATTGATCGCCATCAAGGTACAAGTGACCCTTAACGCGATCCTTAGAGGTAAAGTTAGGTTGAAAACCGAATTGATGGGCGAGATAGGTAATATAACCACCTATGGCTGTCCCTGCAGCGGAGTTCGGGATGCGTGATATGTGAGAGGCAAAAAGAGTGGCAGGGTCCGCAGCATCATCACCGTTACGGATAGCATATATCATGTAGCAATCGGCCTTAGTGGCCTTGTTTGAACTCTTAGGTCTCCCAAAGGTGCCGCAAGAGAGGATGGGGTGTGCATACCTCAATGCGGGTTGCGAATAAGGGAAGAAGGGGTGTTACTAGGGTCCCAATGGTCATGGCCCGATATGTCTCTAAAGAAACATACTCCATCCCAATTATGAGGGATGGTCGACCCGGAGCGGTTGTACCTTTCAGGGAAGCCGAAAATCCTAGGAAATTGGTTCAATGTCATTTGGCGAACCTGTCCTACCAATTGCAATTTAATTAACCCATCCCGACCCTTAAGGGTGACATCTACCGTACTCATGAATTCTAAGGTCAAAGACCTAAAAGTGGGCTCGTTAAGGCAAGCAACCCTAGACATATGTGCACGGTTCACAAGCCACAAAACATCGTCATACATGCCACAATCATGTAGATAGCGTTCATGTAAATACTTAGTCGGGATGAGATTGTGTTTAGCAAGGGAGTCGTACCTTTCCTTAGTATCTCCTTCGAAGTTGAAGGGGTTGCTAAACCGTGTCCCCTTGGAAGTGGGGGCCTTTGACTTCCCCTTTTCCGGCTGCCCCCGACTCCGTCATTGCCAGGATCTGTAGCCGCGAAGCTAACGTTCTTTGTTCTAACCATCTAAACATCAATCAAACGTGAGTATTCAAACATAATAATCGTACATACTTAGATACCCCCATGCATGCTTGATACTTAGAGGGTACCAAAACAAGCTCAAGCAAGCACTAAAGCAAAGTAAAGTAGACTTGCTCAAACACCAACCACCTGTAACTCCAAATTAAACTCAAATCTCATCTCTTTAAGCTTATTACAAACAATGTCATAGATTTCACGCACAAAGCAACAAAAATATGATTTTTTAATTAAGCTTATGTTGGGAATGTCCCGACAATGTTCGATATACACGGAGATTAAACCAAAGTAATATAGTTATTATATGTCTTGCTAGAGACCTCTATAATTAGTAATTGAATATGTTTAATTACAACTATATTATTTGGTCCTACTGGGTCACACAAGTCAGTGCCCTGGAACAATGTATGTAACCTAAGTGATATTGTATTACGTTTAGAAAAGTTGGGAACTGATTTCTGTGAGAAATCATCCCAACACGGACCGAACTGGGTTCAACACAGATCGTGTTGGGATACCACAGTCCGTGGTGTCCATGGGCCGAGTTAATGGACCTTCTGGAGTCCAACATGGACCGTGTTGTTGCAACACGGACCTTGTTGGGCCTAAGAAGCGTGCCGTTGCATTAAGTTGGCCCTTTAGGGTTTTGAACCCTCTCCCTAGGTTTTCTAAACACTATATAAAGGGGTCTCTATGTGAGATTATTCCACACCAACTGCCTCGGACTTTTGGAGAGATACCAGGGTGATTTTCGTGAGTTCCTCTCTCTTTTAGTTTGCAGTTCTTGTTAATTTCTTGAAACATTCTCTGTTTCCTGAAACATTCTCATATACCAAATACACACATCTTAGATTGAGATTCGTCTCGATCGGGTCGATCTAGCAATCAGGTTCCCGGAGTGCTTCGTCGTCTTTTCAGTAGAGGATTTCAGCATTGAAATCTCGAAGGGTAACCTCTTCTTCAGTCGAAATTAGCGATCAGGTATAATTACTAAAGTCTCAGCGATAGTTGTGATTAATTGTTTTATAATTGTTATGAATATTCCACCAATTAATCTGTATTTGTTTAGGAAATAGATACTCTAAAACCTAATGGTATCAGAGCCATCAATTGCATGTTAAAGTATTGTACTTGAATTCATAAATAATTTTGTCAATTGTGGAATTATTTCATGAATTTGCTAGAATAGTTTTAATGCCTAAAATTCGAAACATTCTGAAATTATTAATCTTTATTATTCATGATAGTAAATCTGGAATTTTATTGTAAAATTTCATGCTTTGTTATTATTTATTTCTTATTGCCTTTAATTAATCGATTTTATGTTTGTTTAATTGCTAAATATAGCGTGAACTTGATTTAATTCTGAATGATTTAGAAACAATCATGTGTAATATTTTTAAACAGTAGGCAGTACATGAAATAGGTCTAAATTCGCAAAATAGGGCTTTGTAGAATTATTTTCTGATTTAGTTTATTTATGGTAAATTTAATGAAAAATCGCAATAAAATATCAAAAGAATTCGAAAAATTCCAAAATTTTTACTTGAGGTGTTTGGAAATGTTATGGACTTTCCATATTTTTGTATATTTCCCAATTAAAATGGATTTTTAATTGAGTTTTCAGATATGAAGAGAAATAAAATTTGTTTAATTCTCTTAATTTTATAAATTTGCAAAATTTCTGAAATTTTGACACTAGGTTACTGGATAGCCATAATTTTAGGGAAAAAAATTTTCTATTATTTTATCCGATTAAATTATAATTTTTAATTTAGATTTTCAGATCTGAGAGAAATAAATTTGTTACTTCTCTGAATTTTGTAAATTGATAAAAATTTGCAACTTTTGTGAAAATTTTACAGTAGGTTACTGGGTAACCATTTTGTTATGGATAAAATTTTCGTGAATTGTCGAAATCGTTACTAATTTTCCTTCAATTTTCATATTAACAGTGAAGTAAAATTGTTTACTTCTCTGATTTTTATTCTAAATCTGAAATTTTTACAGTAGCATATTGGATGAACCTACTGTATAGGTAAATTATAAAATATTATTTTTGAACTTATCAGACTGTTCTTATTGTTTTTCCTCTTAAACGGAGAATTAAAAGGTTTAATTCCCTAAAATTTTTACAATCTTTTGAAAATTGTTAAAATTCTTGAAAATTTTCATATTGGGTTATTAGATAACACTATGATATGGAACTCTTAAATTCGATAAGTTTTGATATTTTTATTTAAGTTTTTCATTCACGAAATTAACCAAAACTGGGAAGCAACACGGATCGTGTTGCCAGCAGTTTTGGTGAATTTGTGTGTTTTATGGTTTCTAATTAATTTTAGAAATTAATTATTAAATCCTAATACTACTAAATCAGTTAATGGGCATAAAATCTATTAATTTTGTAAAGTTTAGGAAACTTACAATATCTTTCAAAGATATAGTATCTTTTAGATTTTTTTATTTTAGGAAAATCAAGTATTTTGTGTATAGGTATAAAATCCTAAATCTGTTTAGGTAACTAAGATAAAATTTGGAATTAATCATACTAGGGGTTTTATTTTATGCTTTAATTTGTTAAAGCATGTTGTTTTATTATTCCTTTTATGCTTTTCGAAAGAGTTCACCTAGAATTGCATGCTTAGGATAATAAAACCTACTCTCAAAAATGAATTATTGCTCAACCTATCGAAACACCATGTATATGGATAAATAAAGAAAGCCAAAGCGAATTATTTGTCCATCATTAATAAGTAGGTGGCAACTAGGTCAATTCAAATTGGCTATCAAAATAGTTTTGGACCAAGAGCAGAGGAAGAGAAATATTGTATTCGATACAAATTTCTTGCCCAGAATCATTTTGAATGATCGATCATAAGATGATCCACCAAAGATAACATGGGATCGAGTTTTGTTGGGCCAAAGTCCACTTGAGCCCATGAGTCTTGTGGGTCTTTGTAAATTAAAACACTAAATGAGAGTTGATAAAGTGTATTGATTTGAAATTAAAATTAGTTTAATTTCTTTTGATGAATAATAACTAAAATGAACCATTTTTGTCTCGTAGAATTATTTATGTCTTTTCACTCAGACATCCACCACTAATAAAATATTGTTTTCTCCTTGAGAAAGAGAAAAATAACTACACTAATTCCTTAATTGGCATTGCTATCACAAGATTGTCTTGGGCGAATTAAAAGAGACATGTCTTTGATATAACATTGAGTTAGACATCAATATTAAGAGGTCAATCAAGCCAAATGAATACATGTAATGTCATAGTATTCATACAACTTTAACTTCAAAATGTTTGAAGGTTAGAGGAAGGTTTTCAATATTTCCAAACTCAAAACCAAGTTCTTTGAACTAGTTAGAGTTGATAAATATGAAACCAATAACCAGATAGTCTCGGTTAAGCTAGATCAAGGCCAATTGATGGCACTCATGTTCTGAAATAATTTGACTATTTTGAAACATGAGAAACCTCAAATCCCCCTTTAGCCAAAAGGTTGGCAACCAAAGATAGTCTTTAGTGAAAGGGAAAATGAGATTTAAGAAATCTATCAAAGACAAGAAGTCAAAGGAAAGGTAAGGACAAACAATTGTACATACCCAACCAATGACAACAACCGGTTAACAACCAGATCATGTATGACACTAGGAGTGTGAATAACTATAAGGAAGACTTGAGATATGATTTCAATTCTAGGAAAATGCATAAATGATACATACTACCCTTATTAAATCCACTTTGAGTATGAGATACCGGCTGTGAAACTCTCATTTATGCAAATGTGCAGGATCTACAGCAAAGTAGATGTGCTTTGAAGGATGAGAGTCAGCTTACAAATAGGAACATGTTATTAGTTGTAGTTCCTTATGAAGAGTTGGTGGTTCATCCATTTCCTCAAGACTTATGAGAGAAATTTATAGGTGATTCTATGTTCTCATTATAAGTAGAAATTTGATTTCAAGCTCTCAATTAGAGAGAGAGGATCTCGGATAAACAAACACAACACATCGAAACCAAAAGGTTTAAAAGGATAACTCATGTTCAAACATGAACCTTGTAACTATCTATTAAGTCATGAAAATCAAAGCGCATTCCGAAGCGTCATAGCGATAGACTTTTGAATAATAAAACTTTGAAACATGTGATGTCTGTAAAGCATGACTGTACCTTTTACAAGAAAGGGTAAACGTGCCAACAAACACTCATGCATATGGATTTATGTAGTCGAATTGAGCACAAGTACAAGGGATGAATTACTTCAAATCTTCAAAGATGAATAAAATAACACATGGTGATTCATGTCTGTGAGATTCATCTGAAGCTGGAATGTTAAAATAGTTTAAAGATTTCCAAAATGAAGTAGTCTTGGCGAAACAATGAGAGCACCTAGATACGATCAAAAGGATGCTAATGGTTGAGCCAAGAGATTGAACAAATGACTCAAATGAAACATAATTCTGGCACTATAACCTTAAATCATATTAATCAGAAATGCATTCAGAAACTGCATAGTGCAGGATTTTGGAAAACCTAAACTTTAAAAAGTTCAATGTTTATAAAGCACGTCTGATGGGTAAGATGACTAAAATCACCTCTTATTGGAATTGGTGAACAAGCTAATGACTTATTAGGATGCATACATACTGATGTATGTGGGCCTATGGGCACTAGTGCTAGAAGAAGGTTTGCTGTACCTTTTTCATCACTTTCAGTGACGATTTTTAGTAGATATGGGTATATCTACTTAATACGCCACAAGTCCAAATTCTTTGAAATGTTCAAAGATTTTCAAAGTGATGTACAAAAACCAACTTGGCAAGAAAATCAAAATCCTTCAATTAGATTGAGGAGGTGAGTATTTGAGCCAAGATTTCGCGAACCAATCCAAAGAATGTGGAATTGTTTCATAACTCTCTCCTCTAGGAATACGACATCTCAATGACGTATCTAAGAGGAGGAATCACACTTTATTAGATATGGTGCAATCAATGATGGTTGAGTCAACATTGTCGGTTACCTTTTGGGGATACACGCATTTAACCTAAGCTCTAATTACTGAACAAAGATTATCTGAAGCACTAAAGAAGAACCACATTTGATTTGGAGAGGAAAAGTCCTTGAACTGTCTTTTTGAAAGAAAGGGGTATCACTTTTACAAATTGTTGTAGAGGATAGTGTTTGTGTCTCAAAATGCTTTCTTCTTAGAGAATATGATATTCTCTAAAAGAAAGAGTGGGAAAGTTTTTGAACTTACAGAAGCTCCAGAGACACAAAACACTATAATCATCACCTAAAGCTTCGCTACTTGATCCTAACTCAAGTTTTCCTATTGGTCGGGAAATTAAGAACGAGGTGGAGGCAGTAGAAGTTCCTCAAAAAGTTGAGCAGGAGATGCCATGAACGTTACTCCAAGTAAGTTCAGGTAAACAACTCTGTCATCCACAAAGATATCGATCTTCTATGGATGAGCGTGAGATGTTACTTTTAGAAAGTAATGACTCTACCTACATCAAAGAAGCTTTAGCAAATCAAGATTCCATAAGGTCTAAATGGACTCCATGCATGCAACCAAGTTTAGAACTCGATTGATGTGTCTGAAGATGTGAGCCATCAGGCATAAGAGGGTTTTAAGGCAAAACATGGGTTCATTAAGATAGACATCAAGACTAACTTCAAAATTAGATTTGGAAGAAAGTTGTGTACTTGACACAACTGAATGGTCTTTTGTTGGAAAACTTGTAAACTTCAAGAGACCATCTGTGGTCTTAATGACACTTCTAGGAGTTGGTATCATTGACCTTCAGACCAGGTGTAGACACCGGGATTTTGACGCATAAAATAATATGAAAAGAAGAGCGAAAGGAATAAAAAGAGAGTCGATAAATACATGCATTTTACATATATTTGTTCACCTAAAGCTACATGCATGATCACATGTAATACATCCTAGCTACATGCACATTTTTTTAATATTAAAAATGGAGCCATACAAACCCTAAAAGCAAGAGCCAGAGGTCGCGAGATCGAATCCTCACAAAAGCACTCAAAAACACTCCCAAAGAGCTAAAATAATATACACTCTCCGTCCAGTGTGAATGGCAGCTTCCCTAGGCAAACTCTCTTCACACTCCACCGTCCATGCATGCATGGACGAAGTTGGTTCACCCCCTTGGCGTGGTGGCCGACCGACCTACACTCGTCAACCACACGTGGTCAATTGACCACGTGCTGCCGTCCACTCCAAGTTCACCACCCTTCTGCCTTGGTATTCTGCACAAGCTTGGAGATTACTATGTGAGTGCATGCATGCATATGTATCCCTACTCCCTCCTCCTCCTATAAATACTACTCCTCTCCAAACCATTTCACTCACCAACTCACTCATCAAACATCCTTTCTCCCTCTTTACTCATTCACTCATCACTTCATCACTTCATCTCTGAATTCTCTCTAAACTCTCACTACTTCTTCTTATACTTCTTGTACTATATCCTTCCTACATTCTTATCATCATATTCTACCATCTTTCTTACCACCATAATCCTCATTCTTCCATCACAAAAAGCCTAAACACATATCCTATCCCATTCATCCAAAACCCCACAAAAAACCCTAGCCTAAACACATCCAAAACTACAAAAAGAAGCCTTCTTATTACCCTATTTCCACCCTCTTCCTTATCATCTTTTTCCATCTTTTCTATCGTTATCTTGGCACTTGGAGAGGAAGGCATCAAGGAGGATTCATCAAGCATTCAAAGGCTAGGCAAGGTCTTTTCCCACAAAGTAGCAATGTAAGCCCTTAAGTGTTCATCTTTTTTTGTACATAAGTGTATATTTGTACCTTTTTTTCTATATTGTATTACATTCTTGTTGCATGTTCCATGAAATAATTTTATAAAGTATTCCTTCAATTCCCTTCCAAACTGTATTAAAATCACATTCTTAAACTTTTAGTAGAGTCTTTCCTTTTGTGAGAGGCGAACTCTTAAAGTTTATTTTTCGAGTTTGTAGCCTTACCCCCGGGTCCATTCTTGGGTTTCGCAGGTGGAGTCTTTCTTTATTTTCCTTTTGGTTTTGTCTTGGCTTTTCCCTTAAAAATCCGGGTGGCGACTCCCATTTCGAACTAAAATACATCGAGGATTGCATAAATTATGGTTAACATGGTTTTACAATGTATCGATGCAACTTTAAGGTTTTCTTTCTTATATTTCTAAATAATACTTGCATAAATCACTCTCTTCCGAGCCTAACATTTAAATGAGCAAATTGGGTTAAATTTAGAAGAGTTTGGAACAAGTGGATGTTCACTCTTAAAAGTTTAATTCGATGACTCATAAATTTCCCAAGTAACTAGAAAGTGATTTTACAAAGTATTATTCATGAAATGTACGATTAATTCCTTAAAGAGTTTTCAAAGGTTAAACCCCAGCACAAATCACCGAATCACATCCCAATCCTAACGTGGACGTTCGGAAGCCCGAATGGTGAGGAAAAATGTCCACAGGATTTTTGGCGACTCCACTGGGGAGTTTTTTCTGAAAGTGGGTAAAACTTGAAAAAAAGTTTGTGTGCTATAAATCTTTTGGAAGGAAAATGAATTTTACTTTATATTATTAAGTCATTCTTTTAGGCATAATGCATTGCATATACCGGGGCACTCCCTTGACATGTAATATGTGGTAGGAGCACATAAATCGGCGGTATTAGGTTTTCTCTTTTAAACCACAAAAAAATAACCCATGGGATGTCGGACCGGGCATACTCAATTGGTGCACTTACACCGAGAGAGCATTGGTCACCACATCCACTCATGCATCACTCTACGAGGTCTCCACTCAAGCCTTGAAGAGCAACACCCCCACACATTCAAGTTGCCTTTACAACAAGAATGCACCGGGGCGAGTACATAAGCCGCTAAGCCTTATCCAGCCAATAAACCCTATTGTACATAGAGCCTTGGTTTAGGATACCCCTTTGTTCATATGTATGCTATATGCTATGTGTTTAAATTAGTTGTAAAGAGTCGACCCAAGTTTAGGAATGTTGTTCTAGTCCATATAGTAATCGTTGGGCTGAGAAGAGTCATGTTTACCAACTAAGAAGTTCAACTTTAAAGGTTATGGTTCACCCAGTGGTTGGGCTCATTTACCCTTAAAGGTTGATCCCCTTGGTGCATAAAGTAAACTCAACTCTCGCCTTTGATGGTACTATATGGCCCTTTACAACATTTTCTCAACAAAGGTCTAATAAACCTGCTTAAAAGTCCAACAAAAGAAAATGGGTAAAGTGTTAGACTGCATAATGGTCACCAAGTTTGAGTATATTAATTTATCGAATTAATTTTTTAATCCATCACACTTATGGATGGCCCGTGGTTAGGCCCAACCATATTGGATTTATCAATTAAGTCCATAAATTATTTATAACTCACTTGTTGTTGGTTTTATCCAGTCCTTTACGATATCCATTTTCCCAAATAAGTAGAGTAAAATAAAAATAAATTAGAAAGGCGTCAGTCTCGTTGATCATTATTCTAGTCCCCATAATAATTAGTACGACTTGAGTTGTCCCAAGTAAGGTGTCTAAGTTACGGATTCTCCTTAAAACGGTCAGCCTATGGATGGGGCTTATCCGAATTCAGAAACACTAACTTGTACTCCCGTACTCGGTCTTAACTCGCTGTGTTCGGTTTTATCCGACCCTTTATGATGATCAGTGGTCTTTTAGGATCATATAGAGTTAGGATCATGCAAACCCGTGTCCCGGGTGAGTCACATTGTCCAGTCAGCGTGTAGATTGTACATATTAGGAGGTTCCACGTAGGTCCGCTAGGTCATACATTCATCAGGTCGGGTTTTGGTGTCAATAAAAGGTCAATCTCTGAACTGTGTGTGGTTTTTCTGTAGTCAACATAGGAGACCCGAGTCTAGCTTGGATCCAGGACCCCACAGGTCGCTTGATCCGTAACCCGGTCTTCGTTCCGTCAGCACCCAGGTCCAACACCTCCCGTCGTCTGCAATTCGACATGTCTGCCGAAGAGAACCACGGAGACAACCAAGTCCAAGAGGCCTTAGTCAAATTTCTTGAAGAGAATTTCAAGCAAGTTGAGGGCTCAATCACTTTTGCCGCCTTACAGCAAGAGAAGAAAGCTGATGAGCACATCGCTCGACAGCGAGAACTCATCGAGAGGCAAAACACTCGGGTTTTTTGCATTTTGGACCCTGAAGTATATGGGTATTTATTTTCTGGTCCCACACTTTTCATTGTTTATTTTTTGGACCCTAATGCTTATGGGTTGAATAAAAAAGGACCTTAAAGTTTGTAGGTTGTAAAAAAATGCCTGTGTATTGTTTTTCTTTTTCTTTTCATGTTTGAATTTATCTCCCGATCAGCGTCAAACTTCAGGACTAAGGTTAAAATTAATATTAAAGTTGTAATACACCTCTCTTATTCATGTCAGAACTACTTAAACCCTGGATACTTCAGAGTCTAATTAGTTCCGACATGAATAAGAGAGGTGTATTATAGTTTTAATATCAGTTTTGACCTTACTCCTGAAGTTTGGCGCTAATTAGGAGATAAATTCAAAACATGAGAAGAAAAAGAAAAACAGTACACGAGCCTTTTTTTCAACCTACAAACTTTAAGGTTCTTTTTTATTCAACCCATAAAATTTAGGGTCCAAAAAATAAACAATGAAAAGTGTGGGATCAAAAAATAAATACCCCTATACTTTGGGGTCCAAAATGCAAAAAACCCCCCAAAACACTCGTATAGAGCAACAGCAGGAGACTCTGAATGGTGTTTTGGAAGCTGTGCAACGCATTAACATGCGAATGGGAATGGAGGATAATGATGAGATGGAAGTTCTTCCCTACCCTACAGGTGACAAAGGCAAAGGCAAGATGGGTGAAAGTTCCAATGTCGGAGCGGTCATTGAGTTATGTGATGATCTAACACCAAGGCCACCATCATCAGTGACTGTTCCTCAAACTGTCCCGATCAAGGCTGAGTTACGCGATGACCCCGTCATCCAAGACATGAAGGCTCAATTGAATGTGTGTCAAGGATGCTGTGAGCCAGATGCCGACTTTCACCAATCAGTTCGTCGAGTTCGAACCACCCGCTGAAATCAATGCTAATATAGTGGGAATGATGGACATCCCGCTGAAGAAGTTCTACTCGTCTGAGAATCCAACCCATTATGTGTTGGAATTCAACCGAGTGATGCCGCTCCGAGGTGTCACTACTGAGCATTACAACCAGGTCTTCCCGTCATCACTGAATGAGGAAGAATTGAATTGGTATTACACCCTTCCTCTAGAGGTACGCGGAGATTGAACTGCTTTGCGTAGGCCGTTTATCGGGCACTACAGTACGATCCAGAAAGATAAGGTGACCCTGACAGACATCATGGCCATTCGGCAAGGAGAAAACGAGTCGTTCACAGCTTACTATGAGAGGTGGCATGTAGGTGGCATGCGAAGCTATCTCAAGTGACCAACATTATTCCCACAGAAATGCAGTTAGACACATTTGTGCGTTGGTTGAAACCAAGTCTGGCGCAACAATTAGACTTTCATGTGGTTGAGAGTTTTGAGTACTTGAAGAAGTTATGTCCTAAGCTAGAGGCACGCAAGGAAAGGACCGTACGTCCCAGAATTGGAAAGGCAACAATGTGGGAAGAAGGACCACCAATGCTCCTAAGGTGGCTGAGACAAGCTTTGTACAGAATGTGAATCATGGTCCGCCTCCGAAGACGACCTACTTCCAATACGATTCATATACCCCACTTGATATGACTTATGTCAAAGCTTTGGACCGACCGCTAAAATCAAACAAGACCTAGTTGGCAGTACCTAGACCTAAACCTGAGACTAAGGGACCAGGATGGAACAACAATGCTTATTGCAAGTACCACTGGACCAGAGGTCATGACACTGAGCGGTGCTGGACACTCAAAAATCAGATTGAGAAGATGATTCGTTCTGGGGCACTGCCAATGCCCAAAGCTGCAAATAAACCTAATAACAAAAGCAATCCTCTCCCAAATCATGCTATCTTTGTGGGAGAGGGCACTTTTGATCCATCCGAATGTATCACCGATGAAGGAGCATCCGCACTCCTTCCTGAAGATTTGGTAGCCTTTACTGTCAACGGTGTTTGGGTTATTGATGAAGAGGATGTATGTGAAGAAGGTCCTAATGATGATTTCTGGTCCGATAAGGAAGAAGAGGCTCCACCTAGTGCTGCATTCTTAACTAGGTCGGGAAGGCATAACCAGGCGAGGGCAGAACCTGAAGCTCCTCCATCAAATCTAAGTCCTGCGAGAACGGGAGTGCCTGCCACTCCTGAGGATGCTGTTCTGTAGACACTAGCATTTGTACCGAAATAATCCCGACTCAACAAACTATGCAAGTCAGACGGGCCAAGTAATAAACGGGTCATTGGGCCCAAAGGATCAATAAGCCGAGCCTAAAGAAAATAAATAAGCTGCAAATAATTGTTAAAACCCTCTGGGGTTTTAACTTTTATTGAACAGGCCCCTGCAGAAACAGGCCCAGTCGCGCGCCTTGGCCCAGAATTTCTCAAAACCCAGGTTTTGAGCGAAATAGCGGACATCGTCGTTTTGCTCCACGTCACCAATCAGCGTGATAATATTATCAAAACCCGCCTGGGTTTTGAGCTTTTTAGCGCCAATTTCTTTTGATTCCATGCAATCCCTTGATAAAAGCCACGTGCCTTGACTTTGCCATTGACCCCATGAAACCCGCCTGGGTTTTGATCCGAGATGACATGATTTTTGGGGTATGCCCCCACCTTTTCCCTCCAAAATCCATACTCCCTCACCTATAAATACCCCCTCCATTTCACCTTCATTTAACCAACGATCACCATCAAAATACCTTTACTCTACTCTCATTCTCATCTACCACATCCATATTATACTCCAAACTTCATCATCCATATTCATATCTAATCCCTCCATAATCACACTTATCATATCCATATTATCACCCATATACCACCCTTCTAAACCACTCGCAATACTTCATCCAAGCTCCAAGTAAGGCCAAGTCAAGGGATCAAGTCCATCACTTCCTATCACCTTAAGCAAGGTTTGATTTCATATTCATTTCGTTATATTTCATCATGTATTCGTTCTTTAATTCTGTGCTTGTACATATTTTGTAAAATAAAACCGCATTTGTTTTATATTGCATGATTCGAATAACAATTCTGCGAAATTAATCGAACTTCTCCCCGCTCTCTTTCTTTTCAATGTTGATTTTAGTAGAGTCTGTTTTATAACAGGCGGATTCGAGAGTTCTTATAACTCTCGAATTCGTAACCTTACCCCCGAACCTAGAAATCGGGTTCGTAGACCGGAGTCTTTCTTTTTCTTATTTTTTGGTTTGTCGATTTCCTTAAATCGGCTGGCGACTCTTTTTACAATTTTATAAACTCGTTTAATTATTTAAAGTATTCGATTTCTTACACAAAATTAATTTAAGAAAATAATTTAATTCATGTCCAACATTTATCTAAGGAGGGTCCCGAGAGAAATGGGCCAGAAAATGATAAAACCTAGGCGGGTTTTATCATTTTCTACCCAATTTCCCTTTGGGCCGAAGAGATCAATGGCCCAGCCTAGAATCCGCTAAAACCCAGGCGGGTTTTGGCTGATTCTAGTGGCCCACTGGTTCTCTTTTGGGCCTGGATTTACTAAGTGGGCTGGGATTAAATTATTGTTAAATTAATTTGTGTAATTATGGATAATTTAAACAATAAAAAACGGATTTGTAAATAAATAAAGTTTCATCACCTCGAAAACGGATTTCGAAAAATAAAAATATCCTTATTTAAGGATTAAGAAACCTTAGTCGGCTCCCGATCACAAATGTGGCGCATCCGAGAAAACATTCCCTGAACGGGAATTTTTCCGGGTCTTACAGATTGGCGACTCCACAGGGGACTTAAACTTTAAAAAGAGGGTAAAACTTGAAAAAATCAAATTGATTTGAAATTGTAAAAGGGAGAAGTTAATTTATTTCGTGATTTTATTATTCTTTTAGGCATCCCTTGCATACCGGGCCACTAATCGGGTCTTTTGACACGTTAGCACAAAGGCGACGGTTTAAGTTACCTAAGATTTCCCTTGAGAGCGGGAGGCCACTACTATGGAGATGAACTCTACATCTTTAAGCATTTGGTCGCTCCTCTCCCGATGTCACACTCCGAGAGCTTCCTTGAAGTTCTTTGAGAAATACCCTAACTTCTTACCTTATGGTATGAAGAACCGGGGCGAAGGCATGCGGTAGGCTATATACCCAACCATAAAACTCCATGAATTTAGAGCCTTGGTTTAGGATAGCCTTTCATGTGTATGCTATGTGCTATGTGTATCCCTCCCCTTTTCTTGTCTTTTGTAAAGAGTCGACCCTAGTTTGGAGGTTTTGTTCTAGTCCATATAAAATTCATTGGGTTGAGAAAAGGATTATTTATTAGTAAATATAATTAACTCAAAGGCATTTTAGTTAGCCCAAGTGGAAGGGCCCATTTGTGCTCGAAAGTTGATTATCTTGATTAATAAATAAAAATTGACTCACCTTTGATGATATTGTATGGCCCTTTATGAAATTCTCTTAATAAATGTCCAAAAAATTAATTAAAAAGTTAACAAAGTTAATGGATAACGTCTTAGACTGCATAAAAGTCACTAGGCTTGAGTAAATTAATTTATCGATTTAATTAATAAGTCCATCATATTTATGGCCGGCCCGTTGTTAGGCCCAACCATATTGGATTTGCCAATTAAGCTGATCAATTGATTATGACTCGCTTATTGTTGACTTTATCCAGTCCTTTACAATACCCATTTCCCCCGAGTTAAAAAAAAAAGAGTATAAAAAGGAAAAAGTAAAAAAAAAAAAAGTCGGTTGCCGGTCTTGTCGAACATTATTCTAGTCCGCGTAAGAGCCAATATGGTTTGAGCTATATGAGTTGTTGGGCCAGGTTACAGATTCTCCTTAAAATGGTCGGCCAGTGGATTGGGCCCATCCGAATTGAGAAACACTGACTAAAGTCTGTCAACTTATGACTCGCTCGCTATGTTGACTTTATTCGGCCCTTTATAATGTTCTGTTTTTAGGTCCATGTAGAGTTAGGCCATGCACTCCCAAAAAGTGGGTGAGTCAGTTATGTCAGCATACATGTGTCAAAGATCATATAGGTCATATAGAACATGCATGCATCGGGTAGAATGTGTCGGAGAATGTTATCGAGTGTCTTAACTTTGAATTTCCATGCAGGCATCATTGGTGATCGACTCCGAGCCCGCATTCGAGATCCACGAACAGGCCGTTTGATTCCGAATCCCCGCTACGATCCATCAGCAACCAGTGACAGCATCATGTATGGAGAACAATTCCAAGAGATCCCGGTCCAGAGCACCGAAGCTAACATCACAAAACATTTGGATGACCTCTATACCAAAATGCAAAGTCTGGTATTTGCAATACCTTAGAACAAGAGCAGAAGGTGGGGAAAAGGCTGAATGAGCAACAGCAAGTGATGGATGGTATACTGCAAGCCATTACTAAAATCAATACCAAACTGGGATTGAATGTTGAGGAAGACGATGAAGAAATGCAGGGATATGAATCCGAACCTGAAATCATCAAGACATTCCCAAATGTTGGAGGGAGTGGGATATCCAAGACAAAAGCCGATACCCCTGAGGCATCTAAACCTGTGATGGATCGAGCTGTTAAGGCCCTTGAACAGAAATTAGAAAGGCTTACCAAAGCAATGAGCACTGTGTCGACCATTGCTGAGAAATATCTGGAAGTGCCATTACCTGTTCAGCCGATTCTGAAGATAGCTGATAAAGTTGAGGTACCAAACATCAGGTTCAAACCCTCTGAAAACCCAGTTCATCACATCGAAGAGTTCATGAGGCTAGCACCACTAAACCGAATTGATGTCGGTTTATACTCTACCATTTTCCCATCCACTCTAGATGGTGAAGCCAAGGTATTGTATCACGCCTTACCACTTCAAACAAAGGCCGATTGGAACGAACTGTTCAAAGCTTTCATTAATCACTATAGTTGCATCCAGAGGAAGCAGGCTACAGTGGATGACTTGACCACCATGAAGCAACGAGATGACGAATCCTTCCTGGATTACTTTGAGCGATGGCATACCAAGCTGTCTCACATCAATGAGACAATCCCTCTTCATTTACAGCTGTCTACTTTCAAGCAAGGGCTAAAAGGAAGTTTATCCAAACACTTGGGATATCACATCATCAAAGACTTTGACTACTTGAAGGATATCTATGTCCAACAAGAGGCGATGCATAATGATAAGACCACTTCTCCTGGATGAAAGGGGTCTAGTTCCAACAGGAGGGCCACTAGTGCGTCTAGCCACCCTCCTAAGATCATGGAAACTAACTCTATCCAACGCAAGGGGCCTTTCATACCAAAGTATGAGACTTACACACCATTGGACGTCTTTTACTCACAAGCTCTTGATCGATTGGTCAAGAAGGGTTTTTTGGTCCTACCTTTGCCAAGGGAAGAATCAGCAACAAGAGGAAAGAATTTGGATCAATTCTGCCGGTACCATCGTTACCGAGGACATGATACTGAGAAATGATGGTCTCTCAAGAACAAAATAGAAGATATGATAAGGGATGGGACACTACCCACACCGAAAGCTGCTCAAAAGCCCAACAATCAAAGTAACCCTATGCTTGAGCATACCAACGCTATCTTTTATGGAGTTTGTAGCTTTGATCCTTCCACTTTGATTGTTGAAACAGGCCAACTTATCCCTGAAGTGCTCGGTTTTCATGAAGACCTCTCCATTCATGGTATTTGGGATAGCGACGACGAAGAGCAGCATGGATACTCCAAGACGGAATGGATGGAGCCAGAAGAGCCAACATCCGATGATGTAGCATTTCTCACTCGATCAGGTCGCCATAACAACAGGAACACCACCATCCTAGTGGCTGTTTCTGGTCCTACACCAATGGTTACCAACGACAACCATGTCACACCTGAAGATCCTCTCCTTACACAACTCAAGAAGACCAAGGCTGAAGTTACCATCTGGCAATTGATTTGTACTTCACAGGCACACAGACAGAAGATGAGGGATGCTCTTACTGCATTAACAGTATCTCCCACAACAACTCCTGAATCTTTAGTTGCTCATGTGACTACCCAACAAGAGTCTATCACCTTCGGGATTGAAGATCTGCCTCAGGGAGGGGTATCCCACAACAAAGCATTATACCTCACAATGCAATGTTCCACAAAACTATCCCTCTAGTTTTTGTTGATAATGGTTCAGCTGTGAATGTGTGCCCTTGGAGGACGACACAGAAATTGGGAGTCCAACAACAGCACTTGGCTCAAAATGGTGTACAACTAAGGGCTTACGACAATTCTCCTCGAAAGTCGGTTGGGTCCATAATATTGCCCATCACTATAGGCAATATTACTCGAAATGTGGAGTTTGTAGTGCTAAACATCTCAGCTTCCTTCAATTTGTTGCTAGGGAGGTCGTGGCTTCATGAATGTAATGCTATAGCATCTACCTTACACCAGAAGGTAAATATGCTGGTCCAAGGACAAGTCATCACCATCTTGGGAGAATCCATTAATGCTGTCTTCACTCCCAAGCAAGCAACCCTTGAGGTAGAACATAGTTCTATAGACGAAGAACTTCACAACTTTGAACTTGTGGCGACTTTGAGCCAGGACGAAGCTTCTTTTGACTTCAATCCCTACTCAAATCCCAAAGTACATGCAATACTCAGGAAACAAGGACACTTCCCTAGGATGCCTCTATGAAAGAATCCGAAAAGCAAGATTCCTCCTGTGTTCAAGACATTTAAACAGAAGGGACGGTTCGGCTTAGGGTACCAGCCAACCGAGAAGGAAGTTAGGCTCGCCAAGATAGCCATAGATGAGCAGAAGAGGATGGACAACCCACATACCTTGTTCCAAATGAAGCCCTATCCATTCACCCTAAATGGACAATTCATCAGGGAAAGTGATGACTTCCCTGAACCATATTACCTAAAGAACAAGGGAGTTCAAGTCGATGGTTTTGAAGTTTTCAATGACTGCACCATGAACATGGCTACTGTTTTCATCCCCGCTCGGGACAAACACCCAACATTGAAATGGACTCACCTTGCTGGAAGCAACATATTTGGCATGTTGTTCGGACAAGAAGCTGTTAAGGGAGATCTGAAGCTGACGCTGTTATTGCTGCATTATCCAACCCAAGCTTTGATCCAAGTCTCATGATCACTAAAGAAGAAGAAGAAGTCAAGGCGGTCTCATGGGTCGATGCTGAGAATAATAGCTTTGTTTTATCTGTAGGGGAATCTATTCCTATGGACATAGAGTCTGGTCCTAAGAGTGTAGAGTCAAGTGAGTCATGTCCTGAGTCTGCTGGCGATGTATCATTTCTACATTCAATAAAATGAACCTTTCTGCTTACTCTGATTCTTCTTTCCCCTCTTCCCTGAACTGCTGCGCTAATAATAACCTGGAATTTGATGAACCATTAAAAGAATTTTCTAATGAACATGAGCATAAGATGGCGGTGTTGGAAGACACCATCACCATAAATGTGGGCACGAAAGAACAACATCGGGAGTTGAAATTATGTAGTTCACTCACAGCAGAAGAACGGGTGGCATTTACAGAACTTCTCCCGGAGTTTGTGGATGTGTTCGCATGGTCTTATGAGGACATGCCAGGGATTGACAGGGAAATTACGGAGCACACTATACCTTTGCTCCCCGGTGCAAAACCGATGCGACAAAAGGCTAGGAGGATCAAACCTGAATGGGCTAAGAAAATTGAAGAAGAGGTGATCAAGCAGCTTAACGCTAAGTTCATCAAAGCAGTCCAATACCATGAATGGATTGCTAACATTCTCCCAGTACCCAAGAAAGATGGGAAAGTGCGCATGTGTGTGGACTACCGAGACCTTAACAAGGCTAGTCCCAAGGATAGTTTACCTTTACCTCACATTGATGTATTGGTGGATAACACTTCCGGACATGAGCTCTTGTCCTTTATGGATGGATATGCTGGTTACAACCAAATAAAAATGGCAGAAGAAGATATGGAGAAGACCTCCTTTACCACACCATGGGGTACGTACTGTTATGTCGTCATGCCTTTTGGTCTCAAAAATGCCGGGGCAACATAGCAGCGGACTGCCAATACCCTACTACCTGACATGATCACGTCGAAGTAGAAGTTTATGTTGATGACATGATTGTTAAGTCCAAGATAAAGGAGGGTCATATTCCTAACGTCCGGAAGTTCTTTATGGGACTTCGCAAATACAAAATGCGGCACAACCCAGCAAAGTGCACCTTCGGTGTTACCTCTGGGAAGCCACTAGGCTATGTGGTCAGCCAACATGGCATTGAAGTTGATCCTTCAAAGATCAAGGCTATCCAACAGTTACAACCACCTAAGACAGAAAAGGAGATAAGAGGTTTCTTGGGCCGAATCCAGTACATCAGCAGGTTCATTTCAAAGCTCACCATGACTTGTGAACCTTTGTTCAAGAAGCTAAAGAAAGGAAGCAAAGTAGAATGGGACGATCAATGTCAAGCTGCTTATGAGAAAATCAAGGAGTATTTGCAACATCCCCCAGTTCTCATGCCACCAGTACCAGAGGAGCCTCTACTCCTTTACCTTACCGTGACTAGCTCAGCAATGGGGCCTATGCTAGCTCAAAAGGTTAAAGGTCAAGAGAGCGCCATCTATACCTGAGCAAGAAGTTCCTAGACTACGAAATTCGATATGTAGACATAGAAAAAATGGCTCTTGCATTAGTTTGGGCCACCAAGAAGCTGAGACACTAAATGCTCTCACACACAGTATATGTAATAGCTAAGAACAATCCCATCAAATTCATCATGGAGCAACCTACTATCAACAATCGCATCGCTGGATGGGTAGTCATGCTTTCCGAGTTCAACCTTCAATACTTACCTCAGAAATCTTTTAAAGGGCGGGTTGTTTCGGACTTTCTGGCTGCTTCACCGTCACAGGAACCTCCAAGCACTCACTTAGAATTCCCGGACGAACATGTGTTCTTGACTGATGAAGTTACTTGGGAAATGTATTTTTATGGGGCTTCTAATCAAATAGGTTGTGGAATAGGAGTACTGTTAATATCCCCAAAAGGTGTACATATCCCTGTATTTGTAAAATTGGATTTCGATGCTACTAATAATGCGGCGGAATATGAAGCATGCATCAAAGGCCTACGAGCTGCCTTGACTTTAGGAATACGCCACATAAATGTCTTTGGAGACTCTAGCCTCATCATTAACCAGGCTAAGAACGCATGGAAAGTTCGAAGTGAGTGTCTTTTAGCTTATCAGAAGAAGCTTTTGGGATTGGCTGACCAATTCGAGAAGATCAATTTCCAATACCTTTCTAGGGATCTCAACGAACTGGTCGATGCTCTGGCTAAGTTATCCTCAATGATATCCATCCCATCAGGCACGCTCCAGCTACCACAATTTGTAGAGCGACAGTTTGAACCCGCGTATGTCTTGCTCCGCCAACAACTCCTTCTCTTGCTCAAAACCATCGCGAAAAATTCGGGGAATTGACGAAATTTAATCATCGAGCGTTAGGACACATCTTGGTTGGCAACACCGTCAATTTGCAAGCTCTAGTGAAATTCTTTCAATCACCCGAGGCGCTTAGACTCAACCCGGCGTTGCGAGTGCGAGGTTTGGTCTTTTGCATTCTATCCGAATTTTTATTTTATCATCGCGGTTCGGGTTTTGCACCTATTTCTCTCATCCATGTCGTAGATGGGATGTCCCGGGGTTATAATCCTGCTCCGATGATGATCTCCTCGACCCTCCTCGACCTTGATTAATGGGCAGCAAAACATACCTTTCGCGGAAGTCCACTCGCTCTTCAAGTAAGTATCGACACTTTTTCTTTTTTTTGTCGTTCTTTCTTTTTTTCTCTTTTTTTTGGATATTAAATTATTTTTTTTTGATTTTGCATGGATTACCCGAGTAGTCCATGTGGAATCATGTGTCTATTTTTCCTTTTCTTTTCATTTTGGTTGTAATACATTTTTTTTTGCAACCAAAATTCTCACTTTCTTTCTTCAACCTATAGATGTGGCTTATGGAGCATTTGGACATGGTCTTTTCTCCCACACCTCTTCGGAACTAGCGAACTTTTGCCAACGCAAAAGGAAGTTCGACACTCGCCGCAATTTTGATGAATGGGTCAACTTTCTCAAGAATCATAAGGAAATCCGTTGGTGGGTCCAATGGTGGAAAGTGCCATGTTTCTCGAGCCACTCCCGTAAGGCGGCCCACATCACTCTGCTTCACCTTACAGAGCTTACATATTATTTCCCTGATCGAGTCATGCGACAAATGGGGCGTTCTCAAGACATTCCCTTTTCTCCATGCGAGATTCCCGACCTTACCCATCTCCAAGGGTCGGTGATTGAATCATGGATCAAATATTGGAAGAAACGGGCCGGAACGGAAGCACCTACTCCTAACCGTATCTCCACTGCTTCGACGGATGCCTATCGTAGTTGGCTTGCTACTACTGTTGGTATTAGCCGTTGGCGTGAAAGAATGCTGCGTTCACCTCTTCCAGACACCGCAAAACTGAAGAGCACCATCGTGGCTAACGATCCTGGGTCGAGATCTAAAGAAGAAACGTACTCAAGCAAGGAAAAACAAGCAAATCCGACCAAATGAGCACTAATGGGCCTATACTGACTCCGACTCGACTAGGACTAGTCTTAATACTTAAATAAGTAGGGTGGAGAGAAAGAAATGAAATGAAAGAAATGCGTGTGCTATGTGTCTTATTTATTTGATGCTTTTCCTTTAGAAAATTGATAAAACAAAAATGTATTAAAAAGATGTACTCCTTTTATTGATATAAGAAGTAAAGTATTACATTTATGTTTTATGAGAATCAACACAAGCCATGCTCTTCTTCTTTTCGTCCTTCAAAAGCACAACTTTGGCTACAACATTTTTATTCTCTCCTTTTACCTATCTCATCCCGAAGGATTTTCAAGTTAGTCTCTCATTTTCTCTCATTTTTTCTTTTTTTCCTTTTTTTTATACTCTCCTTTTGCTGACCTGCCTCAAAAAGGTTTTCAAGTCAACCACTCTATAGTTTTTCACTCTTTTTTTCTTTTTTTTTTCTCACAAGCAAATGGCCTGTTGGCAGTTCAGTTGCTTGCTTTTATAAGATAGTTATGTCCAAGTAGCTAAGGATACAAACCCTTAGAGGCTTAAACATAATATCTTTTCAACTGATCCAAATTCATGGGTTGAGTGAGCTCTTCTCCCTCGGGCGTGGCCAATGGGTAGCGCCTCCTGGAGTGACAGAAATGATGATGTAGGGACCCTTCCAGTTTGGGGCAAACTTGCCTCGAGAATCCTGATGTGCTGCTCTCACTTCTTGTGATACTAGATCTCCTTCCATTAAATCCCGATCTTTGACTTTCTTATTGAATGCACGAGAAATACGGCTTTGATAGAGCTGGGTATTATGTAGAGCATGAAGTCGTCTTTCATCCAACAAAACAACTCCTCATATCTAGCTCAGGCCCACTCGGCCTCAGGGTTTTGACTTTTAGCAATGATCCTTAAAAAAGGAACGGCCAGTTCTATTGGCAAAACCGCTTCCATTCCGTACACCAAAGAGTATGGCGTAGCTCCAGTTGCAGTCTTAATTGACGTTCGATATCCCCATAGTGCAAAAAGAAGCTTGTCGGGCCAATCTTTGTAAGTGACAGCCATTTTCTTGATAATTTTCACCAGAGTTTTGTTTACAGCCTCCACCGCTCCATTGGTTTGTGGCCGATAGGGAGAAGCATGGTGATGTCGGACTTTGTACTTGGCCAAAAGAGTTGCAAACTCGCCCATGAAATGGCTCCCGTTGTCACTGATCACTTCATGTGGCACCCCGTATCTACAAATGATGTTCCTCAGCATGAACTTGGCCACATGCTTCAAAGTGATTTCTGAGTATGAGGCAGCTTCTACCCACTTAGTAAAGTACTCCACAGCTACCAACACGTATTCATGTCCTCCTGTACCTTAGGGTGAAATCTTCCCTATAATGTCGATTCCCCATACTAAAAATGGCCAAAGTGAGGCCAAAGTGGTCGAATAAGAGGACGGTTGATGCTTGAGATCAGCGTACTCTTGACATTTCTGACATTTTCTCACAAATTGGAGACAATCGGACTCCATGGTCGACCAGAAATACCTTGCTCTCTGGACCTTCTTAACCAACATTCTGCCATTCATATGCGGTCCACACTCCACTCCATGAGTGGATTTCATTAATTCCTCAGCATCCTCCTTATCAACACATAGGAGGTTTATTCCCGTAGCAGTCTTCTTGTACAGACGATCCTGAATAATGCAATATTGAGAGGCCACTAACCGGATAGCCCTCCTGGCTCGATGCTCAGCATTTGGCGAGTATGAACCCTCTTTCAGAAATGCATAAATATCAAAGAACCATGCATCAGTTCTGACCAAACTGATCATTAGTTGTTGATGACCAGGACAATCTCTCATGTCCACTGTCACTACTAGGGCTTGATCTCTTTCGGGCATAGCCACCATGGATGAAAGCTTAGCGAACTAACTCATTGTAACCCCTTGGTAGATATTTGAACTCGATTTGGTTGAACTTCTCAGCTAATTTGAACAAATGTTGCTGGTACAACGCCAAAGATTCGCTCTTCACCTTCCATATACTTGTAGCTTGATTGACGATCAGATTGGAGTCCCCAAACACTCGTAGCCTTTGATTCCCATCTCCAAGGCCACTCGCAAGCCCAAAATGCAAGCTTCATACTCAGCAGCATTATTAGTAGCCTCAAAGTCAAGCTTAACTGCCAAAGGAAAGTGTATGTCTTCAGGGGAAACCAACAGAGCTCCGGCCCCGCATCTCATCTGATTAGCAGCACCATCAAAGTATAGCTTCCAGGTTTTCTCTTCAACTTGAAATATTTGTTCATCGCTAAACTCTAAGCCCCCAATGTCAGGATTTCCTGTAGGGAATTCAGCAAGAAAATCGGAAACTGCACGCCCCTTTATGGACTTCTGTGGTCAAAAGTGTAGATCAAACTCGGACAGCATAACTACCCATCGAGCAATCCTGCTGTTGAAGGTAGGTTATTCCATGACATACTTGACTGGATTACATGCTGCAATCACATATATAGTGTGTGAGAGCACATAGTGGCGAAGCTTCTTTGTAGACCATACTAATGCCAAGACTATCTTCTCAATCTCCGAGTAGCGAGACTCACATCCTAAAAACTTCTTGCTGATGTAATAGATAGCCCATTCAAGACCATCACTCTCTTGTGCTAGCATAACACCCATAGCGCTTGAACTGATGGTGAGGTAAAGCAACAATGGTTTCCCAGAGGTAGACGGGACTAGTACTGTTGGATTGGTTAAGTCAGCTTTAACCTTCTCAAATGCTGTCTAACAGTGGTCATCCCATTCGATCATTGCTCCCTTCTTTAGCTTCTAAAATAATGGTTCACAAGTCATTGTGAGTTTCGAAATGAATCTGCTTAAATACTGGACCCGCCCTAGGGAACCACGAATCTCCTTTTCTGTCCGAGGCGGAGGCATGTCTTGAATCGCTTTGATCTTGGACGGGTCAACCTCTATCCCGCGTTGGCTGATGATATAACCTAGCCACTTTCCTGAAGTCACCCCAAACACACATTTCTGTGGATTCAATCTCATGTTGTACTTGCGGAACCTAAGGAAGAACTTGCGTAAATTCGGGATGTGATCCTCACGCTTCTTCGACTTGACAATCATGTCGTCCACATATACCTCAACCTCTACGTGGATCATGTCATGCAGTAGGGTAGTGGCGGTGCATTGGTAAGTAGCACCACATTTTTTAATCCGAAAGGCATGACAGTGTAGAAGAAAGTTCCCCATGGAGTGATGAATGACGTTTTCTCCATATCTTCTTCGGCCATTTTGATCTGATTATAATCGGCGTACCCATCCATGAATGATAGCAACTCATGTCTACAGGTATGATCGACCAAGACGTGAATATGTGGCAAAGGAAAACAATCCTTTAGGCTAGCTTTGTTCAGATCTCGGAAATCAACGCACATCCGAACTTTTCCGTCCTTCTTAGGCACAGGCACAATGTTAGCTGCCCACTCCGAGAATTCTACTGCTTCGATGAACTTAACCTCTAACTGCTTCTTGATTTCCCCGTGAATTTTATCGGACCACTCATTCTTAATTCTGCGGGGTCGTTGCTGTACCGACTTAGCATCCGGGTATAGTGGAAATGCATGTTCAGCGATCTCCCTGTCGATTACGGGCATATGTTCGTAAGACCAAGCGAGGACGTCTACGAACTCCCTTAAAAGCGAGGTGAACTCCTGTTGCTCCTCCAGGGTTAATGATTTGCCAATCTTCAGTTCCCGGGGAGTTTCAGGCGTCCCCACATTGATGGCGATGGTTTCTTCGACATGTGTCATGTGATTCTCGTGGTCATTTATGGCTTGTGTTAATTCATTAAAGTCTTTTAAAGGTTTAGCATCAAACTCATAGTTATTAGCACAAAAATTAGGGAGAAGGGAAGAAGAACAGAGATACTCAGAAACGTTCACTTTATTGAATGCAGAAACGAATACAAACTTATCAGACTTGGGGATAATCCCAACTGACTCAGGCTCGACTACAGACTCACTAGTGCTCGACTCAAACCAGACCTTACAAGGTTCTCCTAACACTAGAGTAAATTTATTGTTAATAGCATCGACCCAGGTCACTTTGTGGCAATCTCCATTGGCGGAAATCATGGCCCTTGGGTCAAATTCAGTGTTAGACAACACAGCAACCACCGGGTCCACTTCCTTTTCTTCCTTAGCAGCTTCCTAACTGAATAGCAGACCGAACATACTCTCCCCAGAAAGATGAGTCCATTCAAAAGGTGACTGTTCATTTGTTTTAGGATTGACAACTTTCTTTGACAGGACATCACAACCATTAAAGACCTCTAATCCAGGAATGCGAATATCGTTAACATATCGAGGTTCAGGGAACCTATACCAAGGGAAATCATCACCCTGCCTTATGAAATGTCCATTCAAGGTTAACGGACATGGCTTAGTCTCCATCAGCGTAGGAGATTCGAATTGGTTTCTTTGATGAGCTAACGCAATCTTGGCAAGATGAACCTCCTGATTAGGCGGTTTATACCCCAAACCAAAGCGACAAGAGTAGGTAGAGGTTGAAAACTGCGGCGCAACCTTGTCTGGTCTCTTCCCTAAAGACATTCCCAGGAAATACCCCTGTCTCCTCATAATAGCACGAATCTTCAGGTTAGAGTAAGGAGCGAAATTATAGGGTGCTTCGTCCTATATAACAGCAATCATCTCAAAGTTGTGAAGCTCCACATCAGTAGAGGTGTGCTTTACTTCCAATACTGGTTGTTTGGGTTCGAACGTCCCAGAGATCGCCCCTCCCGAAAGGGTGACCACTTGATTGTGTATAACCATCTTCACTTTCTGATGCAGTGTTGAAGCCACGGCGTTACAGTTGTGCAGCCATGGGCGTCCCAACAGTAGGTTAAAAGCAGCAGGAATATCTTATACCATGAATTCCACATTCTGAGCGATATGGTCAAAGGTGATAGGCAAGGTCACCGTTCCTAACGACTTTCGAGGGGTGTTATCATATGCCCGAAGTAACAGGGCATCTTGAGCCAGTTGGCTCTTTTGGACCCCTAGTTTGGCATGTAGTTCGCCAAGGATACACATTTACAATGGAACCATTATCCACCAAAATCAATGGAATCATTTTATTAGAGCAAAGCACGGTTAAGTACAAGGCTTTATTATGATTCATTCCAGACACAGGTAGATCCTCATCACTAAAGGTAATGGCACCCTGGCTAGCAACGACATGTGAGACCAAGGCTTTTGGAGTTGTGGAGGTAGGAATGATAACATTCTGGAGAGCCCCCCAGTACAAGCTCTCTGTGCGGCTTAGAAGCACATATTAATTGCCAGATTGATACATTCTCCACAGTCTTCTTCATTTGCGTAAGAACATGTAGGACACGGAAAAATTCCCGTTCGGGGAAATGTTTTCTCGGATGCGCCACATTTGTGATCGGGAGCCGACTAAGGTTTCTTAATCCTTAAATAACGATATTTTTATTTTTCGAAATCCGTTTTCGAGGTGATGAAACTTTGTTTATTTACAAATCCGTTTTTTATTATTTAAATTATCCGTAATTACACAAATTAATTTAACAATAATTTAATCCCGGCCCACTTAGTAAACCCAGGCCCAAAAGAGAACCAGTGGGCCACTAGAATCAGCAAAAACCCGCCTGGGTTTTAGCGGATTCTAGGCTGGGCCATTGATCTCTTCGGCCCAAAGGGAAATTGGGTAGAAAATAATAAAACCCGCCTAGGTTTTATCATTTTCTGGCCCATTTCTCTCGGGACCCTCCTTAGATAAATGTTGGACATGAATTAAATTATTTTCTTAAATTAATTTTGTGTAAGAAATCGAATACTTTCAATAATTAAACGAGTTTATAAAATTGTAAAAAGAGTCGTCAGCCGATTTAAGGAAATCGACAAACCAAAAAATAAGAAAAAGAAAGACTCCGGTCTACAAACCCGATTTCTAGGTTCGGGGGTAAGGTTACGAATTCGAGAGTTATAAGAACTCTCGAATCCGCCTGTTATAAAACAAACTCTACTAAAATCAACATTGAAAAGAAAGAGAGCGGGGAGAAGTTTGATTAATTTCGCAGAATTATTATTCGAATCATGTAATATAAAACAAATGCGGTTTTATTTTACAAAGTATGTACAAGCACGGAATTAAAGAACGAATTACATTATGAAATATAACGAAATGAATAATGAAATCAAACCTTGCTTAAGGTGATAGGAAGTGATGGACTTGATCCCTTGACTTGGCCTTGACTTGGAGCTTGGATGAAGTATTGTGAGTGGTTTAGAAGGGTGGTGTATGGATGATAATATGGATATGATAAGTGTGATTATGGAGGGATTAGAGATGAATATGGATGATGAAGTTTGGAGTATAATATGGATGTGGTAGATGAGAATGAGAGTAGAGTAAAGGTATTTTGATGATGATTGTTGGTGAAATGAAGGTGAAATGGAGGGGGTATTTATAGGTGAGGGAGTATGGATTTTGGAGGCAAAAGGTGGGGGGCATACCCCAAAAATCATGTCATCTCGGATCAAAACCCAGACGGGTTTCATGGGGCCAATGGCAAAGTCAAGACACGTGGCTTTTATCAAGGGATTGCATGGAATCAAAAGAAATTGGCGCTAAAAAGCTCAAAACCCATGCGGGTTTTTATAATATTATCACGCGGATTGGTGGCGTGGAGCAAAACGACGACGTCCGCTATTTCGCTCAAAACCCAGGCGGGTTTTGAGAATTTCTGGGCCAAGGCGCGCGACTAGGCCTGTTTCTACATGGGCCTGTTCAATAAAAGTTAAAACCCTAGAGGGTTTTAATAATTATTTGCAGCTTATTTATTTTCTTTGGGCTCTGCTTATTGATCCTTTGGGCACAATGACCCGTTTATTACTTGGTCCGTCTGACTTGCATATTTTGTTGAGTCGGGATTATACCGGTACAAATGCCGGTGTCTATAGAGAGCCCCCACTTTGATCGAGTCCGAATAGGACGAAGGTCAAAGTAGTCTGAGGATATGACTTTGGATTGCAAAGCCTGGGGTGATGCTTGGAAGCTGGGTCCTGCATTGCAGTTACGGCCGGCATGCGCCTCTTTTGAGATGATCTCGAGCAAGAATGATGCTCTACTCGTTATCAGACACGATGCCGATGGTCGATGGAATTTTCTAGTCTTTCCCAGTGTCGGTTCAAGTCTTTCCCGGTGTCGGTTCCAGTGTTTCCCGGTGTCGTTTCCAGTGTTTCCCGGTGTCGATTCATATTGGTTCCAGTCTTTCCCGGTGTCGATTCCAGTCTTTCCCGGTGTCGGTTCCAGTGTTTCCCGGTGTCAGTTCCAGAGTTTCCCGGTGTCGATTCATATTGGTTCCAGTCTTTCCCGGTGTCGATTCCAGTCTTTCCTCGTGTCGGTTCCAGTCTTTCCCGGTGTCGATTCATTTTGGTTCCAGTCTTTCCCGGTGTCGATTCCAGTCTTTCCCGGTGTCGATGTTGATGATGGTGGGCACTTTCGGTGCCGAAGGACTTCATCAGACGCGTTGCTGATGGCCTTGGGGGTTGAGACTTCATCGGGCACGATGCCGATGGCTCGGAGATTGAGACTTCACCAGGCGCGATGCCGGTGGCTCGGGACTGCATCGAAACTCTGCCGATAGTCCGGAGTAATGATGGCAGCGACCTCTTGTTCGGTAACTAAGTGATGGTGGTCTCTTGTCGGCAACTTGATGGTGATGGTCCCTTTTAGTGACCTGAAAATCATGAGAAACAAAAAACCGAGCATCAGCTTTATTGAAATAAAACGAAGGAGATTCGATTTTCACCTGCGGGCCGCAAAGTCTAAGTGTGTGCTCCGACTATGGGCCGAAAATTTGGGCTGTAGGCGCTCCAAAACCCAGGCGGGTTTCGGCGTCCTCCCTTGGGCAGTGTCTGCGCCTGGACCGCGTCCTCTGGGCCTCTTCTTCTGGGCCAAACAAAACCCAAGCGGGTTTTGTGCATTTTTTCTTCTTTTTTTTTTATTCGCCTCGTGAAGGAATCAAAAGTGGGTCCGTCCCACTTGTGGTTATAAAGGGGCCACATCACCATGCCTCTCTTTTGGGTGACAAAGGGATAACCTTTTGGATTTCCGACCAATGAAACGCGTTTGGCATCTCGAGGTGGTTACTAAAAACGAACGGCTCACATTCACCCGACTTTTCTATAAATTCAAGTGCATTTCCTTCATTTCCTTAACATCTTCATCTCTTAAATCTCTCTAGCTTACTACCTCTCTCTCTAGAAAAGAAAGTTTGCCCTTTTTTGAAACAACTCTCGGGTTTGAAAAGATGTAACCTCGAAGTCACAGAAATTCACCTCTTCCTCATGCGGCGACTTGGCCTCATGAGCGGTCTTCGCGACGCAACTTCAATCCCGGCATGGAAGTGGCTCCCTCTGATCTAGTTGTTGAATCTTGGAACCATGCTTGGTTTTACCGTTCCCATGGCAAGGTAATCCTTTAAACCTTCTTATTGTACTTAGTTTAGCATAAAAATGAGCAAGCATGAATTTATTTTTCATACTTTGTCGATTTTTAGCTATTTTAAGTATGCATGTTAGGATGTAAGGTGACCCATTTTCTGCATTTTGACCGAAAAAATCGGCGAATAGTTTGCAAAAATGGACCAAAAAATATTTTGTACGTGTTCTGGGCCAATTATCCGAGTAGCGGCCCACTAGGCGGAATAAAACCAGGCGGGTTTTATGTCCGGCTTATTGGGTCGTTCGCGTGTTTTGGGCCGGTCAACTGGGCTAGGCGGAGTCAAACCCCAGGCAGGTTTTGACTCGCCTTCCCCTTTTTGCTGGGCCGCCTCACGAGCCTTGATTGTGGGCTTGATTGAGTCAATGCCCAAGCGGGTTTTGGACTCAAATATCCCCAATTTTGTTGCTAAACCGGCTCGGGCCATGATATGGACTTGTTTCTTTGCTTCATGGGTCGTGGCTGTGAGCCTAGTGTCTGTGCTGGGTCCAGCTTGGGTCCATGAAATCATGCTTAGAGCCCCCATTCTAAAATGACGCCTTTTAAATTTTACCCTTACGAGGATAACCTGAAAACTCCCGGCGCCTTAAAAGAGCCACTTAAGGCAGCAGAATCAATCCCGGGGAATTTTGTTCAAGAGACTTTAACCGCGGCGGGCTTCATGCCTTTCTTGAAATGCTTGGAGGCTTGGAAGAAAAGGACGTTCAGCACTATTGGTCGAGCGATGGCAGAGAGGTTGTGGGATTCCACCAACACATTCCACTTCCCGGTGGGTGAGATGACAGTCACACCTAAAGATTTTGTCATGATCACCGGTCTTCCTTGGGGCGGGCACGACCTGGTTTTCGACGCAGATGTTCCTCCTATAGTTCTGGATTTGCTGACTCCCGTGTCTGCGCGTTTGGGGCGTCGGCAAGGTCTCCCGAACCTTGCCTATAAGCACTTCGAGATGACTGTGATGTGAACTTCCAAAACCTGCCTCTAGAGCAACGCCGCTTTATTTTTATGGCGTATGTCATCTCTGCTACACTCTTTGCCAACCATAGGGATAACATTTCTCTGTCCTGGTTTCGGAACCTCCTCAACTTTGATAATATCCGAAACCTGAACTGGGGCAAGGCGGCCTATGCCAACTTCATCCATTGGCTCCGTCGTGGCGTCCGTCTTTCATCGGATGCGGATCCAGTCTATCTCCATGCAGCCCAGGCTCGCTACCAGTATGGTCCTTCCTTGTGGAAGGTGCTCGAGGTATGTGCTCGATCCCTTCTCTTTTCTTTTTTTATTTTTTTATTTTTAAGGTTCTTATTCATCTTTCATTCCTGGTTTGACATGCCGTGCATACAGTCGTGGGCATATGAGTATATCTTGGCCATGGGAATTCGCTTAAAGAAGAACAAGATAGTGTTAGCTGCTGAACGCTGGACTATTGAGGGCATACATGATAAGAAGTACAAGCGGGGGCTCTCGACCTTATTCGCGGCATTTTGGATAACTTGCAACTGGTATCTCCTTACTCCTGATGCCTTTTCTATCTTCTTTGGCATGCCATGTTTAAATGTATCCTTCTTCTTGCAGGACCAAATAAATTGGCGTCCTTGGGCAGACTTTGATATCAGAGGGTTTCCACAACCTCTGGATCGGGTGGAACACGACACCCGTCTTCGCCTCTTGATTGAAGGGCCTTACGGCTATGTATGGTATTTAGGGGAGAAGGCCTCGAGGCAAATTTTGGAAAGTTACCCTGGCCTCATTCCCCTAGATCCTCCAATACACAGGTTTGAGCCATGGCGGATTGACCCAGCCATTTTGAGGGATCTAGTCCGGGGTCAAGCATTTGACGATTTCGTGTACAACGTTCCCCAAGATCAGTTCGATAAAGAGTTTCAGCGTTATCTCAGCCGTTTGGCTCCTCGAGTGGTATGTATCTTCCTTCTTCGTCCTTGTCATGTTTGGGCCGTTTTCTAACTGGAAAGTCTACAACTGGGACCCTACGCTAAAACTGCCGAAGTAAGGGCTCCTAAAGAGAGACGAAAGATCGGTGGCTTCCTGGAAGTGGAGCACAGTAGTGAGTGCTCCGTACTTAAAGAATTCGACCATAAACCTGTAAGACTCGGTTTTATGTTGCCTCCTTTTACCCTGTATACCACTTGTGAATGACCCCTTGGTTTTGCTATTTTCCAGCCGCGGTAGGGAATTCTCCGGCAGCTAACTAAGGAGTGGAGCACCATGAGGAAATTCATTGATCGGGGCTTCAGTGGTTCGGGAAGGTGGCGCTGCCAGAGAGGCCGATATGGACGCTGATGCAGAGTCTGCTCCTAGAGAACTACCTCGTCGTTCCACTACAAGCGCTCCTCGGACGGAGCCCCCACGTCGCTCTTCGGCTGGGGAATATTCCACTCGAGGTCGATCTCGGGAGGAAGTCGGGGGGTCTTCTCGTCCTCCTCTAGCAGTTGTACCAGAGGGTCGGGGGAAAGGCATTCTGATCGAAGGTCAGCACTCCACTGGATCCTACAGTAGCAGGTCTGGTAGCAGAGGCCGTCGCCCTCCAAGCATGAAAGAGGACATGGCTCAGATGTCCTTGGAGGAACCATTGAGTCATGGAGGGTCATATCACAGCACTGGATATGGTGAAGCTCAGCCTCATCCTTACTGGGTGGAGGATGCTTCTGAATCAAGCGCCACCTACCGGCCTCCTCCTTCTCGTCATACCCCGGCTTCAATGCGCTCTGCTCGTCGTGGTCGTGAAATGGTAATGAGGGACCGTGATTCAGGTGCATCCGTAGGGTATCCTGGCGGCCAGGCCCTAGCGGATGAAGCTACTTCGCGTCCTATAGCTTATGATGCTTTATCTTTTGGTTCTGGTTGTGCGGGATGGCCTATCCCTGCTCTTGAGATGGGTCCGTCGTGGCCCACAGGTTCCTAAGAGTGGACTGTGCCTCAGCACTCTTGGCTGGGTGGATCTGCTTCTTCCGGTTGGCCCGTCCCTGGTTATGGAACTGGTCCGGTATGGCCTACTCCCTCTGCTGAATGGCAGGTTCCAGATCATTCCTGGCTAGCTGCTTCGCAGGAACACTCTGTGTCTTCACCGTCGAGTGTGCATCCTTCAGAAATGCCCTTGACAGGGCCATCACCTCCTGTGCAGACTGCTCCTGGACCGGACTATTATTCCTCGGATACCCACTTTGGCGTGGCCGGCGCTTCTAATGCAGGAGCCTCAAATGCAGGGGGCAACTTGGCGGAGGACAGCGGCGATTCCGGTTCCCTGTGGTGATCACCTTTATGCAATGCAAGAATCTTTTTTTTTTTAATTTTTATTTTATTTTATGCGAGAGTCTTTGTAATGTATTTTTATTTTATGCAAGACTCGAACTTGGTGTATGCACAACTTGAAGCTTTTATTTAATGCAATTTCGAATGATTTTCTACATGATGGGATTAATACCAATTAATCCCGCTTCCCCAAAAAGAAAATAAAATAAAAAAGAACAAAAACTTAAGTGTCGGAGATAGCTCAAGCAAAAAATTTCAGAACCAGACATCATCGGATCGATAACAAAAACCGGAACATAAAAATACACGAATGGGCCAATTTAAAAAACCAAACAGAGAGGCCCACAAGAGGTTCTTGCGCAGACGGGCCGCGGGAGCTGAAAATTGGGCCTGGACCGCCCAAACCCTAGGCGGGTTTTGAGCGCTGGAGGCCTGGGCTTGGGCGGACGCGCACGCACGTGCTGGTCTGCCGAGGTTATAACCCAGGCGGATTATAATTTTTTTTTTATTCTTTTTTTTTTTCTAGCCGTTGAAGAAAGGCTTGAATCATAGGATATGATGGCAACAGCTATGTGACTGCTTGCTGGCCGATTTGCTCCATTCTTGATCATGGATGAAAGTGTATAAATACCCCCTCCTTTGCCATGGAGATCACCCATCATCTTCCATTGCATTTTCCATCCGAAAAGACCTCCTAAAATCACAAAAAAGAAATCCTCTTATCATGGCCTTCGAGAAGAAGCTCGCTACTTGGATGAGCACTTTATCCAGAGACGAGAAGAAAGAGCTCGGGAGATATAGTCTGACGAAATTGCTAAAACTTCGACAGGCTAGAGTCAACCATGACTTTATTCGAGCGGCGAGCTCCTTTTGGGATCCAAAGATGCATGTTTTCCGCTTTTCCTTGAAAGAGCTATGCCCACTACCCGAAGAATGGTCGTCCATTCTTGGGACAAATCATTTTGCGCGACCGACGTCACCTCCAACTGTCGCCGACAATACCAAACAATACAAGGAATTGCTATGCCTTCCGAACCGAGTCATAGGAAGCGCATTATTTGGCGATAAGGTACATTTTCAAACCATTATCGAATATTTTCAATCGCCTGACACTTTGGAATATGGTCCCGATGTACAAGTGCGAGCACTCGTGTTATGCCTTCTTGGAGAATTTTGCTTTTATCATGGCGGGCGAAGAACCGGGCCGGCGGGCCTAATTCAAATTGTTGAAGATAAGGCTTGAGGTTTTAATCTAGTGCCGTTGATGTTGGCGGAAACTATGATGGGTTTCGACAATCCGGATCCGGAATATGAGCTTCGTGGGAGCCCCCTACTTCTTCAGGTACATTTCCTCCTTCCTCCCTCACTTTTTTCTTTTCTTCAAATCTGCCTACTGCCTTTAAAACCCAGGCGGGTTTTAAGGTTTTTTTTTTCCGTTAGTTGGGAGAATAATTGGTATGCAATCATAACTCGTGCTAACTTTATGGGCAGATATGGCTCATGGGGCATTTGGGCCTTATCGAAGATCCTCGTAACCCCTCGGCGCTTGCAAATTATTGTCAAAGGAGGCGCAAATATACTGAGCTCCTATCGGTAATTGAATGGGTCGCCTTTCTGAAGGAACCTCGTGACATCGCGTGGTGGATCGAGTGGTGGCATGTTCCCGAATATGTGACCAGTGATTATCGCAACGCCTATGTGTGTATCGCCGGCTTAACGCACATAACTTTCTATTTTCCGGAGCGAGTATTGCGAGAGATGGGTCGCAAATAGACCATCCCCGAGCAACTATGTGAAGCCCCCGAGCAATTGAAGCTTCGCGGCTCGGTGATAGAGTCTTGGCTGAAGTATTGGGCAAGAAGGCTGACCCTTAAGGCTCCGTTAGAGGCACATGTATCAGAGATTGCGGACTCTGAATATCACGGATGGCTGATCGCGGCTGTCGAGTCTCGCTGTGCTGGATAGGCGCTAAGAAGTCGAACATCCATGAGGGAGAGGCTGGGTCCTCGTTCTACGATAAAGGATCGTCTCGGTATGAGGGTGACGGCGAAGGACCGGCTTGGTCCGAAGGTGGAGACGCGGAAATCTCATAAGCGAGCCTATAAACCTAAAAACAAAGAGACGGACCCAAACGAGCCGAAAGACATGGAGATTGATTATGAGACCACTAGCGACGTAGAGAAGGTGAAACAAGACTAGGAGATGGATGGAAGCGAAGGAACTGAACTGCTTTGCTAGAATAAACTTTTATTTAATTATGCCTTTTTGAATTTTCTTATTTACAAGCAGTGTACTTGCATTTTGATTATTAATAAAAGAAGAAGTGTTATTTACAATCATTGTGTCCTTGTAAACTTTATCTTTCTTTCTTTCATGAGCATAAATCGAATATTAACTAAGTGTCTGAAAATTGGTTTTCCAGTTGCTTGGCTATATTAAGCATAATATCTCTTGCGCTGATCCAAATTTGTTGGTTGAATCACATCTTCTCCATCCATGGTGGCAAGCCGAGCTGCTCCTCCCGGTAAAATTTCCTTAATCATATAAGGACCTTTCCAATTAGGTGCAAACTTTCCCCTTGGGTCTTGTATTGGTGCCCTCATTTCCTTAAGCACTAGATCACCTTCTTGAAGTGAACGACCTTTCACCTTCTTATTAAAGGCGCGAGTGATTCTACTCTGATATACCTGAACATTATGCAACGCCCTTAATCGCCTTTCATCCATCAACATTAACTCCTCGAACCTTGCCCTAGCCCATTCTGCCTCTGGCAATTGGCTTTCTGCAACTACTCGTAATGACGGGATTGCTAACTCTATCGGCAGGACTGCTTCCATTCCATACACTAAGGAATATGGTGTCGCTCCTGTGGTAGTTCGAATTGAGGTTCGGTATCCCCATAAGGCAAATGCTAACTTGTCAGGCCAATCCTTGTAAGTGATGACCATCTTCTTAATGATTCATGTCACCGTTTTATTGGCCGCTTCTACAGCTCCATTGGTTTGAGGTCGGTAAGGTGAAGACCGATGATGCTGAATTTTGTAATTGGTGAACAAAACTTCTACTTCCTTTCGAAAATGACTCCCATTATCGCTGATGATCTCATGAGGTACCCCATATCGGCATATAATGTTCTGAACGATGAATTTGGCCACGTGCTTAGATGTGAGTTTGGCAAAAGAGGCTGCATCTACCCACTTAGTGAAGTAATCAATAGCAACCAGAATGTATTCATGCCCTCCTGTTCCAGTTGGGTGTATTTTGCCAATGATATCAATACCCCAGACCGAGAATGGCCATGGAGAAGTAAGTGTTGTCAGATATGAAGGAGGTTGATGCTGCAAGTTGGCATACTCCTGACATTTGTGACATTTCCGAACAAAATTCAAGCAATCTGCCTCCATAGTGGTCTAGTAGTAACCAGCTCTTTGAATCTTCTTCGCTAGCATGTGCCCATTCATGTGAGGCCCACACGCTCCTCCATGCACAGTAGTAATGACTTCCTTTGCACTTTTGGTACTAATGCACAAGAAATTGATGCCTGTGGGTGACTTCTTGTATAAACGATCTTGGATCAAGCAGTATTGTGCTGCTAATCGCTTGTTGTCCTCGAGCATCTAACTTAACTGGATATTCTTCCTTCCGAAGGAAATTGGATATGTCGAGAAACCATTCCTCAGTCTCTTCTTCTTGGTCGATGCTCACTCTTCAGGAAGGGGGCGTAATTCGTTCCAAGAGAAGCGAAAGACATGGAACTTAGGGTCCCAAAAGGTCAGGGCCACTTTAAGGAACACCCAGTCGATTTTCACTTGCTTTAGGCTCAAAATCAAAGAGAGGTTGTAGTAAGTGAGGAGCCGTTTTTTGGGTTTAGTGAGATTGATCATCCACGAGTTATGTTTTCTCTTGAAAGCCATGGTTGGAATGTGATAAGTGATTTTTATATAGTATTTTTAGGGCTCAAATCACATATATTTCATGCTTTTTATACCCGAAATTCCATGTTTTTATACCAATTTCTATGATATTCTTCACTTGTTCGAGAATTGATATGTCTTACAGGATTTGATGAAATTCCACCTAAAAGCATGAAGTTTTGGAAGAAATAGGATGAAATTAAGAAGAAAAAGAGAAAGAGAGTTGAGAATAAAGAAGAGGAGAAAATTGGTCCAAGATGAAGTGAGACCAAGGCCCACATACATGATCTGCAACAACGTCACTCAAGGAAGCTTCCCCCACCCAGCAGCGTCTAGGGCAAAAAGCTTGGACGGAAGGAAAATTGTAAACGTTGGTGGCGTCTTTTTGGACGCTGCTAGCGTCTTCTCTTCTCGTATAAAAGAAACATCCGCCGCTCAAGTTAGGGCAATCTTTAATTCAGAAACTATTTAGAGTTTTAATTCCGCCGTTTAGTATAGGTTTTCTCTGTATTTTTCCTTCCTTCGAGGAGTCGTTCTAGTAGATTAGGAACGAAAGAGGAGGAGAAGGAGATCGAATCGAGTGACACGAAGAGATCGAATACGACGACTCGAACGTTCGGTTTAATTTCTATTTACTTTATGCTTCGTTATTCAGATTTTATTATTGTCTTCCTTGTTTTTATTATTATGAGTGCTTAGATTCTTTGTATGGGGGATAAACTCGATGTCTTTTGATTGAATTTGAATACAGTTTCGGTGTTAGGTCATCTTTTTATTCGTTTAATCTGTGTGTATTGTATGTCATGGTAATTTGGCAATAGAACGACAGTTTGAGTCTTTACCTGGTTTTAGATTCTCGAGAACAGAACGACGGTTTGAGTCTTGAATTAGATTGCATAGATTGAATAGGTTTAGAAAATAGTTAGACATAATGATTTTTGCCTAGGGTCAATTTATAATAAGTTCTTATCTTTGATTAGGCTAAATAGTTAGAAATAATGTTTAGTTTAATCACTGTAACTCACCTAGGATCGAAAGATTGAAGTGATAAGGTCTAGAAAGATTATAGACCCCGAATTATCTTGTTACCTGCACCGAGATTGTTGATAATTTGATTGATTGACTAGAGTAGACTCCCCTAAACTCTTTTAATTATTTGGTTGAATCCTTTAATTTCCTGCTTCCTTAGTTAATTATCTGAATCATTACCCACAACCCTTTGATCGACCTAGCATCCTTTGTAATGAACTAGTTTAGTGCGTAGTTGAACACAAGTCCCTGAGAGAGAACGATATTTTTATTACTACACACACCCGTATACTTGCGGTACACAGACACCTATACGTTTTAGGTCTGTCAAGTTTTTGGCGCCGTTGCCGGGGACTTGTTTCCCCAACTGCCATTAGACGAACGCACTATGGTTGACTAGGTTTTTATTGCTTTTCTTTAAACCCTAAAATATAATAAAAATTAAATTTTTTTTAAAATCTAAAAAGATGACAATGCTTTGTTTTCCTCAAGATAAACGTGAATTATTTTGGCGATATTATGAGCGATTAATTACTGCTCCTGTTCCAGACCATATCACGTTAGGAGAACTTGAAATTTTTGCTATTATCTTTGAAGGTGTGAATGTGGAAACACGCAATCTTCTGATTTGGGTTTTCATGATAAACCTTTTAATGAAGCTATGAAATTACTTGGATTGCTTTCGGATGACACCTATAAATTTGAAATTTCTAATTGTCTATTTGAGTACCCTGATCCTTGTGCCTTTCATGCTAGTTCCTTTATGCAATCTCGTAATTCAATTGCTTGCACTTTATGTAATTCTTCTGAGCATGATGATTCTGCTTGCCCTAGGGCTACTCAATTTACTGACTTGACGGACTTGTTGCAGGCCAATGGCTCTAGCTCTAATTTTGATGATGCAATATGTGATGATAGCAAGTCTCAATCCCCTTTAGTAGTCAACTTTGATGATCCTTCTAGTCCTAGTTTATCTGAAAACACTAGTGAATGTGTTTTTGATTTGCATGATAATCCCTTACCTTTTTCTCAGTCGACAGGGTTTGAGGTAAGTGAACCTTCTGGGTTAAATACTAGGTGTGAAAATAGTATTCATCATGATTCTGTTGATATTATTAATGAGGAACCTAGCGAGAAAATTAATATTGATTTGAATTGTTCAAACAAGGATCCTGATAATATTGTACTTCCTGATTCCAGTAATGTATTTCATGCTTCAATTCCTTTTTCACTACCTTCAGTTTTACCAAAAACCTTTGAGGAACCTATGCCTAATGAAAAGACCTTTGATGTTCAAATTAATATCTTTGATGAGGTTAATTCTTGTGTTTCAATTGGTGAAACTAATAGTATTATTGATGAATTGTCCTTGGGTAATTACCCTTCCCTTGATCTATATTGGGTACACCTAGTGGACATTCCTAGAAAATTCTTGTGGACCACATATTATGAATCTTTTGATTTTTCTAGTGAATTTGATTTATTACTGAGAACTTTACTAATGTTTTATTTTATAAGTTTTCAGTTGATATCTAACCTGCTAGCTTGCAAACCGCATGAAGAAGAGTTTGACAAGCTACTAAGGGCCTTGACGTCATCCGGAACGGAGGCCACGATCTTAACCTTCTAACTGAGTTTATTTTAATTTTCTAGAGTTTTTTTTTATTTCCGTTCGATCTTCCTAAATTTTTAATCTTTATTTTTTATCTTAATTTACTTATTTAATAATTTGAGCATTAAAATTATAAGCTTGCCCTTATTGTTAAACTTTAGGAAACCAAGATAAAAAGAAACGGAAGAGAGAAAACAAAAGCGAGCAAACATCAGGTAAGAAGACGCTAGCAGCGTTTCTTGAAACGCTGGCCGCGTCGTTCACAGAGAGCAGCAATTGTGCCCAAAACAAAAGCGCTGGTAGCGCTTAAAGAACGCCACCAGTGTTTTTCCTTTCTTCCTGTTTTCAATTCCCGACTCTACCTTGTCAAAAATTTGAAAGCCCTACTTCTTTTAGCAAAGCCCGACGCTACCTTAACTCTCCCCAGCGCCCACTCTTCCTCGCCCCCGCGACCACGCCGCTACTCCCTCCTCCCCTTTTCTCTTCTTCCTTCTCATTCTTCCTTCCTCTCACACTACCATTCTACTTCCTTTCTACTCCATTGCACTTCACTGAACCCTAACCTCACACAAATTCACACAGAACCACCAAATTTGGTCCAAATTTCAGCCCTAACTTTGAAAACTTTCGAATCTCCATTACTTGCAATTCTCGATTTTTAATTGCATTCAACGAACTAAAGGTGTGATTCTTACTTATCTCTCACCTCTATTGTTATTAGTTGTATTTCTTGGTATATTTATGCAAATTTCATGAGTTATGCATGGAAATTTAGTTTAAATTCACCATTGTTCATGCTTAGGTTTGGTGCACTACTTGAATAATTTTTGATACTAGCTACTAATTTTAGGATGTTTGATTTAGAAAATTTGGTATCTTTGTTGATTGTTATGCAATGTGGAAGCAATGTTGTTGAATTTGGAAGTGAATGATATAAATTTTGGGAGTTGGATGTTTGAATATGTTGAACCTCTGTTTAGGGGGAATATGATGTTCTATCCTTGAGTAGTTGAATGAGAGTTTGAGTTGGAAAAATTGGAATCTTGAACGCTACTGTGTAGGCATTGGAGAAGTATGGATTATTCTGTTCTGGTTTTGCTACAAACTGGCTGTGAACAAACTTTATTTTGTTGGAATTTCAGGTTTGCATACTTTGTCACTACTCTTGCATGGTTGTGGTTATGTTACACGTTCACCTTGAACTCGATTACACTTTGTTATAAATTTTCACTTCACCTCTCATAGTCAATCACTAGTATTTTGTGGTGTTATTATGCATGAATTCTCAAGCAATTTGTTGGATTTACTTGATAAACCATGTTCTTGCTCAAGGATGTCATGATACTTGAGTTTGTTTTTGATACTAGTTGCTTGTCTAGAGTTAGTAATCTTGATTGAAAATCACATTCTTGTTTCTTTGGTACGTGATATCTATGACATTGTTTGTACTGAGCTGAAAGTGTTGAAATTTCGGTCCAATTTTGAGTTATATGTGGATTGTTGAGCGGATTTGACTACTATACTTTGCCTTAGTGCGTGTTTGAACTAGTGTTGGTACCCTCTATGTATCAAGCAAGCATGGGGGGGTCTAAGTACATATGATTATTATGCTCACATTCAATTGATGTTTAGATGGTGAGAACGAAGAACCCAAGTTTCACGGCCAGAGATCCTGGCGATGATGGAGCTGGGGGAAGCCGGAAAAGGAAAGCTACAACTGCGGAAAAAGGGAAATCAAAGGCAACCACTTCTAGGGAGACGCGATCCAGCAATCCCTTCAACTTCGAAGGGGAGACAAAGAAGAGGTATGACTCGTTATCTGAGCGCAAACTCATCCCGACTAAGTATTTACATAAATTCTTTCTAAGTGATTGTGGCATGTATGACGATATCATGTGGCTTTTGAACCGTGGTCGTATGTCTAGGGTAGCACAGCTTGATGAACTCACTTTTAAGTCTTTGACACTAGAATTTCTGAACACCGTAAAGGTCACCCTTGAGGGTCAGGATGGGCTGATTAAATTTCAATTGCTAGGAGAAATCCATCATATGACCTTGAATAGATTTGCTAGGATATTTGGATTCCCTGAAAAAACCAACCGTAGTGGATCAACTATCCCTCATAACTGGGACAGGAAAGGTTTCTTTAGGGATATATCTGGCTTTGATAATTGGGACCCCAGTAACACCCCTTCTAAACTTATTAGGAACCCTGCTTTGAGGTATGCACACTGCATCCTCTCCTGCGGCATCTTTAGGAGACCGCGTAGTTCCAACAAGGCCACTAAGGCCGATTGTTATATGCTGCATGCCACGCTTTACGACGATGACCAAGCCGATCCAGCCGCCCTCTTTGCCACCCACATCTCTCGTATCCCAAGCTCGTCCACTACAAGGATAGCCATCAGTGGATACATTACCCATCTTGCCTGCCAGTTTGGCTTTAGACCGAAACCTAATGACCCAGACTGTGTCCCTCTTTCGAGATGTGTGCGTCTGACGGTGATCACCGTTTTTTATGGATTTATCCTAACAATGCCCGTGTCCCTCTACCTCACGACCACCTATCTGTTAGGGACCAACCGAACCTTCTTTGGCTCCCTCCCATACCTCACGTACCCGCTGCTCCCGAACCTCATCCCCAACCACCCTTTGACCATGAGGCGCATTTCAACGCCCTCCAAGAGCTAGGTCGCGACCTCCAACTAGCTGTTGGTAGGAGTGAGCGCCGGCTCGATGACATGCAGACCTACCTTACCGAGTGGTGAGAAGCCTCCGACGTGCGCTTCACACGTTTGGAAGAATCTATATCCCAGCTTTCTGGCCTTATTCATACCATGTACCATCACCCTTCTCGACCACCTCAAGAACCACCCGCCCCAACCCCACCGAGCGAGGATGAGTAATATTTTGCTCCGCTCTTCACCTTTCTACCATTGTCTTCTGCATTGAGGACAATGCAGTGTTTAAGCATGGGGGGTGTTTATATCCACTTGGTGTAATTGCGTATATTTTCTTTCTTTCCTTTGTTCCTCTTTGATTTTCTATGTTTTTTTTCTTTGTTTTTCATATTGTTTTCGTTTTACTTTTTCAAGTTTTATGCTTATTTTTCTTATTCTAGTTTGATTTTCATAATTAGTGTGTCTACTTGTTTAGTGTTATTTTCTTGACTAGTGTGATTTTCTTGTTTCTTGGTTTATTTTTCTTGCTTTAATGTGTCTCTGTTTGTTTGTTTCTAGTTTTTCCTTTCTAAGTTTTCTTTTTAGTTTTTCTTCCTAGTTTTCCTTTTAGTTTTTAGATTTGCATTCACCTAGGTTGCATTAGTTAGAGCATATAAATTTTTCTTTTCATTCTTTTCTTCGTTTGTTTCTTTTTCTTTCTTTTGCATTCACCTTTGAAAAATCCAAAAATATAATATAGGATTAGGATTAGCCCATCCGGAATACGTTCGTTGATGATTTGTAAATCGATTAGACTTTCAGTTTGTCTTGCTTTACCTAGAGAAGTCTGGTTGAGAACTTTAAAGTTTTTGAAACCTTTTCCTTCAAATCTTCTGATTTTGAGTCAAGTTATGAAAGTTGCATTTGACTGCTTTGACTATCTTAGAAAGTATAAATATGCGTGCCGCAAATCTTTGGGCTAAGTTTAGTTGATTGAGCCCCATCCCGTGAGTCCACATTGCCTAAATTTTGAATTGATCACTTTTATCCATTCCATGATTCCCTGAGTGACTCACTCATTAGTTGCATCTCTAGAACTTGCTTTGCATATTGCTTAAGACTACATATTTGCATTGCACGCTGTGACAAAGTGATTAAGGCATTCATTTTATTTTGTTAAGCTACATAGCCAAATAGCCTTCCTTACATTATATTTACCGTTCTTTTTGCCCTGCCTAGCCTTTGTTTTCCTTTCTTTCAAGATTGAACCCTGACAATACAAGCCTTGGCCTTTGATATTCAGTATCCCTTTGCCTTGCTTGGTTGAATGAGAGTTTGTCATTTTTTTGGAAGGAACAGTTGGTTCGGTGTGTTTTTGAACAAAATATGGAGTTTGGGAGAGATTGTGCTTATTGCTTTAAGTTGGGAGAAACTGAAAGTCCCACCTTTTGAATAATTGGTGTTTGGTTATGTTGTTCATATATTATATCGAGGTCGAAGTTATAATTCCTTAGTTTTCTTCTCCCCGATCACCCACCAAAAAGAAAAAAAAAAAGGAAGTAAAAAAAATAATAAAAAAAAGAGAAAAAGAGTTCCACAAAGAAAAGGGTGATTAAGGGAGACTCAATTGAAAGCTTTTGACCCGGTTGTAAAGTTTGATAAGGTGTTTTGTTCTAAATGAGGGAGAATTGAGTTCCTTGCATACATTAAGCAAGAAGATGAGTTTGAGAGTAGTTCTTTGATGAAAATCAATCCAAGCATGGCTCTTTAGCTCCTCATACGTAAATTTTACGACTCCTTTCCCCTAACCTAAGCCTCGTTACAACCCTAAAAGTCCTCTTGATTGTCACTTGTGTCTTTGCATACTAGCGGTAGGGAGCGAGATTCTTACCAAGCCTATGGTAGGTTGTTTCTTTTGGTCTGAGTATGAGAAAAAACCCACATACATTCAAATTTGAGTGTTTGAGCGTTCAGTTTTTATCCTAAAGTCAAGTTTGCTCTTTTGAATAGCCTACGTCCATAACCAACCGCGCATATTTGCATTTATCTTAAGACTGTTGACGGTTTTTCGCATTTGAACTACTTGTTCTCTCCACTTTATTTCAAAAACTTCATTTTCTCTATTATACACTGATTTTGTTCTCTTCCAAACTAATCTTGGTGTTTGCTTGATGGATTGATGTGTCTGATTGGTTAGCCTGAGGGGGTGTTCAATTTTGTTTTTAACCTTATGTTAACCTCTATCAATCCTCTTTCTTCCTTAGTCCAGTTTTTCCTGTTTGAGCCCTATTCCTCCTGTTTTTAATTATGACTTGCTTGGGGACAAGCAAGAGCTAAGATGTGGGGATTTGATAAGTGATTTTTATATAGTATTTTTCGGGCTCAAATCACATATATTTCATGTTTTTTATACCCGAAATTCCATGTTTTTATACCAATTTCTATGATATTCTTCACTTGTTCGAGAATTGGTATGTCTTGCAGGATTTGAAGAAAGTCAACCTAAAATCATGAAGTTTTGGAAGAAAATGGAAGAAATTAAGAAGAAAAAGAGAAAGAGAGAAAGAGAGTTGAGAATAAAGAAGAGGAGAAAATTGGCCCAAGATGAAGTGAGACCAAGGCCCACATACATGATCTGCAGCAACATCACTCAAGGAAGCTTCCCCCAGCCAGCGTGAAAACACATCCCAGCAGCGTCTAGGGCAAAAAACTTGGAGGGAAGGAAAATTGTAAACGCCAGAGGCGTCTTTTTGGAAGCTGCTAGCGTCTTCTCTTCTCGTATAAAAGAAACATCCGCCGCTCAAGTTAGGGCAATCTTTAATTCAGATACTATTCAGAGTTTTATTTCCGCCGTTTAGTATAGGTTTTCTCTGTATTTTTCCTCCCTTCGGGGAGCCGTTCTAGTAGATTAGGAACGAAAGAGGAGCAGAAGGAGATCGAATCGAGTGACACGAAGAGATCGAATTCGACGACTCGAACGGTCGGTTTAATTTCTATTTACTTTATGCTTCATTATTCAGATTTTATTATTGTCTTCCTTGTTTTTATTATTATGAGTGCTTAGATTCTTTGTTTGGGGGATAAACTCAATGTCTATTTATTGAATTTGAATACAGTTTCGGTGTTAGGTCCTCGTTTTATTCGTTTAATCTGCATGTATTGTATGTCATGGTAATTTAGCAATAGAACGACAGTTTGAGTCTTTACCTGGTTTTAGATTCTCGACAACAGAACGACAGTTTGAGTCTTGAATTGGATTGCGTAGATTGAATAGGTTTAGAAAATAGTTAGACATAATGATTCTTGCCTAGGGTCAATTTATAATCAGTTCTTATCTTTGATTAGGCTAAATAGTTAGAAATAATGTTTAGTTTAATCACTGTAACTCATCTAGGATCGAAAGATTGAAGTGATAAGGCCTAGAAAGATTATAGACCCCGAATTATCTTGTTACCTGCACCGAGATTGTTGATAATTTGATTGATTGACTAGAGTAGACTCCCCTAAACTCTTTTAATTATTTGGTTGAATCCTTTAATTTCGTGCTTTCTTAGTTAATTATCTGAATCATTACCCACAACCCTTTGATCGACCTAGCATCCTTTGTAGTGAACTAGTTTAGTGCATAGTTGAACACAAGTCCTTGAGAGAGAACGATATTTTTATTACTACACAGACCCGTACACTTGCGGTACACAGACACCTATACTTTTTAGGTCTGTCAGAATGAGAAAATAGATTGAGAAGAAATGAGATTGTGGTGAATTCTCAAACACAAGGTATGTTTATATAGTCTCGGCAGTACATTGTACACGGTTGCCTAATCAGACCCTAGGGGATGTACACAGCGTCCGGCAACACACATCCGGATGAACCACGGTGTCTGTCACCGCGTGTAGGCCGATCGGCCATCAGGGAAGGGGGATGAACTCGTTTGTGAATTCACACCCCTACGTGCATGCATCCAAGAGGGAAGAAACGCGTTTATGCATGGTTCCTACGTATTTATAGTATTTTATTTTTCCTTTATGAAAAAATGTAATTTTATTCTTTTTTTAGTTTAGTTTTAGAAATTGTAATTTCTTTCATATGTTATTCTTTTTCCTTATTTCTTCCTTGTAAACAGTCAGAGGTTGACCTAAAAATAAAGAAAAATGGGAGCTTGCATGTCACATAATTAGAGAGTCAAAATCACATAAAATCGAGTCTGCCTGATTGCATTTAACTGCGTATTTCCTTACTACATGGCATTTCTTTTACATTGCATAAAAGTGAAAAAAAAGCAAGACATACCGGTCTGAGGTTGTCAATGATCCTCCAAAGTCGATTCAAATCCTTGAAATAGAATTTCGACCGACGATATCCTGATGCTTATGACCATCGCCGAGGAGCCGGAACGCGCATATCACCATTGTTGGGTGCACTAACTACAGGCAGGAAATGAGCCATAACCCACACCTGCACACCAGAGAAGGTTCTTAGTAAAAAGGAAATTTTCACCTTACAAATTTCTAAATAGAAAAATCTTGGAGCATACCTCCAAGACTCGCCAAAGGCTGCTCCCCAAGTTGAGCCTCTTAGCCACTGTCGCCCTTGTACGCGCCACCATGTCGCAACCAATGGGTCGGCAGGCAACTCGCATTCCTCTAACCAAATGGGCATAAGCAGCAGCTGCCCAGTTGAAAAGTCTCATCTCACTGAAATTCAGGAGATGATGCGCCCTGGAGAGAGAGTAATGGTGTCTCCGCGATGTGCGAAAATTGTTGTATTGATAAAATGCACCGGCACAATGAATTGACGCTGAGGAAGAGGAAGGCACTCAAATCCTTCACTTTTTATAACGGTCGCCAAATGTGCGTACCGTAGGACGCCAATTCGTCCCGCCGGCATGATAACAGGTTGCAAAAGCGCATGAACGCGAGGGTCGACATCCTTCTGAAACTCCAGTAGCTGGCCGCCCCAACTAAGACCTGTAATCATCACGAAGTCAAAAGGAGTAAGCATCATCTTCCATGCCCTCAAGCAGTCTAGAAAAGGGCCAAAACGAACATCCCTCACAACGCCCGAATAAAATGCGCCCACCTTCGCATGGAAGAACAAGGTTATTACACCATGAATACTCCCGCATGACTTCAAGGAGTCTTCCTACAATCAAGTCGAAAGAAGAATCTAAGGTGTAAAGTACTTCAAGCAAAATTCAAGGTAACTAAGGTTGCTTTAGGATTAAACTTAAAGTACTATAGTAAACAGCATGCAAAGCAACTGCAAAGGTAAAACATGCCATATGAAGGAGCATACCGAGTCATGAGAACGAAAGAACCATGCATGCTCATCTTGGTGAAAGACCAACTGAGCCGGAATGAAATCCCTGCTAGGATACTCTCGCTGCACCGTCCTTACGTACGGACGCTCTTGAACCGCAGGTTGAGTAGCACGTCTGCGTCCCCTCCGAAAGAAATTCATACTTTTATGAAGAACTTCAAAAAACACCCAAAAGATTTTCTAGAGAGAGAGTGGAAAGCCAAGCTGCAAATCTCGGATTTGGAGTAATGAAAGAATGCCAAGCTCAAGCCCCATTTATAGGCAAAATGAATAAGCTCTCACTGCCACGTGTCAGCTCACCACTAGTTCCCAGTAGAGGCTGATCGGCCTATAAGACCAAGCACAATAATTGCGTTGAGCGGTCTCCTGCATGGCCTGCAAAAAGTTGCGTTGTACGAGCCAAAAAATTCCTTCCCATGAGTGTAGGTTGGTCGGCCTAGGGAAGGAGAATCCCTTGTCTTCTTCCTTCTTTGTCATCTTCCCAATGGCATGCATCTTCCCAAAGCCGTGCATGGTCAGCCACAAGGCGTGCCCAATAAGAAGAGGGTGCTCTTTTCAAAGTCAAAAGCATCCATTCCCCAAAAGGGAAAGTCCTAGTGGCAGTGTAGCCGCAATCCGAGGTAAGTTTCTCGGACCAAAATTTATAATTCATCAAAACTAACGAAAACCATGCGCTAGACTCTGAAGTATCCTCCACCAAATATGAAGGAGGATGGGTGTCACCACCATACCTGGCACCGTGGCACGACCCCCCTTGACCGAAAGGCTCTCCCAAAGACTAAGCCATGTCTTATTCCATACTGGGAGGACGACGACCTCTGGAACCAGACCTACTGCGATGAGATCTGGATGAACTATGGCCTTTAACCAGAATGCCTTTGCCACGACCTTCCGGTACAGATGCCAAAGGATGACGAGAAGATCCACCAAACCCCTCCCCAGATCGGCCTCTAGAAGAGTACTCCCCTACTGAAGAGCGACATGGGGGCTCTGCGTGAGGAGGAACCACATTGGAGCGTCGCGGTGGTTCCCTAGGAGCGGACTCTGCATCAGCCTCCATATCTGCACCTCTAGCTGCATTGCACTGATATCTACCAGAGCCAGTGAACACCTGATTGATGTGTTTCTTCATAGTGCTCCACTCCTTGTCAATGCGTCGAATGGTTGGCCACCTTGGCTGAAAGAAGGCAAAATCAAGATTATTCACAAATAAAGTAAAGAATGACAAGAAGAAACACAGACTGAAGGTTACCGGTTTCTGTTCGAATTCCTGTAATGCGGAACACTCGCTGTTATGTTCCAAATCTAAGAAACCACCAATTTTCTCCTCTCCTGGTGGAACCTCCATTTCGGCAGCCTTGGCATAATGCCCCAACTGTAAATTTACGGTTAGAATCAGCAAAAGCATGATAGAGGAAAAGAAGAAAGGAAAGGACACATACCACTCTAGGGGCTAAGCGACTGAGGTAGCGATCGTATTCCTCATCAAATTGATCTTGCGGGACCTCCTTGTTGAAATGCTCGAATTCCTGACCTCGAATAATGTCCCTCAGAATGCTCGAGTCAATATACCATGGTTCAAACATATTCTGTGGAGGATCTAAGGGGATGAGGCTAGGATGGCGTCCCATGATCTACCTTGAGGCTCTTTCTCCCAGGAACCACATATAAACTGAGGGCCCCTCAATCAGGAGGCGAAGGCGAGTGTCATGTTCTACCATTTGTAAGGGGGTTGGCAACCCACTCACCTTGAAACCAACCCACGGACGCCAGTTTAGCTGAGCCTGCAAAGAGAATAAAAGAGAATTTAAGATCAAAATGAAGAGAAAAGTAAAGGAAAATTATTTGGTATCAAGCAATACCGGAGTAAGGTTATCCAGCGCGTGCCGGACAAGGTCAAGAGTCCCTGGCTGATATTTCTTCCTGTGAATGCCCTTGATAGTCCAACACTCAGCTGTTAGTACTGTCCTGTCCTTTTTCGATTGGACACTCAAGGACAAAATGTATTCATAGGCCCATGACTACATAAACAAAATGTTAGAAAGAAGAAAAGAAGATTGACATCAAGGTGAGAAGAGTCTCAGGAAAGGTACCTCGAGCACCTTCCACAAAGAAGGGTCGTACTGAAAGCAAGTTTGAGCCGTGTGTAGGAAGAGGGGTTCGTCATTTTGCGAAACTCTCACACCGCGGCGGAGTCCACGAATCAAGTTTGCATACGCCGCCTTACCCCAGTTCAGATTTCGAATGTTGTCGAAATTGAAAAGGTTGGAGAACCACGACAAGATAATGTTATCCCCATGGTTGGCGAAGAGGGTTGCAGAAAGGATATACGCCAAGAAAATGAAGCGGCGTTGCTCTTCAGGAAGGTTTTGAAAGCTTCCATCACGAATGGCCATTTCAAAATGTGTATAAGAAAGATTGGACAGGCGTTGTCTTTGATGCAGGCGTGCTGTCACTGGACCAAGCATGTTCAAGACTGCCGGAGGAATATCCACATCGAAGGTCACATCTTTCCCGCCCCAAGGAAGACCCGTGATCATGACAAAGTCCTTGGGCGTCACAGTCATTTCACCCACAAGCAGGTGGAGGGTGTTGGTGGTGTCCCAAAACCTCTCACCTATCGCTCTACCTATAATATGAAAAGTCTGACTTTTCCAGGCCAACTAATCGGTCTCGTTCCGAGCCGAATTCTTATCATTTATAGGGTGTTTTGCTTGTTTTAGCCCCTTAATTATATATTAGATATGATGATTTTGAGTTTTGTAGGGTAATAATGTGTTAGAGACAAAACCAAGGCAAAAAGACAAGATTGATAAGTTCTGGGTAGATGGAGGTCGCGCCCGTGACCATGTTCAGTAGTTCCAGCAGCCAAGGCAAGGAGTCAGAATGTTGCCGCACCCGCAACAGAAACTGTCACGCCCGTGACAGGAATAGATCATAGCCTTGGAGATTTTTGATGGGAAAAAGTCCAGATTAGCGTCGCACTCGTGACACAATTTGTCACGTCCGCGACAATCTCAGCTGACTTAGGATGGGGGTAGATTCCAGAAGGACATCGCACCCGAGTCATGTTTGGTCACACCAGCGACGTGTCACGGAGAAGAAAAATTATCTGTGGTCAGAAGCGTGTCGCGCTGACGACTGAATTTCCAGCGATTTTACGGGCAAAGCAAGATTTTATTGTAACTGTTTTGGCTTGTATATATACCCTAAGTGGCGTTTTGAGCAAGCAACTAGGTTTAATTAGTTTTATTTTCATTTTACCTTAGTTTTATCATTATGCTTATCTCTTGATTAGATTCAATTAGGTTTTAAGTTTTGATTGTTCTTTAATCTTTCTTTAGTTTCTTGATTGTAATACTCTCTATTGCAATTAATTCCAGAAATTTTCCCCCAATCTCTTACTCTTTCTTGCTTTCATTATAGATTGTCATTGCTAGTTCATTAGATTAGTCACAAAAACTCAAATCCAACTTTTAGAGAGGAGGAGGATTAAGAGTAACAAATTCTACTTCAAGTGAGAATTTGAAGATTCTTAGTAATCCAATTCACATCTTCTTATTTGTTCGGGAGAAGATTCAAGATGAAGATTAGAGATGAAGGTTAGAGGTTAGAGTGAAGACTTAATACATCGAGGGTATGATTTCTTGTTCTTAATTTCATTATTAGGTTTAGTTTAATTTAGGCCTGGCAGTTTCTGACCCGACCCGATAACCCGACCCGAACCCGCCCGAAATTTCTGGGTTTTGAACAAGATTTTCTGAACTGAACCCGAAGTATACCGAACCCGAAAATTAGCGGGTCAAACCCGACCCGCCCGTTTGACCCGAAAAGTTAATTTTTTAAGTTCAACTTTATTAGAATTTGTGATTTTTCTTTGTAATTTTTAACGTTAAACTATAACCGCAACTTATTTATTTGTTATTTCTCTAATTTAAGTCAATATAATTACAATAATCTATCGTTAATAGAAGATAATCATATTTTATTATGTATATTGTACAAAAAGTAATATTTAGAGATCATTTTTTAAAATGAAAAAACGAAAAAAGGTTGCAATCATAACCCGTTGGGTTGACCCGAAACCGAAATATACCACCCGTATTTTCCCCGAACCCGAAATACACCCGACCCGTATTTACCCGAACCCGATATACGACTGACCCGAAACCGCCTGCCCGACCGAATTGCAGGTCTAGTTTAATTGTTTTCCTATTTCTTGCTATTGATTTTACTTTTATTTAGTTTTCTTCCTTGTTGATTTAGATTAGTCATTCTTATATTCATGTTTGTTTGATTTTTCAATGTTATGAAATCCATGATTAGTATAGTTTAATTTGCTTTCCTTTCAATTATTTACTGCTTTCTGTACTTGAAAAGAATCCTAGCAAACCAAATTCCCTAAAGTCCTAAACACCCATCCCTGTGGATCGACATCCTTACTTTTAGAAAAACCACAAACACTACAAACCGAACAATGGCGTCGTTGCCGGGGATGGCATCATTTGGTAGTTTAGGAAATTGGTTTGTATGTGAATAGTTTATTGCTTTGTTAGATTAGTCTTCTAGACCTAAAAAAACAACTAAAAATTGAAAAATTGAGAAATTAACAAAAAGAGGAAAAGTGCAACAATCTGAGGGCTGGGTGCGTTGTCCTATTACCAATAGACTAGTTAGGAGAGAGGTACCCTTAGTAGACTCACCCATGGCTGGAGAAGACGAACCTAGGGTAACCCTTAACGGCCAGTTGTACCCTTCTTATGACCCATCGCCTTCGTGTTTTGTATTGCCAACCTTTCCTCTAGGAGTGACCTTTGATCCTAGGCAGAACCTACCACCTTTCACGGGAACTGGGTTAACACTAATATGGACCACCGAATATAAAGAATACCATAGCATGGTCACCTCTCCCGGAGTTCCTTTGGATTATGTGATGTTGAAATACCTCTCTTTTGCTTTAAGGGACGCCACTAAGCGGTGGATGTATAGCATCAAACCCAGGTCAATAGATTCTTTGGATAGTTTCCTTAAGGTTTTTATGAAGAGATATTTTCCAAACTCATTAGCTGTCCAACTAAGAAACTCAATTTTGAAATTTAGACAAGACATAGGAGAACCTTAGAGGAAAGCTTTTGAGCGTTTTAAGAACCTGCTGTCCCAATTTCCACACCATGGTTTTGACTTGATTAGATTGTGTCAGATTGTATATGAGGGTGTCGACTAGGAGACTAGAGTCAACTAGAGTCAATGTGCCAAGGGGGGTTCATGGATAAGACTGCTGAAGAGGCCTGGGATTTCCTTGAGAGTATGTCTTTGAGAGCTATGCAATGGGGTACCACTAGATATGAGTCCTTAGGTGCCAAACTGTCAAATGCTAAGGGGGGTGTGCATGCTGTGAGTGAGAACACAGGTTGTAAGGCTAGGTTTGCTTCTCTTGAGAATATGATTAAAACCTTAGCTCAACAACAATTAGCTGCTTCTAAATCCCAATCCTGTGCTCGGGTTAACTCTTGGGAACAACCTATTACCCCGACCCCCCAGTCTCAAGTGTCATGTGCATGGTGTCAAGATGTTGATCATGTTTATTCTACTTGTCCTCTTTTCATCCAGCATGTGGCTTCTAGTACTGAGAATGTGAATGTTATGTACCATAATTACAGGCCTGACCAGTACCAACCTTACCAATACCAGGGGATGGGTAAGTGTGGACATTTATCCTCGTCGTTCGGGTTTCCGAACGTCCACGCGGATTGAGGGTGTGATTCAGTGATTTGTGTTGGGGTTTAACCTTTGAAAACTCTTTAAGGAAATCAATCATACATTTCATGAATAATGTTTTGTAAAATCACTTTCCCTTTACTTATGCATTTTATGAGTCCTTGAATTAAACCTTTAAGAGTGAACATCCACTTGTTCCAAACTCTTCTAAATTTAACCCAATTTTCTCATTTAAATGTTAGGCTCGGAAGAAGGTGATTTATGCAATCATTATTTAGAAATATAAGAAAGAAAACCTTAAAGTTGCATTGATACATTGTAAAACAATGTTAACCATAGTTTATGCAATCCTCGATGTGCTTTGGTTCGAAATGGGAGTCGCCACTCGACTTTTTAAGGGAAAAGCCAAGGCAAAACCAAGAAGAAAATAAAGAAAGACTCCACCTGCGAAACCCAAGAATGGATTCGGGGGTAAGGCTGCGAACTCGAAAAGTAAACTTTAAAGAGTTCGCCTCTCACAAAAGGAAAGACTCTACTAAAAGTTTAAGAATGTGCTTTTAATAAAGTTTGGAAGGGAAATGGAGGAATACTTTATAGAATCATTTCATTGAATCATGAAACAAGAACGATACAAAATAATGAAGATACAAATATACACAATTATGTACAAAAAAAGAACACTTAAAGCTTACATTGCTACTTTGTTGGGAAAGAGCCTTGCCTAGCCTTTAGATGCTTGTTGAATCCTCCTTGATGCCTTAAAACCTTCCACTCCAAGTGCCAAAATGATGATAGAAAAGGTGGTAAAATATTTTAAGAAGAAGGGGTAGAATGATAGGAATAAGAAGGTTTTTTTGAAGTTTTGGGATGTGTTTAGGCTAGGGTTTTTTGTGGAGTTTGGGATGAAATAGGATAGGATATGTGTTTAGGGTTTTTGTGGTGATAAGAGGATGAAGATTATGATGGTAAGAGAGATGATGGAAGATAATAAGGATGGTGGTAGGATGATATGAGAATATAAGAGGTAGAGAGAGTTTATGAGATTCGAGAGATGAGAGATGAGAGAATTAGTAGGAGGAAGAATGGATGAATGAGTTGGTGAGTGAAATGACTTGGAGAGGAGTAGTATTTATAGGAGGAGGAGGGAGTAGAGGATACATACATATGCATGCACTCACCTAGTGGACTCTGGACTGGCACAGAACACCAGGCAGTGGGGGGAGCTCACCTAGCTTAGATGGCGGCACGTGGTCAATTGACCACGTGTGGCCAGAGTCACCAAGGTCGACCGGCCTTCAGGCAGGGGGAGGAACCCAGCTTCGTCCATGCATGCATGGACGGTGAAGTGTGAAGAGAGTTTGCCTAGGGAAGCTGCCATTCACACTGGACGGGAGGTGCACATTATTTAGCTAACGTTTTGAGGTGTTTTTAAGTGTTTTTCTGAGGATTCGATCTCGCGACCTCTGGCACATGCTTTTAGGGCTTGCATGCTTCATCTTTTTTTATATAAAAAATGTACATGTAGCTAGGATGGACCACATGTGATCATGCATGTAGTTCTAGGTGAACAAAATACATGTAAAATGCATGCATTTATCGAACTTCTTTTATTTCTTCAGCTCTTCTTTTTGTATTATTTTATGCGTCAAAATCTCGGTGTCTACAGTAAGCACCCCTTACTTTCTTATGGCCCCAAAAACTAAAATGTGTTGAGACCACCCCTTGGGCCTATATGCTCGCCTACTTGATTTTCGTGTCTCGACCCTAGGATCAAGCCGGTCTTTTGGTGAGACCTTTGCACCTAGCCAATCCTTTATCGATGTATGAGGGCCTAGCCTCTCCTTCACGGATATTTGTTCCCTTCTCGCTTCTCCAGCATGGTGAGATTCAACGTTCACGATTAGCCATCGGTGATAGCCAGCGTCGGTATATTGGGATACATGTGCCTTCGATGGAGCCCTAAGAGTAGGCCTCATCTCCCAATATTTCAACCATGACTCTATTACTGAATGACGAAGCTTCAACTGCTTGGGGGCTTCACACAATAGTTCAGGAATGGTTTGTTTACAACCCATTTGTCTTCGAACCCGCTCCGGGAAGTAATATGTCATGTGCGTCAGACCGGCAATGCACACATAAGCGTTGTGTGAATCACGGGTCACATATTCAGTGATATGCCACCATTCAATCCACCATGAAATATCGCGAGGAATGCAATCCATTCTGCTATGGAGTAAAGATCAGTATATCTCCTCTTCCTTTACAATAGTTCGCCAATGCCGAAGATGTTCGAGGTTCTTCGATAAGGCCCAAATGTTCCATTAACCATATCTGTTCACAGTTAGCAAGGGTTACTATTGCATTACAATTGTCCTACACTAATGAAAAAAAAAAGAGAAACTTTTTGGCACTACAAAGGTCAGGGGCCTTTGCAATCAGTAGAGGATTGGTCCTCTACCACCAAAAAAAAAAAAAGAGGGAAGAAGGCATAAGGAGATACCTGCAGCAATAGGGGACTACCGCGAAACTCATGTTCGGGATTAGGGTCATCTAAGCTCGGCATGGTCTCCGCTAGCATCAATGGCACCGGGTTGTATCCTCGAGCCATGTCTTCAACGATTTGTATTAGGTTCGCCAGACTGGTTCTTTGACCACCATGGTAGAAGCAAAATTTTCCGAGAAGACACAATACGAGCGCTCGCACTCGTATCACCGGACCATATTCCAAAGTTTCAGGGGATTGAAAATACTTAACTATAGTTTGGAAGTGTACCTTTCCACCGAATAATGCCCATCCTATGACGGGGGATGGAAGACATAGAAGCTCCTTATAATGTTTACTGACGTCGAGGGATGTTGGGGGTGACGTTGGCGGCGCAAAATGATTCGTCCCGGGAATAGAGGACCACTCCTCTACAAGCGGGCATAGCTCTTTCAAAGTAAAACGGAAGACATGCATCTTTGGATCCCAAAAGGTTTCCGCCGCTTGAAGGAAATCAAGGTTTACTCTCACTTGCCGAAGGCTCAACAGGCTCATTAGTTTGTATCTCCCGAGCTCTTTCTTTTCTTCCTTGGACAAAGTGCTCATCCAAGTGGCAAGCTTCTTATCGAACGCCATAGAAAATTTAGGGAATTTCGGTGATCTTTTTGTGATGGTTTTCAAGAGGAGATGATGAGTGAGGTTCACATATACAAAGAAGGGTATTTATACACCATCAACCAGGCTCAAAATGGATCAAAAAAATCATAAAAAGCGGTCATATGGCCGTTGATCATCAATCCCATGATTTTAGCCATTCACCAACGGCTAGCAAAAAAAAAAAAAAAGAGAGAGAGAAAAAAAATTCGCGAGAGCCGCATAGCTTTTGCTGCTCCAACGCGCGTTGGGCCTGGCCTAATTCTCCCTTCTTTGGCCAGCAAACGCCGCATAGCCTTTGGCGCGACCCAGGCTCACCTTTAATAATCAAAGGCCGCCTAACCTTTGACGTCAGATGGGTCATTCTCTTTGGTGAATTAAATGGCCAAATTGTGTGTCTCTTATGTCTCGGGTTTTGTTGTTGGCCCAATGATGCTAGGTTCAGAATTTTTTTTTGTTCGAGTTACTCCGACACTTAAGTTTTTATGTTTTCTTTTATTTTCTTTTCTTTTTGGGAAAGTGGGATTAATCCCATCATGTAGAAAATCACAGTCGGAAAAGCATTAATAAAACATAAAGAGTTTTGCATACATTGAGTCTTGCATTTAAATAAATAAACAGACATCAAAATAAAAATAAATAAAAATATACAAAGAGTCTGCGTTGCATAAATGTTATCACCACAGGGATCCCGAATTACCGATGTCCTCAACCAGGTCATCACCAACAATTGAAGTTCCGGCGTTGGAGGTTCCCGCAGTGCCAAAGTATGTATCCCATGAGTAATAAGCAGGACCAGGTGTGGGGTTAAAGCTCGAGGACGCAGGAACAGAAGTAGGTTCTCTCGAAGGCGAAGATCTAGAAGATTCCTGTGAAGCAGCCAATCAATAATGTTCTGGGACGTACCAACCAAAGGATAGAGTCGGCCAAGCAGATTCAGTCACACGACCGGGGGCTGGCCAACCAGAAGATGTAGGTCCTCCTAGCCAAGAATGCTGAGGCGCAGACCACTCTTGCGGGCCTGTGGGCCATGAAGGACCCGTCTCAGGAGCAGGAATAGGCCATCCCGCGGAGTAAGAACCTAAACCAAAGGAGGAAGCAACACGAGGTCCAGGACGTGAGGTAGAGCCATCTACTAGGGCTTGGGAACTAGGATACCCAACAGATGCACCTGAATCATGATCTCTCACCACCATTTCTCGACCTCGGCGAGCAGAACGCACTAAAGCAGAAGTGCGGCAAGAATGGTAGGGTCGGTAGGTGGCGCTAGACTCTGAAGTATCCTCCACCCAATATAAAAGGATGTTGGGTGTCACCGTCATACCCAGCGTCGTGGTATGATCCCCCTTGATTGAAAGGCTCCTCCAAAGACATTTAAGCCATGTCCTCTTCCATGCTTGGAGGACGACAACCTCGGCTTCTGGACCTACTACAATGAGATCCGGATGAATTGTGGCCTTCAACCAAAATGTCTTTGCCACGACCTTCTGGCACGGACGCCAAGGGAGGATGAGAAGATCCGCCAACCTCTTCCCAAGACCGGCCTCTAGATGAATACTCCCCTACTGAAGAGTGACGTGGGGGTTCCGCGCGAGTAGAAACCACATTGGAGCGTCGCAGTGCTTCCCTAGGAGCGGACTCCGCATCGGCTTCCATATATGCGCCTCTAGTTGCATTGCCTTGATATCTACCAGAGCCCGTGAACACCTGATTGATGTGCTTCTTTATAGTGCTCCACTCCTTGGCAATGTGCCGAATGGTTGGCCACCTTAGCTGAAAGAAAGCAAAACTAGGGTTATTCACAAAGAAGGTGAAGAATGGCAAGAAAGTAGTATAGATCGGAGGTTACTGGTTTCTGCTCAAACTCCTTTAATGGGGAACACTCGCAACTATGCTCCACGTCCAAGAAACCACCCATCTTCTCCTCTCCTGGTGGAACCTCTACTTCAGCGGCCTTGTTATAAGGCCCCAGCTGTAGTTTTCGTGATTAGAATCAACGAAAAATAATAAGGGAGATAAGGAAAAGAAAAAAATGCATACCACTCTGGAAGCTAAGCGACTGAGGTAGCAATCAAATTCCTCGTCTAATTGATCTTGCGGAACATCTTTGATGAAGTCCTGGAAGTCCTAGCCTTCGACCATCTCCTTCAGCATACGCTACTAAAATCGAACTTGAAATGAATAGAGCGGGGAGAAGTTTAATAAATTTCACAACGTTATATTCTTGAACATGCAATATAACATAAAGAGGTTTTCTTTTACAAAACATATACAAGTAAAGGAATTAAATCACAAATTATATAATTAAAATACAATAATAATGAAAAGCAAACAAAAAATTACTTAAAGGTACCCTAACTTTTGAAGAAACAATTTTTTGGTACCCTAACTTTTCAAAACTAATTTTGGGGTACCCTTACTTTTAGGATTAGAAATTACTAGGTGAATTTCCGGCGAAACTCTGATTGATTCAAATCATTGTCGTCCACAAAAACAAAGGGCATTTTCGTCCACAAAAACACTTAATCAATTTCCCGCCTAAAACTCACCGGTAAATTCAAATCATTGGCCGAAAATTCACCTAATTATTTCTGATTCTAAAAGTTAGGGTACCCCAAAATTAGTTTTTAAAAGTTGGGGTACCAGAAAAACATTTCACCAGAAATTAGGGTACGCCTTAGTAATTTTTTGAAAAGCAAACCTTGTTTAATGGTGGATGTTTGAAGAAGAATCCCATACTTGACCTTGATTTGGAGCTTGGATGGGAGGACATATATAAGAACGGCTGGGAGAATGGTATAAGAATGATGATTTGGAGAAAATGAGAGTAATGATAAGAGAATTAGAGAGGGAGAATGGATATGATAAAGAGAGTTTTAAGAGAGTTTTTGTGATATGATGATGACAGTTGGTGGAAATGAGTGAAAATGGTGAAGTATTTATAGGTGGAGAGGTGAGGGATTTGGAGGGAAAGAGGAGAGACATATCCCATCAATCAAGCCTCCTCCCTACAAAAAAATCAAAGGTCATGTGGCTTATAACAATTTTATGGTCAACCGAGGTCAATCACGTGTGGCTAATATCATGGGATTGCATGGGAGGATTCTGGCGCCAAAATCAAAAGAAATTAGTAAATGTCAGGCGGCCTATAGGATTAAAGTGCACAGATTGATGACGTGGCTGACGAAGGCGGGCCGCTAATCAACTTAAAGGACAGGCGGCTTTTATCAATTTTTACTGGGCCGGATTCGCGTTTTGGGCTAGCTTGTGAATTGATAAAGGTCATGCGACTTTTATTATTTCCAAGCAGGCTGTTCTGATCTATTAAGCTCGCTTTATTGACTCCATGGGCCAAATGACCCATTTTGGTGTTCGGCCCAAATGATTTGTTGAGTTTTGACGGGCCGAGATTTTGTCCCTATAAATTTCGGTGTCTACAGAGAGCCCCCACTTTGATCGATTCCGAATAGGATGAAGGTCAAAGTAGCCTGATATGCTTGGAGACGAATACTAGCGGTCTTTGTGATGGTGACGCCTTTTTAACAGCGTCCTGAGTGAAGATTGTCCCTTTTAACGGGTCCAGGCAGTAGCAACCTTTTAGCGGCAGCTGGTTGAAGATGATCCCTTTTAGCGGCGACCAGACGACAGTAACCTTTTAGCTGCAGCTGGATGAAGGTGGTCCCTTTTAGCGGCGACCAAACGACAGCAATCTTTTAGCAGCAGCTGGATAGTGGTGGTCCCTTTTAGCGACGACCGGACGACAGCAACCTTTTAGCGGCAGTTGGGATGATGGTGGACGGAGGATTGGGAAGAGATTGACAATTAGTCATTTAGTACGATTAGGCTGATGCTAGCTTGAAAAGTGGATTTCGACGTGGAAGATTAAAAAATCAAGAAAGACATGCTTGAGGCCTTGAATAACACATATGAGAAACCTTCGGCGGTGAACAAGGTACATATGTTGAGTCGTTTGTTTAAATTTAAGATGCATGAGTCAGGTGATATGAATGGCAGTATGAATGAGTTGAGCGTAATACTATCAAAGTTGACGTTTGTGGGGTTTAATTTTGATAGTGAGATGAATGTTAATATATTGTTGACTACCCTACCTAAGTCTTGAGAAAATTTTGTGACAAGAAAGACGAGAAATTGAAGTTTGATGAAATTCGAGGGTCTGTCTTGAATGAAAGCATATGTGAGAAAACTTCTGATGTGTCTGAGTCTTCTGGGGAATGCTCTGGTTGTTAGAGGTAAGGGTCAATCAAAATCTATAGGTCGAAACATAAAGCACGTGTTGCGTTGAAACTGTAGTGATTGTAACGTCCATACTTTTTTTTTGTATGTGTCATGTTGTCTTAGTTACCAATTTAGTGTGTTTAGTAACATGAGTGCATAAGGTCCATTGAGTCCATGTTGTCTATTAAGCCAATAGGCCATGTATGTCCATAACATCCATATGAGTCCATAAAGTCCATACATCATCAAGTGTCTTAGTAATGATCATTTTCAAATTAAATATTTCTTAATAAGGTCATGTTATGGATTAAGCTTAGGCCAAATGGGACTTATCTTACCTAGGGAGTAAGGTAGGTAGTCTTCACTACATAACTCCCAAGGAGATGCACCCATAACTTGAGCATTCTCCCTTAGTCCATTATTAAGTTGATTTGTAGTTAGGGAGGGAAAGTAGTATTTTCTCATTAGTCACTTTACATGTAGGTTCTTTAGTAATGAAAAGTAAACTACAGTTCATGTCATAGTAGAAATAGAAATTACATATACTTAATTAATTTTAGTCTTTATCCATGTCTTCTTGAAGTAAGCCTTTGGTTCCCAACATCATGCCTTAGCCTCCATGCCTCCTTCTCCTTTGAAGATCTCTCAACATCATGCCTCCTTAGAAGGATTAGTACCTAAGAGGGGGACATAAGCATGGATTAGTCGAAGCTAATTATGAAGATTATATCATACCTAACCATATATCTACTTACATAACCATACATAAATATACATATACATACCTAAACATACATACACATAAACATAACCATACATAAACTTAACGATACATAAATATTCATCATTATTAATATACATACATAAACATGCATATATACAATGCATATGCTCCATGACCTAGACGCCTAATGCTCATAACATGGCTTGGCCAAACACTTGGATGTCCATGATGCCCCTATAGGATTTCATAGTGAGGATATGTTGGGTTGAATGTGGAGACCAATTTTGGGTTGGTCTCTATCTCTTGGGGAGCAAGGTAGAAGAGTTTGAGTGGGAATCAAATTGTTGAATTGTTCCACTTCTTTTATGTAATTCCTTTGCTGTAGGGACTCTATTAATCCTAAAATTGTGTCCGCCTTGTACTATAAATAGAGCCTAGGTGCTAGGTTTATTTGTACAGCAATTGAGAGTGTTTCATCTTATACCACAAGAGATTGACTTGTGTCCTTGAGGGAGTTGTGTGAGGCTCAACTGTGAGTGTTGAACTCTCAGGTTGTAACTCTAGGAAGGCTGTGAGAGATTGTGGAGGTCTGTGAATCTCTGAAACACTGTTGTAATCCTCTGATAGTGCATCGTTCGTGGTTTTTTTCCCGGTTTGGGTTTTTCCACGTTAATTCCTTGTGTTGAATCTTTTATTTATTTTTCGTCCTTATTATTGTTTGTCTGCTAACTACGCCCTGAGAATCCTAACAAATGGTATCAGAGCTTTGGTTGGAGCGTGGTTGATCTGCAGACTGAGAAGCAATGGCAGGTGCAATTGTGAAGATTCCTGAATTCGATGGGAAAGACTACGCATGGTGGAGGATGCGTGTTGAGGATGTGCTCCGCCAGCAAAGATTACATCTTGCGATGGGTGATAAGCCAAAAGAGATGGAACAGAAGGATTTGGAAGTGCTTGATGGTGAGGCATTCAGTACAGTCAGGCTGATTGCTTGAAACGTGGCTTTCAACGTCAAAGATCAGAAAACGACGAAAGATCTACTCGAGGCCTTGCAAAACACATATGAGAAACCTTCGGCGGTGAACAAGGTATATGTGTTATGTCGTTTGTTTGAATTTAAGATGCAAGAGTCTGGTGATATGCATGATAGTATGAATGAGTTGAATATAATACTATCAAAGTTAACCTCTGTGGGATTTAATTTCGACGATGAGATGAATGCTAACATACTATTGGCTACCCTACCTAAGTCTTGGGAAAATTTAGTGACTTCTGTAACTTCTTCAACTAAGAAGGGTGAGAAACTAAAGTTTGGGGAAATTAGAGACTTTGTCCTGGATGAAAGTATTCGTATGAAAGATTCCAATGTGTCTGAGTCTTCGGGGAATGCTTTGACTGTGAGAGGTAGGAGGAATAGTAGGAGTTCGGGTCAGGGTCTATCAAAATCTAGAGGTCGAAACATGGAGCAAGTGTTGTGTTGGAACTGTGGTGATAGAGGTCATTTTCTTAGGGATTGTCCCAAACCCAGAAAGAGCAATCATAATGACCATGACTCTGTATATTCTGCTATGGATATGGGTGATGTCCTAACTGTTAGTGTTGACAAGTCATAAAGGAATTGGGTGGTATATTTGGGTGCATCGTTTCACTCTTCGTCTAGCAGGGAGGCCTTTAGCAATTTTGTGAGCGGGAGGTTTGGCAGGGTTAGGCTTGCAAACGGTCAGAACCTAAAGGTGCTAGGAAGAGGTGATGTGAACATTTAAACTTCTAAGGGTGGAACTTGGAGGTTGAAGAATGTTCGGTATATTCCGGGTCTGACCAAGAACCTTGTATCTGTAAGTCAACTGGATGAGGAGGGCTTCACGACGAGATTTGAAGATGGTCATTGGAGGGTAACGAAAGGATCTCTGATAATTGCAAATGGCAGGAAAAGGGGGAAACTATATTCTGTCATTGATAACTCTAACATGCTTGTTCATGCTCATCAAAGGCGTGTTAGCTTCTCTGATGAGAGAAGGGTACCAGAAACAAGGAGGTTTCACGTCGAGGCTACGGGAACGGATGATCTGCCGAGGAACGCATCTAACCTGCACGGAAATTCGACAAGTTCAACACGAGGTAAAATCTCAATCCAAAATTCCCCCAAGTTGTTGACGATGATGCGTATGTCGAAGTTGCAGGGGCGTGATCAGTTCAAGTGGGATCTTGTTGATAAAAGAGGAGTTGATGGGAGGTTAACTGAGACCTCTGTTGATCTTTACTGAACAAGATCGAGATGGATGCACTAAAGGATTGGTGGAGGTGTTGAAGTGGTGATTGTTGATGCTCGTCGGAGGCTATGTTTACAATTGGTCTCCAAGTGGGAGATTTTTGGGTTGAATGTGGAGACCAATTTTGGGTTGGTCTCTATCTCTTGGGGAGCAAGGTAGAAGAGTTTGAGTGAGAATCAAATTGTTGATTTGTTCCACTTCTTTTATGTAATTCCTTTGTTGTAGGGACTCTATTAATCCTAAAATTGTGTCAGCCTTGTACTATAAATAGAACCTAGGTGCTAGGTTTATTTGTACAGCAATTGAGAGTGTTTCATCTTATACCACAAGTGATTGACCTGTAATCTCTATGTCCCTGAGGGAGTTGTGTGAGGCTCAACTGTGAGTGTTCAACTCTCAGGTTGTAACTCTAGAAAGGTCTTGAGAGATTGTGGAGGTTTGGGAATCTCTATAACACTGTTGTAATCCTCTAATAGTGCATCGTTCGTGGTTTTTTTTCCAGTTTGGATTTTTCCACGTTAATACCTTGTATCGAATCTTTTATTTATTTTTCGTCCTTATTATTATTTGTCTGCTAACTACACCCTGAGAATCCTAACAGGATCCTCATACCATAAATCATGATGCCTACGGGACTTAGTGGTACCACTTACATACTTTGTCATATTGCCCATGGGACTTGGAGGGTCATTAAAGAACCATATAAGGTCCATAAGGGAACCATAGAAGGGCCATATAGAAATCATAGAAAGATTATGAAGGAACCATAGAAGGATCATAAAAGGACCATAAAAGGATCATAAAAGATCCATAAATAGCTCATAAAATGACCATAAAAGAACCATAGAAGGACCATAAAATGAGTGTGCCTTTATAGACAATCACTCTTGTCCGGTAGGACTTAAAGAACCATATACCCAAGGGGACTTACTAGAGATGACTCAAGATCATCTTACTATGTGCCATGAATGCATGAAATGTTAGATGATGTAATGAACACATAGAACATGCATTATAACTTTTATTCATTAGTTAAAACCATGAGCATCTCCATAGGACTTGTCATAATAACTTAATCATCTTATGGTGTCATCATGAAGTAGCATCATAAACTTAATTAAATCATAAGTATCATAAAGTAGCATTATAAGTAGCATCATAAACTTAGAATTATATAACTTTTTGTCATATAATCATGGTAATGTTAAGATTATCACAGAAAAGATGGAATAATATGACTTGATTTTATAGGGTTCTTTATCATGGGCTTGGTAGTAATGTTAGTATCATCAACTTTGTAACATCAAACTCCACATTCACCATGAACACATAAACACAAATCTCATCAAATGCAAATAATTAGTTAAATAAAACTTTGTATAAATATAATGATTTTTAGCCCTTATCGCCCTCTCTTAGGCACTTAGCACACATCCATTTGGGGATGAAAATCTAGATCTCTATACCTTGACTTCATTGGTGTTTTTTGGGTATCTCTAACATGAAGGTTGGAACTTTTGACAGAAAAAGACACCTTTTGAGAGTGAATGGAGTAGATGGAAGAGATTTCTTGGATGCTTGAGAACAAAAATTTTCAACTCCTTTCTTCTATTTTAATGGGGTTATTTTTGTTGTTTGAGGAGGATACTGGGGTAGAGATGTCTTGGACTGATTTGAAGTGAATGAAGCTTAATATATTAGTGGTGAGGAGGTGTGTTCAATCGTTGGAGAGAGAAAGAGGAAGATTTGAGTAGATTTTGAGTGTAAGAGTAAGCAAAATATAGTGAGGATTTAGTAGACTAAGTAAGGGTCTAACTGTCTAAGTGTAGAGCAATGATGATGCTTTTCACAAGTTGCATTCCCATAGAAATTGAAATTGTGGGCTGCATTCTTGTGGGTGTTGGTGAGGATGAGTGGTTTTAGTTTTCGTTTTATTTGAATAGTAGCCCCTAAAATACCACCTACAAACCATATTAACAATTTCCCTTCTCCTTTAATTAATTTGATGGGTGTTGAGCTGAATTTTGTTTGGTTTTGTTACTACATGGGTGATGTCATCTATAGGTATTTTTAGAAAATTTTTGCTTAATTTAAAACTCACAAAATTCTTTAGTCGGTGAAAAAAAAAAAACTCGAAAACTCTATTTTCATATTTATGTGCTTGTAAACTTGATCAACAAAGACTAGTATATTTTTACACACTTGACTTGTTTTTACAAATAATTACTACCAAAATGTTATCTCTCATTTGATTCTTATCACGTAATACCGATATTTTATGTTATTTTCCGGAACCGAGTTTCTCTAATACACGTAAAGTCAACAAGTATTCACATAGAAATTTTCCCATAAATTACTGATATCTATAATCATAGTTTAAATTATTAGGAGGGTGTTACAATGATAGAGGTCATTTTCGTAGGGATTGTCCTAAACCAAAGAAGAGCAGTTATAATGACCATAACTCAGTAAATTCTACTGAGGATTTGAATGAAGCCCTAATTGTTAATGTTAACAAGCCAGAAAGGAGTTAGGTTATAAGTTCGTGTGCTTCATTTCATTCTTCATCTAGCAAGGAGTCCTTTAGTACATTTACGAGTGGGAGGTTTGGCAGGGTTAGACTTGCAAACGACCAAAGTCTAAAGGTGCTAGGAAGAGGTTATGCGGGCATTAAAACTTCTAAGGGTGGATCTTGGAGGTTGAAGAATGTTTTGTATGTCCCAAAACCCCGAACCTTGTATATGTGGGTCACCTGGATAAGGAGGGGTAAACGACGAGATTCGAGCATGGTTATTGGAAGGTTACAAAAGGATCTCTAATAATTGCAAAGGGTAGGAAAGAGGGTAAGTTGTATAATTTCATTGGTAAGTCTAACATGAATGCACCTACCTGCAAAGGAATTTGATAAGTTCAACACGAGGTAAACGTCCACTCCCTAATTCTCCTAAGTTATTGACGAGTGTGCATCTGTCGAAGTTGTAGGGGCGTAATTAGTTCAAGTGGGAATTTGTTACTAGAAGAGGAGTTGATGGGAGATTAACTGAGACCTCTGTTGATCTTTGTTGAACAAGATCGAGATGTATGCACTAGGAGGATTTGAGGAAGTGTTGTAATGGTGGTGATTGAAGATGATCGGTGAAGGCTGCAAATACAGTTTTGGTCTCCAAGTGGCATATTGATGGGTTGTTCTTAGGTGGCACCACTATCATCATCACTCAACTCAAATGTGGGAGGAGGACATAAAGGGCTATGGGAGGGTTTTCTTCTTCTCGGTTGGGGTTTACCTTGAAGATGAGTGGTGATTTGGTCAAGTTGGTTGGCGGGGCACTCAATAGCACGCTTGATGGTCGAGAAATGATTTTCAACTCCTGGGTTTTGAATTTCCCTAAGAGTAGGGCTTGTAGGGGTCCTTTGGCACCGACTTGATTCTTTTCGATTGGGATTTAATTCATCACACATGTCGAGAAGAAAGGTAAAGGTCGAAATGTGATTTGGGAAATTTGGTGGAGTTTGGTTCTTTGTACTTAGCTTATGTTTGGGCCTTGGGGGTCCTTTGTGGCTATCTCAACAATAACCAACAACGACAACACACACCACCACTAACACCAACGATAATTACTCTAATACACTTGGAGATGCACAAGGGATGGGGGTTCCTAGTTTTCAACAACAACAAATTGAAAACCTAATTCACAAATTGAAGAAATGAGAACTCAAGTAAACTCTAACCTGGAAGCTCTGGTACCAAATGAAGCGTATCATGGCGGGGAATTGGATGCTTGAGTTGTAAATGATGATGGAGGTGAAGATTCACACACAAACCAAACCCTAGGTTAAACCTTTTACATTTGATATGAACTTGGGGTAAATGAGAACCACCACCTAAGAACTGACAAAACCACCAAGAAGGTTACATCACCACAACTCTACAAAGAACTTGGCTTGAATTACCACCACAATGAAATTGAGGATAAAGATAACAAGACCTGAGATGAGAGAATTTGAGAGAAATCTCATTTCCATTCAATGTCATTCAATACTCTTCTTACCCAATGTTAATGCTTAAAAACATTGAGAAGGAAGAGTTGTAAGGAGCCACAATTACAAAAAAAAAGACCCCAACCTGGATGATTCTCAAACAAACTCTTCGCTCCAAAGGTGTCATGAGCGTGACTGCCTGTTTCATCTCAAAAGATCTGCCCCCTAGGAGAGGGTCACGGTCATGACCTCGGCCATCAGAACATGGTCATGGGCCTGACCCTTGAGGTCACGACTGTAACTCTCATGGTCACTCTTTGCTTCTTCTTGCTTGCTCCACATGAACCCTGGCCCACTCCTTGCCGAAAAGGACCAACTCGTCTTGGGGGAGTAGACGACCAAAAGCCTTCGGGGTTGATGAAAGGCCAACTAGCCTTGGAAGGTCTCGATGCCAATCCAAAGGGTAGTTGAGACGAACCTGATGGGACCCAGGTCAAGTGCAAATTGGACCTCCAAATGCTCATGAGACGAAGCCACCCTCTTTTTGGCTTGGGGTAGAGGATAGGAGTACGGACTTCGGGATGCTTCAAGTCTTCTATGTCTTCATTACTAATTTTAGAAAGAATAATAAAACTTTTATTAAGATTACTACATAAAATTCAAACAATTAAAAAATTTAAATATATAATTATGTAAGTTATTTAGGCATCATATAGAGTTAAAATATCCACAAAATATAAACTATCAAAATTTAATTCAACATATAAATAAAATGACGGGGATTATCATGATCATTTACAATAAGTAAAATATTATTTCTTTTTACACAAAATGGTGAATAAATTATAGATCACTCCCAGATACGTAAATGGTAAGTTCTTCATGACCCAATTACACATGGGGTACAAAATTTACTACACAATTAACACAAATATCGATTAGCTTTTACGAAAAAAAATATTGGTTAGTCTTTCTCCCATCAAATTTACTATTATATCTAAATCTCAATATAAAAATAGATTAAATTAGCATTTAAGAGATATTAAATGATTAATACTCCCATTAGAAAACCTACATTGTATTCTTCTATGCTTTCTTTAATATATTTGTAGAAAAAAGAATAACATTTTTTATTAACATAACGTACCATCTATTACATATATTAAAACAAAACAAAAGCAATCTACAATTGACATGTGGCATGTTTATGGAAAAAACTTATTTATTTTATAAGATTATTAATTACATTATATCACCTATTCACCTTCCCCCCTCTTAAGTATTACTCAACCTCCAAAACTTTAAAATCCAAAATTAATATAAAAAATACAAATTAAAATATTAAAATTAAAATTAATTAAAATGAACAAAAAATTTATAAAGTATCAAAATTTGTCTCAATGATAAGACAAAAGATTGAGAATTTGAGATCATTATGATCATCTACAACAAGTAAAGTATTATTTCTTCTTAGAAAATTGGTGAATAAATTACAAATATGATCATCATCAAATACATAAATTGTAAGTTCAAAAAAAATAGACCCTAAGATTCTTAATTTATTCTCCTAATTTAATTATACAAAAATAATAATACAAAATAAAATTATAATATAATTAATATATAATTAAAATAATATTCATAAGCTTTTTATTAAAAAAAATATTCATGAGTCAATCTTTCTTCCACCAAAATTATAATTACAATATATCAATCCCTATATAGAAATTAAATAAAAATAAATATAAGAGATATTAAAGCGTAAAACTCCCAGAAAAAAATATATATAATTGTTGTATATTTTCTTTAATAACTAAAAAAAGAAAGAAAAAATACTAACATTGCGATAAAAAAAATGTAAATTAGCCTCAATCTCTTTGTTATGAAAAAAAGTAATGCAACTTGGTTTTGACTGATGTTGCGATTATTGATATATGCTTAAATTTAGAATTAATCATTACTTTAAAATTAATTTATAATTAGTAGTTTTTACTACTTAATGGTATAATGATTTATAACTTTTCTAAAACATTTTTATTTTAATTATTTTTACAAAAAAATTATATTTATTTATGAAAATAAGTTTCCAACAAAAAAATATTTATAATATATATATATATATATATATATATATATATATATATATATATATATATATATATAGGGAATAGATATAGTGAGAAGGGCCTTTTAGTGAGAAGGAAAGCATGGAAGATCTTGGCCTTTGATCAAAGGATCTATGGTTGGGATAAATTTGGAGTTTTAGTTTATTTTTAGAAGTGAAGTGTAATGATGAGGGGGATTATTTTTTTTTTTTTAAATGTTCTCACGTGAGAACATATCAGGAGGAGTTTTTTTTTTATCAAAACTGGGAAGCCCGATACAACTCAGCAGCCAAAATCTTCACGCTCATGCATGCATTCAGTCCAGAGCGACTCTCCAGCTGCTCCCATTTATTTCTCAACGGTTCCCCATCATTTCAGTTGAGGATTTCATTCCAAGATTAACTGGGTTGCATTCTAAGAGTCCTAGCATAAACCCTAACTGAGTTGTGCCAAAAAAACTTTGATTCGGCTTCATTCCGGCAGACGATTTTCTTCTGATAATTCCGGCAGCCAGGAAATGGAAGGTGGCGGTGAGGGAACGAGGTAAGTTTACTAGTGACAATGTCTGAATCAAGAAATTTTTGGGTTGTGTTTGTAATCTGTATGGGCATATTTTGGTTTTCTGGGTCAAGAAAATTTTGATGAATGTCTGAATTGGTTTACAGTCGCATGAAAACCATGTGTGCCCTAATGCATGTGGTATATGCAAATCTTGTTTTTGTCGTTGCTCTTGTTCACAATCGACAAAAAAATTGAATTTTGTATTAAATATGGTGTGTAGGATCGTATTAGTTGTGTGTTTTTTATGTAGGTTTTTGATTTTTTGATTCTTCGAACGTTGTTTGAATGGGTTTTGTGCACTGAATTCGTTGTGGATGAATGTTGATGTTCATTCTTGTAATACGTAATGCTCATGTTCAGTTTGTTCATATTCATGCATATAGAACTTGGATGTGCACTAAAATAGTAGTTGATGTTCATACTAGTATGGTTGATGTTCATCCATGCAAAATCGTAGTTGATGTGCATACTAGTATGGTTATAGTTGATATTCACTCATGCAATTTGGTTCATGTTGATTCGTTGATGTTCATTTAAATTTTAGTTTATGTTCATAGTATGGATTGATGTTCATTGTAAAATTAGTTGTTGATCATTCACATATTATTTGTTGTTAATGGAAATTCGATTAATGTTCATTCAAACAGAACTTGGTGTACATGCATGTCAGTAGTTGTGAGTTAATTTATCGTTTGACTGATGTTCATTGGACAATTAGTTGATGTTCATTAACTTATTACTTGATGTTCACGACGATGGTGCAGTGCTGCTGTTGACGTATTAGGAACAGGTTCCGCCGTGCTTGCACCATCAGTGCCATAAGACTACCAAATGAACGAGCTCGGACAATATGTTCCATTTTGTCCTGTCGAGGAATGGGTTCCAAATTTAGAGCAGACATTCGATAACATTGAGGCAGGGAGGAAGTTCTGTGAGCAGTATGCAGTGAGCGTTGGTTTTAGCGCACGAGTTCTGATGCACAAGAGACAGCAAGGGGTCTATATGGAAGGTATTTGTTTGTTCGAAAGAAGGGTGGACTCCCGGGAAGAAGACGACAATGACAATAAACGAAGGGGGGCGCACTGGGTTGCAGTCAGATGAAGCGGAGGACAGACAAGTTGATCCTGAAGGGGCAGATGGAGTAATCACGCTGGTGGTTACAAGGAGGCGTAAACCTGTTATAAGGAAGGTTGTACCGCAAAGTTAACACTACGATCTACGAAAGATGGGAAGTTTAAGGTCGTCACATTCAACGTCGGCCACAGTCATGAACTCACAACGCCCAGCAAACGACATTTAGAGAGGTCGGCGCGCAACGTTAGCCGCATTCATATAGACCTGATGAACAAGTTTTCAAGAGCTAACGTTGGGCCGTCGAAGTTGTTTCATCTATTTAAAGAGACAGTTGGGTCATATGAAGGTGTTGGTTGTACGCTACAAGACTTGTGTAACTATCACCAATCGTTGAAGAATGTGTTGGTCGACATGGATGCTGAAATGTCCGTGGAGATATTGAGGAGGAACAAGATGAGAGACCCTAGGTTTTACTATGCATTTGAAGTTGATGATGATAAGAAGTTGAAGTGCGTGTTTTGGTGTGATTCTGAAAGCAGGCGTGACTACTCATCGTTTGGCGAGCTACTTTCATTTGACACAAAGCACAAGACAAACAAGTACAAAATGGTGTTTGCGGCATTCACTGGGCTCAATCACCATCGAAAACTTGTGTCATTTGGGGCTGATTTATTAAGAGATGAGAAAACGGCGTCGTCTGTGTGGCTGTTTCAGAAGTTCGCTGACGCGATCCAAGGCTATCATCCTGATACGATAGTCACCGATCAGGACTTGGCGATAAAAGAAGGGGTTGACACAGTGTTCACTAATTCGATCCACAGGTATGTATACACATGCGCATTTCAGTATTGTTTGATGTTCATTGCTTTGGCACTTGAGGTTCATTTTGTAGAATAGAATGACGTTCATTTTAATATGTGTATGTTCATGTGACTATACGTATATGTCCATTTCACAAGATAGTTAATGTTCATATGGATGATTGATGGTCATATGAATGTGCATAAATGATCATGTTTTTGTGACTTCACGTTCCATTATATGTTCTATCCACTATACGTACATGTTCTTGATACTATAATTAGATGTTCATTTCACAAATTTAATGGTCATTTTGGGCATAGGTTATATGATCATCCTATATAGTCATTATATGGGGTTTATTGTGTTTGGTTAAAAATGTCATTTGAATAGTGGGTCCTGATGTTCACTTTATCCTCAATGGATGTTCATGTGTGATACAATACACAAGATTGGAGTATGTGCATATTAATTTGTTATTTTAATGATGAACAGGTATTGCATATGGCACATCATGCGCAAACTTCCTGAAAAGGTTGGACACAAGCTGAATGGGTGTGAGGAGTTCATCAACGACATAAAATTGTGCGTGTAGGCAGCTGAGACTCCGGACGAGTTTGAGGAAATGTGGGCTGCAATGATTAAGAAATACGAGCTCTCTGAGAATTCATGGTTGGCTGACATATATGAGAAAAGGGCGGAATGGGTTCATGCGTACTTCACGGACCATCCCCTTGGGGGGGTTTTGCGGACGACATCTGGGTCGGAAAGTGAAAACTCAATGTTCAGGAAACTAATGTGCCCAACTTTGAGTTTTGTTGAGTTTTGGGCTAGATTTGAACATGCGGTTGATGCTCAGCGAAACCGTATTGTAGAACTTGACCATGCGACACGTAATTCACTGCCGCAATTGGAGACACGTTCGGCGATTGAGAGGCATGCCAGAACAATATACACGCATCAGAATTTCCGGTTGTTCCAACAACAACTTGTGGATGCTATAAATGACTGTTACATCTCAAAGTTGGGGGAAGTGGAACATGATTCCACTTACACAATACGTCAAATGGGTGATAAAAAGGCCAGACATGTTGTGCACAACAAGTTGACGAACGATATAACTTGTGATTGCCCATATTACAGCCTGCAAGGGATCCCCTGTGCACATGCTTTGCTTTTCATCCATCATTTTGACCACATCCCATCGACACTAATAGTTAAACGTTGGACAAAGAACGCGGCGAAGCGGTATCGATTCAATGTGGACCGTATTGTCACAGAGGGATGCGACAAGGTAACATGAAAATACATTGCTTCACTACATTTAGTGTTAGTTGGTACTGGTAACATTCATCATATGTTTGATGTTCACTGAGTTTCATAATTGTGAAAATTCATCTCAAATGTACGTGAGGATCATGCCAGTTATAGTTGAGGTTCATATGTCAATCATAATTGATGTGCAATTTGAATCATCATACCACATGTTGATGTTCATTTACACACACATCCACTTTCGTTTTCATACCGTCATTTATGGAATTCATCTCAGTTATAGTTGATGTTCACGCCATTCATATTTGATATTACAAGGTAACCCGGAAGAAACAATTGACTAACGAGGCATGGAGATCATTTTATAAGTGCATGGACATTGCTGACGGGGATGAAATAAAGCTGAGGTTGATCATTGATCAAACAAATGCTATGATCTTAAGGCTGGAGTCATTAAGTGTTGGAGGGCCATCAAGCAACACGTCTACTGACTTTGAAACGTATTTGGAACATCTGTCCCTATAGAGGTTACCATTCACCCCCTGCCGGCTTCAGCCACGAAGGGAAGAGGCAACAGGACGAAGACAGCAATTGAGGTTGCCACTGAGACAAGGGCGCGTGCTAGAAGGTGCCATTGTTGCGGCCAAATAGCATCGCATGACGCCAGGACTTGTCCAGAGCGCTTTGGTTGATGTAACAAAGAGTGTGCGGGTCTCAATTTAGTATGGTGTTTATTTCGCAGAAACTTGATGTTCGTTTTGCTTTATTTCGCAGGAACTTGATGTTCGTTTTGCTTTATGTTTTGTTATATGTTATGCTTTATGTTCTGTTGTTGACGTTTGGATCAAATCGTTTTTTTCCATGAATGAACATGTGAAACTGATTTGAATTTATGGTATCCATTTTCAATATTAGTAGCCGTTTATTCTACTTGTATATTTGGCAGATACCTGTTGTTCATTTTTTGATCATCACGAAAAGTGTTTGGGCTAATTACATGATAGTTAATGCATCTGGGTGGCAAACACCACATGAATTTAAATACTTGATATACATAACACAATCAATTTATGCTCATTTCATAAGTACGTAATGTTCATTTGAGAAATACCATGATAACAGACCTTCATGTTCATTCCATAATTCTTACACATTACACAATCAATTCATCCGTGATGTTCATTTGAATAATATTGGATGTTCGTTAAACAAACCTTAATGTTCGTAACATAATTTCTTAATGGATTATAGGTGACTGTACATTTGGCAGATACCTGTTGTTCATTTTTCTCAAGTATTTCTTGATCATCACGAAAAGTGTTTGGGCTAATTACATGATAGTTAATGCATCTGGGTGGAAAACACCACATGAACTTACATACTTGATATACATAACACAATCAATTTATGCTCATTTCATAAGTACGTAATGTTCATTTGAGAAATACCATGATAACAGACCATCATGTTCATTCTATAATTCTTATACATTACACAATCAATTCATCCGTGATGTTCATTTGAATAATACTGGATGTTCGTTAAACAAACCTTAATGTTCGTAACATAATTTCAAAATGAAATTTAACTTAAATGATTGTGCACAATTTTTGTGGCAAAAGCTGGATTATTTGTTGGCTAATTACATGATAGTTAAATACTTGATATACATAACACAATCAATTCATGCTCATTCCATAAGTAATTAATGTTCATTTTGGAAGTACCATGATCACAGACCTTCATGTTGATTCCATAATTCTTTTACCATGATAACAGACGTTCATTTTTCTCAAGTATTCATAAGTACTTAATGTTCATTTGAATAATTCTAGATGTTCACTAAAACAAACCTTAATGTTCATTCCACATTTTCTTAATGGATTTATTGGTGACTGTTTAATTCAACTTGGGTGGGAAATTTAACTTAAATGATTGTGCACAATTTTTGTGGCAAAAGCTGGGTTTATTTGTGAATAATGAGGGATTGTTTAACTTAAACAAACCTTAATGTTCATTCCATAAGTACTTAAATGCTTGTCAACAATTTATGTGTCATAAAACATTACATACTCAAACGACTTATCATCACTTGATGTTCATTTTACATGCACGTGATGTACATTTTGGCACATATATGATGATCATGTCACAATACCATGCTATTAATTCAGCAGATGTTCAAACCAATACAATATCTCATAGTTTGACATACAAAATACATAAAAGCAAAAAACACACATGGTGTTAGTTTACGTTATGTCACCACAAACACAATATCAACTGATCAAAGCATGAAGTAGCTACAATTCAAGGCGTTGCAATCGAGCCCGTCCTGAACCAATTCCTTGCTTTCGTTTGGGCATCGCCCTTCAACTGGTTCCCATGATACATGATCAGGGTGTGGCAATATCTGCTCCTCAGCACATCTAACATCTCTTGCTGAAAGTAAAAAATCGTTAAGTTTATTTCAACAATATATGAACTCAACAAATGCGGATTTAGCATGCTGACTTACATCGTACTCTTCTAGACCACATTCCCAGTTGGTGGGGTCGAAGAATGTTTCCATATGACGCATACAGTAAACGCCACTGTCCATTTTGTTTGTCGCCGACCGCCAATGCATCCGTAAAGGCTTGCGTTCAACTTCTGTCACAACACTGTGCCGCCCACAACCCAAAGACTTTTGGCAGATGGAAAGCATGTCCGACTGCACATGAAGCAATTTTGAGCTACTATCATATAATTTAAAAAAAGGATACAGCTGTATGAAATTAGTGAACAAAATAAATACCATTTCATCGAGCACATGCCCATATGCCTTGCGGTGAGATAAAGTCCTGTTTCGGCTGTTCTTGCGGCTGTCAATGATGTACACTACTTCATTGTTTTCCTTTCGCATATCCAAGCAGAAAAGAAAGTAGTGATCTTTGTAGTACAATGGTGCCGTGATCTGCATATAGTTGGGCTTGATGCATTAGTGATGTTCATCGCATCATTTACTAATGTTCATTAAACCATTACTTGATGTTCATTATACAAATATGCTGCACAAGTGTCAGCCATTTCGACATAAGTGGGTGTTCATACACGATTGAAATCAAATAAAAGAAATAAAACATGTGTGGGGGGGGGGGGGTGAGTACCATCTGAATCGCCTTGAAATTAATCCAACCATTGCACCGTTCAACCTCACGTGCCACGAGCTCGTTGAATGTAGCTGAACGTTCCTCAAACGATGTATTTTTGTACCCATGCATTTCGCACAACTTCGCCTAGATAGTTTTTCACAGAACACATGTTTTCATTAGAAACAGTATGGGGAACATGTCACATTGTTCAGTAACATACAATACATACAGTGCACTCTGAAGGGATGAATAAGCGTGACGGCATCGTGGAGCTACGTTTCCTTTCCATGTCATTTAAGTACTTGCTCCAAATGTTCATCACGTTGTCCGATACGTGGCGCCCTGGAGCCAGTGACTCCATCTCTGATCTAGTCGCGACCGCAAAGTCTGACTCATATAGTTTTTCACTGCAAACCCCACAAACAAGACATGATCAAAGCCGAATGAACATTATCCACACTTTTAATGTGCAACAAAACATTACCATCAAACACGGGGGTCATAACTAATGAACATCACATATACAAATGAATATCAGTCACACTTGCGGTGAGCATCAACCACGGACGGGAATTGTATATCATGTCACAAACAAGTGGACATCAACACATGAACAACCACGGTGAGGGTGCCTATCAGGATTTACAACTACAAAAGGAATCACAAAAGAACATCACATATCACACCGGTGCCCATCCAGATCAAACGATGTGAAAATTTTACAAATGAACATCAGACACACATGAAATGAACATATCATACACATGCAATGAACATCGAACAAGATCATCAAAACATCAAAACATGAACCAGCAAAATTTTGAGCATTAAAAGGTAGGTTGACTTACTCAGGGTCCAAGCCTGGTACGGATGACGGTCCAAGGAAGACATAATCACTTATGATCCTCTCCGCTTGCGTCAGTTTGCGTGAGGTACTCACTGCCCTCGCAGCAAACGGGGAACATAGGTCGTCAGGTAGCCTCTTGGTCTTCCTCTTGGGATTCCTTCGCCCCATTTGAGGATGGACAAAGGGATCAGGGACAGATGGATCGGGTTCACCAACAAACATTACTACATATGGGGTGTCGAGAATCATTTTGCCTTTCGATGATGACCTACAAACATCACTGCCTGTCAGCGGGTCAGCAGCCCCCGAAAAATTGGGGGTCTTCATTCTTGGGCCGGTGCGTGGGCGGCTTACAGATGTGACGGGGTCAACAATGTGTGGAGCGTCGTCATCTTCCTCAGTAATTGCGGCCAATACTGAACCTGCACCAGTCAAAGTCCCACTCCCGCCGACGCCTCCCCCATACTGAACTGGGCTGCGGAGGTCGCGTGGCGTAGGTGGGGTCATGTCTGGTATCAAGTCGAAATTAGGCATAGTGGGGTCCTGGTTTAACAAGCGCTCAACGATACGGTCCATTTTAACGAAAAATGCATCCATAGATGGGCGCAACCAAAATGCATCATTCTCTTCAGACAGACGCAACTCGCGGGGGGTGCATGAAACGGGTTCACTGGGCTCAGCACGATTGGTCTCATTGTCGGGCTCATATTGACATTCAACATTGTTGTTTGCATCAGGCTGAGTTGTTTTTGGGTCTTCACTGGCTGCCCCGTACTGTGATGTTAGCAAGGATAGCATGTCACTCACTTGCTTTTTAATATCATCTACCTCCCCCGCATCCTTATACTTACGCCCAATCCGGTCAATAGTTGACGAAATCTCGACCCGTAAATCAATCATTTTCTTCAATGAATTATTCAATGATTGAAGTTCGCCCTGTAAAAATACATCAAAGAAATCATAATCCAAGATGAAACACACCAAAGATCAATGAAATGTTAATATAACTTAAAATGAACATGACGTACAACTAGCATCATAAGACTCAAATGAACATCAATATAAACGCAGATGATCATTCCGTATATACGTTATGAACAATCAGCATACAAAAGATTGAGATGAATGTCAAGATAAATGAAGATGAACATTTCATGTGACATGAAATGATCATCAACACCAACAGAAAAGGAGTTTGACCAAAAAACGGAAGCAATCGAAGTTAATGGAAACGAACATCAGCATAATCTTATTTGAACGTCAGTTTATATGGCAAAACAAATAACGATTGCCTACTAATGGACAAAGAATGCACCAATACTAATGGACAAAGTACGGATGACAGTGCACGAAGATAAATGATAAATCATACCAAAATGAAATGATCATCAATTTGAAATCAACCAAATATAAACAAAAATGGACATGAGCACGAACGGAAATGATCAGTTCGTGTATACGAAATGAACATCAACACAAATAATCATATATCGACCTACACTAAATAAACATAATGACATCACTAACCTGAAGATCCGAATGCTCTGATGCATCACCGGTTTTCCGACGAACCATCTTGTCGATATCTGGATTAGTGAGACGTGTGTCCAGTCTTCCCTTGCCAAAGGCCTTCCTTGTAACCTCCTCCGAGATCCTGTCCTTCAAAATTTTCTCTGACCACGCACACATTGTTGGGAACTGTCTACATTCTGGCCGGGAAGTGCACACAATCCTATCGAAGTATAGCATCTAGTACAAGCAGGTGCAATGAACATTAACCCATTGGTCGATTAACATCAATACAATTTTAAATGAGCATCAAGTGATTTCCAAATGAACATTAGTTCATTGTACAATGAACATCAGAATGAAATATACTATTCTTAATAAAATCAACGAGTAGACATTATATACCATCAAGAATATTATTGGACCCTCAAAAAACATTCGCGTTTGTTTGTCCACCCATTTTTTGTGCGCATCCACAAGACGGTCCACCGTATATGTACACCAATCAAGGTTGGCGATACGCTCGATGTTTTTCACGTTCTTCACAAATATGGGGGAGCAGTTCCGTTGTTGGTTGCCGTGAAAGAATGTGGCAACCATGTACAATATGAAATGTCTCCTGAATTTTACTCCCCCGTCGTCGTACCCCAAGATCAATTGCGGCATATCCGACAACAATGGACTACCATCTTGTAAACCCCAGTCCGATCTCAATTCACTGAGCGTCTCATTGTACTCATAATCCCCCACCCTTCCGTCAAGAACTTCTTCGATAGGTTTATCGCCATACGGGATCCCCATCGTAATGTAAACGTCCAGCGGGGTAATGGGGATGTGCTTGCCGACATCGACCTCGAGAGTGAGCGAATATGGGTTGAAGCGTTCAAGCAACCATTTCGCAAGTTCGCCGGGGATTTGTTTCAAGCGAAAGTCTAGGAAACATTTGAACCCCATCTCAGCAACGGTTGCCTTTTGCGGCCCTTCTAGACATTCCATCATCTTCGAAAACCGCCTTGGCGACATTCTCGTGTGAAATGATGTTTGACTCCGCAACCCCACACTGACTGACTTGATATCGACTGCGTCGTCATCTTCATCAACTACACGAACCCCCTTCCGTTCAGTTTTGCCTTTCACCAATTTGTCTTCACCTCGGTCATGGTCCAACCCACGTTTGGGACGCGATGACCCAGCCACAGTCGTAATGCTACTTCTTTTTTTTTCGGCAACCCGTCATCCTCATCAACTACACGAACGCGCTGCCGTTTATTTTTGCCTTTCACCAATTTGTCCTCACTTCGGTCATGGTCTAACCCACGTTTGGGATGCGATGACCCAGCCACAGTCGTAACGTTACCACTTTTACTGGGGGCTGGAGCTGAAACTGTCCTCTTTGCCTTCCTAGTGTATCCTTTCTGGAATGCATCCGGCCCCCGTACCGGTAGATTTTTACTGTTAGATTCACGTACAAACACATCAGGCATCACGAGCAACATACGATCTGTTGAATTTAGAATTACTTATGACAATAGTATATAACTAGTAATTGAATCTCAACATACGTTTCATTCGATGCGCTGCAACCATCTGTGTTTTGAGACTCGAACAGTTCTTTTCCAGCTTTGCGTTTTACCCTTATAGAAGTTTTGGTCAGATCAATAATGGGGGATGCCTCCTTATCTAGGGGGGCCGCGGGGGAATTCTGTGCCAGTTGGGGGGTTTCGAATGGGGATTCGTGCAGCCCCACGTCAATAACTGGGTCCGCATCTCTCAATACGTGGTCCGGCACAGGGCTTGATGGCTCCCCACGTCAACTGTCTTGTTCATCATGTCAGACAAAACGTTTGTCAACATGTCAAACGCGAGGACACGTGCCGTGTTGTTATCAGCTAAGTCAAGTACACACCTGGCCGTAACAATATGAACATTCATTATACATCAGACGAACATCAGGCAATATTGCAAGATGAACAACAACAGCTGAATAACACCAGATGAACAACCATTTTGAAAATACACATGAACTTTGTTATAAATGAACATCCATTATACATCAAATGAACATCTGGCTATTTCAGAATGAACAACAGCAGACCAACAACATGCCATGTATTTTCAACATTTATTGGCATACTCTTCAATCCCATCTTCGTTCACCACAATGTCACCAACTGGAACACGTGCCATCCCCTCTGCTCCAACAGTAGCATCACCCCTACAGTTCAGAATATACCCATTAGCGATCATGTTCAATCTAAAACGAACACAAACTGACTTCTATGAGCAACAATTATGACTCTCAACGTGGCCATAACGAACATCATAAGTCATAATGTGAACATTAAGTTAAACTGTAATGATTATCAAGTTCAACTAAAACGATCATCAAAAACAATTTAACACTCCATTTCACGTCATATCTTACAAACACAGCCCAACCATTATGAAAATGAACATGAACTTTGTTATAAATGAACATCCATTATACATCAAATGAACATCTGACTATTTCAGAATGAACAACAACAGACCAATAACATGCCATGTATTTTCAACATTTATTAACTTACTCTTCAACCCCTTCTTCGTTCACCACAATGTCACCAACCGGAGCACGTGCCATCCCCTCTGCTCCAACAATATCATCACCCCTACAGTTCAGAATATACCCATTAGCGATCAAGCTCAATCTAAAACGAACACAAACTGACTTCTATGAGCAACAATTATGACTCTCAACGTAGCCATACTGAACATCATAAGTCATAATGTGAACATCAAGTTAAACTGTAATGATTATCAAGTTCAACTAAAACGATCAACTTACTTTTGTGTCTTGTCTTCGTCGACCACACCATCATCAGGTGCTAGTTCACTCCCACTTTGCGCAATATGCCCGTGTGCCCTACACCTAAAATGCACCATTAGCGATTATCAACATAAAACCCGCCCCAAATTGTTTTACTTGTCGTTACACTTACGTTAACAACGGAGTTGGCATCATGAAAATTGCTCTCTCATTAGAAATCTGAACTGGGACACTTGTCACAACTGTTTCTCCTTCCCTCGAGCTAATCCAACAACAATGCTTATTTTAAACAATTTGGTTTAAAATAAAGATCTAGTGAATTACAGAAATGAACATCTAGTTCATAACACATGAACATCACGTTGAGATGCAATGAACACTAAATATCCAACATAAAACCAGAAATATGTTGACGCTTACAATAAGGTGACATGAACTGAACTTTATTAAAATATGACATGATCATCAAGATTCATTGAAGTGAACATTAGTCATTTATATCTAAAATGGTCCTCATACCTAAAAACATCATCTGCGTGCACTAACAATTTTGGGTTTGTATGCTATAAAGAACAATAAGCACCAACTGACCAAATGTACAACCACCATTAAACATCAAAACTGTATGTGTATGAACACAGGTTGTTGAAATGAACACCAAAATCCACATATATACAATGACTTACATTTCCTCCTTCCTTTCTTCAACCTCCAACTCATTCGCACCCGTCGACGCCATGCCCTATACCAAAAAACTCTTCTTCCTCTGCCAAAAACAACCATCAATTGTTAGGCTCACACCAAACACCCGCCGGAATTTCCAAACAAAAACCAAAAACCTACTGCAAAAACCCTAAATTCTGGCAAATCTTACCGGGAAAACAGCGTCCCTCGACTTCACTTCAAACGTCTGTCGCCGGGAAATTGTCACTGGAATTTTTCGCACGCACTGCACTGAAATTTCACTCGGATTTTCCCCCCTGAGCTTCGCCGGAATTTCGAGCTTCACTCCTTCACAATAATGGCGCCATAACTCTTTCTCTCTCTCTCTCTTGTGTTTTGAAACTATCCAAAATTATTACAGTTGCTTAGGGAAACTGATCCTCATTACTGGCGTGCAAACAGAATGAACTGCCATGTCATGCCTCTTCACCTTCCTCACACGTGAGAGCAGAAAAAAAAACATATTCAACAAAATCCACCAATCATCTTTTACTATTATGTATTTAAAATAAAGATTAATCAACTAAAACTCCAAGTTTATCCCAACCATAGATCCTTTGATCAAAGGCCAAGATCTTCCATGCTTTCCTTCTCACTAAAAGGCCCTTCTCATTATATCTATTCCCATATATATATATATATATATATATATATATATATATATATATATATATATATATATATATATATATATATATATGCATAGTTTCTATTATTTTAATCATTTATTCTAATGTTTAACATTAATATTTTTTTGAATGTTATTGAGAAAGATTTAAAGAGAATTATAAAGTTCCTTGCATTTATTCAAATTAAATAATAAAAATTACTATTATTCTTTATTATATGTAATTAAGACAATATTAAAAATAAATATATATTTTAATATCCTTTACTACAATATTATGTAAATTAAGTTTGAAGATAATTTGTACAAAACAAATACAAAAAGAATGATAGTACGATTGTTGTATAATTTATTATTTTAATTAATAATTATTATAAAATTCCTCAAAAAAATTACATATAAATGTTGAAAATTTTCCTGTGCATCGCACGGGATATACAATGCTAGTTTAAAATTCAAAACAATTTAAAAAATTAAATTAATAATTATATAAGTTATTCATGCATTGTATAGAATTAAAATATACACAAAATATAAGTAAATTTGGTTCAACATATAAGAAAAATAATGGGGATCATCATGATCATTTGCAATAAGTAAAGTATTTTTTTCTTTACCAAATGGTGAATAAATTCCAAATAACATCACTATTAAATACAAAATTGTAAGTTTTTAATAAATATATACCTTAAAATTCTTAGTCATTCACCTTATACAAATTATGAATACATTATATAGTGATACCAATCATAATATATAATAGCTGAGAAAAATAAAATTAACTAAATAGAATTAAAGACATCAACCTATTATAAAATTAATATTATCTGTTTCATATTAGAATTCAATTAATATTGATACCCTATTCCATATTATTTATAAAATTAAATATAATTAAAATTTATTTCTTTCACCTTTGGTCTCCCAAAAAGATGAAATCGGTTCACTATTAGTCCTATTTTAAGGACCTCATTGAGTTTTCACAAACACTATATCTCTTCTTAGAACCAAAAACAGAAACTAATTTAACTTTGTTTTAATCATTGTTATGATTGTTTTTGACATTTGCTTAAATTTTAGAATTAACAATCATTTTTAAAATTGTGATTATTACTTGTTTACTACTAGATATAAATGCTTTGTATCTCTCTAAATTTTTTATTTTAATTATTTAATCAAGATTTTTCTAATAAGTTTAAGATACATAATTTTCGAGATTTTTGAGAACTCAATTCTAATAGTATTTTCTAGTACTACTAGTTAGCACGGGCTAAATTTTGAGTTAAATATTCGATTCTTTCAAAATTATTTATTATTATAAATAAAATTTATAAAATGATGAATAAAAAATAAAAAAACACTGTGAAATTGTAAATTGATAAATATTATGAAAGAAGAGAAAATTAGTTAAAGTAATAGATACAATGGGAAGAAAAGAGTATACAAAAACTGTGAAATCTTACTATAGTAATTTTTTAAATATTTATAATGATTCTTTACGTAAAATTAAATTCATTAGGGTGGTAACAAAAATTACCATTAGAAAATTATATACTGTAATTTTTGATAAATATTATGTGAGGATTTTTTTAATATTGTATAATGATTCATCATATTAGTAACCTCGAAATCATGAAAGTCAAATTACAATATTTCAAATGGATGGAACAGTTATATCATATTTAGCCTTAAAATAGTTATTTAATATCATTTTTAGTAAAATTATTTAGTTAAAGTAGGATATTTTATTCAATAGGTATAATTTCTCTTTTTGAAATTCTATTTTTTCATGTACCTAATCTCTAAAATAACAATGTTTAGGAAATAAAAACTATTTTACTAAAAAGAAAAACTTATAATGGTTGTTAACCATGACAACCAACCACAATTCAAACAATATTTATCCATACATGTGTTAATTTATGATTACGTAACTTTTGGTGATTTTTTGGTAAATTTTGATAAATTTTGGTAACTTACGCTAATATATCAAAATTAGAAATTTTCAGTTTTTTAACCTTGGTAATTTTTGATAATTTTTGATAAATTTAGGTAAAAACTGATAAATTTAGTAAAACTGATAATTTACCCTACAATTTGACATGCCCTCAGAGCGAGTAACTTATATTATTAATTTTCAAAATTTCAACTAAAGTGATGATTTTTATAGAACAAAATAATAAATCATATTTTGTCAAAAAAAAATAGGGGGAAAAGAACCAATATTCACTGCCAAAAAAAAAACAAAAAATTACTTAGAGGTACCCTATGTCACGGGGTGACTTTGATTTGTACAACACCCGTGCGGCACTAGCAAACTTTAACCCGATTTTATATTAGAAGTTTGCTAGTAAGCCTTTCACAAGCTTAACTTAGACTATGAGAGACTAAGAAAGCTTTGAAGACAAGGAAGAGAGAATAGAGTGTGTTTGGGAGAATGCTTTGAGTATTGCTTCCAATTGTTGGATGGTTACAAATGAGACCCCAAGAGGGTATTTATACACTTCCACCTCTTCAATGGACGGTGGAGATTGATTTGATCTAACGGTCCACATTGTGCCTCTAGAACCTTCTATACAAGTATCTAATAATCTATATAAGTGTAGAGTACTCTAGAATATTCTAGGACATTCATGAGTAGTCTAGAGAACTCTAGGGAATTCTAGGGAATTCTAGAATAGTCTAGAGAATTCTAGAGACCTCATGAAAGATACGGAATATTCCGGATGTTTCTAGAATATTCTGGGACACTCTAGATGGTTCCGGAAAATTCCGTGACATTCTCCCCCACCTAATCCGGCGACGTCCTCGTTGCCTTCAAGTCCTCGTATGCTTGGATCTGCTTCTTGAATTGCCATAAGTTCTGGATAGGCTCCAAACTTGATTCGCTATTAGGAAGGCCCTTCCACTTGACAAGTAACTCCGTGCTCGGAGGTTGACCTGGTTGGCGCACCACTCGGTTGGCAAGAATCGTCTCTGCTTGCTTATCATGTTGGACTTTGATACCCATCGGTGCCCGTTGAGATATGCCTCTTCTCGGATCATCTTGGTCCCCGTGGTAAGGTTTAAGTAAGCTTACATGGAAGACAGGATGATACTTAATCTTGGGAGGCAACTCCACCTTATAAGCCTGTGCTCCAACTTTTTTGATAATGGGAAAGGGTCCTTCATATCTTCGAAGTAGGCCCCGATGTCGCCCTTCTAACCTCGCGTGGTTGTAGAGCTTAACGAGCACGAGATCACCAACTTGAAATTCCCTCGGGCGCCTCTTCTTATCAGCCCATTTCTTCATTTTCTCGGAAGCCTTTTCCAAGTAAGCTCGTGCCACCCCTAGTTGGTCATTCCAATTCTTGGCAAACTGAAATGCAGGTGGACTTGGGCCTTTATAGCCCGTAGCAATAGTGCTTGGTGTCAACGGTTGTTGTCCTGTGACAATCTCGAATGGACTTTGGCCCGTAGACTCGCTCTTTTGTAAGTTGTAGGAGAATTGGGCTACGTCAAGTAACTTTGCCCAATCCCTTTGATTGGCACTCACGAAGTGCCGGAGGTACAACTCCAAAAGTGCATTCACCCTCTCGGTTTGTCCATCACTTTGAGGATGAAAGCTGGTGGAGAAGTTAAGCTCGGAACCCATGAGCTTGAACAACTCCGTCCAAAAACGCCCCGTAAAGCGAGTGTCTCGATCACTCACGATCGAGCGAGGCAAGCCCCGATACTTCACAACATGCTTGAAAAATAGTTGGGCGGCTTGCTCAGCGGTGCATTCCTTGGGGGCGGGAATAAAGGTGGCATACTTCGAATATCGGTCCACCACCACAAGGATCCAATTATATCCTTCACTCGTGGGTAACCCCACGATGAAGTCCATGGAAATGCTTTCCCACGGTCTCTCAGGAATGGGAAGTGGATGGAGGAGTCCTGCGGGTACTCCTTGCTCAAGTTTGTCTTGTTGGCATACAAGACAAGTTTTTACATAGGCCTCAACATCGTTCTTCAACTGAGGCCAATAGTAGGAATCGCCTACCAATGCTAGTGTACGGTGCGTACCTGGATGCCCGGCCCACTTGCTGTCGTGGCATTCCTTTAAGACTTCCCTTCTAAGGCCACCATATGAAGGAACATAGACTCGTCTACCCTTAGTGAGAATTAACCCATCTTCAACCCAAAATCTCCTTGTCTTACCATCCTTGATCAGGTTGGAGATGGTCTTCGCAAAAGAATCATGCTCCAATCCTTCCTTGATTTTATCATGTAGGTTGCTTTGAGGTTGGCTAATGTCGGCAAGCTCTCCTTTGCGACTAAGAGCATCAGCTACCAAGTTAGCACGACCGCTTATACTCCATTGTATAATCAAACTCCGCTAAGAAGTCTTGCCATCGAGCTTGCTTGGGAGTTAGTTTCTTTGAGTTTGGAAGTAGCTTGTTGCAACGCGTTATGCGTCTTGATAACGAACTTACTCCCGAGCAAGTAATGTCTCCAAGTTCGAAGGCAATGCACAACTGCGGTCATCTCCTTCTCTTGTACCGTATACCGCCTTTCGGTGTCATTGAGCTTCCGACTCTCATAGGCAATGGGATGACCATCTTGCATCAATACTCCACCAATGGCGAAGTCGGAAGCATCAGTGTGTAGCTCGAATGGCTTGCCAAGATCGGGAAGTGCCAGAACAGGTTCTTCCGTGATAGCCTTCTTTAAAATTTCAAAGGCTTGTTGGCATTCTTCTCTCCAAGCCCAACCTCTTCCCTTCTTGAGCAAGTCGGTGAGAGGAGCGGTGATAGCGGAATATCCCTTGATGAACCGCCGGTAGTAATTCACCAAGCCGAGGAATGATCTTAGCTCAATGACCTTGGTTGGTGGCTCCCAATCAAGGATCGCTTTGATCTTGGCCGGATCCATGCGAAGCTTGCCCTTCCCCACAATATGGCCCAAGAATGGTACTTCTTCTTGGGCAAAGGAACACTTCTCCTTCTTGACATAAAGCTCATTCTCCCGAAGTGTCGTGAACACTTGCCTCAAATGTCCCACATGATCTTCCATAGTCTTGCTATATATGACAATGTCATCCAGATAAACCACAACAAAATGATCAAGGAATGGAGCAAGTACCTTGTTCATGAGGGTACAAAATGTGGCCGGGGCATTTGTGAGCCCAAACGGCATGACTAGGAACTCATAGGATCCATAGCGGGTCACGCATGCCGTCTTCGCCTCGTCTCCTTCGGCTATGCGAACCTGGTAGTACCCACTCCTTAAATCAAGTTTGGTGAAATACCTTGCTCCTCCAAGTTGATCGAACAAATCATCAATACGAGGAATGGGGTACTTATTCTTGATGGTTACCTTGTTTAGTGCTCTATAATCGATGCATAGCCGAAGTGACCCATCATGCTTCTTTTGGAATAGGACCGGCGCACCATAAGGAGACTTTGAAGGGTGGATGTACCTGACATCCAACAATTCCTTGAGTTGTCTCCTTAGTTCCTCCAACTCTGGTGGTGCCATTCGGTAGGGAGCAAACGCGGGTGGTTTAGCCCCCGGCTCCAACTCGATCTCGTGATCTATTTCCCTTCTTGGGGGAAGTTTCTTGGGTAACTCTGTCGGCATGATGTCCTTGAACTCGTCAAGTACCTCTTGGACGGCCTCGGGCACTTGAGCTTCTTTTTTGTTTCCCTCTCCCATCTTAAGAGTTGCTAAGTAGGTAGGCTCCTTTTTCTTCACTCCCTTAGAGAGTTGAAGGGCGGATAACATCCTTCCCTCATCAATGTCCGTCCACGGACGACGATACACGGTTGTTTTTCTTCCATGATGCACATAACGTTGGCGAAGGGGATGGGGAAGGCCTTCGCCTTGACAAAGAAATCAATTCCCAAGTAGAACTTCTTGTCATCTAAGGGAGCGACAGTGATATCGGCCTTACCTTCCCATTGCCCAATCTGAATGGGCGTGTCCTTGGCAACTCCATATATCGGGAGTTTTTCAGCATTTACTCCCTTGACAAAACCTTTGGTTTTGGTGTAGGAGAGGCCCACCTCATCAGCAAGCTCCTTGGCCATATAGACTGTATCCGCACCTGTGTCCAACAACGCTTGGAGAGGCTTGCCATTGATGTGTGTCTCTACATACATGCGCCCATGGGATCCTTCCTCGACCTTAGCTTGGACGGCGCTTAGGAATTTTAGAGAAGATATCCTCTTCTCCTCTTCCTTCTTTTCTTCTTCCCTTACGAGGGAGGCAATCTTTCCCCTCATAGGACAGTCGGCAACCCGATGTGGCCCATTGCATAAGAAGCATGAGTACCTCTTCGGAGCGTCATCCTTCTTGCCTTTACCCCTGTCGTGGCTTTTGAAGGGTCGATCCTTCTTGGGAGACTTGTCTCGATCTCCCCCACCTTTTCCATTGTTACTTGGCCTCGTACTTGGTCCCTTGGAGAACTCTCGCCTACGTTCGGGCAGAGTGTCAGCAGCGGCAATTGCTGAATTGATATCATTTACCCTTTGTCGCTTCAGCTCCATCTTAGCCCACGGTTGTAATCCTTCAAGGAACATAAACAACTTGTCCTTGGCACTCATGTCGGTGATCTCCAACATGAGTTCTTGGAACTCCTTGACGTACTCCCGAATACGTCCATCCTTGTGTTGAAGGTGTCGAAGTCTAGTGCGAGCTTCGAATTCAGCATCCTCTGGATAGAATTGCCTCTTAAGCTCCCTCTTAAGTTGATCCCAAGTAGTGATGGGATCGGATGTGCCGGTGGTGGCATCTTCACACCTGCGCCGCCACCATATCAAGGCAACATCTTTGAAGTAGCGGGAAGCGGTGTTTACCTTCTTCCTTTCGTCCAATATGTCATTGGACTCAAAGTATGACTCCACATTCCAAATGAAGTCATCAATCTCTCGTGCATTCCTCGACCCCTTATAGAAAGGAGGAGGAGGAGTGCTATCCTTCTTAGAGACGGAAATCTCCCGAGCGCCTCCACCATTAACCAACAGGGCCATGCAAGTCTTCAATTGCAACTCGAGTTCTTCCACCTTGTTGGAAAGAGACTCGATTGTTGACTTGCAATCAGCCAGCTCCTTCCTAAGGGCTTTGTTGGAATCCTTCAACTCCCTTTTGAGAGCATCATCCCGTGAACAAGCTCCGCCTGAGAGAATCAAAGGAGCTTTGCACATCATCCTGGAATTCCTTCATCTCATCCTTAGAAGCGATTCCTCGTGTCTTCGGCCTTTCCCATTAAGGCCTCGACTTCCTTCACTAGGTGGGACATGGTGTCCTCCACTCGGCCACCCTTTCGTCAAGAGTGACATGTCGGGTTCTCCATCTCCTCGTTCCTTTGCCCTTCTTGGAGCCTTGCTCGCCACACTCGACATGACTTCTCCCGCACACGAATTTCTTAAAACCGAGGCTCGATACCAAATGTCACGGGGTGACTTTGATTTGTACAACACTGCGGCAAAGACTAGCAAACTTTAACCCGATTTTATATTAGAAGTTTGCTAGTAAGCCTTTCACAAGCTTAACTTAGACTATGAGAGACTAAGAAAGCTTTGAAGACAAGGAAGAGAGAATAGAGTGTGTTTGGGAGAATGCTTTGAGTATTGCTTCCAATTGTTGGATGGTTACAAATGAGACCCCAAGAGGGTATTTATACACTTCCACCTCTTCAATGGACGGTGGAGATTGATTTGATCTAACGGTCCACATTGTGCCTCTAGAACCTTCTATACAAGTATCTAATAATCTATATAAGTGTAGAGTACTCTAGAATATTCTAGGACATTCATGAGTAGTCTAGAGAACTCTAGGGAATTCTAGGGAATTCTAGAATAGTCTAGAAAATTCTAGAGAACTCATGAAAGATACGGAATATTCCGGATGTTTCTAGAATATTCTGGGACACTCTAGATGGTTCCGGAAAATTCCGTGACACCTAACTTTTGAAGAAATAATTTTTTGGTACCCTATCTTTTCAAAACTAATTTTGGGGTACCCTTACTTTTAGGATTAGAAATTACTAGGTGAATTTTTGGTGAAACTCCGATTGATTCAATCATTTTCGTCCACAAAAACAAACGGCATTTTCGTCCACAAATACACTTAATCAATTTCTCGACTAAAATTCACCGGTGAATTCAAATCATTGGCCGGAAATTCGCCTAATTATTTCTAATTCTAAAAGTTAGGGTACCCCAAAATTTTTCTAATTCTAAAAGTTAGGGTATCCCAAAATTAGTTTTTAAAAATTGGGGTACCGGAAAAACATTTCACCAAAAGTTAGGGCACTTCTAAGTAATTATTTTGAAAAAACAAAAGGTTAAGCCGTGATCTTCCACCGAATCAGATAACCTAGAGGGAGATCAAAAACTTTTTTCATGGATGGCACTACCACGTAATCATAAATTACCGCTTTAGCAATCTACCATCAAAAAATATCCTTCCCAACACTTTTATAAAAAAAGGAAAAAGAAAAAAATGATCCAAATAAAATGTGAATTACCCTCTTTGGTGTAGCCCCGTACTCTCATCACAGTGGGTGCAGCTTCCAAAGCTTCACAACACTCAACAAAAATGCACCAAACATTCATTTCTACTTTACTACTGAACTGAAATGAAATGAAATGAAATGAAATAACTAGACATACCCCCAAGTGGATTATTGATATTCAAATATTTAAATTTTAGTATTGGAAAAACAATAATTAAAAATTATTTACTAGTGTCTGCAAAGTGTGAACTCCGGAAGTGTTTGAAACTTGTTGCTGCCTTGCTGGTACTCTCCGGGGCCGAAATCTCTCTTTGGTTCCACATCTCCCCCGCAGTCTCGCCGGGAATCGATCTTGGCCACTCGGAAACCAACCCTAGATTTCGGAATTGGACCTCTGAAAAGCATCAGTCGCGACAACTTTCATTCAACCATGGAATCGGAAGCGGCACGCACAGCGAAAGAGTCCCTGGATTTGGCATTTCACATGTCCAACATTCTCGATACTGGCCTCGACCGTCACACACTCTCCCTTCTAATTGCCCTTTGCGACTTGGGTTTCAACCCCGAATCTCTTGCTGCTCTTGTCAAGGAATTAAAAGGAAGAACTACGCAACCCTCTTCATCCCCTCCCTCCAATTCCTCCTCCTAATTCACTGCCTCCATGGTTTTACCTCTCTCTCTCTCTCTCTCTCTCTCTCTCTCTCTCTCTCTCTCTCTAATGTTGTATTTTGTTTGGATGCAATTTCCAAGACTGAATTCTGATGGGTGTTGGTGAAATGCTAGGTTTAGGAGTGAGATTCTTGGTGGGTAGTTGTTAATTTCGGTCATTGTTCTTGAAAATTTCGAATGTATGGGCTTATTCGCATTCATTTGCCAGTATTTACTCCGATTTACTAATTGGATTTTATGAGATTTTGCTGTATCGATGGTGCCTGTTCTGTTAATGATCTGTTGGTGCTGTATAGTACTGATATGAGGCGATCTTTTTAATCTGAAATACCAAAAGTTTTTCACCAACTTTCGGGAATTGGAATTGGATTTGGATTTGGGTTGCTACATTATTCAGTTGAATAGTTTGCATCACACCTCGTTTCCTAATGCATTGTTTGAGAACTTGCTGTTTTGGGCTGTGATTTTGTCACAAAAATATCTTGTTTAAGCTGTTTGGATGTTGGTATTGGTATTGAATTTGGAAGAAGCTTTTGTCAAATTCATTTTTCACGGTTCTTCGAAGAATTAGTAACCTCAGGAAGGTTGGCCTTGGTGTTCAGGGTTTTTGAGAAGTATTCAGTCCTCATGTAAAATAAGGGCGGTGTCTTCTCTTCATCATCAAGTTTTAGTTCATCTGTCATTTTTAGTTCTCATCATCTGGTATTACCTTGCATTCTTTTTCTTATTTTGACATTATGATGAAGAACCAAATTATGAGAAGTTGTTTGCCCTGTCTCATGTACCAGTACCTATATCCTTTTCTCTTATGTTCACATGTCTATTCAAGGTTGTTTGTGCAAATATTGAGCAACAACTGAGGAGCATATGTAGTCAAGTGAAAATGTTTACATGGTATTAGCAGCTGTGCCTCCGTCTTTATCTTTGTTCTATTTCTAGTATAATATATGGCCAATGCTAGAACACTGGATCTTAGTAAAAATTGCAATTAATAGAAAGGCCTTATGTCGTGAACTAAAAGAGTAGCCTGAGAAAAGTGGAAAGTGTCAATGGTGCTAATGAAAATTGGTTGCAGATTGTAAAAATAAGGTATGTGACTATAGACTTGGCATTCCTGTATGGCTTGTTACTAAATTCAGTCATTTAGGAACATTTATCTCAACTCAACTGCTAGCAATCAAATTCTTCCAGAGTTGTAGTTTTATGTGCTTTCTGAACAGGACCTAACTGAACAGTTTCATTATCTTAAGGGTGCTAAAGCATTTGAAGGATCTGTTCTTATTTATGATTTGTTATTTGTTTATTTATCTTTTTAGCTTCCTGGTCTTTCTTGCTTTCTATATAGTATATAGGAGTATCTTACATTTCCTTGAAGTTGGACGTGCCTTGCGATCACAAAGATTCAAAGAAAGCAGGGGAAGATCTTGTCTCCTTAGCATGCTGTAATGTTGGCTTTGTGTGAAGGAAATTTTCAGCCCTGTGAGTCTTTCACTGCTTCTTTGCACTAGTCTGTGGCAACTAATTTCTGGAATCTGAACCATTTGATTTTACCAATGAATAATTCAGAGGGACTAGTTCCGAACTTCCGATCAAAATCCCAATTCAGTCAAATGTAGTGTTGAAACAGACAAAAACTATGAAACGTTCTATTGAGCCAAAAAAAAATCCAAAAAAAAAAATTAGGGGATGAAGTAATCAGAATTAGGGATGGCAACGGGTCGGGTGCGGGGGGTATATTCCCCACCCCCATCCCTGCACGGGCACCCCACCCCCACCCCCATCCCTGCCCCATTACCCATAGCGGGAGAATTTTTCCCCATCCCCAGCGAGTACCCAAACCCCGCGGGGCCCCAACGGGAATGAGATTAAAATAAAAACTGAGACAATTATTGAGTGGGAATGAAGAATTATGTTTAGAGACAATAAATTACTTATATACGCTTAGATTTTTTTATTAACTAAAATTACAAATTGCCCAAAACTATACATATAAATTTAATGTAGGAAGGTTATTTATGTATTTTAAAAGAAATTGAGGACGGCCAGTATCGTTCATAGTCCATCCGACCGAAAAGGATCGACCGATCGACTGAGGATCGACTAGATCGACCGAGGGAAGTTCGGTCCATCCTCGATCAAAAATTTGATGTTCGGTCCTCGGTCCATCCATGGACCGAATCAAGGATCAAGTTACTAAAATTATATGGTTTCCTTATTTATAGTCCACCGGATCGATCGAGAATGGACCGAACAAAGTTCGGTCGGTCCAGTCCCGGACCGAAAAAAGTTCGGTCCAGTCCTCGGTCCAGCTTAATCATCTAGTTCGGTATTCGGTCCAATTCGGTCCAGTCCAGTTCGGTCCAGTCCGGACCGATGAACTCGTGTAAGGACGGGGATGGGGAATATGCGGTGGGTAATTTTGTTGAGCGGGGAAATGGGGGCGGGGATGGGGAAAACTTTTATCCCCATCCCCGCGCGAGGATTCAATTTTTCACACCATCCCTGTCTCCATCGGGAGCGAGGATTTTTTCCCAGAGCGGCGTGGGGCCTTGGGGGGGTACGGGGATTCCTCGCCCCACTGCCATCCCTAATCAGAATGGAGGAGGAGGTTGTTGTGTACTCCCCAAGTACTCGTCAAAGTCATACAACCCTACCCACCAGGCCACCCTACACCATTGCAAATACTACAACCCAACTTAAAGATCACTAAGGTAGTCATATCGAGTGTTTGAACAAAAATGTCACTCAACTTTCCCTTTTAGTAAAAAATGTCACTAATCTTTAAAAGTTGTCAAAAATGTTACTCAACTTTTCAAAAAAATCAAAAATGTCACTCAACTTTTTGAAATGGTCAAAACGTCAAAAATGCTATAGAAGGTGATAATGACACTTTTTACTTTGGGTTTTTGGCTTAAAATAATCCGAAGTCAGAGGTGAATGGCTGAAAATAACCCAAACTGACTTTTTGGCTGAGAGTGTGCCAAACTTTTTACCTATTTACTCGGACTAAACTAGAATTGAATTCCTATGTTGTAAAGCTGATTTAACACCCTTAAAAAAAATTCAAACATGCAGTGGATTAATATCTGGTTTAGTCCGTTTATATTGTTTTCAGTCAAGTCCGAACTTTTCGAGAGCGCCAAGTCAATTTTGCGACGTCAGAATTCACTTCTTGGAGGACCAACGAAAGGGTGTACTACTTGTACTGTGCATATGATGGTTTGTTTGGAACCACAACCCACCAGTTAGCTTTATCGCGTATGCCTGCTAGGTAATTCACGAACAACACTTGGGTTGCGCAGCCCGCCAAGATGAATGGGTCATACTTCTAGTATCGTCTGTCCTTGTGTAATTCAACAAACGCGGTGTTGTCAAACCAGTCACATCTGAACAATATGCACTTCTTGTTGACAAGCCCAACATATTCTAGTGCGCTGACTTCTTGGAGAACACCGAAGAAGTCATCAACAAATCCACTACCCCCTATGCCTTTGACACACACCCCAGCACTATACGAAGCCACTGAGTTACTCCTTGCTTGGGTATGAAATAAGAACTCGTTGACTCGATAAGTACACCAGGTGGTCACTTTAGGGGAAGACATACAAGCTAACTAGTAAAGTTGATCATGACGCTCATCTTCGTAAAACCGAATGACTTGCCAATTTGCTTACATATGGAGTCACATACATCAAAATAACTTAAGTATTTATAGTTAAGTTTCGTTTAAATATCAAAGATCGAAATGGTTGAAATGATTGCGAATCTCACAATTAGTTGGTAAAACCATTGACCGAACTCTCCTTCAATCATTTGTTGCAAGTGAGTGTCTGCGGAATTGGGGAATGATGTCAACTTGTAATTCTTAAACAAGTTACACGGGATACAAGTTCATTATTAGAGATTGATTGTCAGATGTAATGGATAAGAATCAATTTAATTAAGTTGTACGTGAGCATCGCTTACTCAAAGTAGGGGGTGACTTCTTTACAGTTCATAGAACGTGTAGGTGAGCTGCTTTATACTCTTCATCGCTGAGCCACCTTGTGTTTACACCTCCTACGGGACTCCCACGGGCCTTGAACATCGCCAATGACGTAGGATCATCCTCAGCATTAATGGTCACATCTTCATTACGCCGACCTGTAGTTGTCAAAGATGATACATCTAGGCCAAAGTAGGTAGATGCGAATTGGGAAATCTCAAATATGAGGTACGCTTGAGCCATAGATTCTTCGGGGTGTGCCTTGTTCTTTATTTTCTTCTTCAGCCATCCGATATACCTCTCAAAGGGATAAATCCAATGATATTGAACAGGACCACCGAAAAATGCCTCCTCAGCCAGGTGAATGGGCAAATGTTCCGTTACGTTGAAAAAGCTAAGTGGAAATATGGTCTCCAGTTTGCATATTATTATGCAAATTTCTTTGTCAAGTTGGAGTAAGTCACTGTGCTTCAATGTTGTGGCACACAAGCTCTTGAACCATTGGCTTAACTGACTGAGTGGTTCCAACACGTCATCGGGAAATGCCCGGAACGCAAAAAGTAATAGTGTCTGCATGAACACATAACAGTCATGACTTTTAAAGTTTTGAAACCTTTTACCTTCTGCATCGACACAGTTCGAGAAGTTCGAAGCATGAGCGTCTGACAATCGAAGCTGTTGTGCCCACTCACAGACGAATTTTCGCTTATCCTCAGGAAGAACATATTTGGCTCTTGGCTGTAGGGGTTTACTGTTCAGACCAGGCACTGGATGGAGCTCCGGCCGGTCACAAACGTCCGCCACATCTCTCCTTGCATTTCTGTCATCTTTCGTTTTGCCATCCACCCCCATCACCGTGTTTACGATGTTGTCCACAAAGTTCTTCTCAATGTGTATCATATCTAAGTTGTATGGAACCATGTGATCCTTCCAATAAGGCAACTCCCAAAAAATACTTTGTTTCTTCCAATTATGAGCATTCTCTCTGAATCCCGGGACTACAAAGTCGCCATGGGTAGACACCTTGGGGAAGTGCTTCACCTCCTCGTAGATCTCATAACCGTTTTTCCTACATGGTGGGATAGTTCTATCTGGGCAAGTATGCCCCTTTCGAAATGCTTTTTGATTTCTTCTCAATGCATGCCCACAGCAAGCGACGCTTGCTCGCTTCTCGTGTCAAACGAATATCAAAAAAGAGGCCTTCCAAGAGATAGTCGTCCCATGGAGACCGAATAATATCCTCCTGCAAAGATCAATATAAGCTCAAGTGCGCAAAAAGAAAGACAAGAAGTGGGAAGAAATAAGCCATACCGGTCGAAGGTTGTCAATAATCCTCCTAAGATCATTCAAGTCTTTAAAGTGATATTTCAGACGACGATAGTCCGACGATTCTGCCCATCGAAGAGCAGCAGGGATCCGCAAATTGCCATAGTTGGTTCCCCCCAACTACAGGGAGAAAATATGTTAGGACCCACGCCTGCACACCAGGAAAGATCTTAGTGGAATGGAAAAGAAGGAATTTTGCACATCACAAAATTTTTAAGGGAAATATCTTGGAGCATACGTCCAAGACTCGCTAGAGGCTGCTACCCAGGTTGAGCAGTTTTGATTCTGTGGTCCTCGGATGCCCCACTGTGTCACAACTAGTTACACGACATGCGACCCGCATTCCTCTCACCAAGTGAGCATAGGAAGCGGCTGCCCATTTGAAAGTTCTCACCTCGCCATAATCTAGGAGAAGATGCATCCAAGAAAGAGTAATCATGTCCCCACGATTTGCAAAGATAGTTGTATTTGTAAAATGCACAAGAAGAAGAAATTGACGATGAAGGAGGGGAAGACTCTAAAAACCCTCGCTCTTCAAAACACCCACCAAATGGGTGTATTGCAAAGTACCATTTCGCCCTGCCAGCCCAGTAGCAGGTTGCAAGAGCTCATAAACACGAGGGTCTGGATCCTTCTGAAATTCAAAAAACTGGCCACCCCAGCTAAGGCCAGTGATCATCACGAAATCGACAGGAGTAAGCATCATCTCGCCAATAGGGAAGTGGAACAAATTCGTTGTATCCCAAAAACGTTCCTTTATGGCCCGGCCAAATATTATCCAACTACGTGTTTTCAAGGCATCTAGACAAGCCAGGAAAGGACCAAAACCTGCACCTCTAACAGTGGTCGAATAGAATTTCCCTACTGTTGCATGATGAGATAAAGCCACCACGCTTTGCATGCTCCCACATGTCTTAAAAGAGTTGTCTTATGGCAAAAGTAGTAAAAGAAGGGCCTAAAAGTTCATTCTAGGACACAATGTACTTCAAGCAAAATTTAGAGTATTCACCTACTTTAAATCCAACTTAAACTACTAAAGCAAATAATAACATGCAATTATCTTTGAAAGATAAAACATGTTATGGATAAGTACATACCAAAACATGGGAACAAAAAAACCATGCATGTTCATCCAGGTGAAGCACAAGCTGTGCTAGAGAGAGAACTCTCTGTTAGGGTATTCTCTTTTTACTGCCCTCGCATAGGGACGCTCCTGGACTGCTGGCTAAGTAGCACGTCTGCGTCCTCTTCTCATAAAATTCATCTTTTTGCGATGAAAATCAAAATATCCAAAAGAATTTCTAGAGAGAGAATAAGAAATAGAAGCAAGTGAAGCTTGAATGAGAAGTAGTGAAGAATTCCGAGGCTAGAGGCCCCCTTTTATGACCAAAATAGCTCGGTCCCCACTGCCACGTGGCAATTATTCATTGGCCAAAGCTCTAGGTCGATTGGCCTTGGGGCTATCTACAATTATTGTGATCAAACTTGTCTCATGCATGGCCTGCAAAAGCTGAAGTGTACGAAAAGATTCCTCTCTTTTTCCTAGAGTCCAGCCGGACTAAGGAAAGGAGTTTTGTCTTGTTCTTCATGCTTGTTTTCGAGAGTCCATGCTTACATATTTTCAAGGAGGAGCACAGCTAGGTGTGACCAATAAGAAGAGTTGGTATTCTCAAGATTGAAGCGTCAAATCCCTAAAACAAGAGCATTTTCCAACAATCATGCTGACAAAAATGGAGGTAAATTATCCGGACCAAAAATTGAATTTCATTAAAACTGATAACAAATTTGCATTTTCTTTTGCAGGAAAATAAGAGTCGTCAGCATCGGGTTCGATGAAATCTCAAGAATAAAAGCCACCGGCATCGCGTCCGATGAATTCTCTCGGCATCAAATTGCCATCAAAATAAAAACCCCGAGCCATTGGCATCGCACCCAATGAAGTCTCAAAATCCGAGCCATCGGCATCGTGTCCAATGAAGTCTCGACCCCCAGGGCCATCGACATCGCAATCGGTGAAGTCCCTCGGCATTAAACATGCCAACAAATCATCAACAACAACACCGGGAAAGATTGGAACGACACTAGGAAAGACTAGGAAATCAACATCAAAGAGTCATCGACATCGTGCTCGATGAAGTCTCCCCAACAAGTAAGGCGTCATTCTCGCCTAAGATCACCGATCGGCGCAAGTTCGCCAACCGCGACACAGGACCCAGATTCCAAGTGTCAGCCCACACCTTCAAGTAGGACGCCCTCAGCGCCCGAGATCACTTCAAGTGGGACGTCATCCGACGCCCGAGACCATGTCAAGTAAGGAGTCATTCTCGCTTGAGATCAAATTCATCATTTCAAGTAGAGCATCATTCTTGCTCGAGATCATCTGTAAAGAGGCACCCGCCGCCCACGACCGCGACACAGGATCAACTTCCAAGCGTCATCCTAGGCTTTGTACTCGAAAGTCATATCTCCAAGCTTTGCATTCCAAAGTCATATCCTCAATCGGTGTCCATCAATCATTCTACTTTGATTTTCATTCTATCCATAACTCAACCAAAGTGGGGGCTATCTGTAGACACCGGATTTCGACACATCAAATATATAGCATATCTATATCAAAAGAAACCAAAATAAGGAAGAAGAAGTCGGAAAATAAAGCCTAAGTGCGTGCAACTTACACGTACGAGCTCGCTTTAAAGTTGCATGCATGATCACATGCACATTTTTAGGTAAAAAGATCAAGCCATGCAAATTCCATGTTCAAAGGTCACAGGATCGAAACCTCACAAAAGCACTTTAAAAATACTTCACAAATGCTCAAATGCAATACTATTGCCCTCCAGTGTGAACCAGAAATTCCCAAGGAAAACGTATTCATATGCCACCGTCCATGGGTGCATGGATGAACCAAGGTTCATCCCCCTCCTCTTGCGGACGGCCGACCGGCCTTGAAAACTGGCCACACGTGGTTCATTCACCACGTGCTGTCGTCCACTCTCCGGAGCTTGCACAATACCAAAGCAGTAGGGGGAGATGCATGGAAGTGAACGGCAATACGTGGTGAATTGACCACGTGTGGTCAATGCCGTGTAGGCCGGTCGGCCAGTACTCCAGGGGGGAGGAATTCTCCTCGTCCATGCATGCATGGTCGGTGATAATATGAAGGTAACTTGCCTAGGGAAGCTGCCATTCACACTGGACGGAGAGTGTATATATTATTTAGCTTTTAGGAGTATTTTTTGAGTGCTTTTGTGAGGGTTTGATATCGCAACCTCTAGCTTTTGTTTGTAGGGTTTGCATGGCTTCATTTTTATATAAAAAATGTGCATGTAGCTAGGATGGACTACATGTGATCATGCATGTAACTTTAAGTGAACAAATACATGTAGAATGCACGTATTTATTTAATCTTCTGCTCTTCTTTTTATGCTATTTTATGTGTCAAAATCCCAGTGTCTACAGGGTTTTATTTCCACTAGTGGGCCGCTCCTTGGACAAATGGGCCAGGCGACGTGAAACACCCGCTTAGGTTTTATTTATTTGGGCCGAGTGATTAAAAAACATTTTTGGTCCATTTTGCAAGACGGATTCAATCAAAACGCAAGGTCATTCAACATCCTAGCATGCATTAATCTAAACATACTTAAAATAGCTGGAAATCGACAAGATATGGAAAAGGGTTTTTGGATGCTAATATACTTAACTTTTGGGATATTGGACAATAATACACTGAACTTTGACTTTGGACAATAATACACTGTACTTTGGGGGGTGTTGAACAATAACGCATTGATCAGTATGATTTTGACAGTGGCTAACTTGGTGCCAATCCTATGTAGCTTGTCACAAACTTAAATATTATTTAGCCTATTCATCTTCTCGGTCTGCCACGTAAGATTGTCACTAAGTTCGCCACCATCGAAATTGCCTCGGGTGCATTATAGTCCAACACTCCTCAAAGTCCAGTGCATTATTGTCCAATGTCAAAGTTCAGTGCATTATTGTCCAATACCTCAAAAGTTCAGTATATTAGCGTCCAAAAATCCTATGGAAAATAAATTCATGCTTGCTCATTTTTACGCTAAAATAAGTACAAAGGGGAAAATGCAAGAATTACCCTGCCATGAGATCGATAAAACCAATCATGTTCCAAAACTGAACGATGAGGTCGGAGGGAACCACCTCCATGCCAGGAACAAAGTTGTGCCGAGAAGATCGCTCATGGGGCCATGTCGCCGCATGAGGAAGAGGTGGATTCCTATGACCCCGGGGTTGCATTCCATTAAAAACCCAAATGTGCTCCAAAGAACAAGGCTTTCTTTCTAAAGAGAGAAGGAGTGAGCTAGAGAGATATGAAGGAAATGAGGATGTGAATAAAATGAAGGAAATGCATTGCATTTATAGGAAGGTCGGATGAATGTGAGTCGTTCGTTTCTCGAACCCACCTCGAGATGCCAAATGCGTTTCATTGGCCGGAAATCCAAAGGCCATCCTCTTGCCACCCAAAAGAGAGACAAGGTGACGTGGCACAGTATCATCCACAAGTGGGTCGGACCCACTTTGATTCCTCCCACGAGGAAAAGAGAAAAAAAAAATAGAAAACAAATGAGTACAAAACCCGCCTGGGTTTTGTTGCAAGCACAGCCCAGAAGGCGCGGCCCAATCGCCTTTGACAGCCCAGTAGAAGAACAACAAAACCCGCCTAGGTTTTGTTTTGGCCATGGCCCAGAAGACACGGCCCAACTTGCCCGCATGAGCCCAAAGGAAGACATCAAAACTCGCCTAGGTTTTGTGTCGCCTGCAGCCCAAATACGTGGCCCAACACCTCACAACCGGAGCCTATCATTTAGCACTACAGCCCGAAGCCCAAGTAAAGATCTGAACTTTCTTTACATGTCAATAAAACTAATACTTGATTTTTTATCATAACTTTCAGGTCGCCGCTCAAAAGGACAACCATCATCCAGCTACCGCATAAAAGGCCGCTATCATCATCATCACCCAAGGTCATCGGCAGAGTTTCGATGCAATCCTAATCCTGAGCCACCGGCATCGCGCCCAGTGAAGTCTCAATCTCCGAGCCATCAGCATCGTGCCCGATGAAGTCTCGACCCCCAAGGCCATCAGCAGCGTGTCTTGTGAAGTCCTTCGGCATCGAAAATGCCAACAATTATCCAACACCGACATCGGGAAAGACCGGAATCGACACCGAGAAAGACCGGAACTGACACAGGGAAAGACCGAAAACAACACCCGGAAAGACCGGAACCGACACCGGGAAAGACCGGAACCGACACCAGGAAAGACCGAAACCGACACCGGGAAAGACTGGAATCAACACTGGGAAAGACTGGAACCGATACCGGGAAATACTGGAACCGACACCGGGAAAGACTGGAATCGACACCGGGAAAGACTGGAAAACTCCATCAACCATTGGCATCATATCCGATAACAAGTAAGGCATCGTTCTCGCCTGAGATCAACAACGACTCATCAACAGTCAGGTAGAGCATCATTCTTGCTCGAGATCATCCTCAAAGACACGCATGTCGCCCGCAACTGCGTTGTAGGACTCAGCTTCCAAGCATCACTTCAGGCTTTGCAATCCAAAGTCATATCCTCAGGCTACTTTGACCTTCGTCCTATTCGGACTCGATCAAAGTGAGGCTCCCTGTAAACACCGAAATTTGTACCGACATAATCCCGACTCATCAAAATCGGCAAATCATTTGGGCCAAACGATAAATGGATCATTGGGCCCGAAAAAGTCAACAGCTTGAGCGCAAGAAGTCAACAGGCCACCTACATTCGCTAAAACCCAGGGGGGTTTTAATTTTCAGAAGATAAGCCCGCACAGAAGCAAGCCCAGAAGCGCGCCCCGGCGTAGAAGTCTCAAAACTCGCCTAGGTTTTGAGAAGAAAAGAGGAGCGACATCGTTTGGCTCCACGTCACCGATCCGCGTGCTGGCATTCCAAAACCCGCCTAGGTTTTGAGCTGTCTGGCGCCAAAATCTGCATGCATGCAATTCAATCCCCTGATTTATGCCCACATGTTTGACTTCCCCTTGACCTTCAAAACCCGCCTAGGTTTTCGTCTTTAGAGGACTTGATTTGTGGGATATGATCCCTCCATTTCCCTCCAATTCCTTCACCCCTTCACCTATAAATACCCCCTCCATTTCACCCTCATTTGATCAACAATCAACTACTATCCACCATTACTCTCCTCATAAACCACTCTTATCTACTACCTCCATATTATACTTCTTTTCATCATCCATATTCATCTCTAATCACCTCATAATCACACTCATCACATCCATATTATCACCCATATACCACTCTTCTAAACCACTCACATTACTTCATCCAAGCTCCAAGTCAAGGGATCAAGTCCATCATTTCTACCACCTTAAAGCAAGGTTTGATTTCGTTATTTATGTTATTGTATTTCATCATGTAATCCATTCTTTAATTCCATTACTTGTACACATTTTGTAAAGTAAAAACCACATTTTATATTGCATGTCTTGAATAATAACTTCGCGAAATTAATCAAACTTCTCTCCGCTCTCTTTCTTTCAATGTCGATTTTAGTAGAGTCTGTTTTATAACAAGCGGGTTCGAGAGTTCTTATAACTCTCAAATTGGTAACCTTACCCCCGAATCTAGAAATCGGGTTCGTAGACCAGAGTCTTTCTTTTCCTATTTTATTGTTTGTCGATTTCCTTAAATCGGTTGGCGACTCTTTAAACATTTTACAAATTCGTTTAATTATTTAAAGCATTCGATTTTTCGCTTAAAAATAATTTGATAAAAGAATTTGATCCATGTCCGATCCTCATTGTAGGCTAGGTTCGAGGAGAAATGGGCTAGAATTAGAAATTAGTAAAACCTATGCGGGTTTGACTAATTTCAACCCACTTTCTCTCTGGGCCTGGACGCGAGAGGTCCAGTCTAGGACTCGTTAAAACCTAGGCGGGTTTTAACGAGCTCTAGTGGCCCACTTGCTTCTTGGGCCTAGATTTATTAAATGGACCGAAATTAAATTATTGTTTAATTATTTTGTGTAATTTCAAATAATTTAAATAATAAAAAACGGGTTTATAAATAAATAAAGTTTCATCACCCCGAAAACGAATTTCGAAAACAAAAACATCCTTAATTAAGGATTAAGCAACCTTAGTCGGCTCCCGATCGTTTAAGTAGCGCATCACCGGGAAAAGCGGTAGCACTCCCTTTCCCGGGGTACCTACAACAGCTCAAGGTCCTTACAGGACTCAGCTTAGTATCAATACGAACAGATCATGGAAGAGAATTTGACAATCAAGATCAATTGGGAAAATTATGTGATCAAGAAGGTGTCTCACATAATTTCTCTGCCCCAAGGACACCTCAACAAAATGGTGTAGTTGAAAGAAAGAACCAGACCCTTGAGAACATGGCATGAACAATCATCTGTGAGAATGAGCTACCTCTCTTCCTCTGGGCTGAGATCATAAATGCCTCAAACTATATTCTCAACAGATGTACCATAAGGTCCTTCATGAAGAAAACACCATATGAGTTATTCAAAGGCAAGACGCCTAATGTAGCTCACCTCAAGGCCATTGGATGCAAATGCTTCGTACACAACAATGGAAAAAAGGCTCTAAGCAAATTTGAACCAAGAAGTGAAGAAGGGATCCTAGTAGGATACTCCTTATCAAGCAAGGCCTGTAGAGTTTATATAAAAGCATCCAAAAAGGTGGAAGAATCTATTGACGTCGTCTTTGATGAATCAACCACCAACACTATAGAAAGGTCCTCCATAAAATTCCAAATCTATCAGGAAGATGAAGATAAAGACTCACCACGTACCTTTCAGCAAGGTCCTTCTTCACATCCTGAAGAACCACCTCCAGAAAATGAACCGGAAACTACACAACCAGGTTCAGAACAAGAGGAAGCTGTAAATGAAGAACAAGGACCTTCACAAGAAAATCCTCCAAATGCTGTTGGTACAATCCCAACTACCTCTGAGGATCCCTCAAGGGCCTTCAGGTTCAAGCCTGCCCACCCAGCTGACAACCTGTTATCAGGTCTGGACATAGGTATTAGAACTCGCTCTTCCCTTAGAAACTTTTCTGCCTTTCATGCTTTTGTTTCGCAGATTGAGCCTAAGGGAACTGATGAAGCCCTAAAGGACAACAACTGGATCCTTGCCATGTTTTGCCATGCAAGAAGAACTCAATCAATTTGAAAGGAATACAGTTTGGAAGCTTGTCCCGAGACCAAAACACCATCCTATCATTGGTGTAAAATGGGTCTTTCGCAATAAGCTAGATGAACATGGAACTGTCACAAGAAACAAGGCCAGACTAGTCGTCAAAGGCTATAACCAAGAGGAGGGCATTGATTATGAAGAAACCTTTGCTCCAGTTGCCAGACTAGAGGCCATTCGGATACTTCTAGCTTACGCTTCATCTACTCACATGAAATTGTATCAAATGGATGTCAAGAGTGCTTTCCTAAATGGACATCTAAAAGAAGAAGTCTATGTTGAACAACCTCAAGGATTTGAACAAGAAGATCCAACCACTCATGTCTACAAGCTTCAAAAGGCCCTTTATGGGCTAAAACAAGCTCCCAGAGCTTGGTATGAAGATTAAGCTCCTTTCTCTTGAGGAATGGATTCAACAGAGGTCTCATAGACAAAATACTGTTCATCAAAACCTCAGGTCAGGATTCAATTGTAACTCAAGTTTATGTAGATGACATTATTTTTGGTGCTACTAATGAAAATCTAGTGAAGGACTTTTCTGACCTTATGAGCAAGGAGTTTGAAATGAGCCTAGTAAGATAACTTAGTTTCTTCCTTGGCCTATAAATCAAACAAAGTGATGATGGGATCTTCATCAATCAGAGAAAGTATGTGAAAGAACTTTTGAAGAAATGTATTGAAAATGCCAAGCACTGCAGCACCCCAATGTCCTCCACTCTAAAACTTGATCATGATCAAACTCGTAAGGTCATTCCTGATAAACACTATAGAGGTATGATTGGATCTCTTCTTTATCTAACAGCAAGTCGTCCTGATATTATGTTTAGTGTTTGCTTATGTGCTTGGTTTCAAAGTGCTCCCAAAGAATCTCACTTGATTGCCGTCAAAAGGATATTGAGATATCTTGCAGGCATCAAGGACCTTGGATTGTGGTATCCTAGCAACAATCCCCTTCATCTCATTGGGTATACAGATGCAGGCTTTGCTGGATCTAGAACTGACCGCAAAAGCACCTCTGGAGGCTGTCAAATGATAGGAGTATCATTGATATCCTGGCAATTAAAGAAGCAAAATGTAGTTGCCCTCTCCATAGTAGAAGCAGAATACATAGTAGCCAGGGCTTGCTGTGCACAACTTCTGTGGATCAAACAACAGATAAAGGACCTTGGTATAGACTTCTCACATCTTTCAATCAAATGTGACAACCAAAGTACGATTCAAATCACCAAGAACCCGGTTCAGCACTCTCGCACCAAGCATATTGATGTACGACATCACTTCATAAGAGATCACGTAGACAAAGGCCACATCACACTGGACTTTGTTCCTACTCATCAACAACTGGCAGATATCTTCACCAAAGCCCTTCCTACTGAGCAATTCATCACCAACATAAGGGAGCTTGGCATGTTACAGCTTGATGACTAGTTGAGGGGGAGCTAGCATTCTCCCTTTCAGGGGGGAGCTAAGGACCTCCGCCAGGTACGCACTCCTTTTATATGCTCATAGAAGTCCTTGACACACTTATCATGAAACTTCCTTGAGCCTCTCACAAATAAAACCTTGGCATACTATCATTCTGACAGTTTTTTCCATAACTGTTCAGCATGATTTAAAAATCTTGTTTTCAACTAAAAAATCTTGTTTTAGTTTTTCCTTTTTCCATATTATCCCTTCCGTAATTAACACTCACCTTCCTTTTTGTTTTTTCTCAAAATATTATGCACTTATTCCCTCTCTCTCTCTGATCCCCTCAATCATATCACATTTAATTCCCCCTTCATCCGCCTCTTTCCTTTTCAACGCAATCTCCCTTTTTCAATTTTTTTCAAATCCCTTCATCCATCCTGTCCCATCTCATTACCATTCCCAACTGTCCCTTTCAATTCCTCTCTTCCCTTTTTCAAGACCTCCACTTCCCACCTGCCATAATTATCTTCCTCCTTCCATAAATCGTCCCTCCTTCCCTCTCACTCCTCTATTTAACCTCTGCCCCGCCTCCCTACATCCATCACCATCTCCACCTTCACTTTCTTGTCCCTACAATCATCCCCACTACAAACCTTTTCTGTCCCCCCCTACAAACCTCCACTATGAAGAAAAGGCCTGCACAAAAATCCACTACTCCTTCCCTCTCCCCCCCCCCCCCCCAACTGGAGTTGCAAAACGACTCCAGTCTCGCAAAAACTCACCCAGTCCAACCCACTCCCACTCATCCTCCTCTGCGCCAGTCATTTTTCCTCAACCTTCCACCACTCTAGCTCTCCCTCGAGACCAAAAACTTGAAAATCTGGCAAACCGGCTGATTCTCTGTTGCGAAAATGTCGATCTCGACTCCCTCATGCAAGTTTTTCCGTCTTTTGTGGTCCTCAAGGATGTAGGTTGCTCATCCTTTTTTACCTGTGAACCGGTAATCTATCCATCCCTTGTCCTTCAATTCTATGCAAACCTTGTGCCAGTGTCGAGTCGCTCCTTGCAAACTTTTGTTGCCGGTGTTGAGATTTTTCTCTCTCCAAACCAAATTGAACGCATCCTAGTTCTCTCCTCTGATCCCACCAAACCACCTTTATATCTGCCCTCTGGCCCCAAGCAAGAATTACGTCGCCAATTTGCTCGTCCTTCTGATCTCAAAAACACCCAATACACGGGTCTCACCTCCGAAGCTAGGTTTCTCTACTACACTATCGTCTGCACCATCCTTCCTAGGGACACAAACAAAAAAACAATTAATGAAGCGTGCGCCTCCCTTCTTCTGAATGTCCTTACTGGCCACCACCCTGAGCTCGGGGAAATGGTCATTCAACACATCATTCGTGCTGCCAGTTCTACTTCTAGGCCTCTCCCATATGGAAATCTGCTTACCAAAGTGTTTCAGGCCTGTCGAGTTCCTCTCGATGGTGCTGAACAATCCTCCCTGAATTTGCCCACCATTGGCCCATCCCTGCTTCTCAACCTTGGATACCAACAACAGCCGAATGGCTCCTGGCTCCATACCGATGAGATCAAGGCAGGTGAGGCCTCTACCTCGACAGCAGCAACTAAGGACGTTCAACTTGCTCTCCAAGCTCAAATCTTCTGCCTTTAGAAGGAAGTTCAGACTCTTTAGAACGAGGTCAAGGCCCTTCTTCAGGAAGATGTCAAGGCCCTTCACGCAGTACGAATCGATCTCATTGATGCAACTACTGCTCTGAAGGACCTTCTTCTCACTCATCAGAAGGATGTCGAAGAGACGCCTGCTCCAACTCCCGTCCCAGATGACCCTGCCCTCCCCGACCCTCAACCATAAAACTTTTCATGCTTTTCTTGCTTTTTAAGGACTGTTTTTTGTTTTGCCAAACATTCCTCCTGTTTCCTTTCTAGTGAAAGCCAAAAAGGGAGAGATGACTTTTGTGGCTCCTGCTATCTCGTTTTGCGGTTCTATGGTCTGTAAAACATTATCTACTATGCATGATGACTAGCAATTATGTCTACTCGATATAATTATGGTTGCTTGATATATCCATGCTATGAAATGTCCTATATAGTTTTGTCTTTCACTCAAAAGGGGGGAGATTGAAGAAACTCCGTCTGTGCGAAGGTCATTCACTAGTGCAGGACAAAGGCCATTGGCCTAACCAACTAGCAAGGCCATTCAGGGAAGCCTCACAACAAGACACAAGGACCTTACGGTGAAGTTCTGGGTTTTGAAGTGAAAGACAAATGACAGGGAAGTTTTCTGGAATTCATAAGTTGATCTCTATCCTTTTTCTAACCAGACTAATTGATTACAATTACTCGTTTTTGTAGGATGTAATCAATCAAAGAATCAGGAAGTTTATTCGATCATGATCTCTAGACAAACTCTCAGAGTGGAAAACATATCAAAGCTAAAGATGGAAGGAAGACCAAATCGCAAGGAAGGAAAGAATCATCTTTAACGACTACTCTCAGTGATTGCGAAATCGGCTATAAGAAGACCACTCATCTATTGAAGACATCAATGATTCCACGGAAGAAATCGGGTGTTCAAAACAGAGAAATTGTGTTCTTGTTTTCATTGTTTTTTTCTTCGAGTAGAGAGAAAAGTGTTTGAGAGAGAAGTGTGTTTGAGCGTATTCAAATTCTTAACGGATTTAGATTTGTGATATGCTCTTGTAATCGAATCCTTGAAGGACTTAGGATCGATTTGAGTTTTCACCAAAACTGTGTTTGGTAAAGTGTTTTTTCCAGAAACTTTGAAGCGTCCTCTGCAAGGCACTAGGTACTGCTGTAAAACCTAAGGTCGTTCACCTTGGGTTATTCTATGTTCTGGTTCAGTAAAATAAAGGAGGTTATTCAGCTTATACTTATTGTCCTTTCTTTTAAAGCTTATTCTGCCTTTATCATATATTGAATCTTAATCTAAAAGGATTAAGACCCTAACGTCCTTTATTAAGTGCCTATTTTGTGCAGAAAATTTCATAACCCTATTCACCCTCCGTGGTTCTTTCACAAAGACGGCCCGTTGGAGGAGTGATTCGCAAACTCGCATCGTCGTACACACGGCCAGCATGGCGAGCTTAGGGTGAGGCATTCGGTCGTGGGACTGGAGCACCTGATGCATTCAACTAGCCGGGGGACACACATAGTCAGAGCACCGACGCCTACATTGAATAGCTCGGTCAACATCTCGAGCAGTCGGCCATGTACAGAGACATCGGGGGCTGAGGGATCACAAGCTGCCGTGCCGGCGATGGGCCCTATGGGGAGAATATCTCCATCAGGGCAAGCATACACATCAATGGGTTTCTTGCCGCTGAGAGATTCGTCTGGGACATTTCCACAACGCATCTCCCCAATACGTCTCCAAATAATGATCCAGATACGCCTTGATTTCACTCGAGAAGGAAGTCCTAACTATTCACCATTTATCCTCACCGCCGTAACCTGCCTCGGCGATGCATCTGTACCCGCAGTTGCCATCAACTACAACATCCGTCCAGCCAATAATATAAGGTAGAATGAAATGTGGGACATTGTTGGTGTATGGGATTGGTTTATACACATCCGTGGAATACCTGCGCACAAGAATAACGTCAGTTTAATATAAAACACATATGTAGGATTAATTACAATAGTTAACGCAAGTCAAACCTTTTGGTTCCATCCCGATGGATGAAGAACTAGATCCCTTTCTCGTTGAGTTTGTCGTTGTTCTGCTGCCCCGACTCTTTCTGCGGTCGTAGTCAAACGCATTAGGGTTACGTCTTGTGGATTTCGAGGTGTTGTGTCTGCCCTTGTGTGGGGGGATTGTTTCGGGATCAAGTACATCGATACTCTCGAGATGCATCTCCTCATGGATCACTTGGGTTAAGTGTTGTATCAGGGTTGGATCGCTCTCCTGAACCTTCTGAACGAGCGACTCAAATTCTGTCAAGTCCCGAGATGAAGGATCAGTATCTTTATCTGCAGTGCCACCATCACCAATGACTATGAGTTGCCACCAAAACTTGTGAATGGTGGTCGCATGCAATTCATCTCCCTTCTCAACTATATTGAACATAGAGAATGCATAAGGGAGGAGGTGTGTTTTCCATAACTTGCGATCGCACATTTCCTCGCAACCAGCGCACCCGGTCGACACCGTGCGACTGTGCTCCTTCGTCATGAGGCTCATGGCGTGGTGAGACACATGCCCGTGCAAATGCTTGAGTAGTCGTGAGCTCCTGGATAGTTTGTGCGTGCTCCTAGACTGTTCCAGCGCCCTCCGAAGTTCAGTATGCTGGTTCTCCAAGTGTTGATGAACTCTCGAGAAGACACGATCAAAGGTGCCTCTACCACTACCGATAATAATCTTTGAGCAACGAATGTTGGCTCTCGACTCTATTAGTCGCGCCCATATGGGGGACCTCGTCGGTGACAGCACAAACGAACTTTTCCTTATACTTCATCCATGTACCATTCAGATATTCCACACCACAATCGTTTCTGCCAATCCACGCGTGTCTGAGTGTTATCTAGTTCAAATTGAACTCGTCAACTGTTTTGGTATATACGATGTTGTTCTAGTAATGTTGTCTGAAATGTAGCCCACACCTGGTCTTCTTCCCTCCAGTAAGGGAGTTCACTTTGTTCTCCACGTCATTCCCAATATGCCTTACGCATAAAAGGTGAGGCACACCCGGGAAAACTCTGCCAATTGCAGTCGAAAACCCTTCCTCCCTATCCGTCACAAACACACCTGGACTCACACCGGACCCAACAAGTCGTGCAATCTACCCAACAGTCATTCATATGAGTCCATCTTCCCGTCTCTCATAAACGAGTACGCGGCGAGGAAGTTGTTATTAGTCGGAGTCACTCTGACTAGCTCACACAATTGCCACTTCGCCTTGTTCATCTTGTAAGTATTGTCAATGAGAATAACAATCGGGTACGTATGAAGTAACTACGACGAGTACGGATGGCATAAAAACAGTTGTCCTAGATTGTCGTCTTCGTCGAAATATGTAAACGACACGTAGGCGCTATGTTTCGCCAAATTGAGACAGTGTTGGGAGTGTGTCAATTTGGCGGTTTAAATATATGAACACTTAATGTTAGGTAAGGTAAAAATTATTTCACAAATGCCGGCCATTGAATTGATTGATCCAAACGGTCAATGAATCAACTGGTCAAAACAGTTTCATCATATACTAATGGACCTCAGGCACCGGTTAAACTGGAATGACCTGACATAATTTTTTTTTTTAAATCTTATACTTTCCTAAGAATGTCATAAACATAACATTTTTCCGTTGCTTTCCAATACATTTTTGAGAAATTCTACCATAGTTGAAAATATTTTCAACTATGGTAGTTGAAATGTATATCTACCCTTAATTTTATCATTAAAAAATAAAATTAATATATATATTCACCATAGGACTAGTTACAATAAGTAAAACTATATGTTAAGTTATAATTTTTTACGAAATTGAATATTTTTAAGGGAATTCTACCATAATTGACTTTCTTTCAACTATCGTAGTTGAAAAGTGAAAATGTCATTAACTTTACCATAAAAATTCAAAATCAATGTAGGTTGTTCAAAGTAACTTGTTATAATAATTAACCATGTTTAGGAGGATATAAATCTTTTTAACAAATATAATTTGTTTTTGATAAATGAATGATATAAAATTTTCAATTACCATAGTTGAAATTTCAACTATGGTAGAATTTTCATACATTTTTTTACCAAACAACCCAACATAAAAGATATGAATTTTTGAAAATTCTACCATAATTGAATTTTTTTTTTCAACTATAGTAGTTGAAAGTTTCATAATCATAATTTATCAAAAATAAATCACATATATTAAAAATATTTATGTCTAATTAAATAGAATTAACTGTTGTAATAAGTTACTTTAATCAATATATTTTAATTTTGATTTTTTATAATAGAATTAATGATACTTACACTTTTCAACTATGACAGATGAAAAAAATAATTTTGGTAGAATATCCTTCAAATATTAAATTTTGTAAAAAATTATATCTCAACAAATAGGATTACTTACTGTAACAAGTTCTTTAATAAATATATAATAATTTTAATTTTCTTAAATATATATTTTAAGGTAATTATATATTTCAATTATTATAGTTGAAAAAAAATTCAACTATAATAGAATTTAAGTGTGGAATAGCGTCAATGTGTAATAGGGTTAAAGGATTATCTAAAAAAAGGAAAAAAGTGGTATTGCCTAGGGGTGGGCACCATAAACCTAAACCGCAAATTGAACCGCAAAACCGCATAAACCAAACCGCAAAATGCGGTTAACCGAATTGATTTTTACATAAAAACGGTTTAGGTTAACCAAACCGCTATAAGCGGTTTAGGTTTAGGTTTTGGATTTTCATGAATTTATTAGTAATATGAATTTAATTTAACCACGTATCGTCGTATAGGAATATGAATTTATTAGTAATATGATTTCATTTATTTGCATAAATGATATTGTAAATTTTCAGGAAATCAGTTAATCATAAACCGTGTATATTATTAATCGGGTAAATTTTCAGATCTTAAAAGTCGTTAACCGGCACCGCTTCTAAATTGCGGTTTCAAGGTTTGGTTTAGGTTTCCAAATTTCAAAAGCGGTTAACCTCAAAGCGGTTAACCGCATATTGCGGTTGCGGTTTAGGTTTTCAAAATCCAAAAACCTCAAAAGCGGTTAACCGCATATGCGGTTAACCTGTTATGCCCACCCCTAGTACTGCCACTCTGCCAGTAGGTTAGAGGCATAGGAAGACAATCAGACCAGAGGATTAAAATTATAAAAAAAAAAAAAGTGTACAAGGTAGTAGGTTAAACTTGTCTATTCATTTTTTCCCCAGAAAAAAGAGTATATCTCATCAGTCCACACTTGAAAAATTACTGCATTCTTTTATTATGCAGATACGGATATTGGATTCTAATAATCTTTACTTTTGCAAATTGGACGACAATAATCACTAGTTTCAATTTGTATTCTGATGGTCCAAAAAAAAAATTATTGTAGTGGGACATAATCGAGTGTATACCTAAATATCATAGATTTTGTGTTGCATTTGAATCAAAACTTTGTATGACACTTTACCACGATTTTTAATGAATTTACAGCATTTCTCCCAATTTTTTTCAATTTTTTATGATTTTTTCAATTTTATTTCTTTTAAAAAATCATAATAATTGCTCGAAATATCAAAAAGATAATTTAATAAATGTTTTAGGAACTACACTTCATTATTTATCTGGGGACAAGAACGAAAAAAACAAAAACAATATGGAGAAGGCATGAAAAAAATTAAAAAAAATGTGGTGATGTGGTACCACTACAATATAATTTTATTTTTATTTGGACCACCAAAATACGAATTTAAAGTAGGGATTATTGTCATGCAATTTGTAAAAGTAGGGATTATTAGAATCCAATTTTCCATGCAGATAACCTCATTGAGTCATTGTAATTTGTAACCGCATCCTTCTTCCCCAAACAACTCTCCATTTTTCCCCACAACAGTAAAGTAAAGAACTTGAGAGGAAAGGAGGCGGCAACCAACGGGGTAGATAGAGACCCAATACGGTGAGAAAAATAAATCAAATCGATTGAGCCCAATTCAAGTTGACCGGTTATTCCGGGTTTTGGGAGGTGGAACCCACCCAACGTGCTAAACTAAAAACCAAATTGACCAGACCACCAGTTTCCGGGAGTAACGGGCCCGTTGGTTTCAACAATATAGCCCATAGGGGTTCCTCAAGAAATTGAGCCTGAAGCCACAGAATTCAGCAAGCCTCCATCTTCTACGCTAATACCACCAGTAAATGCACCACCGTTGCATTTTGTTACATGGACCACATTCTTTTTTCTTTTTTTGACATGGACCGTATTATTTCAATCCACGCGCACATTCTGGAGCACGCAAAAGAAAATTTAAGACAGAAAAAAGAAAACAAGGGCTCTCAGAAAAGATAAAGCTCATAAGAGAGACTATGGCAATCTAGAAAAATTCATACAAAGACAGATTAATAAAAGAATGCCCGACTAGGTATCACAATTTGATCATAGAAACCAATAACCGTCAGCCAAAAGACTAATTTCCAAACATGTTTATTCAGCACAGCAGCTTACGCAGCCAACTGGCTACTACAGCTTCCAACTGCGGGGATGTCCTCTTTCCTATTTCTCTGTGTGCCAAGAAGGGCCTCATTGCAACATAATTTAAGTTTCAGCAAAGGATGACATTTCAAAACATGCTCGAGTAAATTCAGAGGATGTAAAGCTGTCTCCAGAAATGTCACTGGGATGGGAGTGTGTCAGAAGAATTGATGTGGCCAGAAGCACGCAGAAATACACTCCACAAGCGGCATCGCTTCCCTTATTGCTTGGCCACGAGGCCACCTGACGCTTCCATAAAGTTAGGGAGGTCCCACATCTCAGCTTTACAGACGAGAAATCAGAGATACTTGACCATGCCTCGGCCCTCCACACTCACTTTGGTAGCTTGAAGCTTCTTCTTCTTTGTTGCTTTTAGTTGCTGCAGCTTCTTATTCATCTGTCATAAACCAAACAACTTCATAAGAAGGTTAAAATTCACAACTACTTCAACAATCCTTATCAAGACCACCTCTGGAGTCTTTGCACTTCCATGAATCAGAATTCATCAATCTACTGGGAGTCATAGCTCAATTAGACTTCAACTCTCCATGTTAGAAAGCATCGCAAAAACAAACCAGAAGTCTCACACAACAGCCGAGCAAGCAATTGATAATCATTTAGCTTCAAGCATATCTGTGATCTGCCACTTCTCATCATATATGATCTGCAACCAATATTGATCTCTTGTCTGGAACTTTGTACCAAGTAATCATGGCTCATGAGGCGCAAAATTTTTAAACTTGACACTTTCCCTATCTTGGAATCCTATTCGACAATGCTGGCACCCTTTTAGGTTTTTCAATATACTATCATGTAATTTGACACTTTCCGTATCTTGGAATCCTATTCGACAATGCTGGCACCCTTTAGGGTTTCCAATATACTATCATGTAAAAAGAAAAACAAAAGGCCAAGAAAAGAGTTATGATCCTTGAACCCTGATGAGTTTCTTTGCTCTTCTACAATGACAATATATGACCAAATTGCTGTCACCTACATCTCTTTTTAACATATACTCACAAAGACCAACTCTTGGACACTCTGGTTTTGCACAACTTACCTTCATACGTCGTTCATCCTGTTGCATTTGTTTGGCCCGGGCTCTTATCTCATCTGGGTCAATCTTGGATTGAGGTCGAACCACAAAGTCCATTGGCGTTGCTTCCGGCCTTGAGGCATGCAGCCTAGAAGCAGATTCACCAGACTTCCGCTCCCTAAAAACCAGATAATTAGAGACCGACCACAACAGAAATCCTAATACCAGAATTACCACCAAGTAATGCAACTTACGATGAGAATTCACTCAAATCAAGATCATCATCTTTAGATGCCATCCCTGAAGCTCTGTTCGCTGGCCTGAAAAATAACTTAAAAGGAATTAACCAAAGCAGCACAATTGAAAAGCCAGGGCGTGATATTGAAAAAGACACAAGCTGTCTTTTGGGGGTTTAAACAAAGATATTGGGCTAAATATTGTCTTACGCACTTCTTCACAGGTGGCCGCCTGTAAATCCTTTCTTCATCAGCATTTCTCATGTCCTCAAACCTTGTACTCTTGTTGAAAATTGGACGGCTCTACATGAATCAGAAGAACAGTTAAATCAGATAGTACAGTAAGCTTTAAAGGCAAAAATGCAATTAATATGAGGCAACTCTTTATTTGCGTAATTAAAATATGAATTAAAGGACACCAAAGGGATGTCACCCACAAAACAAAAGGACACTTCAACGAAAATACAAAAAGCCTCAACCCCTTAAGCTCTCTACAGTAAAACTATCCACAAAGTCCAAAATTAACTCTTCACCATGATGAAAACCTTGACACCAACCGCACAAAGTTCTCAAAAAATAAAGTTAGGAGTCATTAAGCGTTCTAGTTTTGTCCTTAAAAATTCTTGAAATTTCTTTCCTTCCAAGTGCATCACCAAATAGTCAAAGGGATCAACTTCCACACTTTAAGAACCCAACTTTTCTTCAATGTCCTTCTGCATGCCACCAAGACATTTCTTAGACCTAGACCTCATCAATGCAAACGCCAAATGCCAAAGTGTGGAGACCCAACAACAACAATGAATAAATAGGTGGTTAATGTTCCCTTTCCTCCTCTCCACACAAAGAGCACCTGCTAGCCGTTACAAAGTTTCTCCTAAGATATGCACGATAGCCTTCTATCTATTGACATAGGAAATCAAAAGAACTAAATTGAGGTTGACCTGAATAAATGGGTGGCAACTGGCAACAGTACCCACACAAAAAGAGGGGTTTGTGCATATGCACATTCATCCCCAATTCCCAACGCCAAATAGAAAATAGAGAGGAATAGTTTTGGGCACCAGGTGACAATATTTGCATTATCTCCTTCAAGTCCACATAATGAAGATATTTGCCACCCCACGCCCTAACATATGCAATAATCATACTGATATAGTTCAAATAACAAATCCAGCTTTCGACCCTCAAGAATCTAAGGTTTCTTGTGAAGCAACCTTTCTCAATGGGGGGTCTTCATGTGAGAGATTTATGTGTTTGTAATGTGGCTCTTCTCGGGAAGTGGTTGTGGAATTCATGAATGAGAAGGGTAAACACTGTACAAAGGTAATTGCGATCAAATATAGTGAACTGGGCTTTGCGTGGGTACCCTCAATACCCAACTATTCATCTGATTTGTTAAAGGTTGAGACCGCTTCCATCCACATGTTTCTTTTGGTGTGGTGATGGTTCTACCATTTCCTTTTGGCATGATCGTTTGTGCTTCTGGGCTCCTTTAAAAGATCTCTTCCCTGCTTTCTATGTTCTTGTAGTGGATAGAAATGCTTTTGCTGCAAATTCTTGGCAGCAATCTTTAGGTGTAATGTCCGGTCCCTTATTTTTGTTCAGGATGGGTTTACTCATGAATTAGTTTGAAAAAGCGTGCCCCGAGGCGCAAAAAAACCCAAAAAAAAGCAAAGGGCGCACCCCTTCATGCTTTTTTACATCGAATCCCTGTCCTGTGCCAAAAGCCCGGGTTTTTGGGGCTTTTTTTTTGCGCTTTTTAGCAGGGCACAGGGCGCAAAGCTCATGGACATTTTGCACCATGAATTGATGTTGCTTTCTCTCACCTCCAGATAAGTCTATTTTTGTCCTCACCCACTCTTCTCTTTTTTCTGAGTTCCTCTTCTGAGTTCCTCTCTTCTCTTTTTTCTTCCTTGGTAGACTTCTTTGTTAACCACGTCTCTATCTTTTGTTGCTAATTAATATCTAAACTTCCTTCTCTATTTTTTCTCGGTTTCTAATCTCGTGCCCCATGTAGGAAAGACCGCGCCCACACACTAAGCCCCAAGAGCCTTTGCGCTGCTCGCTCTATTAATCTAAGATTGATGAAGGCTATTTGGTTAGTTTTTTTCAATGCCCTTAGTGACACCAATTTGGGTGGTGAGATGGGTTTTGACCGGACCTATTCCATCTATCATTATATGGAAGTCTTTTGCCACTTTCTTTGCGAAGCCACACATGAGAGCATCTTGACTTGTGGTAATTTACAAGATTGGGGGGGGGGGGGGGGGGGGGTGGCTAATAGGTGCAACATTTGCAAGAAGGATCTTGAATCTCCAAATCATATGTTGCTTCATTGTGACTTCGCTAGATGCCTAGATCTCTTTGAGCTTTAGCCTATAGTTGTTTTGGTGTTTCTTGGGTTGTATCCTACTTAATTAGGAGTCCATCTTCCATGTTGGGAGAGTTCCTTTGGCAAGAAACCCAAGAAGAAAGCTTTGGTTATACCACGTGTGATTTTTGGGGTTATCTAGAAAGAAAGGAACCGAAGGATTTTTGAGGTTGGAATCCTTCTTCAGAGATTAAAGACAATTTTCTCAAGTCTTTCTTCTTTTGGATGAATGGTAAGTTCAACTCTTCCTATTTTGATGTGGTAGATTTTGTGGATAGGTTGTCTTTTCGTTGTATATAACTTTGTATGGTGCTAGTTGAGCATAAGTTCTTTTAATTCTATTATTAATGTATATCTTTTTCCAATCACAAAACAAAAGAATCTAAGATTTCTTCAGGGGACAAAGCCTACTCTGGCCCAATGTACTGAAAACATTCCCATCAAGGAAACGTAAGCATAAGAAATTAACAGAAAAGATATAGCACAGCAACAGCATTGCGCCCACTCATGCTAGACTTGTCCATTCCTCAACATCAACACTTGAACACCATGAACAACTAGCCTGTAACCTTCATTGAAGTAATATAGAACTACCCACAACTTTTGTGCACATAACAATTGTTGCCCACATAGCCCCATAAGATCAAGGGAATAGCTAATTAACCGACAATGCAGTTTTCCAACAGCTAAACTTCACCATCTCATCTCTACCATCCTTAGTCCTTCCTAGAGTAGGAGGTGGATGAGAAGCATGCATAGCATCAACTACCCACCACAAACCCGACACAGAAAAAACCTAGGCCTGAGCATTAAGCACAAGCCACCCTCTGTCCATAGCCACCATCTACATTCTACAACCTGCCTGTAATGCACATTAAGATACAATCAGCAAGGCCAAAGGTCAGATTCTGCGAACCTGAATAAAGAGCCGTGTTCCCTAGAGATCATTAGGCAGAGCAGGCTTTGGTTTAAATGAAGTAACTAGCATTGTATATCCCGTGCGATACATGGGAAATTTTTCAGTATTTATATGCAATTTTTTTTGGAGGAGCTTTATAATAATTATCAATTATAATTATAATTAGAAATTAATGAAAACAATTATACAAAAATCGTACTATCATTATTTTTGTATTTGTTTCGTACAAATTGTCTTCAAAATTAATTTACATAATATAGTAGTAAAGGATACTAAAATCTATATTTATTTTAATATTGTCTTAATTACATATAATAAAGAATAATAGTAATTTTTATTATTCAATTTAAATAAATCATTTTCAACCCTCATACAATGAGTGTTAATATTAATTTTGGGTTTTAATACTATCATACAATCAGTTTTGAGTTGTTTTTGAAATGTAACCCTCAGTGGATAGTTATTTCTTTTTCTTTGAAATTCAATGTAATTATAATGTGCCATTGAGTAATACTTGAGATGGGTTAGGTGAATAGGTGATTTAATATAATTAATAATCTTGTGTAATAAATGAGTTTTTTCATGAGCATGCCACATGTCAAATGTACGCCACATGGCACTTGTAGATTACTTTCATTTTGTTTTAATATATGTAATAGAAGATGAGTAATGACAATGTTAGAGGTGTATACAGAGGGAAGATCTGATGAAGATAGTTGACTAAGATAACAAGAGAAGCTACCGGCCAGCCAGCTGATAAGGAAGTTAAATGTTTATTCCTGCGTTACAGTTCAGAACAAAAGTTTTGAAAAGTAATGTAAGCACAGGTTCACAATAGCGATAGCTAAATTTTAAGAAAATGGGATTAGATTACAGACGTAGACTGAACCAAAACAGACAGAAATAGGCTGGGTTAAAGCATCGATAGTAGCCGATAATAGAGAAATGGAATCGAAGTCCTTAATGATATGGGGAATAAGATGGGATGCCTTAAAATCACCAACCAAATCAGTAGAGTGATATACTGACAGCCCAAATTTGCTTTAGGGAAACTAACAAACCACATATACCCACACTGCTGCCAATCGATCTATGGTACTAGTGACCATCAGTCACAAAACAGGTCCAGATCAGCTTCTTACATTTGCAACATTCATGATTGCGTGTTTTTTTTTTTTAAGGAATATACACGATTACATGTTTAGAGGATGGTGTTTGCCCCTCCAGGATCATATGGAAGTCTTTTTCCCCTCTTAAAGTTTCTTTTTTGGCTCTCTCTCTTTTTTTGGGGGGAAGCAAAACATGGGAATATTTTGACCTATGATAATTTACAAACAAAAGGTAAAGACCTTGGTCAATAGGTGTTTTACGTGCAAGGGGAATTTTGAGTCACCAGATCATTTGTTGCTTCCCTGCCACTATGCCAGGCCTCTTTGGGCTAGAGCCTTTGGTTGCCTAGGGGTTTCTTGGGTTGCTTATACTTAAGTCAAAAGCTATCTACTGCTTGTAGAGTTTATTGCTTGTCTTTGGCAGAAAACCGAAGGTCATGGTTGTACCACATGCAGCTTGATAGAATATTTGGAGAAAAGGGGTTTCTTGGGTTGCTTATACTTTAGTCAAAAGCTATCTACTGCTTGTAGAGTTTATTGCTTGTCTTTGGCAGAAAACCGAAGGTCATGGTTGTACCACATGCAGCTTGATAGAATATTTGGAGAAAGAGGAACTTAAAGAGTTTCTTTGGGGGGACGTGGAACTTCTCCACAACGCTAAGAAAAATTCATCAAGACTCTTCACTTTTTGGATAGCAAGAAATATAGTTCTAACACCTTTGATGTGGGTGACTCTGTGGATAGCCTTCATTTTGGATGTACATAATTTTGTAGAATGTTAACCTTGCATCCAATCATTTGATCAAATTTATATAAATATAACTTTTCCTATAAAATGCCCTTTTCCCAATTCTACCATCCAAAAAATCACATTCTAAACAGCGAACTAACAAATTCTCCTACGCAACAATTTTTCACCACATACCATCTATTTACAAAAAGAAACCTACACATCATGAAGGGCAACACGACGATAAGAACGCAGGGTAAAACCTGATTTGAGTATTGAAGTCATTTCACCAGTAGAAGTTTCAGAAACTTCAACAGCAAACTTACCTAATTTATCCTTTCTTCTTTTTTTAATGGCTTGTGTTGTCAGAAGCTACGTTACCTGGACTCAGCTATTAGGGCTGCCGTACCAGGGTCGACACGGCACGACTCAGATCCTGACACGGGACCCGTGGCAGACCTGGACAGAATTGCAGGACATGGCCATGAACGAACCGTAGTCAGCGACAAATCCTAGATCAAACAATTGGATAACCAATTGATGGGTATTCGGGGTGGTAGTTGGGGGCTTTTGGTCGAATGGACGACAAGACTCCACCGGTGGGTTTTCTCCGATCAGAAGTCACCGGTATCTGGTCACCGGTGAGAGACAGGAGAGAGGAGAGAGGTGAGAGGAGAGAGAGGGAGCAGACGTTTCATTTTGTACTGTGTTTTTTTGGAGAGAGGAGTGAGGGGGAGGGGAGGCGGGAAGAGCCACAGGCCCACAACACATACATTGAAAGTTGGGCTTAGGGTTTCTTTTGGATCATTTCTGCTTTCTTATTTCGATTATTTTAAAACTAAAGTGGTAGTAATTTTTTTGGACTTTTTAATAATGGAGCTGAACATATTCTCTGTATGGGCCAAATCAATTTAAGTTAAAGTATCCTTGGGTTCAATTTAAAGATGCCTTTCAAAAATAATACGAAATATTTCACTTCTAATATAATTAAATATGTTATGCAACTAAGAGGTCGTGTTTCCCCTGCTGTGTCGGACCCTTGGATACCGTGTCCCCTTGTCCTTAATTTTTAGGGATGCCATGTCGGACCCTTGGATCCGTGTCCGGGTTGGACACCCGTGTCCCGAGTCCAGGTAACATAGGTCAGAAGTGTTTGTCATGTGGTAATATACAACACAAACAACACACTCAGTGTGGGTTCCACTTAGACAGGATTGGCAGCCTTACCTCAACATACGTTTCCGTTTGTTGAGAGACACCATGAGGTAATATAGAGTACCAAATATTATGTGAAAACCTACCCACTTGTCAACCAAATCCTTTGCTAGCTTCCTGTTTGCTGTTGTTTCTTCGTCAGATCGGGACAAAAACATAATGACCTGCACATAAATGCAGTAACTGAGTCCCGATTCTATCCTTTATAATTAAAAGCAATATTATGATGATTAAGTCACAAGCTTCAAACCTTCCCAAGTCCACTCTTCTTCAACTGCTCTCTTCTATCATACTGGTCTAAGTCAATCGGAAACTACATAAAAGAGCATTCAAGTGGGGTCAACATAACGATTCAGCAATAACTGCAAAAGAATGAAGAAATTTGATTGTTGTATTACATCAGTCAAGATCCTCAATATTGCTTCTCGGACATTGATATTAGGAAGGCTTCCATCAGGAAGAGGCTCAAGCCAATTTTTTAACAATGTCAAGACTCCGTGATCTAGGAACTCATGTTGGAGCTGTTTCCTGAATCAACAATCATCATAAAGCAAAATAGATAGGCATTACTAACACCTCCAGACATGCAGAACAAAAGTGAGAAGCTAAGAAAGGAAGTGGGGGGGGGGGGGGGATGACAAGACTGTATCCTACTTGGAAAGAGCCTCGATGAGAAGAGGAAGCTTCTTGAGCTTATTGATGGCAGGTTTCCCATGTGAATTCAAATCTGCATCTTCTTCGGCAACAAGTTCAAGCTCAGCCATTGTTCGTTCCACTAAATATGCAATTTCACCCGCACTTTTCTCATTTTTCTTCTTCTTCTTGCCCGGCTTAAAAAGGTCCTTAATTTCATCATCCTCCTCACCCTCCTCTGCCTGTCACAACCAAGAACATCAACTTCTGGTCAGTCTCTTTGAGAAGACAAAAACACAAGAACATACAATAAAATCAGCTCCAGAAAGTAGAAAAGCATCAGATTTCTACTGATACGTACGGCTGGATGAAGCAAAACCATAACAAAGGAAATGTTCTGCAATTCTACTAGATCTCCAACAACTAATCTAAGCAAAATGCAATATTATACAAACAAACATACCACTAAACCTTAATACCAACAATGTACCTGAGCAAATCGACTGGGAGATCCTCCATGGTCATCTTCATACCTGTCAGCGGGGTCCACACCGGTGTCATCTATAAAATTATCATCATCCATAGTCCTCATACCCTCTCGATCATCCTGGCGATTAAAGAACCACATATAAACATTGAACCAGAGAATGAAAACAAGAAAAAGAAAAATAATGACCAAATCCTTCAATGAAATCTAAAGCAATAATAGCAGTGCCTCACAAGCTAGAAAGTTCTAAACTTTCTGTGAGATGATAACGCTCAGAATACCTGAATTTGCTACTCTAAGCAGAAAAAGCCCACAGACCCCACACCCAAAAGAAAGTTACAAAGAGTACAAAAAGATTGAGAAGCAACACAATTCTACTAAAAAAAGCCCAGATGGACGTCAACCTTGACAACGGAACATAGCAAAACATATACATTCCAACAGAACACCAGAACTTAACCAAATGATCCTGAGAGTTTTTGCCAACTATCTTCACGAATTTTGAAGTCAACAAATCTGTTGGACGTGTTCCCTTACAGGCTTGATAACCGTTAGCAAAAGTAGTTGAACTATCAGTTTGAGGTCATTAGCATCAGCATAATCCAAAAGTCCAGAGAATCTTTGAACTACAAAATCCACTAATTTAGAAGCATTGCTAAAAGAAACAAGCAGACAAAGTTTGAGATGACAAGTAAATAAATTAGAATTAATCAAGAAATCTAAAAAAAACAGAAGAATAGTGAGAAAGTGAAAGTGGATGAAAAGCCAAATATGGAATGGGATAGGCAGCAAAATAATTGAAGAGTGGAAAGAATTAGGAAAAGACAAACCTCAGAATCGGCTCCAGCAATAGTATCCCACATCTCCTTCATCTCGGGATCAGCTTCATCACCACTACCCTTCTTCCTTCTCAAACTCAACTTGCCCTTCTGATGATGATCCCTATCACTGAATTTGTCTTTCCTGAATTTCTTCTCCTTCCTTTTTCTGTCTCCACCGTCCTTCATTAACCCCTTATTCTTCCTCTTCTTGGAGGACAAATCATCCTCAGGCATGGAACCATAGCCAGTCTCATCTTCCTCATCGGCGAAATCATTGAATTCAGGGGGCGCAGAGGCGCCAGCATCATCGCTTTTCTTGACAAGACGCTTCCGACCTTTACCCTTGGACTGCTGCCAATTCCCAGCGTCTTCTTCTTCTTCATCCGGAAAGTCAGGGATGTCATCATCGAGTAAGTCATCTTGAGGACGCTGCTGGGGATCGTCGTCGTCAGATTGGATGTCATCATAATCCATCAAAGGCGCCCCATCTTCATCGCGATACCTGCAAAATAATTTACAATCGGAGAAATAAACATTGTTCAGCGGTAAATTCAGGGACGAATTCGAAACCCTAATTTCGGCATATGACGACGAGAAAGAGAGAGAGAGAGAGAGAGAGAGAGAGAGTTACGGATCATCTTCGTAGGCCATTGCAGGGTGCAATTGGAGGTGGTATGGTACTGCCTGGATTCAGAGATGTGCACAGAAAAGAAAAAGTTTGGAATTTGAGGGAATTCTGGATGGAGTTGGTAGTTGGTTGGGACTGGGAGAAGAGAGACCCAAAGATAGACGCTCGGTACCCCCAGTTGAAGACGCGGAGTATATATAACATGACAATTTATTTTTCCTTTAATTTTTTATTATTTTATACAGCGGTCATCTATTTTAAAGTGACTTGTGGTTTTATCACAATTTATTAGGTTGTAACCAGGCCCGGTCCTGATATTTTCGGGGCCCCGGGCGATGTAGTAGACTAATTTGTTGATTGGGGCCCTTTAAAAAAAATTGTGTCCACCTTCATACTAAACAATGATACTAAAAATTTATGAAAATGCATACTCGTGAAAGGCTAATTTTTTCCCTTGATATTGATACAAAATATGGCTCTTTTATATCCAACAATGCATTGCAAAGGGAAAATTTGAAATTAATTAAAAATCAAATGAATTAATTAAAGAGAAAATTAATTAATTAGTAATTAAACAAAGATGTGGGCGATCCAATTCAAAAATCAAGCAACAAAGTATAACAATAAAACAAAGATGTGGACGATCCAATTTAAGATTGCTATCAGCAATTAATCACTGGTTCACCACAAATTTCTACTTTTTCACTTTGAAATTAGGGAATGATCAAATTCTTACTCTAAAATTGATTTTACAACTACAAATAGTACAAACCCAGCATAAACCATTAGATAAACCACGTCTCACAACCCACAACTTTCTTAGTTCTTACCTCCCCTTTTTTTTTATCATTAGTGGCCTAATCAAAATTAATTTGAGCAAAATATGTAACTGCTATATAGCACTAGCTGCACTACATTAATACCCAGTTGATAGAAAATGGGTAATATCCACAACACATATATAAAATGTTTCATCAAAAGCTACCCAAATCTCATCCATAGTACACTAGAAAAAGGGATTCAAATGAAACATTGAGCAAAGTCAAAAGTTACCCCAGTAGGCCTGCCCACTGTATTCAAGCAAAATTGATACAACTCATCAATACAACAGCCAATGGACTCTACTTTTACATACTACAAGACGAAGCCTTTCATCTTCTCAATAGAAGAGTCAATGACAAATGTGACAACTCAGGAATAGATTCAAAAGTATAAATATTGAAGCTCCATAATTCCCAAGTTATAAGAGATCAAAACCTAATTCAACTATATGTAACAATATGACAAAAAACTGCACAGAAACTATTCGATGAAATGCCAAGCCAAAAAAAAAGGCAGAAAACAAACCAGCTTTGACGGACGCGTCAGCCTGGGCAATGTTCGGGACCATGGCAGTCGACAGTGTTGGCGATGGGAGCATTAACAACCAAGCAGCCATGCTCGATCCCAACCACTGGACGACTCAAACACCTCCCTCAGTCGCCATGGCAGTGGAAGGTTAATTGTCTTTGAGAGACCGAGGAAGAGGAAAGGGCGAGACCGTAAGAGGGGCGGGGCCCCGTGTTTTTGACCGAGGAAGAGGAAGAGGAAAGGACGACTCAAACACCTCCCTCAGTCGCCATGGCTTCAATGGATATCCACGTTCGACTTCCTCAGTCAGTCAGTCTTATTTTTCTAAAATTGAAACATTGAAGCCGTGGGCCGGTGTTTTTGGCGGTGAATGCTGGGCCCATATGAGTGAATTAGGGGCCCTCAAAACTAAACCAAAGCATTGAGGTCGTATTTTTGGCGGTGAATGTTGGGCCCATAGGATTGAATCAGGGGCCCTCAAAACTAAACGAAAAATTGTTTAAAGTTATGGGCCCTGGGCGGTTGCCCCTTGGGCCTACCCCCAGGGCCGGGCCTGTTGTAACGCTCCCAGATTCATAATTATCATATCAAAACTAAACATTTTATAATTCAAGGATTAGCACAGCGGAATTTATAATCTGAAGACATTACCGTCGTCCATGATCATGGACAAGACTAACTAGACACTATTTAACTTAACATTCACAAAGTTAAAATGTATATTAATATACCTCACAACATGCATACCATACTAACTTAGGATCAACATATAACCCTTCCAAGACAATATATTACACCCAATACCTAGAGATCATATATCTTCAAGACTCTTATACATCAAGCTATCAAACATATACACCAAAGGTAAAAGATGACTTCCTTAATACAAAGGAATCTTTTGCTCTTCAATTTGACTCGACTTCTTACGGATTCTTGGCTTATCCACACTAGGGGCATCACCTAAAACAAAAACAGAAAACTTCGCAAATGAGTTGGCTAAACTCAGTACACATACCCCTACCGTGTAAACTTTCACAGTTCAATTTAGTTCGCGCCTTGCTAAATTCTTTTGAAAATGGAAAACACAAACAAGTCACAAAAACTCTTGAACAGCCAAAGAAAAAGATAAACATTAACATCATAAATATCGTCATCATCATCATCATCATCATAGATCTCGTCGTAAAAAGACCTCGTTGTAGACCTCGTCATAAATAGGCCTCGTTATAGACTTCATCATAAATAGACCTCGTTATAGACCTCATCATAGACACTGGCCAGGTCGCATGACAGATGCCCGTCGACATCAAAAGTACCTCAATGCGATTAGCACCATATAACAAGAGACCTCATCATTGGAAGAACAAAATCATAACCTTTCCTTGCGTTAAACATCAAGAAGCCATCAGCACAAAATATACAGCATAAAACATCATCATAACAACATCAACATAAAACATCCTTGGGAAAGGTAGGCAATATGCGTACCTGAACATCTGAAGCTTAAACACCAACTTGGACCCGCACGGACTTGATGATGGAAATCAGCCCACGCTTATTCCCCTGGGCCCAATCAAAAAGACCCAATTGAAGATCCATCATACATATAGGGTCCTTCATCAAAGGACCTCGTCCAATACAAGCCCAACAAGGAAGAATCGGATCATTTACAAAAGGTGGATTAAAGAAGGAGGATACAAAGTGGAATTACAAAGGCCTATTCATATAGTGTGCAGCTTATTCCAAGAGGATGTCCAAACATCCTAAAGATTGGGCTAATCCCCACGTCAGGCCCAAGGAGAGCACGTCCAAATTCAAGAAATACAAGTCCAATTTATTAATCTTGATTTTTGGATGTAATTTATTTAATTATAGTTTTAATAGTTTTGGTGTGTTTTAATATAATGTAAGATGACAAGTGATTTATAAACTTGATCATCCTAGGTTTACTATTTCGTGTGGTTTAGTAGGACTAGGTGTCACTTTTAAAGAATCCTAGAAAGATTTGGCTATTTTGTAACTAATCCAAATTGGATTAGGAAGCCAATAACAACTAGGATAAGGTTGGTTATAACCAACTCACCCTAGGATAAGGATTCTAATCCAAGGGAGAGTAGTATAGGGTGGCATGTAGAATAAGGAGTTCGAGTCCCTTAAGGATTCTCCTAGTATAAATAGGATTGTAAGCCTCTCAAGGCAAACAACACCTTTTGAATTATGAATACAATTAAGCTTTTAGCTTTCCCCCGAGTGTTTGGATAAACTCTCAACTCTTTTCTTCTATTGTATCTTGGCATGACACCCAAGTGGTTAGGAAGAGCTTGATCCTAGGTTGCGGTCTAGATCAAGTTAGCCCTAGGTTGTCTATCTTGTGGATTCAAGTTAGAAACCTAGTTCTATCCGTTCTTATCTTTCTGTCAATACAGTTAAGGTAATTACATTTTGAGCTTTTTGTCAATACAGTTAAGTCACAACCCAAACCTATCTCTTACCCCTTCAAACCACACGCCACTTCTCACCTCCTTCATCCCCACAAAACGTTCCACTCCCTCCTCTCACAAAATCACCTTCTCTCTTTTTTCTCTCTCCATAACAACTTTCCAACAAACTCTCTCTCTCCTCCAACAAACTTCATCCCTCTCTCCTCTCTCCCACATCACACGCCAACCTCCTCTCTCCCCCTCCAAATTCACGTCAACCCCCTCCATATTTCCATCCAAGAATCATTCATCCTTTCTCCTTTTTCCTGTTCAAGATTCACTCTCTCTTGAATCTTGAAACTACAAAAGCCCTCACGACAAAATAACCTCCACAAGTCCCTTTTCACGAGAATTACTTCCCTCTTTTCCACCCTAATCTCTTGAACCATCCCACTTCTCTGTTTGGTTACACGTGATGTTTCATGTATTATTGGATTAAGATTCTTTCTTGATCTGGTAATACATCACTTGAACAGGTGGGCGCAACGACCTTTTGAGAACTTTTAAGAAAGAACAACAACCATGAATTAGAACCTAACTTGATCTAGTAAACCCAAGTCATGAATGAGACTTAGTTTCAGAGTCTACATGTAAATATCTTTCAGTCTTTAGAAAGTCTCATACAAGGTCATGTCATATGTGAGTCTTTTCTTAAGTCAATATGTGTGTTTTGTATTTAGGAAGTCTACACCCGGGTCATGGGTGAGTCTTTGGTTTAGGTCATGGGTTCCTTGGTTAATGTGTTTTTGTCTTTTTTTTAGAAAGTCCAGTGTAAACCTAGGTCATGGGCGAGTCTTTGTTTTAAAGTCAGGATATGAGTGTCTTTTTCTTTAGAAAGTATCATATAAGGTCCCAGATGAATCTTTGTGTTAGTGTCTGCATATGAGTGTCTTTTTCTTTAGAAAGTATCATATAAGGTCTAGGATGAGTCTTTGTGTTAGTGTCTGCATGTAAGTGTCTTGCATTCTTTAGAAAGTCTCATATAGGTTCATAGGTCATGAAAACCTATGTCGTGGGTGAGTCTGTGTCTAGAGTCATCATGTAAATATCTGTCTTTTTTTTAGAAGTCTAATGTAAACCCATGTTATAAGTTAGGATTTCTGGGTCAGCATATAGGCATTTGCACTTTAGGAGGTCTCATATAGAATTTAGGACATGTAGACCCATGTCGCGGGTCAGTCTTTTCCTTGAGTCGGCATATAGAGGTCTTGCATCCTGGGAAGTCTCATGTAGGTCAGTTAGCGCGTTCAAACCCATGTCTTGGGTGAGTCTCTCCTGAGTCAGCATATAGGTGTTTTTCATTTTAGGAAGTTCATATAGGTCATTTAGGTCATGCGTGCATTAGGATGGTTTGTTTTCTTCTTTTGCCTAGTGTCAAGGTCAACGCCTGAGCTAACCATAAAGGGAATATTTGGATGACGGGAAATTTTGCAACTACCATAGATCCCGAGGGAACAACATGGAGAATTGTTAGACTTTGGAGCACATGATCCATTAAGGGAAACTGCCCCTACCGAAAGCAGCACAGAGGACCAGATATAACATGGATTCCCCATATGAGGACAAGGAGGGCACATCATCAAAGGAGCATTAGAAGTAGCGACAGTACTGGTTGTCAAGCATTTCATGCTCAGAGTCTGTTAGAGTCAGTTCTTCATTCATTTCTTGAATTCAGTTGCTCTTGTTGCTATGTGATCCAACAAAATTTCGTGCTTGTGTTTTTTACTTGAGTTGAGAAGTTCTCTCATCTATCCATCATCCATACAAACCAAGTCTGACAAATTTCATCTTCTCTTATCCTTCCATCTTTGTCATATACCTCGTTTTCATCCTTCAGTTTTCTTGAATCTAGGGTTAGAGAGATGAAGAGAGAATTTCGAAAAAAAAAGAGAAGTTCAAAAAAAAGTGAAAAACTATAGAGTGGCCGGTTTGAAAACCTCATTGATGCAAACCGGGCAAAAGGAGAGAATAAAAATTGATTGAGAGAAGTCAGCCTGCACTTTCCATCCAACAGGCTGAACAAAAGTAGAGAATGTCATCAGGAAAGACCAAGTCCAATAGTCTCTCGAAAAGTGAACGCTTCTCATTGGAAATGTCGCAGCTTAACCAAATGTGCCGAGGACAGGGGCCTTGAACCCAACCTTCATTTCACAACCCATATTACCCTCATCTTTTCATCCAATCCCGACTTACCACCTACCACTCACATCTTTGACCTCTCCATCAAACCTCAATCCTTTTCAAACCCTTAACCCAATCCAAAAGGTGTGTTATGGCCAAAGGAGAATAGGAGTCAACCCATGAAGAAGGAGTTTGAAAAAAAAAAAGAAAAAAAAAACATTAGCCTTGACCAACCTGGTCATTCCCCTCATGACCAATCCATATCTACCCCACTGCCAAAAGGTGTGTTGTGACTAATGTCATCAGAAAGGCGAACATGAGTCAATCCCATGGAGAAGAAAGTCGAAGAAAGAGAATGAAGCAAAGGAAAAAGTGAAAAAAAGGTGAAAAAAAGTGAAAGCAAAAAAAAAGAGCCAGAAAAATGGAGTTCAAAAAAAAAAAGAAGTTGAGAAGGAAATGAAACAAGAAAAAGGAAGAAAGAAAAAAGGGGGGGTTAGAGGAGAATAAGAAGTGAGAACGCGAAAATAAGAGTCATGCACACCTTACAAAATCTCGTCTCAAACCTTCACCTCACCTCAGCCTTCTAGAACCTTCACAAACCTTTCATCCATCCATAACCTGCATATGAACCCTCAAACCTTCATGACCATCTTTTTGAACCATTAAGCCTTCCTCGAGGCACTATCCATCAAAGTTGCGCTTAAAGAACTATGAGTGGCTTGATTCCACCTTGGATACATAGGAAAACCTCTTTGAGGCCCGACCGCTACAAGGAGCATCCTTTGTCCTCGAAATGTTGGTCTTTGAGAGAAGAAGCAAAAAAATAAATAAATAAATAAATCCAGCCTGAAAACCCATCATGGCAGGTCAGGCAAAAGGAGAGTGAGAGAATAAGAGAGGCTAGCCTGAAAACCCGCCAGGGCAGGTTAGGCAAAAGGAGAGTGAGAGAATAAGAGAAGCTAGCCTGAAAACCCGTCAGGGCAGGTTAGGCAAAAGGAGAGTAAATCCTGGATTTCATCATCATCAACCCTCCATCTTCCTTCCGTCAGACTTGGACATCATTCCATAATCATGTTCCAACCTTTTCCCAAGAGATGATGTCTTACCCCATTTGACCATCTCTTCACCTTTTCAGGGCACGATCATTCTTGAGTGTCTCCTTATCTCATTCATCAATAAAATCTCGTCTACCATCCCTTCACTAAACGTCTTCCAACCTTTTCTCAAGAGATGATATATATCTCATTTGACCATGTCTCCTCCCTTTTGGGACACGATCATTCTTAAGTGTCTCCACATCCCATTCATTAATAAACCATCATCCACCGTCTCCTTCCCCAAACATCTTCCAACCCCCTTTTTAGCCTTTTCATCCCATCTCACCCTTTGAGGACTTTTCAGCTCAGTCATTAGTGCAAATATGAGGCTCTGTTCTTAATGTCCACTCTTAAGCACGCCTAAGTGTGGCTTACTTCTTAGCAAGAGCAAAAGCCGTCCACATCAGATCAGCGGCTAACTGGCAACCACATGATCATGAACAAACTCAGAAACAAGCTACTCTAAACCGAGGGCTCGCGCTACCTTTGTGATATCGTTCAAGATATTTATCGGAGATAGCTTCAAAGAGGGATACTTACTCCCTATCCTACAAGGTCCTGCGTCTCCATTCTCATAGACGTCCTAGTAGTGGTCTCATCAAAAAAAAAAAAAAGAGAGAGAGAAAAAAAAAGAAGAAAAAAAAAGAAAGAAAAAAAGAGGAAAAGAGGGGCTAACTTGAAAACCCTTTGGGCAAGTTACGCAAAAGGAGAGTTTGAGACTCACTACTAAGGACTATGCCTCCTCCTATTCTATGGTCCCCATGCATCATCATCTCGTCAATCCACATCGAAACTGGGGGCTTGTAAATCTCCAAGGTGCTCTCCAAAGCAGGACAGTGTCATCAAGAGTCTACGCCAAACCGGGGGCTTGTCATACATCAGCATACATTTGCAAGCAATCAAAGTCATCTACATGATCATTCAAGAAGCACATTCTTTCAGGCCTGTTGCCTCCATCATCATTCCCTGTTCCATGGATCGAAACATTACTCATCCTTAATTTTCCTGAAATTCCTCACGAGTGGCCTTGATCCTTAGAAAGCATTGTCTTAGGAAGTCATGGTTTTAGGAAAGCATTGTCTTAGGAAGGCATTGTCTTAGAAAATCATTCTCCAAGAAAATCTTTGTCTTAGGGTGTGTTTGGTTGAGAGGAAATTGATTTCTGAGGAAATTATTTTCCATGAGAAATGGTTTTCCAAGGAAAATGGTTTTCCATGCCAAATTTTCCCTTGTTTGGTAAGAGATAAATTATTTTTTTAAAAATGATCATTTATGTCGATATAAGTAGCGATATATGTTACAAATGAAATTATTTGGAGCTCAAAATTCATATTTGAGCTTTTCTTAATCATTTCTATCGTGTTATAAAGTTTCGTGACAAACCGATAAAATTGAATTTTACTTTTAAGTTTCAGTCATATTTAACCGCAAAAAAATGTCTACAAAAGTGGCGATATATGTTACAAATGAAAATATTTGGAGCTCAAAATTCATATTTGAGCTTTTTTAATCATTTCCATCGTATTGTAAAGTTTCGTGACAAACTGAGAAAATTGAATTTTGCTCTTAAGTTTCAGTCATATTTAACCGCAAAAAAAATGTCGATAAAAGTGGCGATATATGTTACAAATAAAAATATTTAGAGCTCAAAATTTATATTTAAACTTTTCTTAGTTCATACTATCAAATCATAAAGTTTCGATTCAAACAGTTCAGTTTGAATTTTTAAAAGTTTTAGTCAGTTTTAGGGCAAAAACTTCTGATCTGATGTATATCGAGATAAATATTATCAAATAAAAATATTTTGAGCTAAGAATTTATATTTGAGGTTTTTTTAATCAATTCTATCGTGTTACAAAATTTCGAGCAAAACCGTTAATGTTAAATTTCGGCCTCAAATTTCAATTAGAGTTAGTAGTAAAAATCGACCCAACAATCAATGGTGGAAAATGATTTTTCTAGGTTGAACAAAGGAAGTCAATTTCCTTCCTTTAGAGGAAAATGATTTTCTTTGGAAATTATTTTCTAAACTTTGTTTGTACCAAACACTAGAAAATTGGGAAAATATTTTCTAAAAAAATGTTTTCCCCCCTACCAAACACACTCTAAATATAAAATCAGAGGGTTGTCTGCATGCATTGCATGTATAGATGCATAAAAGCATCATGTGTGTATCCTGTCTAAGCACAATAGTTGCATTGCATCCATAAGTCGTGTCAGGGCCTCATAGAGTCAGTGGTCGTACATTGAGTCAATTTGTCATGCATCAAGTCAGTTTGTCATGTATCGAGTCAGTTTATCGTACATAAATTCGATAGTCGTGCGTAAATGCATGAGTATATGAATGCTTGTGTCAAAAACAAAACAAAATTGCATTGTTTGTGCAATAGTTTAGTAGACTAGTTGCATGCAAACCCGCATATCTGAAAATGAAAAAAAAAAAGAAAAAGAAAGAAAGAAGATGAAGCAAGAAAGTGCCACATCATTGCTCCAGAACGCAATACTGGGGGCTGTTTAAGCCCATATGCTATCTCAATTAGACTGGTCGACATGGTTTCTAATCATCAAGAGCAAGATTAGAGAAATCTCTAATCACACTCTAGATGACTTCTATCTATCATTCGAAGCTTATCCTCTTGACGATCTGCCATGGACGCCACTGATATAATCATCCGCGTCGGGAAAATCCGATCTACCTCGAGAAAATCCGTTGGCCATCATCATCTACATCGGGAAAATCCGATCCGCCTCGGAAAAATCCGATCCGCCTCGGAAAAATCCGTTGGGCATCATCAACATCAGAAAATTTGATCTGCCTCGGGAAAGCCATTGGGCATCTTCAACCTCGGGAAAATCCGTTGGGCACCACCATCAACATCAGGAAAATCTGATCCGCCTCGGGAAAATCCGTTGGGCATCATCAACATCGGGAAAATCCGATCCGCCTCGGGAAAAGCCGTTGGGCATCTTCAACCTCGGAAAATCCGTTGGGCACCACCATCAACATCGGGAAAATCCGATAGGCATCATCGACACCTGGAAAAACTGGGACATCGACAGAAACAAAGGAGAAAGGGAGATAATCTGCGATCAATCTGCCAGACAGGGAGCCATCACTGACACCGGGTCGCCGCTAAAAGGCGCCATCATCATCCATCTTCCGGTTGCCACATAAAAGAGCACCGACATCATCCATCCTCCGGCCGCTACATAAAAGAGCGCTGACAGCATCCACCTTCCGGTCGCCACATAAAAGAGCACCAACAACATAATCCAAAGTTGCCGACCCAAAGCTTGTAGCCCAAGGGTTTCCGAGACTCATAACCCTCTCAGGTAAAAATTTGAACCAATAATCCATCTTACATTTCAGAAAAAGCTAATACTTGGTTTTCTTGTGATTTCCAGGTCGCCGTTAAAAGGGACCTTGCACCATTCGGTTGCCGCATAAAAGAGCACCATTTGCAGTCGTCCAATGGTTGCCACCTAAAGGCCTCCGACGACATCATCAGCAGCAATCATCCACGGTTGCCACCAAAAGGTTTCCGACGACGTCATCAACATCAGCAGCAGTCATCCAACAGTTGCCACCTAAAGGCCTCCGACGACATCATCAGCAGCAGTCGTCCAACGGTTGCCACTTAAAGGTTTTCAACGACATCATCAACATCAGCAGCAGTCGTCCAACGGTTGCCACCTAAAGGCCTCCGACGAACATCATCATCATCTGTAGTCATCCAACGGTTGCCGCCTAAAGGCCTCCGACGACATCATCAGCACCAATCGTCCAACGGTTACCACCTAAAGGTCTCCGACGACATCACCGACATCTTCAGTCGCCCAACGGTTGCCACCTAAACTCCGACGACATCATCAGACATCTTCAGTCGCCAGCGATTGCCACCTAAAGGCCTCCGACGACAGCGCCGACATCATCTGCCTTCCGGTCGCCACATAAAAGAGCACCGACAGCATCCATCTCCTGGCCACAAACATCAAGCAATCAGCATCTCAGGCTACTTTGACCTTCGTCTTATTCGGACTCGATCAAAGTGGGGGCTCTCGGTAGACACCGGATTTTACACCAGGACATGTGTACAAATCAAGAGCAACAAGAAAAGAGGCTAGAAGGAAAGCCAAGCCACTGGGCCACCATCAATCAAAAGCTATCAGGCCAACCCACAACAAAAAAAACCTTCAATTTCCACCATTTCCACATACATATGCCCACCATTTTGAATCCCATTTGTTCTACAAGTCTCTTTGGCTCTACTTTTGATAAGAGTAAAATACACATCATAAGATTTCCAACGCCTTTTGAATTGTCTCAATCGGAATTCGGATGAAAGAGTTATGGTCGTTCGAAGTTGCACTTAGCCAATGTCAAAACCCCTGCGGGTTTTAACAATTCTCAGGCCTAGAAATGTGGCCTAGCAAGCAACTCCGACCCAATCGAAGTGACGCATCGTTTTGGCCGGCCACGTCATCAATCCGTGTGGAGGATTTTATAACCCGCGGGGGTTTTAATTTCTGAGATTTTAGCGCCAATTTCTTCCCATGCAATCCCTTGATCATAGCCCACGTGAAGTTGACTTTTGCCTTGACTTTCTAAAACCCCCGGGGGTTTTGTGCTTGCATGGAGGAAAAGCATGATTGTTGGGGTATGTTCCCTCCATTTTCCCTCTAAAACCTCACCTCTCCACCTATAAATACCGCACTATTTTCACTCCTCAGGAATCAATTATTCTCACCAACTATACTCAAACTCTCTCAAAATTCCATCACCCATACTCTCCTTCTAACTCTTCCATAATCATTCTCATTTCATCATCATTCTCATACCACCATCCTAACCATTCCCATATTCATCTTTCCATCTAAGCCACAAATCAAGGTCAAGTCAAGACATAAATTCCATCTCATCCATTACCTTTAGACAAGGTTTGCACTTCGTTATTATCCTATTTAAATCATTGATTTATGCTTTGATTCCCTTATTTGTACATATTTTGTAAAGTAAACATTATGTTTTAATATTGCATGATCGGAATAATAACATCGTGAAATTCATTTAACTTCTCCCCGCTCTTTTTTCTTCTCAAGTTCGATTTTAGTAGTGTCTGTTTTCAAACAGGCAGATTCGAGAATTCTTATAATTCTCGAGTTCGTAACCTTACCCCCGAACTTAGAAATCGGGTTCATAGACCGGAGTCACTTTTATCATTTTATGGTTTGTCGATTTCCTTAAATCTGCTGGCGACTCTTTACCATTTTACAAACCCGTTTAATTATTTAGAATATTCGCTTTTACATAAAAATAATTTTTTTTTAAAAAAATAATTTAATTCATATCCATCATTAATTCAAGGCTAGGCCCGAGAGAAATGGACTAGAAATTGATAAAACTCGCGCGGGTTTTATCAATTTCAATCCATGTCTCTCTGGGTCAGGGAGGCAAGAGGGCCAGTCCAGAATTCATTAAAACCCCTGCGGGTTTTAATAGATTCTGGTGGCCCGCTTGTTCCTTCTTGGGCCTGAATTTGATGCTTGGGCCGGGATTAAATTATTATTAAAATATTTTGTGTAATTTCGAATAATTTAAATAATAAAAAATGGATTTATAAATAAATAAAGTTTCATCAACCCGAAAATGAATTTCGAAAATAAAAATATCCTTATTTAAGGATTAAGCAACCTTAGTCGGCTCCCGATCACCTAAGTAGCGCATCCGAAAACCGACACCCCTAAACGGGGGGCGATTTTCTGGGTCCTACACCCGCCTGGGGTGAAGAAGAGTCAATTGCATTGCTCGAAGTATATCTTAAGGCCAAAAGAGATGGTGTATTCCAAATTCATTTAAAGAAACATATAGTCGCCCAAATACGGAAGAGAGACTACCATCACTGCACCGCACATAGCTGCAAAAGTCGAATAACTAATTTAAAGGTTGTGTATAGAGCGTGGATAGTTTTGTCCTAGGGCATGACAGGAGTAGGGTATGGTAGAGGAAGAGGGTCAGTAGAACTTAACATTGGGCAAAAAAGAGCTTTCAACAGGGTAAGATTGTTATTGATTTTAGTACATGGCTTATTTATGTATACATTGTATGTTGTTTCAAATTGAGTTGCACATTTCTGATTGAATTTGTTATTTCTTTCAGTTGTACCCCCATTCCAAGTATCATTGTATAAGGGATGGAACGCCTCCACCTAGTCTGGAGTTAATGATTGAACTTTGGGGTGACAAAGTTGCAACCGGACAGCATGCAATGTCCCCATCATGCTTCAGCGATGGTAGTGGTGGTGGGGAAGGCACCTGGGCAAGAGGAGATGCGTGGCAGCATGGTGGTAGCAATAGGTCAGGTCATACAGGAACTCGCCGCGGTGAAGGGAGTTTCAGGAATCAAATGTCATCCTTCAGTGCGGAGATAGAAGAAGGGGAAGGTGATAGTGACAAAGCGACGCATGAAGATCATCTGGTCAGAGATGTGTCGAGGAGGTCTTGGGAGAGTAGGTCACCCCCAAGGGAAGCAGCAGTTGAGGGTTAGGATGAATGGGTTGGGGGTGGTTCAAAGCATCGAAGCACCGACGACGGGAAAGGGCATAAAAAGAGTGCAATCCAAAGACAGCATTGGTGGTTACGAAGAAAGACCAACGATTGGGAGCTTTGCACCGACACCACAGCAGCATCATCAAAGTGTGGCTAAGCCAGAACAAGTGACCTCTAACCTCCGAGTAATGTACACAACAATACAAAAGAGGTTGTTGGCCCACCCATGCTTCACCTCCAGGGGACCTCAGTTTATTCACCGGACCCTACGATACATCAAGCAAAACAACAAGATCGAAGAAGTGTACGATTATGCAGAAGAATTGTTGGAATATTGGGTCCAAGATGAGATTGTGGACAAGGGGAATACTGGTGGAAGTGGAGGTGGGGGCGGTGGTGGTCATTGACCCTAAATGTTGCAGGTTAGTATGTTGCTCTTATTATGTCTTATTGTTTATTTGTTACTATGATTTGCTGGTGATTGTTTTAGTATGTTTCTTTTTTCTATTGTTTAAAATAATGGTTGTGTTGTTTCTTTGGATGATATAAACATTCTTGTGATGTTGTATAATAATTGAGGTGTTTTAATCATATTTGTGTTTTGTTTAGACATGTTGAATCCAATATAACGATATTAATACACATTTCCTGTTGAAGAAGAGGACGAAGAACTGTTGGGGCTATTTTGGTCATGCCCTACGCAAAATGCAAGCCGAACAGAGACGACTCGGATTCACTCATCTTCCTCGTATTAGAGGCGGGGAAAGGGGTGATGAATTTATTCATCGGGTACTATATGGTAATAGGCCAGATCTTTCCCATAAGTTGTTTAGGCTTAACAGGGAAGCCTTCCAGTCATTACTCCATTTGTTACGCACAAAATCTAATATAACATAAGGACGAGAGTTGCACATGCCAGATATACTGGCAATGTCTCTGTACATATTTGCACGTGAAGCGTCGTACACCGACATCCACACTCGTTTCCACCGATCTAACTCTACTATATGTAACTACCATAATCAAGTAATAGACGCATTGTGCGAACTGGCAAAGGACATTATCAAGCAATATCGTAGCCAACATGAAGTACACCCTATGTTCAACATACCGGGAAATGAAGCGTTGTACCCATTGAGAGTTCGTTTCTATACCCTTTCAATTATATGTCTATGTCGTAATGTTTTCATGATATTAATGTTATAAAACCATAACAAATGTAATATGATTGAAACTTTCAATGCAGAATGCTATAGGAGCCCTAGATAGCACACTTATTAATGGCGTCATCAGTGACGAAGACGGGGATGCCTACTTTGACAGAGAGGGAAACAAAACGTTCAACGTCCTAGCTGTCGTGGACTTTGATGGACGGTTCGCGTTTGTCAATGCTGGTTGGGAAGGGAGTGCACAGGATGCCACAGTACTCCGGAATTCTGTTCACAACGAAGCTATGAACTTCCCCCACCCTGCGGAAGGTGTGTAAAATTCCTTTCTTTTTTCAATTAATTTCGAATAACGTCGTTACGACATATGAATGGTTACTAATTATTACAGGAAAATATTACTTGGTTGACTTGGGCTACCCTAACACGGAAGGATATCTAGCCCCCTTCAAAGGGGAACCATACCATCCGCCTCAGTTTCGACGGATGGCTCAAAGGGGGGGTTACAAATTTAACATACCAAGCCAACTACAACAAAAAGCACTCCAAATTGCGTGGAACAGTTGAGCAGGTTTTCGGGGAGATGAAGTCAACATGGCGTATTCTACGGAACATGCCTGAATGCGACATCGACAATCAAATCAAAATTATCTTCGCTGTTTGTACACTCCACAACTTCTTGAAACTGCATAAACTTGGATTACCTGTGATGCCATATAATTACGTTAATGAACCAGTGGTCCCCGTTGGAGAACATTCAACACGCTCCATGGATTTGTACCGAGAGTATATGGCGACTTCGGTTCACTTAATGACCGAAACCGAATAACCATTTTATGATCCCTTGGATAATCCCTTTTATGTTGATCATCATTAATTATGAATTTGTACCTGTTGGATTATGTACGCAACCTGTTATGCTAGCCTACTAATGTATTTATCTAATCGCATTTCAATCAATCAAGGATGAGACATCTTCAATTGTTAAATGCAATCAGACATTCATAACCGTTCTAAGTTTAAGGTCAACATACATTCATACATAGTTTTTTTCATCATCAACGGGCAAAAGAAAAAAAAACACATAAAAACGCCACATGTAAATAACAATCCCCACATAGCTATTGCCTCCCCATGTTTATAATCACAAACCCTTTTCTTCAACCTCCTGTTCTTGCCACGGAGTTCTTGCATCTCTAAGTCAATGTCACGAATTCTACATTGTAAACCCAATATATCTTCCTCTAACTTGTCCATTTTACGATTGACAGCAACCAATGTCGACGTTGTCGATTCGCAAACGACCTTCCCAAGCCACTTGAACTGTCCACAACTTTTCACAGTTCCAGCGTTGACGCATATTGCAAACCTCCTTCCAGGATTGCCAACCGTCCAAGACGTCTTTACTTGACAAAGCTGACCACATTTGCATTTGAATTGTTCATTCACATAGCATGGGCAGCTAAAGCATGCAGGTGAAAGTTCATTCAGACATACTCCGTAAACTTCACAACTGCATAGATTTGACAACATGTTCATTGCAAGCCAACATACGAACATTATTTGTAATAATCTATTTCCAAATCTAAACTATTGTGAAATACAAAGGTCGCTAATATGTGTAGTTGTTTGGGTTTGATACTTGGAACGAGGTTCAACAATGGAGGTTGGGGTCCTATAATACATTTGCATATCTTCTGTTCTATCTTCTTCTTCTTTTTTCTATTACCTTGTTATGTTAGTGCTTCCTACCCTAATCTTCAATTTCATTAATTGTTGAGATGATCAGATAGGATACAAAGAAAACCACTAAAAACATACACAGTCATTCCAATTGAACAGTCTGTTTTCTATGTTAGTGCTTCCTACCCTAATCTTCAATTTCATTGAAAGTTTAGAAACACAATTGTAATCATTCAAGAAACACACAACTGAAATAACAATGGATAATTTGACACAATCGACAAAACTACAACAGCCATAATATTCCATTCTTGTTGATTGGTAGCAAGATCCTTATGATGATGGGCCATTGTTGCCTACTAAGGGTTCTGTTGAGTTCAAGCACTTGCTTGGCAGTTTTAATAACATAGATTACCGACAACAATGAATTTTCTATCCACTTTACATTAAAATTTGACGCAATGAAGCATATTTTCCTCAGATTTAATCATATCAGGTATTCAAAACCCTAAACCATAAAAATTTGGCAGTGACCCAACTAGTTCGTATGAACAATGTTATTTAAATCGATGATCTAATTCCTCAAATTACTGAGCTAATTCATTAAATTTGACACTATAATTCCTCGAATTCGACAGTATACTTAAAACTAATTCCGTATAGTGGACAATTTCATCAAAATCAATCATATGAAGTGTAGAAACATCTTATCATAGATTAGTTATTTTCAATTTGGGCAATGTACAGAAGCGGGGAAGGAGAATCAACGGGTGTTTGAGACATCCTTAAAATCAACCATTTCTCATTGCGTTAGTAACAGCCTATGAACTCATTTCCATAACCTATTGCACAGAAGCTGGGAAGGAGAATCATCGGGTGTTTGTACATATATCGACTTCCTAACAGACTATGAATTGCAAATCAAAATGGTTTTCCAACTCATTAAACAATCGACGAGAATCAAATCCAAAATTGACTCACTCAACTACGAAATTTGGTTCTCACCATTCACATCTACAGACAAACGGGATGAAAGTTTACAAGATACATTACCTTCGCATAATTCTGGCTGGAAAAATAGAGATTCACTTTGGTCAACTATCAATACCACTGTCCCCGACGCCGGAGTTGCCTCTCTAGTGTCAATGTCATCGTCGCCTTCCTCTAGATCCACCAAAATCGACGGGCCTTCTGTTGTTATCCTCTCGTCGCCTTCCTCCAGATCCACCAAACTCGTCGGCCGTCTATTGTGCAGAGGGATAGGTTCTCTTTAGGGCCCTTCCTCTCCACCTCCGTCTTTACTTCTCTTCCTTCTTCTCAAATGGATAAACTCTGCCTCCAAAACTAAAGGTCAACTTCTCCAGCAAGCCAAACGCAGATGTAGGACCCAGGGAAAAGTGAGACCACTTTTCTCCGGGATGCGCTACTTAAACGATTGGGAGTCGACTAAGGTTGCTTAATCCTTAAATAAGGATATTTTTATTTATGAAATTCATTTTCGGGATGGTGAAATTTTATTTATTTTACAAATCCATTTTTTATTATTTAAATATTTGAAACTACGCAAGAAATATTTTAAACGTAGCTCAAAATTGGCCCAAACGATGATTCAGGCCGAGAAGGAAGCAATCGGGCCACAATGCAACAAAACTGCGCGGGTTTTGTTTGTTGTCACGTCCGCTTGCTTTCGCCAGAAACTGGATAAGAAATCATAAAACCCGTGCGGGTTTTATCATTTCATGACCCATTTTCTCTCGGTTTAAACTTTGAGTGAATTGGGAAATCTTAAGCCATTTTTAATTATTGTTAGCGCATATTCAAGTGTTTAAATAATTAAACGGATTGTAAAAAAAAAGTAAAGAGTCGCCAGCCGATTTAAGGAAACCAACAAACCATAAAATAAAATAACTCCGGTCTACGAAACCCGATTCTAAGTTCGGGGGTAAGGTTACAAATTCATGAATTATAAGAATTCTTGAATTCACCCGTTAGAAAACAGACTCTACTAAAATCGACATTAAATGAAAAAGAGCGGGGGGAAGTTTAATCAATTTTGCCATATTATATTCTTAACATGCAAGATAAAATGAATTTTTTTGTTTGAGTTTATAAAATATGCACATATAACCGAATTTAAAGTACAAATTATATGATTAAAACAACAATAAAGAAAGAAAATATAAAAAAGCGAACCTCTTTGATTTGGAAGCCCGAATGCGCCGTTTGAAGATCTTGACCTCGCCTCGACTTGATGGATGAAAAGAATGAAAGTGTGAGGGGAAAGAAAATGTGAGATATGGGAATTTGGTAGAGTGAGGGTATGATAATATGAGAATGCTTATAGAAAAAGTTTAAGAGAGTGTAGGGATAGAATTATGATGAGAGTATAATGAGGGTGGTTTATGAGAGTTGTCCCCCTCTTGAGTGGAAGAATGGAGGGGGTATTTATAGTTGGAGAGGGGTAGGTTTAGGAGAGAAAATCATGGGGGACACATCCCCATGATCATGCCATGCAATCACGTAGTCAAGGCTATGATCAAAACACACATGGGGCTAATATCAAGGGAGGGTGATCAATGTGATTTTTATATTCATCAGAAGTAATTTAAAAAAAGGTGTTAAAAATGATTTTGATAAATTTGGATTGGATTGGATTGGATTGAAAAGACTTTCCAATCCAAAGAACAGTTCTTTGGATTGGAAAGTCTTTTCAATCCAATCCAAATTTATCAAAATTTATCAAAATTCATCCAAATCTTACACAATTCTCAAAAAAAAGATACCAATTATAAAAATTCAATTTTAAATAATAAAAAATTTCATAAATTATTTTTCAGAAAAGAAGTTTAACACCTTTTTGAGAAAATTATGTTCATTTTTAATCACCTTGATCATTTTTAACACCTTTTTTGTGAATATATTTTCCAATCCAATCCAAACATATTCACAAAAAAGTGTTAAAAATGAACATAATTTTCTCAAACTATATTTTCATATTTTTATAATTTTTGGTAATTTTGGTAAGTTTTGGTAGATTTTGATAAGTTTCGATAGATTTTCGTAAATATTTGCTTTATCCTCAATTACCTCCCAACTTTACAGATAGAAGTAGAGTAAGGTTATATACATCTACCTCCCCATACCCTACTTGGTGGGAGCCTCATGCAATGGGTTGTCTTTAGAGCTAGAAAAGCCAAGTAGCAAATAAAACTAATTTGTACCTTAAGGCAAGTTGATCTTACAGCTTCTACAACATTAAATCCACTGAGCTAAGTGAAATATCACAAACAGTAATGAACTCATACTATAAGGTAAAATCACTAGTTGAAAGCCCCTGCTACTATGCATCTGTTATTATTCATTATATAACAACCACAACCTTCAAGAATCAACAAAAGAAGTTTTTCAATCCCTTTACCATCCAGCTTCAACACAATACCTGTTTGTCTTGAATCAAAGTACCGATTTGATTTCATAGTGACCATAGTACAAACTCCATTACCTTCATAGGTCAACCCCTAAAATCCCACTGTAAAGTAGGTTGGCAAAGTTTGATGTAGATCTCTCACCCTTGAACTAAAAATTCTCATGCTAATTTACTGAGCACTAATATTTGTCCAATTAGAGTATTGACTGAGTCAAAATGCTAATCGATACCCCAAATGCTACTACAGCACACAACAATCATTGTCTACCTGACCTTGTAAATTAGAGAAAATTAATTGGCAAAATCTCAATCCGGAACAACATCAATAAAATAGTGAAATTTGAATAGAGAGATTAGTATATAAGATATAATACATCAAAAAGACATACTTACCTGGACAGGGTCAATGGATAATCAAGAAGGCTCATCGCCAGGGTGCGTGATCTCCATTGCACTTGGGAGGTCCGCCTCCCAAGCATTTCCCCAATGTGGGAGCATGTACGTCATTATTTGTGGCAGCAGGGGTTTGCGTTCGCGCAGCCCCTAGCCTAGTCTTAGTTCTAACCTGTTTAGCTCTTTTTGGGCAATATGTAGTCCAAGTAGTTGCCTTCTAGGTCTGATCCTGTGCTGAGATGAATTCCTTACAACTAGCACAAGTTGGTTTGCGACAATGCATGAACAAAGGTTTAATAAAAACTACACACTGAAAAATCATTGGATAGATAACCAAACAACTCAATGATGTAATCTACCATACACTAATTTCCACTTATGAAGAAGAGCAAATAGACCAAATGTTTTTCGAACTGGTTTTGTTTTCAGCTTTCCAAAGGTGTTTTAGGTCCACCGAAATCAACTTCTTCTTGCACTTCCATGCATAAGGATAAGGTTTATGTACCTGCCAGGATTGACCACAATTTTGTACACATTCCCACACAAAAGCATCATCTCCACAGTTTTATAATACAACTAGTTGTAGAATAAAATTGGAGGCAAAGAATACTAATGGCTTAGAGCTTGAGAATTTTGAACCTGCCAAGAAACCAGAAATAGGGCAATTATAAAAGAAGCATGACTGAACATCAACCTCTAAAAGCAAAAACTTCCAACTTTCCATGGTTATCAATATCCACTGCAATGATTTCAGCACACAAAAGAGCAAACTTGCTAACTCCACATCCCCAACGTCCCGCAGATATATGAAACCTTGTAGAGCTTTGGCGTCAATGAATAATAGATAATGTTACCTTTATATCACCAAGTATTACACAAATCGAAATGAAACCAAACATAAAAGCCAATGGAAAGGGGATTTTATATTGTTATATGCTCAATATCCAAGTACGAAAAACAACAGAAAATTCACCTTGTACCTACATCTCCTACTGGTACACTTGAAAAGTTAACAAACAAACTGCTATCAACTATCAAGTACAAAGGATTACCTAATCTGTAATAAAGATTCACAATCCATTGGTTGAACTTTGCCAAACTTCAACAAGTTGCTCATCCTTTCTAGTGACAAACATCTTGTTTCCTCCAAAGCTCAAGTTAGTTATTCTGTTGTGAACCAAATTCTTAGTTCTCCCCATCAAGTTGTTCTTAAAGACTCTTCCACCAACCCCATCTTCACCAATCCATCCTGGACTAAACAAAATCTCCGACCACAACTCCAAACTTCCCCCTTTACTAACAAATACATTGTTCCCATTGCATTCTACCTTACAACCAAGGCCCTCTTTCCTTGTATTAGCTGATTTCACAGCATTACCCAAACAAACCCATTGGCTCTCAGGGCTCATATTTCTCAAATCAAGAAAGTAAACTTCCCCAGAGTTCACCCCTACTTTGAACAAAACAGACAATGAACTTGAAACAGCCACATCAGCGAAGCAATCTGCTTTCTCCTTCAATTCCCAAACCAATCTTCCAGACTTAACATCCCACAATTTGATGCTACCTACTACACCAGTAGGTCCACTGTGAGACCCAGATGCCATTAACAGGTTACAACTAGAAACCCAACTCAATTTTGTTGCTGGGATAGTGGCAGCATCAAATTCTGCACCGTAAATCTCGTTACGGGCAATCTCAACAACAGGCCTGAAATCATCCAACCTATCATAAATCATAATGGCATTTGAATTTCTCCGGCCTGATTCAAAACTAGTGAACAAGTACTCACTGGATGACCCAAGAGCTTGTACAGTTGAACTAGACCTAGTTGCATTCTCCCAATTCAAACTCTTCCTAACGAAACCATTTTGAAGATCAAGTATTTGCAACCCAGAAAAATCAGTAGCTCCAGCAGCAGATATCTCAGGTGAGAGAGCCAGCAGAGAATCAATGGCAGCAAATTCTGTCAAAATGGTAGTCTTACTTGTCAAAGACCAATCGAAAGATGTGATTTTGTTACCATGAGCAACATGAACAGAGCCAACCGACGTCGCAGAGATAGCAGATGGCGTGTCTCTTCCATTTAGTGGAAGATGCAAGGATCTGTCAAGATCAAGAGGTTCGAATAGAGATGGGTTGGAGAGAGAGTTGATCAATATGGGCTCAACACCATAGAATCGAGATTCGAAAATAATGTCTTGAAGGTCGAAATTTATGTAAGTAGAAGGGAGATTACCGGTTCGAAGAAGAGATAAAATGATGGAGAATAATTCAGGATCTCTATCGATGAAGGGAACATGTGGGTTGGAATTGGAAGGTTGAGAAATGGTGGAGAGGAATGAATTAGGACCAGCTAGGGTTAGGGTTTCTTGGGTAGTTTGGAAGATACGACCTCCAACATTGAGGGTCACAATGCTTGAATCTGAATTGGGTCTTACAAACCCAACACCAGTTGAAGGCCGCATCGCATTTCAGACGGGAGCATAAACTTGTAGTAAAAGTGTTGACACAAAATTGAACTTTAGATCTGACTCGATCAATCTACCAAACAGAGATACAGAAGCAGAAGCAGAAGCAGAAATACCTTCACCTCTTCAACCCCTTACTGGAGACTTTCAGCATTACCTTGGACCATCTAAAATTATCAAAATTACCATCATAGCGATTAAAATTATATTATAACTATGGGGTCCCCTCTATTTATCAAAATTTCATAAAATAAAGAGACCCCAGAGTCTTAAAATGATATGATACGAAATAAAAATAAAGGGGCCTCAAAATTAGTTTTTAAATTACAGGGTTCCCTTTATTTATCAAAAATTAAAACGATCACAACATAAATTCTATAATTAAATGAAACATGTGAAATGTTGTTCAAATAAAAATACATAAAATTAAAAATACATGTAGGTTAGGAGTTTAAGTGATAAACATACGAACTCATATTCTAATTCATGATAAATTTATTAGACATTGTAATTATAGTAATGTATATATATACTTTTAGCTTTGTACTATAATTATGAAAATACATTTTTTATTGTGTAATTACAACCAATGATAATTACGAAAATGTTGCCTTAATCATAATATCACCAATGCAAATCGATGACAAAGTTCTACTTATGCAGAGTTTGTTAAGGTTCTAGCAAAGTTGTTATTACGGCAGGATTGGCTAGAATTTTGGTAGACTTAATGTTATAGTGCGATATGCATATATTAATAGTGTGCTTATAAATTAGTGGTCGTAATAAAGAGATTTGATAATCAATTTACTTGGATTTTTAAAATAAAATATTTTTATGTTTAATTTTGATAAGTAAAACTGAAAGGGTGGGGCTTTAAATATCAAAAGATACAAAAAATGTGAATAAAACATTTTCTCTATACACTGATCACAATTTACACTGTACATCATGGTGGACCAACCTAGTCCACCACACATACTAAAATATATCAATTTTTAAGTGATGAACTTTTGTAAAAAAAAAATATTGATAATATTGCTAAATTTTACCATAATATTGACAAACTTACATTGAGTTTTATAATAAGTATTGATGAATTTATTTTGAAAATTTTAACACTTTGGTACATCTATGTAGGTACTATGTCATGGTGTACCATATAACAATCAATGATCTGATTGATGGAAGTCTGTGAATCACTATTTGTGTAATTAGGAGTCTCGTGGCATACAAATTAGTAAATTATAATCTAGTTAGACTGGGTGGAGATTCCAATTTCTATTTTGAACGATTTCAGCTACAGTGAGTCAGATATTCGATTAGAATGTGTAAGTTTTAACATGAAAATTAATTCTTAAATAAACCTCCGAAATTGAGGAAAAATTAGAATTATCTTTTTCTAATTCGCCGTGGAAATAAAATTGATATGCTTTCACCATTTGATGGAACCCTGCATAAATTTTTCTATTGTTGTTGTTATTATTATTATTATTATTATTATTATTATTATTATTACCACATACTACTACTACTATTGTTATATTTGAAAAGGAAATTAATTCTTAAATAAACATAAATTTAGGAAAAAGTTGGAATTAACATTGGATCATAATAATCCCAACCTTTACAAACAGGACAGCGATAATCCCTGCATTCGGTTTGTATTCTGGTGGTCCAAAAAAAAATTGTATTGTAATGGTATCAAATCCACCTCCACATTCTTTTTATTCTTTTTATACCTACCGCATATTGTTTTTTGTTTTTTCGTTCCTGCCCCCAAAAAGGTAATGAAATATAGTTACTAAAATAATTTTTAAATTATTTTTTTGAGACTGCGAGTAATTACTATGATTTTTTAAAAGGAATAAATGTGAAAAAATCGTGAAAAATTGAAAAAAAATTGGAAGAAATGTCGTAAATTCATTAAAAATCATGGTAAAGTATTATATTAAGTTTTGAATCAAATGCAACACAAAATCTATGATATTTAGAGTATACTCTCAAGTAAATTACATTTACCCTACTGATATTTGTGGTAATAATTTTTGTACACCCGACATTTGTGAAATAATTTTCACCTTACCTGACATTGAGTGATTTTTAGTGGTAAAATCTTGTCACTTCTCATCGGAAATGATGAAATACAATAATGCCCCTATATGGCTATATGAATGTATCATGTTGTCCATTAATATTGAGAAGGAAATGACTTAAATGATCCTTTCATCGTTTTATTTCCAATGAGAAGTGACCGGATTTTGCCACTAAAAATCACTTTTACTTAATGTCAGGTAGGGTGAAAATTATTTCACAAATGTCGGGTGTGCAAAAATTATTACCACAAATGTCAGGTAGGGTAAATTTAATTTTCGATGATGTCCCACTATAATACAATTTTTTTTAGACCATCAGAATACAAACCGAAAGTAAGGATTATCGTTATTTTGTAAAAGTTGGAATTATTATAATCCAATCTTTCTATCTTTTTTGTGATTGGATATGAAACCTAAAATTACTCCCCTTTTATTATTTAATGAGTCCCACATACTTTGTTATTATTATTATTATTATTATTATTATTATTATTATTATTATTATTATTATTATTATTATTATTACTACTACTACTATGTACTACTACTACTATTATTATATTTTAAAAGAAAATTAATTCTTAAATAAACCTAAATTTAGGAAAAAGTTGGAATTATCTTTTTTGTAATTGGATGTGAACCCTAACATTACGCCCCTTTATCATTTAATAGGATCCACATACTTTGCTATTATAATTATATAGATTATATTATAAAAGAGAAATTCATTTTTAAATAAACCTAAATTTGAGGAAAAAGTTAGATTTATCTTTTTTGTGATTGGATGTGAAACCTAAAATTACTCTCTTTTCATCATTTAATAGAACCCACATGCTTTGCTATTTGTAGATTATTATTATTATTATTATTATTATTATTATTATTATTATTATTATTATTTTATTATTATTATTATTATCATTACTATTATATTTTAAAAGGGAAATTATTTCTTAAATAAACCTAAATTGAGGAAAGTTAGAATTATCTTTTTCCTTATTGGATGTGAAATTCTCTGCTAAACATAAAAATATTGAATTTACATAAATAAAACAAAAAATAAGAAAAGAATTATGTGAAAGTTATTATTATTATTATTATTATTATTATTATTATTATTATTATTATTATTTAGAATTTTATTTATGTGAAAGTTGTAGCATATTAGAATTAGTGTTAATTAAATTAGATAATTATATTGGTTATTATTAGATGATATAAATACATTAATTTCTCTCAAACCCCCAGGACACTACTGCCAGCCTGCCACCGCAACCACCACCTTCCTTTCTCCCTCTCTCTCTCTCTCTCTCTCTCTCTCTCTCTCTCTCTCTCTCGGTTTCACATTCCCTCTTTCACCCTCGCCCTCTAAGCCGCCTCGCACCACCGTCCTGTTCACACCAACGCCATCCCTAGACGTGATCGTCGGCGCCCCGCACGCCCAAAAGTCAACGTCGCCGCCCAGGACATGAGGAACAGTGGGTTCGCTGTTGTTGCCCTGCGACCATCCCAAAACGTCGGCTGACTCATTGCCGACCACCCTAGTCGCCATCGTCGACTTTCCGACTTCAAGTCGCTTCACCACCGCTTCTAGTCGCCAACCCGATACTGTGTTTGTAAAACCCTAAATTCAGTTTTAGTTTTTCATTTGTTTTTATATTATCAATCATATTATTATTCATATGATTCTCCATGTAATCTAACTCATAGTGTGTAAATATTATGCTATTATATGTTCCGGCCTTATTAATTGTTTAATTTTTGTATTTCTATTATTAATGATTGCTAATATGTGATGTATATATATTCTGTATTTCAAGTATATCATGTTTAGGGTTTTATTAGTATTATTGTATGCATGAATTAGGGTTAGGTTGATATGTAAATATGATTTCATTGTTTATAACTAATGTATTATGTATATTGTTTATTGATATAGTGTATAATATGCCTGAGCATGCTTAAATGCTATTAGGGTTGTACGCATAAAATAATAAATAGGTTAGTCTTCTTGTTCAATTTTTAATTTAATGATTATGTTTGACGTATAATTTATGTTGTTTTTTTTTTTTTTGAAGAAAACTGACTTATATTAATTTAAAACAAAACTATTACATCCGAGTGGCTCTGCACAAAAAACTCAGACATAGCCACCATTCTAAGCCCCCAGGCAAGGCCAAACAAAGTAAACCTAAAACGTACCATAACACAACCATTGTTATCTTCCAAAAGCCTACCCTTATACCAAGTCAAACACTTGCCATCCTAGACAAGCCAAAAGAGGGTGATATACTTGCCAGCAAAAACAACAGACTTCTCCCTTCTCTAAATCTGGCCCATCCACCACTAGAGGGTGGTCCAAATCACCATTCTTCCAGAATCCCATCTAGTCAAACTCATGAAAATCTGAATCCCTTTCCTCCAACATTTGCTGAACTTGTTTGTCATAGAAGTAGATCTTGATATCCAGCTCCATTGCCATACTAACACTTTAAGGAGTCTGGTTATAGACAAGGACAGTCTCATGCTGGTTTGCAAACTACTCAGCTAAGACAGTAGGAGTTTAGTAGACATATATCTGGACCAGGTTGAGCTCAACCATCCAATCCCTACCCAGGATAGCCTTTATATCCTCAATAACTTCGAGGAGTTGGGGCTCTGAATCCTTAGGAGGGTTTTTGAGGGTTCTGATGATTTTATCTTCCAGGTCAACCTCCAGCGGTGTGATGCCTCTCTCCTAGGCCAAATGCAAGATTTCTCTCAGAGTCACCATCATGGGAGGAGTGTTGTCATTGGTGAAGACACAAGCAGTGATACCTACCACCCAGTGCATGCCACTGTCATGGATAATGGCTGCTCCCACGTGACAAGCAGTTTCTCAATCCTTGCAAACTTCAAGGTTGATCTTGTAGGTGTGTGATCTTGGAGGCTTCCAACTAATGATTTTCTCATTGCTTGAGAAGACATAGTCTTGCCATTTTTCATACAGACAATGTTTGCTTCTGAAAATCCAGATAGCCCAAGCAGTAGTAGAGAAGCAGATTTTCCAATTTTGAGGCTGGTGAACTAAATTGAGAGTTAGCCATTCGATCTAGTTCTGAGACCCCCAGAAGTCCTACAAGTTAAGGTGCGGCCCTTTGGACTTGTTAAACAAGGCCAAGCAAAAGGTTTTAGCCACCCTACAGTCCCTAAACAAGTGCATGTGGGACTCAACCCCATCAGGGCACAAGGAGCACCTAGGATTAATATTAGTCATTTTGTGGGACAAAGACTCAGCCAGAGGAAAGGATTCATGAATCATTCTCCCAATATGATGCTGGATTTTAGCCGGCACTTTGATATTCCAGGTAGTTTTGAACAAAGGAGAAAGATCATTACAAGGCAAAGAATTAGCAAATCTCAAATCTTTATAGATCAAGCTGACATTGAACTTTCCAGGCCAATTAGAACTCCACTTGTAATCTTGTCTTTCATCAGGATGAGGATGGATAAGAATATGAACAACCTCCTGAATTATGTTTGGGGAAGACAGTCTTTAGGGCTTCTCAAATCCCATCTACTATTTTGGATAAAGTCACTGACCCTATGATGCTTCGGAGCCAAGCTTCCAACTTCATCCCTACTAGCAAGAGGCCCTGACCAATCCAATTATCAAACCAGAAAGAGGTAGTGGTCCCATCACCAATCACTTTGGTAAGGTGTTGTTGCAGGAAAGGTTTCACCGAGAGAAGGCTCTTCTAGTGTAACGCCCTGGAAATTCAATTATAGAAAAGTCAAAGTCAAACTAATGTTAACAGAAAAACTTAGCGGAAGGCTCAAACTCTTATTGGGCATCACTGTCGTATCCCCGAAGGAATACAAGGCGAGAAGGGAAACTACAATTGACTGACAACGACTAACAACTCATACTTAGAAAATAAAACTTAACATCCCTAACTTCAAGTCTTTCATAAAAGAAACGCAACATAATTATCAACTTCTAAACACGTCGTCCTCACTTCTAATTTCCGTCCCCAGCATATAGATCTTCACCTGAAAACAAAACATTACAAAAAATATGAGGAGGAAATCTCAATAATGTCTACCCCTACCATTAAAAACAATTCAAATTCATTTCAATTCATTTAAGGGAGAGGGAACAAGTCAAATCACTTCACAAACCTTTTACCCTTAACTGTTTTTCTCAACCCAACCAATCCATATTTTATTATGCGGGCGGGATACCAAATCCCTTATAGTAACATTCGCCTACCAAAGGCATAAAAACATATCATCTATCTATATCAAGGATGAAACCTTGATCTCCTGACACACAACCCTACAGGATACCAAATCCTGGTCTCCGGGTTATCGCCCGCAAAAACATTAGCCTATCAAAGGCATCAAACAATCGCCTACCAAAGGTATCAAAAATCATCTATCCTATATCAGGGTTCCCTTTGATAGGCTAATGTTTTTGATGCAAGATTCGAGGACAGAAAATTCTAGACTTATTAAGGTTCAGATGTAGACCAGAATGGATCCCAAATACATTGAGGGTATGGATCATATTTCTAACATTGCTAGGGGTTACCTGACCAAACAGGACAACATTATCCACATAGAACACATGTGAAGCTTTAAACTGCCTACAAGAAAAAGGTTTTCAATCCCCCTTCCCCACAGCTTCATCAATATTTCTAGAGAGTCTATCCATGCATAAAGCAAAAATATAGGGAGACAAGGGATCACCCTGTCTAAGGTCTCTTTAGGGGTTAAACCAAGGTCCAGGCTGGCCATCCCAAAAGATACTCATCCTGGGCGTACTGATGCAAGCAATAATTAATTGTTGCAGCTTATTGGGAAAACCATATAAAGCAAATGTTTGTTCTATGAAGTTCCATTCAATGCTATCATAGGCTTTGGTGAAATCAATTTTAATAGCCATAGACTTGCTTTTAGTTTTACATTTAGCAATAAAATGGGCTACTTCCGTCATCAATAGTATATTGTCAACAATATTGCACCCAGGAAAGAAACTGGACTAGGCAGGGTGAATGCGATCATTTAAGAGAGATCTAATCCTATTAACAACAGCTTTACTAATAGTCTTATAAGTATTATTGCACAGACTAATGGGTCTAAGGTCAGCAAAAGACTACACATTATCCTTTTTAGGAATAAGACAGATAAAGGTTTGGTTCACCTCTTTAATGAGGTTAGGTTGATCATGGACACTGTTAGCAAAGGTCAGAACATGATCCTCAATGATCTCCCAAGCTTTCTTATAGAAATGATCTTGAATACCATCAGGCCCAGGAGATTTGAAGGAGTTCATAGAGAAAAGAGCATTCTTAATTTCCTCCTTAAAGAATGCTTGATCAAGCTCAGGGAAATCCTCAAAAAATTTACAAGGATGGAGATCATCCTCATTCATACCAGGGAAAGCATGAGAATTAAAAAAGTTCTCAAAATGACCATAAAGCTTATTTCTAATGTTTTCATGGCCAGAAACCCAAAGCCCCTCCCCATCCTTAATGACATCAATGGTTTGCTTGTAGTTCCTGACTTTAGTGACTATATGAAAGTACTTCATGTTTAGGTCTTTGTACTTTAGGTGATTGACTTTAGCTCTTTGGGCCCACAAACTCTTCTCTGTTTGGCAAAGCTTATGGTACAGAGTAAGCAGGTCAGGCTGCAGGTTCTCAAGGAACCTGCTTGGTTTCCTTTCTAAGGATCTCTGGATTCCCCCAAGCCTAGCACACACCCAACTCCTATGAGCCTTTTTATTTCAAAAAACATTAGTATGCCACGTAGGAGCTTCGATATTAAAGGTTTTAAAATTCTCCAAAAAGGACTCATTTAGGTTCCAACAGAAGTTGAAGAAAGAGGGAAACTCATGATGATTGGTCCAAGCCACTAGGCCTTTGAAAAGATGATTGATTTTGGGTAAGTACGGGTTTAAGTCAATCAGCACAGGGCAGTATTCAAAGTAAAGACAGGGAAGATGAAGTACCTTTGTATGGGGATATGTCTGAAGCCAACTAGGGTTGACCAAAGCTCTATCCAGTCTTTCCTTGATATTAGCATCCCCTGTACGACCATTATCCCAGGTAAATAAAGAGTCAGAGAAACCCAGGTCAATAAGATTGCATTTATCAACAAACATTTTGAAATTTGAAAGTTGAATTTCAAGGACAGGCCTACCACCTCGTTTCTCAGAGGGTTAGTCACCGTATTCAGATCACCAAAGACAATCCAAGGGAAATTTTGGGGAGGGGGATCTTCAGAAAGAGCATCCCAAAACTTACCTTTAGAGTTCCTTTCGCTAGGAACATGCATGCCAGTAATCAACACCTCAGGATCCTCCGGAGAAAAGGTCACAGCAGTATGGAATATATTCCCATTGTAACCCACATACTCAAAAGAAGTAACCGGTTGCTTCCAAAAAACCCATATACCTCCTTATAGACATAGGATCTTATGGCGGATAAAGTTGGGCTCAGAGAAAGGTTTAGGGGCTTCCAACAGATAAGGATAGTTGGCTTATTCCTATCTAAGAGGTCAAAGAGATGAACAAGGAAGTCGTCAGACGAGTTCCGTCTGAAATTCCACACAAGAATCTTTTTTGGTGTACTATTCATTTTAGACTGATAATGAGGGTGGTCCTTCAACTTGCTCCTTCTGGTGTATGTTATTACACCCTCCAGATCGTCCTTGGTCATTGCTCCCTCCTTCCTCATCCCCGACCATCTTATCACCACTTGCGGCATAAACGCCGCCGTTATCTATAACGTGGTTTGTAAGACCTCGGTTTTGTCGTTCTCTCTTAGGGAGCTGGCGGCCTTGGTCATAGAAACTAAGTCAATGGTCGGGATGAGATTACTAAAGTAAGGATATCGGTTTGAAGGGATCACAACGCAAGAAACAAAGCTAAGGTCGGTCAAGGAATGGAAAATGGGCTTCAGAGGCTTTTCGGGATGCAAACGGGGATGAGGAAATGGGTTTTGCAACAAGAGAGTAGCGAGAAGGGGAAATCAAATGGTAACTCCGTTAGAAAATACCCACCGGGCTTCCTCTTTCAAGGATAGTCCGGATTAACTTCCCCAAAGTCCATCAACAGACCCGGGGGAGTTCAAGGAACGAAATTTCCTAGTTAGTTTCTATTCGCTTTCGCGAACTAGAATACTAACTATCCTAATTCCTACCTTACAACAAGCATTGGATGTATTCGGATGCTTTCGCACCCAAATACATCCCACTTGAGGGAAGGATAGGATTAGGAAGTTGATTTCTCAACTAATTACTCACTAATATTGCTAAGCCAAACCTAATCACCCATTCACACCCTTAATTACCCCCTAACCCATAGCATTTCTAGCCACTAATCATGATAAAAACTAAGCTAACAACATCCAACCCAAACCTAAACATGATTTCTAACATCAAACAACCATAAACAAGCAAGAACAATGAAATAGCAAGCAAAGCAATTGAGAACAAGCAAAGTAATTAGCAAGGTAATTAATAAAAGAGTTAAGGGAAGAAAATACTTATCAAATGCTGTAGATGAACAAAGGAAAGCAATAAAAAGATGACCCAACAATCTTTCAATTGGTTGAATCTCCAAATCTTCAATAACAAACACAAACCTTCAAAACCCTAGATTAATCTCTCACTAATCTCTCTCTAAAACCCTTAATTACAAAGCTCCCAAATGTCTAAGTCTATCCCCTCAGATGCCCCTTAGGAATCGTCCACAAGGAGTATATATACAAGTGAAAATCATTGGCCAAAACGCAACACTTCAAGCCGAAAACACACGCAGGACATAAGGAGACCGTGGTCACGGTCTAGGAGACCGTGGCCACGGTCTCGTTCTGTCAAGTGAAATCTGTATGGCGATTTAGGGCAGACAAGTTTTCGCTCCTTCGCACCGTCGTGGCTACGGTCTCTCAAGACCGTGGCCACGGTCTTGCTCGGCCACTTCTTCCCTTAGACAAGTCATGAACCCACCGTGGCTACGCCAACTCGACTACACTGGCCTAGCTCGGCTTTCCTTCCCTTTGTTCTTCCATCTTTCCGAAGCATGTAACGCTCGATCCGAAGGTCGTAGCATGCGTTACTTCACTAGTTGGCACCAAAGGTCGGGAGTGTGGTCCCGGGTCGATTCCGTCTCGGTTTCCGGTCCGGCTCGGCTCGGGAAATCGCAAGAATGCTATAAAAAGGCTCGTTTTGCTATGTTTTTGGTGAAAACTCAAAAATCTACAAAATAATCAAAAACACATTAAAAGCTATGAAATTATACCATGAAACAAGTTAAAAGTCTAAGGATTTAGGCGGTATTTAGACACAAAAATTGGGTCTAAACACCCCCCCACACTTAAACTTTTGCTCGTCCCGAGCAAAACAAACAAAACAAATAAGAAAACTAAACACCAACTCCTCTGTCGTGGGAGGAAACGAGTGCATTTAGCGTATGCACCAAGCCCTTTGAACCCCCCGGCAGCCCGGGTGGACGAGATAGACTCGTGAGGGTTTGTAGCGGGTGTACCCACAAAAGCTAAAGAAAAAGGAGAGAGGGAAAGTGAAAACAAAACCTAAGAAAAAAAACAAAAGAAAAGAGAAACAAAAGCTTCGATTCAAAAGATCTCGCAACCAAAACTAAGAAAACGTTATTAAGCCTCCAAAAGCAACCGTTAGGAGTATCTCACAAACACCAAACTCAGATAAAAGCCAATCTTGAAGATTTTCAACTCCCTACACCTTATGCCAAGCAAAACCCCATGCCTCTCGCGAGTGGGCTCTAACCGGAACCAAAAGACTCTAAAGACTTTTGTCCGAACTCAAAAACAACAAAACAACCAAGAGGAGTGTTGCCCTCCCTCGCATTTGGTCGCCCTTGGCTTGGTAAGGGCCGTAGGTGATGCAAGGAGAGGCCCCACTCTTTTAAGAAGCAGAAACTTTTCCTTTTATTTGTTTTTGAGTTGGATTTACCAACGAAATTTGCTTTTCTTTTTCCCTCTTTTTTTTTTCTTTTTGGTTCTTAAAAGTCGGTATTAACCTTACTTTTGGGAATTGGACGGCCCATATAAGGGGTATACCCTCCCAACACGGTCTTTTCCATTCGCCTCTCCGTCGCAAAGTGATAATGGGAGAGGGTTAAGGGGTATCCAATGTCGTACCACGAATACCGGGCCCGTGTAGGTTGGCTAAGTGTAGGTGGTTAATGTCTTCAGCGACACGCTCCACTTATTCAGGTTATTGTATCTTATGAACTCTTTTTTTTTCCTTTTCTTTTTCCTTTTCGCTTTTTCTTTTGCTAAACAAGGAAACAAAACGAACTCGGACACAAGCCCCTATAATCTCCCGGTTCCAATCAGAACATGAAAGAAATCGGGGGTCTCACTAGACAGTCGATGAAGGGAGTCTAATTAAGGTAAGTCTTGACTAGAAACCGAGATAGGGTCGAAAATGCTCCAACCGGTTACTTTTAAAAAGAAGTTTAAGAACGGCTTCTCAACTTCTATAACGAGATCAAGGAAACAAAGCAAAACAAAAACAAAACGAAAAGAAAAACCGAAAAGGTTTTCACTCCCTTTTTTCTCCTTTTTCACACAAAAATTTTTAAATTTTAAGTAAAAACTAGGGAAACAAAGAGCAAAACGACTAGGTGATCTACCCTTGAAACAGAATATCCCCCCTCCCCCCCACACTTAAAACTCCACAATGTCCTCATTGTGGGAAGGTGTCACATGAAAAGGGTAGAGAACCTACAAAACACAAACAAACAAAAAACAACTAGCAAGCTGAAATGGTGGCGACCCGAGCCCACACAGCTCCAACAACAATATATCCCAACATAAACACTCAAAGGGGTTCGCCACCCAAAAGAAAATCAAGCATGCAGCATGGATCATAGGATATTCAACTCAAAAAGAGAAGAGCGGAGAGATATTACCTCGAGTTCTTCAAAACAAATGATTACGCAATCCGCGATCCGTGATAATTGAGCAAAGGGTTAGGATATTCAAGTAAAAACAAGCAAGGCTCGTAAGATTCACATGCAAAATTAGAAACAAGAAAAAGAAACTAATAAAGAAAGGAAAAGAAATTAATCAAAAAGGAAGTATGGGTTACCTCCCATGTAGTGCTTATTTTAGGTCCCTAGCTTGACCTAATTACCCGTTTAATTCTGGAGAGACGTGGTGCACATGAGAGGTACATAATCAGCTTCTTCCACCATGATCGCTTCTTCTTCCTTCCTCTCCAACTCCTAGCATTTTTGGACAACCTCACGTTGAGTCGTCCCTCCTGTCGTTTGGTTGACCATGAGCGGGGAAGAGGTGATGATGTCTTTGATTTCTTCCAATGTCGCTCCCTCCTCCTTCTCCAACACCTTCTCATCACCTTCGCAAATAGAACAAGGGTCTCCTCCAGCGGTTTGATTGGGTGATGGGGATGAAGAAGTAACTTAGGCCTTTCCTCAAGTGGTTCTCCAAGTTTCAGACACTTGGGAACAATCTTCTCAAACTCTATGTCCTCAATATAAACTTCATCCAATGAGATCTCCCTCCTCAATGGAACAATCTTGAGGGAATCATCACGGGATGCATCTTCAATTACCTCGGGTCTAGAACATAAGGTTTCGGGATGATCGTTTTCATGCTCATTGTCATGTTCCACTTCAAGAATATAAACTTCTTCTTTATGCTCATGAACAATAGTGGTCACTGAATTGACTTCAACACAAGGTAGCATGGAAAAGGGCATCTCAGTAGGGAAATTAAACTTTGATTCAATATGTCCTTCATCAATCAATTGTTGAATCAACCAGTTTGGGAGAGGAATTTGTATTTGGTGGGAATCAAATTGCTCTTCAGGGCATTCACTAGCACTTTCATTCAAAACTATAACTTGTTCTTCCTCCACATTCTCTTCTACACAATTGACTTCCTCGCCAATCAATTTCTCCTTCTCATCGTCTACCACTTGCTCAACCTCCATACCCTCTCCTTCGATTTTATCCTCAATATCTCCCTCATTTCCTTCAAGAACTCCTTCCTCCACCAACTCAGGTTGCTCAACTTCTCCTCCACCACACATGGTAATAACATTCACCTCCTCCCCTTGGATAAGAGTAGTTTGGATAGGTGCAAATTGAAATTGGTTGGATTGAGCCAATTTGAGCTCGAGACTTTGGATATAAGCGTAATCCTCCTCTCGGTCTTCCATGATTCGCTCCAACATTAACTCAAATAAGGATCCTTGAAGTGGTTGAGAAATTTGAGGTTGTGGAAAATCTTGTTGGGTTGGATGGAAGGTTTCTTCTTGAATGAATGGGTGATGGTCAATGGGTTGAAAAGTAGAAGGGTGTTGGTTAGTGGTAAAATCATAAGAAGTGGGATCTGGTTCAACATGGGAAGAAATAATAGCACTCACTTGCTCTAATTGTTGAAAATTGAAAATTGAACACTTGCGCTTCTTGAGCCATTCTCAAACGCTTGAAAGTCTCCTCATTCACTTTTTCTTTTTGCAGTTCATAGATAGAAGCCAAAAGGAGTGCAATAATAGGATGATGCTCCAAAGATAAATCTCCTCCACTAGATTTGCAACCTCCGAAATCATGAGCATATTGAACAAGCTCATGAAGGAATTGTTCGGCCTCCCCCGCAGTCTTCTTCAAAAATGTCCCTCCGGATGCTATATCGATTGATTCTTTGAGAGAAGCAAAGAGTCCACAATAAAAGTGCTGAAGAAGCATCCAGTTGGGTAGATTGTGGTGCGGACACTGACGTTGGAGACTTTTGAATCTTCCCCATGCTTCAAAAAGAGTCTCTCTGGGTTCTTGCTTGAAGCTCATAATATCTTGCCGGAGTTTACATGTTTTATCAGCCGGGAAGAATCTTTGAAGAAAATCTCTCTTAAGAGCCTCCCATGAAGAATAAAATCCAGGTGGGCATATATCAAGCCACATCTCAGCTTTCCCTTTCAAAGTCAGAGGAAAGAACTTCAACTTTAGATACTCCGAAGATATCTCAGGTATATGCATGAAACTAATGCACTTCTCGAATCTCTCCATATGAGCAATAGGACTCTCGGACATCTCTCCACGAAACGGGTTACTTTCAAAAACATCTAGAAGACACGGCTTGAACTCAAATACCGCGTCGGGTGGTAATGGTGGTAAGATGATCGGGTTGCCTCCCGTACCCGAAGATGGAACGACATATGATAGAAGGATACGGGGTGAATCAGCTTGGACTTCACATATTGGACTCGAGGCCTCCTACGATGCTCGATAGAACATTAGGGCGTACCTACATGAACCAACAAGAACCAATAGAAGCATCAAATTCATCGGGATTAGCACAAAAAATAATTTCTAGCGTGAAAGCAATCTCAAATAACCAAAAACCAAGAAACTAAAACTAGGGGCGCTGGCTCCCCGACAACGGCGCCATTTTGTGTAACGTGGTTTGTAAGACCTCAGTTTTGTCGTTCTTTCTCAGGGAGCTGGCGGCCTTGGTCATAGAAACTAAGTCAATGGTCGGGATGAGATTGCTAAGGTAAGGATATCGGTTTGAAGGGATCACAACGCAAGAAACAAAGCTAAGGTCGGTCAAGGAATGAAAAATGGGCTTCGGAGGCTTTTCGGGATGCAAACGGGGATGAGGAAATGGGTTTTGCAACAAGAGAGTAGCGAGAAGGAGAAATCAAATGGTAACTCCGTTAGAAAATACCCACCGGGCTTCCTCTTTCAAGGATAGTCCGGATTAACTTCCCCAAAGTCCATCAACAGACCCGGGGGAGTTCAAGGAACGGAATTTCCTAGTTAGTTTCTATTCGCTTACGCGAACTAGAATATAACTATCCTAATTCCTACCTTCCAACAAGCGTTGGATGTATTCGGGATGCTTTCGCACCCAAATACATCCCACTTGAGGGAAGGATAGGATTAGGAAGTTGATTTCTCAACTAATTACTCACTAATATTGCTAACCCAAACCTAATCACCCATTCACGCCCTTAATTACCCCCTAACCCATAGGGTTTCTAGCCACTAATCATGATAAAAACTAAGCTAACAACATCCAACACAAACCTAAACATGATTTCTAACATCAAACAACCATAAACAAGCATGAACAATGAAATAGCAAGCAAAGCAATTGAGAACAAGCAAAGTAATTAGCAAGATAATTAATAAAAGAGTTAAGGGAAGAGAATACTTATCAAATGCTGTAGATGAACAAAGGAAAGCAATAAAAAGATGACCTAACAATCTTTCAATTGGTTGAATCTCCAAATCTTCAATAACAAACACAAACCTTCAAAACCCTAGATTAATCTCTCACTAATCTCTCTCTAAAACCCTTAATTACAAAGCTCCCAAATGTCTAAGTCTATCCCCTCAGATGCCCCTTAGGAATCGTCCACAAGGAGTATATATACAAGTGAAAATCATTGGTCAAAACGCAACACTTCAAGCCGAAAACACGCGCAGAACATAGGGAGACCGTGGTCACGGTCTAGGAGACCATGGCCACGGTCTCGTTCTGTCCAATGAAATCTGTATGGCGATTTAGGGCAGACAAGTTTTCGCTCCTTCGCACCGTCGTGGCTACGGTCTCTCAAGACCGTGGCCACGGTCTTGCTCGGCCACTTCTTCCCTTAGACAAGTCATGAACCCACCGTGGCTACGGTGAACTTGACCATGGCCACGGTCTAGCTCGGCTTTCCTTCCCTTTGTTCTTCCATCTTTCCGAAGCATGTAACGCTCGATCCGAAGGTCGTAGCATGCGTTACTTCACTAGTTGGCACCAAAGGTCGGGAGTGTGGTCCCGGGTCGATTCCGTCTTGGTTTCCGGTCCGGCTCGGCTCGGGAAATCGCCAAGAATGCTATAAAAAGGCTCGTTTTGCTACGTTTTTGGTGAAAACTCCAAAATCTACAAAATAAGAAAAAAACACATTAAAAGCTATGAAATTATACCATGAAACAAGTTAAAAGTCTAAGGATTTAGGCGGTATTTAGACACAAAAATTGGGTCTAAACACCCCCCCACACTTAAACTTTTGCTCGTCCCGAGCAAAACAAACAAAACAAATAAGAAAACTAAACACCAACTCCTCTGTAGTCAAGTTGCTTGTCGGATTTGAGCATCCAGCAGCTCCTTTGTCCTTCGGTTTGCCTCCGCTGTTGGTTGTTTTAGCATCGGCCACAGGCCCGACATGGCAAAATCGGGGAAGAGATTTTGTTCCTTGGTCACCGGTATCCTGGATATAATTCCCATGTTTGTAGATAACCCACTCTGGCCCTAACTTAGGTGCCCTCCATCCATGGTTGTGTCAACGGTTACAGCGTCGCTGGGCACGGACGGGCTGGCAATGGTCTGACAACAGAGGATGGCAGAGGGTTGGGAGTGGCCTGAGCTCCTCCGGCCTGGCTCGGGGGACTATCTTACTCTGGGTGAGGGAATATGAACTTCCGCGGAGATCTCGTTGACGGCGACGCTGTAGGGTTTGAGTTCGGGGAGTTGGAATGCGATGGTTGTGAATGTCTTCTTTGAGGACTATCTTTTCTTTTCATAGCCTTAGAGATAGGTTTCTGCCCCTTAAGATACTCAGAAGAGGTAGAAGGTTTGTCAGTGGATTGAATGCTAAGTGAGGGTGCTAGATCATTCATGGCGCCATTAATGTCCTTAAAAGCAGGGGGATTATACTTGGTGGCTATTCGTTGCATGTCTACGGTACTTTGCTCAAGAATAAACCCTCTCATGGTAGTTTGTTAACAGTAGCCTGCATGGAAGTAGATTGGGGAGTTGAGTGGGCACTTCCATAATTGTATATTTCCGCTTGATTCTCTTCAATTATGGGACAACTTTCCTTGGACTCAAAACACCTCGTGCATTTGCTTTTTGAGATGTAGTCTCATGATTACTCAAAAGGGCATATATATTGAAACTATCCTTCCTATTTCCTTAAATGGCTAGCTTTTTTGTGACAACAATCCCAAAGAATTTATGGGCCTTCCAATTCTTTTTGTCCTTGGGCAGTGACTTAACAATCTCAAAGTCTTGCAAGCTTTTGTGGATAATTCTAGTTGGGTTAGGCGTATTTGACTGATTTAACACTTCGGGTCCTTTTTCCTTGTTCAGCACTCTTGTCATCTCCCCACTACTTGGCTCACCGGGCTTCAGGGGGAAGGTACCCTTATTCCTCTCCGCAAGCCCACTGGCTTGATATTTGTTTCTGAGGTCTTTTTTCCACCAAAGTCCATTTTGGCCCACTATCCTCAGTGGGCTTAACCTGGGTAAGGTGTATCCTATCTTTTTGTGACTGTGAGGCCTGACTTTCCTGGTTGGGCCTCTGAATTCCAGAGCCCTCTTTCAAAACCTCTTGTAGCCCAGACTAGTCAAGTTATATGTTAGAGTTTTAAATGAAGTAGTCATTTTATACATAAAGTTATGTTGGGATTACTTTTTAAAACCCTTTCTTCTGTTTTATATGTTTATAACATATTATATTTATTAAAGCTTCAAACTTTATGTATTTATATTATTATTATTATTATTATTATTATTATGTGATTATTATGTGTTTATATTATTATTACGTTTCTATTGGGTTTTATCTATGTAAAGTTATATTGTAATTACCTAATGAGCGTTCTAAAACTCCTCTTATTGTTTTTTTAAGTTTTATAATGTTCTATGTTTAGTAAAGTTTCAAATTTATGTATTTTATATTAGTTATTTTATTAGTACGTGCTTAGATGATTATTTTGTTGTTATCGGGTCTTCTTTACTTAAAGATGTTTGATTTCGTTCATATTTGGTAAAATTTTACCTTTACTACTTTGTTATGTTTTTATGAAGTTAGATGTCCAAAGTTTAGCCATTATTTTGGTTATTAATGTGAGTTTTAGGTTATGTATTAATTGGAAGTTAATGTGTTTACTTGGGGAGTTTATGTTAATTAATTTGTTAGGGTTGGCTTTGATTACATAAGGAGGTTTGGCAAGTGTTTCTCCATCATTTTTAGATGTTTAGATGTCTAATTTGGAGTCTTGGGTTGGAGTGTTTCGAGTTAAGGTTGGAATTACCCAAATAAATTAAATCTGTTTCAGGACAGTTTTGATAAGTCGTGTTCGAACACCCACCATAAATTGTATAGTCGTCTTCTAACCTAACTGTTTAAGTTAGAGGTTCCCTAAGATGTTAGCTTTCACAGGAACTTTGTGGATCGAGCTTTAGAGGTGTATGAGTCGAGTTATGGCCCAATTACCAGACCCAGGTCAAAACTGGACCAGTTGGAGTGTGAGCTGTGTTTGGAGACTTTATAGTGTGACTTAGGTCTCAAGGTCACATGGAAGTTTCAGTAGACATCCCGAGGTTTCCAGATAGTCTAAACTTAGGATCGTGGGGTGTCGGGAAGTCAAGTTATGACCCTTGCAATGCATGCGATGTAATCTATCCTGTTTTTAATTACGCCGAAATGTGAATATGTGAAATATGTGGTGAGTTTCTTAATATGGGTCTATGTGAAAGATGTAAGTAGTTCAAGATGTTAATTCATGAATGATGGGAACTCTATGGTGTTCCTAGGGGAGGATTAGGTAGAAGGTAGTTAATACTAACTTCGAAAGGGCACGTTTTAATTATATAAATTTTCTATTTTGGGCACGATCTAGACCGCGTCGTTTTAGTGAGCTCAAATGTGTTCGTTGAAGTGAAGTAACGAGAAGTGAAGTGAAAATATCCAGGAAATGTCTATGCCCTAATCCCCGCTTGGATGCACTTTAAGTGTTTTGTTGTTTTCTAATTTGTTTTGGAATTTGCATCCCGAAGGGAACTTTATGTGGAAAATTTAGACCGTCTGTTTTGATTATTTGTTTCTGGTTATTGGTTTATTAGTTGAGGAAATTGAGATGGTCTTTTGTAAGTGGTTTTCTTACTAGTTTTGATAACCTGGGTTGGGTTTGAATTGAGAATTTTGAGCTGAGATTTGCATAAGATACTAATAATTCAAAGTGAAACATTAAGCGGGTTTCGGGGATAACCCAAAGACAAGGATATGGTATCCTGCAGGGTTATGGACCAGTAGATTATGGTGTCTTCCCTGATATAGGATAAATCTTGATTAATGCCTGTGGTAGGCGAATATTGTGATGACTGTGGTAAACGAATGTTTTGATGCCTGTAGTAGGCGAATGAATTGATGCCTGTGGTAGGCGAATGTCTTGATGCCTGCGGTAGGCGATGTTACTTTAAGGGATGTGATATCCCTCTCATATAAAATGAATTGGTTGGGTTAAGGAAAACAGTTTATACTTCTTGGAAAGGTTAAATGTTTGTGAAATGGTTTGAGTTGTTCCCTCTTCCTTCAATGAATTGAAATGAACTTTGACTTGTTTTGACGGTTAGGGATAGACATTATTGAATTTTTCTCCTCATGTTTGTAATGTTTTGTTTTCAGGTGAAGATGTATATGTTGGGGATGTGAATTAGTAGTGAGGATTGGCCTGCTTAGCTTTTATTAATTTATGTTGTGTTTCAAATTAGAAAGACTTGAAGTTTGCAATGTTGAGTGTGATTTTAGGATTTGAATCTGTTGAGTTTGGTTTAAAGTTGTCGGACAGTTGTAGTTTTTCCTTCTATTTTACAATAAACCTAAATTTGGAATTAGTAGTGAGGATTGGTATGCTTAGCTTTTATTAATTTATGTTGTGTTTCAAATAAAGTTTGAGACTTCCGCAGTTAACGTTAACGTTAGTTTGACTTTGACTTTTCCATAATTGATTTTCCGGGGCGTTACATATAGGTTATATTTTACAATAAACCTAAATTGTGGAAAGTTAGAATTATCTTTTTTCTTATTGAATGTGAAACTCTCTAATAAACAAAAAAAATTGAATTTCCATAAATAAAACAAAAACTAAAATAAGAATTTTCTTAAATTTGATTGGCTCAAATTCCTACTTTTAATCTCGCTGCACGATTATATGGGTCTCACATACTTTACTATTAGTATTATACTATTTTTTTACCCATCCTTCCGAATGGGAGTCATTTAGGTAGATGAATAAAAATACAAATAATATAGAGAATAAATGACAAAAATAACAAAGAATATGACTAAAGCATGACGACGAAATATGAATTCCAACTATGTAATAACTTATAATTAAAAAAATAACCAAAATGATAATAGAATTCAAAGTAAAGTGAAATATTAGGTATATTAAATAAAATATTTTTTAGATTAACGGTTGAGATTTAAAATCAAAACAAATCTAGTGAAATATTAGGTACATTAAATAAAATTTTTCACCCGTTCTTTCGAACGGATGTCAATTTCGATAAAGAAATGTAAAAAAATAATAATAATATAGTGAAATGAATGACAACTGCATCAAAAAAATACGGCAAAATAACTATCAAATATGAATCCAAACAATAATATATAATTTGGAAAGAAAATAACCTAATGTGCCAAAATATATCACTGTATCAGGGTACAAAGGAAAACAACAATGTTAAAGTCATAGTTTAACTTAGGGAAAACAAAACATAAGTAACGTAGAAAATATCAAAGTAAAAGATGTAATGAACTGTCAAATATGAATATGAACAATCAACAATTTGACCAAAAGTAATAGGTAAAATATCTAGTAGAAAACAATAATAAATTTATAACTTTGAGAGGAAAACAACTACATTTTTTACTCAAAAAAGAAAAACAATTACATTTTGAGTGTGGCGCAATTTTGGACTTGCGGGACATATATGTAGTGTTTTTTAAGGTTTAATGATCCTTAATAATGAAGAGTCTCTTTTCACCCTCCATACATTTGAATAAATGCAATGCATACTAATGATGAGAGTTGGCAAGCAATATGCTTATATAAGCAATTTCTGTTTAGCAATTAAATGTGGATAAGTTGAGTATAATTAAATATTAACAATTAATATATATGAATATTTGTTGATAACTTGAAATATTTGTACCGATAAGTAAATTTTGAAACATATTTAAACTAAAAATATCAAATATTAAAATATAAGAAAATATCATACCGATCGACATGTACGTTGTAAAAATATTAATAATAAGAAAATATTAGAAAACTATATATTATATAGAAATATGAAATATGTATATATATTAAAAATTACGGTCATATTCTTTTGTAAAATAATTAAAATCTTACCTAACATTTTAATTTTTTTCAACTCATAGAATTTATTTAAAAATAAAAAAAGAAAAAGATAAGTAATGCGACATTTACCTACCTATTTCTTCCACTACTTTACTTACCTTTCCCTACATACTTTTACCTTATAGACATACAATTAGTATTCTGCATGAAGAAAATCAAATTTTATTATTAGTTGTTGCTAATGACTGACCATTGTTAGAACTCCCTCTACTTTATATTAATGACCGTCTTTATAAATTGTCTAGTCAAATTATAAGAATTTTAATTATAATATATATATATATATATATATATATATATATATATATATAATTGCTACTATCATATATATGATATAATATTATAAATGTTAATAAAATATTAGAAATTAAATTAAAATAATAAGCATGTTTATAAAAGTAAATATCTTCCTATATTATTTATATTTGTATACTAAGACAACACTTTTAGTTGAAATAGGAGTCTGCATGGAAAATAAATTCTATTTGTCATTTACTTAATTTTTTTTTTTTCATTTTATTCTTTTTGCTGTTTGCGTTTTATTTGGATTATTAAAATCATAAAAAAATAATAATTGGATAGTTATTGTTTTTGAATGAATGGTGTAAATTTCATATTAGATAAAATCAATGGCCGATATTGTCTGATTAATGAGATTTCAGAGATGGGGGAGGGAAGAGATTTGAGGGGTCCCATTGCAATTTATAATATATAGATATATATATTTTAGGAGGAAAATTAATTTTTAATAAACTTATATTGAGGAAAGTTAGAATTATCCTTTTCTTAGATGTGAAACTCTCTAATAAACAAAAAATATTGAATTCCATAAATAAAACAAAAAATAAAAAAATTATCTTAAAACTGATTGGCTCAAATTCCTGCTTTTAATCTCATTGCACGATTCTGTGAGTCGCACAAACTTTATTATTAGTATTATATAGATATGTTAAGATGAATTTAAGTGATATAATTAAATTTTATAACTATAACATCACATATAAATTGCATCAAGTTATATTTTTATCCATTATTTTTTATATTTGAAAAAGAAACGTTTAAAATAAGTTTAACGAAAGGGATTGATTCGATTAAGGTAATATTTATGCTGCAAATTATTACACGCGTTCTAGAAGATGACATCATCTACCACATAGGACAAATGGCCATGTCACATTTTTTTTTTTACTAATTAAATCACTTCCTGGAGTCGGTTATAAAATAGCAATTATCAAGTCATGGATGTGATCTACTGCTATGATTGTTAAATCTCGGTTTTATCACTTTTTACCTCAATTTTTATTGTCTTACGAACTTATCTAAGTTATTTAGTATAAGTTTGATATTATTTTTGCCCATCTCTGCTAATTATGATTAATCTGTTTAATTGTCTTATTCTTAGACAATTTCAACTACAAATGATGATTGGAATTAAGGAGCGAAAGAAGCCAAGGAAGTCGGCACGGGTAGGTGTGCCAACCAGCACAGTCGTGCCAGACTACAATTTCAGTTTTTAAGCATTTGATTAATTAGAACAATCAGTTTTTCATTCTACGTTCTTTTCTTTCCCAGGTTTCTCTCTAGGTTGTAAGGGAGGTTTTCTCCCCAAGCCTCTAGTTCCAGGTTTAGATTTCTCCCAAATAATTTAGGATTAGATTATGTATTCAAGAAGCAGATTCAATTCTGTTTTCAAATTCAAGACTAAGTTTTCTATCCCTTTCTATCTCTTTTATGTTCATATGCTTAGATTACTTTTGCCTCTCTTTAATTGAATTATTATGTTGATTCATTATTAGTTTTGTGTTGTTTGGGTTGTGATTGATATATTTGATGATGAATTAATCTTGTTTAGGCTTAATCTATCCAAATTCATGCGTGTAGTTAGAGGTTTTCCCGTGCCCACCACGTGTTCGATGAAATGCTCGAGAGAGTGTTCATGTGTGTTTCTTTAGGCAATTGATTTATGCTGAGAGGTGAGGTCAATTTGCTCGTGTGGTAGAGAAAATGGTTAGGGTTTTGACGTGAGAATGTTGAATTCTGACTAGGTTTAGGGTTGTCAGTGCTATAGTTTAATTAGACTAACTTTATGAGAATAAGTAGTTAGAATAGTTAAGCCAGCCCTTTTCCCTCGAAGGAGGGTTTGGGCGAAGTCTCTGACCCTTGAGAGAGGGTTTTGCCGAGTCATTAACCCTCGAGAGTAGGTTCTGGCATAATTTAAAAGTGCAATTGACCCCTCTTTTGTGTATATACAATTGGTAGATTAGGTCGTTCAGATTAGTTGGTTGGTTGAATACTGTTTTTACTGCCTGAACATCTTTTATTCCTTTCAGAGTTTGTATTTATATCATCACCACCATTGCCCTAGTTTATTTACCTAACTTGAAACACTTGAGTCAATTCTGAGTGTATGGAACACAACTCTCTGTGGATATGATAACCGTACTCCCAAAAGTACGACAACAATAGTTGTTCACTGATAGTAACGTGATTGTTCACCAATGCGTTTAGTTCAACTACTACATTGTTCACTTACTTCAGTTGAGTTGTTCACTTACTTCAACAATATTTTCAATGAGCAGTATACAATTTTTTTTTACGATTATTGGAGGTAGAGACAGTTTCATGGAATTTAGTTTTCTTATTGTGAAGTTGACGTTCATGTAGTTTAATTATTTTATCATCCACTCCTCATAGTGTTATTATTCACTTGTAGATTATGAGGTTGTTCACTCATAAAAGTGTGATTGTTCATTTATTATTTGTCATCAAGTAGATTACTATAGTTGTTCCCTGATTTATTTGATATTGTTTACTTACAAGTATATAGCATTGTACAAGTTTATCTTAGACTTGAAAATGGCTTAATCAAAGAGAAATTAAATAACAATATCAATATATAAGGTGAACAATGATAACATATATGTTGAACAATGGAAACATATCTAGGGAACAACGTAAAAATATTAGTAAGTTGTGACAAAGTGAACAATGGAAACATTTATAGTGAACAACCACTAGTTATTTGATGAACAATTGTAACATATCTAGTGAACAATCTCAATATATCTAGTAAATTACTAGATTGCAAAGTAATAATTAAAAACATTATATAGCGAACTCTGTAATGTGATCTCTAGGGTGTAACGCCCCGACTTTTGGGATGTTATTTAGCAATATTTTAATCCAATTAATCTTGATTTAGCGGAAGCGTATTTAAAAACTCGAGAGCGCTACGCCGCTTTCCCAAGAGGAAAAGCAAGGCTTTTGCTATGAAAATAACTGAAAATAGAAATATATTTCACAAGGGAAAAATTTGGACAATAAAAAGATTGTTCACTACTATGAAAATATTAAAACGGGCGGTCAAATTAAAAAGGTGAGCCAACTATTAGTGCGAAACTTAAAACTAATAAACTATGTGACGGCCTGATATGCTATATGAGATATCCTTGCCACGAATCTGCCCAAAATGTCCCGTTGATACCTAAAAACAAAACATTTGAAAACATGGAGAAAAATGAGACGGAGCTCAATATATTCGACACTGTAATGTAAAAACAATTAGAAAACAAATAGTTTTATTGGGGTCCAGTGTAAATTCATTTTGAAATGAGGGAGAAGAGAATATGCTCAAACAGTTGCATGTTATTATCTGAATGTGGAACTCTGCCCAAATAATATTAATGAAATAATCAAAACGTAACAATAATGTCAAAATAGCGCAACAATGATTAGAACATAGACAAGTAACAGGCATTTGGTAACACATAAATAAATCAATACAATATAATTACACACAACTAATATTTGTTAAATAATAACGACACATATTGATCATTGGGGGTTAATCATTGGATCTTGGAAGCCAGCACCCCCTTCTGGCGCGGTTTCCCAAGGCACATGCACTCGAGGACGGTCAACCGTCGATTAGGTAAAAGATAGACCATGAAAACGCATGTGTTGGGGCCGATCAACCCGATTATTACGACAAAGTCAATGCTAGGTTTTAGAAAAGGGTGTTTCCCAAAGGCACATGCACTCGAGGACGGTCAACCCTCGATTAGGTACAAGATAGACCATGAAAACGCACGTGTTTGGGACACTAACGAAACATCAAATGCTCATAGGACACATGCACTCGAGGACGGTCAACCCTCGATTAGGTAAAAGATAGACCATAAAAACGCATGTGTTCGAAACATTAAATGTTAGGTTTTCGAAAACAACAATGGGTGAGTCCACATATATTAGTCATAAAACCAACTTTGAAAAATAATGAAACAATAATTATTCCACTTTAATTAGAGTATTTTTGTTTTTACATTTAAATAGTTTCGAAGGTTACAGTCATCGAAATATACCTGGGTTGGCGGATAAAAGGAATAATAAATCCTCCCATTAACTTGAGAAATTTGATTTTGAATAAATATAAATAAATAGTAATAATATTAATATAAGAGTAGTTAAATTAAATGAGATAAATTTAGAAATTGAGATGTAAAAAGGAGATAGGAGATTACCCAAATTAAATAAATTGGTTGTATAAAATGAGAGGCCCAAGAACTGGAAGGTAATATGGGTTTATAAACTAAAAGGGCTTAAATCCCTTTCTTCCTCTTTTTATTTGGACGCACAACAACAAAGAGGAGCAGAGGAGTAGAGGTGGGTGGTCTAGGGAGGCGGATGGTGAAGCTGGGCGGCGAGAGCGGTGGTCGGAAATGTCAGAGGGTCACCGGCGAAGGAAAGGGCGGCGAGAACCACCGCAGAGGAGCCGGTCGGGGTGGTCGGCCGCGAAACAGGGGAAAAATGGTGGGTTTTTCTGGGCATTTTTGGGCAGTGGCTCGGGGTGGCTTACGGTGTTTTCCGGCGAATCCTGACTGATAAAATGGTAAGTGAAACTTAGATTGATGAATTGTAGTTGTAGTTTGAATTTTGGTTTGATTTTTGGGGTGGATGTTGAGATGGATTAGAGATGGATATTGATTTGGGAACTGAGTCTTGGTCAGTTAGAATTGGGTGGATGGTTGTTGAATTGGTGGTTGATTTGGTGGTCGATTTGGTAGGGGTGATGGTGGACGATGGTGGCGGCCGTGGTGGTGGAAGAGGTGATCTAAGGTGGCTTGTTGGTGGTGGCCGAAAAATACAGAGAAGAAGAAGAAGAAGAAAGTAGCTATGGTGATGATGGTGAATGAGTTGATATTTACTAATCAATTTATAGAAAAATTTATAAACTAGGGTAGCATTGGTGAGTCACTAAGAGGTGTTGTGGTGTCAATTGTAGAAGAGATGGACAATCCTAATTTGCTACTACAATTGAAAAGGAGACCATGGGAGTGAGGGGTCAATAGCTTCAAGAAGAAGAAGATGAATATGAGAGGGAGAAATGGTGGTGGTGGAGTTAGTTTTTCAAAATTCCAAATAAAAAATATTTACTAATAGTATTTTATGAAACAATATCTAAAATGTGTAACATAGGAAATATAAAATAATATTACTACTTTGATTAAATAAAAAAATAATATATTTTTAAATATTATTTTGTACAAAATAAGAATAATGTGCATAAAAGGATTAATTTATAAAGTATGTAATGAAAATGTGTGAAATATGTGAAATGTGTAAAGTAAAAAATAATATTACTATTTTGCAAATTAATAAATGAAATATGGAAAACGTGTGATGTATAGTAATTTATAATAATTAGTAAGCTAAAATTTAACTTTTGAAATTACTCATACTTGAGTAACTATAATTAATTGAAAAGTAAAGAAAATGTAGCTAATTAAATCAAATAATGTACAATAAATGAAATTAAGATTTTAATTAGCGTAATTAATTAAGTTTAAAAATACGGGGTGTTACATCCTTCCCCCCTTAAAATAAGTTCCGTCCTCGAAACTTGAATAAAACGGTGCTGGCTAAAGTACGAAAAGGATTGACACTAGGAAAGGAAGCACACAACTTGGTTGGTTCTTATGGTGGCTAACTATAAAAATTTCCCCAAGCCACGTAACTTGGCTTTCCTGGTTAAAATAAATATAAATACAGTACTGTGGAAACTTTGGTGGACTCAGTCACCATTTCACAAATAAACGTTAATAAAGCACGATATATTTAGTGAGTAAGCGTATACACGTAGTGAACAAACTTGGCAATGGATACATACATATAATTCAGAATCAACTTGTAGGCATGCAAGCATTGAATGCATCCATATAATAACAAGATTGGAACTATTCTTACCATACGTTAAACTTCATGTGGTTATAACTTCCTAGGTGCCAGGTCCGGGAATTGGTTTCACCTTTCCTTGCTTGACTGCTTCAGCTCCTTTAGGACAATTACCTATCTTATGCTCCGGACTAGCACACCAAAAACACACATTTTTCCCTTTTCTACACTCAGCTGTAATATGGTTTCTAAGCCCACACTTTTGGCAAGGCTCGGTATGCCTAGTGTTTCCTCCCAAGTTTTCATAAGTATACCTCTTAGAAGAGTTAGGATTTCCATCTCCCTCCATTTTTCATTTATTCTCCCCTTGACTTTTACCTCGAAGCTCAATAAATACTCTTTCAACATCTGCCGCTTTGTCATATAGGTCCTGATATGTACCAATAAATTGACCTGCTAGGTGATAACGTATATAATATGCCTATCCTCCTTCAAATCTAGTCATTTTGAGTCTTTCATTAACCACAAAATCAGGGGCAAAGCGTGCTAATTCCATAAATTTCTCAGCGTACTCCAAAACAGACATTTTCTCCCCTTGCTTTAAATTCATAAATTCATTCTCTTTTTGACGCTGAAGGGCTATAGGGTAAAACTGTTGCCTCAATATTTTCACGAACTTCTCCCAATTAAATCCCGGTTCATATTGTCTCTCACGAACCGTATTCCACCAAATATCTGCTTGACCTTCCAGATAAAATGCTCCAATACTTACTTTTCTACTCTCAGGACTTGGACAACCTCAAAAATCTTTTCCATGGATCTAATCCAATCCTCCAACCTAACGGGGTCAACCTTACCATCAGAGGTTCGCGGGTTTTGTTTGGCTACCCTCTCAATAAGTTTGCTACCGTTCCCCTCATGATTTCTAGGTTGATCTCCCAACTTCTTAAGCAACTCAACAAACAATTGACCCATCACATTGAAATCTAGACCCGTAGGGTTGACATTTTGAGTTGGTGGGGTATTTAATGGGCTTTCTCGTGAATAAGGTGGGGTTTGGTCATGGGGTTGAGGGTAATAAGCGATGTGGTTGTGACCATTAGCTTCACTCCTTTGCTCCGACATTCTGACAATTAAAAGACTCAATTAGGTCGGGTTGGTCGTTCTTGGGCTATTAATACTAACATGTTTTATGAATGCACTACACATGTTCCAACCAAAATTTACATAGAAAAAGGTTTCATGTAGCTTTGAAATCTAAAGATGCATAGATTTGGAAATCTGCCCCAATAATATGTTTTGAAAAAAAATGATTTGCAATGCAATGAATCATAAATCAAATATCGTGAGAAATAGGAGGAATAAGAGACATGGATAATTATCAAATGTAAAACATTAGTCACAACAAGTAATGATTTGCATGCATGCGATAATCACAACAAAATTTTATGACTATAATGCAATTAAACACAAAGGAATTGACCACCATATTTATAAAATACAAAACATAAAGATGACCTCATGAATTTAATAAAGTAATATATGGAAATCATTTTATCCAAAATCAATCAACACATAAACTCTAATCACTTACTCACATAAATTAAAGCAACATATTATGAAAACTCATAAGTCAACATAAATATAGAAATAAAGATGTTAGTAAACTTAATCAAACAAAATAGAATACTAACCCAGTGCCCGCAATCTCTCACCTATGTCTACAAATTTTATTTTTCAATTTTATATTTTATTTAAACCCTATGGCTCGACCCCTCTGATACCAACTGTAACACCCCGACTTTTGGGATGTTATTTAGCAATATTTTAATCCAATTAATCTTGATTTAGCGGAAGCGTATTTAAAAAGCCGAGAGCGCTACGCCGCTTTCCCAAGAGGAAAAGCAAGACTTTTGCTATGAAAATAACTGAAAATAGAAATACATTTCACAAGGGAACAATTTGGACAATAAAAAGATTGTTCACTACTATGAAAATATTAAAACGGGCGGTCAAATTAAAAAGGTGAGCCAACTATTAGTGCGAAACTTAAAACTAATAAACTATGTGACGGCCTGATATGCTATATGAGATATCCTTGCCATGAATCTGCCCAAAATGTGCGCTGATACCTAAAAACAAAACATTTGAAAACATGGAGAAAAATGAGACGGAGCTTAATATATTCGACATTGTAATGTAAAAACAATTTGAAAACAAATAGTTTTATTGGGGTCCAGTGTAAATTCATTTTGAAACGAGGGAGAAGAAAATATACTCAAACAGTTGCAGGTTATTATCTGAATGTGGAACTCTCTGCCCAAATAATATTAATGAAATAATCAAAACGTAACAATAATGTCAAAATTGCGCAACAATGATTAGAACATAGACAAGTAACAGGCATTGGGTAACACATAAATAAATCAATACAATATAATTACTGTAAAACCCTGTGTCTTTGGGTAGCACCACCGTTAGTTCCGTATGGCAGACCGTTGGTGTGGAGTTTAAGTTTCGAGGACGAAATTTCTTTTAAGGAAGTAATGATGTAAAACCTCGAGTTTTAGGAAGAACGGAACCGTTAGAATTGTTACCGAACCGTTAGGCCTAAGTTTAAGTTTCGAGAACGAAACTTCTTTTAAGGAGGTAACGATGTAAAATCCCGAAAATTTCAAAGATATTGACCGTGACGTCGTTAGTAAATTAGGTTTGACTTTGATGTTTATTTTAATATTCGTTTGTGTTTATTTATGCTAATACTTGAGCTCGTAGGATCGTTGAGGGACTAACAAGGGTAAGATAGTAATTTTATACATTACGGGAATGTGCTTGGGAGTAAGGGTAAATTGGTAATTTCATGTGTTGTTATTATTATTGTTATTATTATTATTATCATTATTAATATTATTATTATCTTTATTATTATTATAATTATTGTTATCTGAATATTATTATTTATGGGTTATTATTATTATTATTATTATTTTTGGGAGTATTATGTGATGTTTGTTGTTAGATTATTATTACTACTATTAAATTAATTTTATGGCTACGTGATCTCTTTATCACTCTTAGTTTTGGATTAGTAGTATAACATGAGGATTGTTAGTAGATTACTAGCATTACCATTATTATATGTTTTTACGTATGAGATGTTAGTAGTATTATCAATATTAGTTTAGTATTAACTAGTAAGATTAGCTAGGAGTTTTATTAGTAGTGATTAAGTTTATCTTAGTTGGAGTAGTGTAGGATTTGATTTTGTTAGTTTGTTAGGATTGTGTTGTTAGTCGGTTAGACGTCTTCCTTTGTTTGAGTTGGATTAGAATTTAGCTTAATTAGGAAGGGGAGATTAGTAGTGGATTAAGAGTTAATAGCTGTAAAACCTAGATCACAAACACGCACGTTTCTCCCTCGGTTTCCTTCCCTTCTTCTTTCCCCTTTCCCTTTCTCCCGTTGCTATATTCGTTGCCGTGCCGCCGCTGCCGTCCGCGGTTACTGTCGCTACTGTCTCCGATCGATCCCAGGCACCACCGTCGACGTCGACGACCATCTTCGCTGCCCAGTCGCTCGTCGCTGCCGTCCAGACGCAGACAGGACCGACATCTGCTGCTGTGCCGCTGCGCTACTTTTGTGGTTGCCGCTTGTTGTCGAACCGAGGCACCAACATCCACGCTCCGATGACCACCGTCTACTCTCACCGGAATCAGCCCCTTGGCTGCCACCCAAATCGCCGGTGTCTCTCTTTACGTAAAACCCTTTTTTTTGTTTCAGCTTTGCAATCCACTGTGTTGTTCTAAATTCGTGGTTCTTGTTGTTTTATCATACTTGGTACGTACATGAACTTGTTAGGAAATGAGGATGTTAATTTTGTTGTAAGTAAATAATTATGAATGTAGTTGTGATGATTTAGCTGCCACTATATGATTAAAATAGCTAGTATATTATATATAAATCATGTTAGGGTAATATTACTATTATTTCATGCATACTTTTAGGGTTAGTGAAAATATTAAAGTTGATTTCATGTTTTACAATTTGGTTTGGATGATAGGAGGTTTGATGTTTGAACCTTACTTGGATTAGGTTAACTACTTTGGATCTTAGTTACTGTTCTAAGCCCTAATTAGGACCCCGGGATCGATTGGTGGAAGTTAGAACCGAAAACTATAAATTAAATAAGAACCGAGATCGGGACAGTTTTGTTAGTGTATAAAGATCGGGTCACCACGATTAGTATAGTTGTCCTTTGATCGAACCCTTTGGACTGGCGGTTCCCCTAGATGTTAGCTTTCATAGGAATTTTGCGGAGCGGACTTTTGGGTTGTATAGCTCGAGTTATAGTCGTTTTACCAGAACCTGTCGGAACTGGACCAGTTGGAAGTTTTGGTACTTTTAGAGTCTTTCGAGACTGATATGGGCTTAGTTGTCAACTTAAGAGTTTTAGTAGACATCCCCTATCCAATGCTCCTGTTTAGCCTCCGAGGTTTCTGAAAAGTCCAAAATCAGACCCATAGGATGTCGGGAAGTCAAGTTACGACCCTTTTTATGTGGATGCTGTGATCTGTCTTGTTATCTGAAATTGTTAATAAATGTGTTGTTGATTGAAAAGGTTTACTTGGTGTTATTATACGATTACTTGGAATGTGTTAAGTAATTTAAAGTATAGATCCATGATTGATAGGAACCTATAGTGTTCCTAGGGGAGGGTTAGGTAGAAGGTAGTTAATACTAACTCAAGGGCGTTTTGATTAGAATAATTACTTTTATTTTAGGCCCGAGCTAATTCGCGTCGTTAGTGAACTCAAGTGTGTTCGTCTTAGCTGTGAAGTGAAGTTAACCAGGTAATGTCTATGCTCTAATCCCCACTGGGATGCTCTTTAATTGTGTTTTAATGTTTTATATTTTGTTTTGAGAATTGCATCCCGAAAGGGGACTTTTGTGGAAATGTGACCATCTGTTTTGGATAGCTGATTGTATTTGTTTGTGCTTTGATTTTATTGAGTTGAGAAATTGGATGGTCTTTTATTAATGGTTTTATTATTGGTTTTGATAAACTTGGGTTGGGTTTGACTTGAGGGCTGTGAGCTGAGATTTCATAAGATACTTTTAATTCAAAATGAAACATTAAGCGGGTTTACTCTTTGATGCCTTTGGTAGGCGATTGTTTTGCGGGCGATAACCCTGAGACCAGGATTTGGTATCCTGTATGGGTTATGTGTCAGGAGATCAGGGTTTCATCCCTGATATAGGATAGACGATTGTTGATGCCTTTGGTAGGCGATTGTTTGATGCCTTTGGTAGGCGAGTATTTTTGCGGGCGATAACCCTGAGACCAGGATTTGGTATCCTGTATGGGTTATGTGCCAGGACATCAGGGTTTCATCCCTGATATAGGATAGATGATCTTTGATGCCTTTGGTAGGCGAATGTTCTTAATGCCTTTGGTAGGTGATGTTACCTTATGGGATTTGATATCCTGCCCGCATAATAAAACATGGATTGGTTGGGTTGAGGAAAACAGTTAAGGGTTCAAAGGTTTGTGAAATGATTTGACTTGTTCCCTATCCCTCAAATGAATTGAAATGAACTTAGCTTGTTTTTAACGTTAGGGGTAGACATTATTGAGATTTCCCCCTCATTTTTGAAATGTTTTGTTTTCAGGTGAAGATCTATATGCTGGGGACGGGAATTAGAAGTGAGGACGTCATGTTTAGAAGTCGTTGATTATGTTGTCTTTCTTTTGTGACAAACTTGAAGTTAGTTTGAGGTTTACTCCTAAGTATGAGTTTGTTAGTTTGGTTTACCGTTATCAGACAGTTGTAGTTTCCTTCTCGCCTTGTATTCCTTCGGGGATACGGCAGTAACGCCCAATAAGAGTTTGAGTCTTCCGCTAAATTTTGTCTGTTAACGTTAGTTTGACTTTGACTTTTCTATAATTGAATTTCCGGGGCGTTACAATTACACACAACTAATAATTGTTAAATAATAACGAAACATATTGATCATTGCGACAGGAGTTAATAATTGGATCTTGGAAGCCAGCACCCCCTTCTGGCGCGGTTTCCCAAGGCACATGCACTCGAGGACGGTCAACCCTCGATTAGGTAAAAAAATAGACCATGAAAACGCATGTGTTCGGGCCGATCAACCCGATTATTCAACGCTAGGTTTTAGAAAAGGGTGTTTCCCAAAGGCACATGCACTCGAGGACGGTCAACCCTTGATTAGGTACAAGATAGACCATGAAAACGCACGTGTTTGGGACACTAACGAAACATCAAATGCTCATAGGACACATGCACTCGAGGACGGTCAACCCTCGATTAGGTAAAAGATAGACCATGAAAACGCATGTGTTCGGAACATTAAATGTTAGGTTTTCGAAAACGACAATGGGTGAGTCCACATATATTAGTCATAAAACCAACTTTTAAAAATAATGAAACAATAATTATTCCACTTTAATTAGAGTATTTTTGTTTTTACATTTAAATAGTTTTGAAGGTTACAGTCATCGAAATATACCTGGGTTAGCGGATAAAAGGAATAATAAATCCTCCCTTTAACTTGAGAAATCTGATTTTGAATAAATATAAATAAATAGTAATAATATTAATATAAGAGTAGTTAAATTAAATGAGATAAATTTAGAAATTGAGATGTAAAAAGGAGATAGGAGATTACCCAAATTAAATAAATTGGTTGTATAAAATGAGAGGCCCAAGAACTGGAAGGTAATATGGGTTTATAAACTAAAAGGGCTTAAATCCCTTTCTTCCTCTTTTTATTTGGACGCACAACAACAAAGAGGAGCAGAGGAGTAGAGGTGGGTGGTCAAGGGAGGCGGATGGTGAAGCTGGGCGACGGGAGCGGTGGTCGGAAATGTTAGAGGGTCGCCGGCGAAGGAAAGGGCGGCGAGAACCACCGCAGAGGAGCCGGTCGGGGTGGTCGGCCGCGAAACAGGGGGAAAATGGTGGGTTTTTCTGGGCATTTTTGGGCAGTGGTTCGGGGTGGCTTACGGTGTTTTCCGGCGAATCTTGACTGATAGAATGGTAAGTGAAACTTAGATTGATGAATTGTAGTTGTAGTTTGAATTTTGGTTTGATTTTTGGGGTGGATGTTGAGATGGATTAGAGATGTATATTGATTTGGGAACTGAGTCTTGGTCAGTTGGAATTGGGTGGATGGTTGTTGAATTGGTGGTTGATTTGGTGGTCGATTTGGTGGGGGTGATGGTGGACGATGGTGGCGGCCGTGGTGGTGGAAGAGGTGATCTAAGGTGGCTTGTTGGTGGTGGCCGAAAAATACAGAGAAGAAGAAGAAGAAGAAAGTAGCTATGGTGATGATGGTGGTTATAAAAAAATTTATAGACTAGGGTAGCATTGGTGAGTCACTAAGAGGTGTTGTGGTGTCAATTGTAGAAGAGATGGACAATCCTAATTTGCTACTACAATTGAAAAGGAGGCCATGAGAGTGAGGGGTCAATAGCTTCAAGAAGAAGAAGATGAATATGAGAGGGAGAAATGGTGGTGGTGGAGTTACTTTTTCAAAATTCCAAGTAAAAATATTTACTAATAGTATTTTATGAAACAATATCTAAAATGTGTAAAATAGGAAATATTAAATAATATTTCTACTTTGATTAAATAAAAAAAATAATATATTTATAAATATTATTTAGTACAAAATAAGGATAATGTGCATAAAAGGAGTAATTTATAAAGTATGTAATGAAAATGTGTGAAATATGTGAAATGTGTAAAGTATAAAATAATATTACTATTTTGCAAATTAATAAATGAAATATGAAAAATGTGTGATGTATAGTAATTTATAATAATTAGTAAGCTAAAATTTAACTTTTGAAATTACTCATACTTGAGTAACTATAATTAATTGAAAAGTAAAGAAAATGTAGCTAATTAAATCAAATAATGTACTATAAATGAAATTAAGATTTTAATTAGCGTAATAAATTAAGTTTAAAAATACGGGGTGTTACATAGGGTATAAAGCACTTCTCGTACGTTGTCTCCACACCCCTTCGTTTTTCATAATTCCATTCTTGCGTTTTCATCCTGCATCTTCTTGGTAAATATTAAAGGTAAAATCTTTTGATTGACGGATCCCGAAACTTGTCTTATTGAAGCAAGATTATAGCTTGCTACACATAGGCCTAAAAATAGTTAAAATCCAAAGACAAATTTGGTGAACAATCTCAATATATAATGTGAACAACGACAATTTATATATTGGACAATGACAAAATGGTTGAAATCTAATGATAAATTGAGTGAACAATTTCGACATAGAGGGTGAACAATGGCAACATATATAGTGAACAATGATAAACATATTTGGTAAACAATCTCAACATATTAGTGAACAATGACAATGAAAATCTAGTGAACAATGGTCACATTTTTAATGAACCACCACTAGATATGTGATGAACAATGACAATAAATCGAATTAGCAATCTCCGCATAGGTAAACGACAATATATATCAAGTGAACAATCACTATGTATCTAATGAACAATTGTAACTTATCTAATACACATTGACTAACATAACATGTTAGATCAAAACTAAAATAACCTTGTAATAAAAATGAAATTAAAATTAAGAAACAAGTTTTAGATTATGTAATCAGGGTATCATTTATGAAAATCATCTCTTTAAGTTAAAAACTCCATGAATAACGATGATGTTGAACTTAGCATTTTCTATAGGAACTGTTACCTCTCCATAAGCCAAATATCTTCCATCATATAACCTAATCCTAGTATATTTCATGGTGTTCACACTGTCTTTGAGGTCTGTCCCTCATGTCAAGCATCATAGTAGTCACTTACCTAGCCCAACAACACCATCGCCCTTCCGCGACCTTCACAAGCTTCATTACGAACTCCGGCATGCTGATATGCCTTTTCCGACTGTCACCGAGTCATTTAAGAGTTTAATTAAAGCCTAGAAAGAATGATAGAATGAATAATATCGGCACACTTGACAATCATATTAAGCGACAAATATCTAGCACGGGCAATGATCGAACTGAAAGAGAAATATTTTGAGGAGCGAGAATAATTTGGGAGGGTGAATGTAGTCAAAAAATTACTCGGAGGTACACTAACTTTTGGTGAAATGTTTTTCAGGTACCCCAACTTTTCAAAAGTCATTTTGGGTACCCTTAATTTTAGGATTAGTAAATTAAAAGGTGATTTCCCGATCAAAGTAATGAATTTACCAATGAGTTTTAGGCGGGAACTGGATTAAAGGTTTGAGTTGACTAAAATACCCTTTGTTTGTTATAAAACAAAAAAAAATGGTCGTTAATAAACCCCCTCCCTTCTTTTTGTCTTCTTCTCTATGATATGTGTTTCCTTCTTCTCTGTCTTCTTCTCTCTCACTCATAAGCAATAGTTGGAAGCCATTGAAAGGAAGATTGGTTAAAAGGAGATAAGATATGTGTTTCATTAAGTATGTTTTGGAGCATCAAAGTTTGGGTGGTTTAGGGTGTTGTTAATTGGAGGCTAAGTTTGACGAAAATTTGGCGTTCAATTCTGAATTTCGAAAACGCAATTGGTATTGAAAATCAAAGTTTTGCTAAGTGTATAATTCTAATTGTATGTTTTTTTTCGGTTGGTTGAGGATAGAAATCTATATAATATAATAATAATATTAGTGGGACCGATAAAATACTGAAAGGAGAGCAATTCACGGATTGTGAGCCAATTAAAATGAAGATAACTAATTTTCTTTTTCTTTTCTCTCCTCCCCCCTTCTTTCTCTCTATTTATTTCACAGTAACCGCTTCCCCAAAAATACATCTGTATCTATCCCCCCATCTCTCACGATGAAGTAACCGCCTCTTCAGATTCTCACATCTGCCGCCATTGTTTCAAGCTCTGGATGGAGTGAACGTTGTGTTTCATATGATGGGAAAATCCCATGAAGCTCAGCAACATTTTGATTGGGGAGGGTTAGGGCAACATGGACTGATAAATTCCCGTTCAACTGACCTTCGAGATCCTCTCCTTCAAATCCATAAAATTCCTCGCTGGAGAAAAAGTTACCGTCCACCTGTCCTCGGCAGTGTTCCACCACCTCAGGAACATGACTGCGAAGTTCACCGACGACCTGTAGCGGATCTTGCCGAGCGCCGTCATGGTGGTGGACAGGGCGGTCGGCCTCAACGCCGGATCAGCACCCTTCAGCTCTGCCTTCGTTGCCGGGATCGAGTTCTACGCCAGGGTGATGAAGTCGATCGAGGTGGCGGCCGCCGAGGGAGAGTGCGTGATCTAGGATCGAGGAGTTCGTGCTCCCACCGAGGATAGTGCGACGACGGTGAGGTGTTTGTGACAGTGGGAATAAGGCCAGTGGGTTCAGCCTGTTCACGGATTTTCAAGTGGAGTGTATGATCAGGAGGGCGTAGGTGGGAGGCTTCCGCGTGGCGAAGTGCAATGGAGAATTGATAATATACATAGCATGTTGGCTAAGAGACTCAACCACAACACCAGGGAGAGAGATCGTAGGAAGATGATAAATGTTATGTATTCTTTCACTTCGATCATTGCTTGCTACTTCTGTTCATCAAAGGTATGCTTATTTAATATATATTAATTCATCTCTATTACTCTTTTTTTTTTTTAATTTTTACAGATTCTCTGATTTTGCTGCAACAAATTTCTTAGACTTGGGGTAATTGATCGTCCATATTATATATATGTATTTCTGTTGTCTTCTTTCCTGTTTCTATTGTCAATTTTGATTTTAGATGAGGGTTTCGGTTTTGGTTTTACAGAAGATGGATCACATTGGAAGCAATACATGAAACCCATTACTATTAGATGAACGTGTCTCCTATAATTTTAAATTCTAGTCATTGTGAAATTATGCTCAAAAGAAATTCATGCCTGAAATAGTAAGTAACTTTTACGATTTTTTTTTTCCAATTTCGATTTTGTGAACGAATTTGACAGGAGTAAGGGATGGTGGAGTGCAAAGAATGGGATACTTTCCTTGAGATTTCAAGAAAACCGCTGCCAACAACATTTTCAATCAACTTAAGGTCAGGTTTTTCTAATTCAATGTATGGTTTAATTTGTTAGGGTTTATTATGGTTTTATTATGTATCATTTGGATCAAAGGTCGCAAGTGCAAGCCAACAGTGAGCACTTACAACTCAATCATTTTTATGCTTATGCAAGAAGGTTTGTTTGCAAAAGTGCATGAGATATATAATGAAATGTGCAATGATGGTAGCTGCTTTCCTGATACTATTACATATTGTGCTCTGATACAAGCATTCGGAAAACTGGGTCGTGCTAGAGTATATGCAGTGTGGAGAGGTTAAGTTGGAGTATAGTGGGTACCCCAATAAGTCTTCTCCCTAGGAAATTCATTTTTGAAAACAATTGTAAGTTACCTTAGGTTTCTGATATGTTTTATTGGTTTTACCTTTTTAAAAAATTGGAAGACTAACTAAGAAGCGAGGAGGAAATCAACGTCGGCAAGGTCCTGAGCAATATGAACTGCTTAGACAACTCTTAATTAAATTATTTGGGCTTTGGGCTTATATTGCGTTGTGCTATTCTCTTTTATACTATAGGTAAGAATTTGCTATGCCTCAAGTGTGGTCCTATAACTCCTAACTTGGTGGAAATAAGATGCCTCCCTTTACAGCAGTTGCAAACATATAATTTGACAATGCTTCTTGATGAATTTATATGGAGATTAGGGTCCAATATCTTATCGTCACACAATTGGATATCACTCTCCATGATAACAACATCAATAATAAGAGATTCAGGTCATTGGAGTAGATGTCAATCGCCTAGCAAACTACAATAGCCAAATTTTATTGTCGCAAGTAGCATGAAGTATTCATACTAGATATGTGACGTATATAACAATTAGCCATTTTGAGGTGCTTATTTCTTTTGATAACCCTTTTTGTTTGAGAACAATTGTTGTCACGATTATATATTGAAATATAAATTTGAATAGAAACAATTTTTTCAATATTCCATCAATTCAATCATACATCGTGTATATAAACATAATTTAGATATCGTACTTATTTTCATTTGAAGTTTACAATAATGTCTTTTGATTTGATATTATTCATGTTTTGCTCTTTCTATTTGTATCTACATTTATATTTATATGTTTTAATTGATATTTATTTTATTATACACCGTGTATCGCACAAGTTTAGGACTAGTTCATTGTAATTGAGGTAATTAGGGTTTTGGGTTCTGGTTTATTGTCTGTTTGGGTAGTTTTCTTTCCTTCTCTCCTCCTTCACTACGAAACCCTAATCAGAGCAGACACATAGAAAGAAGATTGAAGAGAGGGGGAATTCAAGGAGTTGAATGTCGATGGATGGAAGGAAGAATATGAGAGAGGACTTCAGTTTACAAGACCCAATTAGTGAAGGCAGTATACGCGAGCAACTAATAGAAATTAAGGGAATTTCAGTCAGTTTACAAAACCAATCAGACTTTGGCCGGAAAATAACCTTTTAAGGGTACCCTAAAATAAGTTTGTAAAAAGTTGGGGTACCAAAAAAATAGTTTTTCTAAAAGTTAGGGTACCTCTAAGTAATTTTTTGGAATGTAGTGGGATGAAGAAACTCAAAATGACGATTCTCAACTGCTACTTATGAACTCGATATCGGAGCATTAAGCAAGGACAGTTACATTTTGGAAAAAAAATTAATTTCAGGCAATTAATTTTAGGCCAATGTGAAACGTGGAACATGTACTCCAGCTCCAGGTGTATATAATATATATATTGCCCTAAAATGCTTTCTTCAAGGGTGGAGACTCACTTTGGTGATTACCTTTTTCAAACAACTCTTTCCGGCAACACCCATGAGCCCCATTTTATGTGCCTTATTTATTTTTTTTACTTTTGTTATCGAAATCCTAATTAGTAAAATGCAATTTATTAGGTGCACCCGGAGCATTTGCTCTAAATACTACGATTGTTCACCCGCATATATTAAGTTATTCACCCACATATATTAGGTTGTTTACTCTGATTATTATAATTGTTCACTATCAAATATCTGGAGCACATGCTCCGGGTGCATGTAATATATATTTATAGTAAAAGCATAGTGCACACCTTGCCCATCTTACTTATTAGCGGTTGGTCAATGCTCTAATTGGTGGGAGCAGGTCTGCAGGAACATACTTTACCAACTTCTGCTTGTGGATTGCGGATGTTTACACCGGCATAATAAATAATATAGCATTGTGATCAAGTATCAAAAGCATAAACACTAAAAAAATAATAAAAAAAAAAAGTGATTATGCATTCAACTTGTTAAGCAGTTAGCACCCCATAAGATAAACAGAACGCTCATGCAAAAATATGATACATCTAACAACATCTTCCAAAGACTGAATCTAACACTAGATACTAAGAAGGAGACATCCAAACACAAGTAAAATTACAAAATTGCTGCCTCACAATCGCAGTCACAGAACATAAAAATACAAAGGTTTTGAGCTTAGAATAAATAATCATATTCTAGTGAGAGAAACTTAGTCAGCAAAAGATGAAAATGCCTTTGTCTGATGTGGTCAACCTCTTGGCCGCTGTGCTTCCAACAATTCTCTCAAGCTACACACAAAAGAATAGACAGTTAAAATCATCAGTAGAGGACTTTACAGACAGACAGACAGACAACTACCAACATAATAATCCAAATCAATAGCAGACATGACCCTTCAGTTTAATCATCAAGTTCTTCCCACAGAATCCGTAGACAAAAGTTCCCCCTCTCTCGCCTTCAATACAAACAGACTGTGACTTAGTTGTCAGCCCGCCGGATACCACTCTGAATTAGTTGTAATCCAAGACAGACCATCTAAACAATGGCCACTAAGCATAAACAAGTCAACACTAGCATAATCGTTCCCACAGCTTTCCAACTGTATTACACGGCTTGAGTAAAATTTTTGATAGATAATTACCCGCAGCTGATCAAAACGCGAAAACAGCACGGTACTAGCCATGTTTTGGGAACCTTCGAGCATATTAAGAACCTGAAATCATAGAAACTAAAATCATGAGCCCCTTCACTCTCTCCTTTTATAAATGGCACTCAGTGTAATAGACAATATAAAGCTCATTTGATTAGCAAAGCAACTACAAAAACAACTCCGTAGGCAAAAGCTGAAACACCCACATTATCACTTAAAACAACACTGACCTCAGGGTAAAATTCCTTCCTCTCTGAAAGTGAATAAATAATCAAATCCTGGATGCCTTTGATCTACACCGCAAAGAGTCAAAGAGTAAATCAATAGGGAAAGATAAAAAAGGATTAGGAAGCAGACATTATGCTGCCCGCAAACAGGTGTTTAAAATATCTAAGAGCCTCCCAGCATCCTCATTTTGTTGATTTCTCCACCTTTTCTAACATGGTGCTGGCAAGTGTACAGACATTGTGACTTTTTTTTTTTTTGGGAAAAAGACATTCTCGGTACAATAAAAATATGTTCCCTCTACAGAGCAAGCATACCTTGTAACGGTGGTAAAAGTGAGCCCGCTCCTTATAAAGCATGATCTTTCGCTGTCCCTTGATGAACCAATTCCGTGCACAAGAAATATCACTTTGCTTTGTTTACCTATCCACCACCAGAAAAAAGGAGATACTTAACGCAATGTATCTGAAGATGATAAGCTACGGTAGGAGAGAGCGCGGAACATGAAGGCAATTAATACAAAAGTTCACAAACAACTTACTCTCCCAGTAGACAGAAAGAAGCGTTTTCTGACTTCAAAAAGTTTCGAATGCGGACGAATTCAAAGTAAGAACTTATAAACAACATTATTCCACCCTGCAAAACACGGTTGAGAAGATGTTGAGAATCCAAAATAAATGCACCTCAAGATCATTCGCACAATCTAATGTAGATAAGACAATCAAAATCTCCAAAAAATAATAGTCACCTGAATTGAATCTTTTATCTTTGGAAACACTTGCAACAACAAATCAAGCACGTTTTAACATACTTGTTTTACAAGAATTACATATGGGTATCAAACGATCCAAAAGGTCTCACATGCCAACATAATACAAGAGTTGAGGTAGATGTACGTCACCAATTCACTAAGGCTGATGTGTCCATGTTAACTGTCAGATCCCCCCCCCCCCCCAACACACCACCAAAAAAAAAACAATTCTCCTAAAAAAAAAAACAATTCTCCTACAAAAAAAAAAAAAGAAGAATGGTCTACTCTTCCAAACAAAAAGGGAAAATTGGACTCTGATATTCCCTACTTTGGCAACTTCATATTTTCACTTTAGGATTTCTTTAAAGTTCCAAATTTTTCCAATCTTTCTCATGTCTCCCCTAGAAAGGTTAAGAAGTGCCGTTACTAAAGAATTTGTAGGTTTCTTTTAAGAATCTGAACAATTATTATGATTTTTTTAAGGAACAAAAAGGGAGAAATCTTAAAATTAGAAAAGAAAAATGGAAAAAAAATTGTGACAAAGTTTGTAAATTCACTAAAAATCGTGGGGTAGTGTTGTTCTAAGTTTGGGAGCAAACGCAAGTGAAAGTCCTCAATATTTAGTGTATGCACCCAATAGTGGTCAAAAAAAAAATTAATGTTGAAAGTAGAGACCGTTACCGTACATTTCCAAAGTTAGGATTATTAGTGTCCAATCACTCAAAGTAGGGCTTATTAGAATCCAATTTTCCAATAAAAAAAATAGTGTAAGCCTTAATTAAAGCCAACCAGCGAGAAAAGAGATCACCCTTATATCACCATAGGAGCTGCAACTAATCAGCTAAGCCAAAAGCTCCTGCTTCTTCAAAGAGTTTTGCAAGCTTATTCAATGCATTAACCAGAAAGATCAAAAACATAAACAGGATAAGGAAACAATTTAGATAAGGCAATCAGCTGCACTTTTGATATCCTAGCATGCCACAAAGAAAGGAACCTAATCTCAATGGAAACACCCATACTGTATATCAAGTTCAACAGCTCCTTTTGACAGGATAAAAAATATTCAACAGCTTGAGAAATCACTAACCAGCACGATCCAGTTTTAGCACTATTCAGGACAGTCTCGCTAAGTTTAGGCATAGAAGAGAAGAGAGAAAATAAAGGCCGAGCAGGGCTCCATAACTATTGTGTTTTGCAGTCAAATATACATAATGACGTCAAGAAGCCCTATAGAAGCAACGGTGCACCTACCAATGATGATACTCAGTCTTTACTAAAAAAAGTCAGGAAACTAATGTAAAGCCATAGATCAATGGTACTTAGCAAGAACACCATGCAAACCTTATTGTTGAAGTACTCTAAACGAGCATCATCAGCTTCAGCGATAGATTCAGCCTCAAACCGCTCGTAAACCTGTCATACCCATCAAAAGTTTGGAACACATATGATATAGACAGACACATGTAGATAGAAGATTCAAATGAATTGCCATAGATTTAACAAACATCAGGCAGAAAGATCAACAAAAGGAAAGAAAATCAGTAACATAGTGTAATCTACAAAGAATGTAACATTGTTAACATTCTCTCACATTGAAAACGCTACTCAATTTTGACAGTTGAAAGGAGTTTGGAGGACACGAGATGATAATAAAATATAAGACAATGAAGAAATTTTAAAATGAAAGGGAAGCGAACGTTTACAATGTAAGAAATAGGAGTGCCAATGTGTAGGGAAGAAGGTGCAAGAACTTGATTAAGGCTTGACCAATTGCCACAAAGCTTTGACCGTGACCTATGTTACCTGACTCGGGACACAGGTGTCCAACTCGGGCACGAGTCTAAGGGATTGACACGGCTATACAGCACACCTAACAATTGCATCCAAGGGTCCGTCACGGCAAGGGGCACATGACCCGGAAGTTGGACACACCGGTTAGACCCTGCTAAATTGATTTGGCCTTTATAGATGATGTATCCAGCCCAGTTTTTCAAAAAACCCCACAAAACATTACCCACGCTCTTTTTTTAAAATAGTCAAGATAAAAGTGTGAATGACCCAAAGCAAAAACCTAGGTATAATAGAAATTGGGCCCAATTAAATACACATATATAGCCTCCTTGTTAGTTGCCCCACATACTCCACTTCTACTTCGCCCATCTAAACTCTAAAGCAAAACCCTAGGTGGTCTGATCTGCTTATACACACTATGTAGCTTCCCCTATCCTCCCTCCTGTTTCTGCTATATGCACATCGCACATCGCCAGAAAGTCTCTCTGCCACCACCCTTAACGTCAACACCACAACCACCGTCACCGCCGCCCCAGATATCAGCGGGCTTATGCCTCGCTTCCATGACAAAATTCTCAGTTTTTATCATTTTCCCACAGCAACCAACGTTCCACCACCGTGTCCAGCCCTTCTCACAGCGTCCGACCCGTGTCCGGATGTGCATCGGGTCATGTCGAACCGAGTACCGCACCCCCTTACATGCGAGTCTGGGTAACATAGATCGTGACTAAAAAAGGAGAGTCCAAAAAGCAACATGTTTTCATCTAAGAAGTAGAAAAAAGGTTTACAAATCCATGGTTTCTCTTTTTATTCTTTTTCTCTTCCCTTCCGACAAAGATCACATGGATTCATGGGTCAACCACCTAGAACCCCAAGCAATGCCCAGGAAATAATAACAAAAAGTACAACTTTTTAAAACAACAATACATAGCCCTTGAATTTGTAGTTTTATGTTGAAAACAAAGATGCAAACGATTCACCATCAATATCCCTTCATAAGAGTTTCCTAATCACATCAATCACTAAATATTCCACCAATATTGCTACCCAGTACAGTTTTCGAGAACTTGGCAATGAAGGATGTTATCCCCACATAAGCTGTACGCTACTCTTTCTAAGATTTGAAAACATAAAACACAATTTCTAAAGTTTAAAACACAACATTTTCATGCTAAAATGTTAACATGTTTTCATCTAAGAAGCAGACACAAAATGCAACTGACAGCTAAAATTATCCCCGCAGACAAAATCTTAACGTTTACAAACCTGACGAACCGGCAATACAATTTTTGGCAGCACACCTTTATATTCACATGACAATCTCAGCTGCAGCAACACATCAAAGGAAAAGATTTTAAAACTGTACAATGGTTCCTTAAGCTACAAAAGGAAAAAAGAACCCGGCTAACTCTAATGAAGAAGTTATAAAACTACCTTTCCTTCAAAGTTGAGACAATGCCGATTGAACAAGGCATTCATGTATGCAGAATAGTTTCAACATCAATTGCTTCTACTCAATAAATATCAAACATCAACTATAAGATTGATATCATATATATCATAGAAGTTAATCACGCTTTTATGAGAAAAGGATGCACATGCTGAATAAAGTTGCTGGTAATAAGAGAATTAACGTTCACACTGCCCAGATTCAAGGATCCTCTAAAACTTCCAAAACATGTTCAAACGTCGTCATCTACAAAATTGCAAGAATTCGATAGTGCACTTCTCCTGAACTCAATAGTGCATCCCCCCCCCCCCCCCCAAAACAAAACATATTTTCTATGCCAAGTAATCAAACAGACAGTAAAGCTAGGCTGTAACACCCCAACACCCTTAATCATAAGATTAACATAATACAAACACTAAGCATGTGATTAGCGCAGCGGAGCACCTAGGGTGGAGGTATTACCGCCGTCCCCACTCGGGACAATGCAACAAACCCAAATACACCATTTAAGTACACAATAATCACAACCAAACTTTAAACATAAACTTCATACTTAAAAACCACCAAGACATAAATAATTCAACTTATACAACCATTAGAGAAATAACTACATCCCATATTTCATAATTAAGGGGTCTTTTAACCATAAGGAAACCACCGGAGTCGGCCAAACTTCCATTCGAGACTACCTTGCTTGGGTACACGCCTACTTTTGCTTATCCTTGCCTTTAACCTGGGAGCTCGGACCGCCTAAAACAAAACATTAAAACATACGCAAAAATGAGTGGGGAAACACTCAGTACGTAAACCTCCAACACGTCAAACCGTTCGAAAACGGTTTTAGTGTCGGCATTTAAATTCATTTTGAAAACAAGGAAAGGAATAAACAAGAATAAAATAACTTGATTCATCAACATAAAAGGTAAAGTACATGAAAGGTAAGATAGGTACTAAAACATAAGTATTTGGTCCCTTACGATCGATGCAATGCATCTCACGCACGCGCATGCCCAAACCGATCGAAGTTTGGAATGGGTGATCTTAGAAACGATCGACATCGGCGTGTCCGGACACTCTGATCAGGAGTATCATACATAACAAGAGAGCTAGCACCTAAAAGTAACTAGCACAAAGAATACATAAAATGGGACCCTTTAAAACCGTAAAATAAACAATAAAGAACAAACTTAAAATAACCTTGAAAACGTTAAACGATAATAAGGAGCGAAAAGTTGGACAATTCGCGTACCTTGGATAGTAGAAAGATCTAGTGACGTGCCTCGAGCTTGGGATGGCTTGGGCGACTTGGAAACTATAAAAAAAAATGTATAAGAAGTTGAGAATTTTAATAAAGTCCTTGTAATTCCATAAGCTAAGGTTAAAGTACTTAAAATTTGATAACTTAAAAGGGATGAGAAAATAAAAATTTCTTTTTTTGATAAATCAATGTTTTGATGATAACTTGAGCTAGAAAACTCGGATTTTTGCAAACGAGTACTTTTCGGAAAGAGAAAATCACGCCCTACAACTTTGTCAACTGGCCCGAAGGCTAAAAATGAAGGGAAGGGTTCGGAAAACAGTCCAGACAGAAGCAGAATGCTTAGAAGGAATTAGGCGGTTTGGAACTTTAGTGCGAAACTTCTATTGAACCTTGAATGGGATCGACGGAAAGATTATGAGTTATAGAGCAACCTTAGCAATTAATTTGAACAGGAATGGAATCATTGAAGGCTTACTCAAGAGAAATGACATGGTCCTTGAATTTGAAAAGGGAACGTCGGCAAGCGACGAGAAAAGATTATCGAATGATCATTGGCTTTGCTAAAATTTGAGAAACCTTTAGGAGCTAAACTCCAACTACTAAATTGCCTTAAATCATCTTTGCATACCTATCCAACCCATCTTAACAATGACACAAAAGTCGACATCTCATTAGAGCCCCCTAAGAGATCAAATTGTAACCTTAAAGTTAGAATTAAAGAATTAAATTCTGGGCAGAAACTTTGTTGACGGCCCTCAAACACAGCCTCATATCTCACTCTCCCGATATCGTATGGATGCAACCCTTATGTTTCTGGATAGCTTGAAGAGCAACCTAAAACTTTTATGTTTACCTCCAGAACTAACAAAGTCTCTAAATGGACGAAATTTGAGCATATATCCACTGACTCAGAAAACGTATTTAATTTTGTACCTTCACGGTTTTGGTCATATCTCGGGCTACACATATCGGATTCTCGAAATTCCAAAGCCGAGAGCTAGATAACAACTTAGGCTATCTTTTAAAGTAAAAATCTAGGCTAAACTCACATTTTAACTCCTCTAGAAAATTCAGTTTGCAACCAGAAGCATAATCAGCTCTTGAATTCCCTTTAAGGGTATCCTTTGCCACTAAACATATACTAATCTAAACCTAAAGCCCAAATTAAACATCACTCTTGATTCTTCCAGAATATAAACCCAGAAAAGTACTCATCTTCTTCCATAAAAATCCACATGCAACTATAGATAACATAAGTAATTTAAATGACACTTGAATTAACACTCTTTCACCCATTTCCACACTAAATTCATATCATCCATGTATATAATAACTTAGTTAACATAATAAACAACCCAAATCAGTCCTTTAATCATCATATTTCTCATCCAAAAACCACATGCAAGCAAGAATTTCAACATTCAACAAGAACTTAGCAAGAACTCATTCAAAATCCAATCAAACTATACATGCATCCTTCTCAAACTCAAACTCAAACCCTAATTAACCCAACTTAACCGCAACCTAAATTCATGCTTAGAAAACATAAAAGAGATGAAGAACAACAAGAATAACACAAATTAGAAGTGAAAATCATATTTGAAACATAAAGAGTTGAGTTAGGGTTTTGAATATATACCATTTGGGGAAGAAATTAAAGGAGAAAAACAAGAGGAGAGATGAAGGGGGGCACGACCACCGTCTGCTGGTCGCCGGCGTGGCCTCCGGAAACTGGCCGGAAAAAGGGGGGAACATGGCTGGGCAGAGAAGAGGGAGGAAGAGTGAGGGAGTGTTGTGATTTTTCTGAAAATGAAATGAGTATAATAACCCCCTTAGTATATATAAAACACTCCCTTAATCAATTAACTCTCTAATTAATAATTTAGGCTAACCAAAGTGTAATTAACTTGCTATGTAAAATAATTGGTATGGACTAAATAAAATTAATGAACATAAACTTGGTAAACTAATTTAGTATATGATTAAATAAAATTACTTGGGAATAAATTGGGTAAAATTAACTAGTATTAAACCACATAAAATAAATTGGTAGGACACGTTAATAGAATGAATTGGGCAATAAAATGTACTTAGGAAGGTTGGGTAATATTAATCGAAAAAGGAACGGAATTGAAATTAATATAACCTTCCTCGATTAAAACGTAAAATTGAGAACCATAAAATAAATTATATAACTTATCGTAAAAATATTCATAAACACATAATAATATTTATAACTTTAAATCCGAGATAGCATAAAATCAACACATTTAGCCATCGCCTTGCTCGAGACCTGTCACGCATAAATAAATAAATAATAGAAATAATAACTGTAACAACCACAAAAATAATATTCATGTCGTAAAAGTAGAAAAATTTTATTAGCATATTTTAGCTAATTACCGTAATTAAGGTTTTAATTAGTACGGGTTTAGGGCGGGTCGTTACATAGGCCCCCATCTCCAGAAGAAAATTCGTGCACTGAATCAAGCAAAAGCCAACTCTTGTTTACTTTCACCACAAAAGCCAACTCTTGTTTACTTTCACCACAAAAGCAAGAAAACTAGAAAAGAGACCAAGATCAATCAAGACCAAATTAGATTCTTTAACTTTAACCTCCAAATGGACAACAGAATAACTTATACTGTGGCTCGTGTGATTTTTGGGAAAAAAATCTTGAAGAAACTTGATACCTGGAGTCAAATAGGAACTTAATATAATTGTTTGGCGATAAAATTGTGCATTTCCATCAAGGTACCTATGGGAAAAGCACATTAATCATTAATCACTAATTTACAATTAAGTGATCAAATAAAATGTGTCAGATGCATAAATAAATAAATAAATAAATAAAAAGAAATCTGACCACTGCCTGACACACATAATATCAGTTCCGTGTTGCTTAGAAGGCAAACGATTAAGATGCTCAACAACTGTATTCACATGAGACCAGTTCTGCATAATTATTTCAGAACATTAAACAAAAATTAAATCTCCGTTTCACAGAGCCTCAGATAAACCCAAATGTCGACAACTTTACTCCTACAAACATTACTGCCTATAGAAAGACCAGTCCCAAGAGATCCATATTAAACATTCTCAAAGTGCAGATCTTTTGAAACACACATTTTAAATAAGTACCAAATAACAATAGCACAAGACAATAAAAGCAAGAACCATCCATAAAACTTAAAGGTTCATTTCGCAAAAATAAATTAAAAGATTTTGGGAAAAGTAAAAGATAGTTCCATAAGAAACCAGTAATGCGTAGCCAAGTGTAAATATAAAGGAACTAAACAAGGGCTAAAAGACAAAATAAAATATTATATAAATAAAAATAAACAAAAAGCGTATGGCGAGCAAACAAAAAACTAATAGCTGGAAATGTTCATAAGGCAAGTAGTTATACAAGTTAATAAGAACTTCCACCATTCTAAAAGCATACATGCATTAAGATGAACCAACTCAAGCCTACTCTTTAGATCAAGAACAAATTCTCCATTTCAGACACTTGTTGAAAGTACAATCACCCAGCTTAATGACGAAACAAAACCATGATTTTTTCTACTGAACCCTAGATCTCCAGGAGATCCCAACTTTAAGCACATCCTCCATAAGTCCAGCATTACTCAAATCTATTTTGGACAACTCCTCTCTAATTCCTCGTTTAGATCTACTTCTACCTCTCAAATACTGTGGAATGTGAATTTTCTCACACCTTCTAACAAGTGTATCTAAACTCCTCTTGATGTGTCTAACCATATGAGTATTGAGTCATGCATCTTGTTCTCAATTGGAGCGACCCCTACTTTCTCTCCAATCATTTCTTTTCTTATACTGTACATGATATTGGTGCAACCCTACTTCAATTGGTCCTCAATTGATAACTTCATTCCAATTGCAAGAAATTAAATAACAGAAGAAAAGCATGGGAACAAGAAAAGGAGGGGAAATTTCATTAGATAATCTCATGTTGGCAATTATCTCTCATTAACAGTAGCACATACCTGCATAGCTATTACATACGCATGATCTATAACCAGAATCTGCGCATCAAATATAAACGGAAATAATTACTTCTCATATCCATGGTCAGTTGTGTACTGATTAAGGCTTAAAGTCATGGTACTATGAATAACAAGGAATTACCTCTATGGAAGATAGAAAATCAATGTCTTTTTCCTTGTTCTTTTCAGCCTCTCCAATTTTCTGCCAAGAAGTATCAAAAGCTCAATCCAACATCAACATAAAAACAGTCCTAAAAGTTATGACCTGAAGATTATTCCATCATCTATACTTTTTGGTAAATGGTGTGAGTGGATAGTTTTCCACAATATTGGTCATCTCCGTATAAAGGAACATTGCACTAATAAGAATTGCTACATGTGTCCAATATTTTTTTCTATGTTACTCCAACTCTTCATCTTGCTTACTGTACCTAGGTGGGACCCTCCACACCCGAACAAGGGCAGAACACTTAATGCTTCAAATTACAATGAAAATATATAAATTTTCTTAAAATTAGCCGAGTCTGACACCCATATCTGTGTCTATATCGAACACATGTACCCAAGTCTGAGTAACATAGGCCTTTTCCTATAACCAATCATCTCAATACATGCAAACGCATTCATAAAAGTAAAGCAGCTACTTTTCAGGATCAGAGCGCGAAATAGCACAAGAGAAGTCCCTTACAGTAATCAGGCCCAATGGAGAGGCAACAATTATGTCAGAAGAATAAAAATCACTGTACAACCTTATGCTTTTCCTGTCAAACCAGATTCACAAACATGATATTCAATGCATTGCAGCAAAAAAAGATAATTGTACAAGAACAATCATCACAGTAAATACTAAATACATCCTACACCTCATTTAGCACCTTAGCCTATAAGATGGCACTCAATGGAATCTGCGCACAACTTATCCGTCTTATACTCGAGTGTTTTTTAGAGGGCTATTTCTTCCCCTACCCTTACCAACCCACTTTTTTCCTTGTCCTTCTCGCGTTACCCCAGATTTACTGATCCTTCCCAAATTTACTCGCTCTTAAAATTAAGAATTTTGGAACGGAAAATACTATTATATTTGTAGATTTTGGACCCTTTCAATTCATTGTCACATATTTTAGAAATAATAGTTTATGGTCAAAATTTTGTTAGTATTATTTTGAGAATAATCTAACTTTGTATAAAATGAATGTTCTGAATAAAAAGAAAGATTTGCTTGTATTATTTTTGGAAAAACAAAATATTGAAAGAAGACAAAGGAAAGAGGCGAGCAGGGGTGGTGCTCTGAGGAGAGAGAGAGAGAGAGAGAGAGAGAGAGAGAGAGAGAGAGGGTCTGTAGTGGCAGTGGTCAAAATTGAAGCGGGTTGGTGCCCAATCTGACTTCATGGCAGTGGAGGTGGTGGTAGTGATGATCACAGCAGAGAAAGGCTGCTGGTCAGAGAAAAGAGGGAGGGTCAGTGCTGGTGTTCAGATGTGAAACTCATGATGGTGATCAAAGAAGCAAGGGAGGATCGGTGACTGTGGTGTTGGTGAAGAAATTTTAATTGATGGGAGGGTAGTGGTAGTCGAAATTTAAGAATTGTATAAAAGCCAATAAGAGCAACGGAATAAAAACTAATTGTACAATTACTTTGCATCTGACATTGCAGGTTAGCACATGTACATGCACCTATTTCTTCAATTATTATCAACTATCAAGGTCTGTTTGAGTTAAATAAACTCTATGCCATACAAGTCTTCAATTTTGTCACTTTTGCCACATATCTTTTAACTTTTACAATTGTGCCACACTAGTTTATAAGTTTGTCAAAAATGCCACCAACTCCAATAATGACCTGCTATATGTCACGGAATTTTCCGGAACCATCTAGAGTGTCCCAGAATATTCTAGAAACATCCGGAATATTCCGTATCTTTCATGAGGTCTCTAGAATTCTCTAGACTATTCTAGAATTCCCTAGAATTCCCTAGAGTTCTCTAGACTACTCATGAATGTCCTAGAATATTCTAGAGTACTCTACACTTATATAGATTATTAGATACTTGTATAGAAGGTTCTAGAGGCACAATGTGGACCGTTAGATCAAATCAATCTCCACCGTCCATTGAAGAGGTGGAAGTGTATAAATACCCTCTTGGGGTCTCATTTGTAACCATCCACCAATTGGAAGCAATACTCAAGAGCATTCTCCCAAACACACTCTTATCTCACTTCTTATTCTTCAAAGCTTTCTTAGTCTCTTATAGTCTAAGTTAAGCTTGTGAAAGGCTTACTAGCAAACTTCCAATATAAAATCGGGTTAAAGTTTGCTAGCGCCGCACGGGTGTTGTACAAATTAAAGTCACCCCGTGACATTTGGTATCAGAGCCTCGGTTTTAAGAAATTCGTGTGCGGGAGAAGTCATGTCGAGTGTGGCCGAGCAAGGCTCCAAGAAGGGCAAAGGGAATGAGGAGAGCATGGAGAACCCGGGGCATGTCACTCTTGATGAAAGGGTGGCCGAGGTGGAGGACACCATGTCCCACCTAGTGAAGGAAGTCGAGGCCTTAATGGGAAAGGTCGAAGACACGGAAGAATTCGCTTCTAAGGATGAGATGAAGGAATTCCAGGATGATGTGCAAAGCGCCTTTGATTCTCTCAAGGCGGAGCTTGTTCATGGGGATGATGCTCTCAAAAGGGAGTTGAAGGATTCCAACAAAGCCCTTAGGAAGGAGCCGGTGATTGCAGTCAACAATCGAGTCTCTTTCCAAGGTGGAAGAACTCGAGTTGCGATTGAAGACTTACATGGCCTGTTGGTTAATGGTGGAGCGCTCGGGAGATTTCCGTCTCAAGAAGGATAGCACTCCTCCTCGTCCCTTCTACAAGGGTCGAGGAATGCGAGAGATTGATGACTTCATTTGGAATGTGGAGTCATACTTTGAGTCGATGACATATTGGACGAAAGGAAGAAGGTAAATACCGCTTCGCTACTTCAAGATGTTGCCTTGATATGGTGGCGGCGCAGGTGTGAAGATGCCACCACCGGCACATCCGATCCCATCACTACTTGGGATCAACTTAAGAGGGAGCTTAAGAGGCAATTCTATCCAGAGGATGCCGAATTTGAAGCTCACACTAGGCTTCGACATCTCCAACACAAGGATGGACATATTCGGGAGTACGTCAAAGAGTTCCAAGAACTCATGCTGGAGATCACCGACATGAGTGCCAAGGACAAGTTGTTTATGTTCCTTGAAGGATTACAATCGTGGGCTAAGATGGGTGCGACGAGGGTAAATGATATCAATTCAAAGATTGCCATGCCGACACTGCTGCGAACGTGGCGAGAATTCTCGAGGACCAAGCACGAGGCCAGTAACAATGGCAAAGGTGGGAGATCGAGACAAGTCTCCCAAGAAGGATCGACCCTTCAAAAGCCACGACAAGGACAAGGGTAAAGGCAAAGGGATGACGCTCAGGAGGTACTCATGCTTCTTATGCAATGGGCCACATCGGGTTCGATCGTCTATGAGGAAAGATTGCCTCCTCGTAAGGGAAGAAGACACGAAGGAAAGGAGAAGAAGATATCTTCTCTAAAATTCCTTAAGCCAGTCAAGCTAAGGTCGAAGAAGGATCCATGGCGCGTATGCGTAGAGACACACATCGGCAAAACCTCTCAGCGTTGTTGGACACAGTGCGGATGATCTGTATGGCCAAGGAGCTTGCCGATGAGGTGGGCCTCTCCTACACCAAAACCAAGGGTTTTGTCAAGGAGTAAATCTTTGAAAAACTCCGATATATGGAGTTGCCAAGGACACACCCATTCACATTGGGCAATGGGAAGGTAAAGTAGATATCACTGTCGCTCCCTTAGATGACAAGAAGTTCTACTTGGGAATTGATTTCTTTGTCAAGGCGAAGGCCTTCCCCATCCCCTTCGCCAACATTATGTGCATCATGGAGGAAAAACAACCGTGTGTCGTCCCGGTAAGGACGGACATTGATGAGGAAGGATGTTATCCGCTTGACTTTCTAAGGGAGTGAAGAAGAAGGAGCCTACCTACTTAGCCACTCTTAAAATGGAAGAGGGTAACAAAAGGAAGCTCAGTACCCAAGGCCATCCAAGAGATACTTGGCGAGTTCAAGGACATCATGCATGAGTTGCCCAAGAAACTTCCCCCAAGAAGGGAAATAGATCACGAGATCGAGTTGGAGCCGGGGGCCAAACCACCCACGTTTGCTCCCTACCGAATGGCACCACCAGAGTTGGAGGAACTAAGGAGACAACTCAAGGAATTGTTGGACGCCAGGTACATCCGCCCTTCAAAGTCTCCTTATGGTGCGCCGGTCCTATTCCAAAAGAAGCACGATGGGTCACTTCGGCTATGCATCGATTATAGAGCACTAAACAAGGTAACCATCAAGAATAAGTACCCCATTCCTCGTATTGATGATTTATTTGATCAACTTGGAGGAGCAAGGTATTTCACCAAACTTGATTTAAGGAGTGGGTACTACCAAGTTCGTATAGCCGAAGGAGACGAGGCAAAGACGGCATGCGTGACCCGCTATGGATCCTATGAGTTCCTAGTCATGCCGTTTGGGCTCACAAATGCCCCAGCCACATTTTGTACCCTTATGAACAAGGTACTTGCTCCATTGCTTGATCACTTTGTGGTGGTTTATCTTGATGACATTGTCATATATAGCAAGATTATGGAAGATCATGTGGGGCATTTGAGGCAAGTGTTCACGACACTTCGGGAGAATGAGCTTTATGTCAAGAAGGAGAAGTGTTCCTTTGCCCAAGAAGAAGTACCATTCTTGGGCCATATTGTGGGGAAGGGCAAGCTTCGCATGGATCCGGCCAAGATCAAAGCGATCCTTGATTGGGAGCCACCAACCAAGGTCATTGAGCTAAGATCATTCCTTGTCTTGGTGAATTACTACCGGCGGTTCATCGAGGATATTCATTATCACCTCCTCTCACCGACTTGCTCAAGAAGGGAAGAGGTTGGACTTGGAGAGAAGAATGCCAACAAGCCTTTGAAATTTTAAAGAAGGCTATCACGGAAGAACCTGTTCTGGCACTTCCCGATCTTGGCAAGCCATTCGAGCTATCTGCGATGCTTGACTTCGCCATTGGTGGAGTATTGATGCAGATGGTCATCCCATTGCCTATGAGTCGGAAGCTCAATGACACGAAAGGCGGTATACGGTACAAGAGAAGGAGATGGCCATGATTGTGCATTGCCTTGAACTTGGACATTACTTGCGGGAGTAAGTTCGTTATCAAGGCGAACAGCGTTGCAACAAGCTACTTCCAAACCCAAAGAAACTAACTCCCAAGCAAGCTCGATGGCAAGACTTCTTAGCGGAGTTTGATTATCTGATGGAGTATAAGCCGGTCGTGCTAGCTTGGTAGCGGATGCTCTAAGTCGCAAAGGAGAGCTTCCGGCGTTAGCGACCTCAAAGCGACCTCGTGATCGAATCAAGGAAGGATTGGGCATGATTCCTGCGAAGACCATCTCCAACCTAATCGAGGATGGCAAGACATGGAGATTCCGGGTTGAAGATGGGTTGATTCTCACTAGGCGGTGAGTCTATGTTCCTTCATATGGTGGCCTCGTAAGGAAGTCTTAAAGGAATGTCACGACGGCAAGTGGTAGGGCATCAGTGCACGCACCAAACACTAGCATTGGTAGGCGATTCCTACTATTGGCCTCGATTGAAGAACGATGTTGAGGCATATGTCGAACTTGTCTTGTATGCCAACAAGACAAGCTTGCGGGTACTGCGGGACTCCTCCATCCACTTCCCATTCTGAGAGGCGGAAAGCATTTCCATGGACTTCATCGTGGGGTTACCGAGTGAAGGATATAATTGGATCCTTGTGGTGGTGGACCGATACTCGAGTATGCCACCTTTATTCCGCCTCCAAGGAATGCACGAGCAAGCCGCCCAACTATTTTTCAAGCATGTTGTGAAGTATTGGGGCTTGCCTCGCTCGATCGTGAGTGATCGAGACACTCGCTTCTGGGGCGTTTTTGGCGGAGTTGTTCAAGCTCATGGGTTCCGAGCTTAACTTCTCCTGACTTTCATCCTCAAAGTGATGGACAAACCAGAGGGTGAATGCACTTTTGAGTTGTACCTCGGCGCCGTGAGTGCGATCAAAGGGATTGGGCAAAGTTACTTGGCGTAGCCCGATTCTCCTACAACTTACAAAAGAGCGAGTCCACGGGCCAAAGTCCATTCGAGATTGTCACAGACAACAACATGACACCAAGCACTATTGCTACGGGCTATAAAGGCCCAAGTCCACTGCATTCGATTTGCGAAATTGGAATGACCCGACTAGAAGTGGCACGAGCTTACTTGGAAAAGGCTTCCGAGAAAATGAAGAAATGGGCTGATAAGAAGAGGCGCCCGAGGGAATTTCAAGTTGGTGATCTCGTGCTCGTTAAGCTCTACAACCACGCGAGGTTAGAAGGGCGACATCGGGGCCTACTTCGAAGATATGAAGGACCCTTTCCCATTATCAAAAAAGTTGGAGCACAGGCTTATAAGGTGGAGTTGCCTCCCAAGATCAAGTATCATCCTGTCTTCCATGTAAGCTTACTTAAACCTTACCACGGGGACCAAGATGATCCGAGAAGAGGCATATCTCAACGGGCACCGATGGGCATCAAAGTCCAACATGATAAGAAAGCAGAGACGATTCTTGCCAACCGAGTGGTGCGCCAACCAGGTCAACCTCCGAGCACGGAGTTACTTGTCAAGTGGAAGGGCCTTCCTAATAGCGAATCAAGTTGGGAGCCTATCCAGAACTTATGGCAATTCAAGAAGCAGATCCAAGCATACGAGGACTTGAAGGCAATGAGGACGTCGCCGGATTAGGTGGGGGAGAATGTCACGGAATTTTCCGGAACCATCTAGAGTGTCCCAGAATATTCTAGAAACATCCGGAATATTCCGTATCTTTCATGAGGTCTCTAGAATTCTCTAGACTATTCTAGAATTCCTAGAATTCCTAGAGTTCTCTAGACTACTCATGAATGTCCTAGAATATTCTAGAGTACTCTACACTTATATAGATTATTAGATACTTGTATAGAAGGTTCTAGAGGCACAATGTGGACCGTTAGATCAAATCAATCTCCACCGTCCATTGAAGAGGTGGAAGTGTATAAATACCCTCTTGGGGTCTCATTTGTAACCATCCACCAATTGGAAGCAATACTCAAGAGCATTCTCCCAAACACACTCTTATCTCACTTCTTATTCTTCAAAGCTTTCTTAGTCTCTTATAGTCTAAGTTAAGCTTGTGAAAGGCTTACTAGCAAACTTCCAATATAAAATCGGGTTAAAGTTTGCTAGCGCCGCACGGGTGTTGTACAAATTAAAGTCACCCCGTGACATATAGTAGGTAAAATTGATTTTTTTTTAATAAAACTTTTTTAGCAGGTTAACTGGTTAATAAGTATTAAGGCCCTGTTCTTTTATGCGGTATTTTGTGGAATGGTGTGGTGGAATTATGGTGGGGTGTGGTGGAATTGTGGTAGGTTATTGATATGTGGGGTAGGTGAGGAGAGAGAATGTAAAAAGTAGAGGAGAAAAGTGAGGAGAGAGAAAAGTAATGACTTGCGGTACAATGTGGTGGGTTGTGACAAATTGCGGTAGGCTGTGGCACCGCAGTTTGCCAACTGCAGTAAAGAACAGGGCCTAAATGAGAATTTTAAACAAAAGAAAAATTGTAAAAGAAAAAAAACGAATTAAATATTTTTCTCTCTCCTCTAAACACCACTCACTGTCTCTCCTCCTACCCAAATATCCATGGAAATTACAACTCCATGGAAGTAATTTCTTGCCATGTTTTGGAGGTTGTATTTCTGCTCCTCTTTCGTAATTTTTCCTCATCTTTAAATTTCTTATCTTCATGGACTCTCTATCCACTTGAATTTCCATTATTTCTTCCATAATCAGAAGGGGTAGAAGAAAATCAGTGATAAGAGCAATGGGGTTCTGAGATTTTGTGATTTCAATTTCTAGTAAAAATTTAGGATTTTGTTTTCCTCCAATATTTCAAATAGTAACAAAATAAGGAAAATAAAAAATAAAATTTCCTGAATCAGCAGGTCATTGTTTGAGTTCGTGGCATTTTTGACAATTTTTGAAAGTTGAGTGTCATTTTTGACAATTTTTGAGAGTTGAGTGGCATATTTGACTCAATCAAGAGTTTGGTGGCAAAACTAACGATAAATGAGAGTTATATGGCATTCAAGTTATTTAACTCAGGTCTGTTTATTCCTCGACCATCATCCCTAAAACTACCCAAGGAGGCTGAATGTAGCTGGATAAAAACTGGTCATTGTCAAACCTAAGCAACATTTCCTAGAGTGGGTGTTTTTCCTGTCTGCTAAATAGAAGTTTCCAGAAAATGGGTTGACTTCTTTCTTCCACTTGATGGTAGAGTAAATGGCAATTATCAGTTGAGATTGAACTACAACTCGCCTAGTCATTCAAAAGAAAATGGATTGCTAAACTAAAATGGAGCCTTCGAAGCTCAACTAATCTGTTCTAGTCGCAGTAAACTAAAGATGCTTCAGGTCATAATGTAACTTCAGAAACCTGTCACAAGTCACACAGCTAAAATTGAGAGATTGAAGACTCTAGGCTCCGTGAAAGTTGGATTTAGAGAAACTTCCTTTTTAGCATGGTAAACATTTTACCAAGAAGCTCCTTATGAAACATGTCCAGACCATCTAAGCTCGCAAACCATAAAGAAGACAACACTTGAGAAGTGGTTAGAAAAGAGTGTAAAGGCATAAGACCACAAGATTCACAAATTACACCTACCTGCCTCCTATACATTCAAATTAGCCACAACATGAATTTGTAAGGACTAAAGAATACATCACTGAATAGACAAGATTTTGTGTTCATTATCTAAATTTTCTTTTTTTCAATAAGTAATCAAAGAATATATCAATAAGACACCATGGGGATCCCCTGTTGCGTAAATAATATTACCAACCAGAAAATTTAACCTATTATCAATTCATCACCTTTTAAGGACCAAACTCCAGCTATACATAAACCTTTCAAAAAGTACAGCTTGAAATCATCAAAGGACAAAGCTTTGTTCTCAAATTTGCCTCGACTTCTCTCCTTCCAAATGGCCCACCAAATAGTTAAGGAACCAATGCTGTCGCCAAAAAGACTTCAGCAAGCAACAAAGCGAAAGCTCCTACTGATACCCTACCCCAAATCTTTCAAAACACGAGCTTGATTTCAATTGATTAATAAGGAATTAAGGATAAAGAGAGACGAAATGATGTTGAAAACCAAGAGGAACGATAGGCCATTAGCAATAATGATGAGTTGTGGGATCATAATTATGCAAAGCATGTGGTCGTACATGATGATTACGGCATTTCCTTTAGGGCACTTATGGGCTACTTTGCATTGTGTGTTTTGTTTTTTATGTTTTCCTATTATGATTATGCTTGCTTGTTTTTAAGATTTTGTTATTCTTTTATGGAGTGTGCTCGAAGACATTGAGATATTATCTTATCAACTTAAGCATATTCAATCTGCCTATATTCAGAGTTTTCCTTATTACTTTCCACACTTACTATGATGGCTAATTTCTTGTTTGGTGATATATCCTATAAGCAAGGTTACTTGTCAAAATATGATGGGGAAGCATGTTTTGAGCATTAATAAGTATGAAGCGCGCCTCACGTCCAAAAAGTCCTCAGAACCCTTTGGGCATTTCATACCTCAAGCTTTTTTTTTATCTCAGACCTAAAGTATCTTTTCCAGCAGAACTTATTTCTAGAGTGTCTGCAGCTAAGCGCAATAGCATATATTCTTTATATGCTTTGCATATAGCACAATCCCCCCTCTTTTTTAGGGAGCCAAGGAGTGTTTGCAAACATGCATGAATCACAATAAAATGCCACCAACCTCTTAGGATTTTTGCTAAAAGAAAAAAATGCATATACAAGTAACAATTTTAAACCTTGTTCAATGCTTGCCAATGGAAGCAGTATCAGTACCTACAAGGGGGTACTTTAAAGTTAAAATCATGATGGAATGGCATTCACAGGACTGTCACTTACATGGAAGGACACAAAAGTAAAACATATTAGAATGCTATCTAGCTAGCAGATTTGGTTGAGGATTCAGGATTAAAGTCACTTAAGATCATGATTGAATGGCTTTCACAATCAAATGGCTCTCACAAGACTGTCAGTTACAAATGGAAAGGTCCAGTAACAGTAAGTAGTAAAATACTCCATGTCAAAAAGAAAAGACATCCCAAGGAATTTGAAAAGGCTCAAAAACAAACAGAACAAGTGAACTAATGTCAACACAAAAGCTTATCTAGCAACACATTAAGTACATTACACAGCCTGCTTGCTTGTCTGATAGATATCAGTTTATTTCTCTTTCACACGTAATCAACAGGTACATATATTTTTCCAAGAAATAAGGTATTAAAAAAAAGACAGAAAGGGGATGTCCCTATATACAAAAGGGCATAATACAAAAAAATATCATGCTTCAAGGTCTCATGAGTTTATCTATAAACTGAGAAGATTCTTATTATAGGTCATGAAATTCAGACACAATTCCAAACAAATGTTGCTATTCAACACCAGGCCAAACACATCCTTGCTCTAGTAGTAGTAGATTATTTTTTGCTACAAGTACTTCAGTCAACCTTACCTTTGGCCGAGTAAATCCTTGATCAAGGTAACTACTGCTAGTTATCACTTCCACCCGGGCAGTTTCCGGTTCTTGGCCAATTTTGCATCATTTTTAATGACAAGATCTCTTGTTCGAAAGATATGATTCAACTGAAATACAGATAAGGGATGAAGATCAAGTCAAGTTATAAAATATTGAAAACAATAAGAGCGTGACAAATCTACCCAGGGGATGATACCAACCGAAAGCATTACATACGCATCCATGATATTTGAGTCTTCATCCGAACCTTTATGATAGAAGCCTTTCTTATGATGATGAAGTATATCCCTATAGCTATTGCCTATGGAGCAACAAAAATATGCAGGAAATAAACAGAGAAGCAAAGAAAATGGAACTATACAGGTCACTGAAATAAGAGCTTCCACCTAAACAAGGAGCAAAATTATGAATCCCTAGTCCACATGACTAGCCAACAAAAAGCCCATGAAAGTCGAACAGTAAACCATGTCACGGAGAATTAAGAACTTTCACCCAAAAGAGGAGTTAATTATACATACATGACATGAATAGCCAGGGTTACATTAAAAGGACACGAAAGGGATGTCACTCTTAAAAAAAAAGGAGGTGAATAAAAAAGAATCATGTGATCAAGCTCTTATTTTAGACCAGTTCCAGCTCGAGATGTCAAATAGGAAGGATAGCAGTCCTGGCTGTGACTGATAGCTTCCTCGTTTATGTCTGCCTATTTATGGATTCAATAAGTCACATCCAAGAGTGGACTAGCACAAAGAATAAGCATAGGTTTGTCACAATCCTCAGGTTGGGAACCATTCTCTCTACATTCCTCCTGCTATACTCAGATGAAACTAACTTCTTTCATTATCTCTCAAGGATATTCTAAAAAATGTTCACCATCCCTAGAGAGAAATGCTAATTCTAACCAAAAGCAGATGTTAAGAACCTAAGAAGCACACACTCTCTATGAATTCACGTAAGCGTACTCCACATCTATTAGACAAAGATACTCGCCGCTACTCTCGAACACATGCCAAATACAATGGGCACAAAATGTTGTTATGGACAATCGGAGGACACATTCAATCAGCAATACGTAAATGTGTAGAAGTTGATCCCTTTGACTATATGGTGCACTTGGAAGGAAAGAAATTCCAGGATTTTTGAGGACAAGACTAGGATGCTTGTTGACTTCTAACTTTATTTTTTTGAGAACATTGGGTAGTTGGTGTCAAGGTTTTCATCATGGCAAGGAGTTGACTATCTCGAATTTTGTGGATAAGATTACTGTAGCGAGTTTAAGGAGTTGAGCCTTTTTGTATTTTTGTATAAGCCTCCTTTTATGTATGGGTGACATCCCCTTGGTGTCCTTTTAACACATTTTGATTACTCACTAAAAAATATGACCCCTACATTCAAGGCGAAAACACAAGATGCAAAAAAAAACACTAGTAGTTAGACAAACTTTTTGAAAATTCACTATTAATTACAAAAACATTTCTATAATGCTTGTCATGTCCTAACTAGAAAACACAAAAATCTCTTTAAGACGAAGTAGCACCAATTAGATCTCAAAGTTACACATAACTTATCATAAAATCCCCCCTCTTACTAGGAAGGAGGGAGAAGTGCTTTTCATTTTTATTTATTGAAACAACAAAATTATTTAGGGAAATTGGATTCTAATAATACGAACTTTTTGCCATATAAGACTTAATAATACGAAATTTCGATTCAGTGATGAATAATATGAACTTTCACCCCCTGTTACCCCCAGTAACACGCCACCGAGTTAAGATTAACTTAACTCGGTGGCGATCGTAGCTGGCGGCGGAGATGTATGGCTGGGATGAATTTAGTCAATTTTGACTTGCCACGTCAGCCACCCTCTCTCTCTCTCTCTCTTCCCTCTCTCTCTCTCTCTCTCTCTCTCTCTCTCTCTCTCTCTCTCCCCGTTCCAGAATTTCAGCCCTCTTCTTCTTCTTCCTGGGGTTTCTTTTCTTCTCTCACATCCCCATCATCCTTGCCATAACCCTAGCTCAAAATCTCGATCTCGGCACAACCCTAATCTTCACCGGCGTTTACAACGTCATCAGCGGCGCAATCTACGGCATTCCGACGCCCATCCAGTCGATGGAATCGATCGCAGCCGTCGCAATTTCGAACCCTAATTTCGGGATCCTGGAAGTCATGGCTGCCGGAATTTTCACCTCTGCGATTTTGTTCGTTTTGGGTGCTACAAAATTGATGGAATTTGTGTACAGATTGTCCCTCTTTCGGTTGTTTTCTGGATCGGTTTGTTTTCTGGGCACTTGTTTGCCTGAGGGGGTGATTCTGATTGAGATTGAGAGCTCCACCTCCATGGATATCTGCATTGAAATCGAGAATGAATGCGGGCTTCCTTTTTGGGTCCAGAAAATGCAAAAGAAGATGTGACTCCATTCCCATGATTTTCGTACATGTATACTTTCCATGTATGTGTCGATTGGATTCTGTATTTGTATCATGATGATGAGGCAGATGATGAATTGGTGATGAATATGGTTGAAATCAGGGCAGTCGGCCATGGGAGGGGTGGGGAGTTGCATGTAGACATGGTGGAGTGATTGTTGATGTGTGTGTTTGTGGTGCTGCTGAATTTTCAGGAAAGAGAAAGTGGAGGGTGTGGGTGGGTTTATATGGTGGTCGAAGGCTAGGTCTGGGCAGAGCTTTAGAAATGAGTATGAGAGAAAGAGAAAGACAGAGGAAGAAGAAGAACCCTGTGAAAGAGGAAATCTGAAATGAAGAGAGAGAGAGAGAGAGAGAGAGAGAGAGAGAGAGAGATAGAAAGAGAGAGAGAGGGGGGAGAGAGAAAGAGAGAAGGTGGCTGACGTGGCAAGTCAAAATTGACTAAATTCATCCCAGTCACACATCTCCGCCGCCAGCTAGGATCGCCACCGAGTTAAGTTAATCTTAACTCGGTGGCATGTTACTGGGGGCAACAGGGGGTGAAAGTTCATATTATTCATCACTGAATCAAAAGTTTGTATTATTAAGTCTTATATGGCCAAAAGTTCATATTATTAGAGTCCAATTTCCCAATTATTTATCATTAAGATTGCTTGCTCTATTAGCCTAGTAAGTAGAATTTATAATTTTTTTAGTCCAATTTTTGCATAATAAAGCAACAAAGATTTGCATGCCACGCCTTCGATTTAACAAGACCACCCCCCCCCTCCAAAAAAAGAGAGAGAGAGATCCTGAATAGCTGCCCTGAACCCAGCTCTTGATAGATGTTGTGTCCTTAGAAGCTTTGAGAAGGGCAACTATGCCAGTAAATCCTACATAATGATAAAGAAAGAACAATTAGCTCATTAGCAATATGTTCAATGGTAAGAAATTCAACAAAGAAAGAAACCATAAGGGAGGCAACTGGCTTTGATATGGATTAAAGTCAAACTTGGGGGATGGGGGTTAGCATAGGTATTAGCACCTTTCTGCTAAATTCAGCAAGACAGCAAGTATAACTATGGCCATGGACTACAAAGATAATTTGAAGGTATTTCTGCACTACACTAACATATGCAACTAAAGTAACAACAAACAACAAAGGGAGAAGTACATATTGTCATCAAACCTAGTATTCACATACAAAGAGAGAAAAACAATCTTTGCTTAGAGGATTGGAAATTGTTGCCTCCAGCTGAATTATAAACCTCCTGCCAATGCTTATATAGCTTCAGTTTGAGACCGTAAGGAGCTTCAGCAGCAATATCCGCATCCTAAAAGATTGAATTAAATAATAGGGAAATTGGATTCTAATAATACGAATTTTTGGCCATATAAGACTTAATAATACGAACTTTCGATTTGGTTCTGAATAATATGAATTTTGACCCCCTGTTGCCCCCAGTAACACGCCGCCGAGTTACCCTTTTCTTGACTCGTCGGGGAAATGAGCTGGCGGTGGCGGCACGTTTTCTTTGATGTTTGACCATGCCATGTTACCCATTGACTTAAAAAATTGCCAAGTCAGCACCCTCTTTCTTTCTCTCTCCTCTCTCTCTCTTCCCCTCCTCTTCTTCGATCCACGTGACAGCCGTGGCCATGGCCATGGCTTCTCCTCCTCTTCTCTCCATAATAAATCCAGAAATACCCAAGTGAGACCCAAATCAAAAACCAAAAGACAAAAGCAAAACAACCCAAATTCAGAGCATTATAGAGAGAATTACGAAATACGAATTACCCTTTAGGAGCTGCGAGGTTTAGGGTTTAGGAGCTGCGAGGTTTACCTAAATCCAGAGCACCTGCAAATTAGAGATGCAAACTCAGAAATCAACCGAATTCGAACCGAGAAATGTTCAATTGAAGGCGGTAATTAAAAAGGGTTGGAGGGAAATTGACTGTCTAAGAGCTGGTCCAAGTCATCCAATGGGGAAGCCATGGATGAACACAGACAATTAAGAAAGAGTAAGAAACATACACCTTGATCTTCTATACATCCGTTGTATACTCTGAAAAAGAACCGATTCTCAATCTCATAATTGCAATCGATGGGGTTGCGAAATCGCGAAATCCCAATTCGGAGAAGTTGTCTTTAATTAGGGTTTTTGTTTTGTGGTAAATTCAATTCCAATCCACAATTAACCCCAACACTCAACGTGTCAATGCATCTGGAATGTCGGGTTACTCGTAACCTAATCCGAAGAATTGGATTGAATCGAAATTTTAGGGAAATGTGGAATTCGAGGAATGAAATATAGCGGCTTCAACGTGAATTCTTGATCATTGATCAAATTTGGTTTGATTTCTGGGTTTGGTATGGAGAGAAGAGGAGGAGAAGCCATGGCCATGGCCATGGCTGTCTGGTGGATCGAAGAAGAGGAGCGGAAGAGAGAGAGAGAGAGAGGAAGAGAGGGTGCTGACTTGGCAAGTTTTTAAGTCAATGGGTGACATGCATGGTCAAACATCAAAGAAAACATGCTGCCACCGCCAGCTCATTTTCCCGACGAGTCAAGTGTTTAGACCCAATTTTGTGTCTAAATAGCGCCTTAATTCTTAGGCTTTTAACTCGTTTCGTGTTTTAATTTCATAACTTTTAATACTTTTTTGGTTATTTTGTAGATTTTGGAGTTTTTACTCAAAACGTGGTAAAAAGGGCCATTTTAGAGCTATTTTGTGAATCCCGAGGTTTCCCAGGTCTTGACCGGGTCAAAGGAGAAGCAAAGAAGGAATTTCCACTGGTAGGAGGACCGCACTGCGATCCGATGAGGCGGCTACGGTGGTTGCCAAGACACTGGGAACAAAGTCACCCAGGAGGACTCACCTCTTGTCACGGACCACACCTGCGGTCATGCGAAGGGAGAAGACTGAAAATCGCCTGTGCTTCGGAGGACCGCACCTGCGGTCCCCTGCGGGTTCAGAACATTTGTTATATGAAGTGATGTGTTTTGAGTAACTACTGGGAGTTGTATATATCACCTCTTGAACGATTAGAGTGGAGGAGACAGCTATCTATTGTAATATCAACATTTTAGCTTTCAATTAGAGTGAGATTAGTGTGATTTCTTAGTGATTAGTGAGTGATTACATTTGGTTTATTGCATTTGCATTTGATTTTATTGGAATTCTATTGAAGTTTTGAAGATTTATCTTATTTTGGAGCTTGGATTCTTATTACTCTTGATCATCCTTCCTTTGGCATCAACTAATGAGCATTTCTCAACCTTACTCTCTTTAATTCATCTATTTATATTTTAATCTCTGCTTTTGTTATTAGATTGCTTAGTGTTTGTTGTTATTTGATTGTTGCCTTGATTATCTAGATTCTCTATTTTAAGTATGAATGATGAAGTTATTATTGTTGTTAGCGTGTTAATTAAGATGATTAGAGGCTAGAACCCTTATGGGTTAGGGAGAAACTAAGGATGTGAATGGTTGATTTGGATTGGGTTAGCAATTTTAGGAGGTAATTCGTAGTGGAATTAATTTCCCAATCCTATCCTTCCCTCAAGTGGGATGTATTCGAGATCGAAAGCTCTTGAATACATCCAACACTTGTGTTGGAAGGTGGGAATTGGCATAGTTAACGCTCACCCACGAAAGTGGAAAGAGGTTAACTAGAGAGTCCCGTTTTTTTAACCCTCCGAGTCTGTGGTGGGCTTGTAGGAAGTTAATCCGGATTGTCCTTGAAAAAGGAAATCCGGTGGGTTTATTCTAATGGGATTGTCACTTGATTCTACTGATTTGTTGCTTCCTAATTGCGAAACCCTCGTCCTAATTACCATTTGCATCCCGAAATCTCCTGACACCCATTGTTTTCTTCTTGACCGAACCTTAGCCGTGTTTGCATTCTGTTTGTGCTGTCCTTTACCTGAAAAACCTCTTATTATCTTGTGATCCTAAACCTTACCTAAATTCAAGTTGTCCTAGCCAAGGCCCCTAGCTCCTCGAGAAGAACGATACAAAAACCGGGGTACAAAAACCACGTTACAAAAAATGGCGCCGTTGCCGGGGATCAAGCGCACCTAGCTTAGCTCTTTGTCTTTAGGTTGTTTAAGATCATTTCCTTTGCTAGAGATTTAGTATCCTTAGTTGTTAAGAATTTGATTCTTCTATTTTTTCTTTTTGTGCATGCAAACTCGATCTCGACGAGGCCGAACGCTTAAAACTCCACCGTTTCGAACCCGGAAAGTATTATTCCCAAGGCAAACGCTAGCTCGAGACGAGAAAGGCAACAAAGGGAGCAAGAGAGAGGTGAATTCCAATGGCTGACAGAGATCAAAATCCACCCCGTACCTTGGCTTCATATTCATTACCATCATCGGGTACGGGAGGCGACCCCATAGTATTACCTACATTACCACCAAATGCATCATTCGAATTTAAACCATATTTGTTTGAGATATTCGAGAATACTCCATACCATGGAGGTGAACATGAGAATCTCATTGATCACATCAATAGGTTCGAGAAACGTATTGGTTTCATGCAAATGAACGGAGTTTCTGCTGAATATATGAAGTTGAAGTTTTTCCCTCTCACCTTAAAGGGGAAAGCACTATTGTGGCTCAACACTTGTCCGCTGGGTACTTATTCTTCATGGGACGCCCTCAGTCGTGATTTTCTTCAAAGGTTTTCACCAATGATGAGACGTGTCGTTTGAGGCAAGCCATTATGAGTTTTCAACAAGAGTCCGGTGAGACTTTATTCGAAGCATGAGGGAGGTTCAAAGGTCTGCAACGGAGATGCCCTCACCACAATCTAAAAGATTGGCTACTTTTACACCATTTTTACTCAGGATTATGTAGTTCTTTGCGAGAATCTATCGATCATGCCTCCGGTGACATGTTTCTCAAGAAGACAGCGGATGAGGCAAACGTATTTCTTCATGAGTTATCTCAAAACTCTCCACATTGGGGAGGTGGCCATGGTCCAAGAGATGGAGGCGCTTCTTTAGAGAGTAACCCTACAATTAAATTTCTTATGAATGTCGTATTGGAGATGCAACATAAGAAGGCCTTAGAAGAGACTACGAGACAAGTAAAGGCAGCTCAACAGGTACCGATGCTTATTCCGGATGTAAGAGTTGTTGTGTGTGATTTTTGTGGAGGACCACACCCTTTGCAATAATGTGGTGAATGCCAATCCAAGCAAGTTCAAGCAATTTACCCTAATAATAACCTTTCCTATTCAACTCAATCCAATTCGTCCTCGTGGAAATTATGCCTATAACCAACAAGTCCCACAAAACCAAAACCCACCCCCCAGATTCCAAAATCAAAACCGTCGTCCGTATCAACAAAACCCTCACCATGGTCAATCTTCCCAAGTATCCAAACCACCACAACAAGAATTTTCTATTGAGCAAATATTACAAAAGATCTCATTGACTCAAGATAGAGACCAAGCACGCATTAAGAATCTTGAGTTACAACTTGCTCAAATGGCGCAACAAGCCAAGCTTATCCAATCCCTTCCTAGCCAACCTCAACCCAACCCTAAAGGGCAACTTAATGCAATCACATTGAGGAGTGGTAGGGAGATTGAACGTCCTAAAATGGTGGAGGAGGGTGTTTTGGGAGAAAAAGAAGGTGATGTGGTGGATGTCACGGATGAGGAGGATTTGAAAGGGAAAAGGGAGAGTGAGTTTGTTTTTGTGAAGGGAAATGAGGGAGTTCATGAGGAGGAGTTAGAAGAATCTAGTATTGAGAGAGAATTGATTGAGAAAGAAAGAGAAGAGATGGAGAAAGTAAGAAAAAGGAAAGGAGTGATGATAGAAGAAGAACCAATTCAAGTTATTGAGAAGCCGAAGTTGCCGCCGGTCCTTTTCCCGAGAGGTTAGCCAAGCCCATAAATTTTTAAAGTTCATAGAAATGCTCAAGAAACTTCAAGTGAATATTCAATTCCTAGATGTTATTTCCGAGGTTCCATCCTTTAAAAAGCACTTAAAGGAACTTCTTACTAGCAAGAGGAGAATTCAAGAGAAGACTATTATCTACTTGACGGCCGATTATAGTGCTATTATTGACAACAAAACCCCGGAGAAGCTCGTTGACCCCAAGAGTTTTTCCATTCCTTGCACTATTGGTGACATGAGGATTAGTCGTGCTCTTTGTGATTTAGGGGAGCGTTATGCCTCATTCTATATGCAAGAAGTTGAACCTTGACGATTTAACTCCCACAACCATTAATCTTCAATTGGCCGATCATTTCGTACGTAGACCCTTAGGTATATTGGAGGATATTCCGGTCCAAGTGGGATGATTTTTGATACCATGTGGTTTCGTGATTCTAGAGATGGATGAAGATTCCAACATTCCTATTATTTTGGGAATGCCATTTCTTGCTACGGCCGGAGCAATAATAGATGTGAAGCATGGTAGTATGTCATTGAATGTCGGTAATGAGAGCATTACTTTCAACCTCGAGGGGTCCTTGAAAAATCCTTCTTATGGGGATTCATGTTATGCTATCGATATGATGGAAGTGTTAGTCGATGAATATATTGAAGAATCTTATCTACTTTAATCTACTTGCGATGATCCTTTGGGAGCATGTCTCTTGGAGTCTTTCCAATTCGAGACCGACGGCACCGACATCACATTTCTTACCAACCTTCTTGATTCTTCACCAACGCATGAGGAGATTACTATTTATGAGCCTTATATTGAGTGTATGGAAATTCAAGAAGTTATCTACAAGGGTATGTCTTCTTCCCAAACTAAATCCTCTACTTCTTCTTTAGAGCTTAAACCTTTACCCCCCTCCTTACAATATGCTTTCTTGGATGATGAAAAGCCTTTGCATGTTATTGTGAATGCTAAATTGCATGACTCTGATTTGTCTAAGTTGCTTGATTTGTTGAGAAAACATAGGGGTGCATTAGGTTATAAAATTAAGGATTTGAAAGGTTTGTCCCCATCCATATGCATGCATTCCATTGATTTATTAGAATATGCAAAGCCAACTAGGCAACCACAACGTAGGTTGAATCCTAATATGCAAGAAGTGGTAAAGAAAGAAGTAGTCAAGCTTTTAGCCGTTGGGATCATCTTTCCCATCGCAAATAGTGAATGGATAAGCCCGGTTCAATGTGTACCTAAGAAGGGTGGGATGACAGTTATTGAGAATGAAAAGAATGAGCTAGTTAGTACCCGAACTGTCACAGGGTGGCGGATGTGCATTGACTATCGCCAATTGAACAAAGTGACCAAGAAATACCATTTCCCTCTCCCCTTCATTGACCAAATGTTAGAGAGGTTGGCGAGTCACTCATATTTCTGTTTTTTAGATGGGTACTCAGGGTTTTTCCAAATTCCAATCCATCCCGCGCACCAAGAGAAGACTACTTTTACTTGTCCATACGGTACATTTGCTTATAGACGTATGCCATTTGGTTTGTGCAATGCACCTGGAACATTTCAACGATGCATGATGGCCATTTTTAGTGATTTCATTGAACAATGTATGGAAGTTTTTATGGATGACTTTTCTGTCTATGGTAATACCTTTGATGATTGTTTGGCTAACTTAGAGAAAGTTCCAATTCGTTGTGAGGAAGTCGACTTAGTTTTAAACTGGGAAAGATGCCATTTCATGGTAGAAGAAGGTATTGTTTTAGGGCATTTAATTTCTTCGAGGGGCATCAAGGTTGACAAGGCAAAAGTTGAAGTGATAGAGTGCCTACCACCCCCGGTTTCTGTTAAAGGGTGCGTAGTTTCCTTGCATGCCGGCTTTTACCGCCGGTTCGTCAAGGATTTTTCTAAAATCGCTCGTCCTTTAACTTATCTCTTGTGCAAACATGCCCCATTCTCTTTTACTGATGAATGTCTCGAGTTCTTTTACAGGTTAAAGCAAGCCTTGGTATCCACGCCGGTTGTCCAACCTCCGGATTGGACATTACCTTTTGAGATCATGGCCGATGCGAGCGATTTCGCAATTGGAGCATGTTTGGCTCAAACCAAACAGAGGAAGCCGCGGGTTATTTACTATGCAAGTCATGCACTCGATAGTGCATAGAAAAATTACACGACCACGGAAAAGGAGCTTTTGGCTATCATCTTTACTCTAAACAAATTTCGGAAATACCTCATGTTTTCTAAGGTTTTTGTGTACACGGATCATGCCGCGATCAAGTTCTTAATGGGGTAGAAAGAAACGAAACCAAGACTCATTCGTTGGTTTTGCTTATGCAAGAGTTTGACTTGGAGATTCGTGACAAAGCCGGGACTAAGAATGTTATAACCGACCACCTGTCGAGGATCCTTGTTGATTTGGATGATACTCAACCCATCATGGACTCTTTTCCGGATGAACGTCTTATGTCCGTCAAGCATTCTTACCCATGGTACGCCAATATCATCAACTACTTGTCTAATGAGGTGATTCTTCAAAATTTGACCCCTCATCAAAAGAAAAAGTTCTTTGATGACGTGAAACATTTCTTTTGGGATGATCCATTCTTGTTCCGTTTATGTAATGACGGAATGTATAGAAGATGCTTACCCGAGAGTGAAGTGAAGTCCGTATTGACGCGTTGCCATGAGTTCCCGGTTGGAGGTCATGGTGGATCTCAAAAGACGGCTTCGAGAGTTTTACAAGTCAGTTATTGTTGGCCGACCCTCTTTCGAGATGCCTATCTTCATGTTAAGTCATGCGATAAATGCCAAAGGTCCGGAAACATTTCCCGGAAAAATGAGACGCCGCTGAATTTTATTCTCGAGGTGGAGGTTTTCGATGTGTGGGGGTTGGATTTTATGGGTCCCTTTCCATCATCAAGAGGTCATCAATATATTTTAGTGGCGGTAGACTATGTGTCGAAGTGGGTTGAAGCTATTCCATGCGTGAGATGCGATGGAAAATCCGTGTCAAGATTTTTGAAGAAGGTTATTTTCCCAAGATTTGGTATTCCGAGGGTCATTATTAGCGACAATGGATCTCATTTTATTGAGAAGAGGTTTGAGTCCCTCTTAGCAAAGTATGGTATCACTCACAAAAGAGGACTCCCCTATCATCCTCAAACGCTAGGTCAAGTAGAGATTTCGAATCGTGCTATTAAGGAGATTTTAGAAAAGGCGGTTAGTTCTTCACGAAGAGATTGGGCGGAGAAACTAGATGATGTCTTGTGGGCATATCGCACCGCCTTCAAAACGCCGATATGGACTACTCCATACCGCCTTGTCTACAGGAAAGCATGTCATTTTTCCGTGGAACTTGAACACAAGACGATGTGGGCAATCAAAAAGATGAATTATGATCTCAAGGCGGTCGGGGCAAGTCGTTTGTTCCAATTGGAGGAGCTCGAGGAATTGAGCGTCACTCCTATGAAAATAATAGGATTTACAAGGAACGAACCAAAGCATGGCACGACAAGAGATTGAACCATCGCGATTATGTGGTTGGAGATAGAGTTCTCAACTTCAACTCGAGGCTCAAACTCTTTTCCGGAAAGCTGAGATCGAGATGGTCGGGGCCATTCGAAATCGTAAAGATTCTTCCCGCCGGAGTTGTTGAACTTAAGAATGCAAATAGAGATTGTTTCAAAGTCAATTCGTCAAAGATCAAGCCATACATTATAGGAGAAGAGTATGCGGGGACGATTGTGGTGTTCCTCGCTGATTTCGATAGTTGAAAGAGCGGATTAGGTCGAGCTAGGACCTAAAACAAGCAACCGGGTGGAGGTACGAGCTATTCTCCTCTTCCTTAGTGTTTTCTTTTATTTCTTGCACTTTTATTTCTTTTGTTCTAATGTTCTTGTTTCGTTCATATTGAAGTTGGAGAAAAGAAGAACAAAAAAAGAGGAGTGGAAAATTTTAGAAAAAGAAGAAAAAAAAAAGAAAAAAGAAGAAAAAAATTGAGAAAATAGAAAAATTCGAATGTGAGAAGAAAATTTGTGAAGAAAGTGGTTTATTGTGGTTTTTGAATGTTGAAAATTGTTGAGTGTGAAGAAAAAAAAGGGTTTGATAATGAGAAGAGTAGAAATCTTAGGACTTAACATTATTTTCAAGGAGTTTTGAGTCTTGTAGGTGCAGGGCATCAACAGAGGAAGACCGCACCTGCGGTACCCATTACTGCAGCTACGGTCTTGTCACAACGTGTTGGCCAGTCTTTGCTCCAGGAGGAGACCGCACCTGCGGTCTGGCTGTTTCATTTTTTCACTAATTTTGGTTCCAAGAGAAGATAGCAGTTGCGGTGTGCCATACCGCACCTACAGTCTCAAGAGACGATTTTCCCTCTCAGGAAGGTTCCAACAGGAGACCGCACCTGCGGTCCCTCGAAGGTCTACTATTTATGTCGGGGTTAATACCCTTTTCTCTCTCATTTTCTTTTACTTCTTTTCCCTCTCACTCACTCGAAAAACCCCATTTCTCCCTCTAAACCCTAAACCCTTGTCCCAATTGCTCAAATCCTTCACAAATTCCTCTTCCCCACTCTCCATTTCCACGAATTTGTGCCCTAGCCGAGGCACTTCACCATTTCCGCACCTTTTGTGGAGCTTTTCAAGTGCAAATTTTGGGTAGAGTTCATCCTCGGGGTTCGAAAATGGCAAAGGAGTGCTCCTAAGTTCTCAAATCAGGTACTGCTTGTTCCTTTGTGTGCCAAAGTTCGTTTTTCTTACTAATTGTGTCCACAATTTCATCATTTGCTTCTTGGATATTATTGAATGCTCTTGGTTGAGGCTTAGAGGTGTTGGTATTGTATGCAATTTTGCTGTTGATTGGAGTTTGGTTGGTGAAGTTCTTGGTGGAAACTAGGAGTTTAGATATTGTGTGCATATTGTTGTTGTTGTTGCTCCTTGTTTACTCCAATGGGTCGAGCTAAACGAGCCCGGACCGAGAAAGAACCAATCGCTCCTCCATCTTCGTCGGCGGAGCCCAACAAGAACCGCTACAAAGCACAACCCGCCTCCTTGATTCAATGTGACCCGAAGGTGAAGGTTACTTTTCGGGATGAGATGCATAAACAGAGGTACGCACAGTTGAAACAGAAGAAAATTTGAGCTTCCGATATTTATGATGAGCAAATGGCAAAAGATATCTTCATCAAAGGAGGATGGCACATCGAATGCATCTTTTACTTTCCGGGTTGCTAAGGAGGAAATTGAGTGTTCAGTCCAGGATCTTTGCGATGCTTTGGGTCTCCCTGTGGATGGATTGTAGTACGGAGAGTGCGTTAGATTCAATGAACAAGAGGCAATGAAGGTTCTCACCTGTTGGCGGAGGCAATATCCAAAGTCTCGGAATCGTCAATCGAGGATTCATTGCCCGAATAACTCCAAATCCCGGGATTTCTGCAATTTAAGTGTTCGACTCTCCCATTGGATCATTTCAAGTTCTGTCTTCGGCCGCGACATTGGGCGATTAAACGTCCGCAAAGACGATCTTTTCGTCATCTTCAACGTAATCAATGGTCGTCGTGTCAACACCGGCTCTTGCATTCTCCACTATCTTCGGGAAATCAGCCTCGAACTCCGCAACATGATCATTGGCATGGGTCATAGAATCTGTCACTTTCTCAAGAGGAAAGGCGTCGAGTCTTACCTCGCCAAATGGACTCCACGGTATTTCCCCGACCCTATTGACGGTGTGAGATTGTGGAAGATGGAATTCTTGGAGAAACACAAGACGCAAACTCTACACCGCCACGGGTATGACTCCCACAGTATCGCGATTCAATTGGATCATGATCATGCTGAAGAATGGTTGAATGTCACCGACCAACGAAACTGGTCGTGTGGGCAAAGGCACGGAGGTCGCCGAATAGTGGGTGGTCCTTTTCTGCTCGAACTCCTGAATATAGTGGCTTACTGATCCTTTGCCTTGAGTGAGGAGTAGAGTTTCCTCAAGACGTTCTATTCTTATGTGTTTGGCAAAAACTAACGATTCATCAACTGCTTGAGCCGTGCCCATGAAGTAATCCTCGATCGACCTTCCCTAGCCTGTTGCGCCTTAACATTCTCGAACCAAAGTTAGGCGGCTTTAGTGAGTCTTAAACTAACAATTTTGAAGGATTTGTCGTCGTTGTACTCTTTGCTCTAAAAAATGATTTCCATCATCTGGACCCACTCAAGATACTCGTCGGGATCATTAGAACCATTGAACTCCGAGATGTCGATCTTGACGTCATGGAACTCGTCGCGAGGGGGCCTCTCATCCATTTCCCTGTGTCAACGTCGTCGAATAGCGTCAATATCATCGTCACTCGACTTAAAGGCGGGAGGAGGACGGATAAGACTTCGGGTTTGTCTCCGACGCTCGTCACGGGGTCGATCCTGAAGGTTGACGGCTATGTTTTTTACTTGGGTCACGAGGGCCTCAAGAGTTCGCTCGAGGGAAGAGACTCGTGCCTCCATACCCGTGTCGTGAGGGTTGCAACGGTGGCTTGGTTCCTCTCAATTGGAACTAACTTCGCCGTCCATATGGAAGGAAGGGTGAAGGACGGATTGCATTTGGGGTAATTTTTATGGAGTTTGGGGATTTTCTTGTAGTTTGCTAGTGCTTGGCTTGGGGTTCTTTGTGGTTAATTCTCATAGACATTTCATCGAACACCTTCCGTGCACCATTTTCCAACTTCACCTCAAAGCTCCAATATACATCAAAATCAACAAACACAACACAATATAAGATTCTCCAACACTTTTAGGCACAAGGGATGGGCAACACCAATATTTGCATACAACATACCAAAATTCCCACAATAGAAAACTTACTAGCAAATGAACAAATGAGGAATGAAATCAAAACTCAAGCTAGTCCAAACCTTGGCTCTAATACCAAATGGAGCGTATATGGCGTGGTGGAGTATTGAAAGCTTGAGTTATGGCGGGATAGATTGATGAGAAGAAGGAAGTCCTTTGAACACCCATGACCATTGATATGAAAATGATGCAAAATTCAATCATATATGCTTGAATATTACAATAACAGCCTTGAACTTGAATAATAACAATGATGAATAACCAAAGATTAACCATTCACATATAGCTTGCACCACCAAAAAGGATGGGATATGGCCTTTAGGCTAGGAAAGTCCACAACCTTAGGCCTAACATTCCACCATGATTATCCAAAGGTAATCCACCAAATAATCACTAAAGGAATGACTTGAAACACCACTAAAGTATTGGATAAAGTAATCAAGATTTGACGAGAAAATTACGGAAACCTTAGTTTTTCATTAGCATAATCATATTTAGCAAAATCTACCTTGAAAACAGTACAAATAGAGTGTTTATACAAGGGGTATTAAGCAACAAAACACAGTCGTTTTAATTGCCGCAAAACACGCGCAGATAGGTCTGTCACGGCGTGACGGAGCGAAGTCGACAGGGCGATTCCAGAGGTGCGAGGCGTCGCGGGTGCGAACCTGGTCGTCGCGGGCGGGTCAACCTTCTGGCCAAGTCGTCGCGGGTGCTACAAACATCGTCGCGGGCGCGACCATCTGGGCAGTTTTTCTGCCGACTTCAAACATAACTTCTTCATCCGGACCTTTGTTTTAGGCCAATAAGGTATCGATGGAAAGTTCTTGGTGTGTACTTTAAGCTCCTAAAATATGAGGCTCATCGAAGTTGTATGGAAGGAGTTATGGTCGAAAGAGTAAAGGCACGCCCATTCCCAACCTTTGAACGCCGTCATCCCCTTGTGTTTATTCATCCGGGTACACGAACTAACCTCGATTCCAAATATTCATGATCTCCCGGGATGACCCGACATCCCATACGCCCTCGAGGGTGTTGACAAGTCCCGAATCTCTTCATTCTCCCCTTCTTGAGAAGGGTTTGCCCTCAAGTCCAGGGGGTTAGAAACATCCGCGGAGAAGATCGGACCCCAACAATGGACGTCTCGCCAAAGCCATGCCAATTTGATGTTCACCACCCCTCCCTTCTTGAAAGTATAATAGTTCTTGAGAACATGCGGGTGAGTGGGCTCAGCACGGTGATGTCGGTTAGCTCCTCTACTGATGATCTTGTTGAAATCCACAATGTATTCATCACAAGAGAGCTCAACACCCAACGCTTGCTTAATCGGTGGCTTACCCAGCACACCATTGATCACAAGTTGGGTACGCATCCGAATCGCATCAAACTCCAACACAGAACTCTCACCATGGAGGTGCAAACCATAAGGGACTTTGGGGTTAAGGGGTAGCGGGTAAGGCTTGGTTGCCACGGATATTGAAGTTTGGACCCTTGTACGATAAGGTTCATCCGGTCACCATGGGATAGCTTTCACTTGGAGGGGTTCCATTTTGATATCCGTTTTGGAGGCAAGTGAACGTCACTTGTTGTTGGAAGGTCCTTCCTGCCTTGTTTTCTACTTAGGAGAGCGCTTCTTCTTTTGGCACACCGGGGAATAGCCTTCGAGGGTGCCTGTGGATCCTCCTAATCTCATCTTTGACAGGCAGGCTTTGACACAAGATGAGATGACTCAGCTGCTGGTAGGGGAGCCTGTTGTCAACTTTGTTGTTCCTACGAATAATCTGGAGGAAGCGACCGCTCAGCACAGAGGACGCTTGGCCTTTGCTCGGGTACAAAGTCTATGCATAGATTTTTTTGCCTTCCTTGCTTATAATTCACCTTTCTGTAGCTGGGAGGATATTATGATCCTCTCCTGGACCAGCATGCAGGAGAGCCTGAGTAGGCGGAGGATGAAGATATGCTATTTGATTTTATTCCGCTCGTGCCCAATGATCATGAAGTTTTGCAATACTTTGAATCTAATCCGATGAGTTGCACATTTGTCCTGTACTTTCATTCTGCATGGATTCTCTTTTCTTATGCAGCAAGCCTATGCCCACATTCGTGTTCTGCTGAGGGAAGGCATCACAACCTGAGAGTTTATCAACTGGAACTTCGTGAATGGCCAGTACCGAGGCCCTATGCCAGCTGCTGAGGATGAAGCTGGTGAAGCTCAGTCTCACATGAGTTTACCACGTTCTGGAAGCGAAACAAGGCGTCTTCCCCGTCATTCTTCAGCAGGGGAAACTAGTAGGAGAGTTCATCGTGGAGACCTAGGAGATGGATCACCCCGACGAAGGGATCAAGATTTGATGGGTGAACTTTGAGCTCCCCAAGCTAGTTCTTCAAGGTCTTCGGGAGGTAGACAAAGGTCTCCAGGTATTCCTGAGTTCATGGTAGAAGATTGCTCGGAATCTAGTGGATTTTGGGGCTCAATGGTCCATGGGTGCCTCAGTATCATGCTCATTCGATTGTTCCCTATAGCCAGCTCCCTGGCTATAGTCAGAATTATCTAGGCCCTAGCCATCATGACATGCCTTCTAGTCAGTTCTTACTTGGCCCTTCCGGTACTTAGGATGAGTCGCAGCCAAATTCCTTCCCGGATGCAACTTTCAGAAGTATATTCGGCGGTGGCAGCTCTGGCGGGAATTACTAGGCTTTGTTTTGGCAAGGCTTTCTTCTTTTGTTTTCAGCAACAGTAGCGAATGTAATGCAATGAAATGCGCAATAAAAAAAATGCAATCAGACAGACTCTTTTATGCACGTGATTTTGACTCCTAAAAATGCAATATGCAAGCCCCCATTTTTTATTTATACTGGTCAAGCTCGGACTGTCACAAGGAATATAGTGTACAAAAGAAATACATAACCTAATGCAACACTCCTAATAAACTTTAAAAGAGAAATTTACGAATGTACACAAAAAATATTATACAAACACGTAGAAGACGTCAAAACCGTGTCTCTTCTCATGCATGCATGCACGTAGACGTGTGAACTCACAAAGCGCGTTCATCCCCTCTGCTCAAGGTCGATCAGCTTTCACGCGGTGGCAGACACCGTGGTTCATTCAAATGCGCGTTGCTGGCATCGTGTCATCTTCTGTAGTCCGATCAGACTTCACACAGAGCCAATGTATCCGCGCAATTCCAAGGCTTTATTAAACAGTATTTAACCATGCCTTGCTGCCATTTGATTCTACCACATTTTGTTTCATTTCGTCCTTCTTCTTTTCGTTTCGATCATGGCCTTTGAAAGAAAACTCCTCTCATGGATTAACTCTATTTCTAAACCCGAGAAACGACTCCTCAACTACTACAACCTAACCCTCATTTTGAGCCTGAAACAGGTAAAAATCAATTGGGATTTTCTTAAGGCGGCCTTCACGTTTTGGGACTCTAAGCTCCATGTCTTTCGTTTCTCCTGGAACGAGCTATGTCCTCTTCCTGAAGAGTGGGCTTACATCTTCGGATTTGATCTTTACGCCCCGCCTACAACTCCTCCTCTTGCTGACAACTACCGTGAGAAATCGAATTGACAATTTCAACCATCGAGCGTTGGGACACATTTTGGTGGACAACAATGTCGACCTTCAAGCTTTGGTGGAGTTTTTCCAATCACCTGAGGTGCTTAGGCTTAATCCAGCAATACGAGTGCGAGGTTTGGTATTCTGTATCTTGGCTGAATTTTTGTTTTATCACGGGGGTTTGGGTTTCGCTCCTCTTTCTCCTATCCACATCGTAGATGAAATGGCCCAAGGTTATAATCCAGCCCCTATGATGGTCGCGGAGACTCTTCTCGGCCTCGTTTTATGGAGCACCAAGCAAGTCTTTCGAGGAAGTCCCCTCGCTCTTCAAATGAGTATCGGCATCTTTTCTCCATTTTTCTTTTCTTCTTTCTTTTCGTCGTTATTTTTTTTTTTTTGCTGATTTTGCATGGGCCATTGAACGATCAATGTGGAATCAATTGCCGATTTTTCTTGGTTGTATTCCTCTTTTTTCTTTTTTTCTTCTTTTTCTTTTTTGCAACCAAGATTCTCACTTTCCGAATCCTTCTCTTTGGCAGATATGGCTCATGGAGCATATGGGCATGATATTCTCTCCTATCACGTCCTTGGAGTTGGCCAACTTTTGCCAACGCAAAAGAAAATTCGACACCCGCGGGAATTTTGATGAGTGGGTGGTTTTCTTGAAGAACCACAAGGAAATTCAATGGGGTATTCAATGGTGGAAAGTGCCATGTTTCTCCAATCATTCTCGCAAGGCCGCTCACATCACCTTATGGGGTCGCACGGAGCTCACCTATTATTTCCCTGACCGAGTCATGCGACAAATGGGTCATTCACAGGATATTCCTCTTCTACCATGTGAAGGCCCTGATCTTACTCATCTCCGAGGATCGGTAGTCGAATCATGGCTCAAATATTGGAAAAAGCGAGCCGGAGTGGAGGCTCTTTCTTCTCATCTCATTTCTACTTCTTCAACGAACGGATACCGGAGTTGGCTCATCACCACCACTGGCACGAGAGGCATTCTCACTCATCTCCTCGAGATATCCCAAGATTGAAGAGCATGGTCACCATTGAGGATTCAGGGTCGGACCTTAACCAAAAAGGATTTCGCCCAGGGAAGGAAAAGACAAGGAAGTCCCACAAGTGAGCACTAATTGGTCTAAGGACTCCGAATCAAACCAGGACTAGACTAGAATATTAGATAAGTAAGATGGAGAGAAAGAAATGGAATAAATAGAAGAAAGAATAAGTGTGCTATGTATTTCAATTATTTGATGCTTTTCCTTTAGAAAATTAGTAAAAGAAAAATGTATTAAAAGGTGTACTTCTTTTCATTGATATGAGAAGGAAAGTATTACATTTTATTTTATAAGAACCAACACAAGCTATGATCTCCTATATCTCAATCTTCCATCATCTTCCAAAGAATGTCTTCAATTGCAATGCTTTATTCTCTCCTTCTACCTAACTTGTCCCGAGGGATTTTCAAGCTAGTCTCTCTCTTTTTTTTCTTTTTTCTTTTTTCTTTCTTTTCTTCTTCTTCTTCTTCTTCTTCTTCTTCTTCGTCTTCTTCTTCTTCTTCTTCTTCTTTTTTTTTTTTTTGCACTCTCCTTTTTCCTGACTTGTCTCAAAGAGATTTTCAAATAAGCCCCTATATAGTTTTTCACTCTTTTTTTTCTTTTTCTCTCATAAGCAAGTGGCCTATTGGTAGTTCGGTTGCTTGCTTTTATAAGATAATACATGTTTAAGTAGCCAAGGATACCAAACCTTAGAGGCTTAGACATAGTATCTCTTTAATTGATCCAGGTTCATGGGCGAAGAAGCTCTTCTCCTTCAGGCGTGGCTAACCGAGCGACACCTCCTGGAGTGATGGAGACAATGACATAAGGTCCCTTCCAATTTGGAGCAAACTTGCCTCGAGGATCATGGCGCGCTGTCCTCATTTCTTGTAACATCATATCACCTTCTGCTAAATTTCGATCCTTGACTTTCTTATTAAATGCTCGGGAAATTCGGCTCTGATAAAGCTAAATATTATGCAAAGCACAGAGTCTCGCTCATCCAACAAAGTCAAATCTTCATATCTAGCTCGGGCCCATTCAGCCTCGGGGATTTGACTTTCAGCAATTATTCTCAAGAAAGGAATAGCGATCTCCACAAGCAAAACTGTTTCCATCCCGTATACCAAAGTGTACGGCGTAGCCCCAGTTGCAGTCCGAATTGAAATGCGATACCCCCATAGTGCGAAAGGAAGTTTGTCAGGCCAATCTTTGTATGTGACAACCATCTTCTTGATAATTTTCACCAGTGTTTTGTTCACGGCTTCTACTGCTCTATTGGTCTGTGGTCGATAAGGAGAAGCGTGGTGGTGTTGGACTTTATACTTGGCCAGAAGAGTTGCAAATTCACCCATGAAGTGGCTCCCATTGTCACTGATTTCCTCATGCAGTACCCCACATCTACAAATGATGTTCCTCAACATGAACTTGGCCACATGTATCGAAGTGACAGCTTCTACCCATTTAGTAAAATACTCCACGGCTACCAACACATCTTCATGTCCTCCAATGCCTTGGGGCGAGATCTTCCCAATAATGTTAATACCCCATATTGAAAATGGCCATGGTGAAGCCAAGGTGGTTAAGTAAGAGCACGGTTGATGCTTGAGATCAGCATATTCTTGGCACTTCAGTCACTTCCTTACAAATTGGAGACAGTCTGATTCCATAGTTGACCAGAATTACCCTGCTCTTTGGATCTTCTTCACCAACATTCTTCCATTCATATTTGGTCCGCACTCCCCTCCGTGAGTGGAATTCATCATCTCACTAGCTTCTACTTCATCGACACATAAAAGGTTTATCCCAGTCACACCCTTCTTGTACAGGCGGTCTTGAATGATACAATATTGCGAGGCTACTAGTCGGATAACCCTTTGAGCTCGACGTCCGACATTTGGTGGGGAGGCGTCATCCTTTAGAAAGGTGTAAATGTCGAGAAACCACGCATCAGGGCTTACTGAATTAATCATCAAAGATTAATAATGGGAAAGTTGAATCTTTCTCTCCACCACCACTGCTAGAGTTTGCTCCTTTTTTGGCATAGCCACCATAGATGACAGTTTGGCCAATACATCGGCTAGCTCGTTGTGACTTCGCGATAGATATTTGAACTCAATATACTTGAACTTCTCGGCCAGATTAGACAGATGTTGTTGATACAACGCTAAAGACTCGCTTTTCACCTTCCAAACACTGGTAGCTTGGTTGACAATCAGACTTGAATCTCCAAACCCTCGTAGTCTCCCAATACCCATATTCAGAGCTGTATGCATGCCTAAGATACAAGCTTCATACTCAGCAGCATTGTTAGTGGCGTCAAAATCAAACTTGATTTCCAAAGGAAAATGTAAATTTTCGGGAGAAATTAATAGAGCTCCGGCTCCACATCCCATCTGGTTTGCAGCACCATCAAAATATAATTTCCAAGTCTCCTTCTTAACTTGAAATACTTGCTCATCACTGAATTCCAAGCCCTCACTATCAAAGTCTTCTGTTGGACATTCAACAAGGAAATTAGCGACTGCCTTACCCTTTATAGACTTCTGATGTCAGAAGCGAAGGTTGAATTCAGATAACATGACTAACCATCGGGCAATCTTGTTGTTGATAGTGGGGTTTTCAATGATGTACTTGACCGGATTGTATGTTGCGATCACATAAACAGTGTGTGAGAGCATATAGTGATGAAGCTTCCTTGTAGACCAAACTAGTGCCAAGGCCATCTTTTCGATCTCATAATAGCGGGATTCACACCCTGAAAACTTCTTGCTGATGTAGTATATGACCTTTTCCAGACCATCGATCTCCTGTGCTAGCATAGCACCCATAGCACCCTGACCGATAGTGAGATAAAGTAATAAGGGTTTTCCCAGTACAGGTGGGACTAAAACTGACGGATTGGTTAAATCAGCTTTGACCTTGTCGAACGCTGCTTGACATTGGTCATCCCACTCGACCTTCGCACCCTTCTTAAGCTTCTTGAACAATGGTAGTTCATGGTGAGCTTGGAAATAAACTTACTCAAATATTGCACTCGCCCTAGGAAACCACGAATCTCTTTCTCCGTTCGAGGCAGAGGCATGTCCTGAATAGCTTTGATCTTGGATGGATAAACTTTTATTCCCCGTTGACTGACTATGTAGCCCAGCAACTTCCTCGAAGTTACCTCGAATGCACACATCTGCGGATTCAATCTCATGTTGTACTTGCGGAGCCTAAGGAAGAATTTGCGCAAGTTTGGAATGTGATCCTCACACTTCTTTGACTTGACAATCATATCGTCCACATACACTTCTACCTCTTTGTGAATCATATCATGAAGCAATGTAGTGGCGGTACGTTGGTAAGTAGCGCTGGCATTCTTCAGTCCGAAAGGCATAAGCTTATAACAAAAAATTCCCCACGGAGTAATGAAGGGTGTTTTCTCCATGTCTTCTTCAGCTATCTTGATCTGGTTATAACCAGCATACCCATCCATGAACAATAAAATTTCGTGTCCACACGAGTGATCAACCAGGACGTCAATGTATGGTAAAGGAAAGCAATCCTTTGGGCTGGCTTTGTTTAAGTCTCTAAAGTCAACACACATCCGTACCTTCCCATCCTTTTTTGGTACCGGGACGATGTTAGCTACCCACTCCGGGAATTCTACTGTTCTGATGAACCTGGCTTGTAGATGTTTCCGGACTTCATCGTGAATCTTGTCTGACTATTCATTCTTGATTCGGCGTGGTCGTTGATGTACCGGCTTTGCATCCGGATAAAGGGGAATAGCATGCTCGGCAATCTCCCTATCAATCCCAGGCATATCTTCATACGACTAAGTAAAAATATGAGATTCATAAGGTATCGATAGAAAGCTCTTGGTGTGTACTTTAAGCTCCCAAAATATGAGATTCATCGGAGTTGTATTGAAGGAGTTATGGTTGAACGAGTGAAAGCACACCATTGTCTAGCCTTTGAACGCCTCCATTACCTTGTGTCATTCTTGCCGATTGTTCCAGAGCCCCTTAGAAGGCTTAGAAATGGTCCGATAGAGACCCAAGATGACATCCCATGGCTCGGGGTCTTCATTGAAGAGAACACCGCTCCCCTTGATGACCATAACGACCCTCTAAGGACCCGTATCCACCTTGAAATGGATATTGAAACCGGGTTAGATTCAAGGATAGGAGAGGGCAGCTTGAAGTGAACCGGTGACCATAAATGAACCAAAAGCGAACCGATCCCCATACGGTTCACTTGCCTAGCCTTGAAGTTGCTTGAAGATTCCTCCTTGTAGTGACCTTGGTTGACGCATCTCAAGATGCCAAAATGGTGATCAAATAGATGAGAAAATGGGTTAAAAAGGAAGGGTAAAGGAAGGCTTTTTGTGGTGTTTTTATGAAAGATGTAGGTGAGGCTTTTTATGGGATTTTTGTGAGAATTTATTGAGGATGAAGATAGGTGATGTAGGGATAAAAATTAGAGATTTAGGGAGTAAAAGATGAAGATAATAGTGATGGGGAATTAGAAGGATAATGAGAGAATGATAGGATAGAGAGAATAAGATTAGAGGATAGAAGCTTAGGGGGAAGAATAGTTAAGCAATGGTGAGTGAATGAGTGACTTCGGCTTCAACAAGAGGGTAGTATTTATAGGTAAATGAGGGCTTCAAGATTCATGTACATGCATGCATACGTATCAATCACGTGGTCAAAGCTCTTAAGTCTGATCAGACTTCAAGGTGGCTAGGAGGATGAATGTGGTGGACGACAATTGCTAGCAAATGAGAGAGAGAGAGAGAGAGAGAGAGAGAGAGAGAGAGAGAGAGAGAGAGAGAGAGAGAGAGAGAGAGAGAGAGAGAAAGAGAGAGGGTGGCTGACATGGCAAGTCAAAATTGACTAAATTCATCCCAGTCACACATCTCCGCCGCCAGCTAGGATCGCCACCGAGTTAAGTTAATCTTAACTCGGTGGCGTGTTACTGGGGGCAACAGGGGGTGAAAGTTCATATTATTCATCACTGAATCAAAAGTTTGTATTATTAAGTCTTATATGGCCAAAAGTTCGTATTATTAGAGTCCAATTTCCCAATTATTGATCATTAAGATTGCATGCTCTATTAGCCTAGTAAGTAGAATTTATAATTTTTTTAGTCCAATTTTTGCATAATAAAGCAACAAAGATTTGCATGCCACGCCTTCGATTTAACAAGACCACCCCCCCCTCCAAAAAAAGAGAGAGAGAGAGATCCTGAATAGCTGCCCTGAACCCAGCTCTTAATAGATGTTGTGTCCTTAGAAGCTTTGAAAAGGGCAACTATGCCAGTAAATCCTACATAATGATAAAGAAAGAACAGTTAGCTCATTAGCAATATGTTCAATGGTAAGAAATTCAACAAAGAAATAAACCATAAGGGAGGCAACTGGCTTTGATCTGGATTAAAGTCAAACTTGGGGGATAGGGGTTAGCATAGGTATTAGCACATTTCTGCTAAATTCAGCAAGCCAGCAAGTATAACTATGGCCATAGACTACAAAGATAATTTGAAGGTATTTCTGCACTACACTAACATATGCAACTAAAGTAACAACAAACAACAAAGGGAGAAGTACATATTGTCATCAAACCTAGGATTCACTTACAAAGAGAGAAAAACAATCTTTGCTTAGAGGATTAGAAATTGTTGCCTCCAGCTGAATTATAAACCTCCTGCCAATGCTTATATAGCTTCAGTTTAAGACCGTAAGGAGCTTCAGCAGCAATATCCACATCCTAAAAGATTGAATTAAATAATAGGGAAATTGGATTCTAATAATACGAACTTTTGGCCATATAAGACTTAATAATACGAACTTTCGATTTGGTTCTAAATAATATGAATTTTGACCCCCTGTTGCCCCCAGTAACACGCCACCGAGTTACCCTTTTCTTGACTCGTCGGGGAAATGAGCTGGCGGTGGCGGCACGTTTTCTTTGATATTTGACCATGCCATGTCACCCATTGACTTAAAAAATTGCCAAGTCAGCACCCTCTCTCTTTCTCTCTCCTCTCTCTCTTCCTCTCCTCTTCTTCGATCCACGTGACAGCTGTAGCCGTGGCCATGGCCATGGCTTCTCCTCCTCTTCTCTCCATAATAATTAAATCCAGAAATACCCAAGTGAGACCCAAATCAAAAACCAAAAGACAAAAGCAAACCAACCCAAATTCAGAGCATTATAGAGAGAATTACGAAATACGAATTACCCTTTAGGAGCTGCGAGGTTTACCCAAATCTAGAGCACCTGCAAATTAGAGACGCAAACTCAGAAATCAACCGAATTCGAACCGAGAAATGTTCAATTGAAGGCGGTAATTAAAAAGGGTTGGAGGGAAATTGACTGTCTAAGAGCTGGTCCAAGTCATCCAATGGGGAAGCCATGGATGAACACAGACAATTAAGAAAGAGTAAGAAACATACACCTTGATCTTCTGTATATCCGTTGTATACTCTGAAAAAGAACCCATTCTCAATCTCGTAATTGCAATCGATGGGGTTGCGAAATCACGAAATCCCAATTCGGAGAAGTTGTCTTTAATTACGGTTTTTGTTTTGTGGTAAATTCAATTCCAATCCACAATTAACCCCAACACTCAACGTGTCAATGCATCTGGAATGTTGGGTTACTCGTAACCTAATCCGAAGAATTGGATTGAATCGAAATTTTAGGGAAATGTGGAATTCGAGGAATGAAATATAGCGGCTTCAACGTGAATTCTTGATCATTGATCAAATTTGGTATGATTTCTGGGTTTGGTATGGAGAGAAGAGGAGGAGAAGCCATGGCCATGGCCATGACTGTCTGGTGGATCGAAGAAGAGGAGCGGAAGAGAGAGAGAGAGAGAGGAAGAAAGGGTGCTGACTTGGCAAGTTTTTAAGTCAATGCGTGACATGCATGGTCAAACATCAAAGAAAACATGCTGCCACCGCCAGCTCATTTTCCCGACGAGTCAAGTGTTTAGACCCAATTTTGTGTCTAAATAGCGCCTTAATTCTTAGGCTTTTAACTCGTTTCGTGTTTTAATTTCATAACTTTTAATACGTTTTTGGTTATTTTGTAGATTTTGGAGTTTTTACTCAAAACGTGGTAAAAAGGGCCATTTTAGAGCTATTTTGTGAATCCCGAGGTTTCCCGGGTCTTGACCGGGTCAAAGGAGAAGCAAAGAAGGAATTTTCACCGGTAGGAGGACCGCACTGCAGTCCAAAGAGAAGCAACTTGCGGTGTTGCCAAGACCTAGGCTGGGAACAAAGTCACGAGAGGCGCACTCTTTCTTTGTCCACACTGCGTCAAATGCGAAGGGAGAAGACTGAAAATCGCAGCTGCGTCCCCTGCGGGTTCAGAAAATTTGTTATATGAAGTGCTGTGTTTGAGTAACTACTAGGAGTTGTATATATCACCTCTTGAACGATTAGAGTGGAGAAGACAACTATCTATTGTAATATCAACATTTTAGCTTTCAATTAGAGTGAGATTAGCGTGATTTCTTAGTGATTAGTGAGTGATTACACTTGGTTTATTGCATTTGCACTGGATTTTATTGGAATTCTATTGAAGTTCTGAAGATTTATCTTATTTTGGAGCTTGGATTCTTATTACTCTTGATCATCCTTCCATTGGCATCAACTAATGAGCATTTCTCAACCTTACTCTCTTTAATTCATCTATTTATACTTTAATCTCTGCTTTTGTTATTAGATTGCTTGGTGTTTGTTGTTATTTGATTGTTGCCTTGATTATCTAGATTCTCTATTTTAAGTATGAATGATGAAGTTATTATTGTTGTTAGCATGTTAATTAAGATGATTAGAGGCTAGAACCCTTATGGGTTAGGGAGAAACTAAGGATGTGAATGGTTGATTTGGATTGGGTTAGCAATTTTAGGAGGTAATTCGTAGTGGAATCAATTTCCCAATCCTATCCTTCCCTCAAGTGGGATGTATTCGAGATCGAAAGCTCTTGAATACATCTAACACTTGTGTTGGAAGGTGGGAATTGGCATAGTTAACACTCACCCACGAAAGTGGAAAGAGGTTAACTAGAGAGTCCCGTTTCATTAACCTTCCGGGTCCGTGGTGGGCTTGTAGGAAGTTAATCTGGATTGTCCTTGAAAAAGGAAATCCAGTAGGTTTATTCTAATGGGATTGTCACTTGATTCTACTGATTTGTTGCTTCCTAATTGCGAAACCCTCGTCCTAATTACCATTTGCATCCCGAAAACTCCCGACACCCATTGTTTCCCTCTTAACCGAACCTTAGCCGTGTTTGCATTCTGTTTGTGCTGTCCTTTACCTGAAAAACCTCTTATTATCTTGTGATCCTAAACCTTACCTAAAGACAGCGGATGAGGCAAACGTATTTCTTCATGAGTTATCTCAAAACTCTCCACATCGGGGAGGTGGCCATGGTCCAAGAGATGGAGGCGCTTCTTTAGAGAGTAACCCTACAATTAAATTTCTTATGAATGTCGTATTGGAGATGCAACAGAAGAAGGCCTTAGAAGAGACTACGAGACAAGTAAAGGCAACTCAAGAGGTACCGATGCTTATTCCGGATGTCAGAGTTGTTGTGTGTGATTTTTGTGGAGGACCACACCCTTTGCAACAATGTGGTGAATGCCAACCCGAGCAAGTTCAAGCAATTTACCCTAATAATAACCTTTCCTATTCCACTCAATCCAATTCGTCCTCGTGGAAATTATGCCTATAACCAACAAGTCCCACAAAACCAAAACCCACCCCCCGGATTCCAAAATCAAAACCGTCGTCCGTATCAACAAAACCCTCACCATGGTCAATCTTCCCAAGTATCCAAACCACCACAACAAGAATTTTCCATTGAGAAAATATTACAAAAGATCTCATTGACTCAAGATAGAGACCAAGCACGCATTAAGAATCTTGAGTTACAACTTGCTCAAATGGCGCAACAAGCCAAGCCTATCCAATCCCTTCCTAGCCAACCTCAACCCAACCCTAAGGGGCAACTTAATGCAATCACATTGAGGAGTGGTAAGTAGATTGAACGTCCTAAAATGGTGGAGGAGGGTGTTTTGGGAGAAAAAGAAGCTGATGTGGTGGATGTCACGGATGAGGAGGATTTGATAGGGAAAAGGGAGAGTGAGTTTGTTTTTTGTGAAGGGAAATGAGGGAATTCATGAGGAGGAGTTAGAAGAATCTAGTATTGAGAGAGAATTGATTGAGAAAGAAAGAGAAGAGATGGAGAAAGTAAGAAAAAGGAAAGGAATGATGATAGAAGAAGAACCAATTCAAGCTATTGAGTAGCCAAAGTTGCCGCCGGTCCTTTTCCCGAGAGGTTAGCCAAGCCCAAGTCAGAGTCTAAATTTTTAAAGTTCATAGAAATGCTCAAGAAACTTCAAGTGAATATTTCATTCCTAGATGCTATTTCCGAGGTTCCATCCTTTAAAAAGCACTTAAAGGAACTTCTTACTAGCAAGAGGAGAATTCAAGAGAAGACTATTATCCACTTGACGGCCGATTGTAGTGCTATTATTGAAAACAAAACCCCGGAGAAGCTCGCTGACCCTGAGAGTTTTTCCATTCCTTGCACTGTTGGTGACATGAGGATTAGTCGTGCTCTTTGTGATTTAGGGGCTAGCGTGAGCGTTATGCCTCATTCTATATGCAAGAAGTTGAACCTTGACGATTTAACTCCCACAACCATTAATCTTCAATTGGCCGATCGTTCCGTACGTAGACCCTTGGGTATATTGGAGGATATTCTGGTCCAAGTGGGAAGATTTTTGATACCATGTGGTTTCGTGATTCTAGAGATGGATGAAGATTCCAACATTCCTATTATTTTGGGAATGCCATTTCTTGCTACGGCCGGAGCAATAATAGATGTGAAGCATGGTAGTATGTCATTGAATGTCGGTAATGAGAGCATTACTTTCAACCTCGAGGGGTCCTTGAAAAATCCTTCTTATGGGGATTCATGTTATGCTATCGATATGATGGAAGTGTTAGTCGATGAATATATTGAAGAATCTTATCTACTTTAATCTACTTGCGATGATCCTTTGGGAGCATGTCTCTTGGAGTCTTTCCAATTCGAGACCGACGGCACCGACATCACATTTCTTACCAACCTTCTTGATTCTTCACCAACGCATGAGGAGATTACTATTGATGAGCCTTATATTGAGTGTATGGAAATTCAAGAAGTTATCTACAAGGGTATGTCTTCTTCCCAAACTAAATCCTCTACTTCTTCTTTAGAGCTTAAACCTTTACCCCCCTCCTTACAATATGCTTTCTTGGATGATGAAAAGCCTTTGCCTGTTATTGTGAATGCTAAATTGCATGACTCTGATTTGTCTAAGTTGCTTGATTTGTTGAGAAAACATAAGGGTGCATTAGGTTATAAAATTAAGGATTTGAAAGGTTTGTCCCCATCCATATGCATGCATTCCATTGATTTATTAGAATATGCAAAGCCAACTAGGCAACCACAACGTAGGTTGAATCCTAATTTTTGCTGATTTTGCATGGGCCATTGAACGATCCATGTGGAATCAATTGCCGATTTTTCTTGGTTATATTCCTATTTTTTCTTTTTTTTCTTCTTTTTCTTTTTTGCAACCAAGATTCTCACTTTCCGAATCCTTCTCTTTGGCAGATATGGCTCATGGAGCATATGGGCATGATATTCTCTCCTATCACGTCCTTGGAGTTGGCCAACTTTTGCCAACGCAAAAGAAAATTCGACACCCGCGGGAATTTTAATGAGTGGGTGGTTTTCTTGAAGAACCACAAGGAAATTCAATGGGGTATTCAATGGTGGAAAGTGCCATGTTTCTCCAATCATTCTCGCAAGGCCGCTCACATCACCTTATGGGGTCGCACGGAGCTCACCTATTATTTCCCTGACCGAGTCATGCGACAAATGGGTCATTCACAGGATATTCCTCTTCTACCATGTGAAGGCCCTGATCTTACTCATCTCCGAGGATCGGTACTCGAATCATGGCTCAAATATTGGAAAAAGCGAGCAGGAGTGGAGGCTCCTTCTTCTCATCTCATTTCTACTTCTTCAACGAACGGATACCGAAGTTGGCTCATCACCACCACTGGCACGAGAGGCATTCTCACTCATCTCCTCGAGATATCCCAAGATTGAAGAGCATGGTCACCATTGAGGATTCAGGGTCAGATCTTAACCAAAAAGGATTTCGCCCTGGGAAGGAAAACACAAGCAAGTCCCACAAGTGAGCACTAATGGGTCTAAGGACTCCGAATCAAACCAGGACTAGACTAGAATATTAGATAAGTAAGATGGAGAGAAAGAAATGGAATAAATGGAAGAAAGAATACGTGTACTATGTATTTCAATTATTTGATGCTTTTCCTTTAGAAAATTAGTAAAAGAAATGTATTAAAAGGTGTACTTTTCATTGATATGAGAAGCAAAGTATTACATTTTATTTTATAAGAACCAACACAAGCTATGATCTCCTATATCTCGATCTTCCATCATCTTCCAAAGAATGGCTTCAATTGCAATGCTTTATTCTCTCCTTCTACCTAACTTGTCCCGAGGGATTTTCAAGCTAGTCTCTCTCTTTTTTTTCTTTTTTCTTTTTTCTTTCTTTTCTTCTTCTTCTTCTTCTTCTTCTTCTTCTTCTTCTTCTTCTTCTTCTTCTTCTTCTTCTTCTTCTTCTTTTTTTTTTTGCACTCTCCTTTTGCCTGACTTGTCTCAAAGAGATTTTCAAATAAGCCCCTCTATAGTTTTTCACTCTTTTTTTTCTTTTTCTCTCATAAGCAAGTAGCCTATTGGTAGTTCGGTTGCTTGCTTTTATAAGATAATACATGTTTAAGTAGCCAAGGATACCAAACCTTAGAGGCTTAGACATAGTATCTCTTCAATTGATCCAGGTTCATGGGCGAACAAGCTCTTCTCCTTCAAGCATGGCTAACCGAGCGACACCTCCTGGAGTGATGGAGACAATGACATAAGGTCCCTTCCAATTTGGAGCAAACTTGCCTCGAGGATCATGGCGCGCTGCCCTCATTTCTTGTAACATCATATCACCTGCTGCTAAATCTTGATCCTTGACTTTCTTATTAAATGCCCGGGAAATTCGGCTCTGATAAAGCTAAATATTATGCAAAGCACAAAGTCGTCGTTCATCCAACAAAGTCAATTCTTCATATCTAGCTCGGGCCCATTCAGCCTCGGGGATTTGACTTTCAACAATTATTCTCAAGAAAGGAACAGCGATCTCCACAAGCAAAACTGTTTCCATCCCGTATACCAAAGTGTACGGCGTAGCCCCAGTTGCAGTCCGAATTGAAATGCGATACCCCCATAGTGCGAAAGGAAGTTTGTCAGGCCAATCTTTGTAGGTGACAACCATCTTCTTGATAATTTTCACCAGTGTTTTGTTCACGGCTTCTACTGCTCTATTGGTCTGTGGTCGATAAGGAGAAGCGTGGTGGTGTTGGACTTTATACTTGGCCAGAAGAGTTGCAAATTCACCCATGAAGTGGCTCCCATTGTCACTGATTACCTCATGCAGCACCCCACATCTACAAATGATGTTCCTCAACATGAACTTGGCCACATGTTTCGAAGTGATTTTTGAATACGAGACAGCTTCTAGTCATTTAGTAAAATACTCCACGGCTACCAACACATCTTCATGTCCTCCAATGCCTTGGGGTGAGATCTTCCCAATAATGTTAATACCCCATATTGAAAATGGCCATGGTGAAGCCAAGGTGGTTAAGTAAGAGGATGGTTGATGCTTGAGATCAGCATATTCTTGGCACTTCAGTCACTTCCTTACAAATTGGAGACAGTCTGATTCCATAGTTGACCAGAATTACCCTGCTCTTTGGATCTTCTTCACCAACATTCTTCCATTCATATGTGGTCCGCACTCCCCTCCATGAGTGGACTTCATCAGCTCACTAGCTTCTACTTCATCGACACATAAAAGGTTTATCCCAGTCACACCCTTCTTGTACAGGCGGTCTTGAATGATACAATATTGTGAGGCTACTAGTCGGATAATCCTTCAAGCTCGACGTCCGACATTTGGTGGGGAGGCGTCATCCTTTAGAAAGGTGTAAATGTCGAGAAACCACGCATCAGGGCTTACTGAATTAATCATCAAAGATTAATGATGGGAAAGTTGAACCTTTCTCTCCACCACCATTGCTAGAGTTTGCTCCTTTTTTGGCATAGCCACCATAGATGACAGTTTGGCCAATACATCGGCTAGCTCGTTGTGACTTTGCGGTAGATATTTGAACTCAATATACTTGAACTTCTCGGCCAGATTAGACAGATGTTGTTGATACAACGCTAAAGACTCGCTTTTCACCTTCCAAACACTGGTAGCTTGGTTGACAATCAGACTTGAATCTCCAAACCCTCGTAGTCTCCCAATACCCATATTCAGAGCTGTATGCATGCCTAAGATACAAGCTTCATACTCAGCAGCATTGTTAGTGGCGTCAAAATCGAACTTGATTTCCAAAGGAAAATATAAATTTTCGAGAGAAATTAATAGAGCTCCGGCTCCACATCCCATCTGGTTTGCAGCACCATCAAAATATAATTTCCAAGTTTCCTCCTTAACTTGAAATACTTGCTCATCACTGAATTCCAAGCCCTCACTATTAGAGTCTTCTGTTGGACATTCAACAAGGAAATTAGCGACTGCCTTACCCTTTATAGACTTCTGATGTCAGAAGTGAAGGTCGAATTCAGATAACATGACCAACCATCGGGCAATCTTGTTGTTGATAGTGGGTTTTTCAATGATGTACTTGACCGGATTGCATGTTGAGATCACATAAACAGTGTGTGAGAGCATATAGTGATGAAGCTTCCTTGTAGACCAAACCAGTGCCAAGGCCATCTTTTCGATCTCATAATAGCGGGATTCACACCCTGAAAACTTCTTGCTGATGTAGTATATGACCTTTTCCAGACCATCGATCTCCTGTGCTAGCATAGCACCCATAGCACCCTGACCGATAGTGAGATAAAGTAATAAGGGTTTTCCTAGTACAGGTGGGACTAAAACTGACGGATTGGTTAAATCAGCTTTGACCTTGTCGAACGCTGCTTGACATTGGTCATCCCACTCGACCTTCGCACACTTCTTAAGCTTCTTGAACAATGGTAGTTCATGATGAGCTTGGAAATAAACTTACTCAAGTATTGCACTCGCCCTAGGAAACCACGAATCTCTTTCTCCGTTCGAGGCAGAGGCATGTCCTGAATAGCTTTGATCTTGGTTGGATCAACTTCTATTCCCCGTTGACTGACTATGTAGCCCAGAAACTTCCTCGAAGTTACCTCGAATGCACACATCTGCAGATTCAATCTCATGTTGTACTTGCGGAGCCTAAGGAAGAATTTGCGCAAGTTTGGAATGTGATCCTCACACTTCTTTGACTTGACAATCATATCGTCCACATACACTTCTACCTCTTTGTGAATCATATCATGAAGCAATGTAGTGGCGGTACGTTGGTAAGTAGCGCTGGCATTCTTCAGTCCGAAAGGCATAAGCTTATAACAAAAAATTCCCCACGGAGTAATGAAGGATGTTTTCTCCATGTCTTCTTCAGCCATCTTGATCTGGTTATAACCAGCATACCCATCCATGAACAATAAAATTTCGTGTCCACATGAGTGATCAACCAGGACGCCAATGTGTGGTAAAGGAAAGCAATCCTTTGGGCTGGCTTTGTTTAAGTCTCTAAAGTCAACACACATCCGTACCTTCCCATCCTTTTTTGGTACCGGGACGATGTTAGCTACCCACTCCGGGAATTCTACTGTTCTGATGAACCTGGCTTCTAGATGTTTCCGGACTTCATCGTGAATCTTGTCTGACTATTCATTCTTGATTCGGCGTGGTCGTTGATGTACCGGCTTTGCATCCGGATAAAGGGGAATAGCATGCTCGGCGATCTCCCTATCAATCCCAGGCATATCTTCATACGACTAAGTAAAAATATGAGATTCATAAGGTATCGATAGAAAGCTCTTGGTGTGTACTTTAAGCTCCCAAAATATGAGATTCATCGGAGTTGTATTGAAGGAGTTATGGTTGAACGAGTGAAAGCACACCATTGTCTAGCCTTTGAACGCCTCCATTACCTTGTGTCATTCTTGCCGATTGTTCCGGAGCCCCTTAGAAGGCTTAGAAATGGTCCAATAGAGACCCAAGATGACATCCCATGGCTCGGGGTCTTCATTGAAGAGAACACCGCTCCCCTTGATGACCATAACGACCCTCTAAGGACCCGTATCCACCTTGAAATGGATATTGAAACCGGGTTAGATTCAAGGATAGGAGAGGGCGGCTTGAAGTGAACCGGTGACCATAGATGAACCAAAAGTGGACCGATCCCCATACAGTTCACTTGCCTAGCCTTGAAGTTGCTTGAAGATTCCTCCTTGTAGTGACCTTGGTTGACGCATCTCAAGATGCCAAAATGGTGATCAAATAGATGAGAAAATGGGTTAAAAAGGAAGGGTAAAGGAAGGCTTTTTGTGGTGTTTTTATGAAAGATGTAGGTGAGGCTTTTTATGGGATTTTTGTGAGAATTTAGTGAGGATGAAGATAGGTGATGTAGGGATAAAAATTAGAGATTTAGGGAGTAAAAGATGAAGATAATAGTGATGGGGAATTAGAAGGATAATGAGAGAATGATAGGATAGAGAGAATAAGATTAGAGGATAGAAGCTTAGGGGGAAGAATAGTTAAGCAATGGTGAGTGAATGAGTGACTTTGGCTTCGACAAGAGGGTAGTATTTATAGGTAAATGAGGGCTTCAAGATTCATGTACATGCATACATACATATCAATCACGTGGTCAAAGCTCTTAAGTCTGATCAGACTTCAAGGTGGCTAGGAGGATGAATGTGGTGGACGACAATTGCTAGCAAATGAATCCAGGTGTGGACTCATTTAAAGTCCGGTCGGACTTCAGTAGGGGGGAGGTGTTTGCTTATCAATTTATGCATGCTTTGGACGGTGGAGTGTGAATATATCCATCTTGGGAAGCAGCGTTTCACACTAGACGACAATGCAATTCCTAGAAGCTCCTTTGATGTGTTTTTGAAGTGCTTTTGTGAAGCTTCGAACTTGGGACCTCCCTGCATGCGTTTACGTAGCTTTGCATGGCTTGCACGGCTTGATTTCTTAAGTAAAAAATGTGCATGCAACTTAGCTAACCTCACATATGATCATGCATGTGGCTTTATGCGAATAACGTACATATAAATGCGTGTATTTAAACTTTATTTATCGGTTTCTTCTTCTTTATGCTATATAGTTTATTGTATATATTTATGTGTCAAAACCCGGTGTCTACACCTTAACAATTCATTGATCGCATCCCATGAGCCGACTTCAAGCCATTGTTCCCTGATCTTTGGACAGTCGATGAGCATGTGTTGGATCGTTTCCGGCCTCCAACTAGCAGCATGGATATATATTGTTCGCCCAAATATGCCTTCGGTGGAATTCTGCATTAACTCCTAATATCTCCCATGAGGCCCTCCAAACAAAGTGTTTTAGTTTCGGTATTGTGTTGATACCCCAAAGGAGCTTCCACCATCTCCACTCTTCGATCAACGTCTCTTCAAACCACCTTGTAACGTGCCCCAATTTTCCAAGCCAATACGTTGATTTGACCAAGAATAAGCCATCTTTACATGGCCACCAGTATAGAACATCACATGGCATCCTATTGCTCGGAGGTATACTCGGTATTGCATCCGCATCTTCAGGGACAAAGACACTTCGCACCACATCTTATCTCATGTTGCTTGTTCCACACTAATGAGGTCTCGTACTGTCATCTCCGAATCCTCCTCTTGTAATGGTCTCAGGTCAAGAGATTTCCGCATAAATGGGGATCTATGGATCACTCCAAACCCTAACGTTTACACCGTTCCCTACTCTTCATCTTATCCTCTCGAGGATAATTGATGTGGATCGCCAAATTGATCGCTAGGCGAAGCTGGAATCCCACCCTTGTCGCGCCTCTAGAACCTCTTAGTTGGGCAAATGTCTCGCTTTCAAGGTTTGTCTGGCAAAGGATTGAGGAGCCTCTGTTCATTAGCCTCCAAAATTGTCGAGCTAGTAAGGCCTCGTTAAAAGCCTTCAAATCCCTAAAACCCATTCCACCCATATGTTTTGACAAGCATAGAGAGTCCCAGACCTTCCAGTACATGCGCTCCTTGATGAATTATTGCCTAGCCAAAAGTGAGCAATTAAAGCATGAATTTCTGCCATCAGGGTGTCCGAAAGCCTAAAGATGCTCATGATGTAGGTGGGGATCGATTGCACCACTGCCTTTATTAGAACCTCTTTTTTACTCACTTTTGATAGAAAACGCTCCTTCCAACCTTGTAACTTTTTTCATTATCCTCTCCTACAAAGAAGCAAACACTGCTTTCTTCAAAGATGCAAACAATTATGTCTTAATTTATTATGTTCTTTCGACTCTTCTTTTGGGTGAATAAAATTAGCTAATAGACCACTACTTATCAAAAAAAGAAAAAAAGTTATAGTTCCAAAATATGAAGCAAGCTAAGAAAAATTGTTAAAACAAACTTTGACTAATCTATCTATTAATTATATTAAAATAAAATCTTTATCAACCACAAGTTGCCACATGTCAACCACCTAAAAAATTATTCAATATAGAAAATTTGTTTAAGCAACCTTTCAACTCCTCAACTAATTACTACTCCCACAATGTGATACATCAGTTACAGAAAAGCATCCACACACTCACTGCAAAGAAGAAGAAGAAAGAAAGAAAAAAAAAGAGGAGGAAAGGAAAGAAAAAGAAAAAGAAAAAAAGAATTTGATTATTATTTTTAAAAAATGAATAACTAGCAAATAGAATAAGGGTGGTAAGGTAGCAAAATTGCATTAGTAATTTGGTTCATTTGACCAAAAATAATAGAAGTATGCAATAGGTTACCAGTTTTATCCTACATGGCCAAATATATATTTTTATTTTCTTTATTACATTCCACTACATTTTTTTATTTTTTTCAAACTTTTCTTAAAATGGAATTGTTTTCCCAACTTTTATGAAAGAACTAAGAAACTAAACATAGATATCATAAAAATATTAAATTAATAATTATTACATGAAGTAATGAATCTAAACCCTTTTTGACCCCCACCCATTTCTCTTCCATCATATTTTGGTGTAAATATCTTACTCATATGCTTATTCTTTGTAACAATTTAACATTTTACTTTCTCAATGCTCTGTATTGTATTACTACAACTGCTTCTATTCCTAATTATCTGCATCATAATTAATAGGAAAAAGGGATAAAAATAATTAGAATAATACTTTTCAAAATACACTTAAAACGAGGCTAAAAAATTAGATAATTTGACAAATAAAAAAGGGACTATAGGAATAATAATTACCATTCTAAGTTTTGAAAAAAATAAATGATAATATGGTGGAGAAAATCATTGAAATGTACTTGTGTTTTGCAGTATCTATTTTTAGGGGAACATATTATTGAAAATTATTTCTAGGTACCTTGTGTTTTTTAGTACCTATACTTTGGTGACAAATTATATTTTAGATTTATTACAAGATCCCCAAGACTATCTAAAACTGTAAAAATATCCCTATCTTGATAAAAGCTTGTCAATTTATATTTTCGCCTGCATTAATATTTGTTTTAAAGAATTACTCCCTCCGTTCCATATTAATTGACACTTTGACTAAATTTTGACCGTTAATTATTCACAAATTACAATGAGTTATAATATGAAATTATCTCCATTGTAATTTTTAGTAAAGTATCTTTCTAATAACGGTAATTTCATATTATAACTCATTATAATTTATGAGTGTTTAACGGTCAAGATTTAGTCAAAGTGTCAATTAATATGGAACGGAAGGAATAAATTAGATCTCTTTTTCATTGGTTTAATTGATTTTGCTAAGCATGGTGAACCTATAACCACAAAAAATATAATAACTCAGGTATAAATAGTAGATTGTGATAATTATTACCATTAAAGTTATTATATTGAGTTAAGAGTATTTATGTGACTTGTTTGCGTAAACGTCAAAAAGTCAGATTATTGCAGGAAGGTCTCAGCTTAAGGCCCTTCTCTATAAATTTTGGACTAAGGCTGTGTTCGGCAGTAGCGTTTAGCGTTTTGACCAAGTCAAAACTCTAATTGCGTAAATATTAGTGTTCGGTAAGCTAGCGTTTTGAGGAGCATTTAGTGTTTTAAGGAGCGTTTTGTGAAACGCTAATAAAGTTAACGTTTAGCGTTTGGGGTATAGCGTTTCATATTTTTCGGTCAAAAAACACCCTTTAAAAATTTTATCTTTTCAAATTATTCATATCCTTTTATGTCAATTTACATTAATCTGTTAATTCAACCGTAAAATTATCGAACATAATTTTCATTTGAACAGTCATCTGCTATCCGCTACTTAAACCGCTATCCGTTGCTTAAACCGCTATCCGCTACATAAACCTCTATCCGCTACCCAAAACACTAATTTTGTCGAATAGGGCCTAAGTTGCAAAGAAAAAATCACCTAAAAATAGTTTCCAAAGAAATTTTTCACCCAAAAATAGTTTACAAAAAATAAAAGGTACTTGAAAATCATTTCTAATAACATTGTCCCAAAAAAATAGTTTCTAGAAAATAGAAGGTACCTACAAGTCATTATTTGCAACTATTTAGAATATTGAAAAAATATTGAGGGATGAAAAAAGAAAGTGAAATATAGTTGAATGATATTATTATTATCTATTAAATATATTAAAACAAAACAAATTGAATGAGCTATTGTCACGTGTCATGCATATAAAGATTTCTCATTTTTGTTGAGTTGGAAAATTTTCATTGGATCATTTATTTAAAGTATTCATTAGAGGTGTTAAATATTAATAGTTGTTAATTAATAAAATTAAGTTTCTCATTTTTGTTGAGTTGGAAAAAATTTATATTAGCTCATTTATTTAAAGTACTAGTTCATTAACCCGTGCGTTGCACGGTGCGAAAATGAATCACATACAATTAAAAACATGCCTAGACTGAATCTCAATTTCGTGTACATGATGATTTCTCCTTAAAAAGTATTTGTTCTTGTGTTTACACTCAAAATACTTTAAAAATAATTTTATAAAAATGCACAGTATATAGATTTTGTTTTTTCTTACATGGAGTTTTTATTTTTAATTATATATTTATCTTTATAAGTGTATATTCATATAATAACATAAAGATTTCAATATTGGATATAAAAAAATATAAGATTCTATAATATTTATGGAAGCATGTATAGCGATTTCCACCTTTTGACAATTATGATAATTATAATAATTTCCTCGATGTGTACCGTACATTTGGCATGATCAAATCTCATACATTGATTTTATTTATTTTCAAATTCTGAAAAAAGTTAAAGCTATAAGATTTGAACTTGTAACCTATCTTATATTAAACAAATCCCTACCCATTCAACCATGTATCTTTCACTAGTTATTTTTGCAATATTTTGGTATTGTATACAACACACCTTGGTATATCATAAACTTAAACACTAATTAATTTATTTCTAAAGAATTGTAAGTATATGATTTTCTTATTATGTCATTTTATTCTTGGATAGAAAAACGCGTATATGTTACAAAGAAAATACTATAATGCTTTTAAGAAAAGGGATATGAATAAATAGATTCATATGAAAATATGTGTATACAGACATATATGAAGTCAATATCTACATTAAAAAAATAGAAAAAAATATGCTTCACTTGCATATATAATTGTATTTCATTTTTTTTAAAAAAAAAAGGAAAAAGAGGTTAAAGAAGAGTGGAGTTGGATTGGAACATTTTAGTATTTCATTAAAAAAACCACTTCTACTGGTCATCTTTTTTATAAATTAGGGTTATTCATCAATCACAATATGTCTCTCTACTAAAATTCTTTGGATACAATCGTGTAGAAGAGAAATAAACAAATTAAACCTACTATTTTATGCAAGGTAAACTCAAAAACGTGTTATTAAAGAATATAGAAACTTCACTATGTGGCCAAAAAAATAGCCAAGAAATATTTTATATCATAATCTTCAATGATAAACTAAATAATAAAGAAATGAGATTTCAAAATATATATGGTACACTTACTGTTCTTGCTCTCTTTACTAATGTCTCTAATTTTCAAAGCAGCTTCAACCATGTTAAATTGCTTTACACTTGAAAAAGAGCAAAAACTCAAACAAAATAATTTCTAATTGACTCCCAATTATTAAATTCCAAACATAATTTGCTCGTTGCACAATATATGCTCTCGATCTTAATGGACATATATATTAATATTACCAAATTAATTATATGCATCCTTAATATTTATGTCTAATTTATAAGGTCAAACTTCAAATAGAGACAATGAGACACTACCAATTATAACTTTTAATACAGAATAACATAGGTTACAATTTACAAATATATTGAAGTTTATTATTGTAATAACATAAGTTACAAATATCAAATATTAATGAATAATATTAATGAATTAATTATAAAATTGTCGGCTATCATAATCAAACAAAACAAATATGTGCTCTCCTAGTTAATTATCCTTATCCTTTTTTCACTTTTTTTTATCGAACTTTATTTTAAAATGTTAAAACTATAACCATTTTTATTTTATCACATACTAAAATTATTCTATCTTAAAAAATAACAACAAACATAATTTCTTTGACACCAAAAAAATAATCTGTAGTATGTATTTATTTTAAATTTTCAATAAATCTTGAATCAAGTTGTACAAAGTAAGTAAATATGTTGGGCAAAAAGTACTATACTGATTAAATAAAAATAGTGTAACAAATGGTGGATTGAGGCTTGCCGCTTGGTGCTTGCCATTGAAAATATGGATTTTAGCATCAAATTATGAGATTTGTCTAAAAATGTTATAGTTATGATCTATTTCTATGAGGGAGTGTAGAAGTATAAGCAGAAAATAACCTAAACAAATCATGAAGAGTATATTTGATTATATATCTAGATAGACAAAACATATGTGTACCCAACTTACCAATCATTTGGTCTATATAAAGTGCATAAATCCCTTGAAGTTGTATAAACAAATCATGGAAAATATAGTTGCTTGAGGCTATGTTTCGAAAATTGACAACACTCCATCATTTTTAAAGCTTTTAGGATCTGAAAATATGCATAAATATATTTTAATTTTATTCCTATTAAAATAATTCATAAATTTAAATTTGAATAGGAAAACCTTTTTTAGGAGTCGATAATATTTAGACTATACGAATGAGTTGTAATTAAACATGAAAAATAAATTAAAAAAATTGAATAAAAATGAAAATTGAGACTAATTTAGATAGTGATGTACAATTGTAATTAAAGTGAATAAATAGAAAATTCAACCTAATTTATACAATAGAATAATAAAAACTTATATTATATCATAACCACATACCTTTTTTGAGTCATGGATATCAACTATTCTTCAAAAGTCAAATTTGATACAAATACAACCTGTGCACTCAAAATTCCTTTGAATATGTAAAAAAAATATTAATTATGATAAATAAATTTACAGTTGCTAAACAATGAAAGTGAACAAAAAGTTTCTCATTCAAAAAAAGAAAATGAACAAAAAAAAAATTTAATTAGTACGTAAAAGGGAAGCAACTTACAACAAAGATGATGTCCATCATTTTGATGGGTTATAACTTATATAACAAATTAGCAATAAGCAACAATAATACTCAACTAATGGAACCTTAATTAAAGAGAGTCAACCAAAATAAATTTTAGAGTAAACACAAATGTTGTTACAACTATAAATTTTTTTGGAGGTTACAATCTTTAAATAATAACTTTAATTGGGAGTTTATGACATTGTAATTATGATTGATATATAAAATTGCACAAATTATCAAAAACATTGCTTATAAAAATATATATCAAGTATTGAAGTATATTTTTCTAATAATTTTGTAAAATGTAAAGATTTAATTCATAATTATTTCAATTTATTTTATTTTAGTGATCTATATGTATAAATTATTACTTTTCATGATCTTGTATATATATTATTGATTCCTAATATATTAATATAAAATAATTACAAATATTATTAACTATTATATCTAGCAAATTAGTCTAGCAAATTGAATCATGTGATTAATCTAGCAAATTAGTAGCTTGTGTGAATTAATAAAAGAAAACTTACTATTTCCATCAAAAAAGAAAAAATAAAATGTATATTAAATACGTAAAATAAAGGGTAAATTTTACTTTTCTTTTCATTTAAAAAAGAGGCAAAACTGACAATTTTACGTATTTAGTATTACCAATTTACCACACGTATAGTACGTGGAAAGTAAATAAAATCAATTACCTTTTCATACAAAACTCTTCACAGGTGCCTTCAAAGAAATAGATATTGTGTTTACATGCACTTGACTACATACAATAGAAGAGTAGATGAAGATCTAAGTTTCAATCATTATGAATGACCTAAACTTTGTCTGATTTCGATTTCGATTTCGATCCTAAAAAATGATCACAAACAAATAATAAAAATTAATATGGAGAAAAAGAATCTCAAATAAATAGGAAAAAATAATATCAGGAAAAAATAGGTTAAAAATAAAGAGGAAGGAAACTATAGCTAGTTAGCACCTAAAACAAACTCTAATATATTTGTTATGATTGATATCTTTGCTTTTATATTGGTTGGACAAATAAAAAATAAGTAACGCACTAAAAACTTAACATAATAGTGACTAATGAGAGTATTGAAAACAAAAGTAACGCATGGCTATTAATATCCCTCAATTAAACACTAATATAATGGATGATTTTTTTTTCTTAATGGATGCATAAGACGTTTTTGTAGACGCTTCCAACAAATATAAAAAGAGTGTCAATATCCTTTTTTATGTAAGAAAAATTTTATATTAATACTCATAAATGGTATATATACATATAGGAGTTATTATACATTAATGTTTTTTGAAGAAAATTGCGAAGTAATGATGTACTTAACCGGTTACATACTTACATGTTAGTGCGAGATTTTTTTTTCCAACTTTAAAATTGAGAAATCACATAATCATCATCAAAACTAATAATAATTTTTTTTATACCTCTAAAAGAATAATGATTTTTTAAAAAAATTACAAAATAGTGATGTCATCCTTCAAAAGAAAAACAAACAAAAGACACATAAATTAACAGTGCTCTTTAAACAGAAAATAATATTTATTAAATAGACAGTAACATTTCAAACCTTCAACATAAAATTACATGTTCTTCTATTATTTAACCTAATACAACTTAAGAAACCACCTTGGATTTTTTTTTCTTATTAGAAAATTATTTTATATGAACTTTAAATGGTTTTTAATTTTTGTTTATATTTTATAATTGGTTAATGCCATTAATTTTGTGATTAATGAAGACCCTATGTATTAATATGTATGAAGGTTTATTTTTATAAGAAAAAGTAAAAGTCAACAATTATAGTTTTCCAGTAATATCCTCATTAAAATTCACATATTCCAACCTCACCCTTTGTAACCAGTTTTATATATGATATATGATATATATATATATATATATATATATATATATATATATATATATATATATATATATATATATATATATATATATATATAGTGTGTGTGTGTGATTCATTAGAGGGTTTAAATATTAATAGTTGTCAACCAATAAAATAAATTACTATTAATAATAGCTATCAACCAATAAGTGTACAAATTTATCTTCATGGAAAAATGAAGAGATATTGTCATTTACACACATTCACATTTTACTTTTATTTTTCTTTAATGGTAACGTACTACCTTTTATTGATTTGTAGTATCCAAACGAATTATTTGGTTGGTTGTGTTTATCCAAATTAACTAAAATAAAAATTACTATTATTCTTTATTATATGTGTTTAAGACAAAAATATAACACATATTTCATGATAATTTTTATCATATTAATAATAATATTCAATTCATTAAATTCAAAAATAAATTACTTAATAAATATTTTCTAATATATCATCTATATATATGAAAATAATTATTTCAACTTTAATTAGCTTAACACACATATTGTCATCAAAAAAGTTTAACACATAAATCTAAATAGTTTAATAATTGACAATTTGCCTGTGCATCGCATGAGAAATATTGCGCTAGTTATTTTTATAATATGCAATAGGGGGAGGAAGAATCAAACCTAATAGCTCATATTCTCAGGGATTCAAATGTGACTACATGAAATTGAAGGGTTGCTATAGGATGAATGCTATTGGAGTTAAATAGTCTAGCCAATTGCCTTATTACCAAAATGTTAAATCATTAAGTGGTTATTACAACAATTAGATGATTTATATATTTTTTTGGTAATAGGCAATTAGAAAGGTTAACTTTGATAATAATTTATATGACTATAAATAAAGAGAAAATTACAAAGTTCAATTTATTAATTACTTTACCAATATTGATCTAAACCCACATGTAAAATATAATTTAAGATTTAAAATTTACAATCACAGAAATGATTGACACTAAAATATGACAAGGAAAAAAAACTAATGACAATATATTTGATCCGATTGCATGAAAAATAAGAATGACTATTTACAGAACACTAAGACTAAAACTCCTATAAATTGAGCACTAGTTTTTGTACCCGTGCAATGCACGGGTTATTCTGCCTTATTTATTTATTTTTTATTTATTTGCAAGTATGTTTTTCCTATCCTTTTTCAATTTATGGTTCAAAGAGTGATATACAATTTGAAAAAATTTTGAGAACTTTATTTTGCTAAATGCTTGCTGAAAATGTCTTCTAGATGATAAGGGAGTTCTAGTTTCGTAAATAATATGTTAAAACTAATATTGAAAGAACTAAAACAATTAGTAGGGTAACCAAATTGGAAACTAATAGCTCAAACTAGGAAATATCTAACCATTTATTTGTATAATATAAAAATTAAAAATCATTATATAGAAATTAATATAAGCATAAAGAAGCAAGTTATGGAGCTAAAGGCGGCTAAAACTATTTGCATCAGACATTATCATTAACAACATTACATTTACTTTATTGATTTTTTTAATTAAATTTTGTGCTATAACAATGGTAAGTTTAATAATAAGCACTTAAATAGTTAAATTAATTATTTGATAAATGTTTTGTTAGTTTTCTATCTAACCTTTTCATTAACTTTTCTCATTTTGTATTATAATATAGTCTACACTCCCAATGACATATTAATATTAACAAAAATATATTGACATATTAATATGAGAAATTATATTTAATGTAAATTTTATATCATTGTAGTATAAGTAACTTCTTTTAAGAAAACGTAGTAGGGTATGTATTTGAAAAAAATTAGACACGTAATTAAAAAAAAAGTGTCAAATTTTATGAGTTTAACAAAATCATGATTGCAAAATCAACATTTCATGATCATATATTTACTCTGCTCTTTTTTTCTTTTTATCTATCCTCCAAATTTACATGTAAAAAATTTAACCGTTAATATTTTAATTTATATGATGACTTATCATATAACATTAACCTCATTATATTAGTAATGAGAATTACAATTAAAAGTTTAATGTTGTATTTTTTTATAAAAAAAATATGTGAAAATTTTAAAAATTGACCTTAAAAAGTATGAATGACACATAAAAAGAATAGAGGGAGTACCTTTGTCCTTAATTATTTGTCTCAAAACTAATTCATCAAAACCGATAAACATGTGAAATGAGGTGAAAAATTTACAACTTGCCAAAATTACCCTTGAAATACGGTAAAAAAAATTTTTATTAAGCATAGAATTGATATTATAGTTGTTGAAATTATAAAATTAAAGTTAGTAATTTGACAAATAAAAAGGGAAGATAAGATAAGTAATTTGAAAAATAAAAGGACGGATATAGTAATAAAAGTGTTAGGATATTCTAATCATTCATTGGTAAACGGAAAACTTTAAATTTAGAAAACTACTTTTAATTTCATTAAGAATAAGAATTAAGTGGAGGACCTCGCCCAAATAATAAGTAAAGTAAATACTCCCTCCGTTCCATATTAATTGACACTTAAACTAACTTTTTTTGTTCCAAAATAATTGTCATTTTCCATTTCCCAATACCTAATTTAATTATTTTAACTTTAACAATTATGTTAACTTTTTACTTTTTCAATCAATAATAATTAATCCTACTCACATTCTCTCACTACCTACACCTTAATATCCGAAAAAACACATTGGAAAATAGTGTCATTTAATTATGAAGGTAGTTTTTTTAGTTAAACATTGTTATGTGGGAAATTTTAAAATGTGTCAATTAATATGGAACGGAGGGAGTACTTGTATACTATTGTTGAAACTTTGAATAAAAAATTAAAAATATTTGAAAAAAAGTTGAATGTATGGAAGAACACAATGATAACACCAAAAAAAGAATACTAATAATAAAAAGACGGCTGAGAGAAAATACTCAAAATGTTTAAATTATCAGAATTGATTGATAAGAACATTCTCAATTTCTTAATTATCATACATACAATCTCTCTAATAAGAAATCATTAGAAAAAGAAAATACTATTTGAAAATAATTTGGTGAAAATATAAACCAAATAATTTTGTTAGATAAAAATAAATTATGCTTACCATATTAATAAAATATTCAGCAAGTAGCCATCGTCGACGACATCAAGGATTACCACCGTATCAATCATCAATCTTCAGGTACCTAAACGAAGACATCAACTCAGTATTTTAAAAACCTAATTATCATACAAATCATGTGAAATAGAAGTTTTCTATCCCTTACATTTATAATAACAATGTGACTCCAAAGTGCAAACCTACGAAGTACGAAGGAAAAGAAAAGAGAAAGTATATCAAGTTCTACCAATTTAATTACCATATAATCTTTCTAATTCACATTCCCTAAAATTAGACATGTAGAGATGACTTTGTATAGAGTAACAAATTACTACTACAAAGCTATTTCATCCATTTATAAATAATATATCAAAATAAGTTATGGAGTAGAAATTTGAGATTAGTCGATCAATAAAAATAGAATAATTAATGTTAATAATAGTAAATTTATTTTACTACCCTAATAAATACGTAAAGTGAAAGGACACAAAAATGTATATATGTTACAAATTCATTTAAATTCAAATTAAACCACATATGTTATGTTTTAATTGTGTGTGTGTTTTTTCTAAAGCAAAAGTATGTTTTCGTTTTGGTATATGAGCCTAGGTTCATTCAAAATATTTTGCAGAGTAAATCAAGCAAAAAATAAATGGCCGATGATATTCTTGCTTTTAAATTGGGGTAACTAATTGAATATAATTCAATATGTAATTCATTGAATATAATTATTACTATCGGTACTTTTTGATTTTTTTTTCAATAAAGATCACCTTGCTTTGGGTATTGGAGTAGCTTAGGTTTGTATCTGAACCACTGTATTTTTGTGACACATGGCATAAACTCTTGCATTTTATTGGACACTAATGCAAATATGCACTTCAAATACATATTTACAACAATGTACTACCTCCGTCGCTAATTAAGTTAGGGTCAATTTGACTAAGTTTTGGCTGTTGATTACTCAAAATCATAATGAATTACAATATGAAATTACATCCGTTAGAAATGTATTTTACTAAAATTATAATGGTGTTAATTTTATATTATAATTCATTACAATTTGTGAGTAATCAATAATTAAAAGTCAGTCAAATTAACACTTATTTAGAGACAGAGATATAAGTTTTTTTATTGCCTCAAGTGGTGTTTGGGTGATCCAGTTAAACATGGATGAAGTTATCTTGGGCCAAGAGGGGGCATAGCCCCCCTAACCTTAAGGAGCTTATATATTTTTGTGTAATTTATGTGATGAGTACATTGTATATATAGTTATTCTAATGGTCATGATGCCAAAATTGTGAATGAAAATCTTGAGTTCAAGTTCCCTTAAGGCATTATTTTGTTTATTTTTTCTCCACTTTTTCCCCTTAGCTTTTTAGTTAATAATAGTAAATTTATTTTACTACCCTAATAAATAAGTAAAGTGAAAGGACACAAAAATGTATATATGTTACAAATTCATTTAAGTTCAAATTAAACCACATAGGTTATGTTTTAATTGTGTGTGTGTTTTTTCTAAAGCAAATGTATGTTTTTAGTATATGAGCCTAGGTTCATTCAAAATATTTTGCAGAGTAAATCAAGCAAAAAATAAATGGCCAATGATATTCTTGCTTTTAAATTGGGGTAACTAATTGAATATAATTCAATATGTAATTCATTGAATATAATTATTGCTATCGGTACTTTTTTATTTTTTTCAATAAAAATCACCTTGCTTTGGGTGTTGGAGTAGCTTAGGTTTGTATCCGAACCTGTATTTTTATGACACATGGCATAAACTCTTGTATTGGAAATATTGTTTTAATATATTCCCTCCATTCTTTTTTATTTATCATTTACGGTTTTCAGTGTCAATGTTTAATCAATAATTTTTTATATAAAATTTTTATAAAAAAATAATATTATACCTTTTTAATAGTATTTTTCATTACGAATATAATGACATCAATTTTGTATGATGAATCGTTATATAAATTAAAATATTAACGGTCAAAATTTTTACTAAATTTCTTAGGCGACAGATAAATAAAAACGAAGGTAGTATATAGATAAATCTAAGAAGTTTAAGAGACTTCAATTTGGGAGTTTAGTTTTGATAATAAAGAATTAAAATTTAATTCATTACATACGAGTGCCACATGGCAAGTTGTGGAATAAGCACATTTTGTTTTAATATACTTAATAGATAATTGAAGAAAGATATAAAAAATATGCTTATAATTAAATTGAATCAACAAATGAAACAGAATAACTCGTGTATTGCATAGGGATAAACACTACTTTAACATAACAATAATTAGAAAGATATCCAGATAGGGATATTGGATTCTAATAATCCCTACTATCACAAATAGGATGACAATAATCCCTACTATCATTTTGGATTCTGGTGGTCCAAAAAAAAAATTGTATTCTAGTGGGACGCCGGCGAGTTGAGTGGCTGTGATTCGGTGGTTTGTTGACTTGTCACGTTGACCTTGCTGTTGACCCGGTTGAATGTGCCACGTCACCTAAAAAACACATGCCATAACCTTTTTCTTTTTTTTTTTCCAGCGTGGCACTAAAAACCGGTCCTCTTTATTTGTTTTTGAAATAAAACCGGTCCGGCCCAATTTATTCCATGTATTTCTCAGTCTTCCCTTTCTCTTTACCCTTTCCTTTCTTTTTACCCTACCAAAGAGCTCAAATCCACCGCCCCGCCACCCGAGTCAGCCACATCCGCGGCAGTGACTATGGCGGAGCCGTCGCCGCCGCCTCAGCAGCAGCAATCGCAGGCGGTGGTGGTGGTGGTGGACGAAGCCGACAGCTGACAGCAATGGAGCAATGCGACGTCGTTCGGGAGGAAGGTGTCGAGATCCGGATCTTCGGCGCGGAAGCCGAGCTTCTCCGGGGACTTCTTCGAGCGGATCTCCATCGGGTTCAAGATCGCACGCCCGCGCGTGGAGTCTCAGAGAGAAGGAAGACGATCGACCACGCCGCGCCGGACGTCATGAAAGGACGCTGGCCCCATGGGCGGACTCTTCGCCGCTTCATCACCTCCTCCTCCGCCCTCCTCGGGTCTCTCCAGAAGAGAACGGGTCCGGCCGGTCGAGCCACCACCGGGCCCGCCCAATGGCGAACGGCCGAACAGAATCGGGCGTGGGCCTTCGCGAGCCTTAGAAGGGCATTCGAAGACAACTACAACCGCCATGGGCAAAGATGGAAGGAGAGACATCGTTGTATCGCTCACAATGAGCAATACGAACTCTACTACAACTACAGCTCCTAATTTGGCTGCTATCCCTTCTTTGCTTGCTGTCAGAGGTTAAGAAATTTCCATTAAAAATTTGATTCTTGTTCTTCTTTTGGGTACCATGATTTTGTGCTTTTTTGGAATGCAAGTTGATGGGTTTTGTTTTTCTCTGCTAATTTTCGTTGATTTGATATTGATAGGATGTGCAATTGCTGGAGAGTAACTATGATGATGGTTGATCGATGGTACGAGTGCAACAGGTTAATTTGTGAGTAGTATAGGAGGAGGGAAGTTTATCCAAAAATTGTCTAATTTTGCTGTATTTTTGGAACTCAATTAATTTGTTAGTTTGTTTCATGTGTTGTAGATGTTTAAATATATGGTGGGTTGAGAATTTGAGAATTGATTATAGTTTGTGGATTATGTATGTCAAATACTATTAGTGGGGGATATGTGTTTAATTGCATACAAGTAACTGCAATGGGAGAAGAAGGAAGAACAATGAAGAAGAAGGAATAAGAATGAAGAAGAAGCCAAATCGGGGAAGGGGATGTTTGAGAACTAACAAAGGGTAGGGTAAAAAGAAAGGAAAGGGTAAAGAGAAAGGGAAGACAGAGAAATACATGGAATAAATTGGGCCGGACCGGTTTTATTTCAAAAACAAATAAAGAGGATTGATTTTAGTGCCACGCTGGAAAAAAAAGGGTTATGGCATGTGTTTTTTAGGTGACGTGGCACATTCAACCGGGTCAACAACAAGGTCAACGTGACAAGTCAGCAAACCACCGAATACAACACTCAACTCACACATTCCACTAGAATACAATTTTATTTTTTTTGGACCACCAGAATCCAAAATGATAGTAGGGATTATTGCCATCCAATTTGTGATAGTAGGGATTATTAGAATCCAATATCCCTATCCAGATATATTAAATTTCAGTAATTTCCATAGTTCCCATTTTTTAGAGAAAAAAAGGGAAAAAGAAAAAGTGGTGACGCTGGGGCGGAACAAAAGTATTGAGTGGTAGTTGCCCGCTATTTCCGTGGGTTTGTATAAAAACAAAGGCAAGCCCAAATTAATCGTTAATGACAGGCATAATTCCACCATTTTCTCCCTTCCTCTCATTTTTTTTTCTTTCTCTCCCGCCGATCACCATTCTGTCTCTCTCGCCGGAATTAATGGATTCATAGACGTCCTCCGCCGGAAAATGGCGGCATCCTATTCGTTGCTGAATTCGCAATCCTGAAAGACAGACACAGGGCTACGACAATGTCTCGTCAAGCTACTTCTTCTCTGGTCCCTAAATCCAAAATCCTCGACAACAAATACGTAAGCCCAAAACCGCCCTAATTTCGTCTTTTTAGGGTTTTGATTTTATTCCCCTTGCCGTGGATTTCTTTTTATTAGAATTTTGTTTGAATAATGCAGTGAAGAAAATGAATCATATTATTTGGTTTAGGAATGCTTTATCATTGGCAATTGATGATGAATGCTTCTCTCTAGTTAGTTTGGGAGGACTCTTGGATTTTGTGTGAACATGGGGCTTGAATTAGCGTCCTTGTCATTCAACGTGGTGGAGGGTAGTTGCAGTTTAGACTTTAGACCTTTGATCCATTGCTTTTGTAAAAGTTGGACGCTTGTTATTTAGGGTTTAACAATCGTCTGTGCTGTTGTTTCATGCGTTAATGACAATAATTTTGATAAGTAACTCTGGATGGAAAGTTTACTTCTTTATTTAGTTCACATTTAGTTGATATTTAGCCACATTTGCAAGGTTCAGCGAATCTTCGGATTTTGATTTTCATTACTTTTCCTTACTGCCGGAGGTGAAGTGGGTGAGTGCCAATCATATAGCACGTTGACAATTGTGTGTTGAAAATTCTCGTAATATACAAACATCTAAATCTCTGGAAATTTTATGTATGATTAATCTTCTCGATAGATATCTAACCTAAGAAATTAGGAATCAAAATAGCAGAACCTACAGTTAGTAACTTAGCATCACGTACAAAGCCAAACTAGGATGGAATGAGGTTTTATCTGGGGATAATGAATACACCCTTAGGTTACGGAACAAAGGGGATATAGGAGAGTACATGCAAACGGCAAGAACAATCTCAAAAGGATCTGAATTTTGTGATGTCGATAGTAAAAGAGGCCCACTCAAAGCTGGAAAAAGTAAAAAAGAGCAAGGGTGCTTGTGATAACCTTCTCGCTAAAAAGGCTTAGCTTTGAATTTTAGAGAAGAAGAGTTCACATAGCAAAATTAATGCAAACAGGGAGTAAGTACGGACAAAGGAAATAAGAACACAAAGAATCAAGCGAAAGTAAAGTGAATACACGAACACCACACCTTATCTCACTTGGGCTAATCTCCTTAGATCATATTGGGCAGAGAAACACTACCTAAATGAGATAAAGAGACCTTGGAGATTACAAGTTGAGCTAGCCAACTCAACGTACAGCAATTAGGAGTTTGAGACACGATAATCCACTGTTGTAAAGAGTTTTCACTCAAATTTTCATTCATAATCAAAGATGGGTATTACGTCATATTAGGAGGCCTTTTATAACCCAAACACAAGCTGCATTCTGGTTCATGCATAAAAAGAAAGGGGAGATTTGGCTGAGGGCCAAAGATGAACGCAATTCACGCTTAGCGCCAAGTTGTGTCCTTCATGTATAGTAGCTAAAGTCTTATGCAGTTGAATGTATTGTATAGTCACTTGTAATTTGAGGGAAGTTTGGGGAAGCAACATCCTTTGCTCAAGTTGGAGTTCATGTTGCACGGTTGAGTGTATTGTGTAGTTACCTGTACGCAATGTCCTTTCCAGAATTTGGAGTTCTTGTCATGCGATCGAATGTTTGCATAGTTACTTATAAGGTGAATGGATCTGATGGGCTTTTCACTCACGTGGGCTGTGGCCCTTTCTATAAATTTTTGTGCTGAACGTAAAATGATAAAGGGGATTCTTCTTTGGCCCTCAACCCAATTCCCGTGAAAGAAAAGGAAAATAAATAAAACACAAACTAAACTAGAACTATAAACACACTAATTCTGGCCTGAATACATTCAGCTGTTGACCCCTCATGACTTGTGAGTTTAGACAGCTTAAGTGTCCAAAGACTACAATCTTAAAGCCTATTGTAAGTCTTAAATTATTTTAGAATGTCAAAATACGAGTGGCATTTGTTGTAGGAGCCAAAAAGCATGGAAGTTAGAGCTGCACTGCTGAGACTGGACAAAAGAGATTTTCCTCCCTTTTTTTTATGGTGGCAAGTCCTTAGTGTACCTGAGGTGATCTTTAGGATCTGAAATGATAATTATTATGCCACATTTGCATGCCAAGAAACTAAAAATTTTGTTAGAAGAAATTGCAAAATATTTTTGCCCAAACTGACCGCTATTGGTCTGCATAGTCAGATTGTGTGTCTGACTTTGGAGCACTGGTTTCTTGATTAGATGACCTCTAAATTTCCTGTACGTTTACTCGTATGGAATTTCACTTTGTGATGGTGAATTTGAACTAGCATTTCACTCAAATTTGATCTCATTTAATATTAAAATTGCATCCAGATAGAGTGTGGTTTCTAGTTTCTGACAGATTTATGTGTCCAAACTTGAAGTGGGTGCTTCTTTAGCGTATGGACTTTGAATTTCCTATAGCATGGTTCATTTGAAAGCAGACATCCACAAGTTTCATTTGGCTTTGGTTTTAACTTCATTAGATCTCTGATTGCCGAGATATGGCCTGTCAAAGATCACCTCTGTGCACGGACATTCTAGACTGATCACAGGCTTGAACAGGATGTGCCTGGAACCTTATGCTTATTGACCAAAGGTTGAAACTAACTTGATATACATAAAATAGATATACATAAAGTAAACATGTGGAGCTTTCGAATAACTACTCATGAACCCAGAATGAAGCTTTCTAACTTGTTGAAAATGACACCAAAATCCAGGTCAGAAAACTGATTCTGTAGTCCAGCTTGAGCAGGTCATGGCTTTTGGTGCATCTTCCAAATGATGTATTTAGCCTCAATTTTGTTGCTCCACATAAAAGTAGACTCCCTAAAGAATCTATAATGAGAAGGCCTGCAATTTTATATCATTTAAGCACCAGGTAAAATATCCTTAAATACCAAGTACACTCAGCTCATGAAAGTAGGATTCAGACAACAATTTCGAGAGGTTTAGGGATGATTGCCAAAATCATTATATACAGTTTAGCTGAATGATATACAGTGTGACTGAGTTGTGTTTCTCTCCATGCCAGCTCTGCCCCACCCACCCCCACCCCTTGAAGAAAAAGGAACAAAGAGGAAGGGAAAAAATGTAACTTTAAGCTAGAGAAAATCACAGGTTTGACTCAAAAACTAACTAAATAATCTATATGGATAATGCACATTCCGACTGAGCGTAACTCTAATAATTATGGGGATCTTTGTAGATGATTTTTTTGGATAACGGTTTGTGTAAAAATGGCTTTTGAGGTGGTTCAATTGTTTCATACGGTCAAACAACTATTTATGCATTTTGGCAAATGGCTTTTGGGAGCAACGTATTCACCCCAAAATGCCACTCTAGAAATGTATAGATTTTTGAACTTGGTTGTTTGACTTTTTGTTATGAACTAAGAAGCACGCACTCGGACACGAGACACGGATACAACATGACACGGACACAGGGACGTGATTTTTGAAAAAGATAAAGACACGACACGTAGTGTGACACGTGCCCTAAGTTTACATAGTACTTCATAAAATATCAAATTCTATTTTAAAAATGTTTGTTAATAAGTAAATTTTCTCTAATAGTTTATGAATTGTAAAACTATATATAAAACATAAAATCTAACTAAATAGTCGAAGAGCGACAAAGTTATGTGAAAAAGGGACAAATGTATGTGTAGGATGATAAAGCAGTAGGCAAGAACGATCATGTATTGAAAAATGATATCATACTTGAGGATGTCTCATGGAGGTAGGCTAGCCAAAAATGTGATGCCCATCAACGATTCGGAAGTGTCGGAAGGATTCATTCGCGTGTCCACCATGAGTCCTCCAAGTGTCGGATGTTTATTTTGATAATTATATAGAGGACACATTTTTTTGCGTGTCCGACATGTATCCGAGGACTGCCCAAGAGTGTTAGTGTCTGATACGTGTCTGACACGAATACTCAGGGTTGGAATAAGTGTCCGTGCTTCATAGGTTATGAAAGACGGAAATGCCTTTAATTGGTTTATTATAATATATACTCCTTCTGTCCCATATCTATTGTCCATTCTTATCTTAGAAATGAAATTTTTTAAGGGAACATCAGATAATTATGTTGATTTTAGAGCAAAGAGAAGACATTTAATACTATGTAGTTAAATGGTTAATAGTTTTAGGAGTACCATAAAAAGAAAGATGGGCTATAGATATGGGACAAAGGGAGTACCTTCTTACACTCTCTCCCCTGAGTTCTAACATACACTTCAAAATTTGAATTAGATAATGCCCTTGTAATTGATCCCTCTTCAATTACATCCTCATGATTTTATTTTAATTGTATCATAAATATATCTTAATGGAAGGTCAAATTGTTATTAATATACATAATAATATTTACATAGCTTGTAAATTATCATTAATTTACATAATAATATTAAGTTCTACAGACTACAATAAACATGAATTATGACTTTTTTTTATTACAAATTGTAATTATAAGTTGAGTTAGAGTCTTATTTATGAAGAGTGAATGAAGTTTAACATCTATCGGCCCATCATGTTATAGCACCAACATTGAAGCATTGAACTAAATAATATTACTTTATCACATGAACTAATAAGGAATCAATATTACATAGAATTTCTAAGAACATAAATTTCTATATTTCACAAAATCAAACTATTTTCAGAAACTGTTAAATAAATTCCAAGTACATAAGCATATTCAATTAAATTTAATTTAAACATAGTGCATATATGGAATCTTACCAAATGTCTCTTGTTGAAGCAACTAATGTTACAAAACACTTATTCTTGAAACAAAAAAAGTATCTAGTCAAAACAAATAATCTAAACCCTTGAAAAACAGCTAACCCAAACAATTATCATCTAACAATTATGTGCCAAACATTGCATGTGTGCATTTTTCCCTATGGTGGTTCTTCTTGTTGTAGAAACGACTATTGTTACAAAACACTTATTCTTGAAACAAAAAAAGTATCTAGTCAAAACAACTAACCTAAACCCTTGAAAAACAGCTAAGCCAAACAGTTATCACCTAACAATTATGTGCCAAACATTGCATGTGTGAATTTTTCCCTATGGTGGTTCTTCCTGTGCTTTAGTTGGTCATTACCAAGGACATTTATTTAGTCACAGACAACTATTTACCTGAAAGATCAAATATAAAAAAAGAAGTCCCAATATGTGTCTCGATTTGTGGGATATTGGGAAAATTCAAATCAATAGTTCAATGGAATTATAGACAGTTATCTTGCTTTTCCTTTGAGTGAAAGTTGATGATTTGCACTTGCTATTGAGCAATGGTAATGTATGTAACAATTATTTTCTCATAATTGTTTGAGGAATGTTAGGCTGTTTTATATAATGCTCCTGTTATTCATTTGAAGTTCAATTTTCTTATTATTGCTTTTCATAGTTGTGTATTGTTGACGTTTTCCTTTTTTTTGTGTGTGTGTGTGTGTGTGTGTGTGTGTGTGTGTGTTGGGGGGGGGGGGGGGTTTAAAAGGTGCTTGGGGATGAGATTGGAAAAGGAGCTTATGGGCGAGTGTACAAGGGTTTGGACTTGGAGAATGGAGACTTTGTGGCTATTAAGCAGGTTTCATTGGAGAATATAGCTCAAGAGGATCTCAACGTCATTATGGTTCGTTTCTAGTCTCAGTTGTCCTCTTCCTGCTTCACAATATATGCTACAAACCTGTGCAATTTCCTATGATTACGACCTTTTATTTTCCCTTTTAAGGAAATATTAAACTCTTAACTATGATTGTCTAAGAGAATAAGTATGCCATTTATCAATTTTCTTTTGTGTTTTTTTCTTAATTTTCTCCTTTTTTTTTTGTGCAACAACTAATGTTATGTTTCTGAGGAACCGATTCATATGAGGCCAGTCATAAAAGTGAAGCCTATGTTTTCCGTTCTGCCTTGCTGCTTGCACCTGTCAAAACATAAGTTTGTTTGGAGACTCTGAGGGAATTTTACTGTTACAGAGAGTAATATACAAATTACTCAAAGTCTCGAAGCATTCTTGGAGAGTCTTTACATGTTGAAGCTGCTGAACATAAAAATTTACTACAACTTTCTCAGTTTCTTTGGTTTGTTCTTGTTGGAGACTTCGAGCTTGTGAGTAAAGCAGTTGAAGTTGGCATATTGGAAGGTTTTCTTCTTTCTAGCTCCCACTCTCAGAGTATGATTGCTCACCTTCTTTTTGCTGATGATACCCTGATTTTCCGCAAGCCTACTCAGAGCAGGTTGGGTTATTTAGATGTATTCTTCTGTTTTTCAAGGTTGTGTCCGGCCTTAGAGTTAACTTGTCTAAAAGTGTTCTAATTCTCTTTGGAGAGTGTCTGAGATTCATCAATTAGCTATTTTTTTTAGGTCTTGGGGGAGCACCTTCTTTCTTAGCCTCCTGATTGGAGCTCCTCACAAATGCAAAGCGTTGTGGGATCCAATTGTGGAACAATTCCATAACAGATTAGCGCGTTTGAAGTCAAAGCTTCTTTCTAAAAAGGGAAGATTTCATGGAGCCTCCCTACTTCATATATTTATTTACCATTCCTGCTAGCATTGCCTCCCGGTTGGAGAGAATCATGAGCGATTTTCTTTGCCCAGATGGTGATTCTGTGAAATGTCGTCATTTGGTTAAGTGGGATGATGTGTGTCGGCTTAAAGATGAGGGTGGTCCTGGTATTAGACATTTCTCGGATTTGAATGAAGCTCTTAGAGCTAAGTGATTATGGAGGTTTGTTTAGGAAGGAGATGCATTGTGGAGAAAGGTGATTGAGACTATGCATAGGATTGATGAGGGTGGCTGGTGGACCAAGGAGTATTATTTTCCTTATGTAGTTGGTTGTTGGAAATGTATAATGGGTGATTTCGACAAGTGTCGTTCTATGATACATTTTAAAGTGCAAGATGAGGCTTGGGGGTTCTTGTTTTGACATGACATTTGTTGTACATATCAATTGCTTAAGTCTCAATCTCCTATTCTTTTTTAGGGTGACTTGTCATATAGAAGAAGCCATCCAAGATATGGTTTCTTGGAATGGTAACCATGACTATTGGAACTTAACTTTCTTAAGAAGTGTAAATGATTGGGAAGAGAAAAGTGTGTTGAACTTGTATTTTGATAAGAAAAACTGTGCTGAACTTGTTTGCTGACTTTGATGTTGCTTTTGATGGTAACGATGGGATTCTTTGGCCTCTTTACACAAGTGGGTAGTTCTCAGTGAAGAGTTACTGTAAGGAGATGTTTGTGTAGCTCTCCCCAATGGCTGTCCCATATCGTGCTGAAAGAAAATCTAAAGTTCCTGCCAAAGCACGCTTTCTTTCTTGGGTGGTATCAAAGAAAAGATTCCTGCCAAAGATATGCTTAAAAGGAAAACTTTTTAAGTTTGCTAATAGATTTTCTTTGTGTTTTGGGGAGGAGGTTTCCATTAACCACCTTATTTATTTCGGACAGGTATTGGCCTTAGTGTATTTGTCTTTTTCTTTGCTGGGGTTAGTTGAGTACAACTTCAAGGGTTATGAGATGTTGGAGTTGCTCGAAGAAGAGGATGGAAGAAGAGTTGGATGATTTCCAAGTGTGTGGAAGTTGATACCTTTGACAATTTGGTGGTGCAATTGGAAAGAGAGAACCTCAAGGATTTTGATGGCAAGGCTAGAACCCTTCATGAATTGAAATTTTATTTTTTGAGAACCTTGTATAGTTGTTAAGTTCTTGATCATGGTACAAAGATCACTTAGTTGGATTTTGTTGGTAAGATTTTTGTAGAGAGCTAAGGGCTTGATGTTTTGAGATAGGCTTCTTTTGCAAAGGATGACATCTCCTTGGTGTTTATTACTCCCTTGGTTCCATATCATTAGTCACTTTAACAAGCTTTTTTTGTTCCACAATATTTGTCACTTTACAATTCCAATGACACATTAATTACTAGTTTACCAATTTTGCCCCTCATTAATCGCTTTTCATCCCTTCCTCTCCAATCTCCAATGTGTATGCTCATTAATTATGGGGGCAATTTAGTTCTTTTATTTTCAACTACTATGATTTTTTTTTTTGTGCAACATATATTCCCCCACAAATCCAAATTCCAAATCCAGTGAGAGTAATACAACTTTTCTTTACTTATTAAAAAGGAAAATTGGATTCTATTGGTCCCTACTTTCAGCTTTTGTATATTCCAGTTGTCCCAACTTTTTTTTGTTTGTTTGTATTTTGGTGGTCCCAAAAACATAAAAATTGTATTCTGGTGGGATGGCCCCGAGTCGACGGGTGGTGACTCGGTAGAAATTCGACGTGGACCGTGGAATTCTCCTTCTCTCTCTTCTCCACGTCAGATTTCAACCGAGTCACCGCCCCTTGACTCAAGAACGTCCTACCATAATACAATTTTTATGCTTGTGGGACCACTAAAATACAAAAAAAGTAGGAACTAGTGGCATACAAAAGCTGAAACTAGGGACCACCGGAATCCAAATTTCCTATTAAAAAAATGAACATAATAATTAATAGCTTTAGAAGAATTTGAGAAAACCTTAAGTTGCCAACCCTTTGAGGAATTTGAGCAAACAATAATTGTAAAACTAAATATCAAACCCTACCTCGTAAAACTTTGTGTACACAACCAAAACAGAGGCCAACAACTACTAACACAAACATAATAGATAAACTATGCAAGTGACCTCGCATGAGCCAAAGGGAGGTAATACCATTAATAAAATATTTGCAACCTTAACCCTAGATCTCCACATACTCCTATGCTGAGGTATGCCCTCTGTTATTGCTAAAAGATTTTCAATCATGTCTAATAACTTTTTTCATGCTCTTATTTTGGTCTTCCCCATCTTCTTCTATAATCTTGGAGATAAATCCTTTCACAACTTCTCGCTGGTATGTCTAAACACCTACTAGATACATGATCAAACTATCATGTATTAACCATCTAAGTCTGATCTCTCTCTCATCTTGTGCTTGATAGGTGCAAGTCCTACTTTGTCTCCCATCATTTCACTCTTTATCTTGTCCACACATCCATCTAATCATCCTCATCTTCGCAACCTCGAGCCTCTCGATATGGGCCTTCTCCATCGGCCAACACTTTGCACCGTATAACAGTGCTAGTCTAAAGACCGTTTGGTGGACTCTTCCTTTTACTCCAGCTGGGATCTTCTCATCATACAACACACTCGAAGCATTCTTCCTTTTCTTTTTTTCCACCCTACCTTTATCTGATTGTTGACATCCTCATGTTTTACTCTGTTTTCTTGGCTAATCAAGCGTACATATCTGAACTTATGAACTTTTGAACAATTGTTATTGGTAGGCCGCCTATGGTAACCTCTTTCTTCCAGGTATCTTCCGATTCACTAAACTTGTATTTTGAGTATTTAGTCGAAGGACCAAGGTGTCTCTCCATATCTCCAACTTGTTGTTATTGGCCTCTCTAGTCTCATCTACAAGAACAATATCATCGACAAAAATACATGCACTAGGGTACTTCTCTTAATGGCACATTATCCTTCTACTTACTAAAAAAATTCACTTACTTTTCTGTTGTGGTTTCCCCTTGTATAACCATTTGTTGTGTTTCCTCGTGAGGCGATCGATCAACACAGCCAGAATCTGATATCCTTATATCTCTCCTGATAGTTGAGATTTGAGAGCGAGAACATCATTCCAATCTGAAGTGTTTTTGAGTAAGTTTGAATATACTGGTTGATATTGTTTTGTACAGTTTTGCAACTGACTAACAAAGTTGTATTTATTTCATCCTCTTCTCTGCACGTTTCATTCACAAGGTCAGTGCTAATTGAAATTTAGCCGGCCTGCTGTCTTTATCAACCTATGGTGCCTAAGAATCCAGGTCACAGCGCACCATCTTGATTTTTGATCCTGTTCCATACTTAAGGCTTCAGTGTACTTACAGACCAGAGTACAGCAGCAACAAGTATCCTATGGAGTTTCAAGAGAGTACTTGACTGATTTCCATCCATTCAAAGTTTTGTTAGGGTGTCAACCAGTATTTTTGTTTCCTTTGGCTTCAGGAGGCCTGCAGTCCCCACCCCTACCAGCTACTAGCTGGTTTTGTTTCTGTATACTAGATCCATTTAGGTAATACTGGTGTATTCACCCTGCCAGCAATGCTTTCACTTTCTTTGCAGCATGCCCTACCAGCGTGCATAATACTGTTGTGTTGCATTTTGTAGTCTGCCCGATGTTTTAAAACCCCTTGGCTTTTTGATAATGGATCGCATTCGAAGATGGATCGCATTCGAAGCTACTGGTGGTTTTTTACTTCCTTGTATGCTCTCTTTCCTGGATATTTGGTCCAATTTCGCAATGGCAGTTTCTGGAGTTTTCATCATGCCTCTTTCTTCTATGACAAAGTATTGTCAACATCATCGTTATGTTAACATTTTTCTGTTGCTAGTGATTATAGTAGCGGAGCAATGACTAGTGTTGTTGATGAATTATCCTTTTTGTGCGGTAGTAACTCATTAATTTAGTGACATCAGGCTTCCGTATTTCCAATATTGGCAATTGAATTATGTGGAGTCTTAGCATATTGCATGCCTCTTCATTCGAATGCATATGTTATGGTTCCTCTTCTGCAAAAATGTTTACCCGTGACTTACTTTCATTTTTTTTTATTTTTGGCATAATTTGGTTGGTGGGATGCACATTTATAGCAAGAGATTGACCTTCTCAAGGTACTGTTTTCTTTTGTTTACTTAATTATTTACAGCTAAGCCATCTGTATGTCATTTTTCTCCGTTTTCTTTATCCTGACATGCTTGATGAACACCAAAAGGATACTGTGCTTTATGTCAGCAATGTAATAGAAGTCAACATATCTAAGGGTAAACCAAAGAATAATCTTTGTTTTAATTACAAGAGGTACTGGTGAGCTGGTAGGAAACTGCTGTTTGTCTGATAGTCTTTTGACTGCTCCTGTCAACCCTCAGCTTGTATTGATCTCCCTTAGATAGTATTGCTGCTTACTTTCCTCATCTTTGCAACTATAATTAGAAACCTAGAAACCTAGCACTGGAAGGGCTGAGAAGAGCTCATTAAGGCTTAGTATGTTTGCTGATTATCCTTCATTCTCTGAAGATCAAGTAACAACAGGGAAAGAAAGAAATCAAGGGGAAAATAACTCACTGACTATCCTTACAAAGAGACTTCCCGGGTTTTTTTTTTTTGGTGGGGGGGGGGGGGTGCTTGCAGAATACACAATTGGTTTTAATGGGAAATTTATGACATTCTGGAATTCTTTGTGTCCACTTGACCTGCCTGATAGAACATGAGTGATAGTTTATTTCAGATTCCTTTTATTTTGAGAGGCATCATTTCATGTTTCTCTTTATTATATAAGAGGAGTGTCATTTGAAGGACAAAGATTCAAGACAAAGGACAAGATGCTTTCATGACAAAGGCAGTGGCCTCATTCTCTTTCTATCTCTGTGTGTGTGTGTGTGTTTGTGTTAGGAGGGATTAGAACGGAAACTCGTGCTCCCAAGCATATATAAGATTCTGCCATCATCATGGTCTTCAGCTAACAAGTGTGATCCTATCAACATAATGAACAAACTCTGTCACCATTTGCTCCCAACTTATCAATTGTGATCCTACTGACAAGCCACGACATGATGTCTTTCTCAAGCTCTAGCTTGCACAGTCTTCGAAAAATGGAGAACTTCAGTTATCATGCCTTCATCCTTTTTGAAAGCATGAGCCTTATCTTTCTTTGCCCTTTCATTGTTAGAATCAATTGTCTTTCCACAATCCCTTCTCCAAAAACTATGTGCACACACACACGCGCATGTATATTTGGGTACAAAAGGTGAGGTTTCTATGCATAGTGTTACCCCCTCTAGTACATGATGTTTCACTTTTGACTTTTAACGATCCCCAATGCACTGGTATAACTTTCCACTTTTAGCTCTATATATTTACAGAAGTTTCATCTTTGTATTCATATGAATGCATTTTTGACAACAAATCTAGTCATGTTAAATTTTATATTTTAAATCATTGTGTATAATTGTATATTCAATAATTAATGATCATAGTTTGCAAAGGTTGACTACACGTACCCCATAACGACTAATGATATGCCTCATAAAGTTGGAATTTATTGGAGAAATTAATTTGATACCTTAAATTTAATTCAATAAATATATAACACAACATTAATGCTATTATAAAAATGTAAAAGTATTTATTATCTGTGTTCAATTTTTTCTGTTTCTTGAAAATATTTTTTTGAAAAATAACGGACAATTCATTGTGTACACCACTACACCAGCTATAATGCAACTCCTTAATAGCAATAAAACTATATTAACTGGAAAAGCGTCACAATTATTTGACATAACTGCTCACTTTTGAATGTGATGAATATAATTATTAAGAAATGGATTAAGAGGGTAAGGTGAAACGTCTCATTAAATCTTCGCCTCTTCTTTTCCATGGACTAGTAGGCAAAGAGCGATTTCTATATCTTGGGTGAATTGGAACTAGTCTCCTTGAATTGCAGGATTTAGGGGTAAATTCATTGTCCTTTCTCTTTCTTCGTATATAACTATTAAGATGTATGGGGTTAACATGGTAGAATTAAATTTTCTTACATTGTTCTGTAAGTTATTTTCTAAACTTGAACAAGTTTGGTTTCAATGTTTCTATTCAATCTTCAATATGTACGTTTTCATCCATTTTGGTTGGATTTTATCTATTCTTACATTTTAGCATTTTTAATAACAATTAGCCTTGGGATTTCATCGTTAGTTTTATTCGTCTAGTTTTATGTGGACATTCTTTTATCCTTTTTTTTTTCCTTCTTTATATTTTTGATGTGGTAACTACTTAATTGGAAAAAGCAGTGAAATTAGGAAAAAATAGGCAAACCTACCTTTCTTATATGTGTAAATCACTTTTGCCTCTTTGTGTCATGCTAAGTTGGGCCTATTTATCATTTTGTGTTTGGATATTATTGAATTTTGGTTCAACAAAAAGTATTATTATTTTTTTCTGCAAGGGATAATAAATATTGAGTAACTCGAACATGTTCTCTACATATAAATTTGTGCTTATAGTCATAATATGTATGTTGCATAAAGCTTTGAACAATATTTGATGGCGACCTGTTAAATGCATGGGGCTAAAGACTAGTAAGGGATAGTTAGGAGGAATCAAACAGGGAACTAAAGGCTATAAGAGTGGAGCAATCCATCTGGCTTTGAAGATTAAATGCTGTCTTGACCAGAGTTTTTTTCCCCCCCTTCTTTAGCTTTTTTGTTTCTTGCAATCTTATCATTCTTTATCAAATTGAACCCATCCGCTACAGGAAGGTTTGCTTGGGATGAGGTAATTCCTTGGGTTGAGGGTGGGCGTATAGTGGAGTGGCAGCCTTATCAGATGACCTCAGTTGAAAAATAAGACTTCATAGTCTTCTTTGTTGCTGAACTTTATTCGTAGACACGACAAATTGATAATTTAAGCATTCTGGTATTCTTGATTATGATTGGATGACAAGGTATCGTTAGAAGAACAAAAGCTTCAGCATACTAGTGGATCAATCTATTGCGTTCCAGAGACATCACCTGTTCTTTGCAAGGAACCTTGAAAAGCCATCTGATCCAAAATAAATTATTACTTAGCTTGCTTGCTGTTGAATGCTGTTGCAGATTGATACATGGATTTTAATGGTGTTATGGATTTTACTGGTTGTACTGTTGGAGCCATGAGCTCAATAGTGGAGCACAAATGTCTGTTTTGGATTTTGTAGATAAAATCCTGCTGGAGAGTGGGAAGCCTGGAGGCATGGTTTTATTTTTGTCCTCTCCTTTTTTAAATGCCCATCTTGGCGCTCTTTAATATGTTCTTTTGATTTATGATGAAAAAAAGATATTATGTGTCATAACTGTAATGTCGACCTCAAGGTTAGCACAATTTAGTTTATGGTGCTGCTTCTATCTGAATCCTGGAGTGGTATCTCTGTGAGGCTATTTCTGGTTATTTGTGCAGTGTTCGCTCTCTGAGCATTATGATTTCCATGCAGATCCTTAACCACAAAAATATTGTAAAATATCTTGGGTCCTTGAAGACAAAAACCCATCTTCACATAGTGCTCGAGTAAGTAGTTGAGTTCGATCATTAGGGGCAAATTATGAATGTTTCCAGTCATGCAGACTATCTCATGCGTAATTTGCAAATTTTATTGGTGTAGATATGTGGAAAATGGGTCTCTTGCGAATATTATCAAGCCTAACAAATTTGGGCCTTTTCCAGAACAACTTGTTGCTCATTACATTGCTCAGGTAGTCAGGTTCAGTCTTCGTCCTCTGGCATTTTGCACTTATTGTTTCTCAATAATTTTATACGTATGGACTTGTATAGATGCATATTTGTGCACATTGCTAATTAGGTTTTGGAAGGCTTGGTTTATCTTCATGAACAAGGAGTCATTCATTGTGACATCAAGGGTGCCAATATATTAACCACAAAAGAAGTAAGTATTTCGTCAAATTGGCTTCACATGTAGCTATATTTACTGATATTGTGCATAACATGTTCTCTGATGACTTCTAGTTCATTTCACCCTTACACAAAAGAATGTTGGAAAAATAATTAGTTTATTTATCTCAATCCCTAAAAGATCGAATGCCACTCATAGTGTTCCAACTAGAAAAAATAAAAACTTAGGAAGTACAAGTTGAACCTCTTGATTAGGAAAAGCCATGACACTGGAAATTTTCCGACCACTTTCCTCCTCTACTTCGCAGAAATTACCAGCTCTTTTAAGTTTTACTCTGGTTCTTGATTTGCCCCACACTTTTATCCCCGTTGTGACCGCATATAAATCACCATAAAGGTTGTGAGTTGTGATTTAAACGGTTCTATTTGTGGATGCCTTGCTAGTGTGAGGCCGCTTATGATGCTTTTTTGTGCATCATCTACATGATAGTATTATAGTGTTGCTATGCCCCTTCAGAGTTCGGACTGTATCGTATTTGTCTTTTTGCTCATCCAACTAGAAGTTTGGTTCATCTGAATTGTTCTCTGCTGCTTTCTTTTTATTTTCTATTTCAGAGGGGTTTTTTTTTTTGTGTGTGTGTGTGTGTAGGGGGGGGGGGGGGGGTTCCCACTTGGGGTGTGTTTGGTTGGAAAGATATATATTATTAATGAAATTAATGAAATTATTTGAACCTTAAAATTCATATTTAAACTTTTTTTAAATATGTCGTATCATACTATAAAGTTATGATCCTAACTGTTGAAATTGAACATTATTACTGAGTTTGGTTAATTTAGCGGCTGAAAATGTCGACATAATTGGCGACATATGTTACAAATGAAAATATTTGGAGCTCGAAATTCATAATTGAACTTTTTTTACACCATCCTGTCATATCATAAAGTTTTGATTCAAACCGCTAAAACTGAATGTTGCTGAAAAGTTTCAGTTAGTTTTAGCGGCAAAAAATGTTGATGTACGTGGGTATATATGTTATTAGATAAAAATATTTTGAGCTCAAAATTCATATTTGAGCTTTTTTTAATCACTTCTATTCTACGGCAAGATTTGGAGCTAAACTATTGAAATTGAATTTTGCTCTTAAGTTTCAGTCAAATTTAGCGGCAAAAAATGTCAATATAAGTGGCGATATATGTTACAAACGAAAAATATTTGGAGCTCGAAATTCATATTTGAGCTTTTTTTTTTTTACTCCATTATATCATATCATAAAGTTTCGATTCAAACTCCTAAAATTGAATTTTGTTTTAAAGTTTCAGTTAGTTTTAGCAACATTTTTATGTTATCAGATAAAAATATTTTGAACTCAAAATTCATATTTAAGCTTTTTCTAATCAATTCTATTGTATTATAAAGTTCGGAGCCAAACCGTTGAAATTGAATTTTGCTCTTATGTTTTAGTTAGAGTTAGCGGCAGAAAATGTTAACATAAATGACTATATATGCTACAAATGAAAATATTTAGAGCTCAAAATTCATATTAGAGCTTTTTTCACTCCATCCTACCATATCATAAAGTTTCGGTTCAAACCGCTAAAATTAAAGTTTGCTTTAAAGTTTCGGTTAGTTTTAGCGGCAAAAAGTGTTAATATATGTGGCGTTATCAAATAAAAATATTAGGAGCTCAAAATTCATAGTTGAGGTTTCCTAATCAATTCTTTCATATTACAAAGTTTCGAGCCAAATCATTAAAGTTGAATTTCGCCCTTATATTTCAGTTAGATTTAGCAATGAAAAATGTCAAAAATAATCCGCATATATGTTGTAAAATAAAAAAGTAATTAGAGTTAAAAGTTCTTATTTATACTTTAATATGGACCCTATAGAATTATGAAGTTTTTTTGCAAAATTGATCAAACAACCAAAGGTGGAAAGTATTTTTCCAATGTTGAACAAAGGAAGTCAATTTCCTTCCTTTTGGGGAAAACACCTTGCTTTGGAAATTGTTTTCCAAATCTTTTGTACCAAACACTAGAAAATTAGGAAAACATTTTCCTAGAAAATGTTTTTCCCTCTACCAAACATGACCTTAGTGTATTCCGGACTTTGCAAATTTCGGATGGAGGGCACACTTTCTCAAATGTTCATTTAGCACCTGACATCCTTTAGCTTTGAAAGCTGACCACACTTCCTGATGTCCCTTGTTTCCAATGGCGAAACATGGAGGGTACCAACTGAAATTCCCTCTTGACATGTCCTAATTTATGGTGCTCTCCCCCTTTCTCTAGCTCTAGGTATGGGCATGAATAGTGAATACTTAAGCTGTAATTTCTGCCTAAAGTCATTGTTCTTTCAGGGTCTAGTCAAACTTGCTGATTTCGGGGTTGCTACAAAATTGACTGAGGCAGATGCAAATACGCACTCTGTTGTTGGAACACCATATTGGATGGCACCTGAGGTACTATTGAAAATTTGACTTCTTTCCTAGTGGTAGCTGGTATCATTTTCTTGGTGATTGCTCTGTCTATGTTATATGTCTTTTGAGCTTGTGAAATTTGTTGTAAGATGGACTTTGAGTGGAGGGTGGATTCTGTAAGATAAAGATAAATGGTAGATTTTGTAAACTAACCTTAATGTTAGATGGTAGATGACTGGTAGAGTGTAAAGTTTTGCTTATGTGGCAGATTGTTGGTACTTTAATCATTCTTTTCATTCTTTAGTCATCCAATATGCAATGATCATTGCTAGCTTACTGGACAATGAGTTACTAAGGAGAATGCATTGGCTCTATCCAATTTGGATAGTGCTTATGGTCTATGTACAAAGTATTCAAGGACAAACTCAACTGAAATTTTAACATGGCAGTTGATGGCCTAACAATAGAGTTGTGATACCATAGCCCTCCTTGCACTCAAACGTCGGCTTGAACCATGAATGCTATGTAGGACCCTCCATATGTTGCACATTAATTCCATATGGGGGTTGAAAATCAAACCTAAGATCTCTAGTTTACAAAGGATGCGATACCATATTCCAGAACCAATTTAACAAAAGCTGTAACTGCCAGTTGAAGGCCTACAAGTATTATTAATGTTATACCCAAGTTGATTCATTAACTTGTCAAGCTTTTTCAGGTAATTGAAATGTCAGGAGTTTGTGCTGCATCAGACATCTGGAGTGTCGGCTGTACTGTGATTGAACTCCTAACGTGTGTACCTCCATATTTTGACCTGCAGCCTATGCCAGCTCTCTTTCGCATTGTTCAGGTGCTGAATCTGTACTCTACTGTTAATATGGGGATCAGTAAGAATTTTTTGGTCATTGATGTTGTGCTCATGTAACCTTTTTGGTTCATCTTCCACCCCCCCCTCCCTTGAGTCTTTGGCATTTCAATCATTTTGCTTGTAAACAGTTTCAATGAAGGGTATTCACTTTGAAGCAGTCAATTAATATCTCCCTTTCTCCATTATATGTTATAAATAACTAGTTGTAGCTTAAACAGGGAATTATACTTCTTTTATTGTTCTTTTCCTGTTCTTTGTTTTATTGGCAATAGAATTCAGTGATGTATAAGTTAACCCTGAATCTTTGTAATTTTAGTGAACTGTGCTGGCTTTTCCAGAACATTGTCCTGCAACCATTTAATAATAATTGTATTGTTTGACAAGTTCCTTAGAGTTTCCATTTTTTTCCAGGATGAACGCCCTCCGATTCCAGATGGCCTTTCTGCTGATATTACTGATTTCCTGCAGCAATGTTTCAAGAAGGTAGAATTTTATGATGATTGGGTTATGCAGTTGCTTCACGTACACCTTGCTGTAGTGTCTGTGGTTCTTTTATAAGTCTACCAGTTTTGTCCTTTGGCCTCTATCAAAAGAATACATAATCAGGCAGTGGCAGGATTCCTTGTTGTTTCCCTACTTAAAAGAAATTATCCTTTTTCTCATCAATTTTTCTAAGAAAGGTTCCTTGTTGCTTCGCATATGCCATCTCTCAACTCTTGTAACTTTTTCACCACACAGAGACCACACCTTCACTACTTATACCTTTATTTTCTTCTGCTAAATTGGTGGGGTTAGGGGTTCACTTAGCTTCACTTGGTGCTTCTGCTTGTATGTTTTAACATGTGCTTGCGGTGGTTCACTTAATAATTACATGGTTTTCATAATATCTGAAATGTTAACTGAAGGCCGAATGGATTATTGCCTCTAACTGAATGCCATATTGTTGGCAAATGCCTTACAAATCCATTCTTTCTAGGGATGAGAGTTTCTGTCTGCCAAGAAGAGGGGTAGCAGGGATTGTGTGTTGAGTCCAGTTGCTTCCTGACTTTCTTTTTGTCTGTAGATGTTTTGTAGTTTCCTTGTTTTAGGATGTTGCTTGATATACAGTTTAAGGATTCAACCTAGAAGTGACAGAGGACTTGCTATGGTATCAAGTTGATAGAGAACAGGAAAATAACAAAAGATTGAAGATAAGAATTCAACATCCCCAAGTTGGATTCAAGAGAGGAATTCAGCATCCCCATGCTGGCTTCAGGAAAAGATTACCATCCCTGTGCGTAATCAATAAGAATTCATAATATTCAATATTCAACAATCAATGTAGAGTATCTCATAAAGGCTTGCAAAGCCCTTATTTATAGGTCAACAACCTTCCTAATACTAAGCCTATTAGAAATAGGAAACTAACCTAATATTCCTAATCAAACTAGAAAACTATAATATTCCTTACAAGAATAGGAAACTAGATATAATAAATCATAAAATATACTAAATATTATTATTCCTAAATATAATAATATGTATTTCCCTAAAAATGGTTCACTCTCCAAATCTTCAGAATGGAATGCTTAAAGCATGCAAAAGGAGCAAGAATAGATATCTTTTTAGACGGTGGTTAGACGCTTTAGGGCTAATGTTCTTCATAAGTCTAAATGGTTAGGTAGAGTGAATTTATCTTATCATTGGATATTCGGTTCCACTTGCAAATGTTAGTGTCATTCTTGACGGCAATGATGTGATTTCTTGGTCCCATGATTTAACACATCCTATGTAATAAGTGTTTCCGGATTAGTGTGTTTGGAGGGTGCAACTGTGCTAATTCTTTCCTGCAAGGGACATTTAAAATTCTAACTCTCCACTAAATCTGTTCTGCTTGCTTGGTTAACCTCATGGAAGAGTCCATCTAAGGATATGGTTAGAAGTAGTAAATTTAACTGGACAAGCAGGCATTATATGTGCATAAAATAAGAAACTATCATTTGGAGCTTGAAGGCATAGTGATTTTTGCTTTTTCCCTCTTTTATATAGGGCCGCATCCCCTTACTGTTCGTACTTATAATCAAATAGGAAAGTTTGCCTGCTTCCCTTGCAAAAATTCATGGAAGGTGTGATTGCTAGAAATTTTGAAACATATTTGCCAAATTTTCATGGTAGCTGCAATTCGTTGCGACTGTCAGTCTTCAATTAAACAGAGTCCACTTGATTATTTTCAAAATATTCGTTAGTATCAGCAATTTTGGGATTTTGGTTACATAGAGCACTTTCCTTAACTGACAGTGTGAACCAGGATTTTAATACTGCAGGGTTGGACTATTGTGCTACATTTAAAATCGCTCTAAGTTGTGGGGTCAAGCTTTGAGTGTTTTTTATTCTTTTTATTTGTTTGACACCACAGAAGTCAGGACACACACGCACATTTACAAACTCTATAAGGAATTTTGTATCTGAAGTTGTGGTATTGACCACTCACATGGTCCACCTCTGATTGGCGATGCTTCAAACTACTACCCATCTGTTATCTTTCAGCTATTGATTCTGAATTTCGTTGACATTGTTGATTTGCTTTGAATGGTTATGGCTAGTTGGCATATTATCAGATTAGTTCCTCACTGGGCGCATGATGCATTTTCCTCATATATTGAAATATCGCTTGATTCTTATGAAATTCTAGGAACACAATCATTCCAGCTTCTTTCTTAGGAAATTTTGCTGATGTAATTGATTCTTTAAGTAACATATATTAGATTAGATACTCAGCAGAGAAGTTATCATATATGATATAGGTAAGAAAATGCCGTTGGTTCTTCAGTGGAAAGCAAGAAAAACAAACACCAATGTGACATATACTGTCTCCAGATTTCGTGGTTTTTAAATATGTTTGATGCCACGTTTTGCAATTCACTCTTAGAAGTCATGAACATGACATCCATACTTTGTTTCAGGATGCAAGGCAAAGACCTGATGCCAAGACATTGCTTTCCCATCCTTGGATACAGAATTACAGGCGTACCTTACAGCCATCCCTCCCGCTGAGTGGTTCAATGAGGTAGAGCTACATGCAATTTTGCTTTTTGTATCTGTTAACTTAAGAGTATATTTTGGAGATATTGACATATACTGGTGGTTTTGCTTTAAATTTTTGTAACCTCTGCCCTTTGTGTATAACCTTTTTGGCTTCCCATCCTTGTGTGGAATGATTATGAGCCTCCTAAATCACTTACGTGGCTGGAGTAACAACTACATGGGCTATAATTGACTGACAGAGCTAAATGTCACAGTAGGTTCCACCCATGCACGAAAGAGCAACAAGAATAAAGCATACCCTCAGGATAAAAGTGATGTATTAGTTTTTCCTTGTTCTCTAATGGTTTGCCAATCTTTATGTTTTGTTTGCACAGGATCATGTTGACTGATGGAGTTAGCATAGTTGTTTGGCAACTTGATTGGAAAGTACAAGTATCTAGGATTCTTATGTTTTTGTGTAAATAAAATCTCTGTATGTTTACATTTTCACCCTTAGCTAGAAACATCAAGGAGCAGTAGGCTTAGAAAGTTGATGTTGTCTGAACCAAAATGTTGATTTTCTGTTTGTCTGTATGGTGCTAGACCTTTGTAGATTAAAAACAAAGTGTCCAGTGAATTTATGGGTTAGCACCTGTATATGCAGAGAGTGTTGCAGGGTGTGGTATTGGGTTCGACTCGGAGGTCATCGGAGGGTCACCCGAGGGTCTGTTAGACCTTGGGTCTCTGGGAGCCTCAGTCAGTCTTGTCGACTGTGCCGCTGAGTGAGAGAGTTTTTCACGGTGTAGTATTAGGATAGATTCTGTGGTCGTCAGAGGGTCAACAAAGGTCTGTCAGACCGTGGGTGTCCAAGAGCCTCAGTCAGTCTGCTGTGCTCACCTGTGCAGCTTGTTGCCTGCGTGTCTTTTCTGCCCATCTGCTTTCCTTTTATCATGGCTATGCTATAATATCTTTTCTCTTACCATTTTCTATTCGAGTTATGCACGTCAATGGTTATTTTATTTCTCGATATAATCTACTATATATGTTGGAAAACGATAAAGGTTTATGGAGGTCTAAGATTAAGGTTGCAAACATTAGGTATGTAGTTGCTGGCTTTTTCCTTTGCAGATGTGTTTCACCTATTATTGTTCTTGTCATGAATTGGTAACTAGCTTTTGCTTTTGTGTTTTGACTACCCGTGTGATGCACGGTAATGATTTTTATTAATTTAGGTAATTTATTTTTGGGAGTAAATTTTAATAATTAATATTTTTAGAAAAATTTTGTACTATATAGTTCATTATTTTCTTGATGCAGATATTTCTTTAATACTAATTTGAACTATATGGTTGTAAAAACATTTAAAATTCTACGTATATAGCTTGTGATGTTCTCATGGGCGTATCTCTATTGTTGTTGGGGGTGGCCATGGCCACCCTTGACCCAAAAAAAAAAAAAAACTTTAATATAATTTGGTATTAAAAATTATGAGTTATATGTTTACCAAATGAATATGATAATATAATGGACACCCCTTATTCTAAGGCCTAAATTTTAAAACTTAATTCTAAGGCCTAATACTAAATTCCATATGGTATAAATTAGTCTCGTAAAAATTATACTTCTAATATTGCTGATGAATTTTATTCATTTTTTGTTTTGTAAAAATGGTTATGCTTAATTCAAAAAATGCAATAGTGATAATTCTATAATAAAGAATTTTTATTAGAACTTAAATTTATTTATTTACCATAAAAATTTAAATTTTCTTCTTCAATATGTTGCAGAAACTATGGTAGAGAAAATGAAAATAAAATATAAGTTATCCCGTATTACAATAACTTATGATATAGCTTTTAATGTGCATATAAGGATAATATTTATAACAATTATAAATTATTTAGGTATGGAAATAGGTTGGGAATAACCACACCTCCCAAATTCACCATTTAGGTTTGGATTTCCCAGTTTAGATTAATATGGATATATTATATTATATTATATTATACACCGGCCGTATTTAACCTAACCCGAAATACACCCGACTGTATTTACCCGAACCATATACGACCGACCCGAAACTCGCCAGCCCGACTGAATTGACAGGTCTACCTGCATCACAGGCTTTCTTCTTTATTTGTGTTTTACAGAACTTTCTGTTTTTATTGCATTTTATTCAGAGAAATGGCAAATAATTTGGTTTAGTGCAGGGGACAGGAAGATGCCTTGGTGGAAGGAGAAATAGGTGATGTGGATGATCAAGGTGCTGCTGAAAGACTAAATGTGGATAAAGTATGCTTATTTATTGGACTTTCCCGTATTTTTTGAGATTGTCTTTTGGTTGCACTTGGTGAAATTGAGTAGCTTAATTTTTTTATGGTTTCTTTCTTTCCTTTTTGTGCTATCATTTTTGAGTAAAATAATTTTTAGTCAAGAGTTCTATCTTTCATAGTCTTAGCTCCTGTTCCCTTTAGAATAATCAATACACTTCTGTCCTGTATATTTTTTCCTCAACTTGTACGCAAAAGCTGATTATGAAGAAAATCTAGTGCCAGAAAATTTAATTGTCTGGAACCTTTGTTTTGACAAGCTGTTGAGATTCTACTTCTCTTCCTGCTATTGTTTTATTTGACATTTTAATTTAAAACATAGGTTTCTAGAAGGGAGGCCTTGCACAATGATAGTGCTGATGCTAGTAAAGGTGATGTTCCTGGAAGTAACTTGGTGGAGAATAAAGTGGAAAATACAGGAGATACGATGCCTCAGCAAGTTCCAAAGTCGGCAAGTCATGAGAAATCTTCTGCTGAGTCCACTTCTTTGGTAGCTTCACCTTGTTCAGATGGTGATTCTGCTGGGACTGAACAGCTCCATGAGCAAGGGCATAAGGATGACCATGAGCAAATGTTGGTGAATGGGGATGTAAGATCCCCAACATCTAAGAAAAAGGAAGCTCTGACAGGAAAAGGTGAAGGCAAAGGAAGTGTCTTACCCAAAGTGAATTTATTCAGTTGTGGACCAAGAGGTCACGAAGAGAATATTCAAAAGGTTGGTTGGTTTTCCACCATTCTTACATTGTAGTTCTTGTTCTCCGGTAATTCTAATGGAATTATGGAGTTAGTAATCATATTAGATAATCTATAGTATCTTATTGCCAACTTTTGGTCGTCATACTTGGCTTCTACTGTTTGTGTGCATGTTCCATTTCCGTAGTACTGCTTTCCTCAGTCAGCAGAGCATATTCTTAGCTTTTTGCTTATTCAGTTGTATTGTTCCTGAAATCTAACATTTCTTTTTTTATTGTACTTTCGTTTCATTTTTTTGTGTGCGCGTGTGGGAGGGTTAATAAACAATTCTCCTTTTTTATTTTGTGATGTCCTTTTACCCTATCAACAACAACAACAATCCCCAGTATTGGCCCGCCAACATGAGGTCTAAGGGAGTCCAAATTGTAGGCAGCCTTCCCCCCATGCACGAAAGTGCATGAAGAGGCTGATTCTGGCAGACCCAAGAGACAAAACCTTTCCACAAGCGAGGAAAAAACCAATTCGAAAACCAATTGGAAAACAACTAGGGAAGCCAAGATAACAAAAATAAAAAGAGTTAAACGTATACCTGAGTGCTCCAAGTAGAGTGAAGATAAGCCGAAGAGCTGTAAGTACTTGAAAAACACAAACACAAGAAAGACACAAGAGACGCCGAAAAAGGCACAAGCTACTGACAACCTCTCAACCCTCTCATCCGATTACCTTAATCCTAGCCCATCATAAATGTCATGTCCTCCACTAAGCCTACTTGCTTTAAGTCGTGTTGAATAACCTCTGCCATAGACTTCCTAGGCCTCCCGCGCCTGCGCTGTAGTGGCAACAGTGCAACTTTTTCACATCTCCAAACTGGGGCATCCTCAGTTGTCCTGAGCACATGACCAAACCATCTCAGTGCATTCTCTCATAGCTTGTCTTCAATAGAGATGACTCCCAACTCATTCTGACACACATCGTTTCTAATCCTATCCTACTTAATGTACCCACAAATCCATTGAACCATCCTCATTTCCGCAACATTTAACCTTTGACTATGTGACTTCTTGATTGCCCAACACTCTAAACCGTAGAGCATCGCGTGTCTGATAACCATCCGATAAACCTTACCTTTAAGCCTACGCAATATTCTCCTATCAAACAACACTCCTCTCTTTATCCTATCAAAAATAAGGTATGTTGTATGCTTTGTTGTCCTCTGTCTGTCTGTCCTCCTCTCTTTATCTCTGTGTATATGTTTACTCCCCTCATATTTATAGTGTTTTATTTATTTTTTAATAAATTGGATGAACTTCTTTGAACTTATTTGCAGTCCAAGTTGCATATGTTTACTAAACAGGACTACATCACTAGTTCTAGAATACTGGCAGACTACGTTCCTACTGGTGAAACAATATTTACTGATTGGTCAAACCTTTGAACCTGATGACATTTTTGGAAAATATTAGAAAATGACGAAATCATTATCCAACTTTTTCATAGATGTAAAAATGCTTACATGTTTAATGCACTGTCATGCAAGGCTGTGAAAAAGGGCATCTCGACAGGAAATGAACCTAGTGAATTCAGTGATACCCCTGGTGATGGGTCTTTGGAGGATTTATTTCATCCACTTGATAAAGGCACAGAGGCTCGTGCTAAAACGTCCGAGTCTGCCTCCACCTCCCAAGCCAGTCCCAACATTGCAGCACCGAAGCCTGGAAACTTGGCAACAAGGCTGAGGGATGCTATTGCCCACAAAAAAATGGGCAATGGTATGGGGTCAGCCAGTGGCGGTAGCCTACTTCGTGTTATGATAAATGCATTAAAGGAGGATGTGACAGATATAGACAACAATTTGGTATGTTTTAAGTATGGTATATGTTTGCCTTTTCCTTTCACGACTGCTGGGTGCAACTCACATTTCGTTTATTTGAATTGTTTCACAGGTTTTTGAAGGAAATTTGCCTTCTCCTCTTCAAGTATGTAGAACTATCTCCAGTAGTTTAACTTATGTTGTTTTTCACTCGATGTATTTTTGGAATTTTATTGTACTTGTAAACTTTGCATAATATTTTCACCAGTCTTAGCCTGTTCTAACTGGAAGAGGTCCTTTTGTTTACTCAGTGAGTTATGATAGCCGCCTGTTCGAAAGGCACTTGTATTTGACTAATGGTTTTATCCTTGATAATTACATCTCGTTTGATATGAAGTCAAGAGTCACGACTCTGTTTGTTATATGCAAGGTAAATGCTGCATTAAATGGTTTGACTTGTTCTGGGCACCATACCATTGTCCATGTGTGGAAGACTCATTAACTCACCTACACAATGAACTCTTAGAAACGAGTCCCATTGGGGAACCTAATCAACTGTTTTCTTTCCATTGTTAAAGTACAACTTCAAATATTAGCAAGCATGCATCTGTAATGCAATCTGCAGATTTTAAGTTCTTACTTTGTCCTACTATGCCATCTCTGTGATGCTGGTTGCTTAATTGCTTTATTTTACTGGTTCTCTTTGCTGCTATTACTCTGCAGGCTCTATCATTGCCTCCCTTAACCTTTAATTGCATGTTTCTGGTGTCTGTAGCCTAACTATGTGCATGTCAGTGCTATGCTTTGCTTGCTTTTATTAAATCTTTACTTGTCTCCTATAGGCCATAATGTATGATTAAAAGGAAATGAAGTGATGTTTGAATTTGTATGATAATTGCATAATAATAATTCCTTTTAATATTAAATTTGGCGCTAAGTTAAATATTACACTACTTACTGGAAGTCCTAAAGAGGGTTACATATCATAAAATATCCATTAAATTGGACAAATTTGGGGTACTGACCTGATCAAACCAATATGATTGCTTGGGCCCATTGATTGCTGATTCTCTCACATGCCTGAATCTGTGACCTTGGTCTGATGTGAATACTTCCTGCGAAGTAGACTTTCTGAAAGTTCTTGATGTTACATAGGATTTTTCCACTGTTATGACGTGTAAATTGTCATATCTGTTGCTTATTCAGGTATTATCATTCTTCTTGTTTTGTTCCATATTGCTCATGCCATGGAATTGTGTGAGTTTCTATGAGCTGTTGCCCTAATTTCCATTATGTTTCTTTTGTCAGGCTGTTGAGTTTGGCAGATTAGTTGGCTCTCTAAGGCCAGAGGAACCAGAGGATGTGATCATCAATTCATGTCAGAAACTTATTGCATTCTTTCATCAGCGTACGGAGCAGAAAATTGTTTTTGTGACACAACATGGTTTCCTTCCCCTTATGGAATTACTTGAAGTTCCTAAGCCTCGTGTATGGAAACCATTTGTATACTTTGTTTTGTTGGTGGTGGCACTTAATCCTCTAAACATGTTTAGATGTAACCTTTCATTTTGATCCTTACATTTAATTGCAGGTAACATGCTCAGTCTTACAAGTGATAAATCATATAATCAAAGATAACACTGATTTTCAGGAGAGTGCTTGTCTAGTTGGCATGGTGAGTACTCAATGCTTTCAGTAATATTCTTTTGTACTTGTATCTTTAAAAGGTGCTGGTGGGAGAAGCATGAAGCAATTTCCAGTATACCTTAATCCAAAGAGCTGTTCCTCAAGAGTCCTGCCTCTGACATGGGGAGTTTGAGGTTTATGGGTTTGAGGGTGATTGATTAGCGACAGTTTGCTCTGTTTCTGTTAGCTAGCAACTAGCAATGATCAACAAATGTTGCTTTTATGTTTGGACTTGGAACTCAATCCGAAGCTTTTTAATTGTCTTTTTTGTTTATTAGTAACACAGGTTTACTCACTACTCTATTGTGATGCAGATTCCACTAGTCATGAGTTTTGCTGCTCCTGATCGTCCTCGTGAAGTTCGGATGGAAGCAGCATGTTTCCTGCAGCAGCTTTGTCAGTCAAGGTGTATTTTCCTTCCATCATTATAATGCAATCTTAAGATATGGAACTTTGACAGAAAACCTTTCAAGCTGTGAATTTGACTCCTTATTTGCAACAAGAAAAAAAAAAAAAAAGTAGAGAAGGTGATGGCCACAACACAAAGTGTTGAAACTATGTCATGCATGGCTTTTGCAAGTTAGTATTACATACCCATGCTTTTCATCTCTCTATGACTAATACTGTTTTTGTTACTATAACTATGTCCTTTTTTAATTTTCAATTTTTAATTTTTGCCCTTGGTGCTATTAATAGATTCTCTTCCCCAATACTTATTTACTATTTCATTATGGCTCAGACTGTCTTGCTATCAATCTTACAAGTAAAACTATATTCCAATGCCTATATGGAAGGCCTGACCTGCATTAGCTGTTGTTTGCGCATTTACAAGCGGTTTCTGCTAATCTTTTCTCTCATCAGTCCCATTAAGAAATAAAGGAAGAGAAAAAATATGTAACAAGTTAATGGCTTCCGCTCAACTTCAAGTATATTTGTAACTGTCCTTGCTTCATTTGGTCTAGTTATTTGTGTTGATGTTCCTCTGCATGCTAAGTTGAGGCACTATTTTATCTTTTTCTTGCGATTCTGATTCCTCTGTACAGTTCTGTTACATTGCAGATGTTCATTGCTTGCCGTGGATTACCAGTTTTGGTGGGCTTTTTGGAGGCTGACTATTTGAAGTACAGGTATACAATTTATTTTATTTTATTTTTTGTCCATATACATCATTCCATATTGTGTTTGTCAAGTTTTGTAGCATATTATTGGTTCGATGTCTTGGCAAAGTGTACAGGTGTTCTTCCGTGCCATACATATTATTTGTTACTACAGGATCAACCTTGATTTGGAGGTGTGAGGTGCGCCCATTGTTCAGGCCAGGATAAAGAAAAGGAAGAAATAACTTTGTTTGAATATCTTTTGGTCTTGTATCATTGCTTTAGGTTTCTGGATATATAATATATTGAACCTACTTAGCCGCTTTTGATGTTTCAATTATCATACAAATTCCTTTTAGAAATTTACACTTCAGGCGTCTCCTATCTGATTTTCTGCCAACTCTGTGTCTCTTTCTCTCTCTCTCTCTCGCTTGGTCTTAAAGACTTAGAAAAGAGGGGAGAATATAGGGAGATTGAGAGAATGCAAAATATCCAAATTTAGAGTGGGCCAAAACCTAAGTGATTTGTTAATGATTTTGGCAAAATGCCTGGTCTTCACTTACTGCCCTGTGGTAGGATTTTACCCTTTTCTTTTCTAATCCAGTTGGTTGGTTCAATACAGCTCGCTAATGGTACACCCACGAGTTGACTCCACAACTCTAGGTATCCAACATACTAGTTGAACTGCAAATGTGCAAAGTTGGTCAGCCCTTTGACTTAATCAACTCAATTGATTATGGATAAGCAAATATAATTCAATTAACCAATCTGTGATTTGTGCTCTGATGATCCTTTGCTTCAACTTCAAAAATATATGTATAGGATTATCTGTTGACTTCATTATGGACAAAACTACAACTAAATCTAATTCAGTATGGTTATCATGTTGGGCTTACATTTGTGTCCAAGTCAATTCTCTACTTCTCTTCCAAGGCCTTGAGATCCTTCTGCACTTTGTATGTAACTAGCTGTTGGACTGGAAGTGAGAATGGTTTGATTTGGCTTCTGATTGTTTGCAATATAGAGCCGCTCGATTGCTGAGGATTAGTTGGATTAGTTTAATATTCTTCCTTCCCATGTTGTAAGTGTACCCCATATTTGAACGTTAATGCTAAAAAAAGATAGGTTTAATATTCTTCCTTCCCATGTTCTAAGTCTACCCATTAACATTTGAATTTTAATGCTAAAAAAGATAGGTTAAGTTGCAAGGCATATTAGCAATGTTGATTTGATAAAAATTAATGATGAGACAATTAAGATTTGGCAACGTTAGTGTAATTAGCTTAACATTTAGGATCAAAATCAATATAAGCAGAATGATCAATAAGTTGAACCATTTCATTTTCACTTTGTTTGTAGTCATCTAAATCAATACTTGACTCCTATACTAGACCATGTGTCTTTGTAAACAGTATTTGCATTGGTTATATTTACTATTTGAAAATTTCCTGCATCAAGCATAACTGCTACTTTTGCCACAAGAAATCCAGATCATACATCTCCCTTTCCCCATTATTTGGATGTGGAAAACACCCTTTAATTGAACATATACTGGAATTCTGGATGTGGTGTGGAACTTTAGGCTCATAATTGTTTAGATTTGTGAGTTGATTATTAACCTCTGCATGTGTATAACTGTGGACCATATGATATTGCACCTTAGATTTTATAGGCATCTTATTCTTTATAAGCAGTAACAGTCAAATGCCTTTGAGAAAGGGGTGAAAAGGCCTATTTGACATTGTAAAGGGAACTGCTGACTTTTTCATACACACAACCCCCCTCCCCCCCCCCTCCCCCCCCCCTCCCCACCCGCCCGCCCTGCATGAATCAAAACCTTGGACCTGCTACCACAACAAAGTCAATACCTTGCAGTGTGCTTCTCAATTCCCCATGAAATAACTCATTTGCTCAGCATAAGATACTGTGCTTTTTGCGGTTCTACCCCCTTCGAGGGGAGGATGCCTTTTTCTCTATTCTTATCAAACTTACCTGTTGCTTTCTGTATGGAATCTCATGTTCTTAAGGAAAAAAGTTATTTCTGTCCAGGGAAATGGTTCATCTAGCTATCGATGGCATGTGGCAGGTCTTCAAGCTCCAGCGGTCAACACCACGAAATGACTTTTGTCGAATTGCTGCCAAAAATGGGATTTTACCAAGGCTAATCAATACAATTCATAGCTTGAATGAAGCAACACAGCTTGCTTCTATAACTGGTGCTACTGGATTTCTGATAGATGGTTCAGTCCCAAGAACATTGTCAGGTCAAATGGATCCCAGCCAATCCACTTTCACCGCAACACATTCTGGTCGAGACCACCTTGATCCTAGGGTGAGACCGACAGTTGATCGCTCTTCATCTGCTGGTTTGTATTTATATTTCTTTCAGGTACATGTCATAAAACAAAATTGCACCTTAGTCTTAGTTCCAGTTATCTTCAGATGCAGATAGGTCTGAATCAAGCCATGCAATCATTGAATCTTCAGCTAGTTCCAGGCTGACTGATCCCGCGGATAAATTTGTGAATGTGGTTAAAGAGGCCACTCGAGCTGAGCTAGATCATAGGCTGCCGCGAACAGGTGGTTCTATGGATAGACATTCTGCAGATTGGTCTCGCCGATCTGCAGATGGTGCTCTGAATCAACCGGATCAAGTTAGGCCTCTTAGCATGATGGAAAAGGAACCTCCGTCCAGAAATTTCTCCAGTCAGGTGGATGTGCGCCATTTAGCTAGCATTGAGCGGCATGAGAGTGCCCGGCCTTTGTTGCATGGTTCAAGTGACAAAAAAACAAATGGGGAACTGGATTATCTGATGGCAGAATATGCAGGTACCTTCTCCTTCTCTCGTATTTCTCTCTGCACGTGGCTGTCAAGTTTTGTAAGTCTGTTTCCATGCTGCTGGATAAATTTTAAAGTTGGATTATATACCGTCTGATTTTATTTGAGCTGGATAGGCAATTATGATCTGGGATAACGCGTCTAATAGGCAGATTCCAGACTTCCATCATGTAGTAATCTATGAGTGAACAACATAACCAGGGTGATTGATGTAGGACGCTCGGTGGGCAATTTCTCCAAGGAGGGGGTTCACAAAAACACAAAGGTACCACACAGAGAAATTCATTCAAAATCCATAATCCGCTAGCTAGCATTAGTAAACCCCATCGATAAGATGTGACCCTAGGAAATGATAAAAATGCTAAGATAATACTACCTCCGTTCTTTTTTTAACTGTCGCCTAGGAAATTGTGTTAAAAACTTTGACCGTCAATATCTTTATTTGTATAATGATTCATCATACAAAATTGATGTCATTAGATTCGTAATAAAAAATACTATTAAAAAAGTATAATATTATAATTTTTCATAAAAATTTTATATTAGAAATTATTGATTAAAGATTGGCACTGAAAACCGTAAATGACAGATAAAAAAGAACGGAGGGAGTATCATCCTAATATATTACAAAACAAAATATCACTAATTTACTCCTACCTCCGTCCCATATTACTAGTCCATTTGACAAAAATTTAGAAAACCAAGAAAATGTGATATTTGGGTATTGTATTGTATGGAAAGTTGTGAAATATTAGTATTAAATTATTTGTATATGCTTCTCTCCTACTTTTTTATTCTTATGTCAAAAAAATTAATAAAAAATGTAGGTAGTCGAAAAAAGTTGCATTGAAATTGTAAAAAGACAAGTGTTATGGGACAAAAAAAGTTAGTTAAAGTGACCACTATTATGGGACGGAGGTAGTACTAAATATCATTATTTTCTTAAATCTTAAAATATCCTTAAAAAATTCCTGCAAAAATAATAAAAAGAAATACCAAGATCTAGTGATATCTAAATATTGAAATATATCCTCTTTTCAAAATCTTGTTATTCGTCCATCGTTATCTTGCATCAGTTATCCATGAGAAGCAGGCAAGAAACATATTTAGACGCCACTTTGATGGTGTGCGGCAAGAGTTACCCTATCAACTTCTGTTTCCACCCCGAATAGGCTCACAAAGTGATTTAAAAGATGAATGCATTTGCAACAAACACTTTCAGCGAAAGAAAATATGTTAGAAACAAAGAGAAATAATAGTCAGTGGTAGAGTAGTAGATATAAGGGATCAGGAAAGTTCCTGCAAGAAAAAAATAAAAATAAAAAATGTTTGTTGCAGGAACTTACTAGATATATCAGCTTCTTAGTCCTCTTATGTCCCTGAACTGGTCTCTCTTTGAGACTTTGAGATTGGAGAGCAGGAACTTACTAGATCCTACCAAGGGTCTGATGGAGCAAATATCAGAACGGCTTTCCCATTACAGTGAATCAGTGATTGTTTGTATGGCATGTTTAATGATGATAGACAAATTGAGATGTTTCTTTGTCTTGTTTCGTACTCATTGATGTTCCCTGAATAGTTCTAGTGATCTGTTGGGGAGTATCTGTAGTCTTTTGTTCTTTCCTAAAGCATTCTTTAGTGCCATGGATTGCAAGAGGGCAAATTAGCGCTAGCTATTTATTATGCCTTTTGGGGGATGTTTGTTTTCTTCTGTTTCCCTGTAGAGATCTCTGGACGTGGAAGGGAAAGTATGAGTAGCGACACATCACCAAGAATTTCACACAAAGCTACTCTCAAGAAGGTAGAATCGTCAAATGATCTAACTACTCCTGTATCTGGACTTGGGTCTCCGAGTGTGTCCGGCGTGCTCTCAGGTTCTGGTGTTCTAAATGCTAGAACAGGAAGCAGAGCATCATACGCACATCTTGTTCATATGGTTTCAATAAATGTTGATGTGGCTAAGGAGTATCTTGAAAAAGTAGCCGAGCTTCTCCTTGCATTCGCCCAAGCAGACACGATAGTGAAATCCTACATGTGTAGCCAAAGCTTGCTTACACGTCTTTTCCATATGTTCAACAGAGTAGAACCCCCAATTCTTTTGAAGGTATACATATTTGCATTTTCCTTCCACATTGTTGTGTTGGCAATTTGATTAAGTTTATATTGAAAAAAATGTTATGTCATGCTTGTTGTGGTATGAAAATGTATTATTTAAATAAAAGTGTAGGATAGATGGGGTGATTAAAAAATTGTGGGGGTGGATCAGCTTAATATCATAAGTTAGCACTTAGCTGTAGGTTTTCTAAATTCACCATATGACTTGTTATTTTCCATCCCTCTGTCACAAGATTACTCGTATAACTCTCCTTGAGCATAAAGAAGATCCGACTCTGGTACATTATCTCTTATATTAGTCGGGTATGCCCATAAATTCTCTAATTTGTTAGTGATTATAGCTATCAATAACTTACTGGTGTTAGATTATGTAATTTGTTGCTTTAGGGCACATGAAGGAAAATGCAGAAAACATCATTCGTTGGTACTAGTTTCAGCCTTGATAAGAAAGAGCTTTTGTACCTTATAAACAATATACAACCGTACTGAGCTAATTCTGCTTAGACAGGGACTTTTTGTGGCTTATACATCTACTATTTTCTGCTGCAGTTATTGAAGTGCATAAACCATTTGTCGACAGATCCCAACTGTCTGGAGAATCTTCAGAGGGCAGATGCAATTAAACATCTAATCCCTAACCTTGAGTTGAAGGACGGGCCACTGGTTTCCCAAATTCATCATGAGGTGAGAATAAAACCACTTGCATTTTGCAACGTATCCATTGTGTCACGAATTCATTTGGTGTGAGTTTGGTTAAAAGGAAAATGATTTTCAGTATAATTGTCACTGAAAATACTGTGAGAAATTTCTGTTGTTCGGTAAGTTTTTTAGAAAACAATTTCTATCTTATCAAGTTCTCCCAATTTCCACCCCCCCTTTCCTTCCTTCCTGCGCTCTCCCCCAAAAGAGTCAAAATCACGCTCCTTTTGTCCAGTCTCTCTCTCTCTCTCTCTCTCCCTCTCTCTCTCTCTCTCTCTCTCTCTCTCTCCCCCCTTGTGAGTTTTCGGACATAACCATATTAGTGGCAGTGATTAAGGGCAGAGAGAGAGGGACGGAGTATGAGAGTAGGGACAACCAACTTACCTTTTGTTTGGAAGAGAAAATATTCTCCTTTAACGAAAAAATGATTTTCCTTTGAAAATGAATTTTCATTCTCCTCCCAAACATCTAAAAATGGAAAACCCATTTTACAGGAAAGTGGTTTTACCTGCAATGGGACACACCCAGAGCACAAATGTCTGTCCGAGTTCTCACTCAATTTTATTTTTTTTTCTTTTTAGGTTCTCAATGCATTGTTCAATCTGTGCAAGATAAATAAGAAAAGGCAAGAGCAAGCCGCTGAAAATGGCATCATCCCTCACTTGTTGAATTTCATCACGTCCGATTCTCCTTTGAAACAATATGCATTGCCTTTGCTGTGTGACATGGCTCATGCATCGCGTAATTCGAGGGAGCAGTTGAGAGCCCATGGAGGATTGGATGTTTATTTGAGCTTACTTGATGATGAACTTTGGTCAGTGACAGCACTAGATTCAATTGCCATATGTCTAGCACATGACAATGATAGTCGAAAGGTTGAACAAGCTTTGTTAAAGAAAGAGGCAGTTCAGAAATTGGTTAAATTCTTCCAGAACTGCCCTGAACGACATTTTGTTCATATTTTGGAACCTTTCCTGAAAATAATTACGTATGTAATCCTCTCTGGCTATGATCTAACTCGAAACCATGTTTTGTCATGGATTTCTCAAGCTTATGAAAAAAATTCTAGTTTCATATTTCATTGGTGATTATTGATTTGTCATTCTTGATGCAGGAAATCACCAAGGATAAACACGACACTGGCTGTCAATGGTTTAACTACGTTACTCATTGCAAAATTATATCATCAGGATGCCATTGCTCGGCTTAATTTGCTCAAGTTAATAAAGGTAGGATAGGCGTTGCTTTCCTTGTTTTGCTAGCTATAATTACTACAATTTGCTCAAGTCAATGATTAGATTTGCATAGGCCAAGAAGTCAGATGAATGCTATCAGGTCTTGATTCTCTAGGATCTCATGTGAATGTATTTTTCACACAGGCTGTTTATGAGCACCATCCGCGACCCAAGCAATTGATTGTAGAGAACGATCTTCCACAGAAGCTCCAGAACTTGATCGAGGAGCGAAGAGATGGTCAACGACCTGGGGGCAGTGGCCAAGTCTTGGTCAAACAGATGGCTACTTCTTTGCTCAAGGCTTTGCATATCAATACAGTTTTGTGAATTTTAATTTTAAATTATACATCCACTTTAAGCTTTATATATTCATTCAGCCTAGGTTACACCTTAATTTATGTAATATTTATTTTGTTTTACGTGTATATTGTATATTACGGTACATGATTGCCATGCCTCGCTATTTAATGCGGTAACAATTAGTCTGTATAGGAAATATAGCTTCATCATATAGAAATGTACATGGCATTTAGTGATGTAATGGAATTTTGAGACTGCTTTTTGTGGTAATCATAATGCCTAGTTCTAATATGATTACAAAAAAATATGCCATTTTTTTTTTCATGATTTATTAAAACATGCATTATTTTCTAATGTGAACCAAAATATGCCATTAATTATTTTCATCATAACCGACCAAATCTATAAAAAAAAAAATGTATTGTAACTAGCTAATAAAGATATGAATGGCGATTGATAGAGGAACTTGGGCTTTTAGAACGTGACTGACTCTCACAATCCACACAGAAGATCAAGAGGCTTATGAACTATGGCTCGGCAACTTTGAAAGATGTGTCGAAGAATGAGCCTGATGAAATGGACACAGGCTTACCCATGGTTGCTAGAGGGGTGGAGAATTGGCAAGAAGAAAGGATCATATTCGGAGGAATGTCCTTTTTCAAAATATTAGGTAACAGAATATCCTAATTTGTGTTCCAAACCACAACGAACCCCATATAGGAAATAATTGTTTATGAAGATTCAACTGACAACGAGCCACCGGAGGAAGATGATCCCATTTGCCCCATCATCCTTCTAACATCGAAGGAAAAACGAGGACTCCATGCCTAGGGGTGAGCAAAAATTCCGAGAATCCCGGTCCCGTCCAGGTCCCGGTCAAGTCCCGGTCCCAAAATCCTGTTTCCGGTGAGAGCGGGACCGGGAGTGGGACTATAAATGAAGTCCCGCTCAACAATGGGACCGGGAGTGGGACTTAACCTCATTTCCCGGTCCCGGACATTTATTTTTTTTATTACTATTTTGAACTTAACATATTTTTTTCTGGAAAAAAGCTATGTATTTGATATTAATGGAATAAATTAGAGAAAACTTGTATAATTAGAGAAAAAATTAAGTTTGTGAAATTAGAGAAAACTTGTATAATTTATGTTGGTTTTTAATGGAATAAATTAAATAATGGGTTAAAAAAATTTGAAAACCGGAACTAAAAATTTCCCGGTTGATTTCCCGGTCCCAGTGGGAGCGGGAGCAAATCATTGCTCCCGGTCACAACCGGGATGAGACTGGGAGTAAAACTTTGCTCCCAGACACAACCAGGACCGGGACCGAGATCTCCGGAAATTACCAGAATCCTGGTCCCGCTCACCCCTATCCATGCCCCATGAAGACATGCCTTAATCCGTCCAACAAAGGCATACGATACGACCAATCGAAGAAAGGTTTGTGAAGTAAGTGTGCATATTAAGAGGTGACTTTGCGCTCATTGATACTGGAACTGACTATTATGTCGCTTGATTGCTGTCCCGGAATACTATGATCATGTTGTTACGGATGGCCCTTGGATGTTGGGAGATAACTATTAACTATCTGATCATTGGTTAATGGGTTCCGAACTTCATTCTAGATGAAGATCCAAAAACCAAAACCAAAACTCCAAAGATCAAAATGAAGATGGTATCAAAAAATTAACAACATTGATTATGATATCTAACCTCAACATTGAATATTTAAATAAAAACTTCTTGTTATCCAAAATAGGAGAGAAAATTGGAGGGGGTCAGAAAAATGAACCAAACAATCCCAAAGGTGAAAAGAGGGAGATACACAATGCTCTGCGTTTATGTTGACTTATCCAATCCTCTATCGCCGAAGTTTATACTCCATGAAATTGAAGTAGGATTGTCGAATCCACAGGGATGGTGTGTTAGGTTATCAGGAAATGGTTTGGTAAGGTTTCAAATTGCAGGAAGCAGTAAATAATTTAAACTAAACTAATTATGAATGGAAAACAATGGAAACTAAAGAAAACATGAAATTGAAAACAAACACTAACTACTAGAACAAGAACAAAAAACTAAACTAGAAATCAAGAACATATTCAAGAAAGCAATTAAAAACTTTGGAAGTAAAAACTAAACTAATTACTGAATCTAAAGCAGAAAACATTAACATGAAGGTTTGATCTTTACTCTAATCTTGAATCTTAAATCTTTGAATCACGAATCTTTCTCCCGAACTGTAACGCCCCGGAAATTCAATTATAGAAAGTTAAAGTCAAACTAACGTTAACAGACAAAACTTAGCGGAAGACTTCAAATTTAGTTTGGACGTCACTGCCGTATTCCCGAAGGAACACAAGGCGAAAAAGGAAAACACAACTGACTGCTAACGGTAACTACTAACAACTCAAAACAAAACTTTAAGACATCATAACGAAAACAAAATAAAAAGATTCAAGGACTTCTAGACTCGTCGTCCTCACTTCTAATTCCCGTCCCCAGCATTCAGATCTTCACCTGAAAAGCAACATTTCAAAAATGAGGGGGAAATCTCAATAATGTCTACCCCTAACATTTAAAATAGTTTAAGTTCATTTCAATTCATTTTGGGGAGAGGGAACAAGTCAAACCATTTCTCAAACCTTTAACCCTTAACTGTTTTCCTCAACCCATTCAATCCATATTTTAAGTCGCGGGCGGGAGATCAAATCCAAAAAGAACATCGCCTGCCAAAGGCATCATAACAACTATCCTATATCAGGGATGCAACCCTGATCTCCTGGCACATAACCCATACAGGCATCGAATCCTGATCTCGGGGTTATCACCCGCATGAATATTAGCCTCTCAAAGGCATCAAACAGTCGCCCATCAAGGGCATCATAACCTCTATCTTATATAAGGGATGAAACCCTGATCTCCTGGCACATAACCCATACAGGCATCGAATCCTGATCTCGGGGTTATCACCCGCATGAATATTAGCCTGTTAAAGGCATCAAAACAACAACCCGCTTTATGTTTCCACTTTGAATTACTAATTCATTATTCACACTCATCTCGCAACTCTCAAGTCAAACCCAACCCAGGTTATCAAAACCAATAATAAAACCACTAATAAAAGACCATCCAATTTCTTAACTCATAAAAATCAAAGCACGAACAATTATAAACAGTTATCCAAAACAGATGGTCACATTTCCACATAAAGTCCCCTTTCGGGATGCAATTCTCAAAACAGATTAGAAAACATTGAAACACATTTAAGGAGCATCCCGGTGGGGATTAGAGCATAGACATTACCTGGTTAACTTTACTTCACAGCTAAGACGAACACACTTCAGCTCACTAACGACGCGAATTAGCTCGGGCCTAAAATAAGAGTAATTATTCTAATCAAAACGCGTTCTAAAAAAGTTAGTATTAACTATCAACTACCTAACCCATCCCCTAGGAACACTTAGGTTCCTATCATTTATGGTTTACACTTAACACATTCAAGGAACAAGTTCACACATAAAATTTACTCAAACATTTTCATAAATAAAAGCAAACAGAGGACAGATTATAACGTTCACATAAAACGGGTCACAACTCGACTTCCTGACATCCTATGGGTCTGGTTCTAGACTTTTCGGTAAACCTCGGGATGTCTACTAAAACTCTTATGTTGACGACTAAGCCCATATCAGCCTTGAAAGACTCTAAAAGTACCAAAACTTCCAACTGGTCCAGTTCCGACAGGTTCTGGTAAAATCACTATAACTCGAGCTATACAACCCAAACGTCCGTTCCGCAAATTTCCTATGAAAGCTAACGTCTAGGGGAACCTCCCGTCCAAAGGGTTCCATCAAAGGATAACTATACTAATCGTGGTGACCCGATCTTTAGACACTAACAAAACTGTCCCGATCCCGGTTCTTATTTAATTTATAGTTTTCGGTTCTAACTTCCACCAATCGATCCCGGGGTCCTAATTAGGGCTTAGAACAGTAACTAAGATCCAAAGTAACTAACCTAATCCAACTAAGGTTCAAACATCAAACCTCCTATCATCAAAACTAAAATGTAAAACATGAAATCAACTTTAATATTTCCACTAACCCTAAAAGCATACATGAAATTAATAATAACATTACCCTAAACATGAACTCTACAATATACTATTTCAAGATCCAAAAATTACAACATGGATGATTATAAAATATGAACTTTCTTAATCAAGATTCAAGAAAGAACATAAAGAACATGTGAATACTTAACTAACGATTCAAGGATTTATCTACGTAATTAAACTTTTTAATTCGTGCATACAATAATAGTGTCATCTAAAACCCTAACATGATTCTCATGAAAACAAAGCATCTCATATAATCGAACATTAATAATTTCACTACCACTATTACAACCCTAATACACCAAATTAGAACATAAAATTACACATAATAATTTATACAGAAATTACAAATAAATAATACAACACAAGAACAATTAATTACAACAATAACTTAGCAAAATTTACACCCTAATTACCCAAATTACAAGATTAACCAAATCAAGAAATAACAAAAATAATAATAATAACAATAAAAATAATATCAGAAAATAAAGATCAAGAAGAATAGTTTGTTACAAAAATTAGGGTTTTACGTTAGAGGGTGCTAGGGCAACGTTTTTCCGGCAAGTGTGGGCAGTCGGTCGAGGCGGCGGCGGCGGCAGCGTCGGCGTCGAGGGTGGACAGAAGGCGTCGGCGTTCTCAGCGATCGTAGGGAGGGTCGACGGCCGGTGGTCGAAGCGGCAATCGGGGTTGGTTTTTCAAACTCTACAACAAATAAAAAAAGAAAAACCCTCTACCTTCGTCCTTGTTCAGGGCAACGACGTTAACCGTAGCGAACGACGACGGTCTGGAGGGCGGCGACGGTGATTTCCGACGGTGGTGACGGTGGTCTGAGGCGGTGTGGCTGTCTGGCGGTGGTGGCTTGGTGGTGCGGTGGCGCGAGCAAGGGCGTGCGAAGACAAGAGGGAAGAGAGGGAAAGAGAGAAAAAGAGAGAGAAAAGGTGGTTGCGGCGGCTGCCGGTAGTTGCGGGTGGTGGCCGGTGGTTGGTGGCCGGCGGCTACTGAGGGTGAGAGGAAGAGAGGAGGGGAGACTAGGGTTAGGGTTTGGTTTGAGAGGAGATTAGGGTTTTGAGAGAGAGGGGGGGTTTTTATATTAACCTAATAAAAGCCCAACTAAACTCATCCCACTCCTAATCCAACCCAATAAGAAGAAAATCAGATTTTTGAAAATAATAATAATTATAATAATAGTAATGATAATAATACAATACTAATAATAATAATATTAATACTAAACACATAACAAATAATATTCACATAATTATCCAAATAACATATTTCAATAAACCTAATAATATTAATAATTAAAACTATTAATAACTAGAGTAATACTAATAATACTAAACCCACGAAATTACCGATATACCCTTGTTAGTCGCTCAACGATCCTACGAGCTCAAGTGTTAGCAAAATAAACATAAACGAATAATAAAATAAATAACGAAGTCAAACCTAATTTATTAACGACGTTATGGTCAACATCTTTGGATTTTTTTCGGGGTTTTACATCATTACCTTCTTAAAAGAAGTTTCGTCCTCGAAACTTGAACTTAACCCTAACGGTCCGGTAAGGAAACTAACGGTTTTATTCCTCCTAAAACTCGAGGTTTTACAACATTACCTTCTTAAAAGAAGTTTCGTCCCCGAAACTTGACGCGCCTTAGGCTTGGAACAAGTGAGGGTACTTCTTCCTCATTTCGTCTTCTGTCTCCCAGGTTGCTTCCGTTGTGGTATGATTTGCCCATCGTACTTTTACCAAGGGAACTACTTTCCTTCGAAGTTGTTTTTCTCTGCGATCTAATATTTCCAGCGGTTGTTCTTCATAGCTCAAATCTTCTTGTAGCTGAAGCGGCTCAGGATCAATCACATGAGTTGGGTCTGGGACATATTTCCTGAGTTGTGACACATGAAAGACATTATGCACTCTTGGAAGTTCTCCGTAGTGTCAGAATCAGAGGCAACTTCCCAATGCGTTCCAAAATTGGGTATGGCCCGATGAATCTTGGTGTCAACTTCCCGATCGCCGAATCTCATAACTCCTTTCGTAGGTGACACCCGTAAAAACACGTATTCTCCCACTTCGAACTCTAGGGGCCTTCTCCTCCCGTCAGCATTGCTCTTTTGTCGACTTTGCGTTGCCTTCATCTTGTCTTGAATGATTCGAACCTTCTGAGTAGTGGCCTGTATTAGGTCCGGTCCGATCGTTAGAGCTTCATCGATGTCTTGCCAACATAGGGGAGTCCTACATTTCCTCCCATATAAGGCTTCAAAGGGTGACATCCCAATACTGGCGTGATAACTGTTGTTGTAGGAGAACTCAATAAGAGTCAACTCGTCATCCCACGAGTCTTTGAAATCTAATGCGCATGCTCGCAGCATATCTTCGAGGGTTTGAATAGTCCTCTCGGTTTGCCCATCAGTAGCTGGGTGAAATGCGGTACTGAACTTGAGCTTTGTACCAAACGCCTCTTGTAACTTTTTCCAGAAACCAGACTGGAACCTAGTGTCTCTGTCTGAGACTATCGAACTGGGTACTCCGTGTAACCTTACAATCTCCCTTACATAGGCTTGAGCTAGCTGATCTAGGGACCAGTTGTTGGCGATGGCTAGGAAATGAGCTGACTTGGTCAAACGATCTACAATCACCCATATTGCATTGTGTTTCCGCCTGGTCCTTGGTAGTCCTATCACAAAATCCATTGATATCGAATCCCATTTCCACTCAGGGACGTCTAACGGTTGCAGAAGTCCGGCTGGTCGTTGATGCTCTGCCTTGACTCGCTGGCATGTAAGGCACTTTGCCACAAAGTCTGCCACCTCTTGTTTCATATTACTCCACCAGAACATCTGTTTCAGGTCCTTGTAAAGCTTATTTCCTCCTGGGTGTACAGAATATGGCGTATTGTGTCCCTCTTCTAGAATCCTCCTTTTCAGCTCTTCCATATTGGGTACACAGATGCGGTTATGAAATCGTAATGTACCGTCTTCGTGGATCACAAAGCCAGGGGCTTTCCCCTGCAAAACTTCCTCCCGTATCTTTGCAGTCAAATCCGGCTCTTAGGTCCTCTTGATCTCTTCCATGAGGGTAGGTTGCAACTCCATGGCATTCAATGACTTTCCTCCGGTGTTACCACATTAATCTCCAATCTCCTAAACTCCTCGCACAACTCGCGGTACCATCATCAAGTGGTTTATAGCAGATACGGTCTTCTACTCGTGGCATCACCACTACATTTGCCTTTCCGGATGATATTGGAAATTCACATCGTAATCCTTCAAAACTCTAACCATCTTATGCACGAGGTTCGGCTCATACGTGAAAAGGTACTTCAAACTCTGATGGTCTGTGAATATTTCACAGTGTACTCCATAAAGATAATGCCTCCAAATCTTTAACGCAAAAACCACTGCTGCCAACTCCAGATCATGAGTGGGGTAATTCTTCTCATGCGTCTTCAGTTGCCTGGATGCATATGCAATCACCTTCCCCTCCTGCATGAGCACACAACCCAATCCACCATGTGATGCGTCACTGTAGATAACAAACCTTCGTTCCCTTGAGGTAAAGCAAGAATAGGGGCCGAGGTAAGCCTCTTCTTCAACTCCTGGAATGCTTGCTCACATTTTTCTGACCACGTGAACTTTACTGACTTCCGAGTCAGGTTGGTCAGCGGGTTAGCAATTTTTGAGAAATCCTGAACGAATTTCCTATAATACCCTGCCAAGCCCAGAAAACTCCTAACCTCCGTGGCATTCTTCAGCGTCGGCCACTTGGTGATGGCCTCCACCTTTTGGGGGTCTACTGCTACTCCTTCCTTGGACACCACATGTCCTAAGAAAGCCACTTGTTCCAACCAAAACTCACACTTCTTAAGCTTCGCATAAAGCTTGTTGCTCCGTAGAGTCGTCAATACTTCTCTCAGATGATTCGCATGCTCCTCTCGTGTTCCTGAATATACCAATATGTCATCGATGAACACCTACAAACTTATCCAAGAACGGCTCGAACACTCTGTTCATCAAATCCATTAAGGCGGCTGGGGCGTTTGTAAGCCCAAAAGGCATTACCACGAACTCATAATGGCCATACCGAGTTCGGAATGCGGTTTTAGAGATATCTTCTTCGCGAATTCTTAACTGGTGATAACCTGACCTCAGGTCTATCTTAGAAAACGTTGTTGCTCCTCGCAACTGATCGAAAAGATCATCAATACGAGGTAGAGGATAACGATTCTTGACGATAACCTTGTTCAACTCTCGGTAATCGATGCACAATCTCATGCTACCATCTTTCTTCTTCACGAATAGTACAGGTGCTCCCCATGGTGACGTGCTGGGTCGGATATACCCCTTTTCTAGCAGCTCGTCTAGCTGAGTCTTCAACTTCTTCAGCTCTGCGGGCGCCATGCGATATGGGGCTTTTGAAACAGGTGCGGCCCCGGGCTCCAAATCGATGCAGAAATCTACCTCCCTGATTGGAGGCAGACCCGGGATCTCCTCCGGAAATACATCAGAATACTCCCGCACTACCGGGATATTCTCAATCGTAAGCTCCTCCACCTTGGTGTCGATTACGTTGCATAGTAATCCTTCACAACCTTGACCCAACAACCTCTGGGCCTTGAGGGTAGAGATGATCCGCACACTCTGAAGATGCCTATCACTCCAATGCACTACCTTCTTTCCGTTCGGTCCCATTAAGGTCACCTTTTGCTTATAACAATCTATCTGAGCTCTATACTTTGCTAACCAGTCCATCCCCAAAATAACGTCGAACTCCATTAGGTCAAACATATAAAGGTCGGCCTCAAACTCCTGTCCTGCTATCACTATAGGACATCCACCATATAACTCTCCACAGCTAATGGTATCCCCGGTAGGTAGGGCTACCGACATAGGCTTACTATTCTCCGAGGGTTTCATCTTAGCCTTCTCTACTATAGCTCGTCCAACAAAAGAATGACTAGCATCAGAATCAAACAAAACAGAGATATTGTAGAGGTGGAGAGAGAAGGTACCCGTCACAACGTTTGCTTCATTCTCAGCCTCTTCTTTCCTCATTACGTATCCCCGCCCTCCTGCGTTGCGCGGTGGTTGTTGTTGCGGACGAGGCGGGTTTGCTGGCCTTCCTTGGTTGTTTCGATTTCCACCGGAACCATCCCGGTTTTGTTGTTGTGGCCTTTGATTCCCATTATAGCCTCCCCGATTTTGATATGTTGTCTGCGGGGCTCTCCAATTCCCGTTATTCCCATTGTTTCCATTATTTCCACCATTATTACCCCCTGAGTTCTGTAAAGGGCATTGCCTGATGTGATGCTGGAGACTCCCACATTTAAAGCATCCTCCCTTTGCGGCTCCTGATCTACAATTCCTAGCAAGATGGCCAGGTCGACCACAAATCCCACAAATAGGCACATGGGTTGGTCCACGTCCCGAAGGTTGGTTGTTTTGCCAATTGTTGGGGCGGAACCTCTTTTCCTGATAAGGTTGAGGTGGGTTAAAACGGGGTGGCTCTTTCCTCTTTTGCCCTCAGATGCCTAGCGCCGTTCCATGTCATTCATCACCCTTTCTACCGTGAGGGCAACATTCAACATGTTCTGATAAGACGTGAACTCCCGTGATGACATGCGGTCCTGAATCTTGCAATTCAATCCATCCCAGAAACGGTCCATCCTTAGCTGCTCAGTGGCTACCAAAGCAGATGCAAATCGAGATAGTTCTGTGAACTTTGCAGAGTAAGCGCGAGCACGCTAGTTTCCCCTTGACGCAGATTCATGAATTCTTTTTCTTTTGCCTTCTGGAGGGAAATTGGGTAAAATCGATCCTTTAGCACAACCTTGAAGCGGTTCCAGTCGAAACCCGGTTCAGTCCTTATTTCCTTCACACTAGCCCACCACAAATCGGCCTCTTCCTTCAGGTGGTAAGCAGCAAAATCCACCCTTAACTCCTCAGGACAACGTGTGGTGTCGAAAATCTTCTCAATTTCCCTAATCCAATCTTCAAAGACTTTGGGGTCAGCTACCCCGGTGTAAGTGGGCGGGTTGAAGCTATTGAACCTTTGGAGGATAGTGGAGGGATCATTATCCCTTTCTCCTCCTTGTCGATCCACTACCCTCTTCAGTAAATCCTCGTGCTTGTTAAGCATCTCAATCATCAGCATGCTGGCTAGGTCGTTCCCCGGTGCTGTTGTACTTGGCCCGAAGATCAAATGAGGAAGGCGCTGACGAAATTCAGTCGCGGTTTGAGGTCGTTGTTCGGCTGCAGCTTGCGGGCGCTCCCGAGTACCGTGGTCGGGTTGAGAACCGTTCATGTCTGACATCCTGATTCAAAGGGTCGATTTAGTCTACTTAAAGGGTTTTCCAATCCATTGTCTCAGCATCATACTAGAGGTAGCTACTTGGTCCGGTCTTCTCATAGGGTGCTAAACAATACGAAATTGTAATTCTATTTCACCAAGTAATTTCTTATGTCATCACTTTATTTCATGAATTTTCATCACATATTGAAAGGTCACAAAACAGTATTTCTATACACCAATGTAATCATATGTACAATATTCTCCATCGGGACAATTTCCCAAAAGAAACAACATGCCAATATTCAGATCATATCACAGTTCAACAAAAAATACAAACGTAACAGCTATACACTAATACTCAACACATCGTAGCCATCCCACTCAGATGATCCTCCTGCATCGAGGGTTCTTCCTCGCTGAAACTGGAGTCCACTCAGGATCACTCGTCTCATCCCCCGAGCCCTCCTCGGGGTCTTCTCCTGTCCCCCGGTCCACCTCATCCTCCTCCTCGGGCGGGATCTCATGCTCGGGCTCGACGGCGGGTGTAGCCGTGACCCTAGAGGTTACCTCGGGCTCGGGATCCTGGGTGCTGTCCTCGGTGGGATCCTCCTCCGGATCCTCTTCAGGGTCATCCTCATGATCCTCACCGGCAGAGCCGGGTTCACCTGGACCCTCTCTACTCGGCGCATCCCAATCCGGGCGATCCTAGAAAAGACCTCCGGGATTCGATGCCTCGGCTCTACCCGGTACCTCTGACACCATCAGCACAGGTGTGGGTACCCCTCCTCCGGAAGCAGGGGTGGCAGCAACGACGGCACAGTATGGCCCCACCAGGGATCGTCTTTATTTCATGAATTTTCATCACATATTGAAAGGTCACAAAACAGTATTTCTATACACCAATGTAATCATATGTACAATATTCTCCATCGGGACAATTTCCCAAAAGAAACGACATGCCAATATTCAGATCATATCACAGTTCAACAAAAAATACAAACGTAACAGCTATACACTAATACTCAACACATCGTAGCCATCCCACTCAGATGATCCTCCTGCATCGAGGGTTCTTCCTCACAAATCGAGTCCACTCAGATCACTCGCCTAATCCCCGAGCCCTCCTGGGTCTTCTCTGTTCCCGGTCCACCTCATCCTCCTCCTCAAAGGGATCTCATGCTCGGGCTCGGCGGGTGTGGCGTGACCACTAGAGGTTACCTCGGGCTCGGGATCACGGGTCTTGTCCTCGATGGGATCCTCCTCCGGATCCTCTTGTGGTCATCCTCATGATCCTCGGTGGTGCAGAACCGGGTTCACTGGACCCTCTCTACTCGGCGCATCCCAATCCGGGTGATCCTAGAAAAGACCTCCGGGATTCGATGCCCCGGCTCTACCCGGTACCTCTGACACCAACAGCACAGGTGTGGGTACCCCTCCTCCGGAAGCAGGGGTGGCAGCAACGACGGCACAGTATGGCCCCACCAGGGATCGTCTCGTAAGGTGAGTAGAAAAGCGTTGGCCTGAGCTTCCTCATTGCCCTGCAAGCAGGAGTTCGGGACATCCTTGGTGTATCGGTCAATCTTATCGTAGAAGTTCAGCAAGTGGGTTCCCAAGTACCCACCAGGAGGAATGGGTGTGTAGCGGTGAAAGCACGGCGTGGGGTGCTGGTGACAGTGTGTGCGTTGTGCCATCCTACATAATCAAAACATATTAGCAACACAGAGAACATTATATTCATAACCACGCAACTTTAGAAAGCATGAATCCCTTTTTCCCATCCTACACTCATCGCTCCGAACTTAGCTTCCTAGGGTCCATCTAAACCTAAAGGACTCTGAGGAGCTACTAGGTCGCAACCCAGAGCTCTGATACCATTCTGTAACGCCCCGTAAATTCAATTATAGAAAGTCAAAGTCAAACTAACGTTAACAGACAAAACGTAGCGGAAGACTTCAAATTTAGTTTGGGCGTCACTGCCGTATTCCCGAAGGAACACAAGGCGAGAAAGAAAAACACAACTGTCTGCTAACGGTAACTACTAACAACTCAAAACAAAACTTTAAGACATCATAACGAAAACAAAATAAAAAGATTCAAGGACTTCTAGACTCGTCGTCCTCACTTCTAATTCCGTCCCAAAGATTCGGATCTTCACCAAAACAAACATTTCAAAAATGAGGGGAAATCTCAATAATGTCTACCCCTAACGTTTAAAATAGTTTAAGTTCATTTCAATTCATTTTGGGAGAGGAACAAGTCAAACCATTTCTCAAACCTTTAACCCTTAATCTGCTTTCCTCAACCCATTCAATCCATATTTTAAGTCGCGGAGATCAAATCCAAAAGAACATCGCCGCCAAAGGCATCATAACAACTATCCTATATCGGATGCAACCACGATCTCCCGCACATAACCCATACAGGGCATCGAATCATGATCTCGGGTTATCACGCATGAATATTAGCCTCTCAAAGGCATCAAACAGTCGCCCATCAAGGGCATCATAACCTCTATCTTATATAAGGGATGAAACCCTGATCTCCTGGCACATAACCCATACAGGCATCGAATCCTGATCTCGGGGTTATCACCCGCATGAATATTAGCCTGTTAAAGGCATCAAAACAACAACCAGCTTTATGTTTCCACTTTGAATTACTAATTCATTATTCACACTCATCTCGCAACTCTCAAGTCAAACCCAACCCAGGTTATCAAAACCAATAATAAAACCACTAATAAAAGACCATCCAATTTCTAAACTCATAAAAATCAAAGCACGAACAATTATAAACAGTTATCCAAAACAGATGGTCACATTTCAACATAAAGTCTCCTTTCGGGATGCAATTCTCAAAACAAATTAGAAAAGATTAAAACACATTTAAGGAGCATCCCGGTGGGGATTAGAGCATAGACATTACCTGGTTAACTTTACTTCACAGCTAAGACGAACACACTTGAGCTCACTAACGACGCGAATTAGCTCGGGCCTAAAATAAGAGTAATTATTCTAATCAAAACGCGTTCTAACGAAGTTAGTATTAACTATCAAATACCTAACCCATCCCCTAGGAACACTTAGGTTCCTATCATTTATGGTTTACACTTAACACATTCAAGGAACAAGTTCACACATAAAATTTACTCAAACATTTTCATAAATAAAAGCAAACAGAGGACAGATTATAACGTTCACATAAAACGGGTCACAACGCGTCTTACTGACATCCTATGGGTCTGGTTCTTGACTTTTCGGAAACCTTGGGATGTCTACTAAAACTCTTATGTTGACGACTAAGCCCATATCAGCCTTGAAAGACTCTAAAAGTACCAAAACTTCCAACTGGTCCAGTTCCGACAGGTTCTGGTAAAATCACTATAACTCGAGCTATACAACCCAAACGTCCGTTCCGCAAATTTCCTATGAAAGCTAACGTCTAGGGGAACCTCCCGTCCAAAGGGTTCCATCAAAGGATAACTATACTAATCGTGGTGACCCGATCTTTAGACACTAACAAAACTGTCCCGATCCCGGTTGTTATTTAATTTATAGTTTTCGGCTCTAACTTCCACCAATCGATCCCGGGGTCCTAATTAGGGCTTAGAACAGTAACTAAGATCCAAAGTAACTAACCTAATCCAACTAAGGTTCAAACATCAAACCTCCTATCATCAAAACTAAAATGTAAAACATGAAATCAACTTTAATATTTCCACTAACCCTAAAAGCATACATGAAATTAATAATAACATTACCCTAAACATGAACTCTACAATATACTATTTCAAGATCCAAAAATTACAACATGGATGATTATAAAATATGAACTTTCTTAATCAAGATTCAAGAAAGAACATAAAGAACATGTGAATACTTAACTAACGATTCAAGGATTTATCTACGTAATTAAACTTTTTAATTCGTGCATACAATAATAGTGTCATCTAAAACCCTAACATGATTCTCATGAAAACAAAGCATCTCATATAATCGAACATTAATAATTTCACTACCACTATTACAACCCTAATACACCAAATTAGAACATAAAATTACACATAATAATTTATACAGAAATTACAAATAAATAATACAACACAAGAACAATTAATTACAACAATAACTTAGCAAAATTTACACCCTAATTACACAAATTACAAGATTAACCAAATCAAGAAATAACAAAAAAAATAATAATAACAATAAAAATAATATCAGAAAATAAAGATCAAGAAAAATAGTTTGTTACAAAAATTAGGGTTTTACGTTAGAGGGTGCTAGGGCAACGTTTTTCCGGCGAGAGTGGGAAGTCGGTCGAGGCGGCGGCGTCGAAGGCGAGGCGTCGGCGTTCGTGATAAGGTCGGCGTTCGGCGATGCAGGAGGGTCGGCGGGGTTGGTTTTTCAAACACTGCAACAAATAAAAAAAGAAAAACCCTCTACCTTCGTCCTTGTTCAGGGCGACGACGTTAACCGTAGCGAACGGCGGCGGTCTGGAGGGCGGCGGTCTGGAGGGCGGCGACGGTGGTCTGAGGCGGTGTGGCTGTCTGGCGGTGGTGGCCTGGTGGTGCGGTGGCGCGAGCAAGGGCGTGCGAAGACAAGAGGGAAGAGAGGGAAAGAGAGAAAAAGAGAGAGAAAAGGTGGTTGCGGCGGCTGCCGGTAGTTGCGGGTGGTGGCCGGTGGTTGGTGGCCGGCGGCTACAGAGGGTGAGAGGAAGAGAGGAGGGGAGACTAGGGTTAGGGTTTGGTTTGAGAGGAGATTATGGTTTTGAGAGAGAGAGGGGGGGTTTTTATATTAACCTAATGAAAGCCCAACTAAACTAATCCCACTCCTAATCCAACCCAATAAGAAGAAAATCAGATTTTTGAAAATAATAATAATTATAATAATAGTAACGATAATAATACAATACTAATAATAATAATATTAATACTAAACACATAACAAATAATATTCACATAATTATCCAAATAACATATTTCAATAAACCTAATAATATTAATAATTAAAACTATTAATAACTAGAGTAATACTAATAATACTAAACCCACGAAATTACCGATATACCCTTGTTAGTCGCTCAACGATCCTACGAGCTCAAGTGTTAGCAAAATAAACATAAACGAATAATAAAATAAATAACGAAGTCAAACCTAATTTATTAACGACGTTATGGTCAACATCTTTGGATTTTTTTCGGGGTTTTACATCATTACCTTCTTAAAAGAAGTTTCGTCCTCGAAACTTGAACTTAACCCTAACGGTCAGTAAGGAAACTAACGGTTTTATTCCTCCTAAAACTCGAGGTTTTATAACATTACCTTCTTAAAGAAGTTTCGTCCCGAAACTTGTGGCATATAGGCTTGGAACAAGTGAGGGTACTTCTTCCTCATTTCGTCTTCTGTCTCCCAGGTTGCTTCCGTTGTGGTATGATTTGCCCATCGTACTTTTACCAAGGGAACTACTTTCCTTCGAAGTTGTTTTTCTCTGCGATCTAATATCTCCAGCGGTTGTTCTTCATAGCTCAAATCTTCTTGTTGCTGAAGCGGCTCAGGATCAATCACATGAGTTGGGTCTGGGACATATTTCCTGAGTTGTGACACATGGAAGACATTGTGCACTCTTGGAAGTTCTCCCGGTAGCTGTAACTTATAGGCAACTTCCCTAATGCGTTCCAAAATTGGGTATGGCCCGATGAATCTTGGTGTTAACTTCCCTGACTTCCCGAATCTCATAACTCCTTTCGTAGGTGACACCCGTAAAAACACGTATTCTCAGCCGAACTCTAGGGCCTTCTCCTCTGTCGGATAACTCTTTTGTCGACTTTGCGTTGCCTTCATCTTGTCTTGAATGATTCGAACCTTCTGAGTAGTGGCCTGTATTAGGTCCGGTCCGATCGTTAGAGCTTCATCGATGTCTTGCCAACATAGGGGAGTCCTACATCTCCTCCCATATAAGGCTTCAAAGGGTGACATCCCAATACTGGCGTGATAACTGTTGTTGTAGGAGAACTCAATAAGAGTCAACTTGTCATCCCACGAGTCTTTGAAATCTAATGCGCATGCTCGCAGCATATCTTCAAGGGTTTGAATAGTCCTCTCGGTTTGCCCATGATGCTTTGGGTGAAATGCGATCGAACTTGAGCTTTGTACCAAACGCCTCTTGTAACTTTTTCCAGAAACCAGACTGGAACCTAGTGTCTCTGTCTGAGACCATCGAACTGGGTACTCCGTGTAATCTTACAATCTCCCTTACATAGGCTTGAGCTAGCTGATCTAGGGACCAGTTGTTGGCGATGGCTAGGAAATGAGCTGACTTGGTCAAACAATCTACAATCACCCATATTGCATTGTGTTTCCGCCTGGTCCTTGGTAGTCCTATCACAAAATCCATTGATATCGAATCCATTTCCACTCGGGGGCGTCTAACAGTTCGCGAAGTCCGGCTGGTCGTTGATGCTCTGCCTTGACTCGCTGGCATGTAAGGCACTTTGCCACAAAGTCTGCCACCTCTTGTTTGATATTACTCCACCAGAACATCTGTTTCAGGTCCTTGTAAAGCTTATTTCCTCACAGGTGTCAGAATATGGCGTATTGTGTCCCTCTTCTAGAATCCTCCTTTTCAGCTCTTCCATATTGGGTACACAGATGCGGTTATGAAATCGTAATGTACCGTCTTCGTGGATCACAAAGCCAGGGGCTTTCCCCTGCAAAACTTCCTCCCGTATCTTTGCAAGCTGCAAATCCAGCTCTTGGGTCCTCTTGATCTCTTCCATGAGGGTAGGTTGCAACTCCATGGCATTCAATACAGCTTTCCTCCCAGGTGTTACCACATTAATCACCAATCTCCTAAACTCCTCGCACAACTCGTGCGGTACCATCATCAAGTGGTTTATAGCGGGATCTGATCTTCTACTCAGGGCATCAGCCACTACATTTGCCTTTCCGGGATGATATTGGAAATTCACATCGTAATCCTTCAAAAACTCTAACCATCTTGTCTGCCTGAGGTTCAGCTCCTTCTGTGTGAAAAGGTACTTCAAACTCTGATGGTCTGTGAATATTTCACAGTGTACTCCATAAAGATAATGCCTCCAAATCTTTAACGCAAAAACCACTGCTGCCAACTCCAGATCATGAGTGGGGTAATTCTTCTCATGCGTCTTCAGTTGCCTGGATGCATATGCAATCACCTTCCCCTCCTGCATGAGCACACAACCCAATCCACCATGTGATGCGTCACTGTAGATAACAAAACCTTCGTTCCCTTGAGGTAAAGCAAGAATAGGGGCCGAGGTAAGCCTCTTCTTCAACTCCTGGAATGCTTGCTCACATTTTTCCGACCACGTGAACTTTCTTGACTTAAGTCGGGTTGGTGTGAGTTAGCAATTTTGAGAAATCTGAGCAATTTCCTATAATACCCTGCCAAGCCCAGAAAACTCCTAACCTCCGTGGCATTCTTCGGCGTCGGCCACTTGGTGATGGCCTCTACCTTTTGGGGGTCTACTGCTACTCCTTCCTTGGACACCACATGTCCTAAGAAAGCCACTTGTTCCAACCAAAACTCACACTTCTTAAGCTTCGCATAAAGCTTGTTGCTCCGTAGAGTCGTCAATACTTCTCTCAGATGATTCGCATGCTCCTCTCGTGTTCCTGAATATACCAATATGTCATCGATGAACACCACTACAAACTTATCCAAGAACGGCTCGAACACTCTGTTCATCAAATCCATGAAGGCGGCTGGGGCGTTTGTAAGCCCAAAAGGCATTACCACGAACTCATAATGGCCATACCGAGTTCGGAATGCGGTTTTAGAGATATCTTCTTCGCGAATTCTTAACTGGTGATAACGACCTCAGTCTATCTTAGAAAAGCGTTGTTGCTCCTGGCTGATCGAAAAGATCATCAATACGAGGTAGAGGATAACAATTCTTGGCGATAATCTTGTTCGACTCGTGTCGATGCACAATCTCATGCTACCATCTTTCTTCTTCACGCGACGATGCAGTGCTCCCCATGGTGACGTGCTGGGTCGGATATACCACTTTTCTAGCAGCTCGTCTAGCTGAGTCTTCAACTCCTTCAGCTCTGCGGGCGCCATGCGATATGGGGCTTTGAAGCAGTGCGGCCCGGGCTCCAAATCGATGCAATCTACCTTCTGATTGGAGGCGGACAGGATCTCCTCCGGAAATACATCAGAATACTCCCGCACTACCGGGATATTCTTAATCGTAAGCTCCTCCACCTTGGTGTCGATTACGTTGCATAGTAATCCTTCACAACCTTGACCCAACAACCTCTGGGCCTTGAGGGTAGAGATGATCTGCACACTCTGAAGATGCCTATCACTCCAATGCACTACCTTCTTTCCGTTCGGTCCCATTAAGGTCACCTTTTGCTTATAACAATCTATCTGAGCTCTATACTTTGCTAACCAGTCCATCCCCAAAATAACGTCGAACTCCATTAGGTCAAACATATAAAGGTCGGCCTCAAACTCTTGTCCTGCTATCACTATAGGACATCCACCATATAACTCTCCACAGCTAATGGTATCCCCGGTAGGTAGGGCTACCGACATAGGCTTACTATTCTCCGAGGGTTTCATCTTAGCCTTCTCTACTATAGCTCGTCCAACAAAAGAATGACTAGCATCAGAATCAAACAAAACAGAGATATTGTAGAGGTGGAGAGAGAAGGTACCGTCATGGCGTTTGCTTCATTCTGCCTCTTCTTTCCTCATTCGTATCCCGCCCTCTGCGTTGCGCGGTGGTTGTTATTGCGGACGGCGGGTTCTTGGCCTTCCTTGGTTGTTTGATTTCCACGGAACCATCCGGTTTTGTTGTTGTGGCCTTTGATTCCCATTATAGCCTCCCGATTTTGATATGTTGTCTGCGGGGCTCTCGATTCCGTTATTCCCATTGTTTCCATTATTTCCACCATTATTACCCCGAGTTACGTAAAGGGCATTGCACGATGTGATCTGGAGACTCCACATTTAAAGCATCCTCCCTTTGCGGCTCTGATCTACAATTCCTAGCAAGATGGCGGGTCGACCACAAATCCACAAATAGGCACATGGGTTGGTCCGTCCGAAGGTTGGTTGTTTGCCAATTGTTGGGCGGAACCTCTTTTCTGATAAGGTTGAGGTGGGTTAAAGCGGGGTGGCTCTTTCCTCTTTGCCCTGTATGCCTACTGCCGTTCCATGTCATTCATCACCCTTTCTAGTGAGGCAACATTCAACATGTTACGATAAGGCGTGAACTCCGTGATGACATGCGGTCACGAATCTTGCAATTCAATCCATCGAAGCGGTCCATCCTTTGCTTTCGGTGGCTACCAAAGCGAATCAAATCGAGATAGTTACGTGAACTTTGCGAGTAAGCGAGCACGCTAGTTTCCCCTTGCGATTCATGAATTCTTTTCTTTTGCCTTACGGAGAAATTGGGTAAAATCGATCCTTTAGCACAACCTTGAAGCGGTTCCAGTCGAAACCCGGTTCAGTCCTTATTTCCTTCACACTAGCCCACCACAAATCGGCCTCTTCCTTGGTGGTAGCGTGAAATCCACCCTTAACTCCTCAGGACAACGTGTGGTGTCGAAAATCTTCTCAATTTCCCTAATCCAATCTTCAAAGACTTTGGGGTCAGCTACCCCGGTGTAAGTGGGCGGGTTGAAGCTATTGAACCTTTGGAGGATAGTGGAGGGATCATTATCCCTTTCTCCTCCTTGTCGATCCACTACCCTCTTGATGAAATCCTCGTGCTTGTTAAGCATCTCAATCATCGACATCTTGGCTAGGTCGTTCCGGTCTTTGTTGTACTTGGCGAAGATCAAATGAGGAAAGCGTGCGAAATTCGATCGCGGTTTGAGGTCGTTGTTAATGCGACTTGCGGGCGCTCCAGTCTGGTGGTCGGGTTGAGAACCGTTCATGTCGACATCGATTCAAAGTCGATTTAGTCTACTTAAAGGGTTTTCAATCCATTGTCTCAGCATCATACTAGAGGTAGCTACTTGGTCCGGTCTTCTCATAGGGTGCTAAACAATACGAAATTGTAATTCTATTTCACCAAGTAATTTCTTATGTCATCACTTTATTTCATGAATTTTCATCACATATTGAAAGGTCACAAAACAGTATTTCTATACACCAATGTAATCATATGTACAATATTCTCCATCGGGACAATTTCCCAAAAGAAACGACATGCCAATATTCAGATCATATCACAGTTCAACAAAAAATACAAACGTAACAGCTATACACTAATACTCAACACATCGTAGCCATCCCACTCAGATGATCCTCCTGCATCGAGGGTTCTTCCTCGCTGAAACTGGAGTCCACTCAGGATCACTCGTCTCATCCCCCGAGCCCTCCTCGGGGTCTTCTCCTGTTCCCCGGTCCACCTCATCCTCCTCCTCGGGCGGGATCTCATGCTCGGGCTCGACGGCGGGTGTAGCCGTGACCCTAGAGGTTACCTCGGGCTCGGGATCCTGTCTGCGACCTCGACACCAGCAAAGACAGTGTAGGTACCCCTCCTCCGAGCGGTGGCGTGGCAACGGCGCTGATATGGCCCCACCAGGGATCGTCTTTATTTCATGAATTTTCATCACATATTGAAAGGTCACAAAACAGTATTTCTATACACCAATGTAATCATATGTACAATATTCTCCATCGGGACAATTTCCCAAAAGAAACAACATGCCAATATTCAGATCATATCACAGTTCAACAAAAAATACAAACGTAACAGCTATACACTAATACTCAACACATCGTAGCCATCCCACTCAGATGATCCTCCTGCATCGAGGGTTCTTCCTCGCTGAAACTGGAGTCCACTCAGGATCACTCGTCTAATCCCCCGAGCCCTCCTCGGGGTCTTCTCTTGTTCCCCGGTCCACCTCATCCTCCTCCTCGGGCGGGATCCTGGGTGCTGTCCTCGATGGGATCCTCCTCCGGATCCTCTTCAGGGTCATCCTCATGATCCTCGGTGGTGCGAGGCTGGGTTCACTGGACCCTCTCTACTCGGCGCATCCCAATCGGGTGATCCTAGAAAAGACCTCGGGATTCGATGCCGGCTCTACCGGTACCTCGACACCAGCCGCAGTGTGGTACCCCTCCTCGGAGCGAGGGTGGCGGCAGCGGCGGCCTGATATGGCCCCACGGGGATCGTCTCGTAAGGTGAGTAGAAAAGCGTTGGCCTGAGCTTCCTCATTGCCCTGCAAGCAGGAGTTCGGGACATCCTTGGTGTATCGGTCAATCTCATCGTAGAAGTTCAGCAAGTGGGTTCCCAAGTACCCACCAGGAGGAATTGGTGTGTAGCGGTGAAAGCGGCGTGGGAGTCTTGGTGACGGTGTGTGCGTTGTGCCATCCTACATAATCAAAACATATTAGCAACACGAGAGAACATTATATTCATAACCACGCAACTTTAGAAAGCATGAATCCCTTTTTCCGATCCTACACTCATCGCTCGAACTTAGCTTCCTAGGGTCCATCTAAACCTAAAGGACTGCGAGGAGCTACTAGGTCGCAACGAGCTCGATACCATTACAGAACGGAAATTCAATTATAGAAAGTCAAAGTCAAACTAACGTTAAGACAAAACTTAGCGGAAGACTTCAAATTTAGTTTGGCGTCAACGCCGTATTCGAAGGAACACAAGGCGAGAAAGGAAAACACAACTGCGCTAACGGTAACTACTAACAACTCAAAACAAAACTTTAAGACATCATAACGAAAACAAAATAAAAAGATTCAAGGACTTCTAGACTCGTCGTCCTCACTTCTAATTCCCGTCCCCAGCATTCAGATCTTCACCTGAAAACAAACATTTCAAAAATGAGGGGGAAATCTCAATAATGTCTACCCCTAACGTTTAAAATAGTTTAAGTTCATTTCAATTCATTTTGGGGAGAGGGAACAAGTCAAACCATTTCTCAAACCTTTAACCCTTAACTGTTTTCCTCAACCCATTCAATCCATATTTTAAGTCGCGGGCGGGAGATCAAATCCAAAAAGAACATCGCCTGCCAAAGGCATCATAACAACTATCCTATATCAGGGATGCAACCCTGATCTCCTGGCACATAACCCATACGGGCATCGAATCATGATCTCGGGGTTATCACCCGCATGAATATTAGCCTCTCAAAGGCATCAAACAGTCGCCCATCAAGGGCATCATAACCTCTATCTTATATAAGGGATGAAACCCTGATTTCCTGGCACATAACCCACACAGGCATCGAATCCTGATCTCGGGGTTATCACCCGCATGAATATTAGCCTGTTAAAGGCATCAAAACAACAACCCGCTTTATGTTTCCACTTTGAATTACTAATTCATTATTCACACTCATCTCGCAACTCTCAAGTCAAACCCAACCCAGGTTATCAAAACCAATAATAAAACCACTAATAAAAGACCATCCAATTTCTTAACTCATAAAAATCAAAGCACGAACAATTATAAACAGTTATCCAAAACAGATGGTCACATTTCCACATAAAGTCCCCTTTCGGGATGCAATTCTCAAAACAGATTAGAAAACATTAAAACACATTTAAGGAGCATCCCAGTGGGGATTAGAGCATAGACATTACCTGGTTAACTTTACTTCACAGCTAAGACGAACACACTTGAGCTCACTAACGACGCGAATTAGCTCGGGCCTAAAATAAGAGTAATTATTCTAATCAAAACGCATTCTAACGAAGTTAGTATTAACTATCAAATACCTAACCCATCCCCTAGGAACACTTAGGTTCCTATCATTTATGGTTTACATTTAACACATTCAAGGAACAAGTTCACACATAAAATTTACTCAAACATTTTCATAAATAAAAGCAAACAGAGGACAGATTATAATGTTCACATAAAACGGGTCACAACACGTCTTCCTGACATCCTATGGGTCTGGTTCTAGACTTTTCGGAAACCTCGGGATGTCTACTAAAACTCTTATGTTGACGACTAAGCCCATATCAGCCTTGAAAGACTCTAAAAGTATCAAAACTTCCAACTGGTCCAGTTCCGACAGGTTCTGGTAAAATGACTATAACTCGAGCTATACAACCCAAACGTCCGTTCCGCAAATTGCCTATGAAAGCTAACATCTAGGGGAACCTTCCGTCCAAAGGGTTCGATCAAAGGACAACTATACTAATCGTGGTGACCCGATCTTTAGACACTAACAAAACTGTCCCGATCTCGGTTCTTATTTAATTTATAGTTTTCGGTTCTAACTTCCACCAATCGATCCCGGGGTCCTAATTAGGGCTTAGAACAGTAACTAAGATCCAAAGTAACTAACCTAATCCAACTAAGGTTCAAACATCAAACCTCCTATCATCAAAACTAAAATGTAAAACATGAAATCAACTTTAATATTTCCACTAACCCGAAAAGCATACATGAAATTAATAATAACATTACCCTAAACATGAACTCTACAATATACTATTTCAAGATCCAAAAATTACAACATGGATGATTATAAAATATGAACTTTCTTAATCAAGATTCAAGAAAGAACTTAAAGAACATGTGAATACTTAACTAACGATTCAAGGATTTATCTACGTAATTAAACTTTTTAATTCGTGCATACAATAATAGTGTCATCTAAAACCCTAACATGATTCTCATGAAAACAAAGCATCTCATATAATCGAACATTAATAATTTCACTACCACTATTACAACCCTAATACACCAAATTAGAACATAAAATTACACATAATAATTTATACAGAAATTACAAATAAATAATACAACACAAGAACAATTAATTACAACATTAACTTAGCAAAATTTACACCCTAATTACTCAAATTACAAGATTAACCAAATCAATAAATAACAAAAATAATAATAATAACAATAAAAATAATATCAGAAAATAAAGATCAAGAAGAATAGTTTGTTACAAAAATTAGGGTTTTACGTTAGAGGGTGCTAGGGCAACGTTTTTCCGGCAAGTGTGGGCAGTCGGTCGAGGCGGCGGCGTCGAGGGTGGACAGAAGGCGTCGACGTTCTCAGCGATCGCAGGGAGGGTCGACGGCCGGTGGTCGAAGCGGCAATCGGGGTTGGTTTTTCAAACACTACAACAAATAAAAAAAGAAAAACCCTCTACCTTCGTCCTTGTTCAGGGCGACGACGTTAACCGTAGCGAACGGCGGCGGTCTGGAGGGCGGCGACGGTGATTTCCGACGGTGGTGACGGTGGTCTGAGGCGGTGTGGCTATCTGGCGGTGGTGGCCTGGTGGTGCGGTGGCGCGAGCAAGGGCGTGCGAAGACAAGAGGGAAGAGAGGGAAAGAGAGAAAAAGAGAGAGAAAAGGTGGTTGCGGTGCCGCCAGTTGCAGTGGTGGCGGTGGTTGGTGGCCGTGACTCTGAGGGTGAGAGGAAGAGAGGAGGGGAGACTAGGGTTAGGGTTTGGTTTGAGAGGAGATTAGGGTTTTGAGAGAGAGAGGGGGGGGTTTTATATTAACCTAATAAAAGCCCAACTAAACTAATCCCACTCCTAATCCAACCCAATAAGAAGAAAATCAGATTTTTGAAAATAATAATAATTATAATAATAGTAATGATAATAATACAATACTAATAATAATAATATTAATACTAAACACATAACAAATAATATTCACATAATTATCCAAATAACATATTTCAATAAACCTAATAATATTAATAATAAAAACTATTAATAACTAGAGTAATACTAATAATACTAAACCCACGAAATTACCGATATACCCTTGTTAGTCGCTCAACGATCCTACGAGCTCAAGTGTTAGCAAAAATAAACATAAACGAATAATAAAATAAATAACGAAGTCAAACCTAATTTATTAACGACGTTATGGTCAACATCTTTGGATTATTTTTCGGGGTTTTACACGAACAAACAAGAAAGGGCGTGATTTGGATTACTAAGACTGCTTGTATCCTCACCTGAAGGGAGAATTCGAGGAACCTTAATCCTCCGTTTCACTAAAAAGTGAAATTTTTGTGGAACTAATACTAATGAAATTTAATGAACGAGACAAACATCCACTCAAAACATTAAACATCATAGCCAACCTTTAGGTAGTTAAGAATTAGATCCGCCAAACCTTCTTTGGAAATAGTTGAGCCCAACTATAGCCAATCAACTTACTCATCTATGAAAGACTATAACGCAACACCACTAGGCTTGTAGCCGAACAAAGACACTAAACTAATAGGACCTTGAGGTCTCCCCGAAATTGCATACAATAGTAAGTAATAAGAACTACGACACAATCACAACTTGTAAATGATTCGGCAACAGAACATCAACTGAGTTGGACAACCATCAACGCCATCAAACTGTCGACCCTTTTTTGGTATTCAAAACAGGGACAAAAATGTCGAACAGTAATGCTCGACCTAGATAGTCGGGCACCGCCAATATCAAGTAACCAATAGGAAAGGATACTTGGAACAATGCACTAAAAAAATCGATCAACGAGAAACAATCCCCAAGAAACACATCGACCAGAAACAAATTTCTATATTAAAAGGGTTTTGGCACTTTTAGCGTATGCTCAATCACAAACTAAGACCCCCTAGATGCAAACTCGATGGATTAGTATTGTTTAGAGATGGGTGGATTCCAAAATCCAAAATGACTAAAGCTGCTAAGATATACCTACACTAACCAAAAGAAAGAAAAGAGGCCAGGAATTTAAAGAGTGGCAAAGAAACCAACAATCTGATTTCTTATTAGGACTTTGCAGGTGTATCACAAAACAAAATTCTCAATGAAAGGAGTGCAAAACCATTATCTCTCATTGACCCATCACATGTATGAAATTATCATTACAGAGAAGTGCGTTGAAGTGTATAACCCAGAGAGTTTGGGCTATGTGATAGTTAGGAATGGGTCATCTCAGCCGTAGTGTTAGGATTAATTGTCATTAGCATCTTTGAAGCTCAAGAATCACAACGATTGGTATTAGATAGATATATTCAACAAGATTGTGACCTATGAGTCAAGCAAGGAGGATCCAGGTAGTAGGGTAACATCTTTAACATGTTGTAGTGATGAGGATGATGAGTTTGCTTGCCCATGGAAGATTCAGTTGTTTTCAATGGTATGGTCTATGAGTACTAACAAGTACCATAGATGTCCATGCAAGTCCTATGCAAGCAGAGGTGCACGAAGTAGCGAGCGCAAGAGTGCAAGGAAGCGAGTAAGCAAAACTCGTTATCCTAATCAGCCATGAGGAATGACCGCAAGCTTATAGTAGGGGATGTCTATGATTGTCCTAGTTTAAGTTTGTGATAATTTTTCTGTTTTTGTAGGAGCTTGTAAGAGCCCTACATTTGTTTGTGTTAGTTCAGTCGTGTCAGGTAGGTCCAACCCGCAGCTTAGCCTTGCAGGCTAGGAAAAGTTGGTTGGTGTAATCTTTAAACTCCCAATTTTTAGCTGAATTTTTTTGCCCAAAATAAAATTCCATTTCGGTTTATTTTTATTTTTTTAGTATTGCTTGATTGTGATGTTAATTATAGGGACTTTATTCTATGAAAAAAAATTAACGAGACTTTTAAGTTTCATAGGTGGGGCTATAACGAAAAGACCTAACAGAAGCAAAGGGAGCGACGAAGTTCAGTTGCATGGTAAAAGCCCTAATCTTTTTCTTTTCATTTTGAGTCTATGAATTTGCTAGTTCCTACTTTTTTTGTTCATTTCTTCTTCTTCAAATTGGGATTATGATTTCGACTACGATTGTCTAGAGTACCCTGGATTTTACATGGATAGTCTTAGAATTGCTTTTTGAAACATATTTAATTGATTATAATTCATGATGAAACAAATTCGTTGAAATTTCAAATTAGAATGATGATGCCCATGTTTATTGAAATGTAGAACGCATATCATTACATGCCTTGCAATTGTCCTTTTGAATTTGTGAAGCTAAGTTGGATTTTGAGGTCTCATTGAGTCAAGATCCAAGAATCAAGATCAGTTAGGATTTAGTTTTTCTGTTTTAGGTTCTCTTTAGTCTTGTATAAATACTCGTGTATTGTCTCCTTTGTTAGCATTGTAATTTTCCCTCTGAATACAATTACAATCTCCTGCTGCTTATCTCTCTGATTCACATGGTATCAGAGCTAAGTGCTCGATCCCTAACCCTTATTGATCATATCTGATCATCTCCCTCTCTGCCTTGATCAAATCAATCATGTCTTCTTCAACAACAGGAGAGTCACCTAGCCAAATTCATGAAGGATACAACAACGACCCCCTTTTTTTTACATCCCTCAGATCATCCTGGGATTCCATTAACCAACCTGAAGCTTGATGGCTTGAATTTCCAGAAATGGAGCAAGGCAGTAAAAATGGCTCTCAAGATCAAAGTCAAGACTGGGTTTATCGATGGAAAATGCGTCAAGCCTGCTGAGAATTCACCTAACTTACAGCAGTGGATCAAGTGTGATTCAATGGTTGTAAGTTGGATTCTAAATTCTATGAATATTGATTTGTCAGATGCATTCATGTATGTAGATTCAGCATAAAGTCTTTGGGAAGACTTAACTGAGAGATTTGGACAGTCCAATGGCCCTCTGATGTTTCATCTAGAAAAGGAAATCAATGAGCTGTACCAGAATGATGATTCTGTTGTAGTTTATTTCAAAAAATTAAAGAAACTCTGGGATGAATTAGCTGACATCTCAGAGTTTCCCAAATGTACCTGTGTCAAAACCTGTCCATCTATTAAGCATTCTTATGATATTGATCAAAAAAGGAAACTCATGCAGTTTCTTTTACACTTGAATGATCAATATGATAATATGAGGGGGCAAATCTTGATGACAGAACCTTTACCCACTGTTAATAAGGCCTATAGCCTTATTCAGAGAATTGAGAGGCAGAAGCAGATTACATCTAGCATCAATCATACTAATGACTTTGCTGCTGTTGCAAGGAGAAACCAAGATGGTGATGCTAATTCAGGATTTTTGACAAAGAATGGGAACAGAAATAGCAGGGATAGCAAGAACAAAGGGAAACGTTTTTGTAATCATTGCAAGAAAACTGGTCATACTAAGGATCAGTGTTTCTTGCTAGTTGGATACCCTGATTGGTACAAAGGGCCATGAAAAGGCAAGCAGAAAGATCCCAAATTAGCTGCAAATGCTCAGATGATTGAAGAAAATCAAAAAACTCCTTTTGACAGTTGTGAAACAAGTAAAGATCTAGGCACCTTCACTAAGTTTGACAGCAACTTCATGCATGCACTTGCACAAGAAGTTGCCAAAATCAATCAAGGACAATCTCCAGCTAGTAAGACCTTTGCACAATTTGCTGGCAATGATCAATTTGCAGGTAATATCCTTCATAAGAATACTAAAGTTAAGGGAAAAGTAAGTCCCTGGGTCATAGACATTGGAGCCAGTGATCATATGACCTTTGATCTATCTATTTTACATAATGTTCAGACTTTGTCTAAACCAATTCGTGTCATCCTACCAGATGGCACTTTAAAATTAGTCTCTAAAGTTGGTGATATCAACTTAAGTAAAGAACTGAGATTAAAAAGAGTCATATTTGTTCCTGGATTTCAGTATAATCTTACATGCATTACGATTCTTGAAAGGGCAACAATTATCCTTGCATTTTTATTCTGACTATTGCTTCTTTCAGGATCTTTCAAGTAAGAAGATCATAGCTGAGGTCTTTTCTGATGATGGTCTATTCAAGATTGTGCCTGGCAAGCATATTCATCAAGTTGATCATACCTCTTCATCGAGCTTTTCTGGTATTTCTCACGCGATAAATCTTTGTTGCATACTTTACATAACAGGCTAGGTCATACTTCAATGTCTAAAATGATGCATATTCCTGATTGTAAGGACTTATCTAGTACAAACTTTTTTTTGTGAAACTTGTATTTTAGCTAAGGCACACAGGTTACCCTTTCAAAGAAACTCTATAAACACTAGTAGAATCTTTCAACTTGTGCATTTAGATCTTTGGGGTCCATACAAAATTCCAAATATAGATGGTTCCACTTACTGCTTGACTCTTGTGGATGATTATTCAAGAAATACTTGGACTCATCTACTATCTGATAAGTCCAAAGTCGTGACATCATTCAAAATTTTTTAATATGGTTAGAACTCGATTATAAGGTTGATATAGCCTTTGTTAGATCGACAATGGCCTTTGAATTCATCAACAATACCTGCCATCAATTTTTTTCTGACTTAGGTATAGTTCATCAAAAATCCATCCCTTATACCCCTCAACAAAATGGTATAGTTGAAAGGAAGCATAGGCACTTGCTTGACACTGCTCGAGCTTTAAGATTTCATGCTGCCCTTCCTAAAAGATTTTGGGGGGAATGTATTCTTGCATCTACTCACATAATTAATATGTTACCTATGGCCAAATTAAACTAGAAATGTCCATATGAAATACTTCATGGGGTTAAACCTGATCTTAAGACCTTAAGGACAATTGGATCCCTTTGTTTTTCTACTACCCTCAAAAGGCATGACAAGTTTGAACTTAGAGCTGTGAAATACATTCTACTAGGATATACCTTTGGTTACAAAGGGTACAAGCTTTATGATCTTCAAACCAGAAAAATCTTTCACTCTAGGGATGTTATCTTTCAAGAAAATTCCTTCCCTTTCAAACAGGATACTAACATTCCAAAACATGATTCTGAAATTTTTTCTAAACCTGACCATGTTGATTACATTGATCATCCTGTTGAAATTCATGATACTCATCTGTCTTTCCAAGAGCATGATGACATTGATATCACCCCTCTCAATACAGAACATCTTAACCAAATACATCCTGCTCCTATAGATTCTGAACAGGCATTGTCTGAGCCTGCCTCTACAGACCATGCTGAAGATGTTCCAGCACAAATTCCTCTCAGAAGGTCTTCAAGAGTGAGGAAAACCCCCTTCTGGCTTCAAGATTATACTAACCTAGATTCCTCTCAAAGTTTTCAAACTACAGTTGTTCATCCTCTTTTTTCTAAAACTGATTTTTCTCATTTTTCAAATGATTATGTTGAGTCTTTAGCAGCTGTTATGAACACTTTTGAGCCAAGTTCTTACAAACAGGCCATCAAATCCCCTGAGTGGGTAGCATCTATGAACAAAGAGCTGGAAGCTCTTGAAACAAATTGCACTTGGAGTTTAACTACATTACCACCTAATAAAAAGGCTCTAAGTTCCAAATGGGTCTACAAAATAAAATACAAACCTGATGGTACAGTTGAAAGATACAAGGCTAGGCTTGTTATCAGAGGTTTTCTTCAAATCAAAGATCAAGATTATAAGTACATCTTCTCTCCCGTGGCTAAACTTGGCACTGTCAGGATTTTTATTGCCTTGGCTACTATGAAAAACTGGGATTTACACCAACTTGACATCAACAATGCCTTTTTACATGGTTTTATTGAGGAAGATGTGTATATGTTGCCACCTCAGGGGTACACCAAAGCAACAGAAGGACAAGTCTGCAAACTTGTCAGATCATTATATGGTTTAAAACAGGCATCACGACAATGGAACTTGGAATTGACCAAGTTCTTATGTGATCAGGGTTTCTGTCAATCCAAGAATGACTACTCCTTATTTTCGAAACTTACTGCTGCAGGTTGTATATATGTTTTGGTATATATAGATGATTTGCTCATTACTGGAAGTGACAGCAGTGGCATCATCAGCTTGAAACAATCCCTCCACCAGGCTTTCACCATAAAAGATCTTGGATTAGCAAGATATTTTTTAGGCATTGAAATATCCAGATCAGACTCAGGCACTTTCCTCAATCAAAGGAAGTTTATTTCTGACATCCTTTCTGATGTTGGCTTAACAGCTTGTAAACCTACTAAATTTCCTATGCCTACTAATTTAAAATTATCTATTGACACAGGCACTCCCCTTGCTGATCCATCCTCATACAGAAGGATTATAGGAAGACTCCTATATTTATCCATTACGGGCGACATCGGCTATTCATAACATTTGTCCCAGTTTTTGCAACAACCTACAGACTTACACATGAATGCTGCCACGCATGTCCTCAAATATCTTAAGGGAAGTATCCATAAAGGGCTATTTTATCTCACTAACAGCTCATTTCAAGTTACTGCCTACACTGATGCTGATTGGGGCAGTTGCCAGTTCACTGCCCGATCCTTGACAGGTTATTATGTCTTCTTTGGATCCTCCCTTGTCTCATGGAAAACAAAGAAGCAGAAAACTGTCTCCAAATCAACAGGAGAAGCCGAGTATCGTGCTATGTCAGCAGCTACATCAGAACTTGAATGGATTGCTCAAATCCTTGCTGATTTTCATGTCTCTCTTTCCAAGCCTATCATAATGTATTGTGACAACAAAGCTGCTCAACATATAGCAGCAAACCCAGTGTTTCATGAGCGAACTAAACATATCCGCATTGATTGTCACTACATAAGAGACAAGATTCAAGAAGGGTTTCTTCAAACCTCCCATATCTCTAGCTCCAATCAAGTGGCTGATATATTAACTAAATCTCTTGGGGAAAGCCAACACAACATTCTCTGCTCAAGGTCAGGACTGCTCGAAACACCTCCCATTCCACCTTGAGGGGGGGGCTGTGAAGCTAAGTTGGATTTTGAGGTCTCATTGAGTCAAGATCCAAGAATCAAGATTCAGTTAGGATTTAGTTTTTCTATTTTAGGTTCTCTTTAGTCTTGTATAAATACTCGTGTATTGTCTCCTTTGTTAGCATTGTAATTTTCCCTCTGAATACAATTACAATCTCCTGCTGCTTATCTCTCTGATTCACAGAATTGTATAATTTAAAGGAGGATTTAACAACTGATAATCAAATCAGGAATGAACCCCTTATGAAATATCTTTCATGTATCTTGTAAGAGGCCCTGCTAACAGTATTGAGAATTTGAGGCATGTGTGTTTCATATGATATAGGTACCACTATCAAGGTATGTTATTGTTTTCAAGTCATTGTCTTCCCCATTGCCAATTTGCAGAGTCCGGTTACTAACTTAGTATGACGGGGAAAATATAAAAATTGCATTTAACATACTCACTTCAATATCAAACTAGTCTTTGTACCCGTACGATGCACGAGTAATTTTGTCTTATTTATCATTTATTTAAGGGAAATTTCATATGGTAGGCATGGACCTTTGTCTTTTCCATCTTGTCTACCACTTTCTAAAGTATTCCATATGTTAGGCTTATTTTTTTAAAACTTTCCAAGTTGTAGACTCGCTGGTACTGCTCCCGTTAGATGTTAATTGTGGGTTTCGCTGATATCGCTCCTCTTCATGTCATATCTCTCTCCTCCCAGTGATTGTTCACCGTACCCAATCTTCTCCTATTATAATTCTCACTCAAAATTTCATCACCATTGCCAGATAATCTAATGAGCATATGGTAAAGGAATCACAAAACTTTGTATTCGGTCTTCATGGTGGGAGTGGTGATCCTTGCGAACCCAGAAAAACATTGAGTTAGTTAAAAATCAAAAACTCAAACTAAAGAATTGAAGAAAAACAAATCCAAGAAATCAAACCAAACCAACTCAAAGGCCAAAAATCGAGCCCAGATATGCAGTGGTGAAGCCAGGATTATAAGTAAGGGGTGTCATGAGATTAACACATTGACTTTTTTTTTTATGGTTCATAATAAACATTGACATGCACATATAAATAATGCATGCTCCAAAAAGTATCATGTTATATACATGTTAAATTAAAAGCAATTTGTGAATTATCTTTACAAATTTAAATTTTCACTTAATCATATTCATATCAGACTATTTAATATTTGAATTTTAATTTAATTTAGTTTTTAGAACCATTTTACATAGCTTAACTCAAAAGTCCTAATTCCTTAATTCGAATATGAGAAGTAATCACAAGGTTTTTTTTAGTAAAAGTTTAACCGATCGATACATTGAACCTGATAATAACTTAAGAAAATAATTATAAAATGAAATTAGGAATTGCCTTAAGTATAAGCTAGATGGGAACAATTCAAAATAAAACTTGAATAATTGCTAAGAGTTCTAATTGAAAATTAAAAAAGCAACATACTTAATTGAAAATTAAAACAAAGCAAACCATGAACCCTTATTTTTCAATTCATGAACTATGGAAAATGAGAGTTCATCGCCTACAAAATCTTAGCAAACACCTAATTAATCTCTTGTTGAGTAAGGATAATTCATGAATAGAAAATTTCAATTGAAAATTAAAATTAACAGTATACTTAAGTTATAAATAACTATTAGCAATAACTAATTTCAAGAGAAGAATACATACAATTTTGAAAAAAAAAAGAATGCAGAATGCCTTGTGTTGGCATCAAACACATGACATCTATGCTGTGGTAAGGGGTGTTAAGAGTGCCGTGCCACTCAATCAAATTAACTATCCTATGATTTTTTTCCACTTCAGAATATATTTCATTTTTTCAAGGGGTGTCAAGTGACCCCCCCTTGACACAAGCTAGCCTCGCCACTGCAGATATGAGCTAGACTCGACAATTTTAACAGTCATCGACTCGGAATTTCAAGAAAGAATTGTAGATTGAAGAACAAAGCCCAGAACATTGAATTAAGTAGAACTTGAAATTAATTAAACAGACTAAGTAAATTTGAACTTGAAAACAATAACATATCTACCTCAAATTGTTTTTCAACTAGACGATGATGATGAAGATGACGGGGAAAATATATACACAATGCATAAAATTAAAATGATAATTTGACTTAAATTCATTTAACAATGATTAGCCCAGATATCAACGAAGTAAATTTGTCTAGTTGCCTTGATCATCATCATCATCATCGTCTTTTTTCTTGACAAGTTCCTTATTATATTGTTGTTTCTAGTGGGGTTGGGGGTAGAGTTTGTAGAAAAGGGAAATCAAATCCATTATGAGTAGTCCTTAATTCAAATCATGGGACCAATTGGGTGGAAAAAATTTAAGGAATCTTTATCTTGGGTTAAGGAGAGAGTTAAAATTAGAGACCAACCAAATTGATGCATGAACCAGTAATGGAGTCTTTTTGGAGAAGACAAAGGAGAGTTCCCAAGTGGGTATGGTAATAGATGATAGAAAACTTTTCAAGCTAGAAAGTGGTAGTGTGAAGATAATGAGTATGGTGATGAAATTTTGAGTGACAATTGTGATGGCCGATGGGTGAGGATTGATTGAGCTGTTGCAAGGATAGAGATAGATATCAATAAAGACCCAAAATCAAAACCCTAACGGCATTAGTGACAACAAGTTTACGGTTTGATATTTTTTAAAAAAATAAACCTACCAAATGAAATATTTTACAGAGGGGTAGACCAAGTGGAAAAGACAATAGTTCATGATTACTTTTTGGAATTTTCTTTTTTTTTTTAAATTTTTTGTCCCCAAGTTTTTCTTTTCTTTCTTTAGTATGCAGTTCAAGGAGCAAAATAAATTTTGCAAGGAATAATAAAGTCTTATGAATTCCAATGCCAAGTCTGGAAATTTCATCAACAAAAATAATTTGATATGATTTTTTATATGAAAAATAACGAATATTGCAAAACAGATGGAGTATGTTATGACTGTAGACTCTAGCTTGGTGCCCATGGGAAAATTATTACATAGTTCCTTACAATCTTAGTAGAATGTTGGGTTCATTATTAGATAGTACTTAGAAAAATAACAAATATTGTAAAATTTTAAAAACACATCGAATATTATTGAACTTAGACTAATTTTTATTTCTCAATATAAAAAAAATTTCACAGGATGGCTACATGAGCAAACCTTCCAACTCTTTAGGCCCTATAGATTTTTTGTGTGGTTGGTAAGATGCAAAAATGGTGCAGTGTGGTGAAATTGTGGAAAGTGCAGTAATGTGTAGAATAGTATAGTAAAATTTGTTGAAAATATTGTTGATGTGGTAGGTGAGGAGAGAGAATATGAGAAAAGTGAGGAGAGAAAAAAGTGAGGAGATATACTGGTAATGATTGTGGTAAAGTGTTGTGAAACGTGGAAGAATATTGAGTAGTATAGTGACTTGTGATAGCGCACCGCACCGTATAAAAAACAGAGCCTCAATAATGGAATTCATGATAACACATATACATGCTATAATAATTTAGCATTGGACTTAACATTTTTTTATGAAAGCTATAAAAGCAGAGTGTGAATACATAATTATGTGTCAAATAGGACTGTTCCATATGGTTAAATAATTAATTGGCTCAAAAATTAACTTTACATTGAGAATGTATTTAAGAAACTTTTAAATGGATAGTTCATCTATTGTAGTTACTATTGTTATTAGAATTATCTCGTTTCTAAATTACTAACATATTTCAAATATGTATTTTTTTTTAATTATTCATGGGGTTTAAAAATGAAATACTTGGTTACTCACATCGTAACATTATTTAATCATAAAATGATGAACTTCAAAAGCAAGATACTTAATTAATCAATTAATTGTAACAGTATTTAATCATAAGAACTTGTGTTGAGGACTTTAATACTAATTTAAGTTAATGTCAATGATTTAAATATGTCATAAGGATCACTTTTCAAAATCTCACAGTAGGAAAAATAAAATAAAAAAAAACTTAAACCTTGTCAACTTCATTGGTAAATTATTGATAAGTAATAGTTATCCAAAACTTTCAAAATTTACCCAAACTTACAATCATAGCATTTTACTAATTTAAGTTTACCTAGACTTATTCAAGACTACCATGTTCTTTTGGGTGGTAAACTTAAATTTTACCTATTTTTATTTTACCTTACCTTATCATAATATACCTTTACATAATTTATATATTTTTTCGATAGTTTGGGCTCTAGCCCATAGTTATCCGAAAGGAAAACAAAGTGCCAAGGTACAATGATACCCACATGTAGGTTTGTGGAGTACAGTCTGGAGCCCACCCAAGAAACAAAAATATGCCCCAACCCCACATCTGCACCTCACCTTTTGAGAATGACAAGCAAACTACAACTTAAGAAACGATTGAAAACACAGAGGGCTTTAGGGTTCATCCCCTTCCTTTCTCCTTTCTCCTTTCTCCTTTCTCGCATAATTGAGCACTTTCCAATTTGTTGCTTGATTGCCTTCTTATCTGAAGATATTTGGGATTTCACAAAAATTCCTTGCTAGAGTCTCCATAGAACACGGGATTCCACCTTTCCACAGTGACGCCCACAGTGCTACTCTTCGTCGGATGAGTTGTTTCACCTCTTCCTTGTCAGGCTATTTTCTATCAAAAGCCACCATGTTTTTGTGTTTCCAAATGTCCATAGAGTTGCAAAGCATGTGGCAATCCATATCCTTTTTCTCATCTTACTTTTTAATCTGGCATCCATCCATTCTTTGAACCATGTTTTGAGAATTGTCATCTGGGGTGCCTTTCCCCTAGCGCCTGGGCTACCCACATCCAAACTTGACTTGCAAACTCACATTGAAAGATTACATGGTTTACTTCCTCCCCTCTTCCGTTGCATAATGGGCATATGTGAAGTTCTTAGGGTAAACTTCCTTTTCTTCTAGCTATGCTCGAGTATTCATCTTTCCTAAAAGCGCCATTCATACCATTACCTCCACACTTGGGGGAGCCAACTTCTTCCATGCCTTGGACACGATTGAATCAACTTGCATATTGCCTCTTGCAATCTCTTCAGCTTTGCTTATTGCTGCTTTGATGGTGTACTCCTCCCCCTCCATCCACTCCACTTTATCTTCCTCATTCATTGTAGGGTACTTCTCTTGTAACATCACCTTTAATGCTTGCTCCCTTTCTAATTCATGTAAACTTAATTCTCTCCTCCAAGTCAAGCACCACCTCCAACATCTTCCCTCCATCCACCCCATATCCTTCACCATTCTTCCTTTTTGGGTTGAAAGTGTACGTAACTCCGGAAATAGTTCCCGGATTGGCCGTTGATTCACCCATGGGTCCTCCCAAAATCTGGACTTACCACCATCTCCTAATCTAATGCCCAAATTTTGCTTGATGCTTTGTTGTACTAGTCCTTGTTCTCTTCCAAGTTTTTTAATTGCTCTCCATACGCTTGACTCATTCATCCTAGAAGGGTTTGATAGCTTTCCTTCGTCTTTCTCATGTATAGACCTGGCCGCCCTTCGCCAAAAAACTCCTTTTGACCCATACCGCCACCACCATTTGAAAAATAGAGCTGCATTTCTCATCATTATGTCACCTACCCCTAAACCTCCTCTTGTTTTTGGTAGTTGAATAATTTCCCACCTTACTGTTGCAGCATACCAATCACCTTCCTTCCCACCCCAGAAAACCCATCTCTGAATGTTGATTAACTCCTTGGCGACTAAGTTCGGCATCTTGAAAATCGACAAATAATAATTCGGAAGATTGCTCAACATTACTTTAATCATAACCAAGCTGCCGGCTTTTGATAGGCAACTCACTTTCCAGCTTTTTCGATTCATCTGTACCCTTTGGATCACCGACTTCCATGCCTGCTTTCTTCTCATATTCGCTCCTAGAGGGAGTAACATGTAGATTATGGATAGCTCGACAATGTTGCAGTTTAGCATCTTGACCATCAGTTCTGTCCATTCAACATCTTTGCCAAACACAACCAAATTTGACCTGGCATAGTTGTTCGATCTCGTTCCGAGCCGAATTCTTCTCTTTAATAGGGTATTTTTGCTTGTTCTAACCCTGTATTTATATAATAGATATGACGATTTGGTGTTTTGTAGGAAAATAAAGAGTTAGAAGGAATTTGGGCTTAATTGAGGTTTTTTATGGAATCCCGAGTGATTTCCGTAGCCAACCCGAGTTAACCCGAGCTGAGACCCAAGGCGAGACCAAACTGGGAACCTCTTGTCAAGTTTGGTGCAAAACAGGGGAAAGAGCCAGAATGGAGTCGCACCCGAGTCAGTAAGCATCGCACCCGTGACCCCGTTTTGCCGCGCCAGCACAACCGATCATAAGCCGTCGCGCCTGTTACCCAACCGGTTGCGCCCGCGACCTGGTGCTGAAAGAAGGAGAGGCGTGCGGACAGACTTAGGTCGCGCTCGTGACACATTGCATTCGCGCCCGTGACAGACCCATGACACGCCTGCGACAGGCCAAGTAACGCCCGCGACGCATGCTGAACGAGCGACAGATGACGATGGCCAGAAAAGAGTCACGCCCGTGATGCTGGGGGTCATGCCCGCGACCTGCCATTTCTGCGGAACCTCTGCGCGCGTCTGCTGTGTTATTTCTAGGGTTTGGGTTGTATTTTTCCTTCTTCTATTAATACCCCAATATAATTCAGAACTAGGAGCTTAGCTTTTATTTAGTTTTAGCTGAGAATTAGGTTAGATTAGGTTTATTGCATTCTCTAAGTTTTCATTAACAATTTTCTTGTTCTTCAAGCTTCCTTTGATTTCTTGCATTGTATTCAAACTTTCTTCAAGCTTTCTTAATTCAAGCAATTCTTCATTGAAGTATTTTACAAGTTTTCTCTCCTTCTATGTTTCTTTCTCTCTCTTTGGTTGCCATTAATGTTTGATTTCAAAGCTTTCTAGTGATATTCACAACCAATCCACTTTTAGTGAGGAGGAGGGTCAAGGGTTACCAATTCTACTTTCTAGTGAGAATTTGGGGATCCTTGGTAATCCAATCTATAATTTCTTGTTTGTTCAGGGGAAATCCAAGTGTAGATTGAAGAATTAGTGAAGATTTGTTCATCAAAGGTATAATTTCTTGTCCTAATTTCATTGTTCATTTTAGTTTTTCATTAATTGCTCTCAATTGCTTTCTTGATTTCAGGCCTTATTTCATGCTTTATTTGCTTTCTTGAATCCATGTCTAGGTTAGTTTATTGCTTTATTTACATAATCTACCACTTTCCGCACTGAGAAAACCCCAACGCAAACCAATTTTCTTGTCAAGCCTAACAACTCATCCTCGTGATTCAACATCCCTACTAAAACCACAAAAACTACAACCGAACAATGGCGCCGTTGCCGGGGATGGCGTTATTTGGTAGATTAGGCTATTGGTTTGTGTGTATATAGTTTATTGCTTTCTTGATTATGCTAGAAAAATGTAGCACAAAAATTTGAATATCGAAAAAAAAGAAAAAAAAAGAAAAGTTAAAAAAAAAAGAGAGAAAGAGAGTTATGGCTAGTCCCCAATTTCCCCAATGTGAACATGAAATTTTTTGGAGGTATTTTGCTAGATTGCTTGACTATCGTGCTCAATGTGAAATGTTTGGTATCTTTTATGGTACATTTGATCTTGTGGGAATTGTGAATGAGGGTGTGAACTATGAGACCCGAAACCTCTTAGAGTATTACGGGTTTTCCTCTTTAGGAGAAGAAAAAGCAAGGGAATTACTTGAATGGTTTTCTAGGAATTCTTATGAGTTTGAGCAACAAAGTGTCAGTCCTAGCTTCCAATCTCCTTATGCATCACCCTCCGGGACCGAAACTGAACAATCATGTGATTACCCCATGTATTTTGATGATCAATCTTATGGTGGGGGTTATGTGGAAAATTCTTATGATCTTCCCCCGTGTGATGTTGTTGAGTCTCATCCTTTTTGTGTGCATTGTGAATCTCTAAATCATGCTTCCGAATCTTGTGTACAAGTTGAATTAGATAATATTCGAGCTGAACTGGAAGTTGAAATACATGTGAAATTGAATGAGTGCTCGGATAAATTTGAACACATGCTTAAAACTTGGGTAGAAGCATTTTCTTCATAAATGGTTGATTCGAATGTTGAAGTAGATCATTCGTCATTGAGTCCTGAAATGCGTGTTGATTCTTCTGTGTATGATTATGATGAGGATGATGACTACTATAACAGACCTAGTTTTGCATGGAGGCTTAGCGATTCCTTAGCTCTAGTTGCTCCTAGTGAGCATGAGGAACATGATGATCTTGTGTGTGATGATGTAGAGCTTGATGACAACATGCTTGATGACGAACCTTTATCCACACCGTTATCCATGCCTTTATGTGAAGAAAAAGTTGAGTTTATTGAATGCCATGATGCTTGTGATGTAATTGAACATGATCTTGTTGAGAGTGAAATTGAATCTTTTATGATTAAAAGTATGCTTGATAATGAATTGTTCACTTTTATTGAGGATTATTGCATTAGTGAGGCATTAGCCACCCTTTCTTGTGAATCCATTGATGTGAGATCTTGTGATGATGAGCATAATTCTTTGGGGATTGATCATAATTGTTTGAACTTGGTTTGTGACAATGATGCTTCTGATGATGATATGCTTTATGAGTCATTCACGATGAGTTATGACCCTGAGCCTTCCATTTTCACTTTAGATATTGTTTTGAATGATGCACCTTTGTCTTTTGATACTGATAGTTCTTTTGATGAGTCTGATATTGATGAAGATGAAAAATGTGCCTGTTTATGATGTTGGGAGTGTTATGATATGGTCTAACCCTATGTTTTCCTTATCCCCCATTGATAATTATGATGATTATTTGGATGAAAGTTGTGATTTGGAATCGGTGTTTGAAGAAAATTGCATGGATATTGAGTTTGAATCATTGTCTGCATCGAAGTCTATGCATGAACATGTTCAGGAATGTGTTGTATTGCCCCCTTCGGTTGATTTGCATATTCAATTTCCATTTACAAGTCAATGGGAGGAATCATTTTTCATGTCTCCTTTTAAGGTGCCTAGGAAAGTTGTGTACATTCCTACATTCCATCATTTCTATGACTTTTCTATGGCATTCGATAAACTATTGTGAGCACTAATGTTTGTTGATGCAATTTTGAAATTGTGCTACCCTTTCATTGAGGATCATTGCATTAGTGAGGCATTAGCTACCCTTTCTTGTGAGTCCATTGATGTGAGATCTTGTGATGATGAGCATAATTCTTTGGGGATTGATTATAATTGTTTGAACTTGGTTTGTGACAATGATGCTTCTGATGATGATATGCTTTATGAGTCATTCACGATGAGTTATGACCCTGAGCCTTCCATTTTCACTTTTGATGTTGTTTTGAATGATGCACCTTTATCTTTTGATACTGATAGTTCTTTTGATGAGTCTGATATTGATGAAGTTGAAAAATGTGCCTGTTTATGATGTTGGGAGTGTTATGATGTGGTCTAACCCTATGTTTTCCTTATCCCCCATTGATGATTATGATGATTATTTGGATGAAAGTTGTGATTTGGAATCAGTGTTTGATGAAAATTGCATGGATATTGAGTTTGAATCATTGTCTGCATCCAAGTCTGTGCATGAGCATGTTCAGGAATGTGTTATATTGCCCCCTTCCATTGATTTGCATATTCAATTTCCATTTACAAGTCAATGGGAGGAATCATTTTTCATGTCTCCTTTTAAGGTGCCTAGGACAGTTGTGTACATTCCTGCATTCCATCATTTCTATGACTTTTCTATGGCATTCGATAAACTATTGAGAGCACTAATGTGTGTTGATGCAATTTTGAAATTGTGCTCTTATCTACACCGTTCTGAGATGCATTCATGGATGCATGATTTGTTATTCCGGGCGTTGAATGGTTCTGACTTGGTGCCCGATGTCTTGAGGTGAGATGGAGTGGCTGAGGCTCCATGGATAGTTTGATTATTCTGAGATTTCATTGTTTGGGTATGCTCAGTACCCAACCAGGTAATATCGTTCCCTTCTCTTGTAAATAAAGTTAGTAAGTTAGTTTTCTTTTCTTCTTTTGTTTTCTTTTTCTGTGTTTCTTTTTCTTTCCTTTTGGAGTGCTTGCGTACCTTACTTCTGTTTCCATTGAGGACATATAACCTCTTTGTGTGGGAGTGGGAGGGTAGTTTGCATTCCGGCTTTTGAGTCTAAGAAAAAGAAAAAAAAGAGAGTTTCATTTTCTTTAGTTCTTTAGTCCCTAGTGTCTTGTATAGTTGTTTTTCCTTTTCATCTTGCATGTGAACCATCACACATAGTATGATTTTCTTGTCTATATCCTAACCTTATGCTTGGTGCTTTTGGATCGCAGATCGAGTTGTATTTAGTTGAAGATCTTGAGGTAACCTCCTCCCACCCTCTCTTTGAATGTATATATTCTTGATCCATGATGCATGCTTGATTTTCCTTTTAGGTGGCGAACCCCTTGAGTGTGAATGTTGGGAATATCTTGTTGTTGGAGCTGTGTGGGCTCGGGTCGCCACCACTTTTACTTGATTAGTTGTTTGTTTGTGTGTCTTTTGTAGGTTTTCTACCTTATCTGTGACACCCTTCTTCTCACAATGGGGACATTGTGAAGTTTTGTGTGGGAGTGGGGGGTGATACTTCCATTTGTCATGGGTAGGTCACCTAGTTTTGAGTCGTTAATTTTGTTTTTCATAGTTTGTGTCTAAAATCTGAAAACTTTTGTGTGAAAAAGGAGAAAGAAGGGAGTGAAAAACCTCCAAAGTTTTTTGTTTTACTTTTGTTTTTGCTTGGTTTTTAGGAAAAGTGTAGTCAATGCTTCGAAAACTTTCTTAATCTCCTTGAAAGCAATCTGTACGAGCATTATCAAGCCTTAGTGCAAGTATTGTCATGACTCATTTGTATAGATTCCCTTCGTTAAATGCGTAATAAGATCCTTGATTCTTTCACGTTCTTCTTGAAACTGTGAGACTTAGTGGATCTTTTCCGGGCTTGTTGAAAAAGTGAAAGCTAATCAAATTAATTAAATCGGAAACTGTAGTTTTAAGTTAGTCTACCTACATGGGTTGGTATTAGCAGTGCGACACTATTACCCCTTAAGCACTTCATTTTCATAATGATGAGGCGTATGGAGAAGCCTATGTTGGGAGGGTAAACCCCGTTATGGGCCATTCAACTCCCGAAAAAACTAACACTAATCTCGTTGAGCTTTCTCAAGCCAACGCTAATTAATGAATCGCAATAATTGTGGAGTCTTTCTTTGCGTTTCCTGCGGCCCTCAACAAGCCAAGGGCGACACAAGTGAGGGAGGACGACGCTTAAATAATCTTTGCTTTGACATGAGCTTGGAATGTGGTTTGCTCTATATCAATCATAATCGAGTAGAATAACACTTGCACTTGAGCACATAGGATTTTGTTTCGTAGGAGATGTTCGGAATCGAATACCTTAAAGATTGGCAATATCTTGAATTAGGCGACTTGGTATGCTCATAATGGTTCCTTTTGTTTGATTAGTATCGTTTTCTTTGCAGCGGTTGCATGATTCTTGAAGCAAGCAACTTTTCTTTTCTTTCTTTCAATCTTGTTTTGTTTTTCACTTTCCCTCTCTCCTTTTCTGTGGCTTTTGTGGGTATAGCTTCTAGAAATCCTCACGAGACCTTCCTCGTCCACTTGGGCTGCCAAGGGGTTTAAAGGGCTTGATGCATGTGCTAAATGCATCCGCGATTCCTGCGAAAGTGAGTTAGGGTTTTTAGTTTCTTTTTCTCTGTTTTTATCTTTGTTTTTAGTTTGCTCGGGGCAAGCAAACCCTTGTGTGGGAGTGTTGTTCGGTCTCATTCCGAGCCCAATTCTTCTCTTTTATAGGGTATTTTTGCTTGTTGAAACCCCGGATTTATATATTAGATATGACTATTTGGTGTTTTGTAGGAAAATAAAGAGTTAGAAGGAATTTGGGCTTAACTGAGGTTTTTTAGGGAATCCCGAGTGATTTCCCAAGCCAACCCGAGCCGAGACCCAAGGCGAGTCCAAACCGGGAACCCCTTGTCAAGTTTGGTGCAAAACAAGGGAAAGAGCCAAAACGGAGTCGCACCCAAGTCAGTAAGCATCGCACCCGTGACCCCGTTCTGCCGCGCCAGCACAACCGAGCATAAGCCGTCATGCTTGTTACCCAACCGGTCGCACCCGTGACCTGGTGCTAAAAGAAGGAGAAGTGCGCGGACAGACTTAGGACCCGCTGGTGACACATTGTATTCACCCCCGTGACAGACCCATGACGCGCCCACGACAGGCCAAGTAACACCCGCGACGCATGCTGAACGAGCGGCGGATGACGATGGCCAGAAAGGAGTCACGCCTGTGACGCTGGTGGTCGTGCCCGCGACCTGCCATTTCTGCGGAAGCTCTGCGCGCGTCTGCTGTGTTATTTCTAGGGTTTGGGTTGTATTTTTCCTTCTTCTATAAATACCCCAATGTAATTCAAACCTAGGAGCTTAGCTTTTATTTAGCTTTAGCTGAGAATTAGGTTAGATTAGGTTTATTGATTTCTCTAAGTTTTCATTAAGCATTTTTCTTGTTCTTCAAGCTTTGTTTGATCGCTTGCATTGTATTCAAACTTTCTTCAAGCTTTCTTAATTCAAGCAATTCTCCATTGAAGCATTTTACAAGTTTTCTCTCCTTCTCTCTTTCTTTCTCTATCTTTGGTTGCCATTGATGTTTGATTTCAAAGCTTTCTAGTGACATTCACAACCAATCCACTTTTAGTGAGGAGGAGGGTCAAGGGTTACCAATTCTACTTTCTAGTGAGAATTTGGGGATCCTTGGTAATCCAATCCATAATTTCTTGTTTGTTTGTTCATCAAAGGTATAATTTCTTGTCCCAATTTCATTGTTCATTCTCGTTTTTCATTAATTGCTCTTAATTGATTTCTTGATTTCATGCCTTATTTCATGCTTTATTTGCTTTCATGAATCCATGTCTAGGTTAGTTTATTGCTTTATTTACATAATCTACCGTTTTTTCACACTGAGAAAACCCCAACGCAAACCGATTTCCTTGTCAAGCCTAACAACCCATCCTCGTGACTCTACATCCCTGCTAAATCCACAAAAACTACAACTGAACAATAGTTGATCATGAGGCCTAAAATTTTCTCAATCTGTTTCAATATCGCCTTCATTCTGATTAGCTGTTCCTCGGTTGCTTGTGCAAAGATTAGGGTGTCATTCGGCGAATTGCAGATGTGACACTCTGACTTTCTGTCTTCCCACTACAATCCCTTCTATATATTGTTTCTCAATTGCTCTCTATGCCATCATGTTGAGGACTTCACCCACTAGAACAAAAAGGAAGGGGGAAAATGGATCCCATTAGCACAAACCTGTCTTCATCTTAAAAGGCTTTATGGGCGCTCCATTGACTATCACCGATATGGTTGCTATCCTAACACAACTGCTCAACCACCTCATCCATTTACTACCAAAGCTCATCTGTCCAATAATATTTTCTAACGCCTCCCACTCAATTGAGTCATACGCCTTCTGGAAGTCCAACTTCAAGAGGACGCCCTCCTTCTTTTTTCTTTGTAGCCAACTAACAATCTCTGTAGCAATAAGGGCTCCATCCAGGATCTGCGTTCCGGACATAAACGTTGTTTGTGTCTCCCCCACAAGGCTTGGTAATACTCGCCTTAGTTTGTTACTCATGATTTTCGAGATAATTTTGTACAAACTTCCTACCATACTTATTGGCCTGTAATCTCCAATTTCTTCTGCATCCTTTTTCTTGGGTATGAGTATGACCAAGGTAGTGTTTATAACTCACTAAACTTGTCTCCGATGATTGGTCATAATTTCTGGATAAAATTCATACTAAACCCATCATAGCCTAGCGCTTTATTGGGATCACATTGCTTCACTGCTGCGAAGATTTCATCTCTGGTTACCCTTTCTTCTAGTTGATCTCTTTCCGCTTCAAACAATTTTCATAGGCCCAACGTTGAGATATTAATCTTTCATGGCCTCTTTCTCCTTTGGTAATGTTCTATGAATGCTTCCCTGACCTCTCTTATAATATCATAAGGGTTAGTATATGTCACTCCATCTATACGCACCTTCTCTATTATTTTCTTCTTCCTCTTCATTGTTGTTACCATATGAAATAACCTCGTGTTCTTGTCACTTTCCTGTATCATTTGACATCTTGATAGTTGTTTCCACAACGTCTCCTTTCTATTCAACCATAACACTAGTTGAGCCCTGATAGCTTCTCTCCTTGCCTCTTCACATTAGTCCAACCTACTCCTCATCTCCTGTTGGTCAAGCTTTTGTAGTTCCTCCTCTAGGGATACAATCTTCATGTCTATATTTCCATAGACTTCTCTGTTCCATCTTTTTAGTGGTTCTTTTATAGCCTTTAAGCGCTTGTGTACATGCAAGTTTGTAAGCAGCAACCATTCCTTTATAAAAGTTTCAACGAAGGCTGGCATATCCCACCACACATTTAGGGCCTGAAATGGGGAGACCCCAGTGAACATCTGCTGATTTTATAATTATCGGGAAGTGGTCTGACAGGCGCCTCTCCTTGCAATAAGCCTTCTGTAGACACCGGGATTCGCACCGACGTAATCCTGACTCATCAAGATCAGCAAGTCATTTGGGCCAAACACCAAGTGGGTCATTAGGTCCATAGGGTCAACAGCGTGGGCCCAAGAAAGTGAAGCAGTCCACCTACGCCAAATAAAACCCGCCTGGGTTTTATATTTTGGAAGCAACCCACAAAGAGAAGCAGGCCCAAGGCACGCTTCGGCCCAGAAACAACAAAACCCACCTGGGTTTTATGCTATGCAGGACGCGTCGTTTTGAAGCAGCCACGTCAGCAATTCGTGTGATGGGATTTAAAACCCGGGCGGGTTTTATTTCTCAGAGCTGGCGCCAACATTCTCATGCAATCCCTTGATCATAGCCCACGTGCATTGACCTTGCCTTGACCCCCTAAAACCTGTCTGGTTTATAATTCTGCATGGATGGGAAGGGCATAATCCTAGGGACATGCTCCCTCCATTTTCCCTCCTAAACACTCACCCCCTCACCTATAAATACCCCCTCCATTTCACTCTCATTTCCTCAACTACCACCATTATTATCATCTAAATTATCTCAAAATTCCATCCACTATTCTCACCCAATATACTCCAACTCTCTCAAAGTCCTATCATACATATTTCTTCCCTAATCCCCTCATAATCATCTTTATCATATCCATATCGATACTCTTATACTATCCTTATAAACCACTTACATCCTTCCATTCAAGCTATTGATCAAGGTCAAGTTAAGGGATCAAATCCATCACATCTACCACCTTTAAGCAAGGTTTGATTTCATTATTCATATTGTTATATTTTATCATGTAATTCATACTTTAATTCCTTTACTTGTACATATTTTGTAAAGTAAAACTGCATTTTATATTGCATGTTGGGAATAAAATATCGCGAAATTAATTAAACTTCTCCCCGCTCTTTTTCATTTCAAGTTTCGATTTTAGTAGAGTCTGTTTTTCAAACAAGCGGATTCGAGAGTTCTTATAATTCTCGAATCCGTAGCCTTACTTCCGAATCTAGAAATCGGGTTCATAGACTGGAATCACTTATTATTTTTTTTAGGGTTTGTCGATTTCCTTAAATCGGCTGGCGACTCTTTACCATTTTATAAACCCGTTTAATTGTTTAAAATGTTCGTTTTTGCATAAAAATAATTTTAAAAAATGATTTAATTCATATCCTTCACTAATTCAAGGCTAGGCCCGAGAGAAATGGACTAGAAATTGGTAAAACCTCGACGGGTTTTATCAACTTCAACCCATATCTCTCTGGGACGGGGAGGAAAAAGACCCAACCCAGAATTCATCAAAACCCAGGGGGGTTTTAATGGGTTATGGCGGCCCGCTTGTTCCTTCTTTGGCCTGAATTTGGTGCTTGGGCCGGGATTAAATCATTGTTAAAGTATTTTTGTGCGATTCCAGATAATTTAAATAATAAAAAACAGGTTTGTAAATAAATAAAGTAACATCACCCCGAAAACGAATTTCGAAAATAAAAATATCCTTATTTAAGGATTAAGCAACCTTAGTCGGCTTCCGATCAATTAAGTAGGGCATCACGACAAAAGTGGTCACTTTTTCCTGGTACCTACAGATTGGCGACTCCACTATGGACTTAAACTTAAAAAGAGGGTAAACCTTGAAAAATTCGATTTGATTTAAAATTGTGAAAGGGAGAAGTTGATTTATTTCGTGATTTTATTATTCTTTTATTTAGGCATCCTTTGCATATCGGGCCACTAATTGGGTCTTTTGAAATGTTAGCACAAAGGCGACAGTTTAGGTAATAACTAGGATTCTCCCTCGAGAGCGGGCGGCCACTACTTGTGTGATGCACCCTACATCGCCAAGAATTTGGTCTCTCCTCTCCCCATGTTATTCTCAAAGGGCTTCCTTGAAGTCCGATGAGCAACACCTCACACTCCTTACCAACAATTTTAAGGGTAAGGTGAACCGAGGCGAGAACATGCGGTAGGCCATGTTAGCCCAACCATAGTAATCCATTGAATATAGAATTAACCTTGGTTTAGGGAGTTCCTTCACGTTGTATGCTATGTGCTATGTGCTTCCCTTCCCCTTTTCCTTTTTGTAAAGAGTCAACCTTAGTTTAGAGACTTCGTTCTAGCCCATATAAAATTCATTCAGTTGAGAAAAGGATTATCTATTAATTAATATAATTAACTCAAAGGCATTATGGTTAGCCCAAGTGGAAGGGCCCATTTATGTTTGAAAGTTGATTATTTTAATTAATAAATAAAAATGGACTCACCTTTGATGATATTATATGGCCCTTTACGATGTTCTCTTAACAAAGGTCCCCAAAATTAATTAAAAGTCCAACAAATCTAATGGATTACGTTTTAGACTGCATAATAGTCACTAGGCTTGAGCAAAATAATTTATCGATTTAATTAATAAATCCGTCATATCTATGGCCGGCCCGTTGTTAGGCCCAACCATATTGGATTTTTCAATTAATCCCATAAATTAATTATAACTCGATGATGGAGGTTCTCCATCTGAAGATCAGAGTCCAGGATCAACAGCAGCAACGACCTCACCAACACCAACTCCGAGGCCATCACCAACAACATCAAACACTGACATCCAGGAGTGTTTCATGATGGTCCAGCGGGTCATGAGGTCATCCAGCAACAACAACATTAGCATCAACAGCAGCAGCCAGCTAGTGAGGTTATTTCTCAATTCCATATCTTTGGATAGAGGTCCTCACCCATGTTTGAAGACTTCACTTTAGAGCTGTTGAGGACATTCCAGCTCAGTGGAGATATTTTTCCAGTTTTGAGGTCCTCTTTGAAGACATTACTTCTGGACTGTTGAGGATATTCTAGTTCTATGAGGTGATCCTGCATTGAGGTCCTCCATGAAGACTCACTTCCAAGCTGTTGAGGCCATTTCCAACTTGTGAGGTGATATAACCGTTTGTAATAAAGAAAACGCGTTTGTTAGATTTTATTTCATTTTATTTTGATATTATCCAGTTTGTAATGAGCCTTAATTAGCTTACTAAGTTAGTTAAGTAGCCTAATGCCGGATTAGGAAAGTTTCTTGAGCAAGGGGAAACCCTTAATCCTCTAGCTCAACCCTAGGTTTATATAGCTTGTAATCGGCAGCTTGTGAGGATCATCTATCAGTGAAATTAATAGCATTTTGAGTGCCTTGATTGAGCCTCTTGTTTGTGAGTGATGTTAAACTCTCATTCTTGGTTAATTCTACTACAGTAGCAAGGATTTGGCAATCCTTGTGGTGGGTGTAGAGCTTGATAATCTCGATGGTGGTGTGCCTGTATCCATTGAGGTCATCCAGTCCATTGCCCTTGAAGTTCTAGCTGTGGTGGGTCTGTATCAGCTCGAGCTTCAAGACTATCTTCGGTTACTCTTTGATTGTAAGTTTGTTCATCCGATCATCATTTAATCATCATCCATTTCATCCAATCGTTCATGGTGTTTGTGCTCTGTTTTGAGGAGGTTGTAGTTGATTTTCTGTGTGAGGTCTGTTTTGGTGTGTTTGTGTTTGAATCTCTGCTGTGAGGCCAGAATTGTGTGTTTGTGTGTTAATGTGGTGTACTGTGAGGTCAATACTCTGATCTTAGCAACCTTACATACATCATAATTGGTATCAGAGCTGAGTTTCATCTTGGAGGAGGGTCTGTTTGTGTTATTTGTGTTGTTTATGATGTCGGGCTGTAGTAAAACACCTCAGGAAGTAGCAGAACAAGCCTTGAAGGAGAAGGAAGAAATGGAGGGGAGAATGAAAATCCTGAGTGAACAGTTGCAATATTATATGAGGTTGCATAGGAGAGAGATGACTAGAGAATCTGATGTGGAATATGAAGAAGAAGAAGAGGAAAACCCTTTTAGTGAAATTGGAAGAGGAGGCAGAGGTCCTAGACATTTCAGGAGAAGGAGGCATGTAAGAAGGTCACCTATGAGTAGTGAAGGAGAATCCGGGAGTAGGAGTGAAAGTAGGGAGGATAGAAGAGTTGAGAAGTTGGATTTCAAAATAGATATCCCTGAGTATGGAGGAGAGTTAGATTCTGATGTGTTCTTGGATTGGTTGCAAACAGTGGAGAGGGTGTTTTATTTGAGGGAGTTGTCTGAGGAGAACAAGGTGAAATTAGTTGCATTGAAATTGAAGAAATATGCATCTACATGGTGGAACAACTTGCAAAGGAGGAGAGAGGAGATAGATGAACCTAAGGTCAGTACATGGGTCGAAATGAGGCAGAAGCTCAAGGAGAAGTTCTTACCTGAAAGTTACATGAAGGACAATTATTTCAAGCTTCAACACTTGGTCCAGGGTAGCAAATCTGTTGAGGAGTATACCAAGGAGTTTGAGCATCTACTGTGGAAGTGTAACATGAAGGAAAATGAAGTTCAGACCTATGTGAGGTATCTTGCAGGATTGAATAAAAACATCAAAAATGTTGTTGAGCTTCAGGTGTACCATTCACTTGATGAGCTGAGTTCTTTGGCTTATAAGGTGGAACAGCAGAAGAAGGCCCAAAGGAAGGAGTATGAAAGCAAGTACCCAGCCAAAACCTATCTTCAAACCAAATCAGACCATTACCACAAATCCTATAACCCACCTCAAAGAACCTATCCATCCCCACAACCACAAACCAGATATCAAGCCCCTAAATCACCTCAAACACAATCCCAAAATCCCCTACAAAGAACCCTAGTCCCTACTAATCAACCATTCCCTGAGAGGAGATGTTTTAGATGTCAAGGACTTGGACATCTAGCTTCAGAATGCCCAAACAGAAGAGTAGTGACCTTAGCAGAATATCAAGCAGCATTGTTTGTTGAACCTGAGTCAGTTGTTGAGGAGGAACAGTTTGATGAACCTGAAGGAGATCCTATGTATGATGAAGAGGAAGTTGAGGCCAGACCTGATGAAGGTGAAATGTTGGTGATCAGGAGGGTCCTTAGCAGCTCAACAGTTGATGAGGAAGCTGAGCAGAGGGAGAATATTTTTCACACTCAATGCACTGTTCATGGGAAGATATGTTCCTTGATTATTGATGGAGGCAGCTGTACCAATGCAGCCTCACAGACTATGGTGCAAAAGCTGAATTTGCAAACCTATCCTCATCCAGTACCTTACACCATCCAGTGGTTGAGTCAAAACAAAGGTATCAAAATCTCATCCAGATGCCTTGTGAATTTTTCAATTGGTTCTGTTTACAAAGATGAAGTGTGGTGTGATGTTATACCTATGGATGCATGTCATTTATTGTTGGGAAGACATTGGTTGTTTGATAGATCTGTTAACCATGATGGAAGAGTCAATACATATTCCCTTAACCTTAACCACAAAAAATTGTCCTCACCCCACTTAAACCATCCCAGCTCGCAAAAAGAACCCAGAACCTCATTGTTGAACCATCCCTTGATGTGATCTTACCAGCTGAACATCATGAGTTCTGTGAACAGAAGGAGTTTCTTTTGCTTAACCTCGGTGAAGAACCAGCCTCACAAAATGAACTAGCCCCACAAAATAGCCATCCTTTATTCCAACCCATCCTAAACCAGTTCATACATGTTTTTCCAGAAGAAATGCCACCAGGTTTACCCCCTAAAAGAGACATCCAGCATAAAATTGACCTTGTCCCAAGATCTATCCTACCAAACAAACCAGCCTATAGAATGACCCCAGCTGAAACCAATGAGATCCAGAGGCAAGTTTATGAGTTGTTGGAGAAAGGAATGATCAGAGAGAGCTTGAGCCCTTGAGCAGTGCCAGCTTTATTGGTCCCAAAGAAAGATGGAAGTCAAAGGATGTGTATTGATTGTAGAGCAATCAACAAGATTACTATCAAGTATAGATATCCTATCCCAAGACTTGAGGATATACTTGATGAGCTCCATGGCTCAACTGTGTTTTCAAAGATTGATTTAAGGAGTGGATATTACCAGATCAGAATTTATGAGGGAGATGAGTGGAAGACATCCTTTAAGATTAAGGGAGGTCTATATGAGTGGTTAGTCATGCCTTTTGGTTTGACAAATGCACCTTCAACATTTACGAGGCTTATGAACCAAGTCTTGAAACCTTTGATTGGGAAATGTGTTGTTGTTTATTTTGATGACATACTCATCTATAGCCAATCCTGAAATGGAGCATGTGAAACATTTGAGGAGAGTTATGGAGATCTTGAGTAGAGAGCAGTTGTATGGGAACCTGAAGAAGTGTCAATTCTTCACCAGCCATGTTATATTCCTTGGTTATATTGTGACATCAGAGGGTATTCAAGTAGATGAAGAGAAGGTTAAAGCCATAAGAGAGTGGCCAATTCCAACATCAATCCAACAAATCAGAAGTTTCCATGGATTAGCATCTTTCTACAGGAGATTTGTGAGGAACTTTAGCACTATTTTAGCTCCTATGACTGAGTTAGTGAAGGGGAAGAGCTTTACTTGGACACCAGCTGCACAGAAAGCTTTTGAGGAGGTCAAAAGACAGTTAACCTCAGCACCAGTTTTGGCATTACCCTGTTTTGCTAAAGTCTTTGAAGTGGAATGTGATGCCTCAGGCGTGGGCATTGGAGCAATGTTGACTCAAGAAGGAAAACCACTAGCTTATTTCAGTGAGAAACTCAATGAGGCCAAGAGGAAGTACAGTACATATGATAAGGAGTTCTATGCCATCATTAGAGCTTTGCAACATTGGAGGCATTATGTTATTGGAGCTGAATTTATTCTGCACAGTGATCATGAGGCCCTCAAATTCATTTAGGGGCAGCATAAGCTCAACACTAGGCATGCTACTTGGGTGGAGTTCATGCAACAATTTCATTTTGTGATCCATCACAAATCTGGGAAGCTTAACAAAGGAGCTGATGCTTTATCCAGGAGGTATTTGTTGTTGCAAGTTTTGGATGCAAGAGTGCTTGGTTTTCAACAGTTGAAAGCCTTGTATGAGAATGATGAAGATTTTGGAGAGTTCTACCAGAAATGTCAGGGACATCCTCGAAGTCTATACCATATAGACCAGGGATTTCTTTTCAAATGAGCAAGGTTATGTATTCCAAGGAGCAGTTTTAGGGAGTTGTTGATTTCTGAAGTTCATGGAGGTTGCTTGGCAGGACATTTTGGTATTGAGAAGACCCTTCTTAGGCTGAAGGAACATTATTGTTGGCCCAAAATGAGGAAGGATGTTGAGCATTGGATCAGGAGGTGTGCTACATGTTAGATTGCAAAGAGTCATAGCCTACCTCAAGGGCTATATTCTTGAAATTCTTTCTCCAGTCTTGCTCTTTCCCTTCTCTCTCGAAGTGTGCGTTCGATCTTGGGATCGTACTCGAAAGAGAAATCTTTTTGCATAAACCTGAAAAAGACAAAAACAAGAATACCAAGTGTACCGCAAGTGTATAAGGTGTCTGTGTACCGCAAGTGTACGGGTCTGTGTAGTAATAAAATATCGTTCTCTCTCAAGGATTTGCGTTCAACCACACACTGAACTAGTTCGCTACAAAGAATGCTAGGTTGATCTAAGGGTTGTTGTAAGGTTTTCTAAACTAAACTAAGAAAGCAGGAATTTTTAGGGTTTTGATCAATTAATTAATAGCGTTCAGGGGAGTCAACTCTAGTCAATCAACCAAATTATCAACAATCCCGATGCAGGTAACAAGATAATTCGGGGTCTATAATCTTTCCAGGCCTTATCACTTCGATCTTTCGATCCTAGGTGAGTTACAATGATTAAACTAAACATTATTTCTAACTATATAATCTAATCAAAGATAAGAACTGATTATAAATTGACCCTAGGCAAGAATCATTGTGTCTAACTATTTTCTAAACCTATTCAATCTACGTATTCCAATTCAAGACTCAAACTGTCGTTCTGTTGTCGAGAATCTAAGACCAGGTAAAGACTCAAACTGTTCTATTGCCAAATTACCATAACAATATTACATGTAGATTAAACGAATAAAAGGATAACCTAACACCGAGACTGTATTCAAATTCAATCAATAGACATCGAGTTTATCTCCCAAACAAAGGAAATTAGCTACTCATAATACTGAAAGTAAACATCGCAAAATCTAAACAAGAACAAGAAAGCATGAAAGTAAAATAGAAATAAACCGTGTTCGAATTGGCAGAATCAATCTCTTCGTGTCACCCAAATCGATCTCTTTCGTGTTCTTCGATCACAAGCAACAATCTAATCTAATTGTAAAGAAAGTATCTAAAATCTACTCTAAAAACTCTCTAAAGCTACGCTGATATTCTCTCTAAAAATCGATAGATAAAACCTAACTAAAAGTGTCTTTTAAACGGCCGACATCAACCCCTTTTATAGGGCTGGATTAGGGCACAAAACGCTACCTGCGTTTTAGAAACGCTGGTTGCGTTTTGCCCAAAAGTGAAACTCCTCTGTGTCTTGGCGCTGGCTGCGCCTAAAAAACGCCAGCTGCGTTTTGGCATTGCTCGCCTTTTGAAGCTTCTGGACAAGGCGCTGGCTGCGTTTTAGAAACGCTGGTTGCACCTTGTTTCTCCGCCTCATCTGGGCTTGGGCCGTGTAATCTGGGTCGTTCTTCCTTCTTTCTTTTCTTCTTCTTCAACTTCCTTTTTTTATTTCCTTTGATTTTTGCTATTTCTCTAATTTTTCATGCTTTTTGATATAATTCCACTAATTCTTGTAAAACACATCAAACTCGCGAACAAGTGTATAAATCACAGAAATCGACATAAAAATACGATATTTCGGATATAAAAAGCATGAAACTGACTTGTTTTGAGCCCTAAAAACTCTATATAATAATGACTTATCAGATAACGCCCGTGAAAGCTGGACAGGAAGAGTTCGCGCCCGCGGCCACATTTGTGGCGCCCGCGACGGTAGTTGAGCATTTTTGGAAGGAAGTGTCCAGAACGAGGTCGTACCTGCCATCACATGTGTGGCGCCCCCGGCCAAACTTGGGAGATTACGGATGAGAAAGGCTCCAGGAGGAGGTCGCGCCCGCAATCCTTTTGGTGGTGCCCGCGACCTAGCGTGGAAGAGAATTGCCTCGGGTTGCTTCGCTCCGTCGCGCCCGCGACTGGTCTGCTGTGCGGAAAATTAAAAGTGCGGTTGTGTACTTAATGAGGGTTTAGAGGTTTGTTTTATTCCTTCTATATATATATACCTAAACTTTTCAACATGATTATTAATTAGATTTCATTAGAATTACCCTTAGATACTTAGTTTTAACATTAAGCACTTAGTTTATTTCTAGGTTTTCTCTAGTTTCTCTTTCATTGTCAATTTGTAATCAACTCTTTCAATCAATTCAAGAAATTTTCCAAGTTCTTGTTCTCTCTAGTTTTTATTGTTACTTTGATTCAAATCCTATTAGTGTTAGTTCACCAAACTTCAAATCCTTTTAGTGAAGAGGAGGATTAAGGGTTCACAACTTCTCCTACAAAGTGAGGATTTAGGGATTCTTAGTAATCCAAATCACAACTTTCTTGTTTGTTCGGGAGAAAGTTCAAGATGAAGATTAACATGAAGTTCAAGATGATGGATCCAAAATTTCAAGATAGAGTGAAGTTTTATGCATTCTAGGTATAATTTCTTGTTCTCAATTGCATTATTCGATTTAGTTTTAGTTTCTCATTTATTGCTTTTAATTGCAATCATAGTTACCGTTTTCTTTCTTGTTGATTTAGGGTTAGTTCATTTTTAATTTCATGCTTTCTTTAGTTTTTGTTGCTTTCAATTTCTTGGTTAGATTAGTTTAATTGATTTTCAATTATTTACTGCTTTATGCATATTGAAAACCCTACCAAACCAATTTCCTAAAAACCTAACACACTATCCTTGACGATACGACTACCCCTACTTGAAAAACCACAAAATATCTACGATCGAAAAATGGCACCATTGTCGGGGATGGCGTTATTTGGTAGATTAGGTTATTGGTTTTTGTGTAAATAGTTTATTGCTTTCTTGATTTTTCCTGAAAAATGTAGTTACAAAAATTGAATTAAAAAAATAAAATAAAAAATAAAAAAAAAGTTATGACTAGTCCCCAATTTCCTCAATTTGAACATGAAGTATTTTTGGGATATTTTGCTAGATTACAAGATTATCGTGCTCAATGTGAATCGTATTGTATCTTTTATGATACATTAGGTATTTTGAGAATTATGCATGAGGGTGTGAATTATTAGACCCGAAATCTCTTAGAATATTACGGGTTTTCTAATTTAGGAGAAGATGTTTCGTGAGAATTTCTTGAATGGTTGTCTAGGGATACTTATGAACTTGAACAACAAAATTCTCCCTTTGACCCCCATATTCCAAATTTTGCACCACCCTATGAGACCGTAACTGAACAATCATGTCAATATTCCTTGTATTTTGAAGATCAATCTTGTGGTAGGGAATATATGGAAAACTCTTATGATCCTCCCCCATGTGATGTTGTTGAGTCTTATCCTTTGTGCTCACATTGTGAATCTTCATGGCATGATTCTGATTCTTGTGGCTGGGTTTCCATACGAGCTAAAGTGAATGAATTTTGTGCGAAAATGACTGAGTACACACATGAATTTTACATGAGACTAACCTAGGGTAGAAACTTCTTCTTCACAAGTGGTTGATTTGATAGTTGAAGTAGGATATTCATCATCTTTGAGTCCTGTAATGCATAGTCATTCTTTTTTGTATAATTCTGATGAGGATGATGCCTACTATATTGGACCTCGTTTTGCATGTATCGAGCTTAGGAGACCTTTAACTCTAGCTACATCTAGAGAGCATGAGAAAAATGATGATTTTGTGAGTGAGGATGTAGAACATGATGAAAACATGCTTAATGATGAACCATTCTCCACACCATTGTCCATGCTTTTGTGTGAAGAGAAGGCTGAGTCCAATGAGTGCAATGGTATTTGTGATGTAACTGAACATGAACTTGTTGAGAGTGAAATCGAATCGTTGTGATTGAATGTGTAGTTGATACTGAACTATTCACTTTCATTAAGGATAAATGTATTAATGACGCATTAGCTACCCTTTCCTGCGAGTCCATTAAAAATAATGTAAAATCTTGTGATGAACTTGAGTCTATGGGGATTGATCCGGTTTGAACTTGGTTTGTGACAATGATACTTTTGATGGTGATATGATTTATGAGTCTTCATTTGCATCCAAGTCTTTACATGAGAAGGTTAAGGAGTGTATTGTATTGCCCCATCCCATTGATTTGCATACTCAATCTCCATTTACAAGTCAATGGGAGGATTCATTTGTCATATCTCCATTTATAGTGCCTAGGAGATTTTTGTACATTCCCGCAGTCCGCCATTTCACTGACTTTTCTAAGGATTTTGATAAACTGTTGAGAACACTAACATTTGCTGATGGAATTTTGAGCTTGTGCTCTTATGTTCACCACTCTGAGATGTATTCAAGAATGCATGACTTGTTACTACGGGCATTGAATGGTTCTGAGATGGTACCCGACATCTTGAGGTGAGATGGAGTGGCTGATGCTTCATAGATGGTTTTATTATTCTGAGACTTCATTGTTTGGGTATACTCAGTACCCAACCATGTAATATCCTTCCTTTTCTTCTTAATACTGTTAGTGAGTAGCTTATTTTGTTTTTCTTTATTTTTCTTCGTGTGTTTCTTGATTTTCTTTTGGGGTGCTTGCTTACCTTTATGTCTATTCTAATGAGGACATTGTTGGCCTTTTTGTGTGGGAGTAGGGGTGACATACATGCCAGCTTGTGTTTTTCTTTTCTTTTGTGAATTTTTTTTAGGTTTCTTTTGTGTGATCTTTGTTTTTCTTTGTGAAGTGTCACCTTATGCCCAATAAGGACATTGTAGAGTTTTTGTGTGGGAGTGGGGTGGCACAAGTGCCTTACTAGTTTTTGGAAGAGAAATAACTTTTAGTATCATGGAAATTAGGCGAAATTTTTAAGTTTTTTATCGGCTAGAGGTAGTTTGTATATATGGTTGTGTCGTTGATTGCTAGAATAGTGCAATTGCTTAGTTAGGAATAGTTAGTGACTACTTGATAGGCGTCAGGTTTGATTGTTGCTTTTTCTAAACATAATAAACTCACCTGTATTTGCAACCATGTGGTATCCTTAGAAATTCACTTCTATGCTAGTTAATATGATGGTTTTGGTTTAGGAGGAAAGTTTTAACTTCTTGAATATTCACGCTCCGAGTAAGAAAAGCTGAAAAAAAACAACAATGGAAAGTAATAAAGGTTAGTACACCTAAATGGGTTGGTATGAGTGGTACGACGCTCTTACTGTTCGGTCTCATTTCGAGTCGATCTGATACCGTTAATAAAGGATTTTTGCTTGTTTTAGACCCCGAATTATTAGTAAGTTATGATGATTTTGTGTTTTGTTGGTTAAATCAAAGAAAAGAGGGAAAAGAAGGCCTAAAAGCTCCAAAAGCCCATCAACCAAGTGTGCGGCACCCGCAACCATGGGCTACGTGCCCGCGACGGTCGGAATTTCCGGAAATATAGAGGCGGCGGCTAGGTTTAGGGTTTTGTCATATTTTCTTACTTTTTCCCTCTTAAGTTTTGTTATATATATTAGGATTTCTATTAGCTTAAAGGGGAGTTAGTTTTGAGAGCTAGCTTTTAGTTTTTCGTTAGTTTAGGTTAGTTTTAGATTTGTTTTAGTTTTAAGCTTTCTTTAGTTTTTCTCTCAATTCCTTGATTGTAATTTACTTTTCTTTCAATTTTCATTTCAATTCAAGTTTTTCAATTCTCGTTTCCTTCTTACTTTTATTCATTGTCTCGCTAAATAAATTTCATGAGTATTAGTTCCCACAAAATCTACCTTTTTAGTGAAGAGGAGGATTAATGCTCCTTGAATTCTCCCTTCAGGTGAGGATTCGAGCAGTCTTAGTAATACAAATCACGCCTTTATTGTTTGTTCAGGAGAAAGATTGATGATTCAAGATTAGAGTAAAGATCAAACCTTCAGGTTAATGTTTTCTGTTTTCAATTCAGTAATTAGTTACTTTCATAGTTTTTAATTGCTTTCTTGAATATGTTCTTGATTTCTGGTTTAGTTTCTTGTTCTTGTTTTTGTAGTTAGGGTTTTTTTTCTCAATTTCTTGTTTTCTTTAGTTTCCATTGTTTTCAATTCCTAATTAGTTTAGTTTAAATTATTTACTACTTCTTGCCATTTGAAACCTTTACCAGATCAATTCCCTAAAAACCAGACACACCATCCCTGTGGATTCGACAACCCTTACTTCTTAAACCCCAAATTTCTACAACCGAACAATGGCGTCGTTGCCGAGGATGGTGTTATTTGGTAGATTAGGTTATTGGTTTGTGTGTAAAATAGTTTATTGCTTTCTTAGTTATAATTTAATTCAGAAAAAAATGTGAATATAAAAATTGAAAAACAAATTAAAAATTTTAAAAATTAAAAAATAAAAAAAAAGAAAGAGTTATGACTGATGTTAGGGTTCCCCAATTTGAGCATGAAGTATTTTGGAGATATTTTGCTAGATTACAGGATTACCTACTCAATGTGAATTGTATGGTATCTTTTATGATACATTAGATATATTGGGAATTGTTCATGAGGGTGTGAATTATGAGACTCGAAATCTCTTAGAATATTACGGGTTTTCTAATTTAGGAGAAGATGCTGCTTGGGAATTTCTTGAATGGTTGTCTAGGGATACTTATGAATCTAAACAACAAAATTCTCCCTATGACCCCCATATTTCAAATTTCGCATCACCCTCTGAGACCCTAATTGAACAAGCATGTGATTATCCCTTATATTTTGATGATCAATCTTGTGGTAGGGATATTGTAGAAGACTCTTATTGATTAGTGTATTTTATATAGGGGTGAGCGGGACCGGGATCCCGGTAATTTTCGGAGGTCCCGGTCCCGGTTGTGACCGGGAGCAAAGTTTACTCTCGGTCCCGGTCCCGGTCCCGGATGTGACCGGGAGCAAATATTTGCTCCCGCTCCCAATCCCACCGGGACCGGGAAATCAACTGGAAATTTTTAGTTCCGATTTTATGATTTTTTACCAATTATTTGATTTATTTCCATTAAAAATAAAAATAAATTATACAAGTTTTCTCTAATTTCACCAATGTGGGTGCTAGTTTATTAACATAGCCATTTTTTCCCAAATTAAAATTCCTCAAAAACTAATACATAATGTTTTTTTTCTCCAGGAAATAATTATGTTATGTTCGAAATAGTAATAAATAAAATAAATCTAAAAAAGAACACAATTTAAATTAAACAAGTTTTTCAATCATCATGAAGTCACTTGATTTGTTTAATATATATATATATATATATATATATATATATATATATATATATATATATATATATATATATATATATATATATAAACTGGGAATTGGGACCAGGACCGGGAAATGAGGTCAAGTCCCACTCCCGGTCCCGTTGTTGACCGAGACTTCATTTTTAGTCCCACTTCCGGTCCCGCTCCCACCGGGAACGGGATTTTGGCACCGGGACTTGACCGGGATCGGGATGGGACCGGGATTCCCGGGATTTTTGCTCACCCCTAATTTTTTATATATGTGATCTTGGGTTATTTAGCAAGAAATTACTTAGAGGTACCCTAACTTTTGAAGAAACAATTTTTTGGTACCCTAACTTTTCAAAACTAATTTTAGGGTACCCTTACTTTTAGGATTAGAAATTACTAGGTGAATTTCTGGTGAAACTCCGATTGATTCAAATCATTTTCGTCCACAAAAACAAAGGCATCTTCGTCCTCCGTAAATACACTTAATCAATTTCCCGCCTAAAATTCACTGGTGAATTCAAATCATTGGCCAGAAATTCACCCAATTATTTCTAATTCTAAAAGTTAGGGTACCCCAAAATTAGTTTTTAAAAGTTGGGGGACCGGAAAAACATTTCACCAAAAGTTAGGGTACCCCTAAGTAATTTTTTGGTTATTTAGAGTTAATTTGGGTGATTTTAGTTATGAATGTATTGTTTTTATACCTGAATTCTCTATATTATGCTTGGTTGGAGTTTGGTATAGTTTTGTAGGAATTTGGAGCAATTTGGATCAAATCAAGCTTAAAACCAAGTTATAGAAGTGCAAGTTGATCACAAAAGATGAGAGAAATCCACCCCAAGGCCTAAACTCAGGCCTAGCATGTCAAAGAGCTGCGTCAGGCGTCAACACGAGTGCTAGAAGAGGCAACACGAGTCGTGTCAGCCTCCAGAAAGTTCAGAAATCTATTCCAGTGAGCAACACGGTCTGTGTCAATTCAACACGACCTGTGTTGAGTGCAACATGGTTCGTGTTGACCTGGGATCACCGGTGTTGGCCCTGTTTAATGCAAAAATGGCGTTTCGGTTGCTCTTAATGCTATATAATTGATGTATCCGGATGTTTTTGGCTATCATTCATTCTCATTCATCATCATCCTCATTATCATATTGATCCACCCTTTCATCTACAATTCCATCCAAGTTCATCCATAGTTGAAGATTGAGAGTTCATTGGAGTTTGAAGATTAACTTGCAAGAATCCATTGAAGTGGAGGAGCAAAGGTCCCCACCGATCATCAATCAAGCAAGGATTGATTCAATACTCGGTTTACCTCTCTTTCTTATAGTTTTCATGCATTTAAGTATAGAATTGCATATGTTTAGTAATCGAACATGAGTAGTGAGTAGTTTCTTTTTGTTTGGGGGATAAATCCTTATTAGTTGCTTTTATGGATTGAATATTGTTGGATTGAACAAGTTTGTTTATCTAGTTTGAATGCATTTTATTTATCCTTTGATTATGTATGTCATTGTTTTTGACTGGCCATCAAGAATATGGACTTAGATTGTTGAGTGAAGTACCGAACGGAGGAATTCGATAATTGGAACCCTTAGGATTAAACTGATTATGAAGTGAACTAGACATAGAAGTCTTTGTAATTAGGGGTCATTAGATAATTTGATCTTTAACTTGGTTAAAATTGAAATAACTACGACAATAGATGATTGATTTTGCTAAGAAATCCGTTTCATTGCCAAAAGCTCGCTATGGAATACATTATGCGATTATCGACCCTAAAATGTACCAATAGTGACTTACATGTTCAATCCACTTGTTTGATTCATAGAGTTACTTAGGTTTTATCCCCTGAACATCTTTCTCATATTCATTTCTTCTTGTGATTTGTGTGAATATTTGATTGTTTTGACCTTTTTAGCAATTAGAAATAGAATTAGTTGATCCAAAGCAAAACCCGACCGATTTAGCAATCGCATAGGAAGCTAGTTTGGTGTGTAGTTAGCAAAGTCCCTGTGGGATCGACCTTGATATTTGCTACACGTACACCCGTGCACTTGCGGTGTATCATGTTTTGGCGCCGTTGCCGGGGACTTTGTCCCTAGCCGCCACCAAACGAATATCTTTAGATTGACTAGATCATTTTCTTCTATTTTTCCTGTTTGATCTTCCTTGGTTGTTCTTGTTTTTGTCTCTTGCAAGGTTTTCAATCGGTGATTGCAAAAGGCACAACTATTCGAGTCAGATCCGGAGAAAGAAAGAACCTTCCATTCAAGGCGGAAGTAGCAGCGACAGCGAATAGAGGGAGCAAGAAGCAGGCATGAAGAAGCCGAGGAAGAACCGGAGATGACCCAACCGAGACGTACTTTTGGGCAATGCGTGACTCCCCCAGTCGCGAATCAACCCACGACCATCAACGCTCCAGTAGTGGACGCACATGACTTTGAGTTGAAGAGCTCGCTCATCAACTTGGTGCATGCCTCACCTTTCCATGGCCTTCCCAATGAAGACCTCAACCGGCATCTCCGCATCTTTTGGCAAGCTTGTGAGATGTTCAAGGCGAATGGAGCGACGGAGGACGCAATCAAACTCCGGCTTTTCCCTTTCTTACTAGAAGGGAAGGCTTGGCAATGGTTGGATTCCCTACGGGCGACTACCCCCTTCACCACCTTTGACCAACTTGCTAGTGCATTCGTGGCGAAATACTTTCCGCCTCGCAAGTTGACAAACCTAAGGAACCAAATTTCACATTCGCTCAAGAGCCGGGAGAGAGCTTCTACGATGCATGGGAGAGGTTCAAGGACCTCTTGAGGCAATGGCCCCAACATGGATTCGAACCATGGGTGCCGATTGAAGCGTTCTACAACGGAGTGGTTGACAGTTTGAGGGCCAACATCTTGGCAGCGGCGGGAGGTGACATCATGAGCAAGACCGTGGAAGAGCTCCATGAACTCATCGAGCAAATGTCCGTGAATAGCTACTAATTGTCTAAGCCCCGTTCCGCATGAACGGGAGGTAAGTATGAGGTAGATGCTATCACTCTTTTATCCGCAAAATTAGATGTTGTTACTGAAAAGATGGATATAATGAATATGAATGCTACCCCTCCCCCTCAACTCAATGTGCATCATGTCATTCTTTTGAGCATGCAACGTTGCATTGTCCAAGTGGTGTGGAAAGTGGAGAGCCTAATGAACAAGCCAATTATGTTGGTAACCCGAATGCATATCACCCCGGTTTGAGAAATCACCTGAATTTTTCTTACCGAAGAAATAATCACTTGGGCGCCCAACAAGGACAAGGACAAAGGCCTACCCAAAAGCCTAAGCCCAACCCCAAATCCAAGACCTAAAGACTATAGAGGTCATGTTAGATGCTGTCCTTAAATCCCAACAAAGACAGTTTGAGCATCAACAAAGGCAAGATGATGTGATCAAAGCCTTGGCCTCTAGAGTAGACTTTTTGACCTCCCAAAACCAAATGTTTGAGACTCGATTGGCCATCCAAGCTAGCACTTTTACCCCTCCTTCGGGATCACTTCCCGGATAACCCATTCCTAACCCTAATGCCCAATGTAATGCCATTATTTTGAGGAGTGGGACACAATATGAGGGACCTAGCATGCCAAATGCTAAGCATGGGGGGGGGGGGAGGGTTGAGGTTGAGAAGTCTAATGAGATGGTTGATGGGATTGAGAGAGAGAAAGACCTTGAGAGTGAGCCTTCAAAAGAGAACACCGAAACCCAACGTTCATCTCCACCTAGAGTTTATAGACCACCACTTCCTTTTCCTCAAATATATGCTATGGCAAAATTAGATGCAAAATTCGGCAAGTTCTTTAATATGTTAAAGTAATTGAATGTGAATGTGCCGTTTTTGGATGTTTGATCTCAAATGCCTTTGTATGCAAAGTTTTTGAAAGAAATCCTCTCTAAAAAGAGGAAAATTGATGAAGTTGCATTGACTGAAGAGTGTAGTTCCGTGGTTCTTAACAAGCTTACTCCTAAGCTTAAGGACCCAGGAAGCTTTAATATCCCATGTAGCCTAGGTAGTTTAATAGTTGACCAAGCTTTGTGTGATGTGGGTTCTAGTGTAAGCTTAATGCCATAATCTTTGTATGAACGGTTGAACCTAGGAGAGTTGAGACCAACTACCATGTCATTGCAAATGGCGGATTGTTCTATTAAGTAACCTAAGGGTATTTTGGAGGACTTTCCCCTTAAGGTGGGTGATTTTTATGTGCCAATTAATTTTGTTATCCTTGATATGCCCGAAGATTCCCGTATCCAAATCATTTTGGGGAGACCTTTTCTTGCTACCGTAGGGTGTGTCATAGATGTACAATGTTGAAAGATGAAGTTTAGGATAGGGGAACCTGAAGTTGAGTTTGATTTATTCCGTGATGTTTTGCCACGTGAAATTTCCCCTTGCTTTGGTGTTGATGTGCTATGTGAGAAAGATAAGCATGTTGATGGTTTGGTTTGTGAAATAATGATGATTGTGTGCATGTAGTGGAAAGTGAAAAACTTGAGAAGTTTCATGATAATTTTGTTGAAAATCCTTGTTGTTTATTTATTGATAAAGGCCATGAACTTCGCAATGCGAGGGTGGGGATAAAAGAAATTTTGCCTCCACCTAGCATCATTAAGAACGTGCCTTATGCTATTGACAAGGGTGCTTTCCATGAGTTTTTCAGGTTTGATGATGGTGGTCCCTCCATTTCTAAAGGAGGTGATGAGTTTGACCCAAGCTGTAAGGTCAATTTGAAGATGTTTGGAGGTACTTTACAAGATGGAGCTCCTAAAGCCTTTGGCTATGGAGTTATGGACTATTCACCGGGTTGAGAGGTACCTTGTCTAGCTTAGGACAATAAACAAGCGCTTCTTAGGAGGCAACCCAAGCTTTGTCTAAGTGTAATATCATCCCTACACGTTACATGCATGAGCCGTTCTTGCAATCGACTGGCATGCTTAGATGATGTAGAATGGCTTTTAACTAGGAAAGGGATGTTAGATTTCGCGAGGATGAGAGAGCCGACCTATCGGAACCTTACCCTAGTGGTGCTTAGCACTTTTGATGTGAATCTTAGAACACAAGAGGGTAGGATTACCTTTAGGATAGATAAGGAGGAACATACTTTGACGCTAGCCCAATTTGCTAAGATCTTTCGTTTACCTGTTGTCCACAGTGTCGCCACATGAGATGTGCCCCCTTTAGCCGAGTGTAACCCCAATGTATTTTGGCAGTTCACCACAACTAGGAACGATTACCATCCTAGTAGGTCCAAATGCACTCACATGCGGAACCCTGTGTTCCGTTACATGCAGCTCATCTTGGCTTGTGGGTTATTTGGTCGGGGGGATAGTATGAATGTATTATGCTCGTCCCGAGGTAAACCTAGCCGCCCTTTTCGCCCTACATTTAGCCCGAATCACATCTCACACAAAAGGTGATATAGTTATTGGTGGGTTGCTCACGGTTTTGGCTAGGCACTTTGGTTGGGATCCGGCTCATCACGAGCGGGATAGGGTAGAGGGCCCAATGAGTTTTTCAGGTTTGATGATGGTGGTCCCTCCATTTCTAAAGGAGGTGATGAGTTTGACCCAAGCTGTAAGGTCAATTTGAAGATGTTTGGAGGTACTTTACAAGATGGAGCTCCTAAAGCCTTTGGCTATGGAGTTATGGACTATTCACCGGGTTGAGAGGTACCTTGTCTAGCTTAGGACAATAAACAAGCACTTCTTGGGAGGCAACCCAAACTTTTTCGATTTTATTTTTTATTCTTAGGATTTTCTAGAATTTATCCTTATTTTTCTTCCTTTTATTTTGATTTTTCTAAATTTTTCCTTATTTTTCTACAGACACACCAGAGCAACGATGATCAAGCACAGCTGACACTTGCTGGATTCTTGCCAAAATCCAGTGATAGTAGCTGATTTAACCAAGACTTTGAGAGTTATCTGATACTCACAAACATATAGAGGTTCTAAGACACTCGAGAATACTATTGAATGAAACTAAGAGATGCCTTTCATTGCTGGAAACATCAGAATATAAAGACTACAATAGTTTGATTAGCAGCTGCTTAATCATAAGCTAATTGTCTAATCTCCCTAGACTAATCCTAACCTACAATGCTTAAAATAAATACATTTGATTACATCCTAAGCTAGCTAATATCATCCGGATTACATTTGGATCAAAATATAAATGAAAAATGCTAGCTAAGTTCTGATTGGACCAAATGCCAAAAGGGTGGCAAAATGGACCAATAAGAGGCTTTCCTGCCTAAGGGGGTAAACTTTAAGTTACTGAGGTATTTCCCGCGCCAAAGTTAACCTGGATATAATCTCAACAGGTTAAGATCGAGCTAGAAAGACCAAAACAACCCCTATGGACAGATAACAAAAGACTTAGCCTCAGAACTGAGGTTCTAAAAAACTGATAACAAACAACCTTGCTGGGATTGCTTGTTCTGGCATCTAAAACTTGCTATTGCCATGCTCGAACATGCTGGGACTTGGCTTGGACTTGAAAATGGCATGGAAAAGAACAAAAAACTCCTAGGGAACCTTGGCTGAATCTTCCTCAATCAACAAATAGGACATTGAGAAAGAATGCTGCTTGGACAATTGCTGTTGGGAACTGAATTTGGTCTGAATGACCAATGCTGATGGGCTGGATGGCTGTAGGTGCCAAGACTTGCCTCACAAGTGTGTAAGAAGCTTGGATGGATGCTGTCGGTGGGTTGGTGGATGCTAGTGAAGTTGTGAACCTCCTACTGGGTAGCTAAACTGCTGAGCGACATGCTGAATGATCTGCTATCCTTGTTGGGATTTGGAAGCCTGCTGTTTCTGCTGGAAATGCTTCCTTAGCTGCTGAGTTTGGTAATTCAACATGGTCTCCTCCTTATGCTATTGCTGAAAGTGCTGGTGAAGCTCCTATGGATGCCTCATTTGCTGATGAAGCTGCTGTTGCTTGCTGTTCTTCATGATGGTCTCCATCATCCTCCTCAGGTTGAGGAAAGTTTGTCCTCAAACTTGGAAGGTCTTCATCTGCTGGGGTAGTATGGTCGAAGATTTGCTACATTGAATGTTGCTGAGCCTCCATACTCTTTAGATAGATACAACCTATAGGCATTATCTCCAATTTTCTCGAGCACTTCAAGGGGGCCATCTGATCTTGGTAGTAGCTTTCATTTTCTCTTGCTGGGGAACCTATCCTTCCTTAAGTGGATCCAAACTAGGTCTCCTGGCTGGAATGTCACCTTTTTCCTATGTTTGTTTGCTGATGTAGACACCTGTTCAGTATACTTGGTAATTTTCTCCTTCACTTGCTGATGAAGCTCCTTGATTTGATATGCTCTTTTACCTGCTTCAAAACTAAATTTGACAGAAGTAGTGAGTGGAATTAAATCCAAAGGGGAAATTGGACTTTTACCATAGACTACTGGGAATGGAGAGTAGCCTGTGGCCTTGGATGGTGCTTTGTTGTAAGCAAACTCAGCATGCAGTAAGAGAGCGTCCCATCCTGCCTTATTTTTGTGGATCAATGCTCTCAGTAGGACTCCAAGTGTTCTATTAGTAACCTCTGTCTGACCATCAGTCTGTGGGTGGCAAGTGGTGTTGTACTTCAGCTGGGTGCCCAATTTCTTCCACAAAGTAACCCTAAAATGGCTCAAAAACTTGGTATCTTTATCAGACGCCATTGTTTTTGGCACTCCATGTAACCTTACAATCTCCTGGAAGAACAATTCAGCAACTCTTCTGGCATCAAAAGTGGTGTGCCATGGTATGAAGTGTGCCATCTTTGAAAATCTATCAACCACCACCATGATTGAATCCTTCCCTCTCTGAGTTCTTGGCAAACCCATAATAAAATCAAGGCTGACATCTTCCCAAGGGCTGCTGGGCACTGGCAAAGGTGTGTAGAAGCCTTGGGGTAAGCTGTGTGACTTAGCCAATTGACAGACATTGCATCTCTTCAACAGGTGCTCCACATCTTTCCTCATCTTTAGCCAACTGTAATGCTCTTTCAACATCAATAATGTCTTTTCAATCCCAAAATGACCTGCTAGACTCCCTCTATGGACTTTTGAGATCAATAGCTCCCTGAAACTGCTCTTGGGAACACATAGTCTGCTTCCCTTGAATAAGTAACCTGGTCTATATGGTACAGACCCTGGGGTTGCTGCTGGCATTTCTGATACACCTGCTTAAAATCTCCATCCTCCTGATGCAATGCTTTCAAATGCTCAAATCCAACAATTCTAGAATCAAGTATATGAAGCAACATATACCTTCTGCTTAGTGTATCTGCTCCTTCGTTTAGCACTCATGATTTGTGATGGATCATGAAGTGAAACTGCTGCATGAACTCGACCCAAGCAGCATGCCTGGTGTTGAGCTTGTGCTGCCCTTGAATGAACTTCAAGGCCTCATGATCACTGTGTAGAATGAACTCTGCTCCAATAAGGTAGTGTCTCCACTGTTAAAGAGCTCTAATGATGGCATAGAACTCTTTGTCATAGGTGCTGTACTTCCTCTTTGCATCATTCAACTTTTCACTCAAATAGGCAACTAGCTTTCCCTCCTGGGTCAATACTGCTCCTATGCCAACTCCTGAAGCATCACAGTCTAGTTGAAACACCTTGCTGAAGCTGGGTAGTGCTAGAACTGGTGCTGAAGTAAGCCTCTCTTTAACTTCTTCAAAGGCTCTTTGGGCTGCTGCTATCCAAATAAAGGACTTTCCCTTCACCACTTCAGTGATTGGGGCCAAAATGGTGCTGAAATTCTTGACAAATCTCCTGTAAAATGAAGCCAGGCCATGAAAGCTCCTGACTTGATGAATAGAAGTGGGCACAAGTCACTCCCTAATTGCTTTGATCTTCTCCTCATAAACTTGGATACCTGCTGCTGTGATAATGTATCCCAAGAAGTTCACTTGGGATGTAAAGAAGTGACACTTCTTGAGATTTCCAAATAACTCCTCTCTACTCAGAATATCTAAAACCTCCTGCAAGTGCTTGACATGATCTTGCTCAGATCTGCTATAGACAAGAATATCATCAAAGTACACCACAACAGTCTTGCCTATGAGTGGCGTAAGGACCTGGTTCATGAGTCTCGTGAATGTAGAAGGAGCATTAGTCAAACCAAAGGGCATGACCAACCATTCAAACAAGCCTCCCTTGGTCTTGAATGCTGTTTTCCACTCATCTCCTTCATAGATCCTAATCTAGTAATATCCACTCCTCAAATCAATCTTAGAAAAGACTATTGACCCATGTAATTCATCCAACATGTCTTCAAGCCTAGGTATAGGGTACCTGTACTTGATTGTGATCTTGTTAATGGCCCTACAATCAATACACATCATTTGATTCCTATCTTTCTTAGGCACTAACAAGGCTGGGACTGGACATGGACTTAGACTCTCCCTAATCATTCCCTTTTCCAACAACTCATCCACCTGCCTCTGTATTTCATTGGTATCTGCTGGTGTCATCCTATAGGCTCGCTTACTAGGCAACACTAATCCAAGCACTAGGTCAATTTTGTGTTGGATGTCTCTTTTAGGTGGCTAACCAGGTGGCATTTCCTCAGGAAATACATGCTGATACTGCTGGAGTAAAGGTAGAAATAAAGGCTGGTCATTTTGTGGGGCTGAGGGTTCTTCAAGGTCTAAAAGAATTAAGTCCCTTTGTGTCCTAAATTCATGCTGATTAGATAAAAGCAACACATCAAGACTCGGTTCAAGGCATACGTTTTTAGATTTCTTGGCTAACTGTGAGGGTTTCATGGGTGTGGGTGTAAGGATGATCTTTTTGTGGTTTAAGGTAAAGGTGTAGGTATTAGCTCTACCGCAATGGCTCACTGATCTATCATATAACCAAGGTCGACCCAAAAGCAAATGACATGCATCCATTCGCAAAACGTCACACCATACCTCATCCTTATATGACTGACCAATTGAAAAACTCACAAGGCATCTAGCAGAAATTTGGATACCTTCCCCTGAGATGAGCCACTAGATGGTGTATGGAGCTGGGTGGGGCTTGGTTGCCAGATTTAGCTTCTTCACCATGGTGCTGGAGGCTGCATTGGTACAGCTTCCACTATAAATAATCAAAGAACACACCTTCCCTCCAATAGTGCACCTTGTGTGGAAGATATTCTCCCTCTACTCTTCTACTTCTGATACTGCTGAGTTGCTCAGGACCCTTCTGATCACCAACAATTCTCCTTCATTCGGACCATCGTCTATAGCGTCATCATAAATGGGGTCATGTTCTGGTTCCTCATAAACCTGTTCTTCTTCCTGTACATTGCCTCAGAATGTGCCCCAGGCCTTGACATCGGAAACATCTCCTTTCATTAAAAGTTCTTCCCGCTGGTGCTGGGGTTCTTTGGGGGTAATTTTGAGATGGTATTTGTGGGGGTTTTGGAAATGGGGGTCTATTTTGTGGTGCTAGGTTTGGTTGAGGTTTGGGAGCTGGATTATAAGCTGGTTTTTGGTAAGAGTATGGCTGTTTTTGTGGATAGGCTTTGGGTTAGGGCTTTGCCAGATACTCCCTGGACATGCTATTCCTTTGCTGCTCCACCTTATGAGCCTTAGAGCTCAATCCTTATAGGCTGGAGTAGGACTGAAGCTCCAGGACATGCCTGATGCTGTCATTGAGACCCATCAAATACTTTACCAAGATCTGCACATCATTCTCCCTCAAGTCACACCTCCACAACAAATGCTCAAACTCCTTTGTGTACTCTTCAACAGATTTTCCTTCCTGAATCAACTGCTGAAACTTAGCATAGTTAGACTGCAAGTAATTTTCAGGTAGAAAATTTTCTTTTAACTTCCTTTTCATCTTCTCCCATGTTCTGATCTTACCCTTCCCAGGCTTCTCTACTCTCCTCTTTTATAAATTACTCCACCAGGTTGAAGCATGTCCCTCTCCTATCATACTGACTTCCTCAACCTCCTCTCATTTTGTAACTTCTCCTGATGAATCTCCTATTTGCTGGAACTTCTCTACCAACTTCTCCTATAAAACTAGAATCTCCAAAGGGATTCACCTCCTCCTCTTCCTCATAGACATTCTCTGCTTCTTCCTCTTCTTCACAGCCTTGTTCTTTCTCAATCTCATCCTCTTGAATCTGTTTCTGCTTCAGATAAACATAATTCTTCAACCGATCGTTCAGATACTTCACTTGCCTTTCCATTTCATGCTTTTCTCTTAAAGCTTGCTCTGCAATCTCCTTGGGTGTCTTACTGCTGCTCGGCATCCTAAAAGATTAAAGCCTGCTCAAGGTTATTACTCAAAACTCATCATTTTACACAACAGACAAATCGGCGCAGGGACCGTGGCCACGCGGTCTGCGTAAGCGGCGATTTCTTCTTTCGCAAGACCTCGTGGCACGGTCCCCATGCACCGTGGTCACGGTCTAGGCGATTAGGGCTGACAACTTTTCGCTCCTTCGCACCGCCGTGGCTACGGTCTTGGGAGACCGTGGCCACGGTCTAGTTCGGCCAGCTTCTTCTTTAGGCATGGTGAAGATCCTACCGTGACCACGGTCAAAGTGACCGTGACCACGGTCTAGTTTGGGTGCAAGGCCTCTTAACTTTTGTCTTGGCTCCATCTAATCCTCTGCCTTTAACACGACTAGGGCTCGGGGAATCTTAGGAAATCTCGGGATTCCCAAGATTGGTTCAAAATTGGCCCATTTAGATTCGTTTTGAGTGAAACCCTTCGGAAAGTACAAAAGCAACTAAAACGCATTAAAAGTTATTAAAACAACTACGAAACAAGTCAAAAGCCTACGGATTTAGGCGGTATTTAGACACGAAATCGGGTCTAAACACCCCCCACACTTAAACCTTTGCTCGTCCCGAGCAAAACAAAACAAAACAAAACAAACTAACACAAACACCTCTGTCGTGGGAGAGAAACGAGTGCATTTAGCGTATGCACCAAGCCCTTTGAACCCCCCGACAGCCCGGGTGTACGAGATGGACTCGTGAGGGTTTGTAGCGGCTGTACCCACAAAAGCCATAGAAAAAGGAGAGAGGGAAAGTGAAAACAAAACCGAAGAATACAAAAAGAACAAAAAACAAGGACATTGATTCACAAGATCTCGCAATCCAAACTAAGAAAACGCGATTAAACCTCCCAAAGTAACCGTTAGGAGCATCTCACAAACACCAAACTCAGAAAAAGGTCGATCTTGAAAGTTTTTAACTCCCTACACCTTGTAACGAGCGAAACCCCGCAGCAAAAATACTACAAGGGTTTAACGGGAACCAAAAGACTTTAAAAACTCGCGTCCGAATTTGAAAACAACGAACAACCGAGAGGAGTGTTGCCCTCCCTCGCATTTGGTCGCCCTTGGCTTTGTGAGGGCCGTAGGTGATGCAAGGGGAGGCCCTGCTCTTTTTTGAAGCAAACTTTTTCTTTTCTTTCTTCCTTTTTCTCATTTTTCTTTCTTTTTGGTTTTTAAAAGTCGGTATTAGCCTTACTTTCGGGAATTGGACGGCCCATATAAGGGGTATACCCTCCCAACACTATCTTTTCCATATGCCTCTCCGTCACAAAGCGATATAGGAGGAGGGTTAAGGGGTATCCAGTGCCGTACCACAAATACCGGGCCCGTGTAGGTTGGCTAAGTGTATGGTGGTTAATGTCTTCAGCGACACGCTCCACTTATTCAGGTTATTATGTCTTATGAAAGCTTTCTTCAATCTTTCTTTTCTTTTCTTTTTGCACTTTTTTCTTTTGCTAAACGAGAAACAAAAACAAACTCAGACACAAGCCCTTAGAATCTCCGGGTTCCTAATAAAACGAGAAAGGAACGGGAGTCTCACAAGACACTTAGTGAAGGGAGTTTATTAAGGGTAAGTCTCGACTAGAACCCGAGTTAGGGTCGAAAATGCTCCAACCGATTACTTTTAGAAAGAAGTTTAAGAACGACTTCTTAACTTCGATAACGAGATCTAGGAAACAAAGTAAAACAAACAAAAAAAAACAAAACGAAAAGGTTTTCACTCCCTTTTTTCTCCATTTTCACACAAAAATTTTAAATTTTAAGCAAAAACTAGGAAACAGAGAATTAAACGATTAGGTGATCTACCCTTGAAACCGTGTAGGTTGGCTAAATGTATGGTGGTTAATGTCTTTAGCGACACGTTCCACTTATTCAGGTTATTATGTCTTATGAAAGCTTTCTTCTTTCTTTCTTTTCTTTTCTTTTCCATTCTTTTCTTTTCCTTTTGCACTTTTTGCTTTTGCTAAACGAGAAACAAAAACAAACTCAGACACAAGCCCTTAGAATCTCCGGGTTCCCAACAAAACGAGAAAGGAACGGGAGTCTCACAAGACACTTGGTGAAGGGAGTTTATTATGGGTAAGTCTCGACTAGAACCCGAGTGAGGGTCGAAAATGCTCCAACCGATTACTTTTAGAAAGAAGTTTAAGAACGGCTTCTCAACTTCGATAACGAGATCCAGGAAACAAAGCAAAAAAAAAAAAAAAAACAAAACGAAAAGAAAAACGAAAAGGTTTTCACTCCCTTTTTTCTTCATTTTCACACAAAAGTTTTAAATTTTAAGCAAAAACTAGGAAACAGAGAATAAAACGACTAGGTCATCTACCCTTGAAACAGAATATCTCCCCCCCCCCACACTTAAAACTCCACAATGTCCTCATTGTGGGAAGGTGTCACATGAAAAGGGCAGAGAACCTACAAGATACAAACAAACGAAAACAACTAGCAAGTAGAAAATGGTGGCGACCCGAGCCCACACGGCTCCAATAGCAAACGAAATCCCAACACAAACACTCATAGGGGTTCGCCACCCAAAAGAAAACCAAGCATGCGAAGGATCATGATAAGGATTCACATAAAAGGAGTAAGGTGGAAAGATATTACCTCAATCTCTTCATAAGCGTTGAAAATAGCGATCCGAAGTCGTCGTTCAAGAGAGTCAGATCAACGTTGGAGTAAAAGACGACTTTTCAATTAGAGAATTCACATGCGAAACCAAAAGCAAAAGGAAGGAAAATCTAACTTAAGAGATTATGAAAAAAAATAGAAATTGAAAAGATGAAAAACTGAAATATGAACAAAATATACATTACTAGTGACTTACCTTATCCCCGAATCTCACTCATTTAGGCGGGAAATAAGGGTGAAACTTGATATATACTAACCGAAACAACTAATTCGTTGCATTCATCCCAAATAACAGTCCGTTACATCCATCTTTGACCCAAAATACAAACGAGAGATGCTTAATCAACAGTCCAACCCACCAAAAACAACAAACAAACAACCCTAAGACAACCATCCAACAACCCGACAAACATGAATGATAAACAAGGCAAGGAAAAACCTGAGCAACCTAGCCAAACAATCCCTAAAATATGTGAGCTCATGCCAAAAGAAATCGAGAGACCAACAATCCAAAACCATCAGACATCGCAACTTCAAAACCCCGAAGAAGCACTCCCCCACACTTATACTTCACAAAATAAAGTAAATAGACAATGATAAAGGTCGGGTGGGGGTGGGGTGCTTACAAACGGCCCTCAAGCGGACCCTCCTGGCGGAGGACGGGGTTGTGGTGGAAAGAAGGATGGGTAAAAAGGAACGAAAGGCAAGGGCTTTGATTCAAAAGATCTCGAAATCTAAATCAGGATAACGTTATTAAACCTCCAAAAGGAACAGTTATGAGCGTCTCACAAACACCTATCCTAAGCAAAAGTCAGTCTTTGAGATTTTCGATTTCCTACATCTAGTGTCAAGCAAAACCCCATGTGCGTAAGTGCTAGTGGGTTCCAACCGAATCCAAAATACTCCAAGGACTCATGCCCGAGTTCAAAAACAACGAAACGAACAAGGAACGAGTTGCCCTTCCTCGCATTTGGTCGCCCTTGGCTTGGTGAGGGCCGTAGGTGATGCAAAGGGAGGCCCCACACTTTATTAACGCTTAAACTTTTCTTTTCGGGTTGGGTAATCCCAACAAAATTGTTTTTTCTTTTTCTCTTTTTTCTTTTCTTTTTATAGGTCGGTATTAGCCTTACTTTCGAGAATTGGACGGCCCAAATATGGGGTTTACCCTCCCAACACAGTCTTTTCCATACACACCTCCACCGAGAATTCAATATGGGAGGAGCTTAAGGGGTAATAGCGTCGTACCGCTAATACCGGGCCCGTGTAGGTTGGCTAAGTGTATTGTGGTTGATGTCATTCAACGACCGCTCCACTTAATCCGGTTATTGTAGCTTTTCTTTCTATTTCTTTCTGTTTGACTTTGCATTTGCTAAAAAAGGGAAATAAAACAAGCTCGGACACAAACCCCTAGAATCTCCCGACTTCAACCAGAACGTGAAAGGAATCGGGGGGTTTCGCTAAACACTCAATGAAGGATATCTAAAGTAATAAGTCATGACTAGTACCCGAGATAGGGTCGAAAACGCTCAAACCGGTTTCTGTTAAAGAAGTTTAAAAACGGCTTCTCAATTTCGACAACAAGATCCAAGAAACAAAGCAAAAACAAAGCGAAAACAAAACTGAAAGAAAAACTTTTAAGGCTTTCACTCCTTTTTTCTCCTTTTTCACACGAAATTTTTTTTTCTTTTTTTTTTCGGATTTTAGGCAAAAACTAGAAAACAAAAAACAAAAATGCTAGGAGATCTACCCTTGAAACAGAATATCTCACCCCCCACACTTAAAACTCCACAATGTCCTGATTGTGGGAAGGTGTCACAAGAAAAGGGTAGAGAACCTACAAAGACAAACAAACAAAAACATCTAGCAAGCAAATGGTGGCGACCCGAGCCCACACGGCTCCAACAACAATATTATCCCAACACAAACACTGAAAGGGGTTCGCCACCCAAAAGAAAATCAAGCATGCGACGGATCATGATGATATTCAACTCAAAAAAGAGAAGATCGGAGAGATATTACCTCGAGTTCTTCAAAACAAATGATTATTCAATCCGCGATCCGTGATAATCGAGCAAAGGGTTAGGATTTTCAAGTAAAAACAAGAAAGGCTCGTAAGATCCGCATGCAAAATTAGAAACAAGAAAAAGAAACTAATAAAGAAAGGAAAAGAAAATAATCAAAAAGAAAGTACGGGTTACCTCCCATGTAGTGCTTGTTTTAGGTCCCTAGCTTGACCTAATACCCATTCGATCCCCGGCAACGGCGCCATTTTGTTAGTCAAGTGGTTCGTAAGACCACGGTTTTATCGTTCTTCCACATGGAGCTAGGGGCATTATCTGCAACTAGTTGACTCTAGGTATGGTTTATGATCATGAAAAGATGAAAGACTTTAGGATGAAAATAACATAAATACGCTATGTTAAGTCAAATTGGTAAAACAATGGCTGTCGGGAGACTTTCGGGATGCAAACGGGAATGAGGAAATGGGTTTCGCAACAAGAGAGTAACGAGAAAGGGAAATCAAATGGTAATTCCGTTAGAAAAAAAATACCCACGGGACTTCCTCTTCCAAGGATAGTCCGGATTAACTTCCCCGAAATCCATAGACAGACCCGGGAAGGTCAATAGAACAAAATTTCCTAGTTAGTTTCTATTCCCTTTCGCTCACTAGAATACTAACTATCCTAATTCCTACCTTCCAACAAGCATTGGATGCATTCGGGATGCTTTTGCACCTAAATACATTCCACTTGAGGGAAGGATAGGATTATGAAGTTGATTTCCTAACTAGTTACTCACTAAAATTGCTAACCCAAACCTAATTACCCATTCACACCCTTAATATCTCCCTAACCCATTAAGGTTCTAGCCACTAAACATCCTAACTATCATGTTAATAACATCAACAACTTCATTCATGCTTAAAAGAGTAAACAAGGTGACAATAAACATTCAATAACACCAACAATATCAATAATAACAAAACATAGATTAATAAATAAGCAATAAATTAGAGAGAGAAAGGTTAAGAAATGCTCATTGATTGTGATGACAAGGGGGAAAACCTCAGAATAATAAAGCTCCAATGCTCCAAAGTCTAGAATAATCTTCAAACTTCCAATAATAATCAAGAGAATCCAATACAAGAACTAATAATCTCAGCAACGATCTTCCTTAATCCCTCCAATCTAAGACTTCCCAAAATGTGATAAACAGTGCTAAAGTATCATAAAAGATAGGTACAGCTGCTGTCTAATCTCCTCCTTTGGTAAAATGACCTAAATACACTAAATAGTAATCAAGGTTGTTACTCAAAACTCATCATTTTACACAACAGACAAAACTGGCCCGCAGGGGACCGTGGCAACGGTCCTGCGTAAGGCAGGCGATTTCTTCTCTTCGCTTCGCACCTCCGTGGGCACGGTCCCCATGCACCGTGGTCACGGTCTAGGCGATTAGGGGTGACAACTTTTCGCTCCTTCGCACCGCCGTGGCTACGGTCTTGGGAGACTGTGGCCACGGTCTAGTTCGGCCAACTTCTTCTTTAAGCATGGTGAAGATCCTACCGTGACCACCGTCAAAGTGACCGTGACCATGGTCTAGTTTGGGTGCAAGGCCTCTTCACTTTGGTCTTGGCTCCATCATACCGTGGCTACGGTCCATGTGACCGTGGTTACGGTCTCTCTCGGCCACAGTTCCTTCCAGGGTACTCTTCAGCCGTTGCCTCCGCTTCCGCTGCCTTTCGACAAGGCCAGCCCTTCTAATCCTCTGCCTTTGACACGATCAGGGCTCGAGGAATCTTAGGAAATCTCGGGATTCCTAAGATTGGTGCAAAATTGGCCCATTTAGATTCGTTTTGAGTGAAACCCTTCGGAAACTACAAAAGCAACTAAAACGCATTAAAAGTTATTAAAACAACTACGAAACAAGTCAAAAGCCTATGGATTTAGGCGGTATTTATACACGAAATCGGGTCTAAACACCCCCCCACACTTAAACCTTTGCTCGTCCCGAGCAAAACAAAACCAAACAAAACTAACTAACACAAACTCCTCTGTCGTGGGAGAGAAACGAGTGCATTTAGCGTATGCACCAAACCCTTTGAACCCCCCGGCAGGCTGGGTGGACGAGATGGACTCGTGATGGTTTGTAGCGGCTGTACCCACAAAAGCTAAAGAGGAAGGAGAGAGGGAAAGTGAAAACAAAACCGAAGAAGACAAAAAGAACGAAAAACAAGGGCTTTGATTCACAAGATCTTGCAATCCAAACAAAGAAAACGCGAAGAAACCTCCCAAAGTAACTGTTAGGAGCATCTCATAAACACCAAACTCAGAAAAAGGTCGATCTTGATGATTTTTGACTCCCTACACCTTGTAACAAGCGAAACTCCACAGCAAAAGCACAACAAAGGTTTAACGGGAACCAAAAGACTTTAAAAACTCGCGTTCGAATTTGAAAACAACGAAACAACCGAGAGGAGTGTTGCCCTCCCTCGCATTTGGTCGCCCTTGGCTTGGTGAGGGCCGTAGGTGATGCATGGAGAGGCCCCGCTCTCTTTTTAGAAGCAAAACTTTTTTTTTCTTCTTTTTCTCTTTTTTTCTTTCTTTTCGGTTTTTAAAAGTCGGTATTAGCCTTACTTTCGGGAATTGGACGGCCCATATAAGGGGTATACCCTCCCAACACGGTCTTTTTCATACGCCTCTCCGTCGCAAAGCGATATAGGAGGAGGGTTAAGGGGTATCCAGTGCCGTACCATGAATATCGAGCCCGTGTAGGTTGGCTAAATGTATGGTGGTTAATGTCTTTAGCGACACGTTCCACTTATTCAGGTTATTATGTCTTATGAAAGCTTTCTTCTTTCTTTCTTTTCTTTTCCATTCTTTTCTTTTCCTTTTGCACTTTTTGCTTTTGCTAAACGAGAAACAAAAACAAACTCAGACACAAGCCCTTAGAATCTCCGGGTTCCCAACAAAACGAGAAAGGAACGGGAGTCTCACAAGACACTTGGTGAAGGGAGTTTATTATGGGTAAGTCTCGACTAGAACCCGAGTGAGGGTCGAAAATGCTCCAACCGATTACTTTTAGAAAGAAGTTTAAGAACGGCTTCTCAACTACGATAACGAGATCCAGGAAACAAAGCAAAAAAAAAAAAAAAACAAAACGAAAAGAAAAACGAAAAGGTTTTCACTCCCTTTTTTCTTCATTTTCACACAAAAGTTTTAAATTTTAAGCAAAAACTAGGAAACAGAGAATAAAACGACTAGGTCATCTACCCTTGAAACAGAATATCTCCCCCCCCCCCCCCACACTTAAATCTCCACAATGTCCTCATTGTGGGAAGGTGTCACATGAAAAGGGTAGAGAACCTACAAGACACAAACAAACGAAAATAACTAGCAGGTAGAAAATGGTGGCGACCCGAGCCCACACGGCTCCAACAGCAAATGAAATCCCAACACAGACACTCATAGGGGTTCGCCACCCAAAAGAAAACCAAGCATGCGACGGATCATGATAAGGATTCACATAAAAAGAGTAAGGTGGAAAGATATTACCTCAATCTCTTCATAAGCGTTGAAAATAGCATTCTGAAGTCGTCGTTCAAGAGAGTCAGATCAACGTTAGAGTAAAAGACGACTTTTCAATTATAGAATTCACATACGAAACCAAATGCAAAAGGAAGGAAAATCTAACTTAAGAGATTATGAAAAAAAGAAACTGAAAAGATGAAAAACTGAAAAATATGAACAAAATATACATTGCTAGTGACTTACCTTATCCCCGAATCTCACTCATTGAGGCAGGAAATAAGGGTGAAACTTGATATATACTAACCGAAACAACTAATTCGTTGCATTCATCCCAAATAACAGTCGGTTACATCCATCCATGACCCAAAATACAAACGAGAGATGCTTAATCAACAGTCCAACCCACCAAAAACAACAAACAAACAACCCTAAGACAACCATCCAACAACCCGACAAACATGAATGATAAACAAGGCAAGGAAAAACCTGAGCAACCTAGCCGAACAATCCCCAAAATATGTGAGCTTATGCCAAAAGAAATCGAGAGACCAACAATCCAAAACCACCAGACATCGCAACTCCAAAACCCCGAAGAAGCACTCCCCCACACTTATACTTCACAAAATAAAGTAAATAGACAATGATAAAGGTCGGGTGGGGGTGGGGTGCTTACAAACGGTCCTCAAGCGGACCCTCATGGCGGAGGACGGGGTTGTGGTGGAAAGAAGGATGGGTAATAGGGATTCAAATAGTGAGGAGGTGCTGCGAAACGACCCTCAACAGTGTAATGATGGAAACTCCAATCACGCATGAAGCAGTTTTGTTGGCGGAAGTACTCTTCGAGGTGCCGCAGGTGTCGTTGGATGTTCACAAGCTGCTTTTGTTGATCCTCGAGCAACTTCACCTGGGAACGGAGACGTTCGTTCTGCTCACGAATCTCAATACGCAAGCCTTTGATTTCTGAAGTGATTTGGTTCAGATCGCCATACTGTGCCGAGCTCTCTGGCATCTTCTCATAGGTATTCTCCTCAAACTCTTGCAATAAACTAGAAACGGGGATAGGTGCACCGCCAATTATCCTCGGCCAACAATAAAATTGTCCGCACGACCAATTTTCATTATTTGCAATATCGAGCCATTCTTCGGCATGAGTGGGGTCGAGAGAAATGCAGATTTTCCAATCGCCATAACCATGATGGTAGATAGTGCGTGAATGACGCTCAGAAATTATCTCCATTTCGATCAACAGCCCCTTATCAATGGGGATAGGGACATAGCGCGGCTTCCATAATCCCAGGTAATCACCAAACCCTTGCTTCCGGAGGAAGTGACATATTATATGGCCCATTCCTAGGTTGGTGAAGTTATCAGTTCTACTCATCTCCCCTAACCAATGTAGGATGCAAGAGCCTAAGTTCACTCGTTGCCCCTTCAAAGTATTGTAAATTATGAAGAGATCGTCCGGAGGAACATGTGATCGTTCCTCATCTCGCCCAAACACTGAATTAGCAATCACCAAATGGAATTACCGGACAGCAGGATTACAAAAATCTTGTGCTCGAGGATCCTTAGGGCAGTAAAACTTCGCCTGACCTTCTTCGGAGTCAACAGGTGCTTTTCTCCAACAAGTTAACCGCTTCCACGCTTCTTGTTCATTGAATTCCTTACACTCCCAGAAGTATACCCCATCCTCTGGTAATTCCAAAGCTTTGCAAAACTCTTGAACAGAACATTCTAGCTCCCTATCACCCACTCTATAGCTGAAATTGGCCTCAGGGTACCCATCACTAAAGACTTGAAGTGAACTCATGAATTCAAGTACGGGCTGGTCTATAATTGGTTCCTTGATTTGAGAAGTGCTTTCCAGCCAAGTACCTGAGCGAGAGTGTCGAAACTGGACCGACAGTAAAGAGTGTTGATTGTCTCATCACAGAGAATCTCTGGAGCGTAGATGTGGCGCTCCTGGAGTTCATCATAGCGAGTTTTGTGCGGTTCATCACGAAAAGTAACCTTGGCACGGGGACAACTTTTGATGAACGTAGCTGGTTGAGCCCTTCTCAATTTGACAGAAGATGGCAGCTGTGGTGGTGATGGAGGGAGCTTCCTAGGTCGACCCGTCTTTGGTTTCAAGAACCCTAGATCTAGGCAGAGAAATACGCACAGAACAACCAAAATCAACTAGTAAATCGAACTTGGATGCATCAACAAACAAGGAATACCTGAGTTGAAGTGATGGGGAACTCCTCTTGCTAATTTCGACCCCCACAAGCAACAAGAGACCTGAAGTTTGCTTGAAGATGGCCCGAAAAATGTTGAGCAACAACAGCTAGGGTTTGGTTGTAGGAGAAAGTTGGGAGAAATGGAGGAATTGGTGGTGGGTTTGTCGAATTTTGGAAGAGAGTTAGACGTTTAGGGTTTGGTGAGGGTTTTCGAAGGTGAGAGTGAGGAAGAAAGTGAAAGAGAAATGAGGGGGAAATAATATTGAACCCCCGACATATCGCAGGTTTTCGACAGACCGTGGCCACGGTCCATTTGACCGTGGGCACAGTGTGATTTGGGTGAGGGAAAAAGAAGGGAAAAAGCATGGCGGAGACCGTGGCTGCGGTGAACCTTACCGTGGTCATGGTGATGTTCGGGACCAAAATTTCCAAGAATCATGCTGCGATGAGACCGTAGCTGCGATGACTTCCACCGTGGTCACGGTGATCTTCGGCTTGGTTAAACTGGGAGCAACTTTGAGTATGCTGACCGTGGCTGCGGTGACTCCCACAGTGGGCACGGTCCCTTTCGGTTCATCTCCAGCATCTACAAGGCTCAAAACTTGGAGAAAAAAAATGTTAAATCCTAAAATCTACCCTCTTGTCATCCGCTCCCTTTTCTTTCTCGCTCAATTATCATTCAGGGGCACTCTCCAATCGCTCAAAAACACTTTCAAACCCCGACTCTCATAGAACCACTCTCGATTTTTTTTTCTCATTTTTAACTCAAAAATCTTTTCTAATAAGATAAAACAAAGGAAGAAGAAAGGCACAAAAATTAGGGAAATAAAAATGAAAGAACTAAAAATTTAAAGAAAACACTAAAAGAGGGGGAAGTAGTTCATACCTCTCCCGGGTGCTTGTTTTGTAGGTCCTAGCTCGACCTTTTCCGATGCTTTTCAATTTCCAAAATCCGCGAGGTATGTCACAACTGTCCCGACATATTCCTCGCCCATGATGTATGATTTGAGTTTCGATGAGTTTGCCTTGAAACACTTTCCTTGGGCATCTTTCAACTCAACTACTCCGGCGGAAAGAATTCTTACTATTTCGAATGGTCCGGACCACCGTGATCTTAATTTCTCAGAGAACAACTTTAGCCTTGAATTGAAAATGAGAACCCTATCGCCTACCACAAACTCACGTCGGTTCAACATCTTGTCATGCCATGCTTTCGTTCTCTCCTTGTAGATCTTGTTGTTCTCATATGCATGACGCCTCAACTCCTCAAGCTCTTCTAATTGAAATAACCGACTACCTCCGGCCGCCTTGAGGTCGAAGTTCAACTTTTTGATTGCACACATGGTTTTGTGCTCAAGTTCGACGGGGAAGTGACACGCCTTCCCGTAGACAAGACGGTAAGGAGTAGTGCCGATCGGTGTCTTGAAAGCGGTGCGATATGCCAACAAAACTTCATCCAATTTTTCTGCCCAATCTTTCCTTGAAGAGCTAACCGTCTTCTCTAAGATCTCCTTGTTGGCACGGTTAGAGATTTCCACTTGACCTTGTGTTTGTGGATGGTAAGGAAGTCCCTTCTTATGCTTGATGTCGTACTTCTCCAAGAGAGACTCGAATCTCTTTTCGATGAAATGGGAACCGTTGTCACTAATGATGACCTGTGGAATGCCAAATCATGGGAATAGGGTCTTTTTCAAGAATTTCGAAACGGATTTCCCATCGCATCTTACACATGGTATGGCCTCGACCCACTTTGTGACATAGTCTACCGCCACTAAGATGTATTGGAAACCCCTTGACGACGGGAAAGGACCCATGAAGTCCAATCCCCATACATCGAAAGCTTCCACCTCAAGAATATAGTTCAATGGCGCTTCATTCTTCCGGGAGATGTTACAGGACCTTTGACACCTATCGCATTGCTTGACATGCAAATGGGAGTTACGAGAAAGAGTCGGCCACCAATAGCCGATTTGCAAAACCCTTGCCGCCGTCTTTTGGGGGCCACCATGACTTCCCACCGGAAATTCATGACAATGGGTCAAAATAGATTGCACATCACTCTCGGGAATACATCGCCGGTACATCCCGTCATTTCCAAGACGGAAAAGGAAAGGATCATCCCAAAAGTAATGCTTCATGTCGTGGAGGAATTTCTCCTTTTGATGATGGTTCAAGTGTTGAGGGATCACTTCGCTTGCCAAATAATTCACAATATTCGCATACCAAGGATGCGAGTTGATAGCCAAGAGTCGCTCGTCCGGGAAAGCATCTACAATCGGTTGGGTGTCTTCCAAATCGATAAGAATCCTCGAAAGGTGATCGGCTACGACATTCTTTGTGCCCGCCTTATCACGGATTTCCAAATCAAATTCTTGCATAAGCAAGACCCACCGTATAAGTCTCGGTTTTGTCTCCTTCTTTCCCATCAAGTATTTGATAGCGGCATGATCCGTGTAGACTACCACCTTAGAGAACATGAGGTATTGCCGGAATTTGTTGAGCGCAAAAACGATCGCCAAAAGCTCCTTTTCCGTGGTAGTGTAGTTCCTTTGGGCGCTATCAAGCGCATGGCTTGCGTAATAGATGACCCTTGGCTTCTTGTCTACTATTTGGGTTAAACACGCTCCTATGGCAAAGTTGCTCGCGTCGGCCATAATCTCAAAGGATATTGTCCAATCCGGAGGTTGAACTACCGGAGCGGAAATCAAAGCCTGCTTCAACCTATAAAATGACTCAAGGCACTCATCAGTGAAAATGAAAGGGGCATCTTTGCACAAGAGGTCAGTTAGAGGTCGAGCAATTTTTGAAAAATCCTTGACGAACCGGTGATAAAAGCCGGCATGGCCAAGGAAACTACGCACTCCCTTAACGGAAACTGGGGGTGGTAGGCGCTCTATAACCTTAACTTTGGCCTTATCTTCTTCGATGCCCTTAGAAGAGATTAAGTAACCCAGAACGATACCTTGTTCCACCATGAAGTGGCATTTCTCCCAATTTAGAACTAGATCCACTTCCTCACAACGAGTTAACACTTTCTCCAAATTTAGCAAACAGTCATCGAAAGAATTACCGTACACAGAAAAATCATCCATAAAGACTTCCATGCATTTTTCAATGAAATCGCTAAAAATAGCCATCATACAACGTTGAAAAGTCCCAGGGGCATTACATAAACCAAATGGCATGCGACGATAAGCAAATGTCCCATATGGATAAGTGAAGGTGGTTTTTTCTTGATGTGAGGGGTGGATTGGAATTCAAAAGAAACCCGAGTACCCATCCAAAAAGCAAAAATGTGAACGACCCGCCAACCGTTCTAACATCTGGACAATAAAGGGAAGGGGGAAATGGTCCTTCTTTGTTACTTTGTTTAAATGGCTGTAATCAATACACATCCGCCAATCGGTGATGGTCCGGGTACTAACTTGTTCTTTCTTGTCATTTTCAATTACGGTCAATCCACCCTTCTTGGGCACACACTAAACCGGGCTTACCCATTCGCTATTTGCGATGGGGAAGATGATCCTAGCAGCTAGCAACTTTACTACTTCCTTTTTAACCACTTCTTGCATGTTGGGATTTAAACGACGTTGGGGTTGCCTAGTAGGCTTGGCATCTTCTAGCAAATCAGTCGAATGCATGCATATGGAAGGGGATAAACCTTTCAAATCTTCTATCCTATAACCCAATGCACCCCTATGTTTCCTAAGCAAATCAAGCAACTTGGACAATTCAAAATCCTTCAAATTGGCATTCACAATGACAGGATAAGATTTCTCATCATCCAAGAAAGCATATTGGAGGGAAGGGGGTAAAGCTTTAAGCTCTAAAGGAGTAGAAGATTGAATTTGAGAAGAAGACATACCTTCGAAGATCGCATCTTGAATCTCCATACCCTCCATATAAGGCTCATCAATAATAATCTCCTTATGCATGGGTGAAGAGTCAAGAAGGTTGGTGAAGAAAGTAATATCGGTGCCGTCGGTCTCAAATTGGAAAGACTCCAATAAGAAGCTCCCAAGGGATCATCGCAAATAGATTCAAGAAGATGGGAGTCCTCAATATACTCATCAACAAGGAACTCCATCATATCAATGGCATAGCATGAATCCCCATACGAAGGACCCTTCAATGACCCCTCAAGTTGAAAAATTATGCTTTCATTCCCGACATTCAACGACATGCTTCCATTCTTCACATCAATAATGGCTCCCGCCGTAGCAAGGAATGGCCTTCCCAAAATAATAGGGACGTTGTTATCTTCCTCTATCTCCAAGATCACAAAATCACAAGGAATCAAAAACCGCCCTACTTGGACTAGGATGTCTTCCAATATTCCCAACGGTCTTCGCACGAAACGGTCGACCAATGGAAGATTAATTGTTGTAGGAGTAAGATCGTCGAGATTTAACTTCTTGCAGATCGAATATGGCATGACGCTTACACTTTCTCCTAGATCACAAAGGACACGACCATTCCGCATATCACCAATGGTGCATGGAATAGAAAAACTTCCGGGGTCGGCTAATTTCTCCGGTGATTTGTTATCAATAATTGCACTACAATCTGCCGTCAAATGGATCGTAGATTTCTCTTGAATTCTTCTCTTGCTCGTGAGAAGCTTCTTCAAATGCTTCTTAAAGGATGGAACTTCAGAAATGGCATCAAGAAATGGAATGTTCACTTGAAGCTTCTTGAGCATCTTAATGAATTTTGAAAACTTTGCATCGGATTTTGGCTTTGCTAATCGATCGGGAAAAGGGACCGGTGGTAGCTTTGGCTTCTCAATAGTCTAGATTGGTTCTTCTTCCACAATTTTTCCTTTCCCTTTCCTTAACTTCTCCATCTCCTCTTGTTCTTTACTAGACTCTCCCAATTCATCCTCATGTGCTCTCTCAACTTCCTCACCCATTACTAACTCACTTTCCTGCTTCTCCAACAAATCTTCCTCATCCGAGATATCCACCACGTCACCTTCCTTGTCACCCAAGACCTCATCTCCCACCATTGTAGGTCCATCAATCTCCTTGCCACTCCTCAAAGTAATCGCATTAAGTTGCCCCTTTGGGTTAGGTTAGGATTGGCTAGGCAAAGATTGGATAGGTTGAGATTGTTGTGCCAATTGGGCCAATAGTAACTCGAGGTTCTTAATGCGAGTTTGGTCTTTTTCTCGGTCTAAGGCCATCTTTTCTTGAGATAAGGCTATCTTCTCTTGAGTTAGGGCCAACTTTTGGAAGGTTTGGTCAAGGGTTTCTTGTTGTGATGGTTTGGGTGCTTGGGAAGATTGACCTTGGTGAGGATTTTGGTGGTGGTTTTGGTGGTATTGGCGGCGATTTTGATTTGGGAAACCTGGGGGTGGGTTTTGGTTTAGGGGAGCTTGTTGGTTGTAAGCTTAATTCCCACGGGGACGAATGGGGGTTTGATTGGTATAGGAGAGGTTATTGTTGGGATAGATGGCTTGGACTTGCTCGGTTTGATACTCTTCACATCGCTTCGAAGAACGTGGCCCTCCACAAAAATCACATACCAAGACTCGGGCATCTTGAATTAGCGTAGGTACTTCTTGGACCGCCTTTACTTGCCTCGTGGTTTCCTCCAAAGCTGCCTTTTGTTGCATCTCAAGAACGACATTCATGAGAAATTTAATGGTAGGGTTGCTTTCTATAGGAGGACCATCTCTTGGACCACGGCCGCCTCCCCAATGAGGGGAGTTTTGAGATAGCTCGTGAAGAAATACGTTTGCTTCCTCCGCCGTCTTCTTGAGGAACATGCCCCCCAAGGCATGATCGATGGATTCTCGCAATAATAACCAATCCTCAAGATTATGATGTAGACACCTCCGTTGGAGACCTTTGAATCTCCCCCATGCTTCGAATAACGACTCATCGGGCTCTTTCTTGAAGCTCATGATGGCTTGCCTTAACCGACACGTCTCATCATTGGGGAAAAACCTTTGAAGAAAGTCGCGGCTAAGGGCATCCCATGTTGAATAAGTTCTGGGCGGACACGTGTTGAGCCATAATAATGCTTTCCCCTTCAAGGTAAGAGGGAAAAACTTCAGCTTCATGTATTCGGCGGAAACTCCATTCATTTGTACGAAGCCGATGGGTTGCTCGAATCTGTTGATGTGGTCAATAGGATTTTCATGCTCTCCTCCATGGTACGGGGTGTTCTCAAATATTTCCAATAAATATGGCTTGAACTCGAACGATGCATTCGGTGGTAATTCTGGTAATGTGATGGGATCGCCTCCCGTACCCGACGATGGTAAGGAATATGATGCTAAGGTACGGGGTGGAATTTGCTCTCCTTCAGCCATTGGAATTTCGATCGTCTCTCGCTCCCTTTGTTGTCTAGCTCGTCTCGAACCAGCGTTAGCTTGTCGAATAATACTCTCCAGATTTGGGTTCGATGGAGTTACAAGAGTTTGGCCTCGTCGAGAGCGAGTCCGCATGCACAAAAGGAACAAACAGAAGAATCAAATTTCCAGTAACTAAGGATAACAAACTCTCTAGCAGTGAAATGATCTTAAACAACCTAAAGACAAAGAGCTAAGCTAGGTGCGCTTGCTCCCCGACAACGGCGCCATTTTGTTTGTCGAGTAGTTCGTAAGACCATGGTTTTATCGTTCTTCCACAGGGAGCTAGGGGCCTTAGCTGCAACTAGTTGACTCTAGGTATGGTTTATGATCATGAAAGGATGAAAGACTTTAGGGTGAAAACAACACAAATACGCTATGTTCAGTCAAATTGGTAAAACAATGGGTGTCGGGAGACTTTCGGGATGCAAACGGGAATGAGGAAATGGGTTTCGCAACAAGTGAGTAACGAGAAAGGGAAATCAAATGGTAATTCCGTTAGAAAAGAATACCCACCGGACTTCCTCTTTCAAGGATAGTCCAGATTAACTTCCCCGAAATCCATAGACAAACCCGGGAAGGTCAATAGAACAAAATTTCCTAGTTAGTTTCTATTCGCTTTCGTGAACTAGAATACTAACTATCCTAATTCCTACCTTCCAACAAGCATTGGATGTATTCAGGATGCTTTCGCACCTAAATACATCCCACTTGAGGGAAGGATAGGATTATGAAGTTGATTTCCTAACTAGTTACTCACTAAAATTGCTAACCCAAACCTAATTACCCATTCACACCCTTAATATCTCCCTAACCCATTAAGGTTCTAGCCACTAAACATCCTAACTATCATGTTAATAACATCAACAACTTCATTCATGCTTAAAAGAGTAAACAAGATGACAATAAACATTCAATAACACGAACAATATCAATAATAACAAAACAGAGATTAGTAAATAAGCAATAAATTAGAAAGAGAAAGGTTAAGAAATGCTCATTGATTGCGATGACAAGGGGGAAAACTTCAGAATAATAAAGCTCCAATGCTCCAAAGTCGAGAATAACATTCAAACTTCCAATAATAATCAAGAGAATCCAATACAAGAACTAATAATCTTTGCAAACATCTTCCTTAATCCCTCTAATCTAAGACTTCCCAAAATGTGATAAAGAGTGCTAAAGTATCAGAAAAGATAGGTAAAGCTGTTGTCTAACCTCCCCTTTTTTGTTAAAATGACTTAAATACATTAAATAGTAATCAAGGTTGTTACTCAAAACTCATCATTTTACACAACAGACAAAACTGGCCCGCAGGGGACCGTGGCCACGGTCCTGCGTAAGGCAGGCGATTTCTTCTCTTCGCTTCGCACCTCCGTGGGCACGGTCCCCATGCACCGTGGTCACGGTCTAGGCGATTAGGGAAGACAACTTTTCGCTCCTTCGCACCGTCGTGGCTACGGTCTTGGGAGACCGTGGCCACGGTCTAGTTCGGCCAGCTTCTTCTTTAGGCATGGTGAAGATCCTACCGTGACCACGGTCAAAGTGACCGTGACCACGGTCTAGTTCGGGTGCAATCCTCTTCACTTTGGTCTTGGCTCAATCATACTGTGGCTACGGTCCATGTGTCCGTGGCCACGGTCTCTCTCGGCCATAGTTCCTTCCAGGGTACTCTTCAGCCGTTGCCTCCACTTCCGCTGCCTTTCGACATAGTCGGCCCTTCTAATCCTCTGCCTTTGACACGACCAGGGCTCGGGGAATCTTAGGAAATCTCGGGATTCCCAAGATTGGTGCAAAATTGGCCCATTTAGATTCGTTTTGAGTGCAACCCTTCGGAAACTACAAAAGAACCTAAAACGCATTAAAAGTTATTAAAACAACTACGAAACAAGTCAAAAGCCTAAAGATTTAGGCGGTATTTAGACACGAAATCGGGTCTAAACAAAATGCTTCCTTAGCTGCTGAGTTTGGTAATTCAACATGGTCTCCTCCTTGTGCTGCTGCTGAAAGTGCTGGTGAAGCTCCTATGGATGCCTCCTTTGCTGATGAATCTGCTGCTGCTTGCTGTTCTTCATGATGGTCTCTATCATCCTCCTCAGGTTGAGGAAAGTTTGTCCTCAAACTTGGAAGGTCTTCATCTGCTGGGTAGTATGGTAGAAGATCTGCTACATTGAATGTTGCTGAGCCTCCATACTATTGAGGTAGATCTAACCTATAGGCATTATCTCCAATTTTCTCGAGCACTTCAAAGGGGCCATCTGCTCTTGGTAGTAGCTTGCCTTTTCTCTTGCTGGGGAACCTGTCCTTCCTTGGGTGGATCCAAACTAGGTATCCTGGCTGGAAAGTCACCTTTTTCTTATGTTTGTTTGCTGATGTAGACACCTGTTCAGTATACTTGGCAATTTTCTCCTTCACTTGCTGATGAAGTTCCTTGATTTGATCTGCTCTTTTACCCGCTTCAAAACTAAATTTGACAGAAGTAGTTAGTGGAACTAAATCCAAAGGGGAAATTGGATTTTTACCATAGACTACTTGGAATGGAGAGTAGCCTGTGGCCTTGGATGGTGCTTTGTTGTAAGCAAACTCAACATGGGGTAAGAGAGTTTCCCATCCTCCCTTATTTTTGTGATCAATGCTCTCAGTAGGACTCCAAGTGTCTATTAGTAACCTCTATCTGGCGATCAGTAAGTCGGTGGCAAATGGTGGTGTACTTGAGCTGGGTACCCAATTTCTTCCACAAAGTAACCCAAAAATGGCTCAAAAACTTGGTATCTCTGTCAGACACCATTGTTTTTGGCACTCCATATAACCTTACAATCTCCTGGAATAATAATTCAGCAACTCTTGTGGCATCAAAAGTTGTGTGGCATGGTATGAAGTGTGCCATCTTTGAAAATCTTTCAACTACCACCATGATTGAATCCTTCCCTCTCTGAGTTCTCGGCTAACCCACAATAAAATCAAGGCTGACATCTTCCCAAGGGCTGCTGGGCACTGGCAAAGGTGTGTACAAGTCTAGGGGTAAGTTGTGTGACTTAGCCAATTGACAGACATTGCACCTCTTCAACGGGTGCTCCACATCTTTCCTCATCTTTGGCCAACTGTAATGCTCTTTCAACATCAATGGACTCCCTCAATGGACTTCTGAGATCAATAGCTCCCTGAAACTGCTCTTGGAAACACATAGTCTGCTTCCCTTGAATAAGTAACCCCGGTCTATATGGTACAGACCCTGGGGTTGCTGCTGGCATTTCTGATACACCTGCTTAAAATCTCCATCCTCCTGATACAATGCTTTCAAATGCTCAAATCCAACAATTCTAGAATCAAGTATATGAAGCAACATATACCTTATGCTTAGTGCATCTGCTCCTTTGTTTAGCACTCCTGATTTGTGATGGATCATGAAGTGAAACTGATGCATGAACTCGACCCAAGCAGCATGCTTGGTGTTGAGCTTGCGTTGCCCTTGAATGAACTTCAAGGCCTCATGATCACTGTGTAAAATGAACTTTGTTCCAATAAGGTAGTGTCTCCAGTGTTGAAGAGCTCTAATGATGGCATAGAACTCTTTTTCATAGGTGTTGTACTTCCTCTTTGGATTATTGAACTTCTCACTGAAATAGGCAACTGGCTTTCCCTCCTGGGTCAATACTGCTCCTATGCCAACTCCTGAAGCATCACATTCTACCTCTAAAACATTGTTGAAGCTGGGTAGTGCTAGAATTGGTGTTGAAGTAAGCCTCTCTTTAACTTCTTCAAAGGCTCTTTGGGCTGCTGCTATCCAAATAAAGGACTTTCCCTTCACCACTTCTGTCATTGGGGCCAAAATGGTGCTGAAATTCTTGACAAATCTCCTGTAAAATGAAGCCAGGCCATGAAAGCTCCTGACTTGATGAATAGAAGTGGGCACAGGTCACTCCCTAATTGCTTTGATCTTCTCCTCATCAACTTGGATACCTGCTGCTGTGACAATGTATCCCAAGAAGTTCACTTGGGATGTAAAGAAGTGACACTTCTTGAGATTTCCAAATAACGCCTCTCTACTCAAAATATCTAAAACCTCCTGCAAGTGCTTGACATGATCTTGCTCAGACCTGCTATAGACAAGAATATCATCAAAGTACACCACAACACTCTTGCCTATGAGTGGCGTAAGGACCTGGTTCATGAGTCTCGTGAATGTAGAAGGAGCATTAGTCAAACCAAAGGGCATGACCAGCCATTCAAACAAGCCTCCCTTGGTCTTGAATGCTGTTTTCCACTCATCTCCTTCATAGATCCTAATTTGGTAATATCCACTCCTCAAATCAATCTTAGAAAAGACTGCTGACCCATGTAATTCATCCAACATGTCTTCAAGCCTAGGTATAGGGTACCTGTACTTGATTGTGATCTTGTTAATGGCCCTACAATCAATCCACATCCTTTGACTCCCATCTTTCATAGGACTAACAAGGCTGGGACTGCACATAGACTTAGACTCTCCCTAATCATTCCCTTTTCCAACAACTCATCCACCTGCCTCTGTATTTCATTGGTATCTGCTGGTGTCATCCTATAGGCTGGCTTATTAGGCAACACTAATCCAGGCACTAGGTCAATTTTGTGTTGGATGTCTCTTTTAGGTGGCAAACCAGGTGGCATTTCCTCAGGAAATACATGCTGATACTGCTGGAGTAATGGTAGAAATAAAGGGTGGTCATTTTATGGGGCTGAGGGTTCCTTAAGGTCTAAAAGAATTAAGTCCCTCTGTGTGTTAAATTCATGTTGATCAGATAAAAGCAACACATTAAGACTGGGTTCAAGGCATAAGTTTTTAGATTTCTTGGCTAACTGTGAGGGTTTCATGGGTGTAAGGATGATCTTTTTGTGGTTTAAGGTAAGGGTGTAGATATTAGCTCTACCGCAATGGCTCACTGATCTATCATATAACCAATGTCGACCCAAAAGTAAATGACATGCATCCATTGGCAAAACATCACACCAGACCTCATCCTTATATGACTGACCAATTGAAAAACTCACAAGGCATCTAGCAGAAATTTGGATACCTTTCCTTGAGCTGAGCCACTGGATGGTGTATAGAGCTGGGTGGGGCTTGGTTGCCAGATTTAGCTTCTTCACCATGGTGCTGGAGGCTGCATTGGTACAGCTTCCACTGTCAATAATCACAGAACACACCTTCCCTCCAATAGTGCACCTTGTGTGGAAGATATTCTCCCTATACTCTTCTACTTCTAATACTACTAAGCTGCTCAGGACCCTTCTGATCACCAATAATTCTCCTTCATTCGGACCCTCCTCTATAGCATCATCATAAATAGGGTCATGTTCTGGTTCCTCATAAACCTGTTCTTCTTCCTGCACATTTTTAGAGTCAATAAACAAAGCTGCCTGGCACTCAACAAGAGTAACAATCCTTTTGTTTGGACATTGTGAGGCAATGTGCCCCAGGCCATGACATCTGAAACATCTCCTTTCATTAAAATTTCTTCCTGCTGGTGCTGGGGTTCTTTGGGGGTAATTTTGAGATGGTATTTGTGGGGGTTTTGGAAATGGGGGTCTATTTTGTGGTGTTGGGGTTGGTTGAGGTTTGGGAGTTGGATTATAGGCTTGTTTTTGGTAAGAGTATGGCTATTTTTGTGGATAGGCTTTGGGTTGGGTCTTTTCCAGATACTCCCTGGACCTGCTATTCTTTTACTGCTCCACCTTATGAGCCTTAGAGCTCAATTCTTTTAAGCTGAAGTAGGACTGAAGCTCCACGACATGCCTGATGCTATCATTCAGACCCATCAAATACTTTACAAAGATCTGCACATCATTCTCCCTCAAGTCACACCTCCACAACAAATGCTCAAACTCCTTAGGGTACTCTTCCACAGATTTTCATCCCTGAATCAACTGTTGAAACATAGCATAGTTAGACTGCAAGTAATTTTTAGGTAGAAATTTTTCTTTCAACTTCTTTTTCATCTTTTCCCATGTTCTGATCTTATCCTTCCCAAGCTTCTCTACTCTCCTCTTTTGTAAATTACTCCACCAGGTTGAAGCATGTCCTCTCAGTGTGAAAGCTACAAGCTTAACCTTACTCTCATCAGAAACCTCCTTAAGATCAAACACCCTCTCAATAGTCTGTAACCAATCTAAGAAAACTTCTACATCCAAGTCTCCCTTAAACTCAGGTATCTCCACCTTAAAGTCTAATTTTTCCACTCTTCTTTCCTCCCTATCTTCCCTTTCTTCCCTATCACTCCCTCTCCTATCATACTGGCTTCCTCGACCTCCTCTCATTCTGTAACTTCTCCTAATGAATCTCCTATTTGCTAGAACTCCTCTACCAGCTTCTCCTATAAAACCAAAATCTCCAAAGGGATTCACCTCCTCCTCTTCCTCATAGACATTCTCTGCTTCTTCCTCTTCTTCACAGCCTTCTCCTTTCTCAATCTCATCCTCTTGAATCTGTTTCTGCTTCAGATAAACATAGTGCTTCAACTGATCCTTCAGATACTTCACTTGCCTTTCCATTTCATGCTTTTCTCTTAAAGCCTACTCTGCAATCTCCTTGGGTGTCTTACTGTTGCTCGACATCCTGAAAGATTACAAACAAACTTCCTCCAAGACAGAACACAGTGCTCTGATACCAAGATGATGTATGCTAGTTCACAAAGATCAGAGTATTGAACTAGAATGCATCATACAACTCACATACACACCATAATGATTGTAATAACAATAGCTAATTGGAAACAATTGGCTGGAATAGAAGACAACCCAATGAGGAAAATAAAAGATAGGCTTGCTTACAATTGATACAGACACACCACAACTGCAATCAAGGGCAAAGGACTCTCACATTCATACTCCTACGGACACACCAGAGCATGGATGATCAAGCACAGTTGACACTTGCTGGATTCTTGCCAAAATCCAGTGATAGGAGCTGATTTAACCAAGACTTTGAGAGTTATCTACTACTCATAAACATATAGAGGCTCTAAGACACTTGAGAATACTATTGAATGAACACTGAGAGATGCCGTTCATTGTTGGAAACATCAGAATATAAAGACTACAATAGTTTGACATTTTATTACTTAGAGGTACCATAACTTTTGAAGAAACAATTTTTTCGTATCCTAACTTTTCAAAACTAATTTTGGGGTACCCTTACTTTTAGAATTAGAAATTACTAGGTGAATTTCCGGTGAAACTCCGATTGATTCAAATCATTTTCTTCCACAAAAACAAAGAGCATTTTCGTCTACAAAAACACTTAATCAATTTCCCGCCTAAAACTCACCGGTAAATTCAAATCATTGGCCGAAAATTCACCTAATTATTTCTAATTCTAAAAGTTAGGGTACGCCAAAATTAGTTTTTAAAGTTGGGGTACCAGAAAAATATTTCACCAAAAATTAGGGTACCCCTTAGAAATTTTTTGATAGTTTGATTAGCAGCTGCTTAATCATAAGCTAACTGTCTAATCTCCCTAGACTAATCCTAACTTACAATGCTTAAAATAAATACATTTGATTACATCCTAAGCTAGCTAATATCATCCGGATTACATTTGGATCAAAATATAAATGAATAATGCTAGCTAAGTTCTGATTGGACCAAATGCCAAAAGGGTTGCAAAATGGACCAATAAGAGGCTTTCCTGCCTAAGGGGGTAAACTTTAACTTACTGAGGTAATTCCCGCGCCAAAGTTAACCTGGATATAGTCTCAACAGGTTAAGATCGAGCTAGAAAGACCAAAACAACCCTTATGGACAGATAACAAAAGACTTAGCCTCAGAACTGAGGTTCTGGAAAATTAATAACAAACAACCCTACTGGGATTGCTTGTTCTGGCATCTGAAACTTGCTGTTGCCATGCTCGAACATGCTGTGACTTGGCTTGGACTTGAAAATGGCATGGCAAAGAACAAAAAACTCCTAGGGAACATTGGCTGAATCTTCCTCAATCAACATATAGGACATTGAGAAAGAATACTGCTTGGACTATTGCTGCTGGGAACTGAATTTGGTCTAAATGACCAATGCTGATGGGCTGGATGGCTGTAGGTGCCAAGACTTGCCTCACAAGTGTCTAACAAGCTTGGATGGAAGCTGTTGGTGGGTTGGTGAATGCTGGTGAAGTTGTGAACCTCCTGCTGGGTAGTTTGAATTCTTGAGTGACATCTTTGAATGACTGCTTGTCCCTTCTTTGGGATTTGGAAGCTCTTGTTTCTGGAAATGCTTCCTTAGCTGCTGAGTTTGGTAATTCAACATGGTCTCCTCCTTGTGTTGCTGCTGAAAGTGCTGGTGAAGCTCCTATGGATGCCTCCTTTGCTGATGAAGCTGATGTTGCTTGTTGTTCTTCATTGTGGTCTCCATCACCTCGTAATGCTTAATAGATCCAGGAATAAGATCATGTTGGAGGGGCAATCCTGGTAATTTCTGTTCTTGGAACACAGGAGAAGGTTGTCCCAACTGAGGGATGACGAGAGGATGGGGGATTTCATGGTTAGGGTTTGTGTTTAGGTCCGAAGGGATGATCTTCTTATGCTCACTAAACTCAGGGCGTTCAGTGGTCATAGAGTTGACGAGGTTTTGATCATCCTTCTTGGGTGGGGACGGATTGGCTATTTTTCAGTGGAGCTAGGGTTATTTTCTTGTTGTTAAGCCTGAAAGTGTAGGTATTGGCTCTTCCATCATGTATCACGCTCCTGTCAAATAACCACGGTCTTCCCAGCAGAATATGACAAGCATCCATAGGCAAAACGTCACACTATAAAGATTCTTGAAAAGATTTGTCAATGGAAAAGCTTACCAAACATCATCGAGTAATTTGTAATCCTTCACCCTGATTGAGCCATTGAATGGTGTAGCGCTTGGGATGTGGACTAGTTTCCAGCTGAAGTTTGTCCACCAAAGTTGTTGATGCCACATTGGTGCTGCTTCCACCATCAATGATCAACGAGCAAACTTTTCCCTTGATTGTGCAATGGGATTGAAATAGGGTCTCTCGTTGTTGCTGATCTTCTGAAATAATGGAGTCACTGAGAATTCTCCTCATAAGGAACATCTTGTGAGCCATGGTTGGGGTTTGGGACGTCAAAAGGTGACGTTGGTAGGGAGGGATAATGTGTTTGGCTGTTTTGTGGAGTTTGGGGATGTCAGGTTGGCACTGAGGATTTGAAGGTTACGTGTTTGGGATTGTAGGTTGAGTTTTTGGACTTGCAGGTTGAGCATTTGGACTTGTAGGTTAAACTGTTGGATTTGAAGGTTATGTGTTTGGATTAACTCTCGGGAATTCAGGGTTGTACTCAACACTAACCTAGAGCTCTGATACCAAAATTAGGATGTATAATGGGGTCAAAGATTGTATCTTGATCAGTTACACATCAAGGGGGACGTGCAACCAATCTCAACATGGGACAATTCACGTGAATTAGGGTAGAAAGAGGGGTACATCACGTGAAGAAGAGAGAGAGAGGGGAGGGAAATAGGCTATTTAGTCGTGAGGACTTTTTTGGATTCAAGAAACAATAAAGATTAAATCTTGAATAGGGAAGAGAGGATCTTGATGGAGGTTTGTGGGAGAGGGTGGACGAATTATGGAGGGAGTATAGGGGATGGCGTGAAGCTTTTATGGAGGTAGATAATGATATTGATTGAGGGAGTTTGTTGGATGAGAGAGAAAAGGTTGTTGGGAGGTTGTTATGGAGAGAGAGGGAGTTGGTTGAAGATATTGGTGAGAGAGGGAGGGAGATGGACGAAAAAGAGGGAGGAGGGGAGACGTTTTGGTGAGGGTGTAGGGGTAGGGTTTTATCTTCCAAGTTAATAGAAAGATAAAGAAAGTAATTATCTTAACTGTATTGATAGAAAGATAATATCGAATAGAACTAAGCTTCTAACTTGAATCCACAAGTTAGACAACCTAGGGCTAACTTGATCTAGACCGCAACCTAGGATCAAGCTCTTCCTAACCACTTGGGTGCAGACCAAGATACAATAGAAGAAAAGGGGAGAGGTTTATCCAAACACTCTAGGGGGTAAGCTCAAAGCTTGATTCATATTTCAAAACTGGATTATGTGTGCTAAACAATTACAAGCCTAAGCTATTTATACTAGACTCAATTCTAGGGCTTCTAGTAAACCCTAGCTTGGGGTGCAAGCCAAGACTTATAATGCAAGATGCCTACTACTCTATCTCCTCCTTGGATTAGGACTCCTTATCCAAAGGGGAGTTGGTTACAACAACCTTATCCTAATTGCAATTGGCTTCCTAATCCAATATGGATTAGTTACAAGATAGCCAACCTTATCTAGGATAATATTGGACAAAATTGGCGCCTACTCTAACTCTATCACACGCCTAAAGCACACACACACACTTCTAGAATATTCTAGAACAACTTAGAATATTCTAGATTTATCTAGACTCCTATTAGACTTCCTATGACTTGATGCTCAAGTTTATAATATACTTGGCATCTTACATTATTCTAAAATAAAACTAAAAGAATAATTAAATCACACCAAAATAATAAAATAAAGTAAAGTTACATCCAAAAGATTAAGTCAAAGTTGATGAAACTCCATTTGGACGTGAACTTGGGCCTGGCCTTGAGCTTGTTGGCGTGACTTTGCAGATATTAGGATGTTTGGACATCCTCTTGCCATAAGGAGCACACCATATGAATGGGCCTATGGGCCTCTATGCTCATTCTTTCCTCAATAGCTTGTTCTACCTCCTTGAAAATGTATTAGGTCTCTTGGGATGTATTTGGCGTGGGTTGAAATACATCGTTCCCCTCCATACCCAAACTTTTGAAAACTCTTCCATGGCTCACGAATTGTTCATCATGAGGCGAGTCCTCAGCAGTTCGATTGTTCTAGAAGATCAGCAACCTTGAGAAGCCGTCTTTCAATCTCATTGCACAATCAAAGGAAAGGTTTGTTCCTTGATCGTTGACGGAGGGAGCTGCACCAACGTGGCTTCTACAACTATGGTGGACAAACATCAGCTGGAAACAAGTCCACATCCCAAACCCTACACTATTCAATGGCTGAATCAAGGTGAAGGATTACGAGTTACTCAACGATGTTTGGTAAGCTTTTCTATTGGCAAATCCTATCAAGATTCTTTATGGTGTGATGTATTGCCTATGGATGCTTGCCATATTCTGCTTGGAAGACCTTGGTTATTTGACAGGAGCGTGACACACAACGGAAGAGCAAATACATACACTTTTCTGCTGAAAAACAAGAAGATAACCTTAGCTCCACTTAAAATAGCCAATCCGTCCCCACCCAAGAAGGATGATCAAAACCTTGTTACCCTTATGAACGCTGAACATCATGAGTTTAGTGAACATAAAGAGGTCATTCTTCTAGACCAAAACACAAACCCTGACTATGAGAAACAAGATAGCGTCTGTTTAGACCCGATTTCGTGTCTAAATACCGCCTAAATCCTTAGGCTTTTGACTTGTTTCGTAGCTTGTTTTAATAACTTTTAATTTTTGTCATTATTGGTATTGTTAGTATTGTTGAATGTTTATTGTCATCTTGTTTACTCTTTTAAGCATGAATGAAGTTGTTGATGTTATTATCATGTTAGTTAGGATGTTCAGTGGCTAGAACCCTAATGGGTTAGGGAGATATTAAGGGTGTGAATGGGTGATTAGGTTTGGGTTAGCAATATTAGTGAGTAACTAGTTAGGAAATCAATTTCCCAATTCTATCCTTCCCTCAAGTGGGATGTATTTGGGTGCGAAAGCATCCCGAATACATCCAACGCTTGTTGCAAGGTAGGAATTAGGATAGTTAGTATTCTAGTTCGCGAAAGCGAATAGAAACTAACTAAGAAATTCCGTTCCATTAACTCCCCCGGGTCTGTCGATGGACTTTGGGAAAGTTAATCCGGACTATCCTTGAAAGAAGAAGCCCGGTGGGTATTTTCTAACGGAGTTACCATTTGATTTCCCCTTCTCGTTACTCTCTTGTTGCGAAACCCATTTCCTCATTCCTGTTTGCATCCTGAAAGTCTCCCAACACCTATTGTCTCACCTTTTTGACTGAACCTAGTGTGTTTGTGCTGTTTTTACCCTGAATTCTATCATCCTTTCATGATCATAAACCCTACCTAGAGTCAAGTAGTTGCAGCTAAGGCCCCTAGCTCCCTGTGGAAGAACGATAAAACCGAGGTCTTACAAACCACGTTACACAAAATGGCGCCGTTGCCGGGGAGCAAGCGCACCTAGCTTAGCTCTTTGTCTTTAGGTTGTTTAAGATCATTTCACTGCTAGAGATTTTGTTATCCTTGGTTATTGGAAATTCGATTCTTCTGTTTGTTCCTTTTGTGCATGCGGACTCGATCTCGACGAGGCCAAACTCCTATAACTCCACCGAACCCGAATCCGGAGAGCATTATTCGCCAAGCTAACGCCGGCTCGAGACGAAGAAGACAACAAAGGGAGCGAGAGACGATCGAAATTCCAATGGATGACGGAGAGCAAGTTCCACCCCGTACCTTAGCATCATATTCCTTACCATCGTCGGGTACGGGAGGCGACCCCATCATATTACCAGAATTACCACCGAACGCATCGTTCGAGTTCAAGCCATATTTGTTGGAGATATTTGAGAACACTCCGTACCATGGAGGAGAGCATGAAAATCCTATTGACCACATCAACAAGTTCGAGCAACGCATCGGCTTCGTACAAATGAATGGAGTTTCCGCCGAATACATGAAGCTGAAATTTTTCCCTCTTACTTTGAAAGGGAAAGCACTATTATGGCTCAACACGTGTCCGCCCGGAACCTATTCAACATGGCATGCCCTTAGCCGTGACTTTCTTCAAAGGTTTTTCCCCAATGATGAGACGGGTCGGTTGAGGCAAGCCATCATGAGCTTCAAGCAAGAGTCCGATGGGTCGTTATTCGAAGCATGGGGAGATTCAAGGGTCTCCAACGGAGGTGTCCACACCACAATCTTGAGGATTGGTTATTATTGCATCATTTTTATTCCGGACTGAGTAGCTCTTTGCGAGAATCCATCGATCATGCCTCGGGGGGCATGTTCCTCAAGAAAACGGAGGAGGAAGCAAATGTATTTCTTCACGAGTTATCTCAAAACTCTCCTCATTGGGGAGGCGGTCGTGGTCCAAGAGATGGTATTCCTCTAGAAAGCAATCCTACTATTAAATTTCTCATGAATGCTGTTTTAGAGATGCAACAAAAGTCAGCTTTGGAGGAAACCACGAGGCAAGTAAAGGCAGCTCAAGAAGTACCTATGCTTATTCCGGATGCTCGAGTTCTTGTATGTAATTTTTGTGGAGGGCCACACTCTTTGAAGCGATGTGAAGAGTATCAAACTGAGCAAGTCCAAGCCATTTATCCCAACAATAACCTCTCTTATCAATCATGCACAAAGATCGTTCAAGACAATATGAGTCACAAACAAGACATGTAATCTCAATCAAACTAACAATCAAGTCTCGTTTATCATCTAAACCAAGCAAAAGATTCCTAAATACACACTTGAAGTGGCAATCCAAGTATACACCCATCATAGGAGGGGTTTTCACAACTAAAAACAACAGTTTTGCCTTCATTTCTCTTTTGTTCTGGGGTTCTCTTTTTTTTTTTTTGTTTGGTCATTTTTTTATTTTTTTTTTTGAAAGCGAATAAGCTAAGCTATTAGTATAAGCGAATATAAAGGAAGAAGGGAAAGATGGTTACCTCGATTGCTTATAAGATGACCCGACCTCTTTATCTTCCACTTACGTATGCAAATGCATATGCATGTTAAAAGGCTAGAAGATGCTAAAATGAAAAACTGGCCTAGATGGTTAAACCTAAAGAAACAGCGAAAATTGAAAACTAGAAATTAGCAAATGAAGGTGCCTAAATGCATTTCTATATGCAAGTGATGATGATGTTTATGTACAACCATGTACAGTCCATTCACCTCCATGTGACATAGGTATCCCCTCCAGAAAGTAAAGTCACCCCCCCCCCCATGCTTAGGACTTTCATTGTCCTCAATGAAATGCAAAAATGAAAGAGGAAAAGGATGGAAGGGGACACCACCAAAAACAACCCTACAATGTCACTAAGAATTCAGTAGAGTACCACCAATAATACAAGCAAATAGCTACCAACAATTTGAGCAAAACGTTACCAAAAGCACTCTTATAAAATCATTAAGATTTCCAGCAAAATAGCACCACAGTACATCAGAATAATGCCAAGAATTGCACGCAAAAACAGCAAAAGATTACAAAGAACCAAAGGGAAGCTTGCTAAAACAGCATAGTTGGCAGAACGCATTCAATGGAGATTTTGTGCTGAATGACACTACAAACACTTCCAATTGGTCAAGTAAAGGCAGAGTAGCACCAACAAACACACCAATATATTGCTGAAAAGCATACACACAAATTAGCACAACAAAACAAGGTACAAAACGTTAGCTTGGTAGGCTAACAAGTGATGAACAACAATTCCAGCAATGTCCAAGAGAAATAAAGGAGTGCTAGGACAGTATATATTCACAACACAATTGTGCCATTGAAGTCAAGCAACATTCAATTAGCAACAAAAATGCACCATACACCCCCTAATATGTCACTGTTGTGTTCAAGAAACCCTAGTGATTCGCCCGATTCTACCCCAAACTTGAGCAATTAAGATCAATCAACTTCAATTATCACCACAAACACACCATTTATACTCCAATGTATCAACATATGCTATATCATTGAACAATGGAGTAATTGAAGAAAGGTGATATTCACCAATATGGGATTGCGATACTTGATTGGTGTTCGGGAATGGAGTGTTTCGGCACTGTCGATGGTGTTCATTGGTTGTTGACGTTGGGGTTGGTGCGAAGGTCGAGTAGTAGGCTGGGGCGTGCGATTTCTGGTCAGCGCGAAGGTGTGCGCGAGGGGTCCCGTGGTGCATGTGGTGGTGGTCACAGAGAGGATGGTGCTAAGAGTAGGGCGAGGCGTCGGTAGCGGCAGTCGTGGTGGCTGAAGGCGATCGAACGGAGAAGATAGTGCGAAGTGGTGGTGGATGCGGGGTGGTTAGGGTTTGAAGAGAGATTGAGGTTGAAGGAATTTGGCGCTGGAAAACAAAGAGCACGGGCAGTCTGGGTTGAATCTGGCTGGGATGTTTGCACAGGCAGTGCTGCGACCGTATGCCTAAGTGTGCAACCTCTCGACATCTAAAAAAAAATTGTTGGAATTTCACTGCATGGGCAGCGCAAATTTGGCACTGATTGTGCCAAACTTCAGCTACTAAAATCAATTTCTGTTAAGTTTGAGCCCAATTTGCTGAGTAAATATACAATACACCACCATTAAAACATGAAAATAGTTCAAATCAACCCATCAACACTTTTCAAATTCACTCCCATCACGCATGTGAATTCAAACCTCAAGCAGATATTTTATTTCACTCAATTTTTTTCTTATTTTTCTTCAATTTTTCTAATTTTTTTTTTAAACTTTTTTTTCAATTCTTTTTCCAGCTAAAACAAAACAAATGAAAAACTTATAACTAAAAAGCAAGTAAACTTGGGTTGCCTCCCAAGAAGCGCTAATTTAAGGTCCTTAGCTTGGATGATACTAAGGCTCGCAAGAGCTTATCAAACACCTGCGAGTATAGTTCAGATGAATGTAAGTAAGAAAACACTGGTAAAGATGAGGAAATAATAGCGAGTGTTCTCTTAACATTGTCTAATGAGAGCTGTGAACAAAAATAAGAACTTGGGAATGATTTAAAGGGATAGGACACAAACACATTTTGCACAATATTAGATGGCACATCCACTACACATCACTCCCTTAAAGGAGTTTCCTCAAAATTATGACACTCCTCAAATGCATTCTCTGACTCATCGGAAGAACAATCATCATGAGCAACATTGGGTTTAGTAAGGGGAGGGTCAATCTCTTCCTCTAGTCCGGACTTTAAAGGAATGAAAGACTCGTCATCATCACACAGATAATCCTTAGCCCTATTAGCAGATGAAATAAGGTTAATATCATGGAACGATTCAAGTTCCCTTGTATGATTTTCAAGTATAATTAGTTGCTCATTCATGGTCTCTATCAACTTTACAATTCTAGCATAACCTTCCGCAGAAATATTGTATGGACATGAATTACTAGTATGGTCAAAAGAATTGCAAAGAGAACATGAATCACAAGCATATGAGGAATTGTACAAATGTGGATCCTTGGGTTGATCTACAAATGGAGATTGAGTATGCAAATCAATACAAGGGGATGGGGGACAAGCACTCACATATTGGTTCTCATAGTATGATTTAGCATGAAAAGCACAAAGGTCATCAAAAGAAGAACCCGATGAACAACAAGCCTCCTCAAACTCACGAGTATCCCAAATCAACCATTCGAGTAATTCCCAAGCCTCGCACTCACTTTTAGCATGAAACCCAAAGTAATTCAAAAGAGTACGAGTCTCCAAATTCACACCCTCATGAACAATATACAACACTTCCAACTTTGTGAAAGTAAAATCACATTGAGCACAATAAGCAAGATAGTCATCTAATCGACTCCAATATGCACAAAACAATTCTTGTTCATATTGAGGGAAGTGGGGGACATTCATTTTTTTGGATTTTTAACTTTTTTAATTTTTTTTGAATTTTTTGAAGGACCTAATAAGAATCCTCAAGCAAGCTTTAACGTCGAAAGCAACAACTCCCCGGCAACGGCGCCAAAATTGTTGTCGTACTTTTGGGAGTACGGTTGTCGTATCCACAGGGAGTTGTGTTTGCGGCACTCAAAACTGACTCAAGTGTTTCAAGTTAGGTAGATTAACCAAAGATAATGTTGGTGATAATCAAAACTACGAACTATGAACACAATAAAAGAAGCTCAGGCTGCAAAAACGATATTCAACAACTAATAAGTCTAAATAGCCTAATCTACCAATTATAAACAAGTAATCAAGAGGGGTCGATTGCAGGATATTAAAAATCAAAGCCCTCTCTCGAGGGTCAGAGACTCGCCAACGCCCTCTCTCAAGGGTCAGAGGCTGACTTAATCCAGTGACTCGCCAAAGCCCTCTCTCGAGGGTCAGAGGCTTGCTTAACTATCCTAACTGTCTATTCTCATAGAGTTAATCAAATTAAACCATAGGATTAACAACCTGGACCTAGTCAAAATTCAACACTCCCGTGCCGGAACCCTAACCATTTTCTCTACCCACACTAGCAAATTGATCTCACCTCTCAGCATAAATCGATTGCCTAATCAAAACAAATGAACCTCGAGCATTTCATCGAACATGTGGCGGGCAAAGAGAAAACCCCATATTACACGCATGAATTCGGTAGATTAGGCCTGAACAAGATTAATTCATCATTAATTACATTAATCACAACCCAAACAATACGAAATTAATAACAAATTAACATACTACAACAATTAAAATGGAACAAAAGCAAATGAGAAAGTAAGTAAGCATGAATGTAAAGAGCAAGAGAAAGAAAACTTAGTCTTGAAATTAGATGCGAAATTCGAAGTGCAATCCATGAACAAGAGAAGAATTAAACCTAAATCTACCCTAAAAGCCTCTAGAGAGGCTTGAGAGAAAACTCCCTCAAAGCCTAGAGAAAAGATAGAATGAAAACTATCCCCTCTAGAAACCCTAGAATTATGTATTAATATGAGGGAAAAACGAGCCAAGAAGACACACCTGTCTTGACCTTGTCACTTGTGCTAACATGAAAAATCGTGAGAAATGATTTTGAGCGAAAGGCCCGTCTTGACTTTGCACTGCACTGCAAACCCTTTTTCTCTCTTTTCTTCATTCTTCTACCTTCCATTGCTCTTTGCCCTCTTCCTTATCGTCATTAAAAGCGTCGATCCTCAATTATAAGGGGTAAGAACACCTAAGTACAAGGAAATTCACACACTTAGTTATAAATGAAGGAAGTAAATGATTCTAACTTATAAATTAGGGAAAAAGAGCTTGAAAGGCGAAAACTAGCATAGAAAAGAAGGCTAAAAACTCGTAAAAATTCGGTTTATCACCAATCAAACCCCCATTCGTCCTCGTGGGAATTACGCCTACAACCAACAAGCTCCACTAAACCAAAACCCACCCCCCGGTTCCCAAATCAAAATCGCCGCCAATACCACCAAAATCACCACCAAAATCCTCACCAAGGTCAATCTTCCCAAGCACCCAAACCACCACAACAAGAAACCCTTGACCAAACCCTTCAAAAGTTGGCCCTATCTCAAGAAAAGATAGCCTTATCTCAAGAAAAGATTGCCTTAGATCGAGAAAGAGATCAGACTCGCATCAAGAACCTCGAGTTACTATTGGCTCAATTGGCACAACAATCTCAACCTATCCAATCTTTGCCTAACCAACCCCAACCAAATCCGAAGGGACTACTTAATGCTATTACATTGAGGAGTGGCAAGGAGATTGATGGCCCTAGGATGGTGGGAGAGGAAGTCTTGGGTGACAAAGAAGGTGATGTGGTGGATGTCTCGGAGTAGGAAAATTTGATGGAGAAGCGGGAAAGTGAGTTAGTCTTGGGTGAGGAATTTGAGGGAGTACATGAGGATGAATTGGGAGAATTTAGCAAGGAAAGAGAGGAGATGGAGAAGTTAAGGAAAAGGAAAGGAAAGATGGTGGAAGAAGAGCCAATCCAACCTATTGAGAAACCAAAGCTACCGCCGGTCCCTTTTCCCGAGCGGTTAGCAAAGCCAAAATCCGATGCAAAGTTTTCAAAATTCATTGAGATGCTCAAGAAGCTTCAAGCGAACATTCCATTTCTTGATGCCATTTCTGAAGTCCCATCCTTCAAGAAGCATTTGAAGGAGCTTCTCACGAGCAAGAGGAGGATTCAAGAGAAATCTACGATCCATTTGACAGTGGATTGTAGTGCAATTATCGATAACAAATCACCGGAGAAGTTAGCCGACCCCGGAAGTTTTTCTATTCCATGCACCATTGGTGATATGCGAATTGGCTGTGCCCTTTGCGATCTAGGAGCAAGTGTAAGCGTCATGCCTTATTCGATTTGCAAAAAGTTGAATCTCGACGATCTAGCTCCTACAACAATTAACCTCCAATTGGCCGACCGTTCTGTGCGAAGACCTTTGGGAATATTGGAAGACATCTCGGTCCAAGTAGGGCGGTTTTTGATTCCATGTGACTTCGTGATCTTGGAGATAGAGGAAGACAACAACATCCCTAATATTTTGGGAAGGCCGTTCCTTGCTACGGTGGAAGCAATTATTGATGTGAAGAATGGAAGCATGTCGTTGAATGTCGGGAATGAAAGCATCATTTTTCAACTTGAGGGGTCATTGAAGGGTCCTTCAATGGGGACTCATGTTATGCTATTGATATGATGGAGTTTCTTGTCGATGAATATATTGAGGACTCCCATCTTCTTGAATCTATTTGCAACGATCCCTTGGGAGCTTGCTTATTGGAGTCCGTCCAATTTGAGACCGACGACACCGATATTACTTTCTTCACCAACCTTCTTGACTCTTCACCCGTGCATGAGGAGATTATTATTGATGAGCCTTATATGGAGTGCATGGAGATTCAAGATATGATCTACAAAGGTATGTCGTCCTCTCAAATTCAATCTTCTACTCCTTTGGAACTTAAACCTTTACCCCCTTCCCTCCAATATGCTTTCTTGGATGATGAGAAATCTTATCCTATCATTGTGAATGCGAATTTAAATGATTTTGAATTGTCCAAGTTGCTTGATTTGCTTAGAAAACATAGGGGTGCATTAGGTTATAAGATAGAAGATTTGAAAGGTTTGTCCCCTTCCATATGCATACATTCGATTGACTTCCTAGAAGATGCCAAGCCTACTAGGCAACCCCAACGTCGTTTAAATCCCAACATGCAAGAGGTGGTTAAAAAGGAAGTAGTAAAGTTGCTAGCTGCTGGGATCATCTTCCCCATCGCAAATAGCGAATGGGTAAGCCCGGTTCAGTGTGTACCAAAGAAGGGTGGAATGACCGTATTTGAAAATGACAAGAAAGAACTAGTTAGTACCCGGACCGTCACCGATTGGCGGATGTGTATTGATTACCGCTAACTAAACAAAGTAACAAAGAAGGACCATTTCCCCCTTCCCTTTATTGACCAGATGTTAGAACGGTTGGCGGGTCACTCGTATTTTTGCTTTTTGGATGGGTACTCGGGGTTCTTTCAAATTCCAATCCACCCCTCACACCAAGAAAAAACTACCTTCACTTGCCCATACGGGACATTTGCTTATCGTCGCATGCCATTTGGTTTATGTAATGCCCCTAGGACTTTTCAACGTTGTATGATGGCTATTTTTAGCGATTTCATTGAAAAATACATGGAAGTCTTTATGGATGATTTTTCTGTCTATGGTAATACCTTTGATGATTGTTTGCTGAATTTGGAGAAAGTTCTAACCCGTTGTCAGGAAGTTGACTTGGTTTTGAATTGGGAGAAATGCCACTTCATGGTGGAACAAGGTATCGTTTTGGGTCACTTAATCTCTTTTAAGGGCATCGAAGTGGACAGGGCTAAAGTTGAGGTTATAGAGCGCCTACCACCCCCAGTTTCTATTAAGGGGGTGCGTAGCTTCCTTGGCCATGCCGGCTTTTATCGCCGGTTCGTCAAGGATTTTTCCAAAATTGCTCGATCTCTAACTGATCTCTTGTGCAATGTGCCTTGAGTCATTTTATAGGTTGAAGTAGGCTTTGATTTCCGCCCTGGTAGTTCAACCTCCGAATTGGACTCTACCCTTTGAGATCATGGCCGACGCGAGTGACTTCGCCGTGGGAGCGTGTTTGACCCAAACAGTAGACAAGAAGCCAAGGTCATCTATTATGCGAGCCATGCGCTTGATAGCGACCAAAGAAACTACACTACCACGGAAAAGGAGCTTTTGGCGATCGTTTTTGCGCTCAACAAATTCCGGTAGTACCTTATGTTCTCTAAGGTGTAGTCTACACGGATCATGCCGCTATCAAATACTTGATAGGAAAGAAGGAGACAAAACCGAGGCTTATACGGTGGGTCTTTCTTATGCAAGAATTTGATTTGGAAATCCGCGACAAGGCAAGCACGAAGAATGTCGTAGCCGATCATCTCTCAAGGATTCTTGTCGACTTGGAAGACACCGAACCGATTGTAGATGCTTTCCCGAATGAGCGACTTTTAGCTATCAACTCTCATCCTTGGAATGTGGATATTGTGAATTATTTGGAAAGCGAAATGACTCCTCAATACTTGAACCATCATCAAAAGAAGAAATTTCTCCACGACATGAAGCATTACTTTTGTGATGACCCTTTCCTTTTCCGGCTTTGCAACGACGGGATGTACCGGCGATGTATTCCCGAGAGTGAAGTGCAATCTGTCTTGACCCATTGTCACGAATTTCCGGTGGGAGGTCACGGTGGCTCCCAAAAGACGGCAGCGAGGGTTTTGCAAACCGGCTATTGGTGGCCGACTCTTTTTCGTGACGCCCATTTGCATGTCAAGCAATGTCATAGCTGTCAAAGATCCGGAAACATCTCCCGGAAGAATGAAGCACCATTGAACTATATTCTCGAGGTGGAAGCCTTCGATGTGTGGGGGTTAGACTTCATGGGTCCTTTCCCGTCATCAAGGGGTTTCCAATACATCCTAGTGGCGGTGGACTATGTCACAAAGTGGGTCGAAGCCATACCATGTGTAAGGTGCGATGGGAAGTCCGTTTCGAAATTCTTCAAAAAGACCCTATTCCCAAGATTTGGTATTCCACGGGTCATCATTAATGACAATGATTGCCATTTCATTGAAAAGAAGTTCGAGTCTCTCTTGGCGAAGTACGGCATCAAGCATAAGAAGGGACTCCCTTACCACCCACAAACACAAGGTCAATTGGAAATCTCAAACCGTGCCATTAAGGAGATCTTAGAGAAGACGGTCAGCTCTTCAAGGAAAGATTGGGCAGAAAAATTAGATGAAGTTTTGTGGGCATACCGCACCGCTTTCAAGACACCGATCGGTACTACCCCTTACCGTCTTGTCTATGGGAAGGCGTGTCACTTCCCCGTAGAGCTTGAGCGTAAAACCATGTGGGCAATCAAGAAGTTGAATTTCGATCTCAAGGCGGCTAGAGGTAATCGGTTATTTCAATTAGAAGAACTTGAGGAGCTGAGGCATCATGCATATGAGAACAACAAGATCTACAAGGAGACAACGAAAGCATGGCATGACAAGAGGTTGAACCGACGTGAGTTTGTGGTAGGCGATAGGGTTCTGATCTTCAACTCAAGGCTGAAGTTATTCTCCGGGAAATTGAGATCAAGATGGTCAGGGCCATTTGAAATTGTGAGAATTCTCCCCGCTGGAGTGGTTGAATTGAAAGATACACAAGGAAAGTGTTTCAAAGCAAACTCATCAAAGCTCAAACCATACATAATGGGCGAGGAATATGTCAGGACAGTTGTGGCGTACCTCGCAGATTTTGAAGATTGAAAAGCGTCGGGATAGGTCGAGCTAGGACCTACAAAAACAAGCACCCAGGAGAGGTATGAACTACTTCCCCTTCTTTTAGTGTTTTCTTTCATTTTCTTCCATTTTATTTCCTTTTTTTTTTATCTTTTTCATCTTCCTTTGTTTTATATTAGAAAAAATTGAAAAAAAGAGAAAAAAAATCAGAAAAGTTTGAAAAGAAGAAAAAATCGAGAGCGGTTCTATGAGGGTCAGGGTTTGAAAGGGATTTGAGTGTTGGGAGAGTGTCCTTGAATGATAATTGAGCAAGAAAGAAAAGGGAGTGGATGACAAGAGGGTAGATTTTAGGACTTAACATTTTTTTTCCCAAGTTTTGAGCCTTGTAGGTACTCTGGATGGGCCAAAAGGGACCGTGCCCACGGTCGCCTGGACCGTGACCACGGTCAGGATATGCAAGTTGTTCCCAGTTTTCTCAGGCCGAAGTAGACCGTGACCACGGTGGGTTTCACCGCAGCCACGGTCTCATCGCTGCTGTTTTTGGAAAAATTTTGTCCCGAAGATCACCGTGACCACGGTTGGTGTTACCGTAGCCACGGTCTCTACCCTGCATTTTTCCCTCTTTTTCCCCAGCTCGAGCCACACCGTGCCCACAGTCAAATTGACCGTGGCCACGGTAAGTCGAAAACTGCGAATATGTCGGGGGTTCATTCTCATTTTCCCTCATTTCTCTTTCATTTCCTTCCATTCCTACACACTCGAAAACGCTCCTAAAACCCTAAAACCAAAAATTCCTTCCAAGATTTGACAAATCCATCACCAATTTCCTCCATTTCTCCCCAAACCCCTGCGAATCTAACCCTAGCCGTGCACTGCCCTGCTGTTTTCGCCATTTTCGGTTCTCTTCAAGCGAAATTCCAGGTTCTTTGTTCCTTGTGGGGCTCGAATCTCTCAAGAAAAATCTCCAAATTCTTCAACCCAGGTGTTCCTTGATTGTTGGTGCATAAATTCTTGTTTTCCTTGCATATTTCGGTTAATTCCTATGCGATTTCTCGAGATTTGGTTGAACGAATGTGGTTGAAGTTGGGGTTGAAACTTTTGTGACTATTTTTGAAGATTGGGAGTGTTATTGGTGAACTCTTGGTTGGGATTTTGTCGTTGGTAGTGATTTTGGGTTGCTCGGGATTTTCGGGTGGTGTTTTGTTGTGTTTCGGTGTTGTGGTGGTTGTTTGTCTTGCAGTTGACTTCAATGGGTCGAGCAAAACGTGCCCGGACCGAACCGGAATCGACTTCGCCCCATCAACCTCACGAGCCCGACAAAACCTGCATAAGCGTCAACCGGCCTCGATTATTCAATGTGACCCGAAGATTAAGGTTAATTTCCGGGACGATATATACAAGGCACGGTATGAGCGGCTCAAGAAGCGGAAAATCTGTGCTCCGAACCTCTATCATGAAGAGACAGCAAAGGATGTCTTTTGTAAGTCGAGCATGGACTTTTTCATCAAAGTCATGGGATGGGAGGTCTTCGCCACAATGAACGAACCAATCATCGAGCAACCGGTGCTCGAATTCCTTAGCTCTTTGGTGGTAAAGGAAGACGGCACATCCAATGCCTCTTTCTCATACATTGTGAACAAGAAGGAGGTCGAATATACGCTCAAAGATCTTTGCAACGCTCTAAACCTTGCCGAGGACGACATCTTCTATGGCAAGTGCGTCAAATTCAATGAACAAGAAGCTATGCAAGCACTCACTTGTTGGAGGAGACGTTATCCGAAGATTCGATCACAACGAGCGAAATACTATTGCCCAAGCAACTCTAAGGCCAGAGATTTCTGTAATCTGAGTGTCCGCAGCTTCCACCGTATCATATCAAACTCCGTCTTTGGCCGTGATGCCGGACTTTCAAGCATCCGGAAAAACGGCCGCTTCGTCCTCTACAATGCAATCAACAATCGCCGGGTCAACACTGGCTCATGCATCCTCCATTGTCTTCGGAAAATAAGCCTCGAAACCCGGAACATGACTATTGGTATGGGTCACATCATCACCCACTTTCTAAGGAAGCAAGGGTTCGAGTCCTATCTAAGCAAGTGGACTCCCCGCTATTTCCCCGATCCTATCGACGGTGTTCACTTACAAAAGATGGAATTCTTGGAGAAAAACAAGACGCGAACATTTTACCGTCACGGAAACGACCCCCATAGCGTCGTGGTTCATTTGGGCGACGACACTGCCGAGCAACGTCTAGATGTCACCGACCAACGCAATTGGTCGTGTGGCCAAACATTTGGGGATCGTTTTGTGGTGGGTGGTCCCGGGGATCGCGAGGAGGAGGGTGAAGGAGAAGAAGAAGAGGAGGAAGAGGAAGAGGAAGAAGGGGGTGAACAAGCACAAGGAGACGAAGCCGAGCCGAGTCAACTACGGGACGCCGCTCTTAAGCGTATCAGCGAGCAACTCCAGGAGCTTCATGATGAGTTTCAAGTATAACGGGAGCTCATCTAAAACAAGCAGATCTTGATCGAAAACTTGCAAGGGTTGATCGAGATCCAATAGGAGATGCTAGCTAGCATCCAATCGCAACTCCAACCCCGTCCACCTCCGGGAGGGTCCGCTTGATGACCGTTTGTAAGCACTCCACCCCCCACCCGACCTTTATCATTGTTTCTATTTACTCTATTTTGTGAAGTATAAGTGTGGGGGGTACTTCTTCGGGGTTTCAGATGCGATGTCTGGTGGTTTTGGGTTGTTGATCTCTCGGATTTCATTTGGCATGAGTTAGTATATTTTGGGGTTGTTCGGTTAGGATCCTCGGATTTGCCTTGTCTTGTTTATCTTTCATGTATTGTCGGGTTGTCTTATGGTTGTTTGCTGGTTGTTATTGTGGGCTGGGCTGTTCGTTTAATCATGTCTCGTTTGTATTTTGGTCATGGATGGTTTGTAACCGAATATTGTTTGTGATGAATGTAATGAATTGGTTGTCTCGGTTAGTGTGTATTGAGTTTCACCCTTATTTCCCACCTCAATGAGTGAGATTCGGGGATAAGGTAAGTCATTGGCAATATATATTGTTAATAATTTCGTTTTTCATCTTTTCAGTTTCTTTCCATAGTCTTTTAAGTTAGTTTTTCCTTTCTTTTGCTTTTGGTCTCGCATGCGAATTCCATAGTTATAAAGTCGTCTTTTACTCTAACATTGTTCTGATTCTCTTGAACGACGACTTCGGATCGCTGTTTTTAACGCTTACGAAGAGCTTGAGGTAATATCTTTTCACCTTACTCTTTTTATATGATTTCTTAGCATGATCCGTCGCATGCTTGGTTTTCTTTTGGGTGGCGAACCCCTTTGAGTGTTTGTGTTGGGATATTTATTGCTGTTGGAGCCGTGTGGGCTCGGGTCGCCACCATTTCTACTTGCTAGTCGTTTTTGTTTGTTTGTGTTTTTTAGGTTCTCTACCCTTTTCATGTGACACCTTCCCACAATGAGGACATTGTGGAGTTTTAAGTGTGGGGGGGGGGGGGAGATATTCTGTTTCAAGGGTAAATCACTTAGTAGTTCTGTTCTTTCTTTCCCTAGTTTTTACTTGAAATTTAAAATTTTTGTGGGAAAAAGGAGAAAAAAGGGAGTGAAAACCTTTTCGGTTTTTCTTTTCGTTTTGTTTTTGTTTTGCTTTATTTGTTGGATCTCGTTATCGAAGTTGAGAAGCCGTTCTTAAACTTCTTTTTAAAAGTAACCGGTTGGAGAATTTTCGACCCTAACTCGTGTTCTAGTCGAGACTTACCCTTAATAGACTCCCTTCATTAAGTGTCTTGTGAGACCCCCGTTCCTTTCTCGTTTTGTTGGGAACCGGGAGATTCTAGGGGCTTGTGTCTGAGTTTGTTTTGTTTCTCGTTTAGCAAAAGCAAAAACTGCAAAAAGAAAAGAAAAGAAAAAAAAAAGAAAGAAAAAACCTTCATAAGATGTAATAACCTGAATAAGTGGAGCGTGTCGCTGAAGACATTAACCACCTACACTTAGCCAACCTACACAGGCCCGGTATTCGTGGTACGACATTGGATACCCCTTAACCATCCTCCTATATCGCTTTACGACGTAGAGGCGTATGGAAAAGACCATGTTGGGAGGGTATACCTGATGGAAATCAGCCCATGTTTATTCCCCTAGGCCCAATCAAGAAGGCCCAATTAAAGATCCATCATACATATACGGTCCTTCATCAAAGGACTTCCTCCAATACAAGCCCAACAAGGAAGAATCGGATCATCTACAAAAGGTGGATTAAAGAAGGAGGATACAAAGTGGAATTGCAAAGGCCCATTCACATAGTGTGCTTATTATTCCAAGAGAATATCCAAACATCTTAAAGTTGGGCCAATCATATCGACAAGCCCAAGAAACCAACGTCCGAGTCAAGAATTCCAAGCTAATTTTATAATCTTGATTTTTGGATGTAATTTATCTTTTAATAGTTTCTGCTGTGTTTTATTCCAAGCCCATTCACATAGTGAATTATAAACTTGATCATCCTAGGTTAATTATTTTCGTGTGGTTTAGTTAGTTATGCGTCACTTTTCATTCCTAGATAGAGTTGGCTATTTTGTAACTAATCCAAATTGGATTAGGAAAGCCAAACCAACTAGGATAAGGTTAGTTATAACAAACTCCTATTAGGAAAAGGATTCTAATCCAAGGGAGAGTAATAGTAGGATGACGTCTAGTTAGAGGAATTCAACTTGGATTGCACGCCAAGGTTGAGTCTCCTAGGTTAGAATAGCTTGGCTTGCACGTCAAGTAGGAGTTCTAGTCCCTTAAGGACTCTCCTAGTATAAATAGGACTGTAAGCCTCTCAAGGCAAACACACCCTTTTGGATTGCACGCCAAGGTTGAGTTATAACAAACTCCCATTAGGATAAGGATTCTTATCCAAGGGAGAGTAATAGTAGGATGACGTCTAGTTAGAGGAATTCAACTTGGATTGCACGCCAAGCTTGAGTCTCTCGAGTGTTTGGATAAACTCTCACCCCCTTTCTTCTATTGTATCTTGGCATGGCACCCAAGTATTTAGGAATAGCTTGATCCTAGGTTGCGGTCTAGAACAAGTAAGCCCTAGGTTGTCTATCTTGTGGATTCAAGTTAGAAACCTAGTTCTATCCGTTCTTACCTTTCTATCAATATAGTTAAGGTAATTACTTTGTGAACTTTCTATCAATATAGTTAAGTCACAACCAAATCCCTACCTCCTATCAATCCCACCCAACACCACCTTCTACCTCTTCTTTACCCTCTCAAACGTCCCCCTCTCCCTCCTCTCACAAAATATTCACCTCCTCTCTTTTCTCTCGCCATAACAACCTCTCAACAAACTCTCTCTCTCTTCCAACAACCTATTAATCACTCCCTCTCCATCAAACCAAACGTCAACCCCCTCCCTCTCTTCCCCTACCTCACGTCAACCCTCACCCAAACCTCATCCAAGATTGACCAATCTTTCTCTCTTTCCCGTTCAAGATTCAACCTTTCTTGAATCTTGAAACCACAAAAGCCCTCACGGCAAAATAGCTTCCACAAAGAACCCTTTTCACGAGAATTACTCCTCTCTTTTCCACCCTAATCTCGTGAACCACCCCCACTTCGCTGTTTGGTTACTCGTGTTTCATGTATCATCGGAATTAAGAACCTTTCTTGATCCGGTAATACATCAATACCCCTTATATGGGCCGTCCAATTCCGAAAGTAAGGCTAATACCGACCTTTAAAAACCAAAAAGAAAAAAAAAACAAAGAAAAGAAAAGTTTTTGCTTCTAAAAAGAGTGGGGCCTCCCCTTGCATCACCTACGGCCCTCACCAAGCTAAGGGCGACCAATGCGAGGGAGGGCAACACTCCTCTTGGTTGTTTCGTTGTTTTCAAATTCGGACGCGAGTTTTTGGAGTCTTTTGGTTTCCCATTAAAACCCTTGTTGTGCTTCTATTGTGGGGTTTCGCTTGTTACAAGGTGTAGGGAGTTGAAAATCTTCAAGATCGACCTTTTTCTGAGTTTGGTGTATGCGAGATGCTCCAAACGGTTACTTTGGGAGGTCTAATCACGCTTTCTTAGTTTGGATTGCGAGATCTTGGGAATCAAAGCCTTTGCTTTTCCTGCAATACCAAACACATAACCTTCAAACCTTCAGTACCAACCTGCAGCCCTAAACTCCACAAATAACCTAAACACATTACCCCTTCTTACCCAACGTCACTCTGGACGTTCCAAAACCCCTACCATGCCATCTGGAAGCAATGAAGGAGATGATCCTAATGAGCAATGGATGCAAGAAAAGGCTGAACTGGAAGGAAGGATCGCTCATCTCTCTGAGCAACTAAAGCGATACTTGCATCTGCAGCAACATCAACTCAGAGATCCATCCAAGGAGGGCTCCTAAAACAGCCCTAGTGAAGCTGAACGATCGACACACTCGTCCAGGAGTTCACGTCGCCCTAGACGTCCCCCAAGAGAAGAAAATCTGAACTTCAAAGTTGACATTCCTGAATTCGACGGTAATCTTGATCCTGAAATCTTTCTTGATTGGATTCAAACTGTCGAAAGAGTCTTTGAATTGAAATATATTGCTGATGATAAGAATGTCAAATATATTGCTCTCAAACTACGAAAGCATGCTAGCATCTGGACTAACTTGCAGAAGAAGAGACAACATGCTGGGAAAGAAAAGATCCGCACTTGGGAGAAGATGAAAAAGAAACTTCATGCAAAGTTTCTTACTGCGAGCTACTTCAAAGATAACTAATTTCGGCTACAACAATTATCTCAAGGATCTAAATCTGTTGAAGAGTACACGAAGGAATTCGAACACCTGTTCTGGAGGTGTGATCTGAAAGAAGATGAACCTCAAACTCTTGTGAGGTATCTTGCTGGTTTGAACGAAAACTTAAGGTATGTGGTGGAACTTCAACCTTATGAAACTCTTGATGAACTGAGTACTTTGGTTAACAAGGTGGAACAGCAAAAGAAAAGAAGAGGCAACGAGGCACCAACCAGGAACCCTAGTTCCCAAAGAACTCACTATTCGCCTCAATCCTATACTCCACAAAAGAGCCAAACCCATTCCCCTCAGTCCACCACAAAAACGCCTAACCCTACTCCTTAAACTGTTCAAAGATCCGTTCCAGTTCCACATACGGATAAAAAGAGGTGCTTTAGGTGACAAGGGCTCGGTCATATTGCTTCTGAATGTCCTAACAAGAGAGCCATCACACTAATGGAGTTTCAAAACGCTCTCTTTGAACCTGAACCGGAGGACATAGATGGAGAAACCCACGCCAACCCTAACGAATCTGAAGAAGAGGTCGTGGAAAAACCAAATCAAGGAGAGATGCTGGTTATGAGGAGAGTACTGAATAGCTCTTCAGTTCCTGAAATTCTGCAACAACGGGAAGCTATCTTCCATTCCCGCTGTACTGTGCAAGGGAAAGTTTGTTCTTTGATCGTCGATGGTGGAAGCTGTACCAATGCAGTTTCAACTACTATGGTGAACAAGCTACAGCTCCCTACAAGCCCACACCCAATGCCATATACTGTTTAGTGGCTCAATCAGGGTAAAGGCTTGAAAGTGAATCTGTGCTGTTTGGTAAGCTTTTCTATTGGAAAGTCTTATCAAGATTCTATTTAGTGTGATGTTTTGCCTATGGATGCCTGTCATATTTTGCTTGGAAGACCATGGTTATTCGACAGGAGCGTTACACATGATGGAAAAGCTAACACATACACCTTAATGGTGAAAAACAAGAGGGTCACGTTAGCTCCCTTAAAGACATCACCAACGGCTCCAAGGAGTGATTCGAAACTTATATCTTTCATGATCACTGAACGCCCTGAGTTTAATGAACACAAGATGATCATTCCATCAAGCCCTAGCCACAAAATTCCTGCAAGAGAGCTCCAACTTGTCGTGCCTCACGCGAGCTCAGTGGTAGAGGCTTCAAGGGAGTCCGGTCAACGTGAAACCTATGCTGCAAGGGATCACGTGAACCCTAATCTTACTCCAAGGGTTCGAAATTCAGTTGTCTATCACGCCAGGGGTACAACTGAGAAGAAAATTATTCATTCAAGTGCCCTAGTAATTGCAAGGTAGAAGGAAACTCACTTGATTCATTTTCAATTGGGGATTATTGCTGCTAAAATCCCAAGGAGTCTCCCCATATGGTTAGTCACACCTTGTGACCTAATCTATGTTCTTTCTTTTATTATGAGACTTATGAATGAGGTTCTCAAGTCCTTCATCAACAAGTGTGTCCATGACACATTCTTACATAGCAAGAGTGCGAAAGATCAAATCTTCCACAGCATGGAGGTACACGTGAAGGTCCTGATTCACGTGGAAGCCATTGGTTCAATCATGGTTCATGTGGAGGTCCTGATCCACGTGGAAATTGTAGTGGGGTTAGTTGAAGTCTTTGAACTTGAACCTCCTAGTTTGAGGACAAACCTCTTTCAACTAGGGGGGGATGATGGAAATCAGCCCATGTTTATTCCCCTAGGCCCAATCAATAAGGCCCAATTGAAGATCCATCATACATATAGGGTCCTTCATCAAAGGACTTCGTCCAATACAAGCTCAACAAGGAAGAATCGGATCATCTACAAAAGGTGGATTAAAGAAGGAGGATACAAAGTGGAATTGTAAAGGCCCATTCACATGGTGTGTTTATTATTCCAAGAGGATGTCCAAACATCTTAAAGTTGGGCCAATCATATCGACAAGCCCAAGAAACCAACGTCCGAGTCAAGAATTCCAAGCTAATTTTATAATCTTTATTTTTGGATGTAATTTATCTTTTAATAGTTTTTGCTGTGTTTTATTTTTAGAATAATGTAAGATCACAAGTGAATTATAAACTTGATCATCCTAGGTTAATTATTTTCGTGTGGTTTAGTTAGTTAGGCGACACTTTTGATTCCTAGATAGAGTTGGCTATTTTGTAACTAATCCAAATTGGATTAGGAAAGCCAAACCAACTTGGATAAGGTTAGTTATAACAAACTCCCATTAGGATAAGGATTCTAATCCAAGGGAGAGTAATAGTAGGATGACGTCTAGTTAGAGGAATTCAACTTGGATTGCACGCCAAGGTTGAGTCTCCTAGGTTAGAATAGCTTGGCTTGCACGTCAAGTAGGAGTTCCAGTCCCTTAAGGACTCTCTTAGTATAAATAGGATTGTAAGCCTCTCAAGGCAAACACACCCTTTTGGATTATGAAAATAGTTAAGCTTTTAGCTTTCTCTCGAGTGTTTAGATAAACGCTCACCCCCTTTCTTCTATTGTATCTTGGCATGGCACCCAAGTATTTAGGAATAGCTTGATCCTAGGTTGTGGTCTAGAACAAGTAAGCCCTAGGTTGTCTATCTTGTGGATTCAAGTTAGAAACCTAGTTCTATCCGTTCTTACCTTTCTATCAATATAGTTAAGGTAATTACTTTGTGAACTTTCTATCAATATAGTTAAGTCACAACCAAATCCCTACCTCCTATCAATCCCACCCAACACCACCTTCTACCTCTTCTTTACCCTCTCAAACGTCCCCCTCTCCCTCCTCTCACAAAATATTCACCTCCTCTCTTTTCTCTCGCCATAACAACCTCTCAACAAACTCTCTCTCTCTTCCAACAACCTATTATTCACTCCCTCTCCATCAAACCAAACGTCAACCCCCTCCCTCTCTTCCCCTACCTCACGTCAACCCTCACCCAAACCTTATCCAAGATTGACCAATCTTTCCCTTTTTCCCGTTCAAGATTCAACCTTTCTTGAATCTTGAAACCACAAAAGCCCTCACGGCAAAATAGCTTCCACAAAGAACCCTTTTCACGAGAATTACTCCTCTCTTTTCCACCCTAATCTCGTGAACCACCCCCACTTCACTGTTTGGTTACTCGTGTTTCATGTATCAACAGATTTAAGAACCTTTCTTGATCCGGTAATACATCAGTACCCCTTATATGGGACGTCCAACTCCGAAATTAAGGCTAATACCGACCTTTAAAAACCAAAAAAAAAAAAAACAAAGAAAAGAAAGGTTTTTGTTTCTAAAAAGAGTGGGGCCTCCCCTTGCATCACCTACGGCCCTCACCAAGCTAAGGGCGACCAATGCGAGGGAGGGCAACACTCCTCTTGGTTGTTTCGTTGTTTTCAAATTCGGACGCGAGTTTTTAGAGTGTTTTGGTTTCCCGTTAAAACCCTTGTTGTGCTTCTATTGTGGGGTTTCGCTTGTTACAAGGTGTAGGGAGTTGAAAATCTTCAAGATCGACCTTTTTCTGAGTTTGGTGTATGCGAGATGCTCCAAACGGTTACTTTGGGAAGTTTAATCACGTTTTCTTAGTTTGGATTGCGAGATCTTGGGAATCAAAGCCTTTGCTTTTCCTGCAATACCAAACATATAACCTTCAAACCATCAGTACCAACCTGCAGCCCTAAACTCCACAAACAACCTAAACACATTACCCCTTCTTACCCAACGTCACTCTGGACGTTCCAAAACCCCTACCATGGCATCTGGAATCAATGAAGGAGATGATCCTAATGAGCAATGGATGCAAGAAAAGGCTGAACTGGAAGGAAGGATCGCTCATCTCTCTGAGCAACTAAAGCGGTACTTACATCTTCAGCAACATGAACTCAGAGATTCATCCAAGGAGGGCTCCTACAATAGCCCTAGCAAAGCTGAACGATCGACACACTCGTCCTGGAGTTCACGTCGCCCTAGACGTCCCCCAAGAGAAGAAAATCTGGACTTCAAAGTTGACATTCCTGAATTCGACGGTAATCTTGATCCTGAAATCTTTCTTGATTGGAATCAAACTGTCGAAAGAGTCTTTGAATTGAAATATATTGCTGATGATAAGAAAGTCAAATATATTGCTCTCAAACTACGAAAGCATGCTAGCATCTGATGGACTAACTTACAGAAGAAGAGACAACATGCCGGGAAAGAAAAGATCCGCACTTGGGAGAAGATGAAAAAGAAACTTCATGCAAAGTTTCTTACTGCGAGCTACTTCAAAGATAACTAATTTCGGTACCTTGCTGGTTTGAACGAAAACATAAGGTATGTGGTGGAACTTCAACCTTATGAAACTCTTGTTGAACTGAGTACTTTGGTTAACAAGGTGGAACAGCAAAAGAAAAGAAGAGGCAACGAGGCACGAAACAGGAACCCTAGTTCCCAAAGAACTCACTATTCGCCTCAATCCTATACTCCACAAAAGAGCCAAACCCATTCCCATCCGTCCACCATAAAAACGCCTAACCCTACTCCTCAAACTGTTCAAAGATCCGTTCCAGTTCCACATACGGATAAAAAGAGGTGCTTTAGGTGACAAGGGCTCGGTCATATTGCTTCTGAATGTCCTAACAAGAGAGCCATCACACTAATGGAGTTTCAAAACGCTCTCTTTGAACCTGAACCGGAGGACATAGATGGAGAAACCCACGCCAACCCTGACGAATCTAAAGAAGAGGTCGTGGACAAACCAAATCAAGGAGAGATGGTGGTTATGAGGAGAGTACTGAATAGCTCTCCAGTTCCTGAAGTTCTGCAACAACGGGAAGCTATCTTCCATTCTCCTTGTACTGTGCAAGGGAAAGTTTGTTCTTTGATCGTCGATGGTGGAAGCTGTACCAATGCAGTTTCAACTACTATGGTGAACAAGCTACAGCTCCCTACAAGCCCACAACCAATGCCAAATACTGTTTAGTGGCTCAATCAGGATAAAGGCTTGAAAGTGAATCTGTGCTGTTTGGTAAGCTTTTCTATTGGAAAGTCTTATGAAGATTCTATTTAGTGTGATGTTTTGCCTATGGATGCCTGTCATATTCTGCTTGGAAGACCATGGTTATTCGACAGGAGCGTTACACATGATGGAAAAGCTAACACATACACCTTAATGGTGAAAAACAAGAGGGTCACGTTAGCTCCCTTAAAGACATCACCAACGGCTCCAAGGAGTGATTCAAACTTATATCTTTCATGATAATTGAACGCCCTGAGTTTAGTGAACACAAGAAGATCATTCCATCAAGCCCTAGCCACAAAATTCCAGCAAGAGAGCTCCAACTTGTCGTCCTTCACGCGAGCTCAGTGGTAGAGGCTTCAAGGGAGTACGGTCAACGTGAAACCTATGCTGCAAGGGATCACGTGAACCCTAATCTTACTCCAAGGGTTCGAAATTCAGTTGTCTATCACGCCAGGGGTACAACTGAGAAGAAAATTATTCATTCAAGTGCCCTAGTAATTGCAAGGAAGAAGGAAACTCACTTGATTAAGTTTCAATTGGGGATTACAGCTGCTGAAATCCCAAGGAGTCTCCCCATATGGTTAGTCACACCTTGTGACCTAATCTATGTTCTTTCATTTATTATGAGACTTATGAATCAGGTTCTCAAGTCCTTCATCAGCAAGTGTGTCCATGACACATTCTTACATAGCAAGAGTGTGAAAGATCAAATCTTCCACAGCATGGAGGTACACATGAAGGTCCTGGTTCACGTGGAAGCATTGGTTCAATCATGGTTCATGTGGTGGTCCTGATCCACGTGGAAATTGCATTGGGGTTAGTTTAAGTCTTTGAACTTGAACCTCCTAGTTTGAGGACAAACTTCTTTCAACTAGGGGGGGATGATGGAAATCAGCCCATGTTTATTCCCCTAGGCCCAATCAATAAGGCCCAATTGAAGATCCATCATACATATAGGGTCCTTCATCAAAGGACTTCGTCCAATACAAGCCCAACAAGGAAGAATCGGATCATCTACAAAAGGTGGATTAAAGAAGGAGGATACAAAGTTGAATTGTAAAGGCCCATTCACATGGTGTGCTTATTATTCCAAGAGGATATCCAAACATCTTAAAGTTGGGCTAATCATATCGACAAGCCCAAGAAACCAACGTCCGAGTCAAGAATTCCAAGCTAATTTTATAATGTTGATTTTTGGATGTAATTTATCTTTTAATAGTTTTTGCTGTGTTTTATTTTTAGAATAATGTAAGATGACAAGTGAATTATAAACTTGATCATCCTAGGTTAATTATTTTGGTGTGGTTTTGTTAGTTAGGCGTCACTTTTGATTCCTAGATAGAGTTGGCTATTTTGTAACTAATCCAAATTGGATTAGGAAAGCCAAACCAACTTGGATAAGGTTAGTTATAACAAACTCCCATTAGGATAAGGATTCTAATCCAAAGGAGAGTAATAGTAGGATGACGTCTAGTTAGAGGAATTCAACTTGGATTGCACGCCAAGGTTGAGTCAAGTAGGTTAGAATAGCTTGGCTTGCACGTCAAGTAGGAGTTCTAGTCCCTTAAGGACTCTCCTAGTGCAAAAAGGATTGTAAGCCTCTCAAGGCAAACACACCCTTTTGGATTATGAAAATAGTTAAGCTTTTAACTTTCTCTCGAGTGTTTGGATAAACGCTCACCCCCTTTCTTCTATTGTATCTTGGCATGGCACCCAAGTATTTAGGAAGAGCTTGATCCTAGGTTGCGGTCAGGATCAAGTAAGCCCTAGGTTGTCTATCTTGTGGATTCAAGTTAGAAACCTAGTTCTATCCGTTCTTACCTTTCTATCAATATAGTTAAGGTAATTACTTTGTGAGCTTTCTATCAATATAGTTAAGTCACAACCAAATCCCTACCTCCTATCTATCCTACCCAACACCACCTTCTACCTCTTCTTTACCCTCTCAAACGTCCCCCTCTCCCTCCTCTCACAAAATATTCACCTCCTCTCTTTTCTCTCGCCATAACAACCTCTCAACAAACTCTCTCTCTCTTCCAACAACCTATTATTCACTCCCTCTCCATCAAACCAAACGTCAACCCCCTCCCTCTCTTCCCCTACCTCACGTCAACCCTCACCCAAACCTCATCCAACATTCACCAATCTTTCCCTCTTTCCCGTTCAAGATTCAACCTTTCTTGAATCTTGAAACCACAAAAGCCCTCACGGCAAAATAGCTTCCACAAAGAACCCTTTTCACGAGAATTACTCCTCTCTTTTCCACCCTAATCTCGTGAACCACCCCCACTTCGCTGTTTGGTTACTCGTGTTTCATGTATCATCGGAATTAAGAACCTTTCTTGATCCGGTAATACATCAATACCCCTTATATGGGCCGTCCAATTCCGAAAGTAAGGCTAATACCGACCTTTAAAAACCAAAAAGAAAAAAAAAACAAAGAAAAGAAAAGTTTTTGTTTTTAAAAAGAGTGGGGCCTCCCCTTGCATCACCTACGGCCCTCACCAAGCTAAGGGCGACCAATGCGAGGGAGGGCAACACTCCTCTTGGTTGTTTCGTTGTTTTCAAATTCGGACGCGAGTTTTTAGAGTCTTTTGGTTTCCCGTTAAAACCCTTGTTGTGTACATTTGTGGGTTTATACAAGGTGTAGGGAGTTGAAAATCTTCAAGATCGACCTTTTTCTGAGTTTGGTGTATGCGAGATGCTCCAAACGGTTACTTTGGGAGGTTTAATCACGTTTTCTTAGTTTGGATTGCGAGATCTTGGGAATCAAAGCCTTTGCTTTTCCTGCAATACCAAACACATAACCTTCAAACCTTCAGTACCAACCTGCAGCCCTAAACTCCACAAACAACCTAAACACATTACCCCTTCTTACCCAACGTCACTCTGGACGTTCCAAAACCCCTACCATGGCATCTGGAAGCAATGAAGGGGATGATCCTAATGAGCAATGGATGCAAGAAAAGGCTGAACTGGAAGGAAGGATCGCTCATCTCTCTGAGCAACTAAAGCGATACTTGCATCTGCAGCAACATCAACTCAGAGATCCATCCAAGGAGGGCTCCTAAAACAGCCCTAGCGAAGCTGAACGATCGACACACTCGTCCAGGAGTTCACGTCGCCCTAGACGTCCCCCAAGAGAAGAAAATCTGGACTTCAAAGTTGACATTCCTGAATTCGACGGTAATCTTGATCCTGAAATCTTTCTTGATTGGATTCAAACTGTCCAAAGAGTCTTTGAATTGAAATATATTGCTGATGATAAGAAAGTCAAATATATTGCTCTCAAACTACGAAAGCATGCTAGCATCTGGTGGACTAACTTACAGAAGAAGAGACAACATGCCGGGAAAGAAAAGATCCGCACTTGGGAGAAGATGAAAAAGAAACTTCATGCAAAGTTTCTTACTGCGAGCTACTTCAAAGATAACTAATTTCGGCTACAACAATTATCCTAAGGATCTAAATCTGTTGAAGAGTACACGAAGGAATTCGAACACCTACTCTAGAGGTGTGATCTGAAAGAAGATGAACCTCAAACTCTTGTAAGGTATCTTGCTGGTTTGAACGAAAACATAAGGTATGTGGTGGAACTTCAACCTTATGAAACTCTTGATGAACTGAGTACTTTGGTTAACAAGGTGGAACAGCAAAAGAAAAGAAGAGGCAACGAGGCACCAAACAGGAACCCTAGTTCCCAAAGAACTCACTATTCGCCTCAATCCTGTACTCCACAAAAGAGCCAAACCCATTCCCATCCGTCCACCACAAAAACGCCTAACCCTACTCCTCAAACTTTTCAAAGATCCGTTCCAATTCCACATACGGATAAAAAGAGGTGCTTTAGGTGACAAGGGCTCGGTCATATTGCTTCTGAATGTCCTAACAAGAGAGCCATCACACTAATGGAGTTTCAAAACGCTCTCTTTGAACCTGAACCGGAGGACATAGATGGAGAAACCCACGCCAACCCTAACGAATCTGAAGAAGAGGTCGTGGAAAAACCAAATCAAGAAGAGATGCTGGTTATGAGGAGAGTACTGAATAGCTCTCCAGTTCCTGAAGTTCTGCAACAACGGGAAGCTTTCTTCCATTCCCGCTGTACTGTGCAAGGGAAAGTTTGTTCTTTGATCGTCGATGGTGGAAGCTGTACCAATGCAGTTTCAACTACTATGGTGAACAAGCTACAGCTCCCTACAATCCCACACCCAATGCCATATAGTGTTTAGTGGCTCAATTAGGGTAAAGGCTTGAAAGTGAATCTGTGCTATTTGGTAAGCTTTTCTATTGGAAAGTCTTATCAAGATTCTATTTAGTGTGATGTTTTCCCTATGGATGCCTGTCATATTCTGCTTGGAAGACCATGGTTATTCGACAGGAGCGTTACACATGATGGAAAAGCTAACACATACACCTTAATGGTGAAAAACAAGAGGGTCACGTTAGCTCCCTTAAAGACATCACCAACGGCTCCGAGGAGTGATTCGAAACTTATATCTTTCATGATCACTGAACGCCCTGAGTTTAGTGAACACAAGAAGATCATTCCATCAAGCCCTAGCCACAAAATTCCAGCAAGAGAGCTCCAACTTGTCGTCCCTCACGCGAGCTCAGTGGTAGAGGCTTCAACGGTGTCTGGTCAACGTGAAACCTATGCTCCAAGGAATCACGTGAACCCTTATCTTACTCCAAGGGTTCGAAATTCAGTTGTCTATCACGCCAGGGGTACAACTGAGAAGAAAATTATTCATTCAAGTGCCCTAGTAATTGCAAGGAAGAAGGAATTTCACTTGATTCAGTTTCAATTGGGGATTACTGCTGCTAAAATCCCAAGGAGTCTCCCCATATGGTTAGTCACACCTTGTGACCTAATCTATGTTCTTTCTTTTGTTATGAGACTTATGAATCAAGTTCTCAAGTCCTTCATCAGCAAGTGTGTCCATGACACATTCTTCCACAGCATGGAGGTACACGTGAAGGTCCTGATTCACGTGGAAGCATTGGTTCAATCATGGTTCATGTGGTGGTCCTGGTCCACGTGGAAATTGCAGTGGGGTTAGTTTAAGTCTTTGAACTTGAACCTCCTAGTTTGAGGACAAACTTCTTTCAACTAGGGGGGGATGATGGAAATCAGCCTATGTTTATTCCCCTAGGCCCAATTAATAAGGCCCAATTGAAGATCCATCATACATATAGGGTCCTTCATCAAAGGACTTCGTCCAATACAAGCCCAACAAGGAAGAATCGGATCATCTACAAAAGGTGGATTAAAGAAGGAGGATACAAAGTGGAATTGTAAAGGCCCATTCACATGGTGTGCTTAGTATTCCAAGAGGATGTCCAAACATCTTAAAGTTGGGCCAATCATATCGACAAGCCCAAGAAACCAACGTCCGAGTCAAGAATTCCAAGCTAATTTTATAATCTTGATTTTTGGATGTAATTTATCTTTTAATTGTTTTTGGTGTGTTTTATTTTTAGAATAATGTAAGATTTCAAGTGAATTATGAACTTGATCATCCTAGGTTAATTATTTTGGTGTGGTTTAGTTAGTTAGGCGTCACTTTTGATTCTTAGATAGAGTTGACTATTTTATAACTAATCCAAATTGGATTCGGAAAGCCAAACCAACTAGGATAAGGTTAGTTATAACAAACTCTCATTAGGATAAGGATTCTAATCCAAGGGAAAGTAATAGTAGGATGACGTCTAGTTAGAGGAATTCAACTTGGATTGCACGCCAAGGTTGAGTCTCCTAGGTTAGAATAGCTTGGCTTGCACGTCAAGTAGGAGTTCTAGTCCCTTAAGGACTCTCCTAGTATAAATAGGATTGTAAGCCTCTCAAGGCAAACACACCCTTTTGGATTATGAAAATAGTTATGCTTTTAGCTTTCTCTCGAGTGTTTGATAAACTCTCACCCCATTTCTTCTATTGTATCTTGGCATGGCACCCAAGTATTTAGGAAGAGCTTGATCCTAGGTTGCGGTCTAGATCAAGTAAGCCCTAGGTTGTCTATCTTGTGGATTCAAGTTAGAAACCTAGTTCTATCCATTCTTACCTTTCTATCAATATAGTTAAGGTAATTACTTTGTGAGCTTTCTATCAATATAGTTAAGCCACAACCAAATCCCTACCTCCTATCTATCCCACCCAACACCACCTTCTACATCTTCTTTACCCTCTCAAACGTCCCCCTCTCCCTCCTCTCACAAAATATTCACCTCCTCTCTTTTCTCTCGCCATAACAACCTCTCAACAAACTCTCTCTCTCTTCCAACAACCTATTATTCACTCCCTCTCCATCAAACCAAACGTCAACCCCCTCCTTCTCTTCCCCCAACCCTCACCCAAACCTCATCCAAGATTCACCAATCTTTCCCTCTTTCCCGTTCAAGATTCAACCTTTCTTGAATCTTGAAACCACAAAAGCCCTCACGGCAAAATAGCTTCCACAAAGAACCCTTTTCATGAGAATTACTCCTCTCTTTTCCACCCTAATCTCGTGAACCACCCCCACTTCACTGTTTTGTTACTCGTGTTTCATGTATCATCGCAATTAAGAACCTTTCTTGATCCGGTAATACATCAATACCCTTTATATGGGCCGTCCAATTCCCGAAAGTAAGGCTAATACCGACTTTTAAAAACCAAAAAGAAAAAAAAAGAAAGAAAAGAAAAGTTTTTGCTTTTAAAAAGAGTGGGGCCTCCCCTTGCATCACCTACGGCCCTCACCAAGCCAAGGGCGACCAAATGCGAGGGAGGGCAACACTCCTCTTGGTTGTTTCGTTGTTTTTAAATTCGGACGGGAGATTTTAGAGTCTTTTGGTTCCCGTTAAAACCCTTGTTGTGCTTCTGTTGTGGGGTTTCGCTTGTTGTAAGGTGTAGGGAGTTGACAATCTTCAAGATCGACCTTTTTTTGAGTTTGGTGTATGCGAGATGCTCCTAACGGTTACTTTTGGAGGTTTAATCACATTTTCTTAGTTTGGATTGCGAGATCTTGGGAATCAAAGCCTTTGCTTTTCATTTTTTTTGTTTTCTTCGGTTTTGCTTTCACTTTCCCTCTCTCTTTTTTCTTTGGCTTTTGTGGGTACAGTCGCTACAAACTCTCACTAGTCCATCTCGTCCACCCGGGTTGCCGGGGGGTTCAAAGGGCTTGGTGCATACGCTAAATGCACCTCTTTCTCTCCCACGACAGAGGAGTTAGTGTTAGTTAGTTTGTTTTTGTTTTGTTTTGCTCGAGACGAGCAAAAGTGTAAGTTTGGGGGGGGGGTGTTTAGACCCGATTTCGTGTCTAAATACCGCCTAAATCCTTAGGCTTTTGACTTGTTTTGTAGCTTGTTTTAATACCTTTTAATGCATTTTGGTTATTTTTGTAGTTTTCGAAGTTTTTACTCAAAACGATGCTAAATGGGCCAATTTTGCACTAATCTTAGGAATCCCGAGATTCCCTAAGATTCCTCGAGCCCTGGTCGTGTCGAAGGCAGCGGGATTAGAAGGGCCGGTCATGTCAAAAAGCAGCGGAAGCGGAAGCAACTGTTGAAGAGCACCCTGAAGAATACCTGTGGCCGAGATAGACCGTGGCCACGGTCATGTTAACCTTAGCCACGATGTGATTGAGCCAATGCCTAAGAAGGAGACATTGCCACCCGAGATAGACCGTAGTCACGGTCAGTCTGACCGTAGCCCCAGTGAGATCACTACCCTACCCAAGGAAGAAGTTGGCCGAACAAGACCGCGGCCACGGTCTCCCATTACCGTAGCGACGGCGGTGCGAAGGAGCGAAAAGTTGTCAGCCCTAATCGCCCAGACCGTGCCTACGGTGCATGGGTACCGTGCCCACGGTGCTGCGAAGCGAAGAGAAGTTTTGCCTGCCTTACGCAAGACCGTGGCCACGGTCACCCTTGGTCGTGCCCACGGTCACCTTGGCCGTGCCCACAGTCTCCTGTGGGACACTTTTGTCTGTAGTGTAAAATGATGAGTTTTGAGTAACAACCTTAATTAATGTTTAATGTATTTAGGTCATTTTAGCTGGGAGACTTTTATCAAGCAGCTTTTATCTATCTTTTATCATACTTTAGCATATACTTTATCACATTTTAAGGTTTGGATTAGAGTGATTAGTGAAGATCTTTGCTGAGATTATTGGTTCTTGTATTGGATTCTCTTGAGTTTTATTGGAAGTTTGAAGATTATTCTCAACTTTGGAGCATTGAAGCTTTATTATTCTGGAGTTTTCTTCTTTGCCATCATAATCAATGAGCATTTCTTAACCTTTCTCTCTCTAACTTATTGTTTATTTATTAATCTCTGTTTTTGTCATTATTGGTATTGTTGGTATTGTTGAATGTTTATTGTCATCTTGTTTACTCTTTTAAGCATGAATGAAGTTGTTGATGTTATTATCATGTTAGTTAGGATGTTTAGTGGCTAGAACCCTAATGGGTTAGGGAGATATTAAGGGTGTGAATAGGTGAGTAGGTTTGGGTTAGCAATATTAGTGAGTAACTAGTTAGGAAATCAATTTCCCAATCCTATCCTTCCCTCAAGTGGGATGTATTTGGGTGCGAAGGCATCCCGAATACATCCAACGCTTGTTGGAAGGTAAGAATTAGGATAGTTAGTATTCTAGTTCGCGAAAGCGAATAGAAACTAACAAGGAAATTTCGTTCCATTAAATCCCCCGGGTCTATCGATGGACTTTGGGGAAGTTAATCCGGACTACCTTGAAAGAGGAAGCTCGGTGAGTTTGTTGGGGGCTTGATACTCTACTTCTTCTTTCACCAATAAAAACAATGAGCACCTCCACTGAGTTTGTTGGGGGCTTGATACTCCATTCCTCATACTTCGACCTCCTTCGCTTCCACCTCTTTCATTTTGCTCTTCTTGTCACCTCCAAGTTCACCCATAGTAATGACCTTGGTTGGAAATAAACCAACTCAACATTGAAGCCACTGGAAGCTTCATTCTCTATTCTCATCATTGTAGCACCTAAAGATGACATGATGTTTATAATCACGGACTGAGGTTCTGATTCTGACAATGTCATTGGCTGACAGAACCCAAAGGTCGTTGACTGTGTCAAGGACAGACAGTCCTTAACCTCCTCATCATAGACATCATCCTCCAAAGGTTCATTTATATATTCTTCTTCATCAAGATCCTCTACTTCCTCATCATATCTAGGAAGATATAGATTGATTTCTTCTTTCTCCTCTTCTTCCTCCTCTAACCCCTTATAATCCTCTTCATCTTCATACACATCAAGAACATGAGGGTGATTAAAATCGACCTCGTGTTCATACTCAAGAGAAAAAATGGCCTTAACAACTTCTGCCACATCATCAATTTCTAGAGGGAAATCAAAATGAATTTCTGGTTCCTCTCTAATGTGATGTCCCTCCTCTTGAACCAAAGGTGGTTCACATGACTTCCTGGGATTATAAATAAATTCATACCAAAATAAATCCATGTCCACTTGTAACATATTGATCCCACGCCTCAATCTCCTTAATATCCTTTCCTCCTTCAAAATCTGCTCACTCTTTCGAGATGAAGACTTGTTGAAAGTCATGGCTGCTGGGTTTTTTGTGGCTATGTGTTTGGGCTGATTTGGGATCGGGATGTGTTTAGGCTCAAAGAATTAAAACTCACACCAAAATGGTAGCTAGCTCTGCGACCTCCTGAGGTAATCTACTATTGCCCAACATCAAGAACAATACAAACATACTCCCCCCAAGATGAAACTCAGCTCTGATACCAATTGATGTATGCAAGGTCGCTAGGATCAGAGTCATGACCTCACAAACACCAAACGGACACACACACACTGGAATCTTGGACTTCACAATGGATAATCGAATGGAAACAGCTCCAAAACAGGGAATAATCAACCAGAATCGAATGGGTGAAATGTGTGAGGTGTGAAATAAGATCGGATGAGCAAGAACAACACGAATAACCTCCTCCGAGATAGAACTCGGTTCACCACGCACCAAATGACATCAAATGGATTGAAATGGATAATGAGGGATGGGAAAAACAGAAAAGGAAAGATAGATTTGAGCTCAAGCTGATACAGGCCCACCACAGCTAGAACATAAGGGCAATGGACTCGATTACCTCAACGGATACAGGCACACCACCATTGAAGTGACCAAGCTACATACCCACCACAAGGATTGCCAAATCCTTGATACTGTAGTAGAATTTAACCAAGTTTGAGAGTTTAACGTCATTCACAAACAAGAGGCTCAATAAGGCACTCAAATCTCATATTTCATATCATCAAGTTGTTATTTACAATGACCTCACAGAGGGTATATATAAACCTAGTTGAGGCTAATTAGGAGTTTCTTGAGCAAAAAGAAAACGTCCTAGTCTTGCTTAATTAAACTAATTACATCAAAATAAGCTAATATGTAACTAACTTATGAAGCTTCTAGAACAATAGTAATGAGGACTAATAAAAGCGTCACACATGGCATCTTCATGAAGATTCTAGAACAATTGGAAGGCTCTAGAAACATCAGACATGATGCTTTCTTGTTGGAGCAGCATTCCTCACGTAGGCAAGGTTGGATAATCACCTCACGAGCTGGAAAGACCTCAACAGCTCGAAAGTGATGTCTTCATAGAGGGCCTCAATGACAAACAACTCACTGAATTGGAAAGACCTCAACAACTCAGAAAGTGAAGTCAAAAGGTGCAGATAGTCTTCCTCCAGTAGGGAACGTCCTTGGACGTCCAAATTCTCAACAGACTCAAGATGGAGGTCCTCATACGTATATTCAGATTGCATAGAAGGCTTATAACCTCCAACTGGATCAACCATTGGCACTTAGGAGAGCTCAATAATAAACTTCCTTGACATCCAAAGAGAAGAGAAACATAAACCAAGTTGAAAAGAACAACCTGCTCCAGATAAATTTCCTCAATGTCCAAATAAAGGTCCTCAATGTATGTCCAGATTGAAATAGCTCTGAGAAACCCAAATAACCTTCGGACCATGATAACTTGGACATTATGAATGACCTTCAAAGGACCAAATGTGTGTGAGACCTCAATTTTGAAGTATTGAGACAATAAAGATGGCCTCACATAGGGTGAATGACCTTTGATATTGTCAAGGACCATCTGGGATTCATGTATGGCCTCAGAGCATGCTGACACCAAATGAGGTTGTGAGGGATGATCTCCATCAAGCTATTTTTTCGTGAGGACTTTTGTGGTTTCAAGATTCAAGAAAGATAGAATCTTGAACGGGAAAGAGAGAAAGATGATTGAATCTTGGATGGTGGTGATGGAGGAGGGTTAACGTGGAGTTGGAGGGGAGAGAGAGTGGGGTTGACGTTGGAATTGGGAGAAAGGAAGAGGGTAGTAGTTTGTTGCGAGGAGAGAGAGAGAGTTTGTTGAGAGGTTGTTATGGAAAGAGAAAAGAGAGGTGGCGGATGTTTTGTGAGATGAAAGAGAGGGGGGAGGGACGGTTTGTGAGGGGTAAAGGAGGAGGGTAGGTTTGTTGTGTCTTAACTATATTGATAGAAAGACAACAATGTAATTACCTTAACTTTATTGATAGAAAGGTAAGAACGGATACAACTAGGTTTCTAACTTGAATCCACAAGATAGACAACCTAGGGCTAACTTGATCTAGACCGCAACCTAGGATCAAGCTCTTCCTAATCACTTGGGTGTCATGCCAAGATACAATAGAAGAAAAGGGGTGAGGGTTTATCCAAACACTCGAGAGAAAGCTAAAAGCTCAATTGATTTCAGAATTCAAGGTAGTGTGTTTGCCTTGAGAGGCTACAATCCTATTTATACTAGGAGAGTCCTTAAGGGACTAGAACTCCTACTTGGCGTGCAAGCCAAGCTATCTAACCTTAGGAGACTCTAACTTGGCGTGTGATCCATGTAGAACTCCTCTATCTAGATGCTTAACACTCCTATTCTCCCTTGGATTAGGAATCCCTATCCTAGGGGAGTCTGTTACAACTAACCTTATCCTAGTTGGTTTGGCTTTCCTAATCCCATATGGATTAGTTACAAAATAGCCAATCTCTACCTAGGAAATAGAAAAGTGACGTCTAATCTAACTAATATCACACGTGATACTAATCCTAGGATGATCAAGTTTATAATTCACTTGTCATCTCACATTTATTCTAAAATAAAAACACACCAAAACTATTTAAAGCTATAATTAAATAGAATACATCCAAATGCAAGATTATAAATTTGAGCTTGAATTTCTTGACTTGGACGTGTGATCTTGTTCTTCTTAGGCTTGACGTGTGATCTTGGCCCATCTAGGATGTTTGAACATCCTCTTGAAATAAGAAACACACCATATGAATGGGCCTTTGTAATTCAGCTACATATATTCCATCTTGGGCCCATTTGGTGTCAATGAACCAAATCTTCCTCATTGGTCCTGTATGGGATGAAGTCCTTTGATGAAGGACCCCATCTGTAGCTTGGATCTTTTATTGGGCCTAGGGGAATAAGCGTGGGCTGATTTCCATCATTCCCCTCTAGTTGAAAGAAGTTTGTCCTCGAACTTGATGGCTCAAGTTCAAAGACTTCAAATAACCCAACTAGAATCTTCATGTGGATTAGGACCTCCACATAAACCATGGTTGTGCCAATGACTTCTACGTGAATCAGGACCTTCACGTGTATCTCCATGTTGTGAAAGATTCGATCTTTCACGGTTTTTCTATGTAGGAACGTGTCATGGACACTCTTGTCGATGAAGGGCTTCAGAACCTGATTCATAAGTCTAATAATAGTAAAAGCATAGATTAGGTCACAAGGTGTGACTAACCATATAGGGAGACTTCTTAGGGTTTGGACAGCAATAACCCCTGATTGATTCTGAACCAAGTTAATTTCCTTCTCCTTTGCGATCACTAGGGCACTTGGTTGAATGGTTTCCTCATTGAACATACCCTCAGCGTGACCATCATCTATATTTCGAACCCTTGAAGCAGCAGTAGGGTTCACATGATCTCCTGCAGGTTGGAGTGTACGTTGACTAGACCTAGGTGAGGTCTCTTCAGTTGAGTTCTCGTGAGGAGCGACAAGGAGCGAATTTTCTGTTGGTTTCACGAGACTTGTTGACGTAAGAATGTTCTCCTTATGTTTACTAAACTCGGGGCATTCAGTGATCATGAAAGATACGAGTTTTGAATCATTCCCGGTTGTTGGTGATGTCTTTAGAGGAGCTAATGTGACCGTCATGAGTAACGCTCCTGTCAAATAACCATGGTCTTCCAAGCAGAATATGACAGGCTTCCATAGGTAGTACATCACACCAGATAGAATCTTGATAACACTTCCCAATAGAAAAGCTTACCAAATAGTGTTGAGTCACCTTTAAGCCTTTACCCTGGCTGATCCATTGAACAGTATATGGTGTGGGGTGTGGGCTTGTAGGTAGTTGTAGCTTGATCACCATAGTAGTTGAAATTGCATTAGTACAGATTCCACCATCAACGATCAACGAACAATCTTTCCCTTGCACGGTATAGCGGGAATGGAAGATAGCTTCCCGTTGTTGCAGATCTTCAGGAACTGGAGAACTATTCAGTATTCTCCTTACAACCAGCATCTCTCCTTGATCTGGTTCTTTCACGACCTTTTCTTCAGATTCGTTGTGACAGGCGTGGGATTCCTCTTCTACATCTGTCGGTTCGGGTTCATAGAGAGCATTCTGAAATTCTAGCAGTGTGATTGCCCTCTTGTTTGGACACTCTTGAGCAATATTACCGAGCCCTTGATACCTAAAGCACCTTTTTTTATCCGGGGGTGGAGCTGGAACGGATTTAGGAACTGTTTGAGAGGTAGGGATAGGTGTTTTTGTGGCGGACGGATAGTACGGATCTTTCCTTTCCCGGCATGCTATCGCTTCTTCTGTAGGTTAGTCCACCAAATACTAGCATGCTTCTGCAGTTTAAGAGCAATGTATTTCACTTTCCTATCATCAGCAATGTCTTTTAAATCGAAGACTCGTTCAACAGTTTGAATCCAATCAAGAAAGATTTCAGGATCAAGATTACCATCGTACTCAAGGATGTCGACCTTGAAGCCGAGCCTTTTTTCTCTTGGTGCGCGCCTAGATTGACGTGACCTCCGGGTTGAGCTAGCAGAGTGCTCAGTTTCGCTAGGACTGCTGAGGACGACCTCTTCTTCTTCTTGCTCCCGTAGTGTTCTGAATTGCAGATTCATGTATCGCTTGAGCTTATCAGAAAGATAAGCGATTCTTCCTTCCAGTTCAGCCTTTTCCTGCTTCCATTGCTCAGTAGGATCTTCAACTTCTTGACTGTTGCTTCCAGACGCCATGGGAGGAGTTGTGGAACGTCTAGAGTGACGTTGGGTAAGAAGGGATAATGTGTTTGGGCTGTTTGTGGAGTTTAGGATCGCAGGTTGGTACTGAAGGTTTGAAGGTTATGTGTTTGGTACTGCAGGTTAAGCTTGTGGACTTGCAAGTTAAGCTTTGGACTTGCAGGTTAAGCTTTTGGATTTGAAGGTTACGTGTTTGGTTTACACTCAACACTAACCTAGAGCTGTGATACCACTTTTGATGTATTACCGGATCAAGAGAGGTTCTTAATTCCGATGATACATGAAACACGTGTAACCAACTAAGAAGGTGGGGATGGTTCATGAGATTAAGGTGGAAAGAGAGGGGAGGTTTGTTGTGGGGAGGTAGTTTGTTAATTGGTTGTTGAGGTTAATTGTTGAAAATTGTAAATATCCGCTAAGCTGTCATACATATTGATGAGCTGGCAGAAAATAGGGATATAAGATGTAATATCGTGCGTCTTAACAGACATGAATAATATTCAACATATTCCATCTACCTTTCTCTCTCTTTCTATCTTTCTTTTCCCTCTGTTTTCTTAACAGACATGAATAATATTCAACATATGTGTAAAATACTTCACCCTATGCAAAATACCTGATGATCAGAGGGTAGACCTAGCCACCATGTATTTGCAAGGCAAGGCCGAGGTCTGGTTTGGGAGTTATTCTTTGTCTAAGAGACACATCGAATGGGAAGACCTCGTGGTGGATATCTATGCCAGGTTCAATGACGATTTCGGTCCTAAAACTGTTGAGGAATTCAACAAGTTGCAACAAGCTGGGGATCTTGATGAAAATATTGATAAATTTGAGGAAATTAGGGCGTTGTTGTTAATCCAGAATTCCATGTTACCCGAGTCATATTTTCTTGATAGCTTTGTGGGGGGTTTACAATCGCACCTCAAATCTTTTGTGCGAGCTTTTAGACCTCCATCTCTGGCCCAAGCAATTGAGTACGCTAGGTGCCAAGATGAGACTGTCAAGGCTCTCAAGGAAGGGGATAAATGGAGTAAACCCGCTGCTAGAGTTCCACCACTTCAGAAGGGAATTTTACCTACACCCCAGCGAGCGAGGACTCCATTTCAGCCCAAATTCACACCCCATAACTCTCTTAGTACTACCAAGCAGCAACCTAGGTTCATTCCCGCTGCCGTTCGAGCAGAAAAAATGGCAAAAGGGTTATGTTACTACTGTGACAGGCCATTTGAACGGGGACATGTCTGCACCAATAAGAATACCCAATTGTTTCTTGTAGAGGTGCCAGGGGTAGTTGACATGCCAGTTGGTGATCAAATTGAAGACATACAATCGGTAGATTGGGGATTATAGGCCAGTGAGGATCAAACACATCCTCACATTTCAGTGAATGCTTTGAATGGAATTCAGGGGTACCAAACCATGCGAGTTATTGCCACGGTTGGAAGTAGGCCGATACATGTCCTCATCGATTCGGGAAGCACTCATAACTTTTTGGATGAATCGTTTGCAAAGAAGTTAGGCTATTCTCTTGAGCCTATTGAGTCACAGGAAGTGATAGTAGCGGACGGTCGTAATTTGAGCTGCACACACATTTGTAGAGGCTTCAAATGAATGCTACAAGGGCAGATATTCCAAGCTGACATGATGTTAATTCCATTGGGTGTGTGTGATGCAGTACTTGGTATACAATGGTTGAGCAAACTGGGAATAGTTCACTGGGACTTTGACAATTTGTAAATGTGGTTTACCTACAAAGGTAAGTCGTTTTGGTTAAAGGGAGTGAAGCAAGGAGTGAAGTTGGCCAAAGAGCCACAACTACCAAAGCTTATGAATCACTCCATTCGATTATGTTTGCTGCAACTACAATCAAGTCCCAACCAGTCTTGGGTGACATGTGGTAATGTCGATACGGGTCAATCTAAGCCAGAACTACAACAACTTCTCCAGCAGTATGAAGATGTGTTCCAGGAACTCTCTTCCCTCCCTCCCAGCAGGGGCATGTATGACCATCGAATCCCTCTACAGCCTGGGGTTACACCTGTGAATATCAGACCCTAACGTTACCCAATTAAACAGAAAGATGTGATTGAGAGATTGGTGGAAGAGATGTTGCAAAATGGGATAATTCAACCTAGTTGTAGTCCCTTTGCATCCCCAGTGGTCCTAGTAGGGAAGAAGGACGACACTTGGAGGCTTTGCATGGATTATATGGAGCTAAACCGAAAGACTATTAAAGACAAATTTCCTATTCTAGTAGTCGACGAATTGATTGACTAACTCGGGTTCTATTTTTAGCAAAATTGATCTACGGGCAGGATATCACCAATTGCGAGTGTTTGAGGAGGATATCCAAAAGACCGCTTTTAAAACCCACGATGGCCATTATGAATTTTTGGTGATGCCATTTGGGTTGACAAATGCCCCGGCTACTTTTCAAAGTCTAATGAACCATGTTTTCAAATCCTACTTAAGGAGATTTGTCTTGGTCTTTTTTGATGATATACTGGTTTATAGTGCATCAGTGGCTGATCATATACAACATCTCACACTTGTGTTTGAAGAAATGCGAAAACATCATCTTGTCGCTAAGAGAAGTAAGTGAGTTTTTGGTATGGCTAGAGTGGAGTAATTGGGTCATTTTATTTCAGGGAAGGGTGTAGAGACTGACCCCAACAAGATTCGAGCAGTCATGGAATGGCCGAAGCCTACCACGGTGAAGAAACTCAGGAGTTTTTTTGGGGCTATCGGGGTACTACAGAAAGTTCGTTAAGAACTATTCTGTCATTTCCGCACCTCTCACCAGGCTGTTGAAAAAAGGTGAGTTCTGTTAGACTCAAGATGCTACTAATGCCTTCCAAGCACTAAAAAATGCCCTATGTACGGCCCCGACGCTTCCGCAACGAGCATTTATCATAGAAACCGACGCTTCCGCAACGGGCATAGGAGCTGTGCTCATGCAAGAAAATCACCCATTGGCTTATTTCAGTAAGTCTTTGGGGCCTCGGCGGCAAAAATTATCAGTATACGAAAAGGAGTTGTTGGTTGTTGTGAGTGCGGTACAGAAATAGGAACAATATTTGGTTCACCAGCCCTTCATCATCAAAATAGATCAGAAAAGCCTCAAGTGCTTATTGGAAAATAAGATTTCTACCCCATTGCAACAATTTGGGCTTTCAATATTGATCGGTTATTCCTATGAGATTTGTTACAAGAGTGGAAAGGAGAATGTTATTGCAGATGCACTGTCCCGCATCAATGGAGCGGAGTTACTGACCTTGATCGTGTCCACTATTGATACTGATTTGTTGACGAGCGTCAAAGCTAGTTGGCAACTTGATCCCCGTTTACAGCTGCTTATTCATCAACTTCAACAAGAAGTCGTGGTTCTGCATTATTCTTAGGTCAATGATCAACTTCGAAAAAAGAACAGACTGGTAGTGGGGCCGGACGAGCAATTGAGGTTGAAAATCTTGATGTGGGGACACTCCACCCCTATGGCTGGCCATTCAGGACGAGAAGCCACACTACACAGACTCAGGACACTTTTTTTATTGAAGGGTATGTACAAGGATGTCTCCTCTTTCATTAGGAGGTGCCTCACGTGTCAAGCTTGTAAGTATGATCCTTCTGCTTACCCTGGATTGTTACACCTCTTGCAAATTCCATCAGAAATTTGGCAAGATGTGTCCATGGATTTTATAGATGGATTACCTACATCCATGGGAAAAGATTCAATTTTTGTTGTAGTGGATCGCATGAGCAAATATGCTCATTTTTTGGCTCTCAAACATCCATATTCTGCCTTGGATGTGGCCCAGTGCTACCTTGATAATGTATTCAAATTGCATGATATGCCTCGATCCATTGTGAGTGACAGAGACTCGATGTTCCTCGGCCAATTTTGGCAAGCTCTCTTTTCTGTTCATGGTGTGCAATTTCTCATATCTTCCGCTTACCATCCTCAAACTGATAGGCAGACAGAGGTGGTAAACCGGTGTTTGGAGACTTACTTGTGTTGTATGAGTTCTCAAGTTCCCAAGGAATGGTGTAAATGGTTATTTACGGCCGAGTGGTGGTACAACACTACCTACCACTCCACCATTCAAATGACTCCATATGAAGCTGTCTATGGACAACCGCCTCCAATTCATTTGCCATATTTACCGGGAGAAACGGTTGTGGCTGCTGTGGATAGGTCTTTGCGGAGAAGGTAGGAGATTATCAGGCTGCTTAAACATCACTTAAAGAGATCTCAGAATCGAATGAAACAGCAAGCAGATATCAAGAGAAGTGACAGGGAATTTGCTGTGGGTGACTGGGTATGGCTCAAGCTACAGCCTTATAGGCAAAGTTCAGTACAGATACAGGAGAATCAGAAGCTCAGTTCCAGATATTTTGGTCCATTTCAGGTGGAGGCTCGAGTGGGAGTTTTCGCTTATAGGCTCCAACTGTCGGAACATGTAAAAATCCATGATGTCTTCCATGTATCTCAACTTAAGGCCTTTCGGGGTGCTTTACCTTCTTTACCTCATATACCGTTGGGATTGCAGGGAGATGAGGATACTCATCATCTTCAACCTCGGGCTATAGTTGAACGAAGGATTAAGAGGAAGGGCAATAAGGCTGCTGTCCAATTTTTGGTGGAATGGGAGAATTTGCCTGCTACAGAAGCCACTTGGGTGTGGGCTGATTCTTTTTTGCAAAAGTATCCCTCCTTTGATTCCTCTGTTTGAATACTAGTTGAGCCTCTGTTTTGCTGCGGCTTTGTGAGCAAAGCATTCTTTCAAGGGGGGAGGAATGTTGTGGGGAGGTAGTTTGTTAATTGGTTGTTGAGGTTAATTGTTGTAAATTGTAAATATCTGCTGAGCTGTCATACATATTATTGAGCTGGCAGAAAATAGGGATATAAGATGTAATATCGTGCGTCTTAACAGACATGAATAATATTCAACATATTCTATCTACCTTTCTCTCTCTTTCTATCTTTCTTTTCACTCTATTTTCTTTCTTTCCTCTCTGGTTTTGTTGTGTTCTTCAAGGACACCGCATCACGGTTCTCGTGAAAGGGGGGTTTTATGGAGGCTATTTTGTCGTGAGAACTTTTGTGGTTTCAAGATTCAAGAAAGATTAAATCTTGAACGGGAAAGAGAGAAAGATGATTGAATCTTAGATGGTGGTGATGGAGGAGGGTTGACGTGAGGTTGGAGGGCACTGAGAGTGGGGTTGATGTTGGAATTGGGAGAAAGGGAGAGGGTAGTAGTTTGTTGGGAGGAGAGAGAGAGAGTTTGTTTGGAGGTTGTTATGGAAAGAGAAAAGAGAGGAGGTGGGCGTTTTGTGAGATGAAAGAGGGGAGAGGGTGTTTGTGAGGGGTAAAGGTGGAGGGTAGGTTTGTTGTGTCTTTAACAATATTGATAGAAAGAAAACTATGTAATTACCTTAACTATATTGATATAAATGTAAGAACCGATAGAACTAGGTTTCTAACTTGAATCCACAAGATAGACAACCTAAGGCTAACTTGATCTAGACCGCAACCTAGGATCAAGCTCTTCCTAACCACTTGGTTGCCATTCCAAGATACAATAGAAGAAAAGGGGTGAGGGTTTATCCAAACACTCGAGAGAAAGATAAAAGCTCAATTGATTTCATAATTCAAGGTAGTGTGTTTGCCTTGAGAGGCTACAAACCTATTTATACTAGGAGAGTCCTTAAGGGACTAGAACTCCTACTTGACGTGCAAGCCAAGCTATCTAACCTTAGTAGGTTCTAACTTGGCGTGTAATGCAAGTAGAACTCCTCTATCTAGATGCCTAACACTCCTACTCTCCCTTGGATTAGGAATCCTTATCCTAGGGGGAGTTTGTTACAACTAACCTTATCCTAGTTGGTTTGGCTTTCCTAATCCCATATGGATTAGTTACAAAATAGTCTATCTCTACCTAGGAAATAGAAAAGTGACGTCTAATCTAACTAATATCACACGTGATACTAATCCTAGGATGATCAAGTTTATAATTCACTTGTCATCTCACATTTATTCTAAAATAAAAACACACCAAAACTATTTAAAGCTATAATTAAATAGATTACATCCAAATGCAAGATTATAAATTTGACCTTGAATTTCTTGACTTGGACGTCTGATCTTGCTCTTCTTGGGCTTGACGTGTGATCTTGGCCCATCTAGGATGTTTGAACATCCTCTTGAAATAAGAAACACACCATATGAATGGGCCTTTGTAATTCAGCTATATATATTCCATCTTGGGCCCGTTTGGTGTGAATGAACCAAATCTTCCTCATTGGTCCTGTGTGTGATGAAGTCCTTTGATGAAGGACCCCATCTGTAGCTTGGATCTTCAATTGGGCCTTCTTAATTGGGCATAGGGGAATAAGCGTGGGCTAATTTCCATCATTTCTAACTTGAATCCACAAGATAGACAACCTACGGCTAACTTGATCTAGACCGCAACCTAGGATCAAGCTTTTCCTAACCACTTGGGTGCCATGCCAAGATACAATAGAAGAAAAGGGGTGAGGGTTTTTCCAAACACTCGAAAGAAAGTTAAAAGCTTAATTGATTTCATAATTCAAGGTTGTGTGTTTGCCTTGAGAGGCTATAATCCTATTTATACTAGGAGAGTCCTTAAGGGACTAGAACTCCTACTTGGCGTGCAAGCCAAGCTATCTAACCTTAGGAGACTCTAATTTGGCGTGTAATCCAAGTAGAACTCTTTATTCTAGACGCCTAACACTCCTACTCTCCCTTGGTTTAGGAATCCGGGGGGAGTTTGTTATTACTAACCTTATCCTAGTTGGTTTGGCTTTCCTAATCCAATATGGATTAGTTACAAAATAGCCAACTATATGTAGGAAATAGAAAAGTGATGCCTAATCTAACTAATATCACGCGTGATATTATCCTATGATGATCAAGTTTATAATTCACTTGTCATCTTACATTTATTCTAAAATAAAAACACACCAAAACTATTAAAAGCTATAATTAAATAAATTACATCTAAAAATCAAGATAATAAAATTTGGCTTGAATTCTTGACTTGGACGTGTGATTCTTTGGGCTTGGCATGATGCTTGGCCCAACTCTAGGATGTTTGGACATCCTCTTGAAATAAGAAACACACCATATGAATGGGCCTTTGTAATTCAGCTTTGTATATTCCTTCTTGGGTCCACTTGGTGTAAGTGAACCAAATCTTCCTTATTGATCCTGTATGGGATGAAGTCCTTTGATGAAGGACCCTATCTGTAGCTTGGATCTTCAATTAGGCCTTCTTGATTGGGCCTAGGGGAATAAGCGTGGGCTGATTTCCATCATTCCCCCCTAGTTGAAAGAAGTTTGTCCTCAAACTTGGAGATTCAAGTTCAAAGACTTCAGTTGGCCCAACTACAAACTCCACATGAATCAAGACCTTCACGTGAATCATGGTTGCTCCAGTAAACTCTACGTGAATCAATGCCTTCATGTGAGTATTGATCTCCTTAGTAGATGGTTCGGGCTGCTCTTCATTATTCTCCATGAACCTTGGGTCCCCAAAGGTGAGACCAAGGCTAGGCAGATCTCCAGCATTCTTCCCTGGTTGCCACGAATTTGGCTTTGAACTTGCTGGACTGAAATAGATCTTCATACTGTATAAGCGGAGTTGGCTTCCATTCTCTTCCATGAATCGGTCACCGAACTTCTCACAGTAATAAGTTAAAGGATGACCCTCTTGAGATGGAACTGATAGGACAGTTCCAATACTAACTCCAGAAGCATCACACTCAACCTCATACTTCTTATCAAAGCTGTGTAGGTTTAGGATAGGTGTGGTGCAGAGTTTTCTTTTGCTAGTGTCGAACACTTGCTAGATGGTTGGAGTCCATGAAGACTCCTTAGACTTTAGTAGCTCGGCTATAGGTGATAGAATAATGCTGAAATTCTTCACAAACCTCTTATAGAAAGAAGTCAAGCCGTAGAAGATTCGATCACCAAGAATACTAGTTGGAGTAGACCACTCCTTGCTAGCTTTGACTTTTTCTTCATCAATCTACATCACTTCAACCGAGAGTACATAGCCAAGAAGGACTATGTTGTTGATGAAGAAGTAACACTTAAATAGATTCACATGCATCTTTTCGTGAGCTAAGATCTCCAAAACAGATTGGAGGTGAAAAGTATGTTCTTTCTCACTCTTGCTATTCACAAGCATGTCACCAAAGTAGACAGCAACACACTTGCTAATAAGGGGCTTCAAAACCTGATTCATCAATCTCATTAAAGCATAAAGAACATTAGTTAGTCGAATAGCCATGATTAACCATTCATAGAGATCTCCTTTGGTATTGATAGAAGTATCCCCTTTTTGAATTCAAACTGGATCAAGATACCCACTTCTTGGACCAATCTCTGAAACGACTCGGGTATCATCTAGTTCGTCCATTAGATCTTCAATTTTAGGAAACCTGTACTTGATAGGACTTTTGTTGATGCACAGACGTTGGTTTCCAACTTCCTCCGTTTCCACAAGGGTAGGGGCGTCACATGGACTGCAGCTTTCCCTAATCACATCCTTGATTTGAAGATCGTCACCGTGCCTTTGAACCCCTTGAACGTCACTAGGGTTCATTCGATATGCCGGTTTGTTTGGTAAGTCTGATCCCGGGATTAGAGCAATCTTATGCTGAATATCTCGTTCAGGTGGTAAACCTGGAGGCATCTCTTCTGGGAACACATGAGAGTATTGTTCCAAAAGAGGGGTGACAAGGGGGTGGGTGTCCTGCAGCTGTTCATGAACAGGGGCGTCGTTTATAGGCATTTTTTGGTTGGGATCTGTGTTTAGGTCTAAGAGAATGATCTCTTTATGTTCACTAAACTCATGATGTTCAGCCGACATAGAAGTGAGAGGGTTTAGATCAATCTCTTTAGGTTGGGACAGTTGGATTACTTTAAGTGGAGCTAGGGTGATTTTTTGTGGTTAAACCTGAAGGTGTAGGTGTTGGCTCTTCCATCATATATCACGCTCCTGTCAAATAACCACGGTCTTCCCAGCAGAATATGACAAGCATCCATAGGCAATACATCACACCAAATAGAATCTTGATAGTTTTTGCCAATGGAAACGTTTACCAAGCACCGTTGAGTAACTTGCAATCCTTCACCCTGATTGAGCCATTGGGTGGTGTAGGACTTGGGATGTGGACTGGTTTCCAGCTGAAGTTTGTCAACCATAGTCGTTGAAGCCACGTTGGTGCAGCTTCCTCCATGATGGAGACCATCATGAAGAACAGCAAGCAGCAGCAGCTTCATCAGCAAAGGAGGCATCCATAGGAGCTTCACCAGCACTTTCAGCAGCAGCACAAGGAGGAGACCATGTTGAATTACCAAACTCAGCAGCTAGGGAAGCATTCCAGCAGAAACAACAGGCTTCCCAATCCCAAAGAAGGACAAAGGTCATTCAAAGATGTCACTCAGCCAATTCGGCTACAGAGGTTCATAACTTCACCAGCATCCACTAACCCACCAACAGCATCCATCCAATGATGTATGCAAGGCCACGATGATCAGAATATTGGCCTTACAAACATCGTACAGTCACACACACACTCTACTGTTGCATTGAAAACAAGCTAATTGAATGCAATTAGCTGGAATGGATGATAAACCAACAAGGAAAATAAAGATAGACTTGCTTACAAACTGATACAGACACACCACAACTGCAAACAAGGGCAAAGGACTCTCACAATCTAGCTCGTACACACACCAGAGACAGATTTATCGAGCTCAGCTAACACTTGCTGGATTCTTGCCAAAATCCAGTGACAGGAGCTGAATTAACCAAAGGTTGAGAATTATCTGGTACTCACAAACATAGAGGAGCAAGGCTCTACTGATTTCATAAACATTCACTCATATTTCATTGATTGATTTCTAACTATTACAAGGGTGCTTACATAAACGGTAAAGTAAGCAAGCAGCTCACTAATCTATCTAATTAGAGGTTTCCTAACAATGAAGTAACCTCTAATCTAGCTTAATTAGACTACTTACATACTAATTATACTAATACATAACATTGCTATGAAGTATTGAATCAGATGGGAGGCAGCAAGGACCAATCACAACAAGACACATGGCACCTCTCAATTGGCTGATTTCCGTTCACTTGGATTCCAATCTGTGGCTTCCAAGTAGAAAACACAAATTGGTTTTCTTTCCCATTCAGCTGGAGCCTTCCTTGATTGTTATATAACATGAGAAAACCAAAACCCAAGTGAAAAGACCAAAGTAACCTTGCTGAAACACCAAAATTCCAAGCAGATCAAGTTTGAGGTCCTTATCGCAGGGTCTGATTGAAATGGCTGTGTAGAACTCAAATGAACTCCAAATTGCTTTATATTTGACATTTTGGTAAGCTCATTCATCATACTAAATAAAGTCGCCAAGGGAAAAAGTGGAGGAGCAGTCGAATTCAAAGTGAAAAGACCCAAATAACCCTTTAAGATCAAAGCTGCCCAGAATAGACCCTTCCCTGACATGCTCGGACTGATTGGGCTGTAGAAAATGTCCCTCAAATTCAGTCACGTGCGCTTTTCAGGCAGTGTTAGAGGACCCATAAAGTGATCCAACGGCTTTTGAATCAACCATTTTGGACACCAAATGAGTATGTACGAAGCAAAACTCTACAGCATGTAAAACTGGTTTTTCTAGGCAAAAACAGCCTGTAAAATGCTTTGCTGAGAGTGATCCAAATATGATTTAATTCTCAAACTTGGCTGAAAATTATGATAAATAATGAGGATTATGACTGCCAAATTTCAAGTTAAACGGACTTGAAATGACGCTTGTGAAGTTTTCCCAAAAATTAAGCCAAGGCATGATGAACATACATCATACTCCCATTCCGAGAAAAAGTTTGTCCTAAAACTTTAGGATTTTTCAAAATACACTAGAGGCACATCAAAACCCCTTTTCTTCTTCAAAAATTCAAAAGAAAACTTGCTGGATCATAGCAACCATGCTCCAACTCAGGTAGGGATATTTGTAATTCTGTTTAGCAGAAAAAAGGTTTGAAAACTTGCTAGACAGAATATTTATCATGCTAAATTTCCTCCAGGATCAAACATTTTCATATGCTCTGAACATTGAGGTGAAAAATAAGCTGGTTTTCTTTTCAGAGAATCATAAGGACCATGTACAAGATAGGTTTTCAAAGGCTGGATTAAAAATTTGTATAACTCATGGCCACTTACTTGAAAATCATGAAATAAGAAAAACTTTTCTTGCTGTTGGGGTTCTTCTTTCCAACTAAACATCACTTCCTTATTCTCCATTGGAGTAGTTTGCAGCTTGACCGAAATTTGTTGCTCTTCTAACTCCATATAACCTTCCTCATCGAGCTCAGCTAACACTTGCTAGATTCTTGCCAAAATCCAGTGACAGGAGCTGAATTAACCAAGGGTTAAGAGTTATCTGGTACTCAAAAACATACAGGAGCAAGGCTCCACTAATTTCATAAACATTCACTCATATTTCATTGATTGATTTCTAACTATTACAAGGGTGCTTACATAGACGGCAAAGCAAGCAAGTAGCTAAGCAAGTAGCTCACTAAACTATCTAATCAAAGGTTGCCTAACAATGAAGTAACCTCTAATCAAGCTTAATTAGACTGCTTACATACTAATTATACTAATACATAACGTTGCTATGAAGTATTGAATCAGATGGGAGGCAGCAAGGACCAATTACACCAAGACACATGGCACCTCTCAATTGGCTGATTTCCCTTCACTTGGATTCCAATATGTGGCTTCCAAGTAGAAAACACACATTGGTTTTCTTTCCCATTCAGCTGGAGCCTTCCTTGATTTTTATATAACATGAGAAAACCAAAACCCAAGTGAAAAGACCAAAGTAACCTTGCTGAAACACCAAAATTCCAAGCAGATCAAGTTTGAGGTCCAAATCGCAGGGTCTGATTGAAATGGCTGTGTAGAACTCAAATGAACTCCAAATTGCATTATCTTAGACATTTTGGAAAGCTCATTCATCTTACTAAAAATGTCTCCAAGGGAAAAATTGGAGGAGCAGTCGAATTCAAAGTGAAAAGACCCAAATAACCCTTTAAGATTAAAGCTGCCCAGAACAGACCCTTCCCTGACATGCTCGGACTGATTGGGCTGTAGAAAATGTCCCTCAAATTCAGTCACGTGCGCTTTTCAGGCAGTGTTAGAGGACCCATAAAGTGATCCAACGGCTTTTGAATCAACCATTTTGGACACCAAATGAGTATGTACGAAGCAAAACTCTACAGCATGTAAAACTGGTTTTTCTAGGCAAAAACAGCCTGTAAAATGCTTTGCTGAGAGTGATCCAAATATGATTTAATTCTCAAACTTGGCTGAAAATTATGATAAATAATGAGGATTATGACTGCCAAATTTCAAGTTAAACGGACTTGAAATGACGCTTGTGAAGTTTTCCCAAAAATTAAGCCAAGGCATGATGAACATACATCATACTCCCATTCCGAGAAAAAGTTTGTCCTAAAACTTTAGGATTTTTCAAAATACACTAGAGGCACATCAAAACCCCTTTTCTTCTTCAAAAATTCAAAAGAAAACTTGCTGGATCATAGCAACCATGCTCCAACTCAGGTAGGGATATTTGTAATTCTGTTTAGCAGAAAAAAGGTTTGAAAACTTGCTAGACAGAATATTTATCATGCTAAAATTCCTCCAGGATCAAACATTTTCATATGCTCTGAACATTGAGGTGAAAAATAAGCTGGTTTTCTTTTCAGAGAATCATAAGGACCATGTACAAGATAGGTTTTCAAAGGCTGGATTAAAAATTTGTATAACTCATGGCCACTTACTTGAAAATCATGAAATAAGAAAAACTTTTCTTGCTGTTGGGGTTCTTCTTTCCAACTAAACATCACTTCCTTATTCTCCATTGGAGTAGTTTGCAGCTTGACCGAAATTTGTTGCTCTTCTAACTCCATATAACCTTCCTCATCGAGCTCAGCTAACACTTGCTAGATTCTTGCCAAAATCCAGTGACAGGAGCTGAATTAACCAAGGGTTGAGAGTTATCTGGTACTCAAAAACATACAGGAGAAAGGCTCACTAATTTCATAAACATTCACTCATATTTCATTGATTGATTTCTAACTATTACAAGGGTGCTTACATAGACGGCAAAGCAAGCAAGTAGCTCACTAAACTATCTAATCAAAGGTTGCCTAACAATGAAGTAACCTCTAATCAAGCTTAATTAGACTGCTTACATACTAATTATACTAATACATAACGTTGCTATGAAGTATTGAATCAGATGGGAGGCAGCAAGGACCAATTACAGCAAGACACATGGCACCTCTCAATTGGCTGATTTTCCCTTCACTTGGATTCCAATATGTGGCTTCCAAGTAGAAAACACACATTGGTTTTCTTTCCCATTCAGCTGGAGCCTTCCTTGATTTTTATATAACATGAGAAAACCAAAACCCAAGTGAAAAGACCAAAGTAACCTTGCTGAAACACCAAAATTCCAAGCAGATCAAGTTTGAGGTCCAAATCGCAGGGTCTGATTGAAATGGCTGTGTAGAACTCAAATGAACTCCAAATTGCTTTATCTTGGACATTTTGGAAAGCTCATTCATCTTACTAAAAATGTCTCCAAGGGGAAAAGTGGAGGAGAAGTCGAATTCAAGGTGAAAAGACCCAAATAACTCTTTAAGATCAAAGCTGCCCAGAACAGACCCTACCCTGACATACCCGGACTGATTTGGCTGTAGAAAATGTCCCTCAAATTCAGTCACGTGCGCTTTTCAGGCAGTGTTAGAGGACCCATAAAGTGATCCAATGGCTTTTGAATCAACCATTTTGGACGCCAAATGAGCATGTACGAAGCAAAACTCTACAGCATGTAAAACTTATTTTTCTGGGCAAAAACAACCTGTAAAATGCTTTGCTGAGAGTGATCCACATAAGCTTTAATCCTCAAACTTGGCTGAAAATTGTGATAAATAATGAGGATCATGATTGCCAAATTTCAAGTTAATACGGACTTGAAATGACGCTTGTGAATATTTCCCAAAAAAAAAGCCAAGGCATGATGAACAAACATCATCCAAGCTTGTTACACACTTGTAAGGCAAGTCTTGGCACCTGCAGCCATCCAACCCATCAGCATTGGTCATTCAGACCAAATTCAGTTCCCAACAGCAACAGTCCAAGCAGCAGTCTTTTTCATTGTCCTATCTATTGATTGAGGAAGATTCAGCCAAGTTTCCCTAGGAGTTTTTTGTTCTTTGCCATGCCATTTTCAAGTCCAAGCCAAGTCCCAGCATGTTCGAGCATGGCAACAGCAAGTTTCAGATGTCAGAACAGACAATCCGAGTAGGGTTGTTTGTTATCAGTTTTCCATAATCTCAATTCTGAGGTTATGTCTTTTGTTATCTGTCCGTAGGGGTTGTTTTGGTCTTTCCAGCTCGATCTTAACCTATTGAGATTATATCTAGGTTAACTTTGGCGCGGGAATTACCTCAGTAACTTAAAGTTTACCCCCTTAGGCAGGAAAGCCCCTTATTGGTCCATTTTGCCACCCTTTTGGCATTTGGTCCAATCAGGTTTTAGCTAGCATTCTCCTTTTATTTTCTAAACCAATGTAATCCGGATCATATTAGCTAGCTTAGGATGTAATCATATGTATTTGTTTTAAGCTTTGCAAGTTAGAATTAGTCCAGGGAGATTAGTCAGTTAGCTTATGCTTAAGTAGCTGCTAATCAAACTAAGGTAGTCTTTATATTCTGAAGTTTCCAGCAACGAAAGGTATCTCAGTGTTCATTCAATAGTCTTCTCGAGTGTCTTAGAACCTCTATATGTTTGTGAGTAGGAGATAACTCTCAAGTCTTGGTTAAATCAGCTCCTGTCACTAGATTTTGGCAAGAATCCAGCAAGTGTCAGCTGTGCTTGATCATCCTTGTTCTGGTGTGTTTGTAGGAGTATGAATGTGAGAGTCCTTTTCCCTTGATTGTAGTTGTGGTGTGTCTGTATCAATTGTAAGCAAGCCTATCTTTTATTTTCCTCGTTGGGTTGTCTTCTATTCCAGCCAATTGTTTCCAATTAGCTATTGTTATTACAGTCAATCTGGTGTGTATGTGAGTTGTATGATGCATTCTAGTTCAATACTCTGATCTTTGTGAGCTAGCATACATCATCTTGGTATTAGAGCATTGTGTTCTGTCTTGGAGGAAGTTTGTTGTAATTTTTCAAGATGTCGAGCAACAGTAAGACACCCCTGCAGAACAGGCTTTGAGAGAAAAGCATGAAATGGAAAGGCAAGTGAAGTATTTGAAGGATCAGTTGAAGCACTATGTTTATCTGAACTAGAAACAGATTCAAGAGGATGAGATTGAGAAAGAACAAGGCTATGAAGAAGAGGAAGAAGTAGAGAATGTCTATGAGGAAGAGGAGGAGGAGAATCCCTTTGGAGATTCTGGTTTTATAGGAGAAGTTGGTAGAGGGGTTCCAGCAAGTAGGAGATTCATCAGGAGAAGTTACAGAATGAGAGGAGGTCGAGGAAGTCAGTATAATAGGAGAGGGAGTAATAGGGAAGAGAGGGAAGATAGGGAGGAAAGAAGTGTGGAAAAATTAGACTTTAAGGTGGAGATACCTGAGTTTAAGGGAGACTTAGATGCAAAAGTTTTCTTGGATTGGTTGCAGACTATTGAGAGGGTGTTTGATCTTAAGGAGGTTTCTGATGAGAGTAAGGTTAAGCTTGTTGCTCTTAAACTGAGAGGACATGCTTCAACCTGGTGGAGCAATTTACAGAAAAGAAGAGTAGAGAAGCCTAGGAAGGATAAGATCAGAACATGGGAGAAGAAGAAAAAGAAGTTGAAAGAAAAATTTCTACCTGAAAAGTACTTGCAGTCTAACTATGCTAAGTTTGAACAGTTGATTCAGGGAGGAAAATCTGTGGAAGAGTACACTAAGGAGTTTGAGCATTTGTTGTGGAGGTGTGACATGAGGGAGAATGATGTGCAGATCTTGGTAAAGTATTTGATGGGTCTGAATGAAAGCATCAGGCATGTCGTGGAGCTTCAGTCCTACTCTAGCCTAGAAGAATTGAGCTCTAAGGCTCATAAGGTGGAGCAGCAAAGGAAGAGCAGGTCCAGGGAGTATCTGGCAAAACCCCAACCCAAAGCGTATCCACAAAAACAGCCATACTCTTACCAAAAACCAGCCTATAATCCAGCTCCCAAACCTCAACCAACCCCAGCACCACAAAATAGACCCCCATTTCCAAAACCCCCACAAATACCATCTCAAAATTACCCCCAAAGAACCCCAGCACCAGTAGGAAGAACTTTTAATGAAAGGAGATGTTTCAGATGTCAAGGCCTGGGGCACATTGCCTCAGAATGTCCAAACAAAAGGATGGTTACTTTTGCTGAGTACCAGGCAACTTTGTTTATTGACTCTGAAAATGTGCAGGAAGAAGAACAGGTTAATGAGGAATCAGAACATGACCCCATTGATGATGATGCTATAGATGAGGGTTCGGATGAAGGAGAATTGTTGGTGATCAGAAGAGTCCCGAGCAGCTCAGTAGTATCAGAAGTAGAAGAGCAGAGGGAGAATATCTTCCACACAAGGTGTACTATTGGAGGGAAGGTGTGTTCTGTGATTATTGATAGTGGAAGTTGTACCAATGCAGCCTCCAGCACCATGGTGATAAAGCTAAATCTAGCAACCAAACCCCATATAAGGGAAAGGTATCCAAATTTCTGCTAGATGCCTTGTGAGTTTCTTAATTGGTCAGTCACATAAGGATGAGGTCCGTTGTGATGTTTTGCCAATGGATGCATGTCATTTGCTTTTGGGTTGACCTTGGTTATATGATAGATCAGTGAGCCATTGTGGTAGAGCTAATACCTACACCCTTACCTTAAACCACAGAAAGATCATTGATGTATGCAAGGTCACGATGATCAGAGTATTGACCTCACAGTACTCCACATGAACACACAAACACACAATTCTGGCCTCACAATAGAGATTCAAGCACAAACACACCAAAACAGAATCTCACAACAAGAAATCAATTTTAACCTCCTCAAAACAGAGCATAAACACCAATGAACGAATGGATGAAATGGATGATGATACTATGATGATCAGGTGAACAAACTTACAATCAAACAGTAACCGAAGATAGTCTTGAGGCTCGAGCTGATACAAGCCCACCATAGCTAGAACATCAAGGGCAATGGACTAGATGACCTCAATGGATACAGGCACACCACCATCGAGATTACCAAGCTCTACACCCACCACAAGGATTGCCAAATCCTTGATACTGTAGTAGAATTAACCAAGGATGAGAGTTTAACGTCACCCACAAACAAGAGGCTCAACAATGCACTCAAAATGCTATTAATTTCACTGATCGATGATCCTCACAAGCTGCCAATTACAAGCTATATAAACCTAGGGTTGAGCTAGAGGATTAAGGGTTTCCCCTTGCTCAAGAAACTCACTAATGAAGTATTAAGCTACTTAACTAACTTAGTAAGCTAATTAAGCCTCATTACAAATCGGATAACATCAAAATAAAAGGAAATAAAAGACAACAAATGCGTTTTCTTTATTACAAACGGTTATATCACCTCACAAGCTGGAAATGGCCTCAACAGCTTGGAAGTGAGTCTTCATGGAGGACCTCAATGCAGGATCACCTCATAGAACTGGAATATCCTCAACAGTCCAGAAGTGATGTCTTTAAAGAGGACCTAAGAACTGGCAAAATATCTCCACTAAGCTGGAATGTCCTCAACAGCTCTAAAGTGAAGTCTTCAGACATGGGTAAGGACCTCAATCCAAAGATATGGAATTGAGAAATAAGCTCACTGGCTGGCTGCTGCTGTTGATGCTGATGTTGTTGCTGCTGGATGACCTCATGACTTGCATTAGTCTCGAGTTCATTGTGGGACTTCCTAGGACCCAACGTGGGAAGGACTCAATCATGGTGGTTGTTGATCGGTTTTCGAAGATGGCTCACTTTATTCCATGTCACACCACCTATGATGCAGTTAGAGTGGCAAAATTATATTTCCAAGAAGTCGTTCGGCTCCATGGAATACCTAGGACCATTGTCTCAGATCGAGATGCAATGTTCCTTAGCCACTTTTGGGTTACTCTTTGGAAGAAGATGGGAACCAAGCTCAAATTCAGCACCACCTGACACCCCCAGACTGATGGTCAAACTGAGGTCACCAATCGGACCCTTGGCTCATTGTTAAGGTCCTTGGTGAATAATAACAAGAAAGGGTTGGATACTTTTCTCCCACATGCTGAATTTGCATTCAACAGGGCTCCAAGCAAGGCAACGGGTCGTTTGCCAAGTTGTTTATGGAAGGAACCCTACTACACCTATGGACCTCACGCCAATCAACAGTTCCATAAGGTTCAGCCATGAAGCCCAAAAACGAGCCGAAGAAATACAGAAGTTCCATGAGGAAGTTAAAGAGAAAATAGCTAAGTACACTCAATTTGTTTCAGACTTAGCTAACAAGAAAAGGAAAAGAGTTATCTTTCAACCAGGAGATCTAGTATAGGTTCACTTGAAAAGGAGAGGTTCCCCTCCAAAAGAAAAGGAAAGTTAGTTCCTAGAGCTCATGGTCCTTTTGAAGTTCTAGAAAGAGTTGGAGATAATGCGTACAAGCTAGCGCTGAATGAAGACTATGGAGGAAGTGCTACTTTCAACGTTGCTGATTCAAAACGCTACTATGATAATGATGGAAATCAGCCCATGCTTATTCCCCTAGGCCTAATTGAAGATCCAAGCTATAGATGGGGTCCTTCATCAAAGGACATCATCCCATACAGGACCAGCGAGGAAGATTTGGTTCATTCACACCAAATGGGCCCAAGATGGAATATATATAGCTGAATTACAAATGCACATTCATATGGTGTGTTTCTTATTTCAACAGGATGTTCAAACATCCTAGATGGGCCAAGATCACACGTCAAGCCCAAGAAGAGCAAGATCACACGTCCAAGTCAAGAAATTCAAGCTCAAATTTGTAATCTTAATTTTTGGATGTAATCTATTTAATTATAGCTTTAAATAGTTTTTGTGTGTTTTATTTTTATGTAAGATGACAAGTAAACTATAAACTTGATCATCATAGGATAATATCACGTGTGATATTAGTAGAATAGGTGTCACTCATTGATTCCTAAATAGAGATTGGCCATTTTGTAACTAATCCATATTGGATTAGGAAAGCCAGACCAACTAGGATAAGGTTAGTTGTAACAAACTCCCCCTAGGATAAGGATTCCTAATTCAAGGGAGAGTAAGAGTGTTAGGCGTCTAGAATAAGGAGTTCTACTTGGATTACACGCCAAGTTAGAGTCTCCTAAGGTTAGATAGCTTGGCTTGCACGCTAAGTAGGAGTTCTAGTCCCTTAAGGACTCTCCTAGTATAAATAGGATTCTAGCCTCTCAAGGCAAACACACAACTTGAATTATGAAATCAATTAAGCTTTTAGCTTTCTCTCGAGTGTTTAGATAAACCCTCACCCCTTTTCTTCTATTGTATCTTGGTATGACACCCAAGTGGTTAGGAAGAGCTTGATCCTAGGTCGCGGTCTAGATCAAGTTAGCCCTAGGTTGTCTATCTTGTGGATTCAAGTTTGAAACTAGTTCTATCCGTTCTTATCTTTCTATCAATATAGTTAAGGTAATTACATTGTTGTCTTTCTGTCAATATAGTTAAGACACAACAAACCTACCCTCCTCCTTTACCCCTCACAAATGTCCTCCCTCTCCCTCCTCTCATAAAATACTACCTCCTCTCTTTTCTTTCTCCATAACAACCTCCCAACAAACTCCCTCTCTCTCCTCCAACAAACTACTTCCAACGTCAACCCCTCTCTCTCTCCTCTCCAACCTTACGTCAACCCACCTCCATATTCACTATCCAAGATTCAATCATCTTTCTCTCTTTCCCCTTCAAGATTCAATCTTTCTTGAATCTTGAAACAACAAAAGTCCTCACGACAAAATAGCCTCCATAAAACTTCCCTTTCACGAGAACCTCCCCTCTCTTTCCACCTTAATCTCGTGAACCATCCCCATCTTCTTGTTTGGTCACACGTGTTTCTTGTATCATCGGAATTAAGAACCTTTCTTGATCCGGTAATACATTGTGGTATCAGAGCTCTAGGTTAGTGTTGAGTGTAAACCAAACACGTAACCTTCAAATCCAAAGGCTTAAACTGCAAGTCCAATGATGTATTACCGGATCAAGAAAGAATCTTAATCCAATAATACAAGAAACATCACCTGTAACCAAACAGAGAAGTGGGAGGGTTTACGAGATTAGGGTGGAAAAGAGGGGAGTAATTCTCGTGAAAAGGGACTTGTAGAGGTTATTTTGCCGTGACGGCTTTTGTAGTTTTGAGATTCAAGAGAGAGTGAATCTTGAACAGGAAAAAGGAGAAAGGATGAATGATTCTTGGATGGAAATATGGAGGGGGTTGACGTGAATTTGGAGGGGGAGAGAGGAGGTTGGCGTGTGGTGTGGGAGAGAGGAGACAGGGATGAAGTTTGTTGGAGGAGAGAGAGAGAGAGTTTGTTGGACAGGTTGTTATGGAGAGAGAAAAAGAGAGAAGGTGATTTTGTGAGAAGAGGGAGTGGGACGTTTTGTGGAGGTGAAGGAGGTGAGGAGTGGCGTGTGGTTGGAAGGGGTAAGAGATATGTTTGGGTTGTGACTTAATTGTATAGGCAGAAAGCTCACAATGTAATTACCTTAACTATATTAACAGAAAGGTAAGAACGGATAGAACTAGGTTTCTAACTTGAATCCACAAGATAGACAACCTAGGGCTAACTTGATCTAGACCGCAACCTAGGATCAAGCTCTTCCTAATCACTTGGGTGCCATACCAAGATACAATGGAAGAAAGGGGAGAGGGTTCATCCAAACACTCTAGGGGGTAAGCTCAAAGCTTGATTCATATTTCTCAACTGATGTGTTTAATGGATTACAAGCCTAGGCTATTTATACTCGGGGAGTCCTTAAGGGACTTGTATTCTTACTTGGCGTGAGAGCCAAGTTATACTAGCCTAGGAGTCTCTTACTTGGCGTGCAAGCCAAGGAGAACTCGTCCATCTACTCCTACTCTCTCTTGGTTTAGGAATCCTTATCCTTGGGGGAGTTGGTTGTAACAAACCTTATCCTAATTGGTTTTGGCTTTCCTAATCCAGATTGGATTAGTTACAAGTAGCCAAATCCTTCTAGGACTCCTCATAAGTGACGCCTACTCTAACTAAGCCATACAAAATAATAAACCTAGGATGATCAAGTTTACATTTCACTTGTCATCTTACATTATTCTAAAATAATTAAAACACACCAAAACTATTAAAAGCTATAATTAAATAAATTACATCCAAAAATCAAGATAATAAAATTTGGCTTGAATTCTTGACTTGGACGTGTGGTATTTGGGCTTGGTGAGATGTTTGGCCCAACTCTAGGATGTTTGGACATCCTCTTGAAATAGGCTGCACACTACATGAGTAGGCCTTTGGACTTCCACGTTGTACCCTTCTTCTATGGCCCGTTCCACTTCTTTGTAAATGATTTGGATTTCTTGATTGGAAGTGGACTGATTTCCATCATCCAAAGCTTAACCTGCAATACCAAACACATAACCTTCAAACCTTTAGTACCAACCTGCAACCCTAAACTCGGGTTTTTTGCATTTTGGACCCCGAATTTTAGGGGTATTTACATTCTAAACCCTTGGTTTTTAACTTTAACATTTTGGACCCTAAAGTTTGTAGGCTGAATAAAAAAGGACCTTAAAGTTTCTGGACTGAAGAAAAAGGCCCCTGTCTCATTTTTTATTTTCCTCCCATGTTTGAATTTATCTCCCGATTGACGTCAAACTTTAGGTCTATCATTAAAACTAATATTGAAGCAATAATACACCTCTCTTATTCGTGTCGAGACTACTTAGCCCCCTGAGTACATGGTTTTAAGTAACTCCAACATGAATAAAAGAGGTTTATTATAACTTTAATATCGGTTTTAACCTTAGTCTTGAAGTTTGATGCTAATCGGGAGAGAAATTCAAATATGGAAAGAAAAAGAAAAACGGGAAACGAGCTTTTTTTTCACCTCACAAACTTTAGGGTCCTTTTTTTTAGCCTACAAACTTTAGGGTCCAAAAAGTTAAAGTTGAAAACTAAGGGTTCAGAATGTAAATACCCCTAAAATTCGGAGTCCAAAATGCAAAAAACCCCCCCCTAAACTCCACAAACAGCCCAAACACATTACCCCTTCTTACCCAACGTCACTCTAGACGTTCCACAACTCCTCCCATGGCATCTGGAAGCAACAGTCATGAAGTTGAAGATCCTACTGAGCAATGGAGCAGGAAAAGGTTGAACTGGAAGGAAGAATCGCTTATCTTTCTGATCAGCTGAAGCCATACATGAATCTGCAATTCAGAACACTACGGGGGCAAGAAGAAGAAGTAGTCGTCCCCGGTAGTCCTAGCAAAGCTGAGCACTCTGCTAGCTCAAACCGGTGGTCACGTCAATCTAGGCGTGCACCAAGAGAAGAAAGGCTCGACTTCAAGGTCGACATCCCTGAGTTTGACGGTAACCTTTATCCTGAAATCTTTCTTGATTGGATTCAAACCGTTCAACGAGTCTTTGATTTAAAAGACATCGGTGATGATAAGAAAGTGAAATACATTGCTCTTAAACTGCGGAAGCATGCTAGTATTTGGTGGACTAACCTACAGAAAAAGCGACAACATGCCGGGAAAGGAAAGATCCATACTTGGGAAAAGATGAAGAGGAAACTCCACTCCAAGTTTCTTCCTGTGAGTCATTTCAAGGACAATTATTTCAAACTGCAACAACTGTCCCAGGGATTTAAATCTGTTGAAGAGTATACTAAGGAGTTCGAACACCTACTCTGGAGGTGTGATCTGAAAGAACATGAACCTCAAACTCTTGTGACGTATCTCTCTGGCTTAAACGACAACATAAGGTATGTGGTGGAACTTCAACCATACGAAACCCTTGATGAATTGAGTACTTTGGCTAACAAGGTGGAACAACAAAAGAAAAGAAGAGGCAAGGAGACATCAAACATGAACCCTAGTTCCCAAAGAGCTCCCTACTCGCCTCAACCATACACTCCACAAAAAACCCAAACCACCTCCTATCCGTCAGCTACAAAAACGCCTATCCCTACCCCTCAAACCGTTCCTAAATCCGTTCCAGCTCCACCCACGGATAAAAAGAGGTGCTTTAGGTGTCAAGGGCTCGGTCATATTGCTTCGGAGTGTCCAAATAAGAGGGCAATCACACTGCTAGAATTTCAGAATGCTCTCTTTGAACCCGAACCGACGGATGTAGAAGAGGAATCCCACGCCTGTCATAACGAATCTGAAGAAGAGGTCGTGGAAGAACCAGATCAACAAGAGATGCTGGTTGTAAGGAGAATACTGAATAGCTCTCCAGTTCCTGAAGATCTGCAACAACGTGAAGTTATCTTCCATTCCCGCTGTACCGTGCAAGGGAAAGTTTGTTCCTTGATCATTGATGGTGGAAGCTGTACTAATGCAGTTTCAACAACTATGGTGAACAAGCTACAGCTCCCTACAAGCCCACACCCCACGCCATACACGGTTCAATGGATCAGCCAGGGTAAAGGCTTAAAGGTGAATCAACGCTGTTTGGTAAGCTTTTCTACTGGGAAGTCTTGTCAAGATTCTATCTGGTGTGATGTACTATCTATGGAAGCCTGTCATATTCTGCTTGGAAGACTATGGTTATTTGACAGGAGCGTTACTCATGATGGAAGAGCTAATACCTATACACTGATGGTGAAAAACAAGAAGGTCACGTTAGCTCCTCTAAAGACATCACCAACAACAGGGAATGATTGAAAACTTGTATCTTTCATGATCACTGAACGCCCTGAGTTTAGTAAACACAAGGAGACCATTCCTTGTAGACACCGGAATTTGTACCGGTATAATCCCGACTCAATAAAATATGCAAGTTAGACAGGCCAAGTAATAAACGGGTCATTGGGCCCAAAGGATCAATGAATCGAGCCCAAGTAAAATAAACAGGCTGCCAATAATTGTTAAAACCCACTGGGGTTTTAACTGTTATTGAACAAGCCTATGCAGAAACAAGCCAGTCGCGTGCCTTGGCCCAGAAATTCTCAAAACCCGCCTAGGTTTTGAGCGGAGTAGCAAGCGACGTCGTTTTGTGCCATGTCAACGATCCGCGTGCTAATATTATAAAAACTCGCCTAGGTTTTGATTGAAATATGTGCCAAAATCTGCATGCATGCCAATTGGATCCCTTGATCTTTGCCCCACGTGGTTGACCTGCCCCTTGACCACCCAAAACCCGCCTAGGTTTTGGTCTTTAATGGCATGATTTGTGGGGTATGCTCCCCACCATTTCCCTCAAAAACTCTCACTCCCTCACCTATAAATACCCCCTCCATTTCACCTTCATACCAACCAAGAATTCCCATCAACAATCATCATCAAAATACCCTTACTCTACTCTCATTCCATCTACCACACCCATATTATACTCTAAACTTCATCATCCATATTCTTCTTTAATCCCTTCATAATCATACTTATCATATCCATATTATCACCCATACACCATCCTTCTAAACCATCCACATCACTTCATCCGGGCTTCAAGTCAAGGGGCAACTCAAGGGATCAAAGTCATCATCGCTACATCTTAAGCAAGGTTTAATTTCTTTATTTACATTATTGTATTTAATCATGTAATCCTTTATTTAATTCTGTGCTTGCACATTTTGTAAAATAAAACCGCATTGTTTTATATTGCATGATTCGAATAATAATTCCGCGAAATTAATCAAACTTCTCCCCGCTCTCTTTCTTTCGATGTTGATTTTAGTAGAGTCTGTTTTATAACAGGCGGATATGAAAGTTCTTATAACTCTCAAATTTGTAACCTTACCCCCGAATCTAGAAATCGGGTTCGTAGACCGGAGTCTTTCTTTCTTATTTTATGGTTTGTCGATTTCCTTAAATCGGCTGGCGACTCTTTTACAATTTTACAGATTCGTTTAATTATTTGAAATACTCAATTTATTGCAGAAAATAATTTAAAATAATAGTTTAATTCATGTCCAATGCTAGGCTAGGTCCGAGGAGAAAAGGGCCAGAAATTAGTAAAACCTAGGCGGGTTTTACTAATTTCTACCCATTTTCTCTCTGGGCCTGGAAGCGAGAGGCCCGGCCCAGGACTCATCAAAACGTATGCGGGTTTTGATGAATTCTGGTGGTCCGCTCACTTCTTGGGCCCGGATTTATTAAATGGATTATGATTAAATTATTATTAGATTATTTCGTGTAATTTTCAGATAATTTAAATAATAAAAAACGGGTTTGTAAATAAATAAAGATTCATCACCACGAAAATGAATTTCGAAAAATAAAAACATCCTTATTTAAGGATTAAGAAACCTTAGTCGGCTCCTTGTTTAAGTAGTGGTACCCGAAACAATTTCCCCGAACGGGAGGGTTCCAGGGTGTTCCTACTGATTGGCGACTCCACTGTGGACTTAAACTTAAAAAAGAGGGTAAAACATGAAAAAATCAAATTGATTTGAAAGTGTAAAAGGGAGAAGTTAATTTATTTCGCGACTTTATTATTCTTTTAGGCATCACCTGCATACCGGGCCACTAATCGGGTCTTTTGACACGTTAGCACAAAGGCGACGGTTTAAGTTACCTAGGATTTTTGAGAGCGGGAGGCCACTACTATGGAGATGAACTCTACATCTTTAAGCATTTGGTCGCTCCTCTCCCGATGTCACACTCTGTGAGCTTCCTTGAAGTTCTTTGAGAAATACCCTAACTGCTTACCTTTATGGTATGAAAAACCGGGGCGAAGGCATGAGGTAGGCTTTATACCCAACCATAAAAGTCCATGAATTTAGAGCCTTGGTTTAGGATACCATTTCATGTGTATGCTATGTGCTATGTGTATCCCTCCCCTTTTCTTTTCTTTTTGTAAAGATTCGACTCTAGTTTTGAGGTTTTGTTCTAGTCCATATAAAATTCATTGGGTTGAGAAAATGATTATTTATTAATATAATTAACTCAAAGGCATTTTGGGTTAGCCCAAGTGCAATTGCCCATTTACGTTTAAAAGTTGATTATTTTAATTAATAGATAAAAATTGACTCACCTTTGATGATATTATATGGCCCTTTACGAAATTCTCTTAACAAAGGTCCAAAAAAAATTAATTAAAAGTCCAACAAAGTTAATGGATAGCCTCTTAGACTACATAATAGTCACTAGGCTTGAGTAAATTAATTTATCGATTTAATTAATAAATCTGTCACATTTATGGTCGGCCCGTTGATTAGGCCCAACCATATTAGATTTGTCAATTAAGCCCATAAATTAATTATGCTTGCTTATTGTTGGCTTTATCCAGTCCTTTACAATATCCATTCTCCCAGAGTAAAAAAAAAAAGCATAAAAAGGAAAAGGGTTTAAAAAAAAAGGGTGGGTCTTGTTGAACATTATTATAGTCCGCATAATAGCCAATGTGGTTTGAGCTGTCTAAGTTGTTGGGCCAAGTTACGGATTCTCCTTAGAACGGTCGGCCTGTGGATTGGGCCTATTCGAATTGAGAAACACTGACTAAAGCCTGTCAACTTATGATCCGTTCGCTATATTGACTTTATTCGGCCCTTTATAGTGTTCTGGTCCACATAGAGTTACCTCATGCACTCCCCAAAAGTGGGTGAGTCCTCTGTGTCAGCATATATGTGTCAAGTCAGTTAGGATCATATAGGTCATCTAGGTCATGCATGCATCGGGTAGAACGTCTCGGAGTATGTCATCCAGTGTCTTAATGTTGAATTTCCATGCAGGCATCATTGGTGATCGACTCCGAGCCCGCATTCGGGATCCACGAACCGGTCGTCTGATTCCGACCCTATCTACGATCCATCTGCAACCAGTGACTACGTCATGTCTGGAGAACAGTTCCAAGAGGTTCCAATTCAGAGTACTGAGGCCACTATCACGAAGCATCTGGATGATCTTTACACCAAAATGCAAGGACAGGTATTCGCTAATACCTTAGAACAGGAGCAGAAGATGGGCAAAAGACTGAATAAACAACAACAGGTGATGGACGGTATGCTACAAGCCATCACTAAGATCAACACCAAACTGGTATTGACTGTTGAGGGAGACGATAAAGAAATGCAGGGATATGAGTCTGAACCTGAGATCATCAAGATATCCTCAGATTCTGGAGGAATTGGGATATCCAAAACAAAGGTCAATACCCCTGAGGAATCTAAACTCACAAAGGACCCTGCTATTAAGGCCCCTGAACAAAAATTGGAAAGCCTTACTAAAGCAATGAGCACTGTGCCAGCCTTTGCTGACATGTACCTGGAAATGCCATTGCCTGTCCAGCCAATTTTGTAGATAACTGATAAAGTTGAGGTACCAAATACTGGGTTCAAACCTTCTGAGAACCCAGTTCACCACATCGAAGAGTTCATGAGGCTAGCACCTTTAAACCGGATTAATGTCGGTTTATACTCTACTGTTTTCCCGTCCACGCTAGATGGCGAAGCCAAAGTGTGGTACCATGCTTTACCATCTCAAACGAAGGCCGATTGGAATGAACTATTCAAAGCCTTCATCAATCACTACAGTCGTATCCAGAGAAAGCAAGCTACTGTGGACGACTTAACCACCATGAAGCAACGAGATGACGAATCCTTCTTGGATTACTTTGAGCGATGGCATACCAAACTGTCTCAGATCAATGAGATAATTCCTCTTTGTCTACAGTTGTCTACTTTCAAGCAGGGACTAAAAGGCATGTTGTCCAAGCACTTGGGGTACCACGTCATTAAAGACTTTGACTACTTGAAGGATATTTGTGTTCAATTGGAGGCAACGCATAATGATAAGACCACTTTGCCTGGATGGAAGGGATCTAGTACCAAAAGGAGGGCCACTAGTGCGCCTAGCCACCCTCTTAAGATTATGGAAACTAACTTTATCCTGCGCAAGGGGCCTATCATACCAAAATATGAGACTTACACACCTCTGGACGTCTCTTATTCTCAAGCTCTTGATCGGTTGGTCAAGAAAGGTTTTTTGGTCCTACCTTTGCCAAAAGAAGAGCCGGCGATTAAAGGGAAAGGTTAGGACACTAACCAATTCTGTCGTTATCATCGTAGCCGAGGACATGATACTGAGAAATGCTGGACTCTCAAGAACAAGATAGAAGACATGATAAGGGATGGGACACTACCTATGCCAAAAGCTAGCCAAAAGCCTAACAATCAAAGCAACCCGTTGCCCGAGCATACAAATGCTATCTTTCATGGAGTTGGTAGCTTTGATCCTTCCACTTTGATTGTTGAGACGGGTTAATCTGTCCATGAGGTGTTTGGCTTTCAAGAAGACATATCCATTCATGGTATTTGGGACAGTGATGACATGAATACTCTAAAATGGAATGGATGGAGACTGACGAACCGACATCAAATGATGTGGCATTTCTCACTCGATCAGGCCGCCATAACAATAGGAACACCACCACTCCAGTGGTTGTTTCTTGTCCTGCACCAACGGTTTCCATTGATAATCACGTCCCTCATGAAGATCCTCTTCTTACACAACTCAAGAAGATTAGAGCTGAAGTTACTATCTAGCAGTTGATATGCACTTCGCAAGCGCATAGACACAAGATGATGGATGCTCTTACTGCATTAACAGTACCTCCCACAACAACACCTGAATCTCTAGTTGCTCATGTGACTACCCAACAGGAGGCCATAACCTTTGGAGTTAAAGATTTGCCTCAGGGAGGAGCGTCCCACAACAAAGATCTATACCTTACAGTGCAATGTTTTAACAAGACTATCCCGTTGGTTATGGTCGACAATGGTTCAACTGTGAATGTATGCCCTTGGAGGACGACACAGAAATTGGGAGTCCAACAACAACATTTAACTCAAAATGGTGTACAACTCAGGGCTTACGATAATTATCCTTAAAAGTCGGTCGGGTTTATAATATTGCCCATCACTATAGGCAATATCACTTGGAATGTGGAATTCGTAGTGTTAGACATTCCAGCTTCCTTTAATCTGTTACTAGGGAGGTTGTGGCTTCACGAATGCAATGCCATAGCATCTACCTTACACCAGAAGGTAAAGATGTTGGTCCAAGGTCAAGTTATTACCATCTTGGCAGAATCCATCAATGTTATCTTCACTCCCAAACAAGTGACACTTGAAGTAGAACAGAGTTCCATGGATGAAGAACTTCACAACTTTGAACTTGTGGCGACTTTGAGCCGGGATGAAACTTCCTTTGACTTGATCCCTACTCAAATCCCAAAGTGCATTCTATACTCAGGAAGCAGGGACACTTTCCGGGAATGCCGCTAGGAAAGAACCCAAAAAACAAGATTCCTCTTGTGTTCAAGACGTTTAAGCAGATGGGAAGGTTTGGCTTAGGGTACAAGCCAACTGAGAAAGAAGTTATACTCGCCAAGATAGCCATAGCTGAGCAGAAGAGGATGGATAATCCTCCTACCTTGTCTTAAATGAAGCCCTATCCACTCACTCTGAATGGACAATTTGTTAAGGAAGGCGATGTCTTCCCTTACTATGGATTTCCTGAACCATACTACCTAAAGGACAAGGGAGTTCAAGTTGTAGGGTTAGAAGTTTTCAATGACTGTACCATTAACATTGCTACTATTTTTGTCCCCGCTCGGGACAAACAACTACCATTGGAATGGACTCATCTAGCTGGGAGTAACATATTTGGCATGTTGTTTGGACAAGAAGCTGTTAAGGAAGAGTCTGAAGCTGATGCTGTCATTGCTGCATTATCCAACTCAAGCTTTGACCTAAGTCTCATGATCACTGAAGAAGAAGAAGTCAAGGCGGTCTTGTGGGTCGATGCTGAGAATAATAGCTTTGTTTTATCTGTGGGAGAGTCTGTTCCTATAGACATAGAGTCTGGTCCTAAGGGTCTACAGTCAAGTGAGTTTGGTCTTGAGTCTGCTGGCGATGTATTCATTTCTGCATTCAATAAAATGAACCTTTCTGCTTACTCTGATTCTTCTTTCCCCTCTTCATTAAGCTGCTGCGCTAATAATGAACTTGAATTTAATGGACCCTTAAAAGAATTTTCTAATGAACATGAGCATAAAATGGCGGTGTTGAAGGACACCATCGCCATAAATGTGGGCACGGAAGAACAACCTCGGGAGCTGAAGTTAGGTAATTCACTCACAACAGAAGAAAGGGTAGCATTTACAGAGCTTTTCAAGGAGTTTGTGGATGTATTCGCATGGTCCTATGAGTACATGCCGGGGATTGACAGGGAAATTGCTGAGCACACCATACCTTTACTCCCGGATGCAAAGCCGGTTCGACAAAAGGCTAGGAGGATCAAACCTGAATGGGCAAAGAAAATTGAAGAAGAGGTGATCAAGCAGCTAAACGCTAAGTTCATCAAAGCAGTCCAATACCCTGAATGGATTGCTAACATTGTCCCAGTACCCAAGAAAGACGGGAAAGTGCGCATGTGTGTGGACTTCTGAGACCTTAACAAAGCCAGTCCCAAGGATAGTTTCCCTCTACCTCACATAGATGTGTTAGTGGATAACACTTACGGACATGAGCTTTTATCTTTTATGGACGGATATGCTGGTTACAATCAAATAAAAATGGCAGAAGAAGACATGGAGAAGACTTCCTTTACCACACCATGGGGAACGTATTGTTATGTTGTCATGCCTTTCGGTCTTAAAAATGCCGGTGCAACATACCAAAGGACGGCCAACACTCTGCTTCATGGCATGATGCACATAGAAGTAGAAGTTTACGTGGATGACATGATTGTTAAGTCCAAAACAAGGGAGGAGCACATTCCTAATCTTCGCAAATTCTTTCTGCGACTTCACAAATACAAGATACGGCTCAATCCAGCAAAGTGCACCTTCGGTGTTACCTCTGGGAGGTTGCTAGGCTATGTGGTCAGCCAAAGGGGCATTGAAGTTGATCCTTCAAAGATCAAAGCTATCCAACAGTTGCAACCACCCAGGACAGAAAAAGAGATGAGGGGCTTCCTAGGACGAGTCCAATACATCAGTAGGTTCATCTTAAAGCTCACTATGACTTGTGAACCTTTGTTCAAGAAACTAAAGAAAGGAAGCAAAGTGGAATGGGACGATCAATGCCAAGCTGCTTTTGATAAAATCAAGGAATATTTGCAACATCCTCCAGTCCTCATGTCACCAGTATCAGATGAGCCTCTACTCCTTTACCTTACAGTGACTAGCTCGGCAATGGGGGCTATGCTAGCTCAAAAGGTAAAAGGTCAAGAGAGCGTCATCTACTACTTGAGCAAGAAGTTCCTATACTATGAAAGTCGATACGCACACATAGAGAAAATGGCTCTCGCATTAGATTGGGCCACCAAGAAGTTAAGGCATTACATGCTTTCACATACTGTATATGTCATTGCCGCGAATAATCCCATCAAATTCATCATGGAACAACCAACCATCAACAACCGTATCGCTCGATGGGTAGTCATGCTTTCTGAGTTCAATCTTCAATACTTGTCTCAGAAATCTATTAAAGGGCAAGTTGTTTCAGACTTTTTGGCCGCTTCACCATCACAGGAACCTCCAAGCACTCACTTGGAATTCCCAGATGAAGACGTGTTCTTAACTGATGAAATTACTTGGGAAATGTATTTTGATGGAGCTTCTAAACAGATGGGTTGCGGAGTAGGAGTCCTGTTGATATCTCCAGAAGGGGCACACGTCTCTGTGTTTTTAAAATTGGATTTTGATGCCACTAACAACGCTGCGGAGTATGAAGCATGTATCAAGGGCCTGCAAACTGCTTTAGCTTTAGGCATACGCCACATAAAGGTCTTTCGCGACTCTAGCCTCATCATCAACCAGGCTAAGAGTGCGTGGAAGGTTCGAAGTGAGTGTCTCTTGGCTTATCAACAAAAGCTTTTGGGAATCGCCTTCTAGTTTGAGCAAAGTAGCTTCAAATACCTTTCTAGGGATCACAACGAATTGGCGGATGCCCTAGCCAAGTTATCTTCAATGATAGCAATCCCATCAGGCACGCTCCAGCTACCAATAATAGTAGAGCGGCAGTCTGAACCAGCATATGTCTGTGCCATGGAAACACAAGAAGAGGAGACTGAAGAATGGTTTCTTGACATATACAATTTTCTTAGGAAAGGAGAGTATCCCGCTGAGTTAGATGCTCGAGGACAACGAGCGATTAGGTCTCTAGTAGCAGAATACTGCTTAATCCAAGATCGTTTGTACAAGAAGTCACCTACATGCATCAATTTGTTATGTATCGATGCCAAAAGTGCAAACGAAGTTATGGTTACTGTCCATGGAGGAGAGTGTGGGCCTCACATGAATGGGCGCATGCTAGCAAAGAAGATTCAAAGGGCCGGTTACTATTGGTCTACTATGGAGGCAGACTGCTTGAATTTCGTTCTGAGATGCCACAAATGTCAGGAGTATGCCAATCTGCAGCATCAACCTCCTTCATATCTGACTACACTAACCTGTCCATGGCCATTCTCGATATGGGGTATTGACATCATTGGCAAAATACACTCAACCGGAACAGGAGGACATGAATACATCTTGGTCGCTATTGATTACTTCACTAAGTGGCTGGAGACAGCATCTTTTGCCAAACTCAGATCCAAGCAAGTGGCCGAATTCATCCTTCAGAACATTATATGCCGATATGGAGTGCCTCATGAGATCATCAGTGATAACGGGAGTCATTTTCGAAAAGAAGTTGAAGTTTTGCTCACCACTTACAAAATTCAGCATTATCGCTCTTCACCTTATCGACCTCAAGCTAACGGAGCCGTAGAAGCAGCCAACAAAGCAGTGGCAGGAATCATCAAGAAGATGGTTGTTACTTACAATGATTGGCCTGATAAGTTAGCATTCGCCTTATGGGGATACTGAACCTCTATACGAACTGCTACAGGAGCAACACCATATTCATTAGTGTATGGGATGGAAGCAGTCCTGCCGATTGAATTAGCAATCTCTTCATTACGAATAGTGGCAGAAAGCCAATTGCCAGAAGTAGAATGGGCTAGGTCAAGGTTCGAGGAGCTAATGTTGATGTAAGAAATGATATTAAGGGCGTTGCATAATGTTCAGGTGTAGCAAAGTAGGATCACTCGCGCTTTCAACAAGAAAGTGAAAAGTCGTTCACTTCAAGAAGGTGATTTGGTGCTTAAAGAAATGAGAGCACCAATACAAGACCCAAGAGGAAAGTTTGCACGTAATTGGAAAGGTCCTTATGTGATTAAGGAAATTTTACCAGGAGGAGCAGCTCGACTGGTTACTATGGATGGAGAAGATATGATTCAACCCACAAATTTGGATCAACTCAAGCGATATTATACTTAATATAGCCAAGCAACTGGAAAACCAATTTTCAGACACTTGGTGAATATTCAATTTATGCTCATGTATATAAGAAAGATAAAGTTTACAATACCACAATAATTGTAAACAATATTTCTTCTTTTATTAATAATTGATAACGCAAGTACACTGCTTGTAAAAAGAAAATTCAAAAGGCATAAATTAAATAAAAGTTTATTCTAGCAAAGCAGTTCAGTTCCTTCACTTCCATCCATCCTCTAATCTTGTTTCACCTTATCTACTTCGCCAGTGGTCTCATGATCAATCTCCATGTCTCTAGGTTCGTTTAGGTCCGTCTCTTTGTCTTTAGGTTTATAGGCTCGCCTATGTGATTTCCGTGTCTCCAACCTCGGGCCAAGCCAATCTTTGGCCGTCATCTTCGCACCAAGACGGTCCTTTATCGTTGAACGGGGACCCAGTCTCTCCTTCACGGATGTATGACTTCTTCTCGCCTCTCTAGCACGGCGAGACTCGACGGCTGCAATTAGCCATCCGTGATATCCAGCGTCAGCAATCTCTGATACATGTGCCTTTGGTGGAGCCTTAAGGGTCGGCCTTCTCGCCCAATACCTCAGCCAAGACTCTATCACCGAGTCACGAAGCTTCAATTGCTCGGGGGCTTCACATAACCGCTCGGGGATGGTTTGTTTGCGACCCATCTATCGCCGCACTCGATCCGAAAAGTAGAAGGTCATGTGTGTCAAGCCGGCAATACACACATAGGCATTGCGATTATCGCTTGTCACATATTTAGGAACATGCCACCACTCGATTCACCATGTGATATCATTAGGTTCCTTCAGAAAGGGAACCCATTCCGTTACCGATTGACGTTCAGTATATTTGCGCCTCCTTTGATAATAATTCGCAAGTGCCAAAGAATTATGAGGTTCCTAGACAAGGCCCAAATGCTCCATGAGCCATATCTGCCCATAAAGTTAGCACGGGTTATGATTGCATACCAATTATTCCCCAAACTAACGAAAAAAAATAATAAAAAAAATATATAAAAAAAAACCAAAACCCGCCTAGGTTTTGAAGGCAGTAGGCATATTTGAAGAAAAATGAGGAAAAAAGAGGAAGGAGGAAATGTACCTGAAGAAGTAGGGGGCTCCCACGAAGCTCATATTCCGGATCCGGATTGTCCAAACCCATCATAGTTTCCGCCAGCATCAACGGCGCTGGGTTAAAGCCTCGAGCCATGTCTTTAACAATCTGGATTAGGCCCGCTGGCCCGGTTCTTCACCCACCATGGTAGAAGCAGAATTCCCCGAGCAGACATAATACGAGCGCTCGTACTCGTATCACAGGACCATATTCCAATGTGTTAGGAGATTGGAAATATTCGACAACAGTTTGGAAGTGTACCTTGTCACCAAATAGTGCGCTTCCTATGACTCAGTTCGGAAGGCATAACAACTCCTTCTATTGTTTGAAGTTGTCGGTAACAGTTGGAGGTGATGTCGGCCGTGCGAAATGATTCGTCCCGAGAATATACGACCACTCTTCAAGAAGTGGACATAGCTCCTTCAAGGAAAAGCGGAACACGTGCATCTTCGGATCCCAAAAAGCCTTTGCCGCTTGGAGAAAGTCATGGTTGACTCTCGCTTGCTGGAGGCTCAACAATCTTGTCAACCTATATCTCCCGAGCTCTTTTTTCTCTTCTTTGGATAAAGTGCTCATCCAAGTCGCGAGTTTCTTTTCGAAAGCCATCAGAATGGGATGATTTCTAGAGATTTTGGAGACTTTTAGATGGAGGATGCAAGAGAAGAAGATGAGTGATGATTATATGCATAAGAGCAAGGTATTTATACACCTACATCAAGGATCAAAGTGGAACAAATCGGCCAGCAAGCAATCACATAACCGTTGCCATCACATCCCATGATTCAAGGTTTTTTCCAAAGTCTAGAAAAAAAAGTTAAACCTAGGTGTGTTTTAACCTTGCCAGGTCACGTGTGCGCGCGCCCGCCAGCTCCGGCCCAGCTCCTTCAGCTTAAAACCCGCCCAGGTTTTAAGCGGTCTGGGCCCGTTTTCCTTTTTTCGTGGCCCACTTGTGTAGTATTCTATCGGGTTTTGTTTCGATTGGCCCATTTGTGTATTCTTTGATGTTCCAGGTTCTGTTAGCGACCCAATGATGTTAGTTCTGAAATTTTGCTCGAGTAACTCCGACACTTATTTTGTATTTGTTTTCTTTTCTTTTTAGGGAAGTGGGATTAATTGGGATTAATCCCGTCTTGTAGAAAACCATTCAATTGCATTAATAAAAGCGTCAAAGTTGTGCATTCACCGAGTCTTGTATAAAATAAAATGTTACAAAGAGTCTTGCATAATAAAAGTAAAAGAAAAAAAAGAGTCTTGCTTTGCATGAGTTTGATCACCACAGGGATCCTAAATCGCCGCTGTCCTCCGCCAAGTTGCCCCTGCATTTGAAGCTCCCGCGTTGGAAGTACCGATCGTGCCAAAATAGGTTTCCCATGAGTAATAATCAGATCCAGGAGCAGCCTGCAGAGGAAGTGATAGCCCAGTCAAGGGGATTTCTGAAGGATGTACGCCCGACGGTGAAGACACAGAATGCCCCTGCGAAGCAGCCAGCCAAGAATGATCAGGAACCTGCCACTCAGCGGAAGGAGTAGGCCATACAGGACCAATTCCATAACCGGGGGTTGGCCAACCAGAAGAAGCAAATCCTCCCAACCAAGAGTGTTAAGGCACAGTCCACTCTTGAGAATCCATGGGCCATGACGGACCCATTTCAGGAGCAGGGATAGGCCATCCTGCAGAACCAGAATGAAAAGACGAAGCATCATAGGGTGCAGGACGTGAAGTAGCGTCATCCGCTAGGGCTTGACGGCCATGATACCCTATGGATGCACCTGAATCACGGTCCCTCACCACTATCTCTCGACCGCGACGAGCAGAGCGTACTGAAGCTAGGGTATGATGAGAATGAAGAGGCCGGTATGTGGCGCTTGACTCGGAAGCATCCTCCACCTAGTAGGAATGAGGTTGAGCATCACCCCCAAATCCAGCACTGTGATACGACCCTCCATGACCAAGTGGCTCCTCCAAGGACATCTGAGCCAAGTCCTCTTCCTTGCCTGGAGGGCGGCGACCTCTACTATCGGACCTGCTACGATGAGATCCAGTGGAGTGCTGGCCCTCGATTAGAACGCCTTTACCTCGACTTTCCGGTACAGCCACTGGAGGAGGACGAGAAGATCCACCAATTTCTTCTCGAGATCGACCTCGAGAAGAATATTCCCTAACCGAAGAGTGACGTGGGGGCTCTGTGCGAGGAATGCCTGCAGTAGAGCGTCGAGGCGGTTTTCTGGGAACAGACTCCGCATGGGCCTCCATATCGGCCCTTCCGGCAGCACCACCTTGATATCTCCCTGAATTAGAGAATCCCTGATTGATAAACTTCCTCATGGTGCTCCACTCCTTAGCCACATGTTGGAGAAAAGCCCATCTCGGCTTGGAAATAACAAAGACAAGGGTCATTCTGATGTATATTTGATGGCCATATACATCAAGGACATCAAGGAAGACATCCAATATGCATCATAGGGGCCTAATACTCGGTTATATGACAAAAGAGCATCATTCACTCAAGTATCCCTCTCATTTCAATGGTTTCAACAAGGGCAGTTTGGTAATTTACTCTATAACTCTAGATACATGCGTCTAATGAGGAACTCATCCAAAGACAGATTGTAGAGCATTGAAAGAGCTTTCCAGTTGTCTTTGAATCTTGAAGTTTGGACAAGTATTGAAGGAGTTATAGTCTTTTCTTTCTAGAGTTGTATTTTAGAGATTTTATGATGTAATAAATATGTAGGATGATGTAAGCCTCAAGGGGCCTAACTTCTAGATTAGTACACGTCCAAGGGGGCTAGGATTACTATAAATACCCCCTTTAGGCCTCATGTAATCTCATTCATTCATTCATATATCAAACACAACATGATGTTGTTTTCTCTCTAGCTTTTGCTAGTCTTTCGTTTCTCTTGAGGGAGAATCGTCCTATCCCTAATTCTAGCCTTGGGTTGGCATCCCTTGGTGGTGAAAGGTAGAATTGGAGAGTTCTTTGAGGTGGTGTGCCTATATCCTCATTGGAGTCTTCAAATCCAATATCATTCATCATCCAAATCGTGAGTTTCTTTCTAGTTTTGATTTGATCTTGTTTTTGGCTCTACATTGTTTCAAATTCAAGATTCATTCGAATATCATTCTAAACATCCAAGAAACTCACATTCCATTCATTCCTACATTCATTCACACATTCGTTCCATTCATTTCATTCATCCATTTCATTCGTTTATTCATCCATTGATACATTCTTTCATTTAATCTTAAAGAACCACTTAAAGATCCTAGTCTTTGGTATAATTTGATCATCCTTGATCCTATTATACATCATTTCATTCAAATTGGTTGATCATTAAGAACTTTGAGAAACAAGATTCTTATCTTGGTTTTTAAAGATCCTGATTTGTATGTGTAATGAGATCTCTTTGATCCCATTATACATCAAAATTGGTATCAGAGCTTAGGAGTTTGATTCTCTTAGTTCTTGAACCATCTTTTCGCAATCTTTCCATCACAAATCCATTCCCCATCATCTCCCACATTCACGTCCACCATTAGCTCCACAAAGAACCCATAGCCCAAACACAATCGAACCAAAAACACATCCCCTCTCGTCCCCCATGTACTAACCCCAAGTTTGTGAGTTTCTTGTGATCTTTTTGTATCAAAGATTGGTATTACGTGGTGTGTGTGAGTTCTCTAATGGATTCACAAGATGATATGCAACAAATGAAACAACAACTTGATTATCTCACCAAACAATTGGAGAAACTTATACCCCTTCAAAAGGGAGGAGTACGAATTAGAGTTGATCCACGTATGGTGAATCTTCATGATGTCGAGAATGAAACACAATATGAATGGAGTACATGTCCAAGGAAGGAGGACAGATTTAGTTGCAAAGAAGAGATACCGGAATTCTATGGGAGTCACGATCCGGAAGTATTCTTGGATTGGATGCAAACCGTGGAAAGAGTCTTTGATCTCAAAGATATGAATAATGATAAGAAGGTCAAGTATATTGCCTCAATGTTACGAAAGCAAGCAAGCATTTGGTGGAAAAACTTGCAAAAGAAGCGAGAAGCCAAAGGAAAGGATAAAGTACGTTCTTGGGATAAGATGAAGAAGAAGCTTCAAGAGAAGTTCTTACCACCTAGCTACCTATGTGACAACTACTACAAGCTACGAAAGTTGATCCAAGGAGGAAGAAGGGTAGAGGAGTACACCAAAGAATTTGAGCGTTTGCTTTGGAGATGTGACCTTAAAAAGGACGAGCCACAAACTTTGGTATGTTATCTAATTGGTCTTGATGATTATATTACACATATTGTTGAATGGCAACCATACAAAACTTTGGGTGAATTAAGTTCTTTAGCTCTTAATGATGAAAGGCAAAAGAGATGTTGTCATTGCCAAAGTTTAGGTCACATTGATTTGGAGTGTCCTAACAAGAAAGAAGTGTGTTTGGTTGGGTACCAAACGAATAATAACGAATTATTTGAGGAGGAAAGTGTAGTAGAAGAGGAGTATGTAGAAGAATTGCTTGTGGCAAGGATAGCCTTGAAAGAAGTATATGTGCCGAATGAACATCAACAAAGAGAGTGCAAGATCTCTCATTATACCAACAAAGAAGTATGTTCATTGATCAAAAAAGGAGAAAGTTGTGCATCTTATGGTGACATTGACGCCCCTACAACAATGATCCACACGTCAAACTTGGAGAATTATTCACTCCCTACACAATGGCTAAGCCATGACAAAGACATTCATGTGGATCCAAGAAGCTTAGTAAGTCTTTCCATTTACAAGAATTGTAGAGATTCATTATGGTGTGATATTACTTCTATGGATACTTGTCATACTTTGTTGGAAAGACCAAAGTTGCTTGATAGGAATATTATACATCAAGGGACATCTCTACTTCCATCTTATACCACACGGCCTAAGGATAATGAAAGCAACATTGTGACGATTATGAAGGAGGAATATCATGGGTATGAAGAGCATAAGGGTCTTGTTCTTGCAAACTTGGAGGAGAGCAAAACAAGCAACCATCCAATTTTGAATTCTCCAATGAAACGTATCTTTCATGTGGACCCTAGAGATATCCACTTGAATCTGATGGTTGAAGTGCCAAGGATTCGAAGAAGACAAGAGACTATAGTCGCGGGTGATCATTCAAGAATGGATCGCTTCATACTAAATGATGAAGGCCAAATTGTAGACTTTGAAATTTTGGAGTTACATAAAATTCCTACATCCATGATGAAGTATCGAAAATTAAAGTCCTATAATGTCTATGAGTTATTTTGGAAGAAGTTGAAGAAGTTTTGTAAAGGAGTCTATGATGACTTCAAAGCCTTTAAGAAGAAAGCTTGTAAATCTCTTGTGAAGAAGGCGAACAAAAGAGAGTTGATGCTCAAAGTTTGAGGACAAACTTTTTTTCAACCGGGGGAGTATGATGTATATTTGATGGCCATATACTTCAAGGACATCAAGGAAGACATCCAATATGCATCATAGGGGCCTAATACTCGGTTATATGACAAAAGAGCATCATTCACTCAAGTATCCCTATCGTTTGAATGGTTTCAACAAGGGAAGTTTGGTAATTTACTCTATAACTCTAGATAGTCTAATGAGGAAGTCATCCAAAGACAGATTGTAGAGCATTGAAAGAGCTTTCCAGTGGTCTTTCAATCTTGAAGTTTGGACAAGTGTTGAAGGAGTTATAGTCTTTTCTTTCTAGAGTTGTATTTTAGAGTTTTTATGATGTAATAAATATGTAGGATGATGTAAGCCTCAAGGGGCCTAACTTCTAGATTAGTACACGTCCAAGGGGGCTAGGATTACTATAAATACCCCCCTTAGGCCTCATGTAATCTCATTCATTCATTCATATATCAAACACAACATGATGTTGTTTCTCTCTGGAGGGTTCTCGACTTCAACAGCTTTAACATAAGGCCCCAGCGGAAAATTGTGTTCAAGTCAGATATCGGCTAAAATGTAAATAAGGACAAGAGGAGGAGGATACATACCACTCGAGGAGCTAAACGGCTGAGATAGCGCTGGAACTCTTCGTCGAATTGCTCCTGCGGAACGTTATGCACGAAGTTGTCAAATTCTTGACCTCGAACCAGTTCTCTCAGAATGCCCGGGTCAACCTGCCATGGTTCGAACATGAGTGCCGGAGGGTCTAGGGGAATGAGACCAGGATAGCCTCCCAGAATCTGTCTTGTGGCTCGCTCCCCTAAATGCCACACATAACCATAAGGCCCCTCAATCAGGAGGCGAAGACGGGTGTCGTGCTCCACCATCTCCAAAGGTTGTGGAAACCCTCTGACGTCGAAATCGGCCCAAGGACGGCAGTTCACGTGATCCTACGAAAACAAAAGGAGCATTTACGTTTGAGATGCAAAGGGAGATAAAAGAAAGATGTTGGATATGAAGGAATACCGGTGTCAAATTATCCAAAATGCCACGAATGAGGTCAAGACTCCCTGACTTGTATTTCTTGTCATGAATACCCTCAGTGGTCCAGCATTCAGTAGCTAGTACCATTTTATTCTTCTTCGAACGAATGCCCAGGGCTAAGATGTACTCATACGCCCATGTCTGCATAAACATAATGTTAAATGAGGACGAAAGGAGACACTGCATTGAAGAAAAGAAGGTTCGACCACATACCTCGAGCACCTTCCACAAGGAAGGACTATACTGGTAACGAGTCTGGGCCTCATGAAGATAGACCGGGTCTGGATCCTGTTAAAGCCGGACGCTACGACGAACCGAACGCATGAAGTTTACATAGGACACTTTGCCCCAGTTTAGGTTTTGAATGTTGTTGAAGTTAAGAAGGTTCTGAAACCATGTCAGGGAAATATTGTCCCCATGGTTGGCAAAGAGTGTGGCGGAAATAACGTATGCCAAGAAGATGAAGTGACGTTGCTCTAAGGGTAAGTTTTGAAAACCTGCATCGCGAATAGCCATCTCGAAGTGCTTGTAAGCAAGGTTGGGAAGGCCATGTCGTTGCCCCAAGCGAGCAGATACTAGAGCCAACAAGTCCAGCACTACCGGAGGGATATCCGCATCAAAAACCACGTCCTACCCACCCCAAGGAAGACCTGTAATCATGACGAAGTCCTTAGGTGTGACCGTCATCTCACCCACCGACAAATGAAATGAGTTGGTTGAATCCCATAACCGCTCAGCCATCGCCCGACCTAGGGTACGGAATGTCCTTTTCCGCCAAGCCTCTAAACATTTCCAGAAGAGCATGAAGCCCGCGGCAGTCAAAGTATCACGAACGAAGACGCTCAGAATCGATTCCGCAGTTTTAACAGGCACTTTTAGGACGCCAGGAGTTTTCAAATTGTCCTCTTAAAGGTAGAAATCCGGTACGTTATTTAAAATCGGGGCTCAAAGCATAATTCCATGGACCCAAGCTGGACCTAGCACCAACCCTAGGCTCACAGCAACGGCCCATGAAGCAGACCAACAATCCCATGGTCACAGCCCATGAGGCGGGCCCAACAATGAGTGAAAACCCGCATGGGTTTTGACTTCGCCAGACTCACCGTCGCAGCCCATGAAGCGGCCCAGCAAAAAGAAAAAAGGGAGATGCGCGAGTCAAAACTCGCCTAGGTTTTGACTCCGCCAAGCCCAGCTGACCAGCCCAGAACACGCGACGACCCAGCAGGCTGGAGATAAAACCCGCCTAGGTTTTATTCCGCCTAGTGGGCCGGTACTCGGACAAGTATACCTGGTCCATTTTTTCAAAGCAATTTGCAAATTCATTTTCTGTCAAAACGCAAAATAAATGGGTCATTCAACATCCTAACATTTATACTTAAACTAGATAAAAATCAACAAGATATGAAAAATTAAAATTCATGCTTGCTCATTTTTACGCTAAACTAAGTACAAGACGAAAAATCCAAGAAGTACCTTGCCATGAGAACGGTAAAACCATGCATGGTTCCAAGATTCAACAATAAGATCGGAGGGAACCGCTTCCATGCCTGGAATAAAGTTACGCCGCGAAGACCGCTCATGAGGCCAGGCCGCCGCATGAGGAAGAGGTGGATTCCTATGACTCCGGGGTTGCATCTTCAAAACTCACAATTACCTCAAAGAGCAAGACTTCTTTTCTAGAGAGAGAATGAGTGAGCTAAAGAGATGAAGGAGATGAAGATGTGAAGGAAATGAAGGAGATGCTTTGAATTTATAGAAAGGTTGGGTGAACGTGAATCATACGGTTTTAGGACCCACCTCGAGATGCCAAACGCATTTCATTTGCCGAAAACCCAGAGGTTATCCTTTTCTCACCCAAAAGAGAGACAGAGTGACGTGGCCTATTTATGACCACAAGTAGGCCGGGCCCCACTTTGATACTCTTCACGAGGCAGAAAAAAAAAGAAAAAAAAAGAAAGAATAATTACAAAACCCGCCTAGGTTTTGGTTGGCCCAAAAGGAGCGGCCCAGAAGGAGGCGCGGTCCAGGCGCGAACACGGCCCATAGAAATTCGTCAAAACCCGCCTGGGTTTTGTGGTGAGTACGGGCCGAATTTGCTGCCCAATTTCTCACAAGCCTGAGCACACAGTTTGAGCTCTACGGCCCACAGGTAAAAATCGAACCTCTTTTATTTTTTCCAATAAAACTGATACGTTTTTTTTTTTTTTCAGGTCGCTAACAAAGGGACCACCTCATCAGCTACTACACAAAAGGTCACAGTCATCATCATCATCCAGGGCCATCGGCAGAGTTTCGACGCAGTCCAAATCCAGGGCGATCGGCAGAGTTTCGATGTAGTCCCAATCCTGAGCCACCGGCAGCGCGTTCGGTGAAGTCTCAATCCCCGAGCCATCGGCAGCGTGCCCGATGAAGTCTCGACCCCTAAGGCCATCAGCAGCGCGTCTGATGAAGTCCTTCGGCATCGAAAATGCTAACAATCATCAAGACCGAGACCGGGAAAGACTGGAACCGACACCGGGAACGACTGGAACTGACACCAGGAAAGACTGGAGCCGACACCGGGAAAGACTGGAATCGACACTAGGAAAGACTAGAAAACTCCATCAACCATCGGCAGCGTGTCCGATAACAAGTAAGGCGTCATTCTCGCCCGCGATCAACATCGACTCATCAACAGTCAGGTAGAGCATCATTCTTGCTCGAGATCATCCCCAAAGAGGCGCATGCCGCCCGCAACTGCGATGTAGGACTCAGCTTCCAAGCATGACCCCAGGCTTTGCAAATCCAAAGTCATATCCTCAGACTACTTTGACCTTCGTCCTACTCGGACTTGATCAAAGTGGGGGCTCTCTGTAGACACTGGAATTTGTACCGGTATAATCCCGACTCAATAAAATATGCAAGTCAGACGGGCCAAGTAATAAACGGTTCATTGGGCCCAAAGGATCAATAAATCGAGTCCAAGGAAAATAAACATGTTGCCAATAATTGTTAAAACCCACTGGGGTTTTAACTATTATTGAACAAGTCCATGCAGAAACAGGCCCAGTCGCGCGTCTTGGCCTAGAAATTCTCAATACCCGCCTAGATTTTGAGCGGAGTAGCAGGTGACGTTGTTTTGTGCCATGTCAGCGATCCGCGTGCTAATATTATCAAAACCCGCGTAGGTTTTGATTGAAATAGGCGCCAAAATCTGCATGCATGCAAATTGGATCCCTTGATCTTTGCCCCACGTGGTTGACCTACCCGTTCAACACCCAAAACCCGCCTAGGTTTTGGTCTTTAATGGCATGATTTGTGGGGTATGCTCCCCACCATTTCCCTCCAAAACTCTCACTCCCTCACCTATAAATACCCCCTCCATTTCACCTTCATACCAACCAAGAATTCCCATCAACAATCATCATCAAAATACCCTTACTCTACTCTCATTCCATCTACCACACCCATATTATACTTTAAACTTCATCATCCATATTCATCTTTAATCCCTTCATAATCATACTTATCATATCCATATTATCACCCATACACCATCCTTCTAAACCATCCACATCACTTTATCCGGGCTTCAAGTCAAGGGGCAACTCAAGGGATCAAAGTCATCATCGCTACATCTTAAGCATGGTTCGATTTCTTTATTTACATTATTTTATTTAATCATGTAATCCTTTATTTAATTCCGTGCTTGCACATTTTGTAAAATAAAAACCGCATTGTTTTATATTGCATGATTCGAATAATAATTCCACGAAATTAATCAAACTTCTCCCCGCTCTCTTTCTTTCGATGTTGATTTTAGTAGAGTCTGTTTTATAACAGGTGGATTTGAGAGTTCTTATAACTCTCGAATTCGTAACCTTCCCCCCGAATCTAGAAATCGGGTTCGTAGACCGGAGTCTTTCTTTCTTATTTTATGGTTTGTCGATTTCCTTAAATCGGCTGGCGACTCTTTTACAATTTTACAGATTCGTTTAATTATTTGAAATACTCGATTTATTACATAAAATAATTTAAAATAATAGTTTAATTCATGTCCAATGCTAGGCTAGGTCTGAGGAGAAAAGGGCCAGAAATTAGTAAAACCTAGGCGGGTTTTACTAATTTCTACCCATTTTCTCTCTAGGCCTGGAAGCGAGAGGCCCGGCCCAAGACTCATCAAAACCTATGCGGGTTTTGATGAATTCTGGTGGTCCGCTCACTTCTTGGGCCCGGATTTGTTAAATGGATTGTGATTAAATTATTATTAGATTATTTCGTGTAATTTTCGGATAATTTAAATAATAAAAAACGGGTTTGTAAATAAATAAAGTTTCATCACCACGAAAATGAATTTCGAAAAGTAAAAACATCCTTATTTAAGGATTAAGAAACCTTAGTCGGCTCCCAATCGGCTCCCAATCGTTTAATAAAGTTTCATCACCACGAAAATGAATTTCGAAAAGTAAAAACAATTTCCAACATGGGGGTGCTATCTTTTGAACATACTAACTTAGCCTTTTCCAGTATTCCCGAAGAAATAAAAGAATGACTCGCACCAGAGTCAAATAATACATAAACATTACCAAGGACTGAACCAGGCAATCATCAAAACAACAAAAGTATGACATTCACGTAATACAAGATTCCTTCCAAAAGCACAAACACAAGATTTTCCTTTTCCATAACCTTATCACACAATCATGATATTTCCAATACCCATTTCTTCACCTCATAATCATACCATTTCCCACCATCAAATCCTCGATCGACATATTCATAAAATATAAAATATAAACATGGTCATAGAACTTTCAAAACAAATAACCATAACATAATATTCACATTCATTCATTCATGACATAACAAGAAGAGTTTTGGATCATATATACAACTGTTTCTTGCAGAAACTCATCACCACCTAATCATTCTTCTACTCAAGGCCATCATAATAAAAACAACTAGGAAGGAAAAGAGAACATCGGGTTTATGTGCAATCCATGGTAATCCATCAGCCTGCTACAACATGTCAATACACCCTCTGATTCCTTTTGTTCTCGTGATCTGTCTCTGGGGTCTCCTTCAAAATCCTCCACAGGATCCTCCTCGGGATCCTCCTCTGGATCCTCTTCCGGATCTTCCTCTGAGTCTTCTTCTGGTTCGAGGCCCTCCTCGGGGCTCTATCCCATACCCTCATTGGGTTTCAAATCTTTTAGAGAAGTCGGGATTGCCGTTCATGGCAAGGGCGGCGATACCACATTTACTAGATGTCAAAAACAATTAAGCATGCACTTGCAGCTCAAAAAGAAACAAAGAAACAAGCATCATTCATTTCAACCTGATTCAGAACAATACAGGTAAGTATATATAAACAAACCAAACTTCGAATTAATAAGTAAACATCATTCTTGGTTCAACAACAAAAAGAAAATACTAGAAGATTTCTAGTCTAACATTAAACCACAAAACACTTTATTCAAACAAAACTCTAGGCGTCTTCACTTCTAGTTCCCGTTCCCATCATAGAAGCCTTCACCTGAAAACAAAACATTTACAAACATGGGGGGGAAACCTTAATAATGTCTACCCCTAATAGTTAAAACATTATACAATTAATTTCCACACATTTTAAGGGAAGGGGAAACAGTTCAAACATTACAAAATAACTTTCACCAGACAACCTTACCGTTTCCAAATTTTAAAGCAGGCGGGGCTTCCGTATTGCCCCTCGGAGTCAATAGACTCACCAAAAACATATCAATACTTTTCATCATTCTTTTCTCATCATCAATCCAATCTGAATCTAACTCACGGATGGCCATCGCAACATTCATTCCAAACTACCAGGCGTAAGCTAGTTTCTTGACAGCCTCCCTGCGGAAAGTTATCCTGGTCTTGGGGAGGCTGCTCGAACCCGCATTTAGTCATTCCGTTTATTTAGTCAAGTTTCAAACCTCAGTTCATTCCAGTATTGTTTCTTCCATTATTTTGCATGTTTTACCCCTTTATTCTATGACTTTTTGTTTGTTCCTAATAATTAAATTAGGTTTATTCTTATGTTTTTTTTGGTTTTACTCTTTTATTAGTTTTTATGTCTTTTTATCATTTTAGTTATTATTGTTGCTAAATTGAAACAAAATTATAAAAATTGAAAATAAAACTAAAAACATAAATTCTAGTCCTAAATCTAAACCCCAAAACCGAATTCCCCTTCTTTTTCTTTCCTTTATTTATATTCGGCCAATTTCCTCCACAATACCCAACCCACTCCTCTCCTAACCCACTACCCGAGTACCCAACAACCCAGACCCAAACCCTAAAACCCTCTAACCCATTTCCCCCTATCTTTCCCCCTTTTTCCCTCTTTTACTTATTTCTTTCACCCTCTTCATACCTTTCACCCTCTTCGTACCTTTCACACTCCCTCACTACCTCACCATCTCTCATCTCCTTCTCTCTTCTCATCTCTTCCTTCTTCTCTTCATCTCTTTCCCATTCCACTTTATCGTGATAATTTCTCAATCTCTCACTCATTTTCTCCTCTCTTTTTGCAGATTCATTGAAGGAGTAACTGAAGAAGTACAATAGTAGCAGCAGGCATCACCATTGCACGCAGCAGCCCACGATCGACGCATACCTCCACCATCATCATCTTCGTGCTAACAGAGTGCATCCTCACCATTCATGATTGAAGAAGGTCGATGGTCAAGATTGAAAGTTTAGGTTGGAATCCAGTATATAAGAAGAAGAGAAGCAGATTTGAAGCTTTTCATGGTTGGTTTTGGGAGTGACGGCCCATGCCTCCATTCTTAGGGTTAGTTTTAGATTAGGGTTTTATTTGCAACTAGATTTAGGTTTGTTTTCGATTCATGTTAGTAGTTTTTCTCTGAGAATTGATGTTTGATGTTTTGGTTCTTTTGGGGTTTTAATCGATGATTGTGAATGTTTTGGATAGATTAATTTCATAGTTTGATCGTTCTTTATTCTGGGTTTGTTTTAGATGTAATGTTCGAATTTCTCGTATGATTTAGGGTTTGAATCTGTGTGAATCTGGTTTCCATTTGATATTGATGTGATTTTCGAATTGTTAGTGAAATGTTCTGGGTCGAATTTGTTTTTGTTGGTGTTTGATTCGTTAAGATTAGATGTTCTTCTTCTTGATCTCAATCTCTGCCGTCTTTCTCTGTTTTCTTTGTTTCTCGTGTTCTTTCATTGTTTTCTGTCTCTTCTTCCTTTTCTTTATTCCTTCGGTCAGTAGTTTGTTAGTAAGTAGGTCTTCTCTCCTTTTGGTTTGTTTTAGTCAATTGTATTATGATTAGTTAGGGTTAAGTTTAATAGTGTTTGTTTAGGTTAGATTGGGATTACGGTTAGTTTTAGTATTAGTTCTGTTTTTGGTCCAGTTTGTTTGTCCTAGGGTTTTTATTATGGTTTAGAGTCAGTTTTGGGTTAGGTGTTAGGGTTAGTTTAGGTCTTTATTAGGGTTTTCTTAGGGTTTTGTTAGGTTAGTGGTTGTCTGTTTAGGGTTTTTAGGGTTAGTTGTTAGTAAAGTTTTATTGAAGTCATTAGGGTTAGGGTTGTTAGTTGTTACATGTGTCTTTGATTATTTTAATTAGGTTTTTAATAAATATGAATAGTGGCTAGTTTTTCCTTGGCTTAGGGGAAGGTTTTAATCCATAATGAGATCTCTTTTCTAGGGTTTGACTTAGCTAGGGCATTAGGCCATGTTTTAGGAGATTTTCATCTAAAAACTCTCTTGATTGTGGGGTTTAGTACATAGTGGAAACCCGCTAAACCTACTCAAACACGATCTCTAGGGTGATTGGATGGATATCCGAACAACTCCTCATTCATTTACTAGAGAAGTTCGGATAGGGTGATTTGCACTTTAAGCCCTTTAGGTGAGTCCTCATTCATTTAGTAGACGAGCCTTTAGGGCTAAATTCTGGTATACCTCGGGAGAGGCCTCGGAGTGGCTATATTTCTTGCAATAACTCAACTTCTATCTTGGCTTAGTGCCCTGACCGAGACTTCCTCGTGATTAGGGTGATCGATAGGCGGTGAAAGACCGACCCTCGAGCCTTTCCTTCCTTTTGTGGTTTTTAGTGTGTCTTCTTTTAATTTCTAAAACCTCTCAAAATGAACATGCAATCTAAACCTAGTAGGTGAGAGTTCGAGTGACCTTTAGGTTCGGTACCCCAACTCCCTGTGGATACGACAATCAAACCCGCACTATACTACGATTTGAACAAAATAGCGCCGTTGCCGGGGAGTTGCGCCTATCGACCTTTTACTTTTCTTGAGCGTTCCCTCTTGGTTCTAAAAACGAAAAAAATAGAAAAAGAAAATTTAAAATCTGAAAAATAGAAAATGGCATGTTTCCACTTCCCTCAAGATGAGCAAGAATTATTTTGTGTTTATAGGACTAGATTAGATGCTTATCTTGGTTATTGGGCTCGTCATGGTTATGATTTTTCTAATAGGGAAGTGTTGAGTGTGTTTAATGAGGGTGTGAATTTTGAGACTCGTAAGTTGTTCATTCACTACGGTTTTAATACTAAAAATGATTACGAGGCTTGGGATTTTGTTAATTGGTTGACCGAGGATACTCGTGTTTTGTTGAAGAGTTGTCATGCTTCAGGTTATTATTCTGATAATCTATGTGCTTATTATGTTAGATCTCACTATGAAAATTTATGTGCGAAAATTTGTCCCCCTTCCCCTTGTATTGATTTGCATACTCAATCTCTATTTGTGGACCAACCAAGGGAAGGATCTTATGAAGATTCATATGTGAGTACCTCTTCCCTTCCTCCATTAATTCCTATTCCTGTCTCCTCCCTATGTACTCAATTTGAAACATCTACTCATGCCTCCATGTCTTCCACTTATGTTGCTCATTGGAACTTTATTGAAAATGATGTTAACTATGTGCAACAAGATGATGTTCATGAGTTAGGTAATGATCTTGGGTTGGGATGAGTTTTTGATGATATTGAGGGGGAGGTTGACAACTCTTCTATATGCTTTGAATGTGATGATGTATCCCCCTCTCCCGATCATGTAACCCCCCATCATTCATTGTCTATCACTCCCTCATCCGACCATGTATGCCTTGAGTCTCTAGGCCCCCTTAGAGGGTACGACCCCCTCCTTGACCCTTATCTTGTTTACCTAGATGACTCGCCTAGAAAAATCATGTTTATTCACTTATTTAATCACTTTAGTGATTTTTCTAAGGCATTTGATAAGATGTTGAGAACCCTTTCTTATACTGACTTTTTGTTTTGTGTGTTCTCATACATCCATGATTCTGAGATGCATTCGAGGATGCATGATCTTCTCTTACGGGCGTTAAATTCTTCCGATCTTAAAGGCCCGAATCTTGAAGAATAAAGAGCAGTTGATGCTCCAGTATGGTCGAGGTTATCCAATTTCATTTCTTGATTCTTTGAAGACTAGGTGGTAACCTCGTTCCACCTTTTCTCTCATTGTAAATATTTCTTTGTTTTTGTTTGTATAGTTTGTTTTCTTTTTGCATGCTTGTTTTTCCTTTTTGGTGGCGTACCCCTAGTATGCTTTATGTTGGGTTTTCTTTGTTGTTAGAGCCGTGTGGGCTCGGGACGCCACCCCTTCTCTATGTGCTAGGTGTTTGCATATTTGTTTTTTCTAGTTTTTTTTCTACCCTTCACGAGACTCCCTTCCCACAATGAGGACATTGTGGATTTTAAGTTTGGGGGGAAGATCTTTATGTTTTGGGTAGCACACCTAGTCTTTTTAGATCCCTTTAGTTGCTTTTCTTTCTTAGAAAAGTTCAAAAAAAAAAGGTGAAAAAATTGCTAAAATGTGAAAAAAACAAAATCAAAATGTGTGGTGAAAAATGAAAGAGAAAATGGGAAAGGTTGTGAAAAAGCTAAAAAGTGTTTTGTTTTTTCTTTAGGAGATGTTCTTGTCCATAATTGTGTAGATAGCCACCTAATTGATCGAACTAATCGATTAGAAGTGACCGATATGAATGATCATAGGCCTTAGTTTGGTTGATTGCCATGATTTACATCTATTGAACCCCTATTTTGATTGAGCAAGTGATTTCCTTACCATTTTACACACCTATTTTAGTTCGTTTCTTTGCCAAAGTTGGTTGGTCTTAGTGGTCTAATGCTTTTGCTCGCGCCTAATAATCTGATTGAGAAAGTGAAACCCCTCTCTATGTCTCCTATGGCCGTCACAAAGCCAAGGGCGACACCAATAGAGTTGGGTGACACTTAATAAAGAAATTCATTAAACCTGTGAAACCCCTCTCTATGTCTCCTACGGTCGTCACAAAGCTAAGGGCGACACCAATAGAGTTGGGTTGCACTTAATAAGCAAATCATTAAAAAGTGCGGAACCCTTCTCTATGTCTCCTACGGCCATCACAAAGCCAAGGCCGACACCAATAGATTTGGGTGACGTTTAATAAGGAAATCCTTAAAGCTTGTGGAGCCCTTTTTTATGTCTCCTACGGTCGTCACAAAGCCAAGGGCGACGCCAATAGTTTTGGGTGACACACTAAAAACTTCGAGAATGTGGAGCCCTTTTCTATGTTTCCTACGGCCGTCACAAAGCCAAGGGCGACAACAAATAGTTTTGGGTGACACTTAATAAAAAAATTCATTAAATCCGGTGAAACCCTTCTCTATGTTTCCTACGGGCGTCTCAAAGCCAAGGGCGACAACAAATAGTTTCGGGTGACAATAAAGTTGTTGATAAATAAATCCGAGCTTGAGCATGAAAATCCCTTCGATCGACCGACCTAGGCTAGAAAGTTCGATTAGAGGCCCAGTTGCACATGCACATAAGGACTTCACTCATCATGAAATTGCTTGGGGTTGAAAATCTTTAAGATTGGCTTTCTTCTAACCTAAGTGTCCTTAATTGTTCATGTTTGCCCCTTCTTTTTGATTGGTAAGACCGATTGGGTGTGTAGGTGCATTGTTAGGGGCTTGAATATCTTCTTCTTCTCTCTTGTTTTCTTTGTTTTGTTTTTCACTCTCCATTCCCTTCTCTCTTCTATTTTTTCTCATGGCTTTTGTGGGTAGAGTCGCTGCAAACCCTCATGAGACCTACCTCGTCCACCCGGGCTACGGGGGTTTAAAGGGCTTGATGCATATGCTAAATGCATCCGCGATTCCTGCGAAAGTGAGTTAGGTGTTTGTCTTTTCTATTTCTTAGGTTTATTTTGGTTAGTTTTGCTCGGTACGAGCAAAAGTCTAAGTGTGGAGGGTGTTTATTCCATTATTTTGCATGTTTTACCCCTTTATTCTATGACTTTTAGTTTGTTCCTAATAATTAAATTAGGTTTATTCTTTTTTTTTATTTTACTCTTTTATTAGTTTTTATGTCTTTTTAACATTTTAGTTATTATTGTTAATAAATTGAAACAAAATTATAAAAATTGAAAATAAAACTAAAAACATAAATCCTAGTCCTAAATCTAAACCCTAAAACCCAATTCCCCTTCTTTTTCTTTCCTTCATTCAGCCCATTTCCTCCACAATACCCAACCCACTCCTCTCCTAACCCACTACCCGAGTACCCAACAACACAGACCCAAACCCTAAAACCCTCTAACCCATTTCCCCCTTATCTTTCCCCCTTTTCCCTTTCTCTTTTCCTCCTTTTTCTCACTGTCCGTTTTCCTCTCTAATTCCCCAACCCTAATTAACTATTGGACCATGATACACATCTTGCCTCAAGATGGTTAACAACCATCTTGAATTACTTATATTTCACATTTTGTTAACTTTTAATAATATTTTCTCTAATAATTATGTGTATTTATCAACTACAAGAGTATAATACTTATTTGATAGGTGAAAAAAATATAAACAATAGCAAATTTTATCAAACATAGTAAAAAATACACATTTTATGCATAGTTTTATATTTATGAAAAAATATAAATAAATAAATATTTTTATATTGTTTATAGGTTATAATAACCATCAAAGTAATGAAACATACCATTATAATGATTTAAATATACTTACATTTACTTTTATGAATGATTTAGGTGAAATGCAAGATGGTCAGCAAGATGTTTATCATTTATTCATTTCCCCCTTTTCCTTATTTTTTTCACCCTCTTCGTCCCTTTCTCACTCCTATCTTCCTCTCTATCTCTTGTTCTTGCTCAGACACCACACACTCCCCCACCACCTCACCATCTCCCATCTCCTTCTATCTTCTCATCTCTTCCTTCTTCTCTTCATCTCTTCTCCATTCCACTTTATCGCGATAATTTCTCAATCTCTCACTCATTTTCTCCTCTCTTTTTGCAGATTCATTGAAGGAGTAACTGAAGAAGTACAACAGTAGCAGCAGTCACCACCATTGCATGTAGCAGCCCACGATCGACATATACCACCACCATCATCATCTTCGTGCTAACAGAATGCATCCTCACCGTTCGTGATTGAAGAAGGTCGATGGTCAAGATTGAACGTTGAGGCTGGAATCGAGTATATAAGAAGAAGAGAAGCAGATTCGAAGCTTTTTATGGTTGGTTTTGGGAGTGACAACCCATGCCTCCATCCTCAGGATTAGTTTTAGATTAGGGTTTTATTTGCAATTAGATTTAGGTTTGTTTTCGATTCATTTTAATAGTTTTTCTCTGAGAGTTGATGTTTGATGTTTTGGTTCTTTTGGGTTTTTAATCGATGATTGTGAATGATTTGGATAGATTAATTTCATAGTTTGATTGTTCTTTATTCTGGGTTTGTTTTAGATGTAATGTTTGAATTTCTCCCATGATTTGGGTTTGAATTTGTGTGAATCTGGTTTCCATTTGATATTGATGTGATTTTCAAATTGTTAGTGAAATGTTCTGTGTTGAATTTGTGTTTGTTGGTGTTTGATTCGTTTAGTTTAGATGTTCTTCTTCTTCTTGATCTCTATCTCTGCCGTCTTTCTCTCTTTCTTTGTTTTCTTTCTTTCTCGTGTTCTTTGCCTGTTTTCTGTCCTTTCTTCCTTTTCTTTATTCCTTCGATCAGTAGTTTGTTAGTCCGTAGGTCTTCTCTCCTTTTAGTTTGTTTTAGTCAGTAGTTTGGTTTTTGGTCCAGTTTGTTTGTCCTAGGGTTTTTATTATGGTTTAGAGTCAGTTTTGGGTTAGGTGTTAGGGTTAGTTTAGGTCTTTATTAGGGTTTTCTTAGGGTTTTGTTAGGTTAGTGGTTGTCTGTTTAGGGTTTTTAGGGTTAGTTGTTAGTAAAGTTTTATTGAAGTCATTAGGGTTAGGGTTGTTAGTTGTTACATGTGTCTTTGATTATTTTAATTAGGTTTTTAATAAATATGAATAGTGGCTAGTTTTTCCTTGGCTTAGGGGAAGGTTTTAATCCATAATGAGATCTCTTTTCTAGGGTTTGACTTAGCTAGGGCATTAGGCCATGTTTTAGGAGATTTTCATCTAAAAACTCTCTTGATTGTGGGGTTTAGTACATAGTGGAAACCCGCTAAACCTACTCAAACACGATCTCTAGGGTGATTGGATGGATATCCGAACAACTCCTCATTCATTTACTAGAGAAGTTCGGATAGGGTGATTTGCACTTTAAGCCCTTTAGGTGAGTCCTCATTCATTTAGTAGACGAGCCTTTAGGGCTAAATTCTGGTATACCTCGGGAGAGGCCTCGGAGTGGCTATATTTCTTGCAATAACTCAACTTCTATCTTGGCTTAGTGCCCTGACCGAGACTTCCTCGTGATTAGGGTGATCGATAGGCGGTGAAAGACCGACCCTCGAGCCTTTCCTTCCTTTTGTGGTTTTTAGTGTGTCTTCTTTTAATTTCTAAAACCTCTCAAAATGAACATGCAATCTAAACCTAGTAGGTGAGAGTTCGAGTTACTTTTAGGTTCGGTACCCCAAGTCCCTGTGGAGACGACAATCAAACCCGCACTATACTGCGATTTGACTAAGTATCAACCAACATTTTCAAATCCAACATTTCCAAAACCAACACTTACAAACCAACATACATTCAACACAAAAATCAAAGGACTGTCCATACTTTATGAATCAAAGAACATAACTTTCTCAAACCAAAATAGACAGTCAAGTTTCAAGTAAAGTCCCCTTTGGGATGCAAATTCTTAAATCAATATAGAAACCAATAAAACCAGTAAAGTCCCCTTTGGGATGCAAATTCTGAAATCAATATATTATAACGATAGTAAACGTTACCACACACCTATTCTAAAAGAATATTAACAATCAAGACGACACGTTTAAAGTAATAAACGATATTGCCACGACATTAATAACATTAAAGTAAGGTCTCGAACTTAACTCATATCACATCATTACATCAAGAAAACTTCTAACCGACTTTAGGACACTTTTTAACCTTACTTTAAAACTCACTTAGCAACAGTTAACGTCATGAACCCTAGATATGAAATACCTAGCATGCCACTATTCACATTTCACAAAACAAAACGTAATAATTCCAAAGGCTAACCCTAGGGTCCAATATTCACACTATATTTATCAAACACTTTAACCAAGGTTTCTAACATGTTTCTAGCGTCTTAAAACAACTATAATCTTCACTCTTAACAATAAAACTCCCGCACGAACATTTATAAACATAGTAATCAATACTAACTCAAACTTGCTACAAAAACCAACCAAAGTTCCACCTTTCCATTTCCAACATTCAAACCAACTCCTAACATGCTTCTAAGGTCTTAAACAACCATGTTTCATCTTTTTTTATTTTTTTAAAATGAAACTCTATCACTATATTCATGAACATAACCTTCTAAAATAACTCACACTTTGTGAAATACTTAAGAAATAAAACACAACTACATTTAAGCTTCAACCACATGCATCATTAATCCATCACAACACATAAGACAAGATTCACAACTTTAATCAAACCTAATACATGCATAATCTAATACAACCACCAACCCTAGACAAAATCTATTCACAAAACACAATATTTTCTCCTAACTCACACATATAAGCAACTAGTAATTAACTTATAAACATACTAATTATGCAATAACAGAACATTTACACATAATAACTGCAATTCCTTTCGAATAAATTTTTCATAAATTACTCTAATCGAACTCTAACAAAATCCACATTTAATAACCAATATACATTCCTTATATGAGCAAGATTACTAATGTAAACTTCCTAAAAATTTAAGACCTTAATACAATTTGATTAACACATGAAATAAGTTTATGAATAACCCAAATAAACTCATATTAGGCACAGAACAATAATCATAAAATGATACTAACAATACTAATAGTAAACTGATGAAAATAAAAACAACTTAGGTTTGAAGCTGGGCAGAGATGGTGGCGGTCAGGCGGGGTTCCGGCGACGCAGGCAGCGGTGGAGTGCGTCGGGGCGGTCGTCGGTGAGGGCAGTAACGGGGCAGCAGAACATAGAGTTAAATAGGGGCTCGGGGAGTCGCTGGAGTTGGGGACGGTCCTTGTTTGGTCGTCGGAGCTGATGATGGTCGTTGCTGCTGTGGTGTGGTGAGAATAAAGAACCACGGAAGATGGGGGATCACTTCGGTGGCTAGGAGTCGAGGACAAGCCCCTCTCCCCTTAAGACTTATTCACTAGACCGTGAAAAGACTCAAGGGTAAAACCTAACTTCTTGTAAGCAAAGTTTTAAGATTTCTCAAAAGGACCCAAAGAGTTGTTGCAGTCAACACCTTAAGAATGTGTTGAACACTCTCTATAAAGGAAGAAGAAGATGATTGAGGGTGTGGATGAATGTCGAATTCATCCACCTTTTGTAAAGAACCTTTGGAGTCATAAGGAGGTCAAACTTTCCAATTGAATTGGGCACAATCCAAGGGATTAGAGTTTAATGATATTAATGAGAAATCATGACTGATTTCTCAGTCAATATCATCCAAAAACATGACCAAATGCATTTCAACAGGAGGCATAAATCAAGGGATTTCAAAATCAATCCCGACTGTGATCAACATGGATCGTGTTAGATCAACACGGTCCGTGTTGAGGCCAACACGACCCGTGTTGATCCTATTCACATTTTCTGTGCTCTCTGGACGCCAACACGGGTCGTGTCATGCTGAGCACGATCCGTGTTGAGTCCCTTTTTCTTGTTAAGCTTGTTTTCGACCTTTCCGGTCGATCTTATACTTATAACTTATATTCTATGCCTCTTAACTCTAGAAATACTCCAACATGTCTTTCTCCTTGAATCACAAGAAATAAAATGAGCATAGCTGTGATTCGTATGTAATTGAGAAATAGATTATAACCAAGACTACTTGGTACAAAATCATATTGGCTTTGGATTTATTTGCTGATCAACAAGATCCTTCCCATCGTGTAATATGTAATTTTAGATGGGAGAGGTTAAGAAGCTGGTTGAAGAGGGTAAAGTCAAGTACATAGGTCTATCAGAAGCATCAGCGTCGACAATCAGAAGAGCCCATGCAGTCCACCCCATAACAGTAGTTCAGCTGTAATGGTCCCTCTGGACAAGAGATTTTGAGGAAGAAATAGTACCCACTTGCAGGTCATCCTCTTTCAATGTTTTATAATTTGCATTTTAAAAAATATAAAAGGATTATTACTCAACAGTTTTTAATTTCTTCATTTAGGGAACTGGGGATTGGAATTGTGACATATAGTCCTTTAGGAAGGGGTTTCCTGTCTTCAGGCCCCAAGCTGCTAAACAACTTCACAAGAGGATTTCTGTCAGGTTTATACACTATTTGTTTTCATTGATCATATATCCTATTCCTATCTAGGACAGTGCTCTCTACTCAACGGGATCAGTTGTCATTTTGTGTTACTAGAAACTTCTTCTGAGCTCTTGATTTTTCAGAATACTAGTTATAATGCTCGTCCGATGGACGGGTCTTTAACATGATTATCTCTTCTTTAAGTGGATACGCAAAAGTTGGATACATAAAATAGGTAATGAATTGTTTTAGATGTAGAAAATTATATGAATTTAGTTTAAAAAATATTGCAATTAATTTACTTATTAAATAAACTACAATAAAATCAAATATGTATATCCTAAAGCTTGTTTTCAATATAATCTTAGGTCCTATTTTTTTTACTTGGTAGGATTATCCTTGTTTTACCCTACCTAATCTAATTTTATTTTACCTTACCGCCCAAAAAAATAAGATTATACTTTTAGGGAATGTATATTTAAAATTCTTTATTTTATTATTGAACTTATTTAAAAATAATAAAAACAAGATGATGAGACATTTACCTGTCTCTATTATATCTTACCTAACTTCTCTTTTCTTACCTTTCCCAACCTTGAAAATTCGACCATAATTGAAATTTTTTGAACTATTGTAGTTGAAAATTTCATAACCATTAATTCATAAAAATAAATCATATATATTAAAAAGATTTATATCTCACTAAACCGGATTAATTGTTGTAGTAAGTTCCTTGCATTAATAAATTTTGATTTTGATTTTTTTTATGGTAGAATTAATAATACTTACACTTTCAACAATGATAGTTGAACAAAAACCAACTTTGGTAGAGTATCCTTCAAATATTATATTTGGTAACAAATTATATCTCAACAAATAGGATTACTTACTGTAACAAGTTCTTTAATCAACATATATTAATTTTGATTTTCTTAAAGGTATATTTTAATGTAATTACACATTTTAACAATTATAGTTGAAAAGAAATTTCAACTATGGTAGAATCTCCCAACTAACCTTAACTAACTTTATCTCACATCTCTAAAAAAACAATATCTTATTTTGACAATGTTTTTAGTCATTTCCTTCATAATTTGTATTCATACCTAAACTAATTAGAAAATCTAACTATTATTTTACAAACTTTCTTTCTAAAAAGCATAATTTGCTTCTAGGATAGACAAAAATCAAGTCAAAAGGTTTAGTAATTGCAGTCGTATAAAATATGTAAGAATTTCCCATTATATCTACTTTTGTTGTTAGATAAACATGGGGATTAGAGTATTAGAAACACGTGGCAAGTGAAGGAGCAAGTGGCGTAAGTGACGTCAAGGTGTGTGTCTTTTGCTTAGCAAAACACAATAAAAGGGAAGGTAGTACCTACAACTAATGCCCACCAAAAGAAAAGAAAAAAAAACAAAAGCCCACAGCCCAACACCACCAAGAAGGCAAACAGGCACCAAGACAACAACAAAATAACTCCCCCTTTTATAATAATTAAGGATTAAGGATAATCAACACTAGGTTATATATATATATATATATATATATATATATATATATATTAATGTTCTTCCTCCTGTGTGGCGAAACATGGGGCGAAAAAACAGGCGAAAAATGTTGAACGAGCAAAATCGTCCAGTCCCTAATGAGGATCGCGTTGAATCTTCTCAGGTTGATAGGAATGATAATGCTATTAATGTGGAAGTTGCTCTACCATTGATGATTACTGATGGTTCTGAGAATTTGCAATTAGTGTCCGTCGATGAGAAAGGTTCGGAATCGGATATCTCTGATAGTATTCGATCTGAAGATGTTGAAATCCAGCAAAATGAAGGTATGAAACTGCATTTCGTACACCCTATTGCGATTAATGGTGTTCTTACTCTGAAAATGGTGAAGCAGGATGTTGTTTCGGAGATTTCGTTTTGGAAATCTTCAGTAATAGGTTGTGTTTTAGGGGCTAACCCTCCTATAGGACTGATGGAGAAATTTGCAAGACGTATGTGGAAGGGTCTTGACAAGGTTTATTGGCAGCCAAATGGGGTTTTTCTATTTCGATTTTTCTCAATGGAGGATCGTCAACCAGTTTTAGATAAGCACATTTATTACTTTGATAAAAAAAACCCTTGGTTCTAAAGTCGTGGTCTCTTGGACAATCTACAGAACGTGCATCTTTCTCTTCTATTCCAATATGAGTGAAATTTCATAGTCTTGACCTTCACTATTGGAGTGTTGAGGGATTGAGTAAGGTTGGGAGTTTATTAGGGAAACCGTTGGAAGCTGACCCTTATACTCAATCGAAAGTGTTACTGAATTTTGCCAGGATCCTTATTGATATTGATCTAAATAGCTCGTTTCCTGATTCTGTTTCATTCATTGATGAAGAAGGATATGTGGTTACACAGCCAGTGGAGTACGAGTGGAAGCCAATTCTGTGTAAAAAGTGTGATATGTTTGGACATAAATCGGAGGATTGTAAAAGAGAAGCTGAGAAGAGTATGGGGAAAAAGTGGGTGCCTGTTCATTCAAAAAGACCAGATACGCCAATTAAGACTCCGGGGCCTGCTACTGGGAGCTTACAACGTTTATCTCCTATTAATGAAGAGGTTTGTTCGGTGGCAGATTTTTTTTCCTCATCTCTGTGTTTTAGGAACTTTGTTCCAATGTTGTCTAAGTGTGGGTCCTCTAAAACCTTAGACAATGGATAAGTTCATCATTTGGAATGTGAGGGGTCTGAATGATCCTAATTAACAGGAAGGAGTTCGTTTCTTCTTGAATTGTAATAACTGTCCATTGGTAGGGTTATTGGAGACGAAAGTTTCTTTTGAGAACTGTGAAAGCATCAAACAAAAAATTAGGCCAAATTGGTGTTTGGCTCACAATGCAACAACAAGATGGAGGAGCAGACTTTGGGTGTTATGGGACCCAGAGAAGATATCTGTTCAAATTTTGCAAACTCATAGACAGTTTCTACACTGTCGGGTTACTGCTGAGCATATGGATATTCTGGTGACCTTTGTTTATGGGGCTTCTGACCTTCAGGAGAGATTGGACATTTGGCAGAACCTGGATGGTTTAAATTCATTGTCACCGTGGATTATCGCAGGTGATTTTAATCATGTATTATATTTTGATGATCGTATAGGAGGTGACGCCATTCGTGCTAAGGAGATCTCTGATTTTAGGGACTTTTTGGATACTAATGGAATCCTTGAAGTTAAGTCTAAAGGATTGAAATTTACTTGGCATAATTCCACAATATTCTCCGTCCTTGATCGAGTACTAGTAAATGATGCTGGGTTGGACGATTTTGTTGACTTATTTTATGAGGTCCTACCAGAAAATGTGAGTGATCACTCACCATTGGTGATCCATCTCCAGAAATCTCAGAAGAAACCTAGGAGGTTCCGATTTTGTAACATGTGGTCAAAGAATAAGGAGTTTTTGCCTATTGTTCGAAGAGTTTGGATGGGTATACAACTACAAGGCACTCTCCAATCCCAAGTGGTATCAAAAATGAAGGCCCTCAAAAGACCATTGAAAGATCTTCATAAAGATAGAGATGGAGATATATATGGAAGAGTTCTGGAGAAGTACAAAAATCTTGAAGATCTGCAAGTTCAGCTGAGAGATGACATTGATAACTCTATTTTGAAGTAGCAGGTAGCAGAATTCAAACAGTCTTATTTTGATACACTGAAAGATGCTAGCTCTTTGATGAAGTAGAGGGCTAAAGCTACTTGGCTGAAGTCCGGGGATCAAAATTCAGCTTTTTTCTTCTGATTGCTGAAGTCTAAGAGTGTATGAATCGTATCATGTGTTTGAAAGATAAAGATGGGCGAGTTTTGGAGGAAAATCATGAGATTGGCCATTTCTTGGTTGAACATTATAAAGAGTTCTTCAGCAAACATCCTTGTATTGGAAAGCCGAGAGCCTCAACTATTTTCTTGGGGAACATACTGACAAGAGAGCAGGCAAAAGATTTGTTACATCCTTTTTCAAAAGAAGAGATAAAGAAAGCTTTCTTCACTATGGATGACTCTAAAAGCCTCGGACCAGATGGATTTAATGCAAGGTTTTTCAAGGCTGCTTGGTCGATTATTGGTGATGAGGTATCCTCTACTATACTCTCTTTTTTCGATTCTGGTTGTCTTCTGGGAGAATTGAATGCCACACTTTTAGCTCTAATTCCCAAAGTGCCTAACCCAGAATCTGTCTCTGATTTGAGACCAATTTCCTGCTGTAATGTTATGTATAAAGTGATCACCAAGCTCATTTGCTCGAGGCTACATTTGGTTCTAGATAGTTTGGTTGATCGGAATCAGTCTGCTTTTATTGCTAACAGATCTATTATGCATAATATATTAATTGCAGTAGATATTGTTAAATTCTACAATCGAAAAGGTGTGTCTCCTAGTTGTCTTCTCAAGATAGATATTCAAAAGGCATACGACACTGTTGATTGGGATTTCTTGAGGAATCTATTACTTGCTTTTGGTTTTCCTCTGAGATTTGTTCAATGGATCATGATATGTGTTATTAGTGCTAAATTTTCAGTGGGAATAAATGGAGAATCATATGGTTATTTCTCAAGTGGTAGGGGTCTTTGACAAGGAGACCCAATGTCTGCATTATTATTTGTCCTTGTGATGGAGTATCTTGGAAGAGCTATTCATGAGGTATCGAGAAACCCTGAGTTTAAACACCATCAAATGTGTAAAGCTCTTGACTTGGCGCATTTATGTTTTGCTGACAACTTATTATTGTTCTGTAATGCTGATTTGAGGAGTATACGACTTCTTATGGAGGCTGTTGAGCATTTTTCGGACTGTGCTGGATTACAGGCGAATAAGAGTAAGTCTTCTATTGTTTTGGTTGGGGTTTCTTCTTCACTTAAAGATCAACTAATTAAGAGTACGGGGTTTAAAGAGGGGTCTCTACCTCTTACTTACCTCGGTGTGCCTGTTAAACCCACAAGACTTAATAGGCATGACTGTCAAGTGTTGATTGAGAAGATGAGTAAGAGATTGAATGGCTGGGCAGTTAAAAGATTAACATATGCTGGTCGGGTTGAGCTCATAAACAATATTTTGATATCTATTCATTCTTACTGGGCTCAAATTTTCATCCTGCCACAAAGTGTTCTTGATTTTATTGTCAAGTTGTGTCGTCAGTTTTTGTGGGCAAATTCGAAACATACCCCAGTTGCTTGGGAGTTTTGTTGCTTGCCAAAGAAGTTGGGTGGATTGAATATTTGTAAAATTTATCTTTGGAACAAAGTGGCCTTGGGTAAACTAGCATGGCAGATATCTATGCATAAGGATCTCTTTGGGTGAAATGGGTTCACCATATCTACTTGAAGCGGCATTCTTTTCTTGACTGTGTGATCGGGCAAAACGCTAGCTGGTATTGGCGTCGCATTCTAAGGGTTCGTGATGATCTTCGGCAGCTTATGTGCGTAAGTCAATACTCTGTTCGTTCATCTTATTTGTCATTGTTGGATCATGGCGGTCAAGTGGACTGGTACTATATTGTGTGGAATAAGCTTCGGGTCCCAAAGTTCTCCTTTGTTTCTTGGCTCTGCCTTCATTGTCGTTTGTTAACCTTAGACAGATTGCAAAGATTTGGCTACCAATTAGCCAACAGATGCATCCTATGTGGAAATCATGAGGAATCACATCAACATTTATTTGTGGAGTGTGAATTTGGCATATCAGTGTGGAATAGAGTGTTGGATAAAATGCAGTGGCCAAGTATTACTTGGTTGGAAGTTCGTCAAGATGCGTTGCAAATTGATTGGTCGAAGAGGAAGATACATCAGATTTTCCTTTTCTTCACAACTTATATATACTATGTTTGGTTTGAACGAAATTGTTGGATTTTTAAAGATACATATCACTCTTCGATTGTGATTAGGTGAAATTATCTTGATAGATATACAAAGTAGAATTAGTGGAAATAGGGTTTAAATTTAATTTGTTGAGCAATTTTGATTGTAGCCCCTCTAGGTATGCCTAGAGTATGTTTTTATAAACTTGTTTTGTTAAATGGAATTATCTCTCCGATTTTTTCAAATATATATATATATATATATATATATATATATATATATATTAAAACCACATTACCAAAGGGAACTTCATACTTAGATGATGAAATTTGGAAGATTTATTTTCTCTTAATTAACCTACTTCTGAACATAAATAATTGTTGTCAATTAAAGAATAAATTAATGGAAAATATTTTGATTCCACCAAAATTTGAACCTTGAGTATAATTATCATTTGACTATCACCTTTTTTGTATTATTATTCTTATGTAGAAAAACAATATTCTATCAATCATTTTCAAAGTGGAATCATTACGAGATTAATATATACTATACGAGGATTAATGATAAATAAATGATAAAATTTTAATATATTTTTATTTAGCAAATATAGTTTCAAATATATCTCTTTATATATATGTATTACTAATTTTTAAATTAGTATTAAAAAAAATATTTGTATTATGAAATATAAGAATAAAGATACTACAACATTTTTCACTGTTAAATAATAATTAATATTAATAACTTACTCCATATTATTTTTGAAATTCAATATAATTAAAATTCCTCTCTTTCGTACCTTTTATCTCACAAAAAAATGAAATAGGTCCATTATTTATCATACTTTTAATGGTCTTATTGAATTTTCACAAACATTATTTTTCATTCGTAAAACAATAATTAATTTCTCTTAGCTTTTTGATGAAAAAAGTAATACAACTACATTTTGATTGATGTTGTGATTGTTTGACATATTGTTAAATTTTAGAATTAGTAATTATTTTTAATTTGAGAATATTTGTTATTTATTACTAAATGTTACTGCTTTATAATTTCTCTAACATTTTCTATTTTAAGTATTTTTATAAAAAGATTCATATTTATTTAATAAAAACAAGTTTCCAACAACATTGTTTTCATAATGTACACACATAGTTTAGATTTTCTTAATCATTTATAATGATATTTGAGATTAAGTATTTTTTAGATGTTACGTATTTATTCAAAAAATCTAATAGAAAAATTTACTATTGTTTTTTTTAAAGTGTATGCATGTGTCTATGAACAAAATTATAACACCTCTTTTTGATTTTGGTTTCATATTCACAATAATATTTAATTAACTAAATTAAAATAAATTATGCAATTCATATTTTAGAATATATGATCTATATGTGTCTATCCTCAAACGTGTTTCATGGGAAGTTGTTGTTGTTGTTGTTGTTGTTTGTATGTGTCTATGAAAAATGTATATTTCAATTTTAATAAGTTTTAACACATATATTCTATCACAAAAAGTATAACACACATAATTGTCAATATTTTAATAATTGACAATCTTCCTGTGCATGAACGAGATATACACTCTAGTTTTTTTTTTTTTTCCAAAACGTTAGTTTAATGGTTATTGCCTCCTTGGGTTTGAAGTCTGGCAACACCTAAACCCATTTTGCCATCTTCTCTTCTTCCATATAAGAAATTTAATGTTTAATTTCATAATCTAACCCATTAATTAATGGTGTTGCTCGGCCTTCCAAAAATAGGTTTAGGTTTCCAACATAGAATCCATTAGGTTGATGGTGCTAATTACACGTACAGGCTCATCATAATTTTTGTTATATTATTTTTAATTTCTTTGATGCAAAAATGAAGCAATCGTATGTGGAAATAAGTGGAATCACTGAAGAAACGTTTGTGGTGATCAAATTGACCTTGTCCAAGTGTTCTATTTCCATGTTGGGTTATAAAATGTTAAAGACCTTAAATATAATAGAATTTGAGTGTCCGGAATTCATGCTAGCTAGACTTGTTTCATGACCCCCCTAATCTGTTGTATGTGGCGTGTGTGGCAGTCTTTGACTAAGCTAATGTTACTTGATTACATTGCCTTCAGTATCTTCCTCGGTTCCTGCCTGAGAATGTAGAGCATAACAAGCGTATATTTGAGAGGGTGACCGAAATAGCTTGGAACAAGGGGGACGATGTTTGTCCGATTCCTGGAACCACTAAGATTGAGAATGTTGAGTTGTCCCACATCGGCCTTTGACACCCATATTGTGGTGTTTATAATGACTTGTATGCCTCAACCTCCTAAACTAGCTTATGGGGTTGAATTGGGCTCAAGTCCATTATTTCACATGGTATCAGAGCCAGGGTCATTGATGTTGGGGCCGCGCCCGCAGTTGTCTGCGCCTCGTGGTGAGGGGGGCGTGTTGAGTTGTCCCACATCGGCCTTTGACACCCATATTGTGGTGTTTATAATGACTTGTATGCCTCAACCTCCTAAACTAGCTTATGGGGTTGAATTGGGCTCAAGTCCATTATTTCACATGGTATCAGAGCCAGGGTCATTGATGTTGGGGCCGCGCCCGCAGTTGTCTGCGCCTCGTGGTGAGGGGGGCGTGTTGAGTTGTCCCACATCGGCCTTTGACACCCATATTGTGGTGTTTATAATGGCTTGGGTGCCTCAACCTCCTAAGCTAGCTTTTGGGGTTGAATTGGGCTCAAGTCCATTATTTCACAGAGAACCTCAACCAGAACATTGGAGCCTTATCAGTAAAGCTAACTCCACAAGAGATGACTGAGCTGGAAGCCCTTGCTGCTCCAGATATTGTCAAGGGTGACCGATATCGAGGTATTTCAACTACCTGGAGGGAGTCGGAAACTCCACCTTTGTCATCATGGACATCTGTATAAACTTGGACATCAATTATTTGCGCTGCCGCTGAGAGTGCAGGGAATCACCATTACTGTTATGTTGTATCATTTACTAAATCCCATGAGCTTCTGTACTGCCGGTGTTGCTCTACTTTGCGCCCTTGCTTTCTCATCAAATAAAAGTTTATGCAATTTTTAGCCATTAGCATTTTGGCTTAGGTGCTTTCAGTTTCTTGACTATGCTATTGTTCTCTGGGTGTTGGAAAAAGATAATCAAAGATTTATTGTAAATGCTGATTGCTTGCATACTTCCAAGATCGGGGTTATAATTCTAAATATGCTGCCAATGTTCATACTTCATACTTAGGCTAATAGAGTTGGCTTTTCTTGTGCTAACTTGACTGGAGTGTTGGAAAATGATGTTTAACAACGGTTTGAATCTTCATCGTCTTAACGCTAAGAGTCGTGGCCTAGTACTCACTTTCCTTAAGAACTACTTACTATACTGTAAATGTTCAAAGGGATAAAATTTAGCTCTTGACGCACTCAAGACATAGGTTTCTCACTTGATTCTCTCAAGTACAGTTGCAGTCTATACTTAAGAGGATGTGATTATAAGAAGAAGGAATTGATGCTTATGATGCTCTCAAATGGCTTGGGAATGTCTCCTATTTATAGGAGACTTCTACACCTAATCCAACCCTAATCACACCCGTTAGTCAAAGGTGTAATTAAGGTCCTTAATGGAGAATCAAGACCTTGACTTGGTCATGATAATATAGCTTTTGGATCTTAATACTGAGTTTTAATATTGATATTATAAACTTAATACTCAAGATTATATAGCCGTTAGTATTAAAAACACATTCTGGATTCCAACACGGCCCGTGTTTGATCAACACGGTCCGTGTTGCTTCAACACGACCCGTGTTGAGCCCAGAATCGTTTTTCCTGCTTTCTGGAGACCAACACGAACCGTGTTGGTCTCTTATGAACTCGTGTTGATCATATTCTTGATGTTTATCTTATATATGATCCTTATACTTGTTCCACACGATTCCTTATGCTATATAAAATTCTTATACTCTTGAAATAATTCCAACCATCCCCCGCTATTTTAAGAGTATGTAAAACCCCTAACTTTACTTTAAGGAGTTAACACCCCCGCCATTTGAGATATACCTTAACTTGTAATCACCTGAGAAACCCACAAACATATGCACTATGAAAAGTAGATTGCTCTTTGAACTTTTAACTTAGTATATACAAGCCAAAATTGAATCCAAATCACAAAGTAGACATGTCTTTGAACTTTGGATTTATATTGATAAACTATACTCGTAATACACATACATTTGTTTTTAAATCTTAAGTGCTAAAACTTTGACACTATTATCCTTAGTAAGTATTTCGAAACTTTAGCCCATAATTCCTTTATCCGCCCATACATTACACTTACATAGGTAGACTTTGTAATTATACCACCCCTTTAATTAGGTTTTCCACAAAGACCATTAAGAGTTACTACTCAACCTCTTATCATTACAAATTTCTAAGCATCACTTAATTTGAGAAGGTTGAGATGTATAAAATCGATGCTTCCTACTACTTTAGATAACTCCGTACTCATTTGAACTTTAGAAATTGGTGGTATTCCAATTCCTAAAGTTGAGTCATTGTTGTGAAGTAGTAGATATTTAGGCTACTTAACCCATCTCTAACAACAAGGTCCCCTAGATATATAATTATATCTTTACCATGGCCTTAATAAGAATATCCTCACCATAAAATGAATAAACCATCATATTATTTTTGGATATAATCACACTATACCATGTGTAAACTTGATATGGATCCTCTTATATGCTTATCATCCAAAAAACCGTTGATATAAAGCTCTAACTTGTGAATAAAATAACTTCATACTGAATAAACCATTTAACTTTTGATTCATATAGAAATTGAATTTTCAACTTATATGTAATTAAACTATTATATCTCAATCCTTTGCTACATAGTTGAACTTATAACTTTAACTCATTGAATAAACAATGGTTCATAATCATGAATGATTATCTTGTAGAGTATACTACCAAATGTATGATTAAACCATCACATTACCTTGGTTGTATTCTCTCCTTTTATATTTAAGTCTACCCTTCAAAGCACATAGCTATGAAGACTTAAACATAATGCTTAAACATTGTCATTTCTAAATCCATTGATAAATATATATATCATCATGAATTTAGAATAATCAAATGTACAAAAAATTATACACTTCTTATGTAGCAAATAAATTTATATATGCATACTCAACTTATGCAAGCAACATAGACCATTCTCAATCATGATTATCCGTAAACTTCATAAATGAAACTTTATGAACTTGTATAACCTCAAAGAATAGCCATTTCCATAATCATGAACTATAGTCTATCGCAAGTATGCATAATTCCTTATGTATAAAAATACTTCATTATATTCTACTACATGCTCTTATAAACTTGAAAAGTTAATAGGAGAAACATGTATTCAACTTATATTTATGAATACACTAAATACACATGAGTAATCATGATCAATCTTATACTTATCTAATCATGTTTGATGCTTTAAACGCCATTACTAAATGAATACAAATATGTAAACATATACATATTGACACATAAACCGTACAAAAGTATGAAATCTTCTCATATATTTTAGGAATTTTGGACGCTAATATACTGAACTTTTGGGGTATTGGATAATAACACATTGAACTTTGACCTTGGACAATAATGCACTGAACGTTGGGGGGTGTTGGACAATAATGCACTCGAGACAATTTCAACGGTGGCGAACTGGTGACAATCTTATGTGACAGATCGAGAAGACAAATATTTTTGGACCAATTCATCTCCTCCATCCGCTACATTGGATTGTCACCAAGTTAGTCATTGCCAAAATCATACTAAGTGCATTATTGTTCAACACCCCCTAAAGTATAGTTTATTATTGTCCAAGGTCAAAGTTCAGTGCATTATTGTCCAATACCCCAAAAGTTTAGTATATTAGCATCCAAAAACCCTATATTTTATGCAATCCATTCACTTATTTCATAAAAAAATTCATCTTATAGTGAACTTGCACTTAATAAACAATGATCATATTAAAATATGATTGAATAACATGAGAAGCTTACAACAATCAAACATGTAGATAAACTTATGTCCATGTCACTTATGAATAATTTACATTCCCTAAGAACATAGTAGTAAGTACATGACTTACAACTACTTAACTAGCATGTAATAAAATTGATTATACTTAAGTTTACTAGCATGATCAAACTTATAAACATATAATTGAATAAAACTCCACTCGTGTCAAGAATAAAGCATGTTCTTGTTTACTTATATTTTCATGAATAAGGAAATTAACAATTTATGATTCTACATACTCATATAATCACATGAATCAATTTTGCACTTAAAAAAATCAAGCAAAATTGCCTTAAACACTTATAGGATCAAGTGATTATTCTTAAACTTGTCATGCCATAAACAATCATAGAGTCAAATACTTATTTTAATCAAACAACCAAAACTTAGGTCCTCTTGGCATGCTTGAATAAATCATAAAACTCTATAAGCATTCATAAACATGAATCACATGACAAGACACTTGTAAATATGCATGAAAGTCAATACTTAATTAATTTCATACTTGATTTAAACTTAATACAAAGACTTAACAAAACATATGAAATTTCCTTTGCATAATTAGCTAAGAAAATTAGGCATAGCTAAGAAAATTAGCAAAATAATCTTGTAGGTTCAACTTTTTAGAAATAATCATGACTCTTTACTTATGCAAAATCTTATAAGCATAGAAAGCCTTCTTATCAACTTTATACACATTATGAATTCACATACTTGAATCCATATTATATATACTTAATAATATTTTGAAATAGCCTAGACAACTTGTCTATATGTACCTTATATTAATACATACCATTAATCATATAAACAAGATTAGTCATTTGTCTTTCTTATTAACTTGTGTACTCTTATATTTCCAATAGCTACGAAATTATATTAGCCATTTACAAACTTAATTGTACAAAATAAATCACATATGATTTCTCATATATAATTACTTTTATGGATTCTTGTACACGAACTTGCTATTTCATCTTAATAACCACATAATGTTGCCAATAACTTATCCACATATATAATCACATCTATATGTACTTGTAAAATAATGATAATAATAACTTATTATGCTTTTCTTATTACAATACTTGTAAGCATAATAAAAATATATTCATGATAATAATAGAAATTTGAACCTTAATGCACACATAACTTATAGTGGATTTCTTAAGACATAAATAAGCCACTTGTATGCATTCAAATAATTCTCATAAAAATTATACTTATATGAAAAGTCTATCTTAATAATCAAATTATATTTTCATGGCAACTTATAAATTAAAACATAAACTTGAGATAAAAATTAACTTGCATAAACTCATTGTAATAGTAGAATCATAAACTTGAGACAACCAAATAGAATTTCATGGCAACTTATAAATTAAAACATAATACTTTTGCCAATACTTATATTCTATTTTGATGCTTCAAACTTAAATATAAAATTAACTTGTTAATCATGCTATTAAACAATACTTGAATAACACTAGGCAAAACAATAAGCATGAAATCACTCATACCTATCACTTATAAACATGGAACAAATTTCCAATCATGATATTAATAAAAAGTCTAATCAACTTGTACTCATCTTTCATATTAATATCAAAATAATAGGCGGAATAAACTTAATCATACTTTGAACATGTGAATAAACATGGAAAAATTCAGATTATAAGAAGCAAATTATAATCTTGCCACAATAAATTTCCACATTAAACACCTTAAAAATTTGTAACTTAAAACATCCAACCAAAGATTCTTTTAATGACAACTAGCGTTCTATATCCCGTGCTATGCACGGGAAATTTTTAAGTATTTATATGTAATTTGTTTTCCGCACTAATTTTATAATAATTATAAATCTAAATAATAATTAGAAATTAATAAAAAAACTATACAACAAGTGTATTATAATTATTTTTGTATTTAATTTGCTTTAAATAAATTGACTTTAAAATTAGTTTTTATAATATAATAGTGAAGGATAATAAAATATATATTTACTTGTAATATTGTCTTAGATACATATAATAAAGAATAGTAGTAATTTTTTTTATTAATTAACTTGATTAGATGCAAGCAACTCTACAATTCCATTTAATCTTTCTCAATTACATGCAAAAGAACATTTGATCTTAAATATCGGAATAAATGATTAAGATAATAAAAACTATGTGTGTACAATATATGTAAAGTTGTTGAAAATTTATTTTTATTAGATAAATACATTTTTTTACAAATAATTAAAATAAAAAAAAATTAGAGAAATCATCAAGCATTACTATTTTTTTATAATAAATAATCATAAATTTTCAAATAATTACTGATTCTAAAATTTAATCATTTATCAACAATCACAATATCAATCAAAATAAAGTTGCATTAATTTTTTAATAACAAAGAGATTAATTTACACTTTTATCATAATGTTATTAATTTTTTTTCAATTATTAAACGAAAAATAAAACAATAATATAGGTTTTTTTTTATGGTAGCTTCACACTTTAATATTTCTTAGATTTTAATTTATTCTAGTTTTTATTTTGAGGTTGATATATTATAATAGTTGATTGGGTCAGATAGGCTAAAATGAGCAGCCTATTAGAATTGGTTTTGTGTAGAAATTCACATTTAGCCAAAACTTGATCAAAAATTATATTTATATCATCATAAAAATAATTGATACATATATTTTAGTATTGACTAAAAAGGATTATGATTGAAATTTCAACAAATACCTTTTTCAAATAGTCATCCAAATCATCAACATAAACAATTAATCCGAACAACTAATGACTAACAACTTTTACCAAAGGGATCTTAATCTTATCAAGTTGTCCATTCTTTTGATTATTTTCCCCTTCCTTCTTATTAACAGTTCCTATACCTCTTTAACGAATAATATACATATGGCCTATCTTATAAAGTAATATATCCATTTTCACGAAGGTCTATAAATCCAGATCCCTCCATTTTGTTCTCTTCTTTAACCGTGACAATTATTATAACCAAAATAAATTTCAACGGTACATGCGACAAATTTAATCTTGGCCATCCATTTTTATATTTAATATATAATTGTGAAATTTATTTTTTAATATATAATTTAATTTTGACCATCCATTTTTATATAAAGATTAAAGAATTTACACGCAATCACCATATAGGGAATACAATCGTGCTAATTGCTAATCAAATTTGAGAAGATTAAATGTTAATTATTTTAGTATTTCGGTTAGGGCTGAAATTAAAGATTTAGCAAATAGAAATAGAAATTAATTATTTCCAATTGGAACATGTTATGAAATATATTACCTTATAACTTGAATGAGAAGGAAGTCAAGGTAAAAGTGATATACTTGTAGAGGGTGAAGAATATAATAAATTCCCTGCAAGATCGAAGAATCATGTTAAATATTGTATTATGAGTATTACTATTTATTATAAACAACTTTAAATTGAAACTTATGAATGGAAATAATTTATAAAAATGAACCTTTTCCTAAATGGTGAAGCAATGATAAAATAGTATATACTCAAAGATCAAAAATTTGCTTGGAGGTGTCATACATTCCTAACAACTGACCATTGGGGGACCACATTTTTTTAACGCACTCAAAGGGGACCAAGTTGCTAAACAATTGGCTGGCAGGTGATTTTCCGACCATTGTTTGCTGGAAAACGGTGACAGTTGAGTAAAGTTAAAAATTTTTTAATTTGCTTAGATTAATGCTGAGACTACCCTCCATTGCTCCTTCCTCCTTCGTTCCTCCTTCATCCACGATCTTCATTCTTCCTTTCTTCCTTGAGCTACAATGGCGAGGAGAGTCACAGGTAAATCCCACTCTACTAATCGAACTCCATCTTCGTTCTTCATCATTCTTCTTCCTTAATCCTTGGTGTTTGTTGCATCGTTGAACTTGTGAATGATACATGTAGGTGTCGATTATGGAAAATTAGGGTTTCGATTACAAAAAAAATGTGAGTATATAGAGATGAAATTCGAAGAAGCGGGTTCCATTGAATTGGGTTTCTGGGTGTGGTTTTCCACTCCTGGGCAATTCATCGAACAGGTGGTGGGCATTCATAATTTGCTGCGTATCATCACCCCATTCATAATTTGCTAAGTATGTTGAACAGTTCAGATTCATCTATGTAAACAAGTGATTTTATAATCAAATATGATAACTTTAAATTAAATTTTTCTTAAACCAATATCAGTCACTATATGCTAAAGTAACAATTTGTCATCATTGATGAACACATGTACTAACATGGATTTAGAGATGATAAGATGATTTAGCCCTAATATCCCACTCAAGGTTGAATAATACCGAGGTTCAAATTTGCATCCCCTAACATGCTTTTCAATAGTAATGAGGTTCAAATTTGCAGTAGGCAACTGCTACCAATAATAATAAAGATCCAGCTCATACCCATCATCAATTCCTCAAATCCCATACAAAATTTAGCACCTGGGTTTCAAATTCGGCGATACAATTTCAAATTTCGATCGTCTTGACATAGTTTCGTTTGAATATTGAGGCATATACGAAGATGAATTTGTGGGGAAGTGTCGAGGTTTTCGACGAACTACTGGGGACGGTTGCACAGATGGTTGTGTACTGGGTGTACTCTGGAATTTATGTGTTGTTGGGTTCGTTGGATAATTACGTATTGTATTCGAAGAAGGATGAAGATGAGAAGAATTTGATCTCAAATCGATTGTTGTCAAGGGCGTTCTACTCCAACAGGCTGTTCAAGTTGTCGTTGCTATCATCCTTTTTGCAGTACTTTTTTACTTCTCGCTTCAATTTAAATTGGGTTTTGCTTATTTTGATCTGGGTATGCCTGCTTTTCTTCAAATTTGAGGCAGTTTGGAAGTATTTGATGCAGTGTTAATTGGGTTTTGCTTGTTTTGATCTGGGTATGCCTGCTTTTCTTCAAATTTGAGGTAGTTTGGTAGTACTTGATGCAGTATTAATTGGGTTTTGCATCCTTCTACTTCTTCCAAACTCCAAGCAACGTCGCTAGACTCGATTCACCACCCCATCTCTTAGCACCATGGTTGTGAACAAGTTAGAGGGAATTTTTGGTGCAAGTTTGGATTTTGATCGAAAATTGAGGATGGAGACTGATTTGGGGAGGTGGGTTTTGGGCAAACTTGGGCACAATTTACTGCCTTGAACACCGCTGGACACAAGGGGAATGGAGCGAGCAAAAATAAGGGCAACATGGTATTTTCACAAACTTCCCCAAGGGCTTTTTAGTATTTTCATTGATTCCGACTATAAATGGCCGGAAAGTCACCTGGGAGCCATTTGTTTGACAACTTTGTCCCCTTTGAGTGCATTAAAAAAATGTGGTTCCCCAATGGTCAGTTGTTAAGAATGTATGACACCTCCCAGCAAATTTTTGACTCAAAGATGCTATGAAAAAATTTTCTGTAGCGCGTGATTTTTGTGTTTTGTGGGGCAAATTATGCCTAGTGTGGGTGCATGCATGGTGTTGTATATATAGTTGGTACTGAACTACTGATAGCTCAAGTGTTAATGTCTTTCTAAATTTTGTGCTTAAATATGACACATCAGTTATAGTTCTTTATCTAGCTATATCATATTGGGGGACTCATGGGTCGATAACTGGATATTGCTAGTTAATTGTATTAATTGTAAAAGCTTCTTAACGTATGTAATTGATTTCCGAAATTCGGAAAGTCACCCTTTTCATTGATTATTTACTTAAATTATAATTTGTCTTTGATAATTCTTTTCGTCTTTTATTTTGTGTAGCCTATGGACCTTGGAAGGTTTAGGTTTCACCAACATTGAATTTATTGTCTAACAATTAGAATGGAAAAGCTAGTGAGACAATATTGGCTGCAATGGCTAGTTAATCACAGGATAATAGCAATTTTTCTTTTTATCTGTAATGGTCTCCTTTGATTTATAACTGACTGGAGTGTAATTTTTTTTTGAGGGAATTAATTAATAACTTGAAGTGTAATTAATTATAACCCTAGACTGGAGTGTAATTAATTAATATCCATTTTAGTTATAAGTTTTTTTTTTTAAATTTTAGAAAAAGTTAAAGGTTTCTAAATGAATTCCCTGACTGCCACATGGCAAGTGCTTATCTTAGAGATTTTGTTTTAATATATTAATAGATAACATCATCCTTACTACTAGTATGAAACTTCCATGTAACTTAACAACTTAAAACAGATATGGCTAAATAAACTAACTTATGTAGGTGCTCAATGGTGCACTTAATAATATAAATAAATAAATAAATAAATAAATAAATAAATAAATAAATAAATAAATAAATAAATACTTATTTTGACTTTTTCTTGCACCATCCTTCCACAACTACCTTTACATGGAATTTCAATAATCTTATCCTTAATGGCAATTCTTATAAACCAATTAAACATGTCAAAGGTAATAAAACATATTCAAAAAATTACTTAGGGATACCCTAACTTTTGGTGAAATATTTTTCCGGTACCCCGACTTTTAAAAACTAATTTTGGGGTACCCTAACTTTTAGAATTAGAAATAATTAGGTGAATTTCCGGCCAATGATTTGAATTCACTGGTGAATTTTAGGCGGGCAATTGATTAAGTGTATTTGTGGACGAAAATGCCGTTTGTTTTTGTGGACGAAAATGTTTGAATCAATCGGAGTTTCACCAGAAATTCACCTAGTAATTTCTAATCTTAAAAATAAGGATACCCCAAAATTAGTTTTGAAAAGTTAGGGTACCAAAAAAATGTTTCTTCAAAAGTTAGGGTACCTCTAAGTAATTTTTTGAAACATATTCATTGGCATTAACTTGATAATATTAAGAGCCAACTTAAACATGGTTAATGCACATGCATATAACCCCCAAATAATAACAACTCAATTACCTTTGACCTCCTTGTAAATGATTTGTTCTTACCTTGCCCTTAATCAATGTAAACCTCATTGCATAATCACGCAACAATTCCCATCATGAACATCAAGATCTTGTACTTGTATTGCCATTCTTATGTGTCAATTTCTCATCTATACCAAACACATATAGATAAGCAAATGATTAATAAACTTTTGATCATTAAACCTGCTCAATAAAACTTAATAAACTTATATGAAAAATTGATACTAATAAACTTGTAAAATATAAATTTATCTTTGTAATCCCTCTTGAATCTTGGAAGTCCAACTCTTAGCAACCCCAATATTGTCTCGCAAAATAGTTCTTAAGATTGTTGAAAAATGATGTTTGACAACGGCTTGAATCTTCATCGTTTTCACTTGGTTTGGATTCTTGATCTTCTTGCGGTACGTATGACAAGATGGAGATATGACTTAATAACCAAATTGTTAACTTATTTGGATAACGCTAAGAGTCGTGGCCTAGTACTCACTTTCCTTAAGAACTATTTACTATACCATAAATGTTCAACGGGATAAAACTTAGCCCTTGTCGCACTCAAGACATAGGTTTCTCACTTGATTCTCTCAAGTACGCTGCAGTCTATACATAAGAGGATGTGATTATAAGAAGAAGGAATTGATGCTTATGATGATCTCAAATGGCTTAGGAATGTCTCCTATTTATAGGAGACTTCCACACCTTATCCAACCCTAATCACACCCCTTAGTCAAAGGTGTAATTAAGGTCCTTAATGGAGAATCAAGATCTTGACTTGGTCATGATAATATAGCTGTTGGATCTTAATACCGAGCTTTAATATTGATATTATAAACTTAATACTCAAGATTATATAGCCGTTAGTATTAAAAACACATTCGGGGTTCCAACACGGTCCGTTTTGATACAACACGATCCGTGTTGCTTCAACACGACCCGTGTTGAGCCCAGAATCGTTTTTCCTGCTTTCTGGAGACCAATACGAACCGTGTTGGTCTCTTATGAACTCGTGTTAATCATATTCTTTATGTTTATCTTATATATGATCCTTATACTTGTTCCACACGATTCCTTATGCTATATAAAATTCTTATACTCTTGAAATAATTCCAACATGGAGTCTGAGTATGTTATCATGATCAGCCCAATTAGGTAATCCTGACCCAAATTGACTTAATCTGTATCTGTAGTTTTTGGTTTATGCAACTCAATTAATGCTCATACAAAACAAGAACATAATCACAAGAAATTCCTTTAGGTTTGGCCATCTTGGTTGCAGATAGTGCAAGGTAGCTGAGCTTTACTTAGTTGTTTGATACCACTTCTCCCCTCTTCATTGTCCACTGTTTATGACATCTCATGGTCTATGGGACTATTAAGGAGCCTAAAATCCTCATATGGCATGAAAAACTTATCACTGTTATCTTCACTATATCATCAATCAAATGTTGCTTGCCATATTCACATGTACAGGACAAGTAAGCTTGGAAATATACACCAACACACTCACACTTTGCTTGTAAAACATAATCTAGAAATGTTTTTCTGAATTTAAATCACTTGATTATGCAAGGAAGGAATAGCTCTTGCAGCTAATCCAATTGATTCTCAGCAACTTGTGTTGAATATGATTCAAAATCAGTTCATTAATTATAGGATTCTACTGTTTTTCTGTTTCCTAAATATAGGTATTGCATCTACATTTAGTTAAGATTAGGTGGCTGTGGAGTCAGATTTTTTAGCAAGTCATGGAGCAAGTTCTGGTTTTCTATTTTGGCCATTTAGTTGAGTATAAAAGGAGTTTGTTGTAGTCTTTGATTGTGTGGCAATTAAAGAGCAATCAAAAGCAATTTGAGTCTCAACTCTGTCTCTTTTCCTACTGTTTATTATATTCAGCAAACATTTATAGTATCAGAGCCTAACTAGGTTCGGTTCTATTTTTCCTACTGCAAGGAAAACAAGAAAACGAGAGAGAGAAAGGTTAGAGTCAGAAAAAGAAACACAAAGTTTTAGTGAGTGACACACAGTAGGGATAAACACAGTGAGCATTATGGCGGGCAATGGATCAACTCAGCCACAACCTTTGATCCCAATCTTCAAAGGAGTGAATTACCATTTCTGGAATCTCAAGATGAAGACTCTTTTTAAGTCTCAAGAACTTTGGGACTTAGTGGAGAATGGGTATCCAGACCCAGACCCAGGCAATGCACAAAGGCTTCGGGAAAATTGCAAAAAGGACGCTAAGGCGCTGTTCTTTATACAACAAGCTCTTGACGATGAAATATTTCCAAGGGTTTCAACAACAAAGACCTCTCAAGAAGCATGGGAAATCTTGAAGCAAGAGTTCTTGGGTGATCAAAAGGTAATCACTATCAAACTATAAACATTGCATCATGATTTTGAGACTTTGTGCATGAAGAACAATGAAACAGTGCAAGAATATATGTCTAGAGTATCTACCATTGTCTACCACATGAAATCCTATGGAGAAAATCTGAGTAGTGCAACTGTAGTTGCCAAAATTTAGAGGTCATTAACTTCAAAATTTAATCATGTGGTTGTTTTAATTGAAGAGTCAAAGGATCTATCTACTTGTTCGTTTGATGAACTGATGAGATCTTCGTTAGCTTATGAGGATAAGCTAACCATGTTCGATGAAAAGGTTGAAGAAAAGGCCTTTCAGGTGAAGAATGATTCATCTCTATAGGAATGAATGACCGCTCAGGACGTGGACGAGGTCGAAGCGGCTTTCATGGACGTGGTCGTGGCCGTGGAAGAGGTAGAGGAAACTTTGGTGAATACAATCAGTACAAAAGCTCAATTTAGTGCAGATATTGTAAGAAATATGGGGACAAAGAGGCAGAGTGCTGGAGCAAACAGAGAAATGAGCAGAATGCTCATTTTACTGAGAAGGTAGAGGATGAAAGCTATTTGTTTATGGCTCAATTCTTTGGTGATGACGTGCCCAGAGATATTTGGTATATCGACAGTGGTTGTTCCAACCATATGTCTAGTTCTATGTCTTTGTTTCGAGATCTTGATGAGAAGAAGAAAAGTCAAGTTCAGCTTGGAGATTGCAAAGAACTAAAGAAGTTCAAGTAGAAGGAAAAGGTATTGTTTCTCTTAAAACTTTACAAGTGACAAAAGTTGTCCATGATGTGCAATCTGTGCCTAAGCTAGCCCATAATTTGCTAAGTGTTGGACAATTAATGAGTGTCGGTGTTTTGTTTTGTTTGATGATGATGCATGTACCATTCGTGACAAAACTACGGGTCAAGTTCTAGCATCAGTACATATGACCCGAAATAGGATGTTTCCCCTTAATTTTACAAGTATTATAAACAATGCTTTTCTTTCTAAAGGGGATGATAAGGCTAACTTATGGTACTTAAGATATGGGCATCTAAATGTGAATGGGCTGAAGTTATTAAGTCGGAAGGATATGGTAATGGGTTTGCCGAAAATTGGGAAACTTGAATTTTGTGAGGAATGTGTTTATAGAAAATAAAGTAGAAAGTCGTTTCCTGTTGGGCAGTCATGGAGGGCTACAACTTGTCTTAAACTTATTCATGCTTATTTATGTGGTCCTATGAAGACTGAGTTTCTTGGCTGAAGTCGGTACTTTCTATTATTCACTGATAATTACAGTCGTTTTAGCTGGGTTTATTTCTTGAAATCAAAATCTGAAACCTGCGCTTCCATGAAATCCCATTAGATCCTATTATACGCCTTGCTCATATCCACTTTTAGCGCCGCAAATTGTTTCCCTGATCATTTATTCGCCAAATAGTGAAGCATCTCATGAACCACCAAAATATTATCCTCCTTCAATCTTCCAGGAACAAAGGCAGCCTGGCTCTCCGAGACGAGAGACCCCATAACTGGGCGCAATATATGAACGAGACATTTAGCTATGATCCAGTGAATCACATTGCATAGGCTAATTGGCCGGAAATTACTCACCTGTTGAGCTTCCGGCTTCTTCTTCAGTAAAAATATGTTTATGTTGTTGATTTCACCAACAAACACCCCCCATTTACAGCCTCCAAAACAGTTTCAACAACTTGATCCCCAATCGTCCCCCAACAGTTCTTAAAAAACTTTGGCGGAATCCCATCCGGTCCTGGGTTTTTCCCCCCTTAAGTTGCGCAACCACTTTTTCCACATCCCTTCGAGAGAAAGGCTTCAGAAGAAATTCTTTATCCCTTTTTGAGAGGGACTTCCGAATGCCCCCACCACCTGGCCTATGGTTCTAGATCGCAAACTTGGCATAACTGGGTTGGGCCTAAAAAGACCAGAATATTCGTCAAAAAATTCATCAATAAATTCTTCTTCCTTAAACGATACAAGCCCATTTCTTAACATTAAACAGTTGATTCTATTGTAGGCTTGTCTCCATTTAAATTGCCCAAAAAAGAATGTAGTATGTTGGTCCCCCAGCCCTGTCCATTTTACCTTACTCTTATGGATCCAGAACTCATTTACAACTTTTATCCTCTCTTCCACATCCTTCTCCTTACTAATTGCCCTAGCAAACGCATAGTCCTCCATCCCAAACTTTGTCAGACACTCCTGTAACTCTTGAAGTTCTTCCATTGCCTGTGACAAAGGTTGAAGATTCTCCTCCTTCATATGACAGACCAATCTCTTCCCCGTCTGTTTAATCATACTCAACCATTTCGCACACTTATAGGAATCACTCCCAGAAAAATGACAGGAGTTCAACAAAATCCCTAGTTCCTCCATGAAGCAGTCTAATTTCGTTACCCAAGGGTCCAATCTGAACGAAGTTCTCCTGATCATCTCAACACTCTTTATATGAAGAGTAATTAAAGAGTGATCAGAGAACACAATTGGGAAATTATGAACAAAAGAAAAGGGAAAAGCCTCCAGCAAGCTTTCGGATACATAAGCACGATGAATACGTTCCCCAATATTATCTTCCCCTCTTCTTTTGTTTGTCCTTGTATAAGAAACACCTGTGAAAGGAACATCCTGTAGGCCCAAACTATCCTCCCAATCAAAAAATTGATGTCCCCCCTTTGATAACACCTGATCCCTCTGATTTCTGAGATAAATGCTCAACCTGGTTAAAGTCCCTAATAATAACACATGGCCCCTGTAAGTTATTGAGAGCGTTGGCTGTTAGTCGAGTGGTTTGTAAGACCACGGTTTTATCGTTCTTCCACAGGGAGCTAGGGGCCTTAGCTGCAACTAGTTGACTCTAGGTATGGTTTAAGATCATGAAGGATGAAAGACTTTAGGGTGAAAACAACACAAACACGCTATGTTCAGTCAAAAAGTAAAACAATGGGTGTCGGGAGACTTTCGAGATGCAAGCGGGAATGAGGAAATGGGTTTCGCAAAAAGAGAGTAACGAGAAAGGGAAATCAAATGGTAATTCCGTTAGAAAATACCCACCAGGCTTCCTCTTTCAAGGATAGTCCGGATTAACTTCCCCAAAATCCATCGACAGACCTGGGAAAGTTAATCGAACGGAATTTCCTAGTTAGTTTCTATTCGCTTTCGCGAACTAGAATACTAACTATCCTAATTCCTACCTTCCAACAAGCGTTAGACGTATTCGGGATGCTTTCGCACCCAAATACATCCCATTGGAGGGAAGGACAGGATTGGGAAATCACCCATTCACACCCTTAATATCTCCCTAACCCATTTAGGTTCTAGCCACTAAACATCCTAACTATCATGATAATAACATCAACAACTTCATTCATGCTTAATCGAGTAAACAAGATGACAATAAACATTCAACAACACCAATAATATCAAAAACAGAGATTAATAAATAAGCAATCAATTAGAGAGAGAGAGATTAAGAAATGCTCATGGATTGTGATGACAAGGGAGAAAACTTCAGAATAATAAAGCTCCAATGGTCCAAAGTTGAGAATAATCTTCAAACATCCAATAATAATCAAGAGAATCCAATACAAGAACCAATAATCTCGGTAAAGATCTTCCTTAATCCCCCTGATCTAAGACTTAGAAATGTGATAAAGAGTGCTAAAGTATCATAAAAGATAGATAAAAACTGCTGTCCAATCTCTTTCTAGTAAAATGACCTAAAATACATTAAATAATAATCAAGGTTGTTACTCAAAACTCATCATTTTACATAACAGACAAAACTAGCCCGCAGGGGACCGTGGGCACGGTCAAGGTGACCGTGGCCATGGTCCTGCGTAAGGCAGGCGATTTCTTCTCTTCGCTTCGCACCGCCGTGGGTACGGTCCCTATGCACCGTGGTCACGGTCTAGTCGATTAGGGCTGACAACTTTTCACTCCTTCGCACCGCCGTGGCTACGGTCATGGGAGACCGTGGCCACAGTCTAGTTCAGTCAGCTTCTTCTTTAGGCAAGGTGAAGATCCTACCGTGACCACTGTCAAAGTTATCGTGACCACGGTCTAGTTCGGGTGCAAGGACTCTTCACTTTGGTCTTGGCTCCATCATACCGTGGCTACGGTCAATATGACCGTGGCCACGGTGTCTCTCGGCCACAGTTTTCTTCAGGAGGCTCTTCAGCCGTTGCCTCCGCTTCCGCTGCCTTTGACAAGACCAGGGCTCGGGGAATCTTAGGAAATCTCGGGATTCCCAAGATGGGTACAAAATTGGCCCATTTAGATTCGCTTTGAGTAAAACCCTTCGGAAACTACAAAAGCAACTAAAACGCATTAAAAGTTATTATAACAACTACGAAACAAGTCAAAAGCCTAAGGATTTAGGTGGTATTTAGACACGAAATCGGGTCTAAACACCCCCCACACTTAAACCTTTGCTCGTCCCGAGCAAAACAAAACAAAACAAAACTAACTAACACAAACTCCTCTGTCGTGGGAGAGAAACGAGTGCATTTAGCGTATGCACCAAGCCCTTTGAACCCCCCGGCAGCCCGGGTGGACGAGATGGACTCGTGAGGGTTTGTAGTGGCTGTACCCACAAAAGCCAAAGAAAAAGGAGAGAGGGAAAGTGAAAACAAAACCGAAGAATACAAAAAGAACAAAAAACAAGGACATTGATTCACAAGATCTCGCAATCCAAACTAAGAAAACGCGATTAAACCTCCCAAAGTAACCGTTAGGAGCATCTCACGAACACCAAACTCAGAAAAAGGTCGATCTTGAAAGTTTTTAACTCCCTACACCTTGTAACGAGCGAAACCCCGCAGCAAAAATACTACAAGGGTTTAACGGGAACCAAAAGACTTTAAAAACTCGCGTCCGAATTTGAAAACAACGAACAACCGAGAGGAGTGTTGCCCTCCCTCGCATTTGGTCGCCCTTGGCTTTGTGAGGGCCGTAGGTGATGCAAGGGGAGGCCCTGCTCTTTTTAGAAGCAAACTTTTTCTTTTCTTTCTTCCTTTTTCTCATTTTTCTTTCTTTTTGGTATTTAAAAGTCGGTATTAGCCTTACTTTCGGGAATTGGACGGCCCATATAAGGGGTATACCCTCCCAACACTATCTTTTCCATACGCCTCTCCATCGCAAAGCGATATAGGAGGAGGGTTAAGGGGTATCTAGTGCCGTACCACGAATACCGGGCCCGTGTAGGTTGGCTAAGTGTATGGTGGTTAATGTCTTTCAGCGACACGCCCCACTTAATCCGGTTATTATAGCTTTTGCTTTCTTTTTCTTTTTGTTTTTGACTTTGCTTTTGCTTTTATTAAACAGGAAAAAGAAACAAGCTCGGACACAAGCCCTTAGAATCTCCGGGTTCCCAACAAAACGAGAAAGGAACGGGAGTCTCACAAGACACTTAATGAAGGGAGTCTATTAAGGATAAGTCTCGACTAGAATTCGAGTTAGGGTCGAAAATGCTCCAGCCGATTATTTTTAGAAAGAAGTTTAAGAACGGCTTCTCAACTTCGATAACGAGATCCAGGAAACAAAGCAAAACAAAACGAAAAGAAAAACGAAAAGGTTTTCACTCCCTTTTTTCTCCAATTTCACACAAAAATTTTAAAATTTAAGCAAAAACTAGCAAAACTAGGAAACAAAGAACGAAATGACTAGGTGATCTACCCTTAAAATAGAATATCACCCCCCCACACTTAAAACTCCACAATGTCCTCATTGTGAGAAGATGTCATATGAAAAGGGTAGAGAACCTACAAAACACAAACAAACAAAAAACAACTAGGAAGCTGAAATGGTGGCGACCCGAGCCCACATGGCTCCAACAGCAATAGATATCCCAACACAGGCACTCGTAGGGGTTCGCCACCCAAAAGAAAACCAAGCATGCGACGGATCATGATAAGAATTCACATAAAAAGAGTTAGGTGGAAAGATATTACCTCAAGCTCTTAATAGGCGTTGAAAATAGCGATCCGAAGTCGTCGTGTAAGAGAGTCAGATCAACGTTAGAGTAAAAGACGACTTTTCAATTATAGAATTCGCATGCGAGACCAAAAGCAAAAGAAAGGGAAAAACTAATTTAAGAGATTATGAAAAGAAATAAAAAAGATGAAAAACGAAAAAAATATTAACAATATATACATTGCCAGTGACTTACCTTATCCCCGAATCTCACTCGTTGAGGCGGGAAATAAGGGTGAAACTCGATGTATACTAACCGAAATGACTAAATCATTGCATTCATCCCAAATAACAGTCGGTTACATCCCATCAATGACCCAAAATACAACGAGAAATGCTTAAACACAGTCCACCCCACCAAAAACAACAAACAAACAACCCTAAGACAACTATCAAACAACCTGACAAACATGAAATGATAAACAAGACAAGGAAAAACCCGAGCATCCCAGCCGAACAATCCCCAAAATATGCGAGCTTATGCCAAAAGAAATTGAGAGACCAACAATCCAAAACCACCTGACATCGCAACTCCAAAACCTCGAAGAAGCACTCCCCCACACTTATACTTCACAAAATAAAGTAAATAGACAATGATAAAGATCGGGTGGGGGTGGGGTGCTTACAAACGGTCCTCAAGCGGACCCTCCTGGCGGAGGACGGGGTTGGAGCTGCGACTGGATGCTAGCCAGCGTCTCCTGTTGGATCTCAAGTGATCCTTGTAAGTTTTTAATCAATAGTTGCTGGTTTTGGATGAGCTCCCGCTGGATCTGAAACTCATCATGAAGCTCATGGAGTTGCTCGCTAATACGCTCAAGAGCGGTGTCCCGTTGTTGACTCGGCTCGGCTTCATCCCCTTGTGCTTGTTCTTCTTCCTCCTCATCCTCTTCTTCCTCCTCTTCTTCGTCTTCATCCTCACCTTCCTCCGCTCGATCCCCGGGACAACTTACCACAAATCGATCCCCAAAAGTTTGGCCACACGACCAATTGCGTCGGTCGGAGACATCTAGACGTTGTTCGGCATTGTCGTCGCCCAAATGAATTACGAAACTGTGGGGTTCGTTCCCGTGACGGTGTAATGTTCGCTTCCTGTGTTTCTCCAGGAATTCCATCTTTCGTAGGCGAACACCGTCGATAGGATCGCGGAAATAGCGGGGAGTCCACTTCCTTAGATAGGACTCGAACCCTTGCTTTCTTAGGAAATGGGTGATGATGTGACCCATACCAATAGTCATGTTCCGGGTTTCGAGGCTTATTTCCCGGAGGCAATGGAGGATACATGAGCCGGTGTTGACCCAGCGAACGTTGATCGCATTATAGAGGACGAAGAGGTCGTCTTTCCGGATGCTTGAACGTCCGGCGTCACGGCCAAAAACAGAGTTCGAAATGAGGCGGTGGAAGATGCGGATGCTCACATTACAGAAATCCCTAGCCTTAGAGCTGCTTGGGCAATAGTACTTTGCTCGTTGCGATCGAACCCTCGGGTAACGTCTCCTCCAGCAAGTGAGCTCTTTCATAGCTTCTTGTTCATCGAATTTGACGCACTCGCCGTAGGGTATGCCGTCCTCGGGAAGGCCTAGAGCGTTGCATAAGTCATTGAGCGTACAGTCAACTTCCTTTTTGTTCACGATGTATGAAAAGGAGGCGTTGGATGTGCCGTCTTCCTTTACCACCAAAGAGCTGAGGAATTCGAGCACCGGTTGCTCGAGGATCGGTTCGTTGATTGTGGCGAAAACTTCCCATCCCATGACTTTGATGAAGAAGTCCATGCTTTACGTAAAACATCCCTTGCCGTCTCCTCATGATAGAGATCCGAGCACAAATTTTTCGCTTCTTTAGCCTCTCATACCGGCTCAGCATATCGTCCGAAAATTGACATTAATTTTCGGTCGCATTGAATAATCGAGGCGGTTGACCAGTACCGAGTTTTATCGGGCTCAGCCGAGGTTGATGGGGCGGGGGTTGATTCCGGTTCGGTCCGGGAACGTTTCGCTCGACCCATTGGATACTCTGCAAGAAAATCAACCACCAAACATCGAAACGCAACACAACCAATACCCACAAATCCCTAGCAACACGAATTCACAACCAACCACAAGATTCAATCCCAAGAACAAGCAATACACTCCCAATCTCAGCAATATCAACCAAAAACTCAAACGCCAAACTCAATCAATTCATCCAACCAAACCCACAAGCAATTCACATAAGAGTCAACCACAAGTTCACCAAAAACATTCCCAACAGTCAATTTCAATCAAAATTTCAACCCCAAATTCTACTTACTCACCCAACCAAGACCCAACAAGCAATTTCATCAAATTCAACCCAAATAAACAAGAATTTTAGTATCTAAGCACCAATAAATCAAGGAATACCTGGATTGAGGTGATGGGGAACTCCTCTTGTTAATTTCGAGCCCCACAAGGAACAAAGAGCCAAGAATCTTGCTTGAATAGAACCAAAAATGGTGAACTTCAGCAGCTAGGGCACGAATTGGAGAAGAAAGTTAGGAGAAATGGAGTAATTGGAGGTGGGTTTGTCGAATTTTGGAAGAGAATTCGAGTTTTAGAGTTTGGTGAGGGTTTTCGAAGGTAAGAGTGAGGAAGAAAGTGAGAGAGAAATGAGGGGGAAATGATATGGAACCCCCGACATATCGCAGGTTTTCGATAGACCGTGGCCACGGTCCATCTGACCGTGGGCACGGTGTGATTCGGGTGAGGGAAAAAGAAGGGAAAAAGCAAGGTGGAGACCGTGGCTGCGGTGACTTCCACCGTGGCCACGGTGATCTTCGGCTTGGCTAAACTGGGAGAACTTTGAGTATGGTGACCGTGGCTGCGGTGACTTCTACCGTGGGCACGGTCCCTTTCGGTTCATCTCCAGCATCTACAAGGCTCAAAACTTGGAGAAAAAATGTTAAGTCCTAAAATCTACCCTCTTGTCATCCACTTCCTTTTCTTTCTCGGTCAATTTCCATTCAAGGACATTCTCTCAATACTCAAAGACACTTTCAAACCCCGACTCTCATAAAACCACTCACGATTGTTTTTTTTCTTCTTTTCAAACTTTTCTGATTTTCTTTTTTTCGCATTTTTATCTCTAAGTTTTTTTTCTTTTCTAATAAGATAAAACAAAGGAAGAAGAAAGGCACTAAAATAAAGGAAATAAAAATGAAAGAACTAAAAATTGTAAGAAAACACTAAAAGAGGGGAAGTAGTTCATACCTCTCCCGGGTGCATGTTTTTGTAGGTCCTAGCTCGACCTCTTCCAATGCTTTTCAATTTGCAAAATACGCGAGGTATGTCACAACTGTCCCGACATATTCCTCGCCCATGATGTATGGTTTGAGTTTCGATGAGTTTGCTTTGAAACACTTCCCTTGGGCATCTTTCAACTCAACTACTCCGGCGGAAAGAATTCTCACTATTTCAAATGGTCCGGACCACCGTGATCTCAATTTCCCAGAGAACAACTTCAGCCTTGAATTGAAAATGAGAACCCTATCGCCTACCACAAACTCACGTCGGTTCAACCTCTTGTCATGCCATGCCTTCGTTCTCTCCTTGTAGATCTTGTTGTTCTCATATGCATGACGCCTCAACTCCTCAAGTTCTTCTAATTGAAATAACCGACTACCTCCTGCCGCCTTGAGATCGAAGTTCAACTTCTTGATTGCCCACATGGTTTTGTGCTCAAGTTCTACGGGGAAGTGACATGCCTTCCCGTAGACAAGACGGTAAGGAGTAATGCCGAACGGTGTCTTGAAAGCGGTGCGGTAGGCCCACAAAACTTCATCCAATTTTTCTGCCCAATCTTTCCTTGAAGAGTTAACCGTCTTCTCTAAGATCTCCTTGATGGGCACGGTTGGAGATTACCACTTGACCTTGTGTTTGTGGATGGTAAGGAAGTCCCTTCTTATGCTTGATGCCGTACTTCTCCAAGAGAGACTCGAATCTCTTTTCGATGAAATGGGAACCGTTGTCACTAATAATGACCCGTGGAATGCCAAATCTTGGGAATAGGGTCTTTTTCAAGAATTTCGAAACGGATTTCCCATCACATCTTACACATGGAATGGCCTCGACCCACTTTGTGACATAGTCTACCGCCACTAGGATGTATTGGAAACCCCTTGACGACGGGAAAGGACCCATAAAGTCCAATCCCCATACATCGAAAACTTCCACCTCAAGAATATAGTTCAACAGCGCTTCATTCTTCCGGGAGATGTTACCGGACCTTTGACACCTGTCACATTGCTTGACATGCAGATGGGCGTCACGAAAAAGAGTCAGCCACCAATAGCCGGTTTGCAAAACCCTTGCCGCCGTCTTTTGGGGGCCACCGTGTCCTCCCACCGGAAATTCATGACAATGGGTCAAAATAGATTGCACTTCACTATCGGGAATACACCGCCGGTACATCCCATCATTTCCAAGACGGAAGAGGAAAGGATCATCCCAAAAGTAATGCTTCATGTGGTGGAGGAATTTCTTCCTTTGATGATGGTTCAAGCGTTGAGGAATCACTTCGCTCGCCAAATAATTCACAATATCCGCATACCAAGGATGCGAGGTGATAGCCAAGAGTCGCTTGTCCGGGAAAGCGTCTACAATCGGTTGGGTGCCTTCCGAGTCGACAAGAATCCTCGAAAGGTGATCGGCTACGACATTCTTTGTGCCCGCCTTATCGCGGATTTCCAAATCAAATTCTTGCATAAGCAAGACCCACCGTATAAGTCTCGGTTTTGTCTCCTTCTTTCCCATCAAGTATTTGATAGCGGCATGACCCGTGTAGACTACCACCTTAGAGAACATGAGGTATTGCCGGAATTTGTTGAGCGCAAAAACGATCGCCAAAAGCTCCTTTTCCGTGGTAGTGTAGTTCCTTTGGGCGCTATCAAGCGCATGGCTTGCGTAATAGATGACCCTTGGCTTCTTGTCTACTGTTTGGGTCAAACACGCTCCTACGGCGAAGTCGCTCGCGTCGGCCATAATCTCAAAGGGTAGCGTCCAATCCGGAGGTTGAACTACCGGAGCGGAAATCAAAGCCTGCTTCAACCTATTAAATGACTCAAGGCACTCATCAGTGAAAGTGAAATGGGCATCTTTGCACAAGAGGTCAGTTAGAGGTCGAGCAATTTTTGAAAAATCTTTGACGAACCGGCGATAAAAGCCGGCATGGCCAAGGAAACTACGCACCCCCTTAACGGAAACTGGGGGTGGTAGGCGCTCTATAACTTCAACTTTGACCTTATCTACTTCGATGCCCTTAGAAGAAATTAAGTGACCCAGAACGATACCTTGTTCCACCATGAAGTGGCATTTCTCCCAATTCAGAACTAGATCCACTTCCTCACAACGAGTTAACACTTTCTCCAAATTTAGCAAACACTCATCGAAAGAATTACCGTACACAGAAAAATCATCCGTAAAGACTTCCATGAATTTTTCAATAAAATCACTAAAAATAGCCATCATACAACATTGAAAAGTCCCAGGGGCATTACATAAACCAAATGGCATGCGACGATAAGCAAATGTCCCATATGGGCAAGTGAAGGTGGTTTTTTCTTGATGTGAGGGGTGGATTGGAATTTGAAAGAAACCCGAGTACCCATCCAAAAAGCAAAAATGCGAATGACCCGCCAACCGTTCTAACATCTGGTCAATAAAGGGAAGGGGGAAATTGTCCTTCTTTGTTACTTTGTTTAATTGGCGGTAATCGATACACATCCGCCAACCGATGATAGTCCGGGTACTAACTAGTTCTTTCTTGTCATTTTAAATTACGGTCAATCCACCCTTCTTGGGCACACACTGAACCGGGCTTACCCATTCGCTATTTGCGATGGGAAGATGATCCCAGCAGCTAGCAACTTTACTACCTCCTTTTTAACCACTTCTTGCATGTTGGGATTTAAGCGACGTTGGGGTTTCCTGGTAGGCTTGGCATCTTCTAGCAAATCAATCGAATGCATGCATATGGAAGGGGATAAACCTTTCAAGTCTTCTATCCTATAACCCAATGCACCCCTATGTTTTCTAAGCAAATCAAACAACTTGGACAATTCAAAATCATTCAAATTCGCATTCACAATGACAGGATAAGATTTCTCATCATCCAAGAAATCATATTGGAGGGAAGGGGGTAAGGCTTTAAGCTCTAAAGGAGTAGAAGATTGAATTTGAGAAGAATACATACCTTTGAAGATCGCATCTTGAATCTCCATACACTCCATATAAGGCTCATCAATAATAATCTCCTTATGCATGGGTGAAGAGTCAAGAAGGTTGGTGAAGAAAGTAATATCGGTGCCGTCGGTCTCAAATTGGAAAGACTCCAATAAGCAAGCTCCCAAGGGATCATCGCAAATAGATTCAAGAAGATGAGAGTCCTCAATATACTCATCAACAAGGAACTCCATCATATCAATGGCATAGCATGAATCCCCATACGAAGGACCCTTCAATGACCCCTCAGGTTGAAAAATTATGCTTTCATTCCCGACATTCAACGACATGCTTCCATTCTTCACATCGATAATGGCTCCCGCCGTAGTAAGGAATGGCCTTCCCAAAATAATAGGGATGTTGTTATCTTCCTCTATCTCCAAGATCACAAAATCACAAGGAATCAAAAACCGCCCCACTTGGACCAGGATGTCTTCCAATATTCCTAACGGTCTTCGCACGGAACGGTCGACCAATTGAAGATTAATTGTTGTAGGAGCAAGATCGTCGAGATTTAACTTCTTGCAAATCGAATAAGGCATGGCACTTACACTTGCTCCTAGATCACAAAGGGCACGGCCAATCGCATATCACCAATGGTGCATGGAATAGAAAAAGTTCCGGGGTCGGCTAATTTCTCCGGTGATTTGTTATCGATGATTGCACTACAATCCGCCGTCAAATGGTTCGTAGATTTCTCTTGAATTCTCCTCTTGCTTGTGAGAAGCTCCTTCAAATGCTTCTTGAAGGACGGAACTTCAGAGATGGCATCAAGAAATGGAATGTTCACTTGAAGCTTCTTCAACATCTCAATGAATTTTGAAAACTTTGCATCGGATTTTGGCTTTGCTAACCGATCGGGAAAAGGGACCGGTGGTAGCTTTGCTTCCCAATAGTCCGATTGGTCCTTCTTCCACCATTTATCCTTTCCCTTTCCTTAACTTCTCCATCTCCTCTTGTTCTTTACTAGACTCTCCCAATTCATCCTCATGTGCTCTCTCAACTTCCTCACCTAATACTAACTCACTTTCCCGCTTCTCCAACAAATCTTCCTCGTCCGAGATATCCACCACGTCACCTTCTTTGTCACCCAAGACCTCCTCTCCCCCCATTCTAGGTCCAGCAATCTCCTTGCCACTCCTCAAAGTAATCGCATTAAGTTGCCCCTTTGGGTTAGGTTGGGATTGGCTAGGCAAAGATTGGATAGGTTGAGATTGTTGTGCCAATTGGGCCAATAGTAACTCGAGGTTCTTAATGCGAGTTTGGTCTTTTTCTCGGTCTAAGGCCATCTTTTCTTGAGATAAGGCTATCTTCTCTTGAGTTAAGGCCAACTTTTGGAGGGTTTGGTCAAGGGTTTCTTGTTGTGATGGTTTGGGCACTTGGGAAGTTTGACCTTGGTGAGGATTTTGGTGGTGGTTTTGGTGGTATTGGCTGCGATTTTGATTTGGGAAACCGGGGGGTGGGTTTTGGTTAGGGGAGCTTGTTGGTTGTAGGCGTAATTCCCAAGGGGACGAATGGGGGTTTGATTGGTATAAGAGAGGTTATTGTTGGGATAGATGGCTTGGACTTGCTCGGTTTGATACTCTTCACATCGCTTCGAAGAATGTGACCCTCCACAAAAATCACATACCAAGACTCGGGCATTCGGAATAAGCATAGGTACTTCTTGGGCCGCCTTTACTTGCCTTGTGGTTTCCTCCAAAGCTGCCTTTTGTTGCATCTCAAGAACGACATTCATGAGAAATTTAATGGTAGGGTTGCTTTCTAGAGGAGGACCATATCTTTGACCATGGCCACCTCCCCAATGAGGAGAGTTTTGAGATAGCTCGTGAAGAAATACGTTTGCTTCCTCCGCCGTCTTCTTGAGGAACATGCCCCCCGAGGCATGATCGATGGATTCTCGCAAAGAGCTACTCAATCCGGAATAGAAGTGATGCAACAATAACCAATCCTCAAGATTATGATGTGGACACCTCCGTTGGAGACCTTTGAATCTCCCCCATGCTTCGAATAATGACTCATCGGGCTCTTGCTTGAAGCTCATGATGGCTTGCCTCAACCGACACGTCTCATCATTGGGGAAAAACCTTTGAAGAAAGTCGCGGCTAAGGGCATCCCATGTTGAATAAGTTCCGGGCGGACACGTGTTGAGCCATAATAATGCTTTCCCCTTCAAGGTAAGAGGGAAAAACTTCAGCTTCATGTATTCGGCGGATACTCCATTCATTTGTATGAAGCCGATGCGTTGCTCGAATCTATTGATGTGGTCAATAGGATTTTCATGCTCTCCTCCATGGTACGGGGTGTTCTCAAAAATTTCCAATCAATATGGCTTGAACTCGAAAGATGCATTCGGTGGTAATTCTGGTAATGTGATGGGATCGCCTCCCGTACCCGACGATGGTAACGAATATGATGCTAAGGTACGGGGTGGAATTTGCTCTCCTTCAGCCATTGGAATTCCGATCGTCTCTCGCTCCCTTTGTTGTCTAGCTCGTCTCGAACCGGCGTCAGCTTGTCGAATAATATTCTCCGGATTCGGGTTCGGTGGAGTTACAGGAGTTTGGCCTCGTCGAGAGCGAGTCCGCATGCACAAAAGGAACAAACAGAAGAATCAAATTTCCAGTAACTACGGATAACAAAATCTCTAGCAGTGAAATGATCTTAAACAACCTAAAGACAAAGAGCTAAGCTAGGTGCGCTTGCTCCCCGGCAACGGCGCCATTTTGTTAGTCGAGTGGTTTGTAAGACCACAGTTTTATCGTTCCTCCACAGGGAGCTAGGGGCCTTAGCTGCAACTAGTTGACTCTAGGTATGGTTTAAGATCATGAAGGATGAAAGACTTTAGGGTGAAAACAACACAAACACGCTATGTTCAGTAAAAAAAAGGTAAAACAATGGGTGTCGGGAGACTTTCGGGATGCAAGCGGGAATGAGGAAATGGGTTTCGCAACAAGAGAGTAACGAGAGAGGGAAATCAAATGGTAATTCCGTTAGAAAATACCCACCAGGCTTCCTCTTTCAAGGATAGTCCGGATTAACTTCCCCAAAATCCATCGACAGACCTGGGAAAGTTAATGGAACGGAATTTCCTAGTTAGTTTCTATTTGCTTTCGTGAACTAGAATACTAACTATTCTAATTCCTACCGTCCAATAAGCGTTGGATGTATTCGGGATGCTTTCGCACCAATATACATCCCATTCGAGGGAAGGACAGGATTGGGAAATTGATTTCCTAACTAGTTACTCACTAATATTGCTAACCCAAACCTAATCACCCATTCACACCCTTAATATCTCCCTAACCCAATAAGGTTCTAGCCACTAAACATTCTAGCTATCATGATAATAACATCAACAACTTCATTCATGATTAATCAAGTAAACAAGATGACAATAAACATTCAACAACACCAACAATATCAAAAACAGAGATTAATAAATAAGTAATAAATTAGAGACAGAGAGATTAAGAAATGCTAATGGATTGTGATGACAAGGGAGAAAACTTCAGAATAATAAAGCTCCAATGCTCCAAAGTTGAGAATAATCTTCAAACTTCCAATAATATGATAAAGAGTGCTAAAGTATCATTAAGAGTGCTAAAGTATCATAAAAGATAGATAATCTCAGTAAAGATCTTCCTTAATCCCCCTAATCTAAGACTTAGAAATGTGATAAAGAGTGCTAAAGTATCATAAAAGATAGATAAAAACTGTTGTCCAATCTCTTTCTAGTAAAATGACCTAAAATACATTAAATAGTAATCAAGGTTGTTACTCAAAACTCATCATTTTACACAACAGACAAAACTGGCCCGCAGGGGACCGTGGGCACGGTTAGGGTGACCGTGACCACGGTCCTGCGTAAGGCAGGCGATTTCTTCTCTTCGCTTCGCACCGCCGTGGGTACGGTCCCTATGCACCGTGGTCACGGTCTAGGCGATTAGCGCTGACAACTTTTCGCTCCTTCGCACCGCCGTGGCTACGGTCATGGGAGACCGTAGCCACGGTCTAGTTCGGTCAGCTTCTTCTTTAGGCAAGGTGAAGATCCTACCATGACTACGGTCAAAGTTACCGTGACCACGGTCTAGTTCGGGTGCAAGGACTCTTCACTTTCGTCTTGGCTCCATCATACCGTGGATATGGTCAATATGACCGTGGCCACGGTGTCTCTCGGCCACAGTTTTCTTCAGGAGGCTCTTCAGTCGTTGCCTCCACTTCCGCTGCCTTTGACACGACCAGGGCTCGGGGAATCTTAGGAAATCTCGGGATTCCCAAGATTGGTACAAAGTTGGCTCATTTAGATTCGCTTTGAGTAAAACCCTTCGGAAACTACAAAAGCAACTAAAACGTATTAAAAGTTATTAAAACAACTACGAAACAAGTCAAAAGCCTAAGGATTTAGGCTGTATTTAGACACGAAATCGGGTCTAAACATTGGCCAAATGTTCCCATACTTCCTGCCTTCCATGAAGACAGGGACATCCATACACAAACACAAGATACCATAAAGAAATGTTCATTCTAGTAGCTTGCAGGATTACAAAATTAACATCACACACAACAATTGAAAACAAAGCCTCCTGCTTCCACCCCACAATCAGCCCTCCCGCCCTACCAACAGAGTCCACCCCAGCAAAATATGGAAACCCCATCTTTTTAATAGAACAACTAGCATAGCCCATAGACTGTTTAGATTCAAACAAACAAATTACATCCAACTTCATTAAAAAAAGAAATCCAGCGGACAAAAGGAATTGCAGAGAGGTCCGCTTGCCCTAAATCTCTGCAATTCCAAGTAGCAACTATCATGGCGACGGAGGAGGCAATTTCTTGGCTGCCTCCGCCACCCTTTCAGCAAGAAGTGATATCCATTCATTACTTCTCTTCTTCTCCTCCACCTTGAGAAAAGCCTCGAACTTCTTCTGTAATATATTCACCATTTGTTCCTTCCGCTGCTTCTTGATTATGGCCCTCCCAATTTCTTCAGCAAAAACAAAGGAAAATTCATCTCCCTGATCTTCCCCATCCACTTCTTCACTCCTTGTCTATCGCTGACCCTTTTTGCGAAGAACTCCCACCCTGCCCACAGTTGAATCCAACGAGCTAGATTTTGAAGAAGTTGATTTTTTTGAATGTAACAGTGTTTCCAATCCCCACAAAAGTAACCTCCTCCCCAACAAAATCCTCTTCCTCTGTCCTACCCTTCCCCTCATATATAGGTGGCCAAGACACATTTCCTTCTATTTGATTCTCCCCATTCCCCCCTTCCATACTCAAAGTATCCTCCGAAACTGACCCGTTCAAGGTGTATTGCATCCAGTACACTCCTTCAGGGTCCGACTCAGAGACTTGGAACAAACTCGGGGCGTACTCAGGGACCTGCCCCCAAGGGTCATCCAAACTGCCTTGGTTTTCAAAAGCCTGGGTACTCGACTCCGCCCTCTCATATATATAAGGTTGCCCCCCTCCCAGCCTAGCCAAAGGGAGAAGAGGGTTGGCATAAATTTACCCCAGTAAATGAGACAGACCATTGCCACCTGGGACAGACACAACTTCCCCAATAATCTCTCCAGTTTCCCCAAACAAAAGCGACCTTTCCCTATGAGGAAAAACAGTAGAGTAGAAATTTGGAAAATTACTATCCAAATTATCAAAGGAAAAGACGGGATTGCCCTCATGGGTGTTACCTGAATCTGGTCCCACCGAGTTTAAGCATTGGATTGCATCCCGTATAATATCTCCCTGGTCTTCGGGTGGTCCCGTTGGTGAAAAGGAACCAATTGGAAGAGCATGCATGGAAGACACAAGTAGGCCCCCACTTCACTCCATGTGGGAAGCAAAGCCAATATCCACACGTGACTGCATGGATATCTGAGATTCCCCTATGCACACGTTACGGAAAAATTCCCTCTAAGGAACCCCATGTCCTAGACTACAAGGAAGAATCGAAGCACCCTCATCAGACTCCTGCGCGTCCCTCCTTCCCCTTCCTCCATTTCCATCACCCCCTTCATTCCTGCTCTCATCAGCACTATCATCAGAATTCACCTCCCTTCCATTGCCATTAGCATCCCCATTTTCATCACCCCCATCACCAGAAGAATTGTTATCATCATCGTCCTGATCCTCATCTCCCCCATCCACTCCCCCCTCCTCTTCATTCTCTTCTTCGCCATCCTCCATCGACTCCCCTTCACTAAGACCTGTATCACGTGATAGTTCATTCCAAATGATATTTTATTTTTTTTAATTCTCATGATGACTCGCCTCTTTTGTTTTCTATGAGTGGCAGTACGTTGCATTCAAATCATGATGTCACGAGTTTTAGCTCTATAGCATACTAGTTTATCTCCACTAACTATGTGTTTTGAGATATCATTTCGTTTACAGCATGACTCAACATTTTGTATGTTCCTGGCTTGACAGCTTTAACTCAGATAAGCAAAGATTCAAAGCACCCGATTCAAAACATTCCTTTACTGGCTTGTCTTCTTACATGGACCTCTACTTGATGTCTCATTTGCATGTTGATACCATAGGCAATTACACGTTTGACATTCATGTAAGTAAAATCGCTAAATAGTAAGCAATCCTCAAGACTACCAAAGCTCCACAAAATCTTGTAGGTTGATAGGCACATTGGCGTTATAAAAGTTCAGTTTTGCAATGTTTAATGTAGTAAGTTGGTGGGTAGTAATTAACTGAGACCTATTTATAAATATACAGGCTTTAGAAGGAGCATGGAGAGAAAAAGTGCAATTGGCTACCAAATTCGGTTTCATCTATCATGATGATGGTACGATAGAGATAATTAACGGGTGACCCGGAATATGTGAGGGCTGCGTGCGAGGGCAGCTTGAATCGACTTGGTGTTCATTGCATCGACCTTTATTATTAGACTTGGTTTACGACAATAGTTGTGCCCTATGTTACTGGAACTCTTCATGTTGCCCCTAATACTGGTGTCAGACAAATCAGAATCAGACTCACCTCGATTTTAGACCAAAAAAAAAATGCACAAAATTATTCAAGATACTACCAAGTCTGACAGGACACTTGTATTAGGATCTGGACACTATGACAAGAGTCTGGTCGATTCGGTGTAACACAGGTTTTTGTCACATATGAATGTATGTATATATTTACCTACAAGTAGGGATTATTTCTTTCTCACCTTCCTTGGTCCACAATGACCACTCCAATTGGACAGTTGTTATGGGGTGAACTGCATGTGCTCTTCATATAGTTGAACCTTATGCTTCAGAAAGGCTAATGTACTTTATTTTACCCTCTTCCACAAGTTTCTTAAGCTCCATCATCTTTTATTGAATGAAAAAGAGTAGTTACACATTAGCCTTGCATCTATTGTCGCATAATGGCTAACATTGGCTGCAGATTATGAACTTCTACATATCAAATGGGAAAAATAAAATAGTCTAAGAAAGTAGACAAACCGTGACTTCAATTGGGACTCTAGTACCAATGCGATGGTTATTCTTCTTGTTATAATTCAATTTCAAGGCTAATATTTAGATGTTCAATCATGGATGTTTGTGTTTTGCATCATTCTCTCTCTATTCTATTGTTTATGGGTGTTCAAGAGGTTTTCTCTCATCTTCTCCACAACAACAACTCAAGCTATATTTATCATCAATCCACCGTGCATCGGGAACCGCTCCAGTTACTCTTCTTATCTTCCCCATCGTCATCATCTTTGGAAGACTCTTTGTCAGATTCCTCTTTGTCTAAATCTTCGTCGGAGTCTCGATAGGAACGCTTCCCAATTATCTTCATCAGTTTTGCGATTTACTCACTTTGTTCACTGATCTTCTTGTCTTTCTCTTCGCTTTCCCTGGCGAGCCTATTTAACATAGCCTCAAGTTCAGCTTTCTTTTCTTCCATGTTGACAGCCATCTTGTTGCTTGAATCGAAGGTCGAATTTGACTTCTTGGAGAAAGAGATAAGAGGCAGAGATGTCTCACTGAGCGTGCCAAATTAGTAAAAATAAATTTCCAGTCGAAATTAAATAAGACAGGAAATTCGGTAACAAAATAAAATTTGTATTGACTTTTGAATTTGTGGGTACAATTTTCTATTTGACGGTTCCAAGAAAAAGTAATTAATCCTCCGATTCGATCTCCTTGAGTGAATTTTGATAGCCTTTGGTCTTAAAAGAGGGTCTTGATGATTTGATCTCAATCAAGAGTAATATTTGATCTCTTGGAAACCGGCGACACGAGCCTTGATGTGTTTAATGCCTTCTCCAAGAGAGTGAGTCTTTAGAATTGTTTTGAGTGGCTTGTAAGTAAGTCTTCAGAGATTCTTGAGAGAGTCTTCAGAGTCCAGCCAGTCTCAATGCCAGAATGTCGGGGGGTTTGAAAATGAGAGGGAAGATCCTTATTTATAGACTTTGGAGGTTAGGCTTTTACTTGGGCTTTGGGTTAGGACCCAAATCAATCAATTATTCCTTCAATATTAAAATAAAGAAATAATTATTATTTTCTACATCATCTCTGACACTTATTAGCTTGTGGTTGGTAAAGATTTAAGTTTGACTAAATCGACACCCAAGTCAACTTAACACGTGGCAATTTGTGATTGGCTAAATAAAAATTAATCTATTTTCCACATGTCCTTTTTTTTTGTCGACGAATTTTTGCTTCCTACACCTGCATTTAGATATCTCATTTTCAATTTCAGCACGATCTGCATTGTAGGTTACAGCCCTTCTATTGGCAAATATGATGGCGATTGTTGTGAAAATTTAGGGGTTGAGGGTGTTTTTGAGTTTGATGTTTATTAAATTGTTGGAAAAAGGGGTGTCAAGAAATGCACACTTGGATGGTAATTAAGCCTTGAGTGGCTAGGAGTCAAGGTTAAAACCTATTCTTATTAAATTTCTCCAATCGATCATGAAGAGATTTATGGATAAAATTTAATTTGCTTGTGAATAAGATCACAAGACCTCCCAAAGAATGTTGCTATTTATAGAGGTTTAGAGTATCAATTTCTTTCATTCAAAATAGTAGGTTCAAGGGCATTATCCAAGGGAGAATAACATGGATCATGGGATCAATATTGACCAAAGAAATTAGTTAATAATATGATCCAAAATCGTGATCACATGTAGGGATTATTCAAAGGATTAAAATCAACAAAATCAAATCAAGGCACTTGGGGCTTGGCACATATCGTTTTTGTAAACCATGGTCCGTGTTATATGTCAACACGACTCATGTTGGCCTTACGCCCCCTTTCACGTCTCTCTAGAGTCTTGACAGCACCGTGGGTCGTGTCACATCTGACACGGGTCATGTCAACCTATTTCCTACTTAAATGTTTTCCATTGACCCTTTTGGTCAACCTTAATCTTATCTTATTGATTTTCCAACTTAGTTTACCCTTATACTCTTGACATACTCCATCAAAATCATATGTGTGTCTATGTGTGTGTGTTTGTGTGTGTGTGTGTGGAAAAATAAGGGCAATTGATTTACATTGCACAATCTGTTCTTGTATGTCAAATCTTGGGTTTGCTGGGGCTTTGAAAATGTAAATTAGTTTTGTGTTTTGGTGGCCATTGATAACATTGCATGCGAGTAATTTGAGGAATGTATACAATAAAATCTTCCCAGACTATAAAATTCAAAGTGAATGATCAGTTTGATGAATAAAGATAGAACTGACATGAGATCATGTGTGATAAAAGAAGCAAGAGTACTGTAGATAACAAACATTGGTGGGTATATTGGACAAAGTCTATATTGCGTAAAGTGTGGATATAATAAGAATCAAGAATAGAAGGAAATACAAAGATCAATTAGAAGCCTGTATTTGAAGAGTTTATTTGCGAATATAAATAAGTATGGCTTCAATTCATTCATTCTGTTTATTTGTGAATTATTGTTTAGGGTTGCCGTGATTTTTGAGGTTGGCTGGTAACCTATGAGTTCGTACTGTGTGATGGATGATGATGTTACTTCGTTAATGGCAGTTTTTTATTTTTTTTATTTTTTTCATAATCCTATTAGATACTGTGAAGAGAACAAGTTGTAGTTTTCTTTCTGTGATCAACTAACTGAAAGCATTGTTAATTGATGATATGGTAGGGGGTTTGTTCAAGCTTAGAGGCAGTTAAGATTACATTTTTTTTACAATGGTAAGCAAGGAAAAAAGACAGGCTAACGACGTCTTCTCACAAGACATAGGCCCGCTCTATCTAACTCGACTAAATTGCAGAGGTTGGGATTATTTAGAATTGACGTACTCCCCTCAACCCCTACTAAATGACCCTGATGTGCTAATCAGTCAGTGACCGCATTGGCTTCTCTGAAAATATATGAAAATTTTACATCCTGGAATCGCTGAAGAAGAAGTTGTGCATCCTAAATGAGCCTTTTAATTTGCCAAGGTATTGAATAATTACCCTTCAGAGCTTGGATAACCACCATGTTGTCTCCTTCAATCACAATATGCTTGAACCCAGCTGTAGCTAGCCGCTTCAACAAGTCCATCCCGAAGCGCCCTCGCCTCTGCAACCAAAATCGGTGCGTCGCCGTAGTGTGCCGCTCCCCCCCTAAGAACAACTCCCCTCCAGTCTCGAATGATGAATCAACCCGCCGTCGGATTGGAAATGTGAGAGCCGTCGAAGTTAAGTTTGACAGCTCCCACCGGAGGGGTATACCAACGAACCACAGAGTGAGAATATGTATACCTGCCCGCACTACTGCTACCCTGATTCTCTACCTCATTATTATTTCTAATTTTCCATTCTGCCGCATTTCTCTTAGCCTGAATGAGACACTGCAACGGTCGAAAATTTTTGTTTTGAAAGATAACTTCATTCATGTTCTTCCAAATTGTCCATAAAAGAAAAACTCCCCTTATCAAATCTCTTCTCCGTTCCCAAGAATTCTTTGATTCTAAAATTTTTTTAATAGAGTTACTTACCGGATCAATACTGGCATTCAGGATCCAATCATGTTGGACCGCTAAAGTCCAAACTCTCTGGGTTGTCGAGCATTCCCAGAAAAGATGAGCATCACTTTCAATCTCCTCTAAACAAAGAGGACAAACTGGGTCCAAATGAATTCCTCTACGCAGAAGATTTCCGCGAGTGGGAAGAGCCTTGTGGAGCATGAGCCAAAGGAAGATTCCTAATTTGGGAGGAATATCAATTTGCCAAATCCATCTAAACTCCCATTTTTCCGAGTGATTAATACAATCTTGAATGATTCTCGTAGCTGTTTTCGTGGAAAACATCCCATTTCCTGTAAGGCCCCAACACAAC